>OY728133.1:974018538-975365622 GCA_963277665.1 Viscum album
CATGGTGATGCAATCTAACCAACATGAAACACCCTTTGGTCAGTATAGAGCCACATGCTTGCAAGTGGTATATAATGTAGTGGTGTCATCCTATAAGAGGACACTAACAACATGATAGAGGAGAAATGAATAGCTACATGGAAATATAATTTAGCAGTGATGTCTATGTTGGACACTAGCTACCAGATAGAGGCTACTGAAATTTCTAAGCCATTGAGATATGCTCTTTAGGTTAACATTTATTACTGTAAAAAATTATTTGAATGCGTTATTTTATAAGATAAATGGTCCAAGTGGGTTTATAATGTTTACATCTCTTTTAATGACTATAAATAGAATACTTGGGTTCTTATACCTCAATACTCTACTTGTGAAATTAACTTCCAAATGAAGATAGATGTTGAATCTCAGGAATTCATGAATCCCTCTTGTCCAAGTGTCATCCTTCATTTCTAAATCATAATATCTTTCAGCATTAAATATATATATCCATCTCAATTATATCCATTTTCAAGGGAGATAAAATACCTAAATTTTGATGTATTTAAAACAAGAATGTCTTCTCTTCTCATCACACCTTCTACCTTTGGTTATTAGGTTCATTTTAAAAGTCATGGAAGTTAGTTTTAGTCTATGTATATATATATAAAAGGAAGTGGGTTCTTATGATTCCATTTTAACCAAGGGTTGTTTTTCTTAGTTATTTATTAAAACTAAGGGACGTTGTTTCTGGGGTCTCCATTAAATCCCAGGGTTATTACTTCATGGATTCCCATTAAGAACGAGAGAGGGTCCTAATTAGAGATATCCCTATAATTGAGGGGTGGAGGCACATAGACCCCTTATGTCCTATTTACAATATTCTTGTCAAATTTAATTTTCACTATATTTATATTTTTACATTACATCACTCTAATCTTGGTGAACATAAATTACATAATTTCAGTTTAATCTCTTTTAATTTGTAATATTTTCCAAATGATTTAGAAAATTAATAGTTTATATTCTCATATTAATTTTTAAGAGCCAGTTAACCCTCAGCATTCCATTTCAATTCCAGTAATAATTGTGGGAACTAAATTTTCTCACTCGTTTCACTAATTTTTATCGAATACTAGAGTTATGAAATTTAATGTTCCAAAAAATGAAACTAATAAGTTAAATATTTAATATTGAATGTTAGGGGTTGATCCTGTGAAGAAAAAGGAACCCAAAAAATGAACGATGAATAAACTGTTTTCCATCATAATATTTTGAAGATCATGAAACATAATTTAATTATGTTGAATAACTGGAACAAAAGACACAAGAAAATAGATTTGAAATAATTATAGTAGAGATGATTAGAGGGAACCCATTTACAAGGAAATACTCTCTTACAAAATTACCCAAATTGAATTATAAAATTAGAAAATTAAATATATTTATGATGATTAAATTATTCAAATTTTTTGGGTCATTTACCATTAAAACATCTTCATCATCCTGACCCATATGATGGGAAAATCCCAAATAACTAAATCACTTTATTTTGATCACATACGAAATATGGAAATCTAATCCACTATTGATAGATTAATCACCCCAATTTTAGTCTATTTCAATAATTATTAAACACAATGGTTTAAATATATATTAATAAATAAAATGTATTTTATGAAACAATATAATAGCAGATAATTCTATTAGAAAGAATAGAGATTGAAAATATTTTTATTCACCTTATTCAACTAGAACCACACTCTTATATAGTTCAATAAAATCATAATCATTTATTCATAATAGTTAAATACACCATGAAACATAAAATAAAGAATATTATAGTGTAATGTATGGTCGAATTAAAATGAAATCATGTAAATCTCAGTATTAAATACATGAGAAAAAATTTAAAAATAGATAAGAATATATAAATCTATATAATTAACTATCCCTGGGACAAAATCTAAGATGTGTCTCCTCACATGGATGATATCTATGAAATTGGTCGATATTATCCTGTAAAACTAATACCAATTATAGTAATGAGTATATGATAAAATTTTAATATATCCTTAGAAAATATCATAGTAACAAATAACTGCAACAATTTTTTTAAACACATGAGCCTGAAACACAAATTACATGAACTAAAAATTGCAATTTGAAACTAAGATACGATTAATGAATTGTTCATATTATCCCATTTATGTAGGATGCATGAAACATCAAATATGATTGTAACCAACTATATATCAATTTAATATTTTTAATCCTCCATCTCACGTTATAAATATATTTCCATACAGTGTTACCGAACACATCATCACTGTAAGGAATGATTCCCCACTATGTTTCCCTCGCACAGAAAAAAAACATCATCCAACATGGAATTAGGATTTCAATACATATAGCCTCATATTTTCATAAAATGAACCATTTAACAACAGAATGAATATATTATTACAATTTTTTGACTAGTTACAAATACATTTTGGTATTTTGGAAAAGGTATTGATTATTATTTATACAATTACTTGTATAATATTCAACATTACATTTTAATAGTTGGTTACATTATTAGAACCAATCATAAATGGTGTGAAGTGTTAAATCATCACTAATTCATTATATCCATTTACATAATTTATAATTAATAGTGACTTCACTGAGGCATACTATATATCTATGTTGTTTCCTAATCCTTCATAAACCAAGGTTTGCGATCACTCAAGATTCTCAATAATCGTCCATAGTCATTCATGACATCATAGAGGGATCATTTTGTCTTCCCATTTACCAAAATATATATATGAATGAATGAATAATGTGGTGTAATCAAAGAAAATATTGGGTAAATTGATAGTGAGGGAAACTATATCTGAGTAGTGGAATATAATCATGTTATCGTGAAAAATTTCACACATTAAATTTCAAAAATTCTGAGTGAAACACAGTTGCCCATAAAATATTTTACTGGAGGGGGGATGATTCATTATATGATAAACTAAAAAGGACCACCAGTGTAATCCCTTAGAACCATTCACATTTTTGATGGTTCACGTAGCATCCCCACTCAATGTTTATGATCCTACTTTATCTGTGTTTTATATGTTTTCAATGAAGAAAGAATTATAAATTATGAGGTTCGTGAAAACAGTAGGAAGTACCAAATTATATTTTATCTTAGAATTATTTCTACCACCATTGGTTGTGTGGAAATTAATATGTATAATATGTTCATCCATTAATAATATATAAGAGGAATGTCAAAACCTCTATTGAGTTAATGTGCAATATTCTTTGGTGTAGAACTGATGATTTGATGAAGGTTCATATATCTAATTTCAAATAAACCAATAACTTTATTGATGATAAATATTTATGATTATACTATAGAATATTGTAAAAAAAATGATGATGAAGTTTCTTATAATGAAGATCTATTAATTATTTATTAATATATTTACAAAGAGTGTTGGAAATTGGTAAAATTCCATGATGATATTTCTTCAATATATTAAACAAAAAAACCTCTTTATGCGGTGTTTAATGTATTTAATAATGATTTAATGATGGTTTTTTATGTTCCATTTACTGTATAAGACATTATTTGTGAGTATGGTTTGATAATTCTTCAAGTGTTGTTGAATAGGTGAAGTTTTAGTTTATTGATAATATAGGATTACAATTTGGAGGTTGATTTTTGGAATAGTTCAATGTTCTGTAAACATAATCTAAGGATTAATAATTATCATATCTATGGTTTTTGTACACATGAATTATCATCCATGTAAGTTTAGGTTTAGTTTTCATATACATCAATCTAGAGGAAATTTAATTCTTCATAAGTGTTATTTAGGACCCATGTATTTGTAATATGATAGTGACAATTAGAAAAGTTAGGGATGAAAATGTATCATTAGTGCTCTATATATTTGTCATCCCTAATCTATGTATGTGTTAATTTATGAAGCATAAGTGTCATTTGAGCTGAGTTTATGTCATTTAAATTCTATGTATTTTTCATTGAAGACCTATTAGAAATTCCTTATATATACAATTTAAAAATATCATAATCTAGAATTTATATTCTAATGAAATGATAAATAAATATGATGATGAAAATTATGTGTGATAACGGAGAAAATATTATGATACTAGTTATCTATGATTCAGGTTGAGATGAAACTAGAACAGTCCAATCAAATAGATTAATTCAAATGAATCCCACTGTATAATAGAAGACTGACTATAATATAATGAAACAAGAATAAGAAGATTTCTATACTATAGTGGATGCCAAAGCATATAAATTTAATAGTGAACTACCGACCACCATTAAATAGTGGTGAATGTTCCCTGAGATCTTCCAAAAATTATTCAGAAAATGTGAAGATGCAGATAATGAATGTTTCATGTGCAGTTTCTCTATGTGGGAAACAATAACTCATTTTTTTATTGTGCCGGAGTGGTGTCTCCTAAATAGTATAGATAAAGAGTTGATTGTTAGATCTTATAATGGAAAGTACCACACAATGATCCATTATTAGTGAACATTTTTATATTCCATCTATGTAAGATGTTTTTTGTGACCCTATTAAAGAGACTTCATGCCACAAGACTCAATGTGTTGCGATATTCTTTATTAAAACAAGGAAACATTGAATTAATTATATTTTTAGTGTTTGTATATATAATATAAATATATATAAGACCAAAATAAGTGAAAATACCTTGGAGAAGAAATTATCTATGTCATTACCAATATTCATATGAATATATTATATAGAATAAAGAAAAAAGATATTGAGTTCATAGTGAATGTGCCCAGTCAAAGTAATGTATCACTGAGAGTGGGAGGGGCGAATCAGTGATACTATTTTATTATGTTACTTTTAAATAGATGCAACCTTTTAATCCTATTTTATATTTCAATACCCTAATGAAATCAAACTAAATACACATCCAAAGGAACAAAAATATTTACAAGGTTGACTATTCAATAAAAATATTTAAGTCCTTGGTATGGTTTGGAAATGATCTAATACCATACAATCCACTAAGAAAACAATCATTGGATTATAATGAGTAAGAAGTACCTAATACTCGTGTCACACTATGAATCAACACAAGTAGTGTGTGTCCACCCTCATAGCACAATATAGAAATATAATTGTTTCATAAGAACACATGTTACCTACGCTTATTTTCCATTCTTGAAAACTATTCAATTGAAATAAAATTCAACCAATCCTTTCCCTGAAGAAATGTAAGAACCTCAAAGGACATTGATAATGACATCAGACTGAATGCCATGTTTGACTTTCCCTGTTTGATTTTATGAATATGATTCTTTCAATACAATTCTTCAAGTCCAATTTTCCTAATTGAAGTTAATAAAAATGAGTCAAAACTTCTTCATTTCAGAATACAATTCTTCAAGACTGATTTTCCTAATAGAATGCTATAAAAATGAATCGGTACTGCTTCAATTAAAAATACAATTATTCAAGTAAAATTTTCCTGATAGAACGCTATACAAATGAATCGACACTACTTTAATTCATAATACAATTCTTTAATAGTACGAGAAACCCAATACAGAGATACCCAATATGAAAATCAAGAAGCTGAATAATTCATCCCAATACCAAAATCATCCAAATATAGTTGACAAGATGATATTATGATTCACCAAATATGATAAATCCTGAGTAAAATGATCCAATGAATACAATTGCTGCAATCTTTTATATTCTATTTCACTTCATCCCCATCAAATTGCCTTTAATAAAAAACAAATGGTAACACTTTCTCTCTCTTAAAACTCAGATCTTATCACTCTAATACCATAAAATAACTTCATTATCACACAAGTACAATGTACATTAAACATTTTATAGGTGACACAAAAGATGTTTATATGGGAATCCCAAAATTCTTCATACTCAAAGAAATTCACCCACATTTGAATATCACCTGAAATCTTAGAGAAATTATGACTTTGTCAATGCTTATTGATTACCCTCGAAATTTCTAGAATATTTACCTCTTCTTTTCCAGAATCCCATTTCAAATTTCAATACAATTAAAATTAATGAACAATTCATGGGTCTGATCATCTGAGTCTGGTTCTCTCATGCTAATTTCTTCAAAACAATGCTTAATACCTTTTAAAATGGATTTTTATTTATGAAATGAACTTTTACACTTTATATAAAATCACTCTTTAAAATGAAAGGCATCTCCTTGACTATTCATTAAAAAATCTCCACTTTCTTTTCATTTCCCTTAACCCACTTGAGAAAACACATCATAAAACGACCCAATGTTTTTCAATAGAAATTATCTTCTTATGATTATGTCATAAAATCACATGAAAACTCAACATAATGAACTACTGAGTGATAAGGGACCTTTAAACATAATTTTTCCACTTCTGTGTTATGAATTTTAAAAACTTGACATACACAGTTGTGTTCAAGATGATTTTGGGAGTCTAATAATACAAAAATAATTTTTGCTCAATAGTAACCTACCATTAGTAATAGTATCATACACTTATGAATAGTGATATACCCTAATGAATAGTAACCTTACCTATGATAGTATAAAAATAATATTCATGTTAAAGTATGATGTACCTATATTTTAGAATAAGTAAATGAATGTTTTAAAACATGGTTTTTAATAATAAATTATGATTTTAATTGAATACAAAATTAATTATATTTAAAAAATTATTTTATAAAAATGGAATTCATTTTTGGATTATACACGTTAAAAAATGGATGGGGTGATATTTTTGGATTTTTCGGAAATACTTGAATTTTTTTGATGAATAGTGAAATACCATAATTTTCCAAATAAGCTAAATAAGCCAATTATAGGGTCATGTGTGATGTTCTGTTGATGTAATCCCACATTTTTCGGGATTACATTATAGAATTACAATTCTTGGTCATTAAAGACTCACTATTCCTTGTCTTAGGGGAAATTAATAAAGTAATGAATTTTATATAAGGAAACCCCTCTCTCCTACACTATAAATACCACACTTCACGACATCATTTCCTCACACCTCTCAAGCATGAAGCCTTGTCTAAACTCTGCCCAAACATCTTCCCTATACCCACCCCTATTTCCAAGAGCTTTTGGTCTCATAAAAAGACCGTTCTTAGAGACCTTAAGGAGGATCACAAGAGGAGGATTCAAGTGGTAATTTCTCTCCCTCTTCTTCTTTAATTCCCTTTAAATTTCAGGTTCTTTTCTTATTCTCTACCCACCAATCTTTGTTCAAATGGTATGGTAACTCCAGTATAATACACATAATATAATTTTATGATACTAATGGGATATTATATAATTAACCCATTTCCCTCTTCCTTTTATTTTATTAAATAGAACGTTGTTCGTGAGATGTTAATTTATCACCTTCAAGAACGACATGTCTTCTTCTTCCATTTCTACCTTCAGATCTGGTTATGAAACCACATTTAGGGTTAAAAATAAATATATTATATGTATTATGTCCTATTTAATGTTTTGGAACTAACTTATGTACATATTACTATGTGATAAATTAAAACAACTTCTTTGTGATTAAAAAACTGCCCAAATTAACCCAAACAATCATCATTTAATTTTTATCTAATCATTCATCCACATGGTATATAATATAAATCATTATAAAATCATTTTAAATTATGGAATTTCATTAATAACATTTAATATCAGTTCTTTATGTTTACCCAAGTTCTACCCGAACTTCAATTTATGAATACAAGTGAACCACCCAAGAAAAACCATAAAAAAGAACATCCCCAAACAATGTTTTTAAACACTATAAGTCAAAAAAAGGTACATAAAATGACAAATTGAAACCATAATAAAACCCATTCACGTATAAAAGGTTATGGAATTTCTAATTAATGAATATAATGTCATTATACATGACATTAAAGAGAAGGATCCATTCAAATATAAGGTAAGGGGAAATTCTCGAACCCAAATTTCATATTTCAGGTTCTCCCTCTTTCACTCCATTTTTGATATGTTTAGTCCAAAAAAATCATTGGTTCATAATTTTATTTCCTTTTCTGGGATATAAATTTTTACCACTATTGTTTTTGTGAAAAAAAAGTTTTTCCAAAATAACTCTACTTTTAGGAACTCACCTTTTACTTCTCATTCAAGGTTGATTGTTCTTGTATCAAGTATGTTATTCCCTATTTGTTTTGGGAACCCAAAGTTTAGGAATGAGTTCTTATGAGATGAAACCCATTCCTTTACATGGGTTATTTTTCTTCATTATTGATATATGAACTATGTGGCATGCATGATAATAATAATATTATGATGTGATGGGTGTGCCCGGAATTATACAGTGCAATATGAATGTTTGAATGTGACAGGTCCGCCCAGAATTATACAACGCTCCAATGCATTTTGTAAAGTGATGAATCTAATGAGTAAATGTGAAATGATGTGGACAAGGTGCTATCATTTTTCACAATTATGTGCAGTAGTTAACCACTAAGACACAATGTTTTCTTTTTATGCATTGCCACATTTCAAGTCTTATATTTATGCTTCCTCTCATGTTCATGATCTTTTTCCCATGTTATGATTATGCTCACCCCATTCTATATTGTTCTTATATATCCTCTTATTGGAATTTTAGATAACCCATTTTGATGTATATCCAAATGTGGCTACATGTATTATGGAGAGATCATGTTCTAAGAAGAAGCTTGAGAAGAAGAAATTTAATAAATGATTATGATTGATGATGTAATTGCTATGTATTGTCCTATTTTTCCAAAGACACTAAACCTTTAGATCCTATATTAGTAATATTATTATTCTTTTTATCTTAAAATAATTTAATAGTAATGTAAGAAAATTTTGGGTCTCTATAGTTGGTATCATAGTAATGGTTTAGTAATTTGGGAATTTGGTTTAGTGAACCCTAGAGAAAACCTCTAGCATGAGACTATGTACAAATATGCAGACAAGAATCTCTACTTAGGGATCCCATATGTCATGATTTTAGTATAAATTGTGCAATTGAATAGTTTATTTGTTAATGACTTGTTTACTTACGTTTTGTTATAACCTTATATATTTTAGAAAATGGTGGGGACCAGGAGAAATCAGGCCAACAACTCATGCGGGGACCAATGCAACGATTGCCCAAAAGACATCCCCAATGATTTGGGAGGTGGAGTTCAGAAATTCATGACGATGCTTACCCAATTATCTCAGGTTATAAACAATAACCATAATAACGGGGACAATATTTCTTTACCAAAGAGGGAGCAATTGGCTATTGAATGTTTTATGCGGCAATGAACACATACGTTTAGTGGATCTTCTGATCCACTAGTTGGGGAACATTTGGTAAAATCTATTAAGAAGATCTTTTCTCTGCTTCACTGTTCTGAAATGGAGAAGGTGACTCTAGCTATTTATCGCGTAGATGGAGAGGACGATCAATTGTAGGATTTGATTAAGAACACCAAGCCAAGGGAAAAAATTGAAGAGATGTAATGGGATGACTTTAAGATAATGTTTCTTTATAAGTATTTCCCATGAAATCTTCATATGAAGATGGAGAGGGAACTCCTTGAGCTCAAGACAAAAGAAGGAGAATCTGTCAAAACCTATGAAGTGAATTTCCCAAGCCTTTAAAAGTACACTTTGGGTTCTATTAGCAACAATGATAGAAAAATTTATAGATTCTTTAGTGGATTAAAATCACTCCATCGAAAGTCTCTTGCAATTTGAGATTTGTGAGTTATGAAGAAGTTGTTCGTTGTGCTCTCAAAGTTGAGATGGAGTTTAGAGAATGGTAGCTTGGATATGGTTATAAGAAATGAATGATGGAGTTTCAAGACGGTGGATCTAATGATAAAGGTAGGAAGAAAACTCAACGACCCACATGCCAAAAATGTGTGAAGTTGCATCATGGGAACTACCTCAAAGTGACGAGGAAATGCTTCAACTATGGGAAAGAAGGACATCAAGCTCAATAGTTTTGAAAAGACATGAAAAGGAAGGATAATGTAGTGGAAGAAAGGAGAGAACCACCCTTGGTTCAATGCTACAACTGTAGGGAGATAGTGCACTATGAAAGCCAGTGAACTAAACCTCGAGTTCTCGAGGGTAATCAGCGTCAGAATCCACCAAAGACAAAGTAACAAGGTAATGTTTATTCCATCCATACTATGTATTTGTAGCAAGATAATGACTTTGTAAAAGGTACACTTACTATTTAATCAAGAATGGAAAAAGTCTTATTTGATTCTGGTTCTTTGCATTCCTTTATATCTTGTATCATTTCTACAACTATAGAATCGAAGCCTTGAAACTATGAAGTAGAGGTATCTGTAAAAACACCACGTGATTCAATCATTGCATCCCAAGGGTTTGACTCTTCTCCTATTCATGTCTGTTGGAATATTCTTTTGGAAAATATTTTAATACTTCCCTTGGTAGAATTTGACGCTATAATGGTAATGGATTGGCTCTCTTTATATAGAGCACATATCAACTGTCCAGAAAAGAAAAATATACTTTCATATTCAGAACCTTCCCAAGATCCCTTACAAATTATGCAAGGAAGATCATAAATATCCTTTTAAAAGTCCTTCATCTATGTGGATGTCGATTCCCTATGTAGAAGCATACCTCTCCCAAATGGTTGGGTCGAAGGATAGTTCCAACATTGTGGAAATTCCCATCGTAAGGGAATACGAAAATGTATTTCCCAAAGAGTTACATGGAATTCCCCCGGATCATGTGGTAGAGTTCTCAATTGAAGTCATACTTGGATCTACTCATATCTAAAAGTGTCCCTATAGGATGGAACCTATCGAATTTGAGTAGTTAAAGAAGCAGTTGCAAGAGCCTCTGGGAAAAGTGTTCATACACCCTAGTGCATCACCCTAGGGTGCACCAAAGCTCTTTGTAAAGAATAATGATGGAACTATGAGTCTGTGTATTGATTATCAGGAACTCAATAAGATCACCATAAAGAATAAGTATCTTCTCCCAAGGATTGAAGACTTGTTCGACCAGTATAGAGGATCTCATTACTTCTCAGAGGTGGATCTTTGTTCTGGATATCATCAGGTAAAGGAGAAGAAAGAAGATATTTATAAGATTTCCTTCCGTATAAGGAATGGGCACTATGAGTTTTTGGTGATTCCCTTCAGACTTACTAATGCCCTGCAATCTTCATGGATTATAAGAATAGAGTCTTTATACATTACCTTGAAAAATTTGTGGTAGTTTTTATTGATTATATTCTCATATAATCCAAGAGCAAGGAGGAACATGAAGAACATCAAAGACTTGTGTTGGCGACATTGAGAAAGGAGTTGTATGCCATGTTCAGCAACTGTGACTTTTGGATGAATAAATTCACGTTCTTGGGACATGTGATTACAAGTGAGGGAATTTATATAGATCCTTCAAGGACAAAGGCGATTGAGGAATGGACTAGGACCTCTAGTGTCAGAGAAATCCATAGTTTTCTTGGATTAGCTAGGTATTATCGGCGTTTTATGAGAAGCTTCTCATGATTTTCAAGCCAACTAAGTTAACAAAGAAATGGGTAAAGTATGTTTGGACGTAAGAATGTGCAGGAAGCTTCAAGGAGCTAAAGAGAAGGCTAATCACTGCACCGTACTCAAACTACTGAAAAGTGGAGAATGTTTTGCGATATATAGTGATGCTTCAATGAAAGTCTAGGGTTGTGTACTCATGAAAAATTATAAAGTGATTTCCTATGCCTCACGAAAGTTGATGATCCATGAGCAGAACTACCCGACGCATGATCTAGTGCTGGAAACCATGATTTTTTCTTTGAAAATCTGGCGGCATTACCTTTATGGTGAGAAGTGTGACATATACACTGACCACAAGAGCCTAAAGTATATATTCACTCAAAAGGAGATTAACATGCGTCAAAGGAGATGGTTAGAGCTAATCAAGGATTGCGATTTCTCTATTAACTACCATCCTAGAAAGTTGAACAAGGTAGATGATGCTCTAAGTTGAAAAGAACCTACTACTCTATCCATGTTACATATTGAGAAAGACCCTATCTTCTATGATATGCAATGGATGGATTTGGAAATCATAATGGTATGGGATACATCCTACCTTTCACAAATGAATGCGCAACCATTTATCCAAGAGAAGATTAAGGAAGCACAAAGGGATGATGTGGATATACAAAAGAGGGTGAATGTAGTAATGGAATGGACGCTACAAGAGTTCCGCATAAATGATGATGGTGTGATTCGGTTTGGAATTCAGATTTGTGTGCTTTCATCTCCTGGGATAAAGAAGGATCTATTAGACAATGCTCATCGCTCAACATTCTCTCTCCATCCTGGGAGTACGAAGATGTACCATGATCTCTGAGAATACTTCTACTGGGATAACTTGAAGAAGGATATTGCAGAATATATATAATGGTGCTTGGTATGTCACCATGTTAAAGAAGAGCGACAAACGTTGAAAGGGATGATGCAACCATTTCCTATACCGAGTGGAAATGGGAAAATATTACTATGGAAATTGTCACAGATCTCCCGAAGACATCGAAGGGAAATAATACGATATGGGTTGTGGTTGACCGACTCACCAAGACTTCCCATTTTATCTCTATTTGGGAAGATCTCTCGCCTGAACAACTTGCAAAGATATATGTGAAGGAAGTGGTGAGACTGCACGGTGTTCCACTCTCAATTGTCTCTGAACGTGATCCAAGGTTCACATCCAAATTCTGGAAGAACCTTCAACATGCTTTGAGTACTGAATTAAATTTCAGCATGACCTATCACCCCCAAACTGATGGCCAATCTGAAAGGACTATTCATATGCTTAATGATATGCTAAGAGATTTCTCCCTTGATTTCAAAGGTGGATGGGAACCAAATCTCCCATTGGTTGAGTTCTCAAACAACAATAGCTTCCACTCAAGTATTCAGATAGAACCATATGAAGCTCTGTATGGAAAGCGATGTAGAACTCAAACCTTTTGAGATGAAGGTGGGGAATGAAAGCTACTTGGACCTAAAATTGTTCAATAGATGACAGAGAAGGTTCAAGTCATTCAGAAACACATCAAAGTTGATCTGAGTCGGAAAAAGAGCTACACTGACAACCATTAAAGGTTCTTGTAGTTCAACATTGGAGATAGAGTCTTCCTTCAAATTTCTCTAGGTCAGAGAGTCACACAATTTGGGAAGAAAGGGAAGCTAAGACAAATGTACATTGGCCCCTTTGAGATCCTTGACCGCATAGAATCCGTGGCCTATCGACTTGCACTTCCACTGAACATGGATCAAGTTCATTATGTGTTTCACATCTCAATCTCGAGGAAGTACATACTAGACCCCTCACATGTACTAAACTAAGAGGTGGTACAACTTGATGATGATCTATCTTATGAGGAGCAGCCACTAGAGATTCTGGATTGGAGAGATATGGTTCTGTGGAACAAGACAACTCATCTTATTAAAGTGTTGTGGAGGAACCATAAGATATAAGAAGAAACTTGGGAACCAAAAGAGGCAATTAAATAGATTTACCCTCACTTGTTCGTGTAAGGTGAAATTTCGGGGTTGAAATTTCTTAAGGGGGGGGGGGGGGGTGAATGTAACAACCTAATGTTTTTCAATGGAAATTACATTCTTATAATTATGTCATAAAATCAAATGAAAACACAACATAATGATCTAATCAGTGCCAAGTGACCTTTAAACATATGTTTTTCACTTATGTGTTTGGAATTTTGAAAGTCTACCTTACACGATGGTGTTCAAGATGATTTTTGGAGTTAAATAAAACAAAAATAATTTTTGGTGAATAGTAACCTTCCCTTATGAATAGTAACATACCCTTATAAATAGTGATCTACCATTATGAATAGTAACCTTAGTTATGATAGTATAAAAATAATATTGAAGTTAAATTATGATGTACCTATATTTTAGAATAAGTAAATAAATGTTTTAAAAATGGGTTTTAAATAATAAATTTGGATTTTAATTAAATATTAAATTAATCATATTTAGAAAAATATTTTTGAAAAATGGACTTCATTTTTGGATTATAAACATCGAAAAATGGTTGTGGTGAAATTATGGGATTTTTCTAAAATACATGATTTTTCGATGAATAGTGAAATACCATAATTTACAAAATTAGCTAAATAAGCTAATTATAGGGTCATGTGTGATGTTATTCTAATGTAAAACCACTTGGTTAGGGATTAAATTATAAAATTACTATTAATGGTCATGCAAGACTCACTATTCGCTGTCTTAGGCAAAATTAATAAACTAATGAATTTTATATTAAGAAAACCACTCTCCCCTCTAATATAAATACCACCCTCACACCCTCACTTCCTAACACATCTCGAGAATTATTCCTTGCCTAAACTCTACCCAAACATCTTCCCTATCACCTCCCCCACGTCCAAGAGATTTTGGTCTCATCAAAAGACCAATCTTAGATCCCTTAAAGAGGATCTCAAGAGGAGGATCCAAAAAGTAATTTATCTCCCCATTCTTCTTTAATTCCATTTCAATTTCCGGTTCCTTTTTTATTATCTCCCCACCAATATTTGTACAAAAGGTATGGTAACTCTAGTAACTTACATATACTATAATGTTATGACACTAATTCGATATTATATAATCCAACCCATTTTTGTCTTTCTCTTATTTTATTAAAGAGAACGTTGTTTGGGAGGTGTTAATTTATCACCTTCAAGAACGCCATGTCTTATTCTTCCATTTCTACATTCAGATCTGGTCATGAAACCATTTTATGGTTAAACCTGAATATATTATATATATAATGTCCTATTTAATGTTATGGAACTAACTTATGTACATATTAATATGTGATAAATTAAAACAAGTTCTCTATGATTGAAAAACCGCCCAAATGAACCCAAACAATCATCATTTAATTTTTATCTAATGATTCATCCAAATGGTATATAATATAACTCATTATAAGATCAGTTTAAATTATATAATGTTGTAAATAAAATTTAATTTCAGTTCTTTATGTTTACCCATGTTCTACCAGAACTTCAATTTATCAATACATGTGAACCACCCCAGAAAAACCATAAAAATGAACATCCCCTAACAATGTTTTTAAACTCTATAAGTCTTCCAATGGAACATAAAATGAAATAATGAAACCATAATGTTACCTATTAATGTATAAAAGGTTATGGAATTTCTAATTAATTATTATTATTTCATTATACAGGAAATTAAAGAGAATGAAGCGTTCGAATACAAGGTAAGGGAAAATTCTTGAACCCTAATTTCATCCTTTAGGTTCTCCCTCTTTCACTCCATTTTTGATATGGTTACTTCAAAAAAATCATTTGTTCATCATTTAAATTCCTTTTATAGGATATACATGTTTACCAATATCTTTTATTTCAAACAAAATGTTTTCCAAAAGAACTCTTTTTTTAAGAACTCACCTTTTACTTCTCATTCAAGGTTGATGGTTGTTGTATCAGGTATGTTATTCCCTCTTTGTGTTGGGAACCCAATGTTTATGAATCTGTTCTTTTGAGATGAAACCAATTCATTTCCATGGGTTATTTAGGTTCATTATTGATATATGTTCTATGTGGAATGCATGATAATGATAATATTTTGATGTGACTGGTGCACCTAGAATTATACAGCGCAATATTAATGTTTGAATGTGACGGGTGAACCTAGAATTATGTAGCGCTCAATTACATTGGGAAAGGGAATGAATCTCATGAGTAAATGTTAAATGATTTGGAAAAGATGCTATATTTGTTCACAATTATGTGTGGTAGTTAACCACTAGGACACGTTGTTTCATTTTTATGCATTTTTACATTTCATGTCTTATATTTATGCTTCCTCTCATGTTCATGATCCTTTTCCCATGTTATGATTATGCTCATCCCATGATATATTGCTCTTATCTATCCTCTTACTAGGTGTTTAGATCTCCCCTTTTGATTTATATCCTCAGTTGACTACATGTACTAAGGAGAGATCATGTGTTAATAAGAATCATGAGAATAAAGAAATTTAAAAAATGTTTATGCTTGATGATATAATTGCAATGTATGGTCCTAGTTTTCCAAAGACACTAAACCATTGGATCCTATATTTGTAATAATATTATGTTGCTTATCATAAAATAATTTAATAGTAATTTAAAAAAAGGTTGGGTCACTATACATGACCACATTCAAATCTTATGGTTGAATCATGAATTCCTTCAAGACTTTGAATTCATTGAGGATCATCTTTATCCTCGTCTAAATTCAATTAGAATGTATTGTATCATTCCACTCATTCTTTCTTCTTTATTTTCCTCTCAACCCAAGAACGGTATTTTCTAAACACAAATGGTGCGAATACGATCATCATGAATATGATCATTTCTGGTTATGATCCATCAGATTCCAATCATTCTGGTTATGATCATTATGGATATTATCATTCTGGATATGATCATTTCTGGTTACAACCATTCTGGTAACAATTTCTTGGAACGATCAAATTCAATCTGGATACAATGTTATGTCCTGATACCATAAAATCCGAAAAGGAAGATATTCTCAGACATGACACAAAACAATACGATAAAAAATACATACCTAGATATGCTACAAAATGATCAGATAACAAAGATTTACTCAAATATGATACAAAATAATCTAATAATGAGGATCTTCCCGAATATGATACAAAACCATATGAATGTGTTTCAATCTCAATCGACACAATCCCTTTCCAATTTTTTTTTCTGAAATATGTTTGTTATGAAAAAAAATTAGTGTCTCATCTTGCATCGGCATCACCACTTCCATCAGCACCACATCGATCAACACCACATTCCATCAGCATCACTTTTCCCATCGGCATCACCCTTTTTCAATGGCACCTCCCTTTTCATCAGCACCACCATATCCATCGGCACCACCTTCATCAGCTCCACAACCTTTACATTCACCCAGAATACAATTGTTTAAAAAAAATCAGAACTACCACTTCAATATGGATATGATTGTTTTGAAAAACAATTAGTACCACTTCAATCTCTCTACCATCCGGATATGAAAAACATGGATACACTTATATTCGGATTCTTTTGAAAAACAATATGAAAACGATTCTTTTCTGAATTTTTTGAAACAAAAAGATTAATATGATTATTTTCCTATTAGTAGTTTCTCTTTTAATACCCTTTCCTTCTATCAAGACTGATTCATAAGTTCTCAGTAAAATTTATTATTTACATTTAATAAAAGTCAGAAAATAATCATCATAATTGATTCAATTGTATTCATAGTTACTCTGATTATCCAACAAAAAAACCTCTTTCTCATCGTTTTTAGAGTGAATACAATGACCATCTACTTTCAGAAAGATGTTTTTACCTTAAAAGCCACTTATTATATCACAAGGAACATTCCTAGTGATACCTATTTCAATCATTACCACCTGTAGAACAATTGTTTCTAGAAACCAAGTAAATATAATCAGAATACATTTCTTTTTTCCAAGAAATACCTATCACCCACCAAACAACAACTTCATTAAATTCATTTAATTATGAATTATCATTCATCTATATCCTTTTTTTCTTCAAAAAAAACTATCAACTGATAATAAATACATCCAAAACACAACATGGTCCTGAAAATCTCCCCATTTGTTTTTTTCATTACCCACTTCAAACACTTAAATAAAAATAATGAGTGGTATTTCCTCCTTTCTTGATTCCCGTATTTCTTTAGTCATTGTCTATCCCCTTTCACTTATCTCCCCCCCTTATTTACAACCAAATTTAAATGGGATATACTGGTATATTTTTCACATATTCATAAATGATATACGTTACCAGTGGTTGGGAATTTTCTTTAATAAGGACATCACATGGTTTTATAAATAATGTAACCTTAACTAAACAACTTTATGTCTATATGGGTGAACTCGAGCTAGAAATAAAGAGTGTATAATAAAGGCGATCAATGTTATACTTAACACAAATTTCATGTAATAACATTTCCATACTTCTTCCAGCATTCTAATGATTGGGGTAATTCTTTATAGAATTGGTCTAAGACAAATTGAATCTGCACCCATCTCAACAAACACTTCCGAATGTTCAGATGTATAAAAACTAAACTTCTCAAAAAAAAAATTCACATCCACATAACATTCTTTTTCAAGAAGATTAAGATTCTCATCAATTACATATTCCCTATTTACACTCATTCAATTCCATGAAGGTTAGCACTAGTATACAAAGATATTGGGAATAATGGGGAACCTCTATTGTTTGATAGAAAAAACAATTAGACATGGAATCCTCTCATATTATTACCTTATTCTTCTTCTTCTTCTTGGAATTTTCATTGGACGTGCTTTCTTACTTCTGTTCATCCTTCTATATTTTTGTAAAATCTTTCTTCTTATATATAGAATCTTCTTAATGAGGATGAAGACTTTTCTTCAACATTAACAACATCCATTTTATAATTAGTTTGTTCTATGTTTTCCATTACAATATTTTTCTTTGGAAATATAGTTGAATAAGTTTTGATATCATTCTCTTATTCCTCATCCTCACCATATGTTGAGACATTTTTTTCACGATTTATCATTTCTTTATAAGTCTGATTCTTCATCACTTTTTTCACTTTAGTATTTTATTACTCTAATTTCTTTACTAGGTAAGTGTATTTTGGCCAAACAATAAATCACTCTTTCTTTTAAAATTGAACATATCCATATTTTATTACTTCCAAAACATCCCGATAATAAGATTTGTTTAGAAAAATTTGTTGTGATGATCACAAAACAAGACATCTTTATGCAAGGTTTCCACGTTTCTCACACCTTTCACAAATTGTTTCTAACAGTGGGTACTTATTTTCAATATTTACATCATTATTCTCATATTTTTTCAACACAACCATCTCTGGATTCTACTCTTGATAGAAATGACTCTCCCTAAAACAATTCCATCCATATCCTATGGAATAATAGTAGTGATTTTGGTTAACCAATATATATTCTCAATATGTCCAAATACAATACATTAATAGCAATATCCATAAATGGTGTATTTTCCACTGAAACAATGATGGTGTCTATAATTTTTAATGTGTTTATCAACCACATTCTTCTCTTTATTTTTGAATCCATCAAACATTCTGTTATCAATCAGATTCATCCTTTTCATTTCTAAATTATCTAAACCAAAAGTATTAGAAACATTTCCATATTCAGAATGTTTCAAAACATTCCAAACCTTTTTGTTCTTGGCTGCATGCATAACATTCCCGCATTTCTTCTATTAAAAAACAATTGAATAATTCTTATCACCCTTTAAAGGAAACTTTTTTGGAGTCTTCCCTAATTTCCCATTATGAAAAAATTCCCCATCATCAGTGATATAGATTTCGAAACATATACTTTTCATTTCTGCTTCAGAGAGATTTTACTAGACAAGTTCTAACTCATCTTCATTTTTTCCTTCATCTTCCCTTCCAAATGAACATTATGATTCTTTTCATCATCAAATTATTCTTCAAATCATTAATCTCATTAACCAATTTTATTTCTCACTAGTAAAACATTCTTGGTTTCCTAAGAATTCATATTCATTTTTTTTCAAGTCTTATGATCTTTCCAAGAAATTATCTTAATTATACTTTCTAATGCATTTCAAGCTGAGTTTAATCATCATCAAGAGTAATGCTTCTGAATTCATCATCATTCATTGTTTCTATGAATCTATATTCCCTAGGATGATTAATTGAATTTTTACATTCAACTTCTCTTTATTCTTCTTAATCTTCTTCTTCTGCACAACAACATTCATTTCTAGAAGAACATTCTTCATTAACTATTTCAATGAACTAGTTTTGTTCAACATCATTTGTAACATCCTGGCTATCACCTTCCTTAAAAAAACTTCTCCGTTTGGATTTAGAGAACCTCTTATCTTTCATTATGGAATAGAATAATTCTTTTAGCACCATTTTTCTTGAAAGATCTTATATTCCTTCAGTCTTATTCTTCACTCCTTTCTTCATAACACTATTCTTCATTTCCTCTTTGAGGAAAATTATCAACAAATAGGCCAATGGATCCACATCCAAAAAAATTTAAGGGATTTTTTCCAATATACCTTCTGGTACATCTTTTCAAGTTCTTATAAAATATAGACAATATTGAATCAATATTTTTTCGTAAAACATTTTTGTTGTCTGAATCTGAAGCTTCTTATTCTTCTTCAAGAACCATATTTTCTTTCCTGGAATCCTTTAAAGTTATTTCTATATGAAGTTTAATTTTTTATTCTTCATAGCATCATCCATTCTAAATTAGTTAGAAACGAGAGTAATATGATAATCATCAATATATAATGTTTCAAGATCTATATCCTCTAATGAAGAAACTTTTGAATCAAATTTGTCGGGTATGATTCTCAAGATTATTTCTACCACAATAAAATCCTGCAAATAATCACCAAGACATATGATAGTACTTACTATGTCTTTCACACTATTAAAGAACTCCCCAATGGATTCTTGTTCATCCATCACGAGACCGTCATACTTCAATCTTCATATTTGTAACATTTCCTTCTTCAATTCTGTATTTCATTAATACATATTTTTCAATTTATTCCACACACCTTTGGTTATGGAAACACCTTTTAATCTCAAGAATTCACATTCTGAAACTAAAGAAAAATATACAATTATTTTCCCTTCAATTATTTTCAAGATGTATCTTATCAAAAGATATAAGAGGAGTTTTATCATTAATTGGGGGATACACAACTGTTGCAACTTCAAGAACATCCAAGATGATAGAAATTAGATATGTAAGCATTCTATATTCCAAGATATGATAGTTATTTACATCAAACACTGGAATACCTTTAATGTTTACACAGTTCATGTTCTCCATTAGCATGAAATATCCAAGAAAACCTCCATTTGATACGAATTGAAAGTGCCCAATTAGTGTAATGTATCACTGAAAGGGGGATGGGGTGAATCATTGATACTCATTTTCAATTATGTTTCTATTCAATTGAAACAATCTTTTCCTTTTCCTAGAGGTTTCAATTCCCTGTTGAAAAAAAACTCAATACACATCCATAGAATCACAAATATTTACATATTTCTCTATTAAATAAGAATATCTATGTCCTTGGTAATGGTTGGAAATGATCCAATACCAAAATTCAACTAAGAAAACAATCCTTGGATTATAACATGTTGTATGTACCCTTTGAATCATTTATCACTATGAAACATTCCCACAAGAGTTTGTACATCATCTTAGCACAATAGGGTAATATAATTGTTTCTTAACAACTCATGTTACTTGTGCTTCTTTTAAATTCAAAAAATATATCCAATTGAAATACAATTCATAAATTCCATATCCAGAAGAAATGTAAGAAAATAAAAGGTCTTTGATAAAGAAATCAACCCGAATTCTAAGTCTAATTTTCCCAGTCTGATTCATAGAGTCTGATAATTTAAATTCAATTCTTCAAGTACGATATTCTTGATAGAATTCAATAAAAATGAATCGGCACTGTTTAAATTCAGAATTTAATTTTTAGGACCGATTTTCCTAATAGATTGAAATAAAAATGAATCAGCAATGCTTCAATTGAGAATAAAATTATTCAAGTACTATTTTCTTAGAAGAATGCAATATAAATGAATTGACACTACCTCAAGTCATAATAAAATTCATCAATAATCCGAGAACCCCA
The DNA here is from genome assembly GCA_963277665.1 of Viscum album. Classification (NCBI taxonomy): domain Eukaryota; kingdom Viridiplantae; phylum Streptophyta; class Magnoliopsida; order Santalales; family Viscaceae; genus Viscum; species Viscum album. The sequence goes on from OY728133.1 coordinate 974,040,376, forward strand.
ATATGGAGATTCCCAATATTGAAATCCTGTAGCCAATTAATTCATCCCACAACCAAAATCATCCGAATTAAATTGAAAATCTAATATGATGATTCACCGTATATGATAAATCATGTATTTAATGATCATACGAATTTAGTCATTGCAGTCTAGAATATTTTAATTCACATCCCCCAATTCGACTTGTCTTTAAAAAAAATTACACCAATTTATCTCTCTAAAGACTCAGAGAATCTCTATCCAAACCAATGAACTGTACTTCATTGCAGCACATGTACAATGTACTTCACGCCTTTTATAGGTGACACAAAACATGATTAGGCCTAAATCCCAAAATATTTCCCACTCACACAAATTCACCCAAATTTAAAAATTACCTAGAATATCGAAGAAATTATCACTTCAGTAATGCTTCTCAATTCATCACAAAAAATTTACAATCTTCATCACTTCTTTTCTAGACTCCCATTTAAAATGTCAATACAATTACAATTGATGATCTATACATGGTTTAGATTATCTGAATCTGATTTTTTAATTCTAATTTTTCAAAACAATGCTTGATACCAAACAATTTCAATGTGTTTGAAGAAATGAACCTGTAAAAATGAGATACAATCAATCTTTAAAATTATAGGCTCATCCTCGACAATTCCTTCATCAGTATTCAATTTTTTTTTATTTTTACCCACTTGAGAAAAAACATCATCACATTAAAAACCTATTCAGGAATCAGGAATTCTATCATGAATTTGAATGAATTGATGATCAGATTTAGAATTGTCTAAATTCAATTAGTGAGTATTGTAACATTCCATTCATTCAGGATTATTTAGTTTTATCTCAAACCAAGAATGATATTTTCTGAAAACAAATAGTTTGGATACAATAATCTTGGATAAAATAATTTTTGGTTATGATCATTCAAATTAAAATCATATTGGTTACGATTATTCTTAATATAATAATTCTGGATACTATCATTTTCAGTTACAATAATTATAGTTACAATTATCGGGAATGATCTAATACCATAAGAAACACTAATTTTTCCTGATACATTAATATCTGTAATGGTTTATCTTCCCAGATAAGATACAAATCAATCTGATAAAGAAGATCTACCCAGATACGATAAAAACCAATAGATAACTGAGATCTTACTTGATATGATACAAAAAAATGATAACAAAGATCTACAGGGATATGATATAGTATAATATGAATTTGATTCATTCTCAATCAACTACATATCTTACCTTTTCTTCTACCTGAATATGATTCTTTTGAAAAAAATCAGTGTCTCATCTTCCATCAGAATCATCTCTTCCATTTCCACCAGTAAGATCATCACCAATTTGCATCAGCATCACCTTTACGATCGACATCACCCTATTTCATCGGTACCTACATTTTCAGCAACACCCCAATTTACATAATCACCACCTTTATCATCACCACTATGTTTACTTTCACAATGAATCCAATTGTTTTGAAAATCAATCGTCCCCACCTCTTCAATCTTGATACAATTGTTTTGAAAATAAATTAACACCCACTAATCTATATGTATACATTGGTTTTGAAAACAATTAGTACCCTTATTTATCTCTACCATCCGGGTATGATAAATCTGAATACGGTTCTTTTAATTTTTTTTTGAAAAACAATCTAAATACGATTCAATTCAGATTTTTTTTGAAAAATGATCTAAATATGACTCTTTTTCGGTTGGCAGTATCACTTTCAGTCCCATTTATTTATATCAAGATTTATTTAAAAGTTCCCAACACAACCCAAAATTTATATGAAATAAAAATCAACAAATAATTGTAACAATTGATTCAATCATAGTAATAATGACCCTGATTTTATAGAAAAACAAAAAACTCTTTCTTGTTATATTTAGAGTGAATCTGATGACCATCTACTTCTAACAAGATGTTTTCACTTTCAAAGACACTTCTTCTATGATAAAGACCATTCATAGTGATTCATATTTATATCAATACCATCAGTAGTACAATTGTTTCCAGAAACCAAGTAAATAGAATTAGAATACATTTATTCTTTTTAAGAAAAACCTATCACCCACAATAAAATCACTTCTTTCAATATGCTTCATTATAAATTCTCATTCATCAACATCCTTTATTTCTTTATCAAACCTATCAATTGACAACAAATAAAACCAAATCCCAACTTTTTCCTAACTATTATATGGATTGGAATTAAGAAATATGAATTTTGATAATATTATATATTAAGATAGCCACACGTGCATGATATTCTAAATATATATTTAAAAAATTAACAATAAATATGTGATTCTCAACCATTTGTGTGTTAGATAAATTATGAAAATAAATAGAAGATGATGTGAGAGATTTTCCTCTAAATATAAATGATTATTCTATGATGATAAAGGGAGATGATGGAGATATATTTCTACATACATAGGTCCTCACCAATGTGATGAAACGTAGAATCATAAAAGGAGAATATAGAATCTGAACAAATATTCTACGAATCATATTTTGATTAGGAAGATGAAAATTATTTTCAAAATTAATCGATTATAGAATCCCAAGGAATATTTAAGAATCTTTCTTGATTACTAAAATTGAGGAAGAAGATCATTTATATTTACAATTAGGGACACATGATATTCATTATCCCTAGGTTCTTGTAATGTTTTTAATTATATTAATATATAGGAATAACAATATTTTTCATGAATTTAACCTAGTCGGTTTCATTATAACATATTCAAGGACATGTCATATCCTATGTTTCTTTTGATAAAATGATGGAATATGTGTATGTGGGATAATTACCCTAATACAATGGGGTTGTGGTCAACCTATATTTTAGGTCAAACTCATCAAAAAATATCAGTGTTCTCCTATTTTATGGATCCAACCTAAAAAATTATTGTATCTAAAGATTTATTCAAGAATTAAATTTCATTTACTTAGAGGATCTCTTTAGGTATAGAGTTTTAGTGAATTATATCACAACTCATACAAAACAAAACCAATTTATAGAAAGGTAAAAATTATTACTAGTATCCATTTTTTCAATAATATAAATTTACTAAAAAGAGGCGAGTTGTTTTTTAAAGAATGATGTTTTATCATAACTTCATCATTATTCTTACCCATCCATAAACCAAGATATTTTTTTTCTAAATCGGATATGATAAAAAATATTTCAGTAAAGGATATGAAAATAAGAAATAAAGAAACCCATTAATACATGAATTGTTTTAAAATTTTTTCTTTTTAAAAAAACCTTTTTTCACAAAAACAAATATTATTTCCCAGTAAATCACCTTCTCTAACCAAATATTTTCATGAAACGTTTTATATTAAATCTAAAAGGAAATATAAAACTTATAAAGGTTTATTTTTAATCACAAAAACTCATTTTTTTTCAAAAAGTTATAATTTTTACCCTTACAGTTATCATATACTTTACTTTTAACAGAATATCATTATATTAACAAGAGAAGTCATAATATTTCTATAAAACCCCATAAAAAAAAAAATAAAACATGTATATAATTTAGGACATCAATTCCATATCGCATTATGAATTAATATTAAAAATGGAATATTTATGCCTTTTAATTACATACCTAACTAATTATATTTATATTCTGGACCCTCATGTCAATGGTTTATCATGGAACCACCTTTCCTGGTGCGATAATGTTACCACCCATCATTTGTTTATAGTTGAACCCTATCCATTGGATAATAACACAACCACCTCTACTTGTTTTATAATAGAAACCCTAAACCATGGTTTATAACATAACCACCCATCCTTGTTTTATAATTAATCCACCTATCATAATAAAAAATTCCCATAACCATAAAAACACATAACACTTAAAATATATATTATAAATACATTATTTTAGCCCATAAGAAATCATTTTTGGATATTGATACATTAACTTTCATTAAAACGCATTTCTTAAAACTAAAATTTGCATGAAAAATAGAAATATGTTATTAATTTGGATAAAAAATTTAATATTTAAAGGGAATATAAAAATGAGATAAAAATTATAGAGGTGGGAAAATTCATTTTCATTATATAAATTAAAATGGAATTCCTTTTGTCTTTTGTAAATAAAATTAAAAATAAGATAAAAATATTCCCTTTGGAAATAAATTAAAATAATTATTAAGGGGAATAAAAATTTCTATATAATCATTTATTTAAATATAAAAACATCCATAAAATAATTTTTAAAAATATGTTCATGGATGAAATATAGTTTTAATGGAAACATTAAAAGAAGATTTTTTACACGAAGATGCTTACCTTGAGTCCGAATCAATACATACATTATTTTATATCCTGAATAGTAAAATTATGTTAATTCATTACTTTTATATGAATCACTTTCATGCTTATTATTAATATTACCCTATTATAATTAATTACATAATAAACTATGTTCTTTTTGATGTTTTTTCAATATGCGAATCATATGTCCTAAATTACATTAGTTGGATGACTATGGTAAATGAGGTCATTATTAAAAAAAATATAGAATAAAAATGATAAAATAATTAGAATTTTAATACATAACTTAGTATTTGAAAACCAATTATAATATATGGTGATGAAAAATGAAATATATTATAATCACAGAGATAATAGGTTGTTCGTATGCTTAACTAATGTTTCCATTTTCAATTATCAATATGGAAATAACATATGTATTATATTATATATAAAAAAATACTATTACATTATAAATTTCATATTATTTAATTAAATATATATATATATATCATCCAAGTAATGTGGTGATGAAAAAAGGAATCACATCGCATCATAGAGCCGGTAGTCCACACAACCACTTGAATGGTGTTTTAATATTTTAGTGAGTGGAAAGGTGCGATATAAAATGATATATTATATTTTTAGAATGATAATAATGTCATTAATATAATATATAAACCATAATTCCATTATTATAACTAGAAATTAGAGGTAATGATGAAAAAAATTATACTTATTTGAATGGAGGTATTTCACTGTACACATGAATTATAGTTTTGTTTCTAATTTTATAAAAGATGAGAAGGATTTTGGTTATTAAATTTGAATAATAATAATTATTAATATGGGATATACTTATTTTAAGAATCATGAATGGATAAAGAATATTTAATTGATTCTAAAGAAGAATGAAATTTAAAATTCTTGGTTAAGAACGATTGCTCTTCTTCAGACCACCTATTTAGGATTATACCTAAATACTTTTGAGATTGTATTTATGATAAAAATACATCCAATACATGTAGAGGTTTGTAAAAGAACCAACCTTGCATGGTTAATAATGTTACAAACCATATATGGTATATAGAGAAACAAACAATCACCATAAACTATATCAAGAAACAATTACATAATCATAAAACATAAAATTTTCATCATTAAAAATTGTTTTAAACTATAAGAATGAATTTTTGGATATTATGTATCCATTTAGGTTGATTTTTTTCCAATCTAAAATTTAAAAATAGTGGAAGTATTATTTATAGGAAGAAAAAATTCCTCCTTGTAAATGAATCAAAAAATAAATTAACAGTTTTGGTAGTCGGAAAATTTGTATCATTAGATATGGTAAAATAGAACATTATTTTTGAGTTTTGTAAAGAAAATCAATTATTACTTAAAAACATTAATTATTGAAAATAATTAAGCTAAATTCAAAGGTTACAAAAAAATGTCAATTATAATTAATTTATATCCACATAAAAACATATATAAAATAATATTTAAAGATATGGAGATGGAAGGAAAAAAGTTTTACCGATGTCTTGAAAAAAAGAGTTTGAAAAGAAAGTCCCATACATTGATATTGAATCAAATCATGCATTTTTTTTGATTCATTAATAATAAATATATTTTAATTATTTACTAGTGTAATAACCTTTTTTATGATTACTATTTCATTTTCAACATTATACTTATTTGATTAATCAGTTATGTCCATGTTAGACATTTTGATGATATTCCACTCATATGTCTAAAAGGACATCAGAAGGTTGACTATGGTGAAATAGGTCACTATTAAAAAAAATAAAAAAAATAATAATGATTTAATTATAATTTTTATTCATCAATTATACTTTTATAACCATCCAAAAAATATGTATATGAAAAAATGGAATATGTTATAATCATGGGGATGATAGGTCGTACATATGCACAATAATATTTCAATATTTCAATAATCAATATGGGAAGAAGGAATGAATAATATTATATTTTAAAAAATATAAATAAATCTTAAATTTAATTTTTTTATATATAATTATATATATATATGTCATCCACGAGATGTGGTGATGAGAAAGAAATCACATCGCTTAGAAGTGGTGGTTGTCCACACATACGCACGGACGACGTTATCGTTTTTAGTGAGTGAAAATGCCAGAAAATAAATTTTATATTATTATTTAATAATGAAAAATATGACTTAAAATTATATATACCCATTAATTACATATTTATTACCATCCATGGGAGGTTATATTAAAAAAAAGGTACATCGGTTCGTGAGATGGTTGTCTGTTTTTCAAATGAATGATAGGTTTTAATCACATTTGATAGAAGATGATATGGATTAGGGTTATGAAATTAAATTCCTAAAATCAATATATATGGGATATACTTTTTTTTAACATCATCACAATTAATTATTATTTTCATGAGGTAGAGGAAGAATGAATTAAAAAATGTTTGGTTAAGAATGATACTTCTTTTTCAGACCACCTGTTCAAGATTATAGAGAACATGTTACTAGATTGGATTTATGAAGAAAAATACCTCTAGTACATAGAAAATGATGTATGTAAGATATTTGGGTATTTATTGGGAGAAACAATTGGCATTATAATTGTCAATAAAATAGGATATAAGGTTATCTTTTATAATTGATAATGAGTGATAATTTTGTAAATATCAAAACTATTCAATAATGAGGACTAACTCCAAAACCTAGTGCCTCAAATATTGAAAAATAATGGATAGGGGGAATATAAGGTTGATAAAAACTCCACCACTGAAAAAGAAACATTTTTTAAAATTATTATTCCTTAACCACTAAGGATAATCAATTTTACCGTTTTAGTTTTCCCCTACGGTAAAATGTTTATTTGTCAACAACGGTCATGATCTTATATTAAAGTGAAAATTGTTACATAATTTGACTATGGTTTATTCATTATACTATATACAAATCACATAGAAAAATATTGGGTTTTCATAAATATTAAATTATTTAATAAAATAATATCTATGATAAAATGTCAATAATATATACATTTAGAGTAATAATATAATTTGACATTAAAAACATCAATAAAAAGATTTATTTATAATATATAAAATTTAAATATTCATATAATGTTATAATTTTTTTTAAAAAAATTCATGTTACACAATAATTCATTAAATTTATTTTACTATTGATATTTCTAAAATAAGTTATTATATTTTTATATGAATTAAATAATTACTATGTCATAATTTTGTAAATCTTTAAGGTATTTTTTCTCTAAAAAATAGAAATAAATTAAAATAATCAATAAAAAACATTTATATTTAAAAATAATATATATATATATATATAAATAGGTTTTCCTTAACTCTATTAAAACAAATTATACATATTTAAATAAATGAAGGTTAATTTTTTACCATTTTTTTAAGTTAAATTTTTATATAGGTCATAAAAATGGAATGTGGAACTAGAATGGAAAATTTATAGGAATTAGATAATATATGTCTTAAATATGGTCATAAGATAGAATATATAATTTTATAGGTTATTTTAATAATAATTATTTTTGTTTAATCCCATCGTAAACCTATTTTCACCAGAACCTCGATAAAACATATCTTAATATTTACTCAATTAATTTTAAAAAAACCATGGTTAAATTATTATATAATATATATTATTATGACTAAAAATAAGGATTCAATTGTACTAAATACAATTCAAATATATATGAGAATTTATATTTATAGTAAACCCCCAGACGTGATGAAAAGTGGTTTTCAAGAAATGTATTTTTCAAGAAGTAATGAACTTATAACGAATTTATGAATATTAATTTGTTTTTTATTTTTTAGAGTTCAATTTTTTTGATATATAATATATACATTTAATATATAACCTTTATCATTAATTATTAGTTCAATTAAATAAAATGGAGAAACATTATGACATTTAAAAAAGTTACTAGAAAAATATGTTTTAAAGACTAAAAACTAATTATACAGAAATACTATATGAAAATGAATCCAATATTCTTAACTGTAATGAATATTAATAATTCATAATTATGGTACTTAAAAAAATTTAACTCACAATATTACTTTTAAATAACACAATTTATTGAAAAGATATATTTATTTTATAGAAGATCTGTATTTTCACAATCTAATGAAAAATTAATATTTTTTCCAAAAAATACCAACATCTCACCAAAATTTTGATATGATGACATTAAAAATGATTTTAATTTAATCAATATTTTTCGAAAAAAATCATTAAAAACTAATTATAAAATTTTATCTTGGAATGAAATATAAATCATTTATGAAGAAAAATTATTTTTTAAATAATATAATGTAATTATTAAAAATTGAGTGCTTCTTTAAAAATAATTTACATACAGTTCAATATTATGTAGGAATATTATATGTATTTTAAAAATCAATTAATACTATTCATACCATCAAATTTATGTATATGTTATTACTGTTATAAATCTCAAGTATTAGAAAGCTTGTTATTGCATGTTGTATACGTTATCAAAGATTATGTTCTTATTTTATAATGTTGTGGTGTTACACTTATACCTCTATAATATTTATATCTATATACTGACTAATGGAGAGAGAAAAATAGATACAAAGTCACTAAATTATTGAAAATTTGATTAATTTATAAAAATGGAATTGTAATTAAAGTATTCAAATATTGATTCACCCAATCATTTATGGTCACATTCACATGGGAAGTCAAAACATTCTATTAAATTAGTCTAAACCTCTTATATGACTCTCAATTTTAATGTTTTTTAAAAAGTCTTAAAAATTTTCAATGCAAAATCATTATGATCTAAAACTTGGAAGCATATTTTATATTCCATAACAAGTCATCCAAGAAAGAAATGTATACTGAGATAATGAAGAACATGAAAAAAGTGAAGAAAATATGTTGATAAAGGCATCATCCATGAAAGGGGAGATGAGTCACAATCCTCTAATTGTGGATGATAAGAGCAGATCTAATTATAATATTTATATTAGTAATATGTTTATTGGTAAAACATGTAATGAGAATCCATAGATATTTAGTATATAATAGACAAATCATTTTTCCATTTCAATAATCAGAATGAATTGAAACAAGTCGTGAATGAATAGGAAATGGTGGTGGAGTCAACTATAAAAGAGATTGAAAACACTTTTTATCCTTGTAGTTCATCATTCTCACAAGAATAAAGGGGTAATAAATATTTATTATCATGATTTATTTCTTATTAAATCAATATCTAGTAGAGAATATCATAATTCATGGGATTTATAATATAAATCAATTTAATGATTGAAGGAAATCATATATAACTACCATACACATTTTTTAATCTCTATAAATATATAGAATCCATAAATTGAATAAATAAAGATTTTAAAGAATGTTTCTACAATATTAAATATGAACGGATTATAAATATCCATGGGAGATAAAAGGCGAATAAAAGTCTGGAATAAAGGAACCATGAATTCTACGAGAATTTTATAGTTAGAAATTATAAACTACAGTTAAATGAAAAGAGGATTAAAGATATTTACTATCTTTTTTATTAAATGAAAAAATACAGTAACATCCAGTCTAAGATAAGGGAAAGGCATGCCAAGGGAAACTGCATGTAGTGTAGGTTGATAGTATCATGATTAATATGAAATTCTCGGAACAAGTAATTATGTTGAAGAATAACAAAGAATATAATTGAATATATACAATAATATTAGTGGAGAGATACTACCACTCAAAATACTATGAATAATTCTTATGCTAACCTAACTATATCCAGGGAAAGAAATTTACTATAATCATCAACTAATAAAAATATAGATTCAAAAAATGTACATTTACTATAAATATCCAATAATAAGATGAAAAAACTGAATAAGATGATTAGGGAATGAAAATTAAAATGGTATCAAACAAAAATACACCAAAAATTTTTAAACAAACAAGGGTTATTATACCTTTGGTTATATTTAAGATAGAAGTTTAGTTCTAAAAAAGTATAATAAGTTTAATATTGGAGTAATGCTAAGAATGAAATGTTTTTTTTGAAAATGGTAAAACCTCATGGATGTTTATAAACAAGCTATGCATATGAAATCTAAAAAAAGCTTTAAAAAATGATATAGCTTTATAATGGAGAAATGAAACGAATGAATTAGTGAAAATCACATCTGAGAAGAAATTTGTAAATGTTATGAAAGATGAGAACAAACCTAAGGAATGCTTCGTAATTTGGACAGATTAGCTGAAATAAGTAAGATTAATTGGACAATAATAAATAAATGAAATTTTTAAGGGAAAAGAGAATATTCCACATGAAGATGAAATTTAATTTCCTGAGAGGTAATCAGTATATGATGAACAAATAGTGTTTGAGGTGATGTGTGGGAGATAAAAATAGAATAAACACTATTCAAAGGTGTTTTTTACAATCACACTATCCAAAAATAGATGTTTCAATGAATATGAAAACTACTCCATATGATACATGTTCTTTTATATAACTTTATAGAAAGAAAATCCCCCACACCGGGAGATATAAATAAAACATATTGGTTAAATTAAATGCTTATCTAGACAGTAAAAGGGAATAATTGGATAATGATTCCATGTATAAAGTATAAAAAAAGAGTATAATGGTAATTAAGATACATTTATCCTGGTTTCTCACTCTTACTATTAAAAAATATTTTTATATTTCCAGCTAAATAACTGTTGATATTTTTTTTCTATATATGTAAATAATTTTTTGTGGAGTTTGTTCTCAAGAAGGGCATCGACGATAAAATATGAGATGTTAAAAATATACATAAACATGAAATCATATAATATGGAATAAATATTTTGGATATGATTAAGTTAAAATCATGGAATGATTTAATGATTAAAAAATCAAAAGTATATCTAAAGAAAGAATCCACATTGTTGAGGTGAAGACAAGGAACATACCTTGAGGGGAATTTCTCTTGGGAAGATTAAATATTCATAAAATTTATAAAAATCTAAAATTTCTACACAATACATGAATATTGCTATGTTTATGAGGCTAAAAATTATAGAACATCCCTTGAGGAAGAATATAGATAAATACTATGAGTTGGTTTTATATTCTGTCAATTAAAGGACAGACTTGTTGTCAAAATCAAGCCCTCTTATTTTTTATATTGATAATAGTTTATGTAGAAATAGAGTGGAATAGAATATGGAACATTTTTTTATTAATTTTGGGTTTAAATAATCTCTCATATAATTTTTAATTATTATCAATATGATTGGATTGAGAATAAAATTATATATTCTATTGAATAAAATAAAAAGGGGTAGATTGATTAAACCACATTTCATGTGTCATATTTATTGAAAATAATGTAATAAATGTACATGATAAGGTACTAAAAAATAGGTTTATGTCCCTAAACCTAGTGAATCATGGTAGTGTAACTATTGTCATTGATTTTTTTGAAAATGAGTATGTGAAATAATTTCAACCATTAATTATATGTAAAATGGATGAGGGATATACAAAGAGTAGATGTGAAACATTTTTTAGGGAAGAATTAATGTTTTGATGAATGTCCTACCATCCAACTCATAATTGTACAATCACATAATGGGAAAAAGAATATTTTATATTTTTACAGGGAATATGGTAAAGGAAAATTATGATAAAGTATCTACCAATGAAAATTCCACAATGATTAATAAATATTCTAGAAAGGAGAGTAAAACATTATACTCCTACATTGATATATTGCGTTGATAGATTATGGTTAAATCCTACATATGATGTGATTTATGTACCAATACCCAATTTAATGAAATGTGATAATGATCATATTACTATTTGTAACCAGAATTTTGAAGAGTGATTGAGAAGGACTCTAGTTGTGTTAAAGTGGTTCTGATTGAGTTTAAAGATAATATGAAATTATTGTTTTGAGGATGATTTTTCGAAAAAGTACATTTTTTTAAACATGGTATGAGAATAAATAACAATAATTTATAAGTCCATATTTCCATTAAGAATCATCTATATAAGTGTAATTTTATTTTATATATATTTATCATTGTAGAGTTGTATTCATTTAAAATAAGTGTGATTGAGGAACTATATAAGTTTCATTGACCACCGAATTTTTGAAATGAGATAGTCAGGTATGTGTTGTTGGTAGTCTTTGTATATTTTATTCATGAGATACCTATGTGATATTTTATTATGTATAGGTTTCATAATAGATATCAACGTGTCATCAGGGAACTGTATATGTGTCATTGAAAACTTCGTAGAATATCATGATTTATAGTATACGAAACTCTCAAATCATATAAGTTATATTATAAATAAATTAGGATTAAATATGATAATTCAAATTTCATGTAATCAATATGAAAATATCAGGATTCAAATTATCCATGATATTAGATACAAAAAGAAAGAAGAACTAAGGAAGTATAAAATGTTAGAGGAAGCAAAAACTATATTGTGACAGAGAATTATACATAGTGAACATGATGAATAAAAAGGTTTTTCCGTAGTAGATACTGTATTATATAAGACTAACAGTAAATTGTTTATCATAATTCCATGTTGGAAAAAATTTCATGAGAATTGTTTTTGATGATTTGTAAAATGATAAGATGTGGAGAGCCTCACTATAGGAGGGAATGTTTCATGTAGGGTTACTATATCTAAAAAACGATAAATGGTTTATGTGATGGAGGTTTCCATAATTTCTCAAGAATAGTAAAGATAGAGTGTTGTTGGCAAGTGATTAAAATAGTTAGAAACATAATATGGTCCAATGTTTCTAAACATTTTCAAATTCATGGGATGTTAGATATATTTGAGAGGCAACATGAGAAACTCTGCATCATATGACACCCCTTTGATCTGAATGTTTAATGAATTCTTCAAAATATAAAATAATTTAGATATATAGATTTTGGGGACAATATAAATAAATAGATAAATATATTATTTTAATTTTACATAAATAAGGGATTATCTACGTCTTCAACCAAATTTACAAAGTACATTATGAATGAAACAAATAAAAAAGATACTAATTTCATTAAAGGATGATATTTTAGTAACACGAATTTATAAAATAATAGTAATTTAATGAAAAATATTGGAACGATGTAAAGAATATATATTCATAGAATAAAAAATAAAATTTTGACTCTCTATAAGGTTTTTATTGTATATATTATTCAATTGAATATATAAATAATTAAGAAAATCATACCTTTATATATATGCATATTCTGTGAAGAAGAAGGAAGAAGAGGTAGTTCTAGCATATCATACAAGGGTACACTCCTATACCCTGATAAAGGAGGAGAAGAATAAGAGAACATATAATCCATAAATTCTATTTATTGAACATATTTATGCTTTAAAGATGATGAATTTATCCAAAAATCATTTACTATAGATGTCTAAGGAAGCATGAGGTAACCCACTTTTCTTATTCAATCAATGTCATATGTGATTAAAATTATATAGGACAAATATTTATGATTCCTTTAAAATATAATTAACAAGGGTAAATCTTAATAATCTATTCTATAATGATATTATAATATAAATCTATTTACTACACTATACTTGGTTAGTTCATGAAAACAGATTCTATGTCACACAATTTCATGTTCTTCTTTTGAATATAACAAGGATGTTGTGTAAATAATATAATAACCATGATAAAATGAAAACAATTTCATCTTAAAATGGATATTAACCTTATCAAAAACACTAGTGTTCTAGTTTTTCTTAATTATAAATTTATATATACTAACCAACGAAAGAAAAAAATAGTTTTTTCCACCAAATAAGTAAATATCTGATAAATCGGTAAATAATAAAGTGGAATAAAAGGGTACCAACACTAATTCACCACTTTTAAGTATTATACACATCCCCTTATGATCATAATGGGTTGTTACCTATCCTATAGATCTTTTAATACTGACTCACGCTAGGTTATACTATGCTTAGTGATGGAGTTTTCATACCACCCATGATAAGTTGAGATTTAGTTTTCTAAATTCCTTTTTGGTGGTTGATTTGATATCTTTTTGCACATACATGTATGGAATTTTTTTTAATGATACATAAATTTTTCCTTATAATCCATCTTCTTCAATATTTATATATCAAACATAATACCTAGAAAAACTCATAACAACATCATAATATTTCGTTTTCCCATTAAAATAAACATTAATTACATATTATATCCTATGGAAATATATATGAAATAGATAAATATTTTAATTTTATCCCTACTTTTTGGTGACCCAAATTTTTAGTTTTTTATATGCCTTTCCTTTATCCCTTATAATTGGAGGTTGTCATTGTCTCATATTCTCATTAGCCCTTGGGTAAGGGAATTTATTTTCATAATTCCTCGAGATCATGTGTTTTATACATTCATGTGGGGTGGTACATTGATATAGGTTTCATTTTATCCATATAATTAAATAGAATCTTCACACCCCTTCAAGAATCATCCACTTGATGTCTAACCGGTAATGAAACCAATATATATCAATGGAAATTCCCTTCTTATAATTCTTTCACATAAAATCACATTAGGAAACACAATGCCACAATTGGATTAAATGAACATTAAATACCATTAGAATTTATAACATAGCCGTTAAATATAATGTTTCCACTTCTATGTTTTGAATATCAAAAACTGAACAGACACAATTTCAGTCAGTAAGATATTTGGAGTTTGATATAACAAACCTAATTTTTGCTGAATAGTAACTTACCTTTTTTTTAGTATTTTCCCTCTTACGAATATTAATAATCCATTTCTTAATATTAACCTAGCCAAGTGAATTGTAATCATACCATTGGTGGTATAAATATAATTTATCCAAAATTTTAGTAAAAATATGATATAATAATATCATAGTATAAGTAAATAAATACTTTAAAAATTATTACTTATGTGTTCATATTTTTATGATTCATTTAAAAGAAATTTTTTTCCATAAAATTTATTCATTAATTAATATATCGACCTCCCATGATTTTCACATAATTTAATGAGACTATAAGTAATTTTCCAATGTGTTATAAAATAATTTATAATTCATAATTTTTTATTTTCCATGTAAATAAGAGTTATAATTAAAAATTAATTAATCATATTCAGAAAATTATTTTAAAAAAATGGAGATGATTTTTTAATTCTACACCTTGAAAAAGGGTGATGGTGAAATTTTGGGATTTTTCAAAAATACAAAAATTTTTGGTGTATAATATAATTATATAATTTTGGATAAATGGTAAAAAAATGGAATTTTTGAGTCATGATTGATCCCAGAATGTTGGAAGTGACTATTAGTCTATATTATATGTAGTGAATCATGTATTTAGTCACAATAATCCTCACTATTATTTGTCTTGAGAAAAATAATATACTGATGATTAAAATAATAAGAAAGCCCCCCTCTCCTCAAATATAAATACCACCACTCACACCCTCTTCTAATCTCACCTCCGAAGAATTTATAAAATCCTATATTCTACCCAATATTATTCCCTAGTACCTCTTCCACGTCCATGAGTTCTTGGTATCATCATAATACTAAGTCTAGGTGCCTTGAGGAGGATCTCAAAGGGATAACTCAAGAGGTAAATCCTCTCTATTTTCTTTTAATTTCATTTTTATTTCAATTTATTTTCTGTTATCTTTTCTAATCAATTAATATAAATGGAATAATAACTACATTAAAATAAATATATTTTTGATAGATAAATTTAATTGAATATCCAACATTAAAATCCTCCCTCTCTCTATTTTATCCTAAAAATAAAATTGTTTCCTGTGAAGTGTCAATTTACTGATATTGTGGGCGATAACCAATAAATTTCCATATATTCATTCAAGGATGTTAATAAAAGAATTTAATCATTTTAAAAATATTTTATTATGTATTTTGTAACCCATTTAATGTTATGGAACTAAATTATACAAATAATACTAAATGATAGAACAAAATAAGTTCATTGTGATAAAAACCACCGAAATTACCCTTAAATGATCATCAGTAACATTTACCTAATGAATCATCCTAAAATTATATAAAAAAATACGCTTTAAATAATTTACCTGTATTTTATATAATTAAAAAAAAATAATTATAATTCTATTTGTTAATCCGTATCCTACAAAAACATCTATTAATCTATACATGTTAATAGATCATGAAAAATATGAAAATGAACACTCTCGAACAATTAATTTAAATTTAATAACACATAAAAAGTCCTATTAAATAATATAATAGAACCATAATTAATCATAATTAGTTAAAATAGTTTTTTTTGTTTTTAATTAATTAATTAAATTAGATTATATAGGATATTAATGTGAAGTGTTATTTCCAAAAATAGGTAAGGGGATTTCTCATACACAAATCACTTTCTTTGGTTTTTCCCTTTATTACCCCATTTATTGTAATGTTATTCCATAATAATAATTCATTAATAATTGTATTAACATTTAGATGATATACATGAATTATACTAGAGTTTATGGAAAACACAATGTTTTCCAAATGAACTCTTCATTCAAAACACACATTTTACATCTAACTTAAGGTTGGTGATTATCCTCACATATATGTTATTTCCCCCTTTATTTGCGAACCCAATATTAATTAAGGTGTGATTATGATATTAAAAACATTCATTTTTATTTGTTTTTTATATTCATTATTGAAAAATGTTCTATGTGGTGTGGGTGAGAATGTAAATGTTATGATGTGATGGGTGCACCTAGAATTATATTGCATTGAATTGTATTGGGTAATGTAAATAACCTCATAAGTAAGGTGAAACATGTTTGAACATGATGTTATATTTTTTTACAACTATGTGTGGTTTGTTTACCACTAAGGCATGGTGTTTCATTTTTATGAATTTCCAAAGTCCAAGTCAATTCTTGGTTCTTCCTCACATGATTATGATCCCATACCTATGTTATGTTGATAATGACTATTCCCACCCCTGTTATATTGTTTCATGTAATTATATATTCACTTAATAGGATTTTATCTCACAACATTTTGATGTATATCCTCAAGAGACTACAAGTGATAAGTAGAACATAAGGGACCATCACATGCTTAAGAAAAAGGAATTGAATAAATTTTTACGTTTTATGTTGTAAATGATCTTTATGGTAAAATATTTCCCAAGATACTAGTCCTTTGGATCCTCATTATGTAATGATTTTAATTTTAATCATTAAAATGATGTAATATTAATGTAAAAAAATTATGGTCTCTATTTTTGGAATTATAAGACAGTTTAGTTAATTTTGGAATTAGGATTAGAGAACCATTGTGAAGACCTTTTGTATCAGACTAAGTATAAGTAATAACCTAGTATGAATTGCTAAAATTATGTATCCCAAAATATAGGCATTTATACATAATTTCAAAAAGTTATAAATTAAATATTCATGACTTGTTGGCATATGTTTTGTTCAAACCGTTTATATTTTAGAAAATTGTTTGAACCATGAAAAACCCTTCCACCAACCAGTGCGTGGAAAAATTCATAGATTCCTTGAATGAAATCCCCAATTCATTGGCAGGTGGAGTTAAAAATTTGATGGTGATGATTACCCATCTGTCTCAGGTGATGAACAATATCCTAAATAATGTGAAATGTGCTCCTTCACCAAAGAGGAAGAAACAAGATAGTTAATGTTTTATGGGGAAACGACCACCAATATTTAGTGGATCATCTGATACTATATTTGTGAAAAAATGGGTGAACTTTATGGGGAAGATCATTTCTATACTCCCCTATTGAATGATGGTGAAGGTGAATCTTTCTATTTATTCTTTTGATGGTGAGGCCGATCAATGGTGGTATTTTATTAAAAAGACCATGCCGATGGATGAAATTGAAGAGATTGACTGGGAAGACTTTTGGATAATGTTTCTCAACAAGTATTTTTCTAGAACTATTAGAACTAATATGGAGATAAAATTTGTAGAGTTGATGAAAAAATAAGTAGAATCTTTCATGGACTATAAAGCAAATATCAAAAGGATTAAAAGGTATGCTTCAGGTTTTATTATTAATAATGATATGAAAATTGATAGATTCTTTAATGGTTTAAACCACACCTTCAAAATGATCTTGTAATTCTAGACATTGGGTGTTATGAAGCAGTTCTTCTATTCCCTCCCAAAGTGGAGATAGATTTTGAAGAATGGACCCATGGATATAGTGATAAAAAATGAAAGATATAGTTTCAGGATGGATGATCTAATGAAAAAGGTGAAAAGAAACTCAAACACCCACATATAAAAAATGTGTGAATAAGAATCATGGGATGTGCATCAAAAGGACGATAAAATGATTTAAATGTGGGAGGGAATGCAATCGAGCTCATGAATTTTTAAAAGCCCAGAAAAATACAGAAAATGTTGTGGGGAAAAGAGAGCACCACCCATAGTCCATTGCTACAAAAGTTGGGAGAAAATAAACTATGAAATCCATCACCCTAATCCATGAGTTCTCAAGGGTAATCAACATCATTAGTCACGAAAGCCAAAGGAGAAAGGGAAGGCTTATAACATCAATACTATTTAAGTGGATAAAGAAAATTAATTCATACAAGGTACACATAATATTCACTCAATAATGGAAAAATTCATATTTGAATCTTGTTCTATAAATTTCATTATATCTCACATAATTTATAAAATAATTGAATAAAATCCCTGAAACATTGAAGTAGATATATTCATAAAAATACCATGTGGTGAAATCATTGCCAACTAGGTACACGAGTCTTCACCTATTGGCATATGTTGGAATATTCTTCTAGAAAATCCCCTGATTCTTCATTTGGTGGAATTCGATGCAATAATAGGGATGGATTGGTTCACTTTATATAGAGAACACCTAATGTTTTGGGAAATGGAAGTACCTTTTCATATTTTGAACCATCTCATTCACCTCTACAAATGCAAGGAAGATCATGAATATATTTGAAAAATTATTAAATGGTGTGGGTGTTAATAACCTGTGAAGAGGCATACCTTGCTCAAATGGTTGAGTCAAAGGAAGTTATCAGCAATGGGGAAATTCCCATTATGAGTAAATATAGTGATGTATTTCTAGAAGAGTTAACCGGACTACCCCTAGATCATTAGGTATAGTTCTAAATAGAACTCATACCTGTAGGTACTCTAATATGAAATTGTCCAAATAAAATGGCTCCCATCGAACTGGAGGAGTTAATGAAGTACCTGCAAGATAATTTGGACCGTGGGTTTATATTCCATAGTGCATCGCCTTGGGGTGTTCTAGTGATATTTGTCTGGAATAACGACACATCAATGTGACCATGTATCATTTATTAGAAACAAAACAAGATTACCATAATGAACATGTACACTCTTTTGAGGATTGGATAATTGTTTGATCTGTTGATAGAAGCTTATTACATCTCAAATGATGATCTATATTAAGGATATCATCTGCTAAAGGTTAAGGAGGGTGATATTCAAAATATTGTCTTCCATACAATGGATGGGCACAATGTGAAAATGGTGAATCCCATTAGGTTTACTAATTCACCTATAGTATTCATGGATTTTATGAATAAAGACTTTAGAAATGGCGTCAACAAATTTATGGTAGTTTTTATTGATGACATTATCATCTACTATAAAAGAAAAGTGGAACATGAATAATATATATGACTAGTGTTTATGATTTTGCGGAAGGAGAAGATGTCTGCCATGTTCATCATGTTTGAATTTTGGGTGCAACAACTCACTTTCATGGGTCATAAGATCACAAGTGAGGGAATTTCTTTGGACCCTTCAAAATTCAAAGTAATTGAGGATTGTACCCAACCCTACAGTGTCATAGAAATCTATAGTTTTTTTCTTAGTTTCATGCTATCAACATTTTGTGAAAAATTTATCACGAATATAAATGACACTAACTATGTTAATATGGAAAAGGGTAAAGAATGTAAGAATAGAAGATTATGAGGAAAGCATCATGAAGCTAAAGAGGAGGCTGATTACTACAAATGTACTCACATCACCGAAATGTGGAGAAATTCCTATGGTATACAGTAATGATTAAAAAAGTTTTAGGGGTTAAGTACTCAAGAAAAATGTTAATGTGATAGCATACGCCATACGATAGTTTAAGATCCATGAGTTGAACCAACCAATGAAATATATAGAGAAACCAACTATGATTTGTTTCATTGAAAATATGGAGGCATTAACTCTATGGTGATAAGTGAGATATATATACCAATTAAAATATCCTAATGTATTTAATTAAACAAGATGATCAAATTACGAATTAGAGGATATGGTTATATCTAATCAAATACTATGATTTATCTATTCAATATCATCCAGGCCAGACGAAAAAGGAAGCTTATGGTCTAAGAAGAAAAAAACTTTTCTAGTATATCCATGTTGATGATTAGGAAAGAATCTATCTTCTCTGATATAAAACAGATGGATTTGAATATCACAATGGTAGGGAATAAATCATACCATTCCAAAATGATTTCCCAAACACATCTTTAAGATAATATCAAGAGACCTAAAGGGATTATCGAGGGTTGCAAAAGTGGTTGAATGCAGTGATGGGAGGGAAGATGCAAGAGTTCAATATCGATGATGATGGCGTAATTTAGTTAGGAATAAGAATCAGTGTGCCTTTATCACTCGGGATATAGAAGTAGCTATTTGGAAATTCACATAGCTAAACATTCTCTATCCATCCTCATAGAAGAAAGATGTACAATGATATTCAACAACAAATTTGGTAGGATAATAAAAAGAAGGAGATTCTGGAATATATCTCAAGGTGCTTGATATGTCATCTAGTTAAAGAGGAGCAAAAAAAGTTCAAAGAGATTATTCATCAAATGCCTATACCAATTTGGATATAGGATAATGTCACCGTGGAAATTGTCATGAATCTTCAGAAGACATAAAAATGATATAATGCAATATGGGTTTTCATGTATTGACTCACCAAGACTTCTCACTTTACCACTATTCGAAAAGTTCTCTCTCTTGAATTATTTTATATGATATATGTGAAGGAAAAGGTGTGACAACATGGGGTTAAACTCTAGATTGTCTCTAATTGTGATCCTAGGTTCTCATCTAAATTCTATAGGAGTCTTCAAAATGCCATGAGTACTGGCTCGAATTTCAGAAAGACCAATCACCCACATACTGATGGCCAATCTGAAAGGACTATTTAGATACTAAAATATATTATATATGTCTACTCATTAAAATTAAAAGGTAGATGGGATCATAATAACATATTGTTTATGTTCTCATACAATAATAGCTACCACTCAACTATTCATGTGGACCTATATGATGCTATTTATGTAAAGTGATGTAGAACTGCAACCTGTTTGGATGAATTTGGAGAATGGATGATACTTTGACCTGATATTGTATTAAATATGACCGAAAAGGTTCATGTCATCCAGCAACATATCACATCCAATCAGAGTCAGAAAAAGAACTATACTGGAAACCATCAAAGTGACATGGAGATTGATGATGGAGATAAAGTTGTCCTTCGAATATCACCATGGAAGAGATTCATGTGGATTTGAATGAAATGAAAGCTATACCCAGGGAACATTGGACCCATTGAGATCCATGATTGTGTTAGAGTTGTGGTATTTTTCCTTCACTTCCATGTAATAGGCTTAACATCATGATGTGTTCTCGGTAACACTTTTGAAGGAAATACACACCATATCCATTTCATGTACTAAAAAAAGGGGTGGCACAGCTGGAGGATGATCTCTATTATATAGAGAACCAAGTAATGGTTTTTTGACAGGATATATAAGGTTCTATGAAACAGGACAATACATCATGTCAAACTATCATGGAGAAACCAAAAGTTTGTTTAAAAACACGGGAACTAGAGTAGGTGATGAAGGAGAAGTACCATAAAAGGTTTTTGTAAAATGAAACTTAAAGGGAGAAATTTCAAAATTGGGAATAATGTAGCATCCCAAAATATTATCAATTGAAATTACATTATTATAATTATGTCACATAAAATCCTGTTAGAAAAATTATGCCACATCATCTTAAATGAACTACTAAATACTATGTGACATATATAGCTTACCCATAAAACATAATTCTTTAACTTCTCTATTTTGAATTTCAAAAATTTGACATACATGGTTGCGATTAGAAAAATATTTGGAGTCTGATAAGATATGCATTATTTTTTGTGAATATTAACATACCCTTATTAATAGTAATGTTCCCCTTATGAATAGTTATATGAATCTTATGAATAGTAAATCGTACAACTGATTAGTAATTGTACAAATGGTAGTATATATTAAATTTAACAATCATTTAATTGGAATTATTATATAATTATATTAAATAATAAGTAAATATATATTTTAAAACTTATTAACTAAGTGTTTGTATTTTTATAAGTCAAAAATAATATATGATTAAATTAAAAGAAAATTTATTTTTGAAAAATTTATTCATAAATTAATATATCAATGTCTTATTATATTAAGATAATTTTCTATGATCTTCAGTAATTTTTCAATGTGTAATAAAATAAGTTAAAAATTTAAAATATGTATTTTCAATGTAAATGATGATATTAATTCAAAATATAATTAACAAAATTTAGAAAATTATTTTCATAAAACGGAGTTCATTATTCAATTCTACACATTGAGATATGGTTAAGGTGGTTATTTTGGATTTTTCTGAGATACATGAATTTTTGTTGGATAATAAAATATGAGAATTTTTGATAAATTCTGAAAACCTGAATTTTTGATTCATTCTTGAATCATGGATGATGTAAGTGGCCATTGGTTTGAATTCACATGAACTTGTTACTGTATTTAGTCACAATAATCCTCACCATTTATTATCATGAGAAATATAATAATCCAATGAATAAATTATATGAAAACACCCATATCCTCCACTATATATACAACTCTTCAAACCCTCTTCTTCTTACACCCCTAAATAATTGATCCATGAATATATATTGACCAATAATCTACTCTAGTCCCTCCCCCACATCTATGAGCACTTGGTCTAATCAGAAGACCAAGAATATGTTACCCGATGATGATATCAATAGGAGAATTCAAGAGGTAAATCCCCCATCTTTTCTTTTAATTTCCTTTAAATTTTAATTCCTTTTCTAATTATCTCACCACCTAACTTCATAAAAATGGAATTATAACTACAAAAAAATTCATATCCAGCAATTTTATCATGTTAATTTAATATCCCAAAATAACTCCCCCACTCTTTCTTTTATCATAAAAATTAAATAGTCTCTCATGAAGTGTCAATTTACTGACATGATGGGCGATGAACATTCATTTTCTATCAATGAAACAAAAGCTATTAATACAATAATTAAATAGTTGAAATCATATTAAAAGGATTTTTTTTGTAAGCCATATTTTTTTAGAATATAATTATACTAATAATGCTAAATGATAAAACAAAACAAGTTTGTTGTGATAAAAAACTGCCCAAATTAACCTAAAATGATCATTGCTAAATATTATCTAACGAATCATCCTCATGGTATATAAAAAAATCCTAAGAACATTTAAACTTCTATAATATCATTTCCAAAATATAATATAAAATATTTATGTTTATCCACATCTTACATCAACTTCTATTTGTGTATACAAGTGAACCGATCATAAAAATTTAGTACACGAACACACTCAGACAATGAATTTGAAATCTATAACTCAACAAAGGGCCTATATAAGAACATAACAAAAAAATAATGAATCATAATCAGGTATAAAAGTTTATGTAACTGTTAATTAATCATTAGAAAGTGATTATATATGACATTAATGTGATGGAAGCTCTTAGACCAATGGTAATAGGATTTCTCAAACCCAACACTCTTTCTTTGGGTTTTCCCTCTTTCACCCCAGTTTTAGTGTGGTAATTACATTAAAATAATTTATTAATAATTATCTTATATTTTATGGTATATAACTGTTTTTAATGGAGTTTATTACAAATAAAATATCTTCCAAGCTAACTCTTCATTCAAAACACAACTTTTACTTCTAACACAAGGTTAATGATTCTTTCATCAGGTATGTTATTCCACCATTAATTTGGGAACAAAAAGTTTATGAATCTGTGATCATGATATAAAAACAATTCTTTTAAATGATTAATTTATGTTCATTACTGATATATTTTATCTTTGGAAGGCATGATGATGTAGATGTTATGATGTGACGAGTGTGCCTGAAATTAGCGCATTGTAAACGTTATTATCTGACAAGTGCGACCAAAATTATATAGAGCTCATATTAATTGGGTAATGTGAAGAACCTAATTATTAAATTGAAATATGTATGAATATTATGCTATATTTGTTAAAAAATATGTTTGGTAGTTTACCACTAAGACATGATGCTTCGTTTTTATATATTTCTACATTCCATGTATTTTAATAATGATTCCTCTCTTGATTATGGGCATATTATAATGTTATGTTAATAATGATTATTCCAACCACCTATTATATTGTCTCATGTACTTATCTATCCCCTTATAGGGATTCTATATCACCCATTTTTTATGTATATCCTTTCGATACTACATGTGCTATGGAGAACACAACAGACATTCAGAAGCAATAGAAGAAAGAATTAAATTAAATTTTGGGTTTTATGTTTTAGAAGATTTGTATTGTCCTAGATTTCCCAAGTCACTAAACCTTTTTATCGTTTTGTGTTATGTTTTTATGTTGTCTTCCATTAAAATCATGTAAGAGTAATTTACAAAAACTAGGGTCTCAATATAACCTTTCTATATATAATACATTTTCTCATCCCTTTTAAGAAAATTTCTATGTGGTCCATCCTATATTTTCAGAATATGGTTTAGTAAATATTCTTTCCCCCCTGAAACATATCATTAAGGATTTCAAGAAATTTTATTTTTTTTATTTTTTTCTCTAAAACATCACAGATAATGAGAATCTTCAATAATATTTTTTCTTCAGGGTAGAACATAAAATAATTTATTTATAGCTACATAATCCAATTATGGATAAATTTTTAGAGACTTTATGACTACGTATATCATTTACAAACATTATTTTTTTTGGATTTAGTACACAAATATAAACATAATAATATATGATAATATCTAGATATATACTTTTTTTGTGAAATTATATACATAAAAATGTAACTATAAATATGGTTACAAATAAATTATTTAAATACTCCATGACATTCAATTAAATTATATTTCCTTTCTAATACTATATATGATATCATTGGGACATATATAAAAACGTGGGTGATCCCTACTACCTAGTAGGAGACTAATCAAATAATTTAATGAAGTTAAATATTATATGTGATTCAAGAAGCATAATACAGTAATATATAATGGTAAGAACCATAGTCATGAATTTTTAAGAATGAAATTAGATGATACCATAAATGCATTAAGGAAATGTGAAAACACAATAAAACATGACATCGTAAAAATATTTTAAGGTTAACCACTATGAAAACATTAAATTAGGTTCTTAAGAGAAACTCCCATTAACCAAACATTCTATCTAATTAGATAAAATCTATATTCATTACATTGGATGGATATTGAATCTTGGGCCCACATGCCAAAAAAATATAATATACATGCATTTATCTTCTAAAGAGGCTATACAACATAAGATGGTGATTCATCCATTTTAATCCTAGAATTTAGGAGTTTGGGATTTATTACATGGAATTACTTAATTATAGAGGATATGTACAATTAAGTGAATTTCCTTGAGTTTAAATTGTGATATGAACTCCCAAAACAACTTTAGTCTAGAAAATCTTAGAATAATGTTGGAATAATAAAAATTGTACAAAAAGGTTCATTGAAGGAATTAATGAGGGAAATATAATCTCCCATTACATGACAATCATAAGTAATGTAATGGTTTGTGTAAAAACATATTTAAATATGAACTATTAGAAATAATAAGGCTTAACACAATGAAAGTGTTGAATAGAGTTGAATAAAAAAAGTATCACATGGGATATTTCTTGTAAAATCATTGTATTAGATTCTTAAGAGGTGATTAATTTTTTTAGGGATTTTGAAATGAATAAGGAAAATAATTTCATGATTCAAGGATTATGAGTAATGAGTAAATTATTTTAGGTGGGTATTTGTAGTAAAAAAGAGGGGAATTGATTATTAATGTGTAAACATAGGTTTTAGACCCTATGTAAATAAATATTTAAAACCAAAAACATTCAATGGTTTTTCTCTTTTTTTCTAAAAAATAAGAGTGGTTTACTATATTTTAGTAGTCGAATAACCTAATTATGTAAAATAATACCATTTATAATGTGGAAGTGAGTCATGTTTATAAGGATTTTTTAAAACACAAAATATAATATTTATTATAGATGATTAATTATAGGGTTTTAAATTTAATCATTTTACATATAAATAAATCATTTTATTACAAAAATAATATACCATAGTCATGTCATAATAATTTCCATATATTTATACAATTTTGAATTTTTATTAAATAATTACACAATCATTGAAAATTATGATTATTTTACCATATTATAATTTTGATGTGCTATGTTATGGAATGATATTTATTTTAAGAAAATAATTTTCTAATTAATTTAATTGAAAATTCATAAGAAAACCATTGTATAGTAAAATTATTGTTATTTTGACACAAAAAACTCTATAACACATATGAAAATTCCACGTGAATTTATTAAATTATACTACCATTTATATTTAAATAAATATTATTAATTAATAAAATTTCATGAAATTAAAATTTATTTAAAATTTATTTTATTTATCAAAATTAGTTCTTAATTGAAACTATATATTTTCCAAAAATACTATTTATGGTTGTTTGTGTAAAAATATAATTTTAATAAAAAAATTATATAATCTGGAATATATGAATATTTATAATGAATAGGGATGAATATAATAATTATTTTAATAAAAAACTCATAATATAAGGATATGAATACATAAACACTTATTAATCCCATATACGCCTAATGGGTAAATTTTGCGACAATAGTACATTCTTAGGGTGGTTTGAAAAAAAGGGATGGATGGTTATCACTATAAGCTTTAAATTCTTTTGTAAATGGTCTTATTAATTTTTCTATTATTAAATCTATGATTTGTCTTAGTTAAGGGGAAACACATATGATTCTACATTCCTTGGAATCCGAGATAAATGGGCTATGTAGGGTAAGATTCTACTAGTTGAGGCCATCACATAATATATATATATAAATATAATTTTATTAAAACCCTTAATATATAATAATCTTAATGGTAAATATATAATATATAATTAATAATTTTTACGATCAATAATGTTCTATTAATCCCAAATAAATATTTATAGATATATTTTATAATGGGCCAAAAAAATATATTAAAAATTAGGCATTTAATTCCTATAACTACATAAATTAATAAGTAATTTATTCCTTTAGAAAGGGAATTTCATTTATATATTTAATTTTTATTAAAATCTTCCCCAAAAATTTTTTTCTCGACATTTTGTTTTCTGTAGTAAAATAGAAGAGAGTAATTCTATTTCATCACCACTTCCTATTCAATTGAGGCATGCTCATCTTTTTTCTTCTATATTAACCTATCTAGATGATTTGTCTTGTTTAATATAACTTTGAAAATATGATGTAAGAACATATCTAGATTCTACTCATATGAGATATCATACCAGAAAGGTACCATCACTTAATTCAATAAATATGATGGGTTTCATATTTACTTATGATGGATACATGAATCACATTCTATACTTGATATTGGTTTTGTGGGTGTGCTAGTTGAGAGTCCCAAAGTATAATATGATAATGTATATAAAAGTGGAAGATATAAATAGTAATAACATTTATCTTCTTCCTAAACCACATGTTTTTCCTCTGTGGTAATTTAATAAGCAACGCCTTATATATTTTGAATATATAGTTTTTTGAATTATTTTTTGTATACATTTTCCATTAAATTTTCACAGAGTTCAAACAATGTTTAATGGTTTAAACCTTCATAGTAATCTATGGTAAAAGACCATGTTCATTCAACTTCCAATCTCCAAACTCATCCCAACATGTTGGTGTTAGAATCCTCTCCTATATAGAGCCTCATAGGTTCCATTGGAATTGTAGAATGTAAACTATTATAATATGAGAACCCTACTAAGAAAAGGTGGTAATCACAGCATCCTTGTTTATCCATTGAAAATGATCTCTGTAAATCACCTAGAGTATTAGTTGTTATATAATATTTTACATCATAGTAAGGGTGATAATATCTATTGAAACTCAAATTATTATCCAATAGTTACTAATGGTTTCCCTCTAAACTCAAGGTAAACCACATATCTCAGTCACATACAATTGAGAGTTATATTCCATGAAGTATTAAAAATTATATTATGTATATCAAAGTGAGTTTTCCAACAGAGATATTATTCTTTCTATTAATGAAATTAATTTATTTTTAAGTTGATAAACTAAAACTTAATGGAGTTGTAGACTATAGATTCAATGGGGAGTTCAATGAAAAAAATACATAGTTATGTTTACCCATTTCCATGTGGGTATGTAAATTTGTTTCATAAAACCCTTATACATTTTTTGTTATTCCTTGAATTGTTAATATAAAAATCATTATGAAAAAAATTAATCAATCCCCATATTAATGTTATCCCACTAGATGCATTTCTTTTGATCTCTAGAAATCATTATTAATTTAGGAGGAAGAGCCACGAATGAGCTATACACATAATCTAGAAGTTCTATTTTACATTTGTAGTTTTTGTGGGACACATAACCAGGTTCCAAACCATATTAATCCCTATTTTTCATAGTTTAAATCTATAATATTTCTTACCTTTCTATATTGATCATCATCATATTTTTGTGCCTTATTTTCCTCTTAATAATATATGGTTGTGCAGTTTTTTTGATTAAGGTAGTATGAAAATCTATTTATGATTCCCATGTTATTCCTTTACAAGTACAAAGAGAGTGAATCATTATTAATATTATTCATCCATTAGGTTGTTCAAAATATTATAATTAGAGAATCTTCCAATTTATTTTCCACCATAGTATGGTAATGGAATAAATAGTGACAATGCTTGATTTTCTCTAAATACCTTCATCGAAACATATTGATGGATTTTTGTGTGAATATATATCTGTGGATCTTATTATCATTATATAAGTCATAATTTACCCTATAGAAATAATATTGTTAAATATTCAATTTGAATACTACTGGAACCTATTCTAGGTCATGTGCCAGGTATATCATATCATGGATATTCAATTGGATGGTTGGATAAGATATGTCCTTTTAATTTTTGATGAGTAAACAACATAAGAACATTGTTGAGGTATCACTATACACTGCAAATCTGTCTACACTGGTTGGTAATTTTCCAACAGGGGCAGTGATTAGCCTCTTTATTAACTATTTCAAGAACTTCTAACATTCATCATTGCATAAAAAATTCATGAACATCCATGTTATCATGGTTAGTGTTGTTGAAAATTTTGAGTAGATTCTAAAAAATCAAAGATATTACATAATTAATAAAAGTAAAATATGGATTTCAATCCAATATGATAGTTTGGTCCATTCTTCAATTTCCAATCTCATTAAAGGATCCTCACACATATGTTTTCTAGTGATGATATAACCTATGCAGGTAACTGTATCCATCCAATAAATGTGTTAATTACACTTCCAAAAACTTTCATTTTCATGATTCTTTTGAAAAACTAATTAACCCAAAAAATAATTTTAGGCATCTTTAACACTCAAAATAATGAAACAAATCAATGTTGAACACCGAATAACATCACAAATTCCTTCAAAATAGCACTAATTTTTTTTAAAAAAAAGAAAAACCCATATTTATATTATAAAATGGGTAAAATAAAAAAATAGATATAAACCATTGTTATCATTAAATCTTGGAGGTCAGACCATAAATCTATGCTCATCACAGTCTGACTGGATTTAAACCATGGGTTTATTATCACTTTTTTACTTTCCCATTGTCTGAGTGAGGGAGTCATGTATAGGTAAAAAATATAATTAAATTTAATTAATTTATATATTATTTTACAACCTCAGACCATGGTCTTGATAAAAATGACATGTTTATACCCCACCATGGTTTAAACCTTCACTTTAGACTCAACCAAAAAGTTATAATTTCATTATGGGGTGATATATAAAGTCATCAATATTCGTAAAATTGAAATATTTAGAAATTTTTTAATAAATATAATAATATTCCATAAAATGAACCTTGAATGGAATTTCACCAAATTCAAACATATGGTTTAACAACTCATTCAAAGATAACTAATAGTCAAAAAACTAATATTGGGTGGTATTATAGGTTATATAACCATTTTACACCAAAAACATGCAAGAAAAATACCATGAATTAATATTTCAACCATATTTCATCACCCATAAAAGTGAGGATAATTAAAATCATCCCACTATAGATCTTTTATTTCCTAATATTGAATAATGAAAATCCAACCATAATAATCAGCCTAACCAGTCATTAATTCACACTCAATTCAGTAAATACTTCCTTAGAAGACAAAAAAAGGTTCCATTATGAACCTCCCAAAATGAGAACCAATATTCATCAAAATAAAATATATATCACCAATATCTCTAATTGACCAAGACGTACCTTAGTCCCACCCATCTATTCCAATATAGAATTGTTTCTTTGGTTAATTCGTCCACATGCATATAATGACCCCCAATATAATCCTACACTTAGAAAAACTGATTCCAATCCATGATTTCCTACACCTTCAGAACAACTAATCAAACACTAATCAATGGTCTAATGACCTGCTTAGTGCACTATACATTTCAAATCTTGTAGTTATATACATAAACATTAATCTATCATCCTATAGATGAACATTGTCAAAGATACACAGCTGCTCTAGCCAACATGTTATCACATCGACATGTCCTACTACCTCACCCTATGATGTAATCATGAGATAATTCAAACAACCACACCAAATTTTGAACCTTTTTACTGATGTAATTACACAGTTAGATCCTTACAAACCAATCTGGAAGTTATGATTCCACCTTAATAATCGGTTCATTACTAATTTAACTCACACCCCAATATAATTATATTCATATAGAGTCTCATCCCAAAGGAAGGAATCCATCCTATACCATATCTAATACTCAAATATAGTAACCAAAAATGAACTATAAAATACTAGATTCATCTCCTCACAATAATATATGAACCTCCAAGACTATTTAATGATCGGTCCCATTATACTGAGGACCATTTCTCCATGAGGTTCATTACTCAATATCCCACAGTAACTCATTTTCTAAAAGTAATAACATGATATATTTATTCCTCTTGTAATAGAGTTCCCACATAAAACCTAACCCACGAAGTATTCATGAATCGAAAAGAAAATATTCACTAGAATCTAAAAAATTTACATCTATAAACAGGGTCACACCCTGAAACAACCAATAGTGCACACCATATCTTTTGGGTTTCCTTATAACACTAACTGAGTGTAATTTATATTGTTTCCATCAGTTAAATGTGTAAGGATCCTAAAATAAAAAATTATCCCATCCAAAGTTATAATTTTATAGGATCATGTTTGGACAAACTATTTGACCACATTCTGATCCAATTTTTTTGACACCCCTCATCAAGGAGGTGGTTATCATTTAATCATATGTATTGGGAAACAATGTTAATACCTAAAAATATAAAATAAAACTAATCCATGATATATTTTTAGTGAAATATAGTTTGAAATCAATTCCATAAACACACTCTTGCTCATATAATTTATCCTAAAAATAAAATAATATCTATTCATATGAAAATGCCTGAAATATGTTAATAGCTACATCTATAAGATCACCGGATTTTCCTCATAAAAATGGATATTTCACATATAATGAGGTCTACAATATGATCAGCTATTACTCGAGTACTATTCTATACCTACATGTATCTTCCCCCACTCCATCCATTCTATAATAGGTCATCTATGATCTTGATCAACTATCTCATTTTGAACTACACCCAAAAGTAGTAGGGATAGGTACCCAACAGATCCTATCCTTTGAAACTCAACTTGATGAAAAATAAATAAAAATCATTTGTTATTTTACTACTAAATATATAAAATAACAATGTGTATTCCATATATCTGTTAGAATATACCATGTATGAATCTTATCACCGTATTCATCGAACCATTCTTCCCATCTCTAATGAACTCACAAGCGGGGATAAACCCTTGCACGTGTTACCCACTTACACTATTATGTCCAGAGAAAATCCCACTTATCCTATAAAACCCATCTGAAATTTGTCATAACTCAAGGGAAAAATCAATGTTCCCATATTAAACATCACATATAAATACATCCATTATAGCATAACCACATATATATTTTTATATTTTAAAGGACATACCATATCTTCAACCTACATGGGAACTGATCATCACCAATCATCCACATATATGAGAACCCCATAGAGAATCAGAATTAAAAACTATATACATATATGTTATTAAATCATTAAATTATAATTTATGTAGAGATACCATGGAAATCAGATTTTGTTAAGTATAACTCCACCAATAAGTCACATGTGAAATATATACATAGTTTTTTTTCATTTTGAATAACTGAAAGAGAATAATAAACACCCACAAGGAGATTTTATTCAAGTCATTATGTTCAAATTCTATCCTAATAAGGATCTTTATACATCTAATACATAGGGGGAATTCATAACTATCACCATTTAACATCTTATTGTAATGTCCAAATGACTTGACATCTTACCAAATATACCATGGTTTAGCTAATTCGAATTCCACTAAACCATTATGTGGTAAATTCCCATATATGTTGTTGTAGACACTTTAGACATCTGTACCCTCAGAGTTAGTGATATCAATCACACTAAATCATGTCTGTGTTAATTAAATAAAATGTCATTACTATGGTGCATATACAATAAGCTCTTGACAATGCTAAAAGTGACAGAAATAAATAAATCAATAATCCATAGAAAATAATAGGTGTGTCACTTACTGTAATAATCGACTCAATTATAAAAGTGATAACCAAGAACCAAAATCATTTTCCCTTGTAAAATAAATTAAAAACCTATAAAGGTGTTTTATATGCACCATAATGATATATGTAACAATATGAAACACATTCTAGTGTCTCTTCTCTACCGTTCTATGAAATGTAATGACAAAACAGTACATTGATATATTATGTGTTATCAATGTATGAAATTCTATGACACCTATTAATAATAGTCTACCTAAACAATGACATTTTCCCACTTTAGAAATTTCTCTCATGGGTTTTTTTTCTCTTGAAATGGGCTAAGACTCCCCTGGGCAACACATCATGATTGATGAGGTATCTAAACAAACTTATTAAAGGGTTCTTCATTCAAAACCATATCTGATGTGGGATCCCCAAATGGGCCTCCCCACCCCTTAAGGTCAAAATATCATAGTTGGATTACAAGAGGTTCCCTGGATTTGATATCGATTTCTAATGCTCATGACCTTGTTCTCTCTATATTAATTGCACTAGGTTATGATTTGAACTTAGGCATTCCTCCCCCTTATTAAACATTGAGGACTATCTATAAGGTTTAGGGTACTTAAAGGGGGAGGCTATACACTGATATATTCACATCAATTTTAGAAAAAAACTGAATAAAAAAACAATTTATAGAATAATAAAATAGATTTCATTTAAGAAATAGCACAATAAATTCTATATACTATTATATATATATGGAAGCATGAAGACATAAAAAACCCATGTTCATTCTAAAAAACAATTACTGAGCACTAATTAGATTTATAATTATACTAAAAAAAAGATTTAATGAAAATGAATAATGGCTTTACCACCCTGAGATCAAACCTCAAACCCAGTCTCCAATCAAGTTCATGTTATCCTTTTTGATCATGTAACCTTGATCTTGTGAAAAATATAAACATAAGGATTACGAATGATACATGGATATAAAATTCCATGGTTGCTCAAGAAGGGTGTGAGTACCATACTCTAGGGATCCAATGATGTTTTTAATAACATAACTAGTAAATTTAGTTCATGTACATGTCAAATGAAAAAAATAAAGTTACTGACTTGAAAATAAAAATAAATAACCACCACCAATACATGGGAATAAATGTTACACCCAAGATCAAATATATCTACTTTTTTCAGTGCTAGAGTGTATCTTATTATAATACATC
This sequence comes from Viscum album, assembly GCA_963277665.1. Classification (NCBI taxonomy): domain Eukaryota; kingdom Viridiplantae; phylum Streptophyta; class Magnoliopsida; order Santalales; family Viscaceae; genus Viscum; species Viscum album. The sequence goes on from OY728133.1 coordinate 974,075,239, forward strand.
ACCTCAGCAACATTGATGTCCTACCACAAGGCCCTAATTACATTTGTTAAACTAGATTTAAATTAGGCATCCTAAGGACCACACTAAAAATACAAAATTAGAGGAATCATTCAAAATCTCATGGAGTATCCTAAGAATCCCATAATGTTCGGAATAAAAAAAAATACTTGGCATAGTAGGAATCTTTTATAATCCACTGGTCTAACTAATTGATTTTAGGAATCATACGAATCCTAGGAATCTCATAGTACAAGAAATATTCTCTAGATTATAGAGAGCCTAGGTAACCATATAATCACCCTCAAGAATCCTACAAGATCATTGTATTGACATTTAATCTTTCCCAATACCATATATTACAATACCATACCAGAGGAATCACTAAGAATATGTGCTAACTTAATTTAGATCCACCAGATCTTAGGAAGGAAATAATTGGAAACACATCATCAATAATGTCTATATATAAGTGAGGTAATCCATTGAATTTTTCCATAAAAAGTTCACCCAAATCATAGGGTGGGTGATCTATGAAGGCTTCATTATAAACCTATAAGTTTGAATAATACCAATAACTACCCAAAATAATAAAAATATTGATAATAATTAAAATAATAATTTAAATAGTATTGAGGAGGATGATAGTGAAATAAAAACCCCACACTAACCATCTCAAGGCCTCATTAGCCTCCTTGAAAAATACATAATGGAATTATCCTAAAGAGAGAACAAAATTCCCATCCCAATTCATATGTCATCATTGGTTGGTACTCCCACATCCAACATAAATATGTGGACACATCCTTGACATGGTATACCCTCTCAAGTGCTCACATGGGGGGTACACGAAATACACACCCTGCTCATAAAATCACCATTACAATGACTATAAAGTATATATTAGTTTAATCATGTCATAATTAGGCCCATAATTCAGATTCATCACATCAATATACAAAAAATGCACTTGGGGACTTGTACTATGGGCCACTTTTATCGATAAATTCATTAAAATATCCCTTCTATGGACCCATAATGTAAAAATTTATAATTTGGTCCTAAACCATCAATGTTTGAGGCATCAATCATGTTCCCAATGGTCCATTATTAAAAATGACACATTGTTCATCCATTTCATTGACATTTAACTATAATTAGAATAGTTAATATAATTGATAAAATTATCCTTTTAATTTAATGTTCAATTGTATTTATGTGGTGTTCCCACATATCACATTCTATATATTACAAAATAATTCATTTATTAAAGTGGTTATGTTTGAGATTCCATATACCTCAATTATGATGACATCACTTTAAATGATAAGAAAAACCTCCCCCTTCGAAGCGTTTTCATATCCACATATCCCATCCACAATAGTCCATAATTTCATTTATACAACTTTTATTAAATTTAAAATAATTTCTCTATTTATTTTAATATTAATTATATTATTATATTTAATTAAGATCAATTTTTAAAAATTTCAGTCTTTCAACAAGATGATAATCCATATTAAATTTTAAAGCTCATATAAGTTTCAACATTCCCATTTTTGTTTTAAACATTACCCATTAAAAAACTAATTATTTATAAAATAATTATAAATTTTATTTTTAGGTAATTCCATAATTAAATTATATAAGATAATTAACAAATAATTGTTCCACATTACCTCATTTTATACCATAAAATACTCTTATGAATGTGTGTGTGTAGTGATGTGTGTGTGGGGGGGGGGGGGGTTACTCGTTAAGGGTAAGTGACACATTACCCTTATGACGGTCTCTCTGTGTAAGGGTAAATGACAACATACACATGCCTAGGATGCTTGTTATGTGAATGAAACACCTTACCACTATAAAATACAGTACTTTAGGGCAGGTAAATTGAATACATATAAAAAACAATACCCTCACATTGTGGCCACTATGTAAGGTTAAGAAAAAGTTTAACCTCACATAGATATCGATATATAATGTAATGTTATACCATAAAAAATGAAATCCTCTTCATGTTTAAAAAAAATCCATCTTGTTTTATGTTTCTGTATATATAAGAACTGAAAAAAATTAATTTGTGTGTATATAAAAAACACACAGTAGTGAAGAAAAAACAAGGTGATACCCCCAATCAATTCACAATGTTCCTCACTCTATCCCATAGAATACAGTTTGTAATCCAAAATACCACAAAAATATTTTTAATAGATTAAATGTTAAGTAGTTGACTTACTACATCATTAGTTTCAAACATTGAAGCCATGAACCGCATTCCAAGGTCATCAAATCTCAATATGGCTATTATTGAACTCACTAATGAAAATACCCTAGTCTTATACATCCTCTATAGAGCATATAAAAACATACATGGAATTCTTATCCACTTTTTCCTTCCCCATTCTACGAGTGAGGGATACCATGGTTAGTAAGATGATTTAATTTAAATTAAAAACTTTAACTGATTTAATTTTTAGTCTTTTTTTAATATATTTCCCCTAATCCCTAATAAAAATATTTTTTCTATACCTAACCCATTTAAAACTCATAGTTCTAAACTCAACCATAATGTCTATTGATAATTTCTTATATCCATTTAAAAGTTATCAACATTCGAGCAGTAGAAATATTTAACATGTCTTTTATAAATATTAATTTTTTTTAAAAAATATCTTTAGATAGAAACTCAAAAATTCTTTATCCTGGGTGTACAACGCAATTTGAGATCAACTATAATAGTTATAAAAATTAAACTACATCATCTGATAGGTGAAATTACTATTTTCCACTTATGTAAAAAGAGACATAAAAAATTAAACTTTCCATAAAATTTAAATGTCCATAAAAGTGTAGGTATTTATAGGGCATGTTGGGAAGACATGAGAGTATTCAGACTTGTGTTGTGGATGATATATAAATATATCTTACATATGAATAATAAAAGACTATTTATGGTGGATTAGTGGATTTGTGTTCACTCTGAGTGGTATCAATCCTATAGGGATAAATGAGATGTTACTTGGAAAGTATTTATTGAATGTTTAGATATTGATATCTCATATAGGATATGTGATATAGCACCTATGTGAGAATATTGTTAATAATTGATGTCATTGGATAGGGATAAAAAATTATTTTGTGTGAGATCGATCAATAGGGTTATTTGTAAGTGGGATGGCGGTTTCATGAAAAATTAGAATAGGATTTAGGCCCACTCTTTGGGAAATGGGATTGTAAAGGATTATAGGTCAATATTGTAACACCCCAAATCCAATTACATGAATCTTATGATCATTTTAAAATATTGAAACAATACATAAGTGATATCATCCCAAAGGATAAAATAGTTTAGTAGTATTTTGAGACTAGATACATATATTATTCTCAAATTAAATTTGAGTGAATGAAATGAAACATAAAAATTCTTTGGTGAACATTATAATTTCATCTAGTAAATGCATGATTTCATTTATAGACACATTTTTAGTATCCCACATATATAAAAACATAAAAATTTTCTTGATTAGATGATCTGTAAGGGAAGGAATAAAATTTAATCTATCATTAAATAAATAAGTAAAGAATAAAATGGAAGAGATATGTAATAATCAAGTATTCCATAAAATTAGAATACCAAAATAGTAAAATATAAGTTGATGTAATAAAAACATAAAAATAAATTTAGATAAAAAAATAGTTTCACAAATATAAAATATAAAATGTTGGACTCTATAACATTACATTCAATGATTTGTGTCAAGATATCATACATAAATACAGGTGGAGTATACTAAATATCCAACAAATTTGTCTCATTAAACATAGTGTTGCATCATAGGGATAAAATGGTCACTATAATTCACATAAACATAACAATTAAGTCATCATATAAAGGAAATGAACAAAAATTCGATAAATAACCCACATAATATTTCATTTGGAGAAAATAACACGTGAAATTAAAATATTTTCCAATGCAAATATATAGAACATAATGATAAGAATACATCTATAGAAATATAATGGTTGGTTTAAGCTAGATAAAATCCCCCAAAATGAATAATATTTTGTAGTTTATGTTTTCATATATGAAAATACTTTAAAAAATCAATGGAATATTTTATTGGAAAACACCCTATTCATTTTGAAATAAATTATATTTAAATCAACATGTTTTTTGGAATAGTAGGGAAAAAATTTTATATGAAAAGAAATATAGAAACTACATATGGATTCTTATAGTAAAAAAATAGACATGATGTAATTGAAATCCATTCCCTTGTTAAGCAATAAGGCAAATATTTCATTCACAATATCAGTAAGAAGTACCAAATCTAAAAAACAAAAATAAGATTAATTTTAAACCATTCATATAAATTCATACATGGGTAATACAAAAATTAATAAATCATTTTAGGATATTAATAATATTATTGAAAACATTTAAAATATAATATGGACATGTAATAAAAGTATTCAGAGAAGAATGAGAAAACGACTTTGGTTTCCCTTAAAGAAAATCATTTGGCCATTTTGAGTGAATAAGGTAAAAATGAAAATAATACTTGAAAACCATAAAAAGTAATTTAGGAGATGAAAATATGTGTGGTTTAGATTTAAAATCTTATTTAATTTGTCTAAAATATATTTACAAATATAAAATCTTTAATAAGTATTAGATCATGAAATAAATCATTACATCATGAACAAATTATTTGATAAGTGAAATCAAGCTCCTATATAATAAATTTAAATTCACCAAAAATATATAAAGGAATCATATATATTTTCAAATCATCATATATTATATACCTATAGAATTTCAAAATCTATTTATTAATAATTTCTTATTAAAATGTTCTTTTTAATGTTTCAAATGTTTCCTTTTCAAGTAAGTTTTGGTTTGGTAGTTTTGTTCTATGCAATTCTATCATCATTAAATCATCATTAAAATGATAAAAATCATATAAATATTTTTTATATTCATTAAATACAAATTATGAATCATTTTTTAAAATATTAAATGGAAAATTAATCCCATTACTTTGAGGAGGTAGTTGTTAACCTGTATTCATAGGTGACATTTTCAATTTCCATGGGGTGAAGGGTAAGAGGTGAATGATATATTATATTTATAAAATAATTATTATATAATAAGTATCATATATTTTATTTTTTCCATATTTAAAATCATATATGTATTGTGGCTAGCAGAGATGAATTACATCACTATGCAGAGATGGTAGGCCGTTCGTACACACGAGCGATGTTTTAATTTTTTATAGGATGGAAAGGAATTGAATAAGAACGTTTTCATTATAATAATGAAATTTTAGTATATTTAAGATATCATTGTTATTATAATATCATTTTTATATACTATTTTATGGTGGTATAAGAATAAATTAAATGTATGCAATTGGTTAAGAACTATACCTCTTATATGGGAAACCTCCTTAGGATTACACCTAGTGTCTTATTTGGGTGGTATTTCATTAAAAACAGGACCTATAGAACATGGTTATATATTGTAGGAAATTTTGTGAGTATTTATTGGATTAAATAATATGATATTCAATTTTGAGGAAGACATGGGTGTTTTTGTCCTTTAATAAAAGAGTGAGAGGACACACATAGAAATTTTTAAAAGATTAAAATATAATAATGTCACAATAAAGAAAATGGATACAAAATTAAATAGATTCAAAGCTGATAAGGATATAATAGAAATACAATCAATATAGATTAATAATATATATTTCTTATCATGAACCACTATTAATATATTTTGAACCCTTTAAACAAATTTTATCATCAACAAAAGTGATTAATATTTACCAAGATTACAATTCATTTTCAAAATAGTTAATTAGAATATGTTAACTATTATTATTATTTCTAATAAAAAATATGGAATCCATTATACATTATTAATATAATTTATGTGGTATAAATTATATTTTATATCTGTTCATAAAACACGATAGAAGACTTTTTTCTAGAAAATTCTTTTTTACATATACATATATTGTTATAGCAAAATTATGAATAATTTCATTTATTGTGAAATAAATTGTATTATTTTTAATCAATAATATGAAATTATAATAAAAAATAAAGTCAAAATAAATTGGAAATATAGAAATACTATAATGGAAAATATTGTTTTCTACAAATCGGAATTTTTTCATTATTCATTAAAAATATAATCTTTTCAAAAAAATCAAATATTTCATCCCAAGATAATTTTGATATATTGATTTCACAATGGATATAGTTATTTTAAACCTAAATTTATAATAATTTTTAATTCATGGTTTATTAATATTCTTTGATATGGATTTTTGAGTAATAAATTTTTTTTATTTAAAAAACCACTTACTATAATCGAATATCAGGTTAAACATTCTTACCACCTTCAAAAATATCATCCCAAAAAAATCTAGAATTATTACTCATGAGTAAATGTCATTAATTATTTCTCATAAAATATTTATGTTCCAACATTTCATATTCAATATTTCGATTTCGCTGAATGTCCTATACGATCAAAGTCATTTGATCCCTCAAAACTTGTTCTATAGTTTCCATATTCTGTACAATATCTTCCCAATATGATTAAAATTATTTTAATTATGTTTTATATCATGTATAAATATTTTATGGGCCTATCATGTAATTGCACAATAAATAGATATGTAACCCATTATTAACTTTAGAGATTCTAGGTGGCATTTTCAAAAGATAATCCACAACATCAATTAATTGTATAATTTATAAATTCACGATTTCACTATAGTTTTGTTTTCTTTTCATTAAAAACTTATATAAACATTTAATATATATACATTCCAGAAATCATGATCTCTTCTTGAAATTCGAAAACTACCATTCAGTTGTTATTATTTTTTTCTCTACTTTTAGAATATTTATTAAATTTCTAAATAGTTTTGTCTTTATTTAATGTATCCTAACTAAGATCTAGGCCCACATGATTCCTTTCAACAATTTGAACCCAAAAAGTCAGAGTATGAAAAGTATTTTTGTACAATGATTCAAATGATTCCATTTTAAATCTGGAATTGGAGTTATTATTATCATAAAATTCCTAAAATGGTAAATATTGATTCAATATATCTTGATTATCAACCAAGCCTAACATCAACATATCATCTAATGTTTTAATAGTCCTATTAGACTACTCCTTAGGTTTTTGGAGACATGTGGTGAAACAATTTAGCACGATATAAAGATACCTTTAAAGGCACTTCAAAAATTTTAATGTACATAACATGTCTAAATTGGATGAAATCAAAAAAGGTTAATTATGTAGTTTCAAAAAATTAGTAATATAGATCTAGGTGAGGTGATCAAGAGGTATATATGTATTTATTGTGGTAAAATTTATAGAAATTGTTTGGTGACCAAAATAACACATATAGAATCATTATTTTTTAGAGTATTTTGAAATCTAGTGAAAAAGTCTATAGTAATATCATCCCATTTACATTTAGGAATTACTATAGTTTATATGACTTCAATAGGACTTTTTTATCCATTACCCATTGAAAAATATATTATGATAATACATATTCTGAAATCTACGCTTTTATATTATTCAAAAATCTTTATTCATGTACTAACACATTTTGGTTCAATGGGACTGTATAAAGAAATTTTATATCTGAGAATCATAAATGATACACATAACCTCAAAAATAATATAAAAAGTCTTTCTTTATAGAAAAATTCTACCAACTTATCAACAACCAGGACATTGATTATCTGTTTAATATCATCATTATCAAGTTTATATTTTTTTTACTAATATGGATTATTTATAAATCATTCGAATTATATACGGTGTTTTCTATTTAATAACAATTCCCATATGCATATTTACTAAATCCATGAATATAATATATTTTACAATGCTCTTTTTTTTTCAAACCTCTATGATCATTATAACTAAATTCATGTTGCATCATTTTTTTCCTATGGGGTAGTGTATTTTGACATCAAGATATTTAAGTATTCATAACAATCTTATATTCCCCATTTAAAACTCTTTATGGGATAAACTACATTTTTTAACCATATATATTTCACATATTTATCCATAAATTTACTTCCTGCACATATTCAATATTAATATTTTGGGTTACAAATAAGGATTATAGAATGGATAATTCTATTAATGAATCCTTAACAACTTGGATTCCTAAAAAATAACTCTATCATGCTTCATAAGGACACATCAATTTCCCTTATTTTATTAATAACTAAATATCATCAATCCATCCATTATTGATGGAAAATTAAATATCATTTCATTAAAACATATGATATTTAATTCATAAAAACGGTCCTTAAATTATTTTGGCTATATGAACATAACAACTTTATAAGTCAACATGGTTAATTGGTTTTCAAATCAATAAATATTTTGAACAAATATTTGATAGTAACATGATAATCCAAGGTAAGGACATAACTCGGTTATATCTAGTTGTGTTAGAAATTAAATCACAACCCTTTTACTGGAATCATTATCTAATATTCAATCTATATAGGAAATATGTAAATAATAAGAACATTTAAATTAATTAATTTTTATTTTCATTATTTTCCATAATACTCACTTTATATAACATTCCTAAGATTTATTCATTAATTTAACTTATTCTAATAATTTATTTATGAGTATATGAAGATATCATGAATAAATATAACAGTGAAATTATCAACACAATCCCTCAATAAAATTTTTATCACACCCATAGAAACATATTGTAAATTAGTCAATCCAAATAAAACTACTTTATTATTAATGATATTACCTCATATGTAATGCCTTATTTTTAATATCCTAATTCTTTAGTCACTTTTAATAATATCAAAAATAAGGATAAATCTATGAAAATATTTATCTCCATGAGTTTGATCAAATTAGTCATCAATACGGGGTAGAATATAGTGGTTATATAGAGCAATGATGTTTTTTCTTATAATTAATAAACAAGATCATAGACCCATATTTCATCTTAACAAAAAGTGAATGGAATTCCCCTGGTGAAACATAGGGGAATAAAATTCTCTTATAAAAAAACAATATACTTCTTTGTAAATTCCTCTATTTAAATTGTATCGATCTTATAGAGAGTCATAAATATATGTTTTTTATTGAGTATAATATTAATGGAAAACTCAACGTCACACTCTGGTGTGTGTCCAAGTAATTTTTCAAAAATGACATAATTGTATTCCTATACAATAGAGACATCCCATATTCTTAGGTTACCATTAACATTTAATGGTAGTGTCTTATTTTATTATATAATTCATTCATTAAGTAGAGAAACATGAGGTGGATTTATAAATGATTCAGATGATTCAGTTTCCCCTTATATGAACAACATATTCCATATCTCCATTACCAATTATAATATCATTTTTTCAAAAATTATTTTTCAAATTATAATTTGAAATCAAATCTATACGATGTATTTTATCTTATTCAACCCTAGGTATAATGATGAAGTTTGAAAATAGGGTAAGTTTACATGTCAAAATGGGAACTAACTAACCTATGTATTTTATAATAAGATTTACAATTAGAGTATTGATTGTAAAATCCATTATAAAGGTACTATGTAAATATCAATTTTTTTGGGGAAAAGGATGATATAATAGAGTGAAAAATTCTATAATCAAATAAATTACTTGTTAAAATGGAGGTTATGTTCGACATACAATCTAAAACATCTTTATGATCTTCAACCTCATATGTAGGGACTACATAAGTTTCCCTCACACAATTGGAATTTTTTAAGGGTGATTACCTTGATGCATGGGGAATTCAATGAATAGTTCCACATCTCCATACTATTGAAGCATTGAATGTAGAATATTATTTTGATCACATGTAATCATTATCCTGTAGTTAATTCTCACCATGCATAATGAAAAATCCCATAACCTGGAAGGATGTTCTACAATAATTATTTTCATAATCATTAGAAGTTAAAATTCTACACTTTTGATACTTCCTTTTTCAATATTTCTTTTCAATAGTTTACAACAACCAACTTATTTTCCAATTTTCCTTAGAACACATAGGACATATAATACTATTTATCTATCTTGATAGACCATGATACTATATTATCATATATAGAGAATTTTTTAGAGTACAATTCCTTTCAAAGTATAGGATTTATCCCATAAAAGAAATGGTCAATCATAATATATGTATTTATGTCATCTTCAACATAATTTACTAAACAGTTAAATTTATATTTAAATTCAAAAAAAATTATTTTTATTTTCCTTAGATTAAGGAATTTGTTATTAATATTAGCTCTGTACTCATTAGGAATGTTTTTTGTGGAATATCTACTTTATTACCTCTAAGAATATACTATTTTTCTCCTCTAACTCCTCATTATTCTATAACATTATCCACTATTGATCAATATCTCATATATGACAATAAACTATTATGATAACTTTTTATCTATAACTACAACTAAAAGTGAGAAATATATTAGCCATGGAATTGATCTATTACTCCACTACTAATTTATTTTTTGTCCCACTGTTTGCAATAGTTTGGTGATACATGAAGTGGTATAACACTGTTACACCATTTTGGGGTTTAGTAGGTTACTAGATATACGTAATTTTATTAGTTCTAAACTTAGTTATCTTCAAAAATATAGTTATAATTCTTTAGCTATTGTCTTCACTAAGTGGGAAATAAATTTATATATTTTGTGCGTTGATATAGTTCCCATTACATACACCAATAACAATTTCTATGAAATAGAATATAATGTATTATCTCATAACATTATTAATTTTAAATCATAGTATAATTTTATTAATATGGAATAACACTTAACATATGTTGAAAATTTATGCATATATAATCTCAAAATAAGTAACATAGAATATTTGGGAATATCCTAAAATCCAAAAAACATTTTAATTTTTTTTATAATGGCCTACAAATTTTACAAATATAAACAATAGAATATCCCCAAGAGCATTCATCCTATTATACATTCTTATTCCCATTTATCATGTAGGATGATAATCAAGTTAATACTCAATCCCACCATTTTAGTGTTATTATCATTTGGTGAATTTGTTCAAAAACCAATTCCACATTCTAGTATCTAGAATTGGATGAATTATATAGGAAATATATGAAATCAATATATTAAAAAGAACATAATGAAATTATTCTATACATACAATTATCCTTAGAGTGTATAAAAGGGTTATGTTCTCTAATTTATATTTTTCAAAATCATGATTCCAAGGTTTATATTATTCACCCTTTGATAAAAGTGGTAACACCATGACTTTAGTAACCCGAATCTATTTTTATCTTACTAGACTGGTAAAAAATAAAAGGGACCACATGCCAAAAGACTGACTAGTTTCATATTATTTTCGACAATGGATACATATATGATTCTAAAATTATATCTAAAATCAAGAAATATAACATAAAAATCACCTGGAAAATGTATAATTTTATACAATAAATCCCAAATTTATTTTATAGACCCCTTCATGGAATCATAGGGAAAATATATAATAAAGGGTGAGCTCAGATTCTTAGAAAGTTAATAAATATAAAATATGCTATCATAAAATAAAAAAAGCATGAATAACATTCTAGAGAATAAATAAAAAGATATTCTATATAAAAATTATAATAAAAGGGGAATATATTTATGGTTTATATAACATCCTCAAAAATCACTTGGAAGATAATAAAAAGTTTCATAATTATTAAATGAATAATTTATCACATCATAATCTTACAATCAAGACCATGTTACGAGACACCATATATAAACTGGTAATGTGTATACCGAATAACCGAATGTGATTATATAATGTTGGATATAGATTCATACAGGGGAAAAAATAGGCTCGATAAATCTATAATTATTTCTTATTCATCCATAATATTATTCAAATGAATAAAAATTATATACATAATAAATATAAACATTTTTATTAAAAAAATAGAATACCAAAAGTTAAACATTTCATTTTTATATAAATAGAACAACATAAATCATCCATATAATTATCAAAGATTCTATCAATAATGTATTTCACTTTTAAAAATAAGATTAATTAATGAGGTTCAAAATGGGAAAAATATTTTAAAGTATTACTAGAATATTGTTTACGGAAATCAACATCTTTATTTAAAATTAACATATATTAAACTTTAAAAATATACAGATTTTTTTGAATAAAATATCTTTGAATTAAAATTATGAACTTGAAATTTATTCTTCTCAAAAAATAATAGTTAATACTTTCAGAAAATATATTTGTGTGGTAAGGGTAAATATAATGAGTCAATACACACTGTTGTTAAGAAATACCTAATTCTGAAAACAATAAGATGATTAAGTTTAAACCTTTCATAAAATGTCAAAAATTGGTATAAATGAAATTATCAGGTCATTGTAAAATAATAAAAAGATATTTGATATAATTATAATGAAAATATTCATAGAGAACAAAAATAATTCCGACTGGATATAAAAAATATTTTTTTTTCTTAAAAACATTCCTTTGATATTTTTATGTGCGAAGGATGGTAATATTAGAACTTATAACCTAAAATAACGAAATTACTAGAAGATAAATAAATATAATTGTTAAATATATAAACAATTATATAATTCTTGTAAAAAAATAAAAATAAATAATCAAAAAATGGGATTTGATTGTGAAATACACCATTATCTAGGGTATGAATTGTTTGACAAGTGATTGTATCCTTTGGAATACTAAAAATAAATTTTTTATACATTTATAATAGAAATTTAAAAATACTTATAATATTTTTTATGATATTTCAAATTATGTTAATATTATTCAGGTATTCCAAAACACTTCATTTTACTAATCTTTGGTTGGGTTTTTGTGGTTGTTTTAGGAGGCATTTTACAATTTTGTAAAAATTATGGGATAGTGAATGGTAGGTCCACGGTTTTCACATACTGGGTGCCCTCTCAGAGAAAACTATGCTACCCATGGGAGTGTGATTTATCATGGATAGTTCATGTTTATTCATTAAATTCACCCTCTTAGTAGAAACCGTGCATCCCAAATAAAACAGGAACACAGTTAGTCCACGAGTTTTTTCAAACTGCATGACTCTTCCCAGTTAACCGTCCATAGGATATCATTAACCTAAAATTTAAAATTAAAAATAATGAACTCCTATTATAGGATTAATATTGACCTTCCACGAACCCATTTTATTTTTAATTTCTCAAGGGAATCCAATATAAGGTCTTGGCCCCTTAGATTTATCCCAAAAGTGATTCGAACATTGAGAAACACACTTCTATCATCACCCAATTAGTTTTATCACCATGATTTCTATCTAAAATGATATATTTTCTCCAATATAAGGTTCTATGGATCCCTAAGGGTATTTTTGATATAATAACTTGTATTTTTAGATCTTAACCCTAGGTTTTATCCTCTTTTCCCCATATCGGTGATCATGGTCTTTGTGGGAAAATCTCAAATAGGGTTTGTCACTGTAAGATTATTTGATATTGATGTTGGTGGGTCTATCTTGATTAAAAATTTATATTGACCCTGATTTTTTAAATTTAAACTATTTAATTAAATGAAATTATTTGATTTTGATTAACTGTATTTCAATAGATTTTTTTGGGAAAACCTAATTCCTTTGAATTAGGGTTTATAAAACATGGGTTGGACAAGAAATTCAGTAATCCCATATTCCATTGAATTGGGGTTAGTATATGAAAATTAGTGAAATTTAAATTTAATAATTTAAATTGTGAAATCTATATGATAGAATAACTGTAAAAAACCCCAATTCCATTAAAATGGTTTTTTGTTAATTTGATTTAAATTGATTGAAATTAAATGGTTTTATTTACTTCCAAAATTAGACTGTGAAGTAGAATTATGAATTGATTTGATAAATATATTTTTTAATGTTTCTTAAAATGGATTTATACATTCCATTGGGTTTCATATTGGAAAAAGAAAATTATTTTTATTGAAACCCCATTTTGGTATTTAAATGGATATGGGAATTTTTGAAATGTGGGAATAAGAATTAATTATATATTATAGTTTCATAAAACAAATTTCCAAACATTTAATTATTCTAGTGAACATGAAATTCTTGTTTGTTAGTGAGTTATAGGTATAGACATGCTAGGATGAGAATTTCCTAGAAACAGATTGACGAATTAAAACACTAATAAAATATGGTTCGGTAGATTTTTCTTCCCCTTTGGGATATATATGAGTCCTCTATTGAGATTTCCAAGAGACACATATACAAATGACAGTTTATTTGATCAGTGAATGAGGATCCCATAACTTGGAACTATCATAACTTTTGGAAGATGAATTTGTTAGTTTCTTATTTATAAATGTGATATAAATGTATTCTATTGTACAAAACTGTTTTTACATAGCATCATATTTATATAAAAGTTTTTATATAAAAGTTTATATGTAATCCATTTTTGTAAAGAACAATTTCTATATTATTCCATTTGTGTAAAGAACCATTTTTCTAAAGAACCAATTGTTTAATAAATTTTACTCATTTATAATGCATTTATATTATTTTAAATTTACATCACAATTGGTTGAAATATGTTCTTAAAATTGAAAAACATATTTATTTGAAAATTAAAATCACATTATTTGGTTAATTTGACATTGGAATATATTTATTGAATCTGTGGTGACACCCTATAAGGATTTTAGGTCACACCCTACCTATTTATTCAAGTATTTATAGATTATATCCTTCTAGGTTCGAGTTGGGGTGAAGCACCACATGAAGGTAGTTTCTGTTATTGATCCTTGGCCTTATAGAGTTCTATTTTTGGGTCATGGGTGGTTCATCTTCATGTTTTATGGTAATTTATGATAGTAATTTGTGTTTTCTTACCTATTTAATTATGTTATACTTATTATATAGGTTCTTCTTTGGTATTTATATTGATTTATAGTCATTCTTAAGGAATTTTTTTTGGAAAATATCCCCCCCACATTCATTTTATATGACGGAAGGTGCTAGATACCAACCCATGGGGATCAAGAACACTCTTTAGGCCATGTCTATACTAGATAAGTTATTAGGTTACCATGGTACCTAGACTAGTTGTTGAAAAAGTGGTAAAATTGCTATAGGTTTTTCATCATTCCATGACGTCAGTATACACTTTTGTTTTTATGAAAGGACTTTAAAGGTAGTTTTGATTGGGTTCCTAACTATCTCTCTCTACCATAAACCTAAACTCATGGGGGTGGTTAGGTAAATACATCTTGAGGATTAGTTCTACTATTTATCATGATTTTATTTTGATACAGTTAAATGTAAATATCTTATTTATATATTTTGGAATTAAAAGATTTATTGTTTCTATATTTGAGTTTAATATAAGGTATTCCTTATTGTATGCTTATTTTTTGTACCATCATGCATTCAAGAAGATGTCCTAATTAGATCTAGGAGGAATATACTACCGAACCTCATCGATAAAATCATCTTGTGGATCCAAATATAATTGAAGTGATTGTTCTTATTATCCATCCTTCGAGATAAGAACCACTACAGATCTCGTTCTGGATCCATCTAAAGAACCTTAGAGGGATTTTCTGGAGACATGTTCTCAAGAGTTTCTTTTATAGAAGCCAACACTATTCAAAGGATGAAATGATCTTCAAAAGGTTTAGGAATAGTTGAATGTGATGGAATGCTTGTTTAAATTTTTGGTGACATCAGTGACAATAAAGGTGAAGCATGTTACCTTCCTGCTGGAAGGACTGAGCATGATATATTGGGACACTGGGATGAAAAAGAAAATGAATACAAGATTATATTAGAAATACTACATTGTTCTTTTCACCTAAAATTCATATCTATAGTCGATGTAGTTTTCTAGGGATACATATTTTTTCAAACATGAGGAATCTGACATGACTATGACATAGTATAAAAATTATTTTTCTAATCTCTTTCATTTTGTACCTGAGATAGTATTAAATGAGGAGATGAAGTCATTTAGTTTGAGTTGAGACTTAATCAGGATATTTATTCTCATGACTTCATGCTATAGATTACATTTTATATCGATGTACTGGATAGATCGATGATGGTTGAAATCTACATGGAAGGAAAGGAAGAGATATCAAGAGTTTCATTCACTCATTGTCGATGTGTGTGCACCTTCAAAGGAAAAAAAGGAAGCATAATGATTCAGAAGGTAGTTAATGATTATAGGGTCATTCTAATCTTTATTTAGTTCCAAGAAAAGGTCCTTATATTTTTTTACTAGTGTGATAAGTCATGACATTAAAGGTGTGTTTATATTGATGATCCAATGTTATCGGGTTCTGTTGGTGCTCAGCTTACTTATAAGAATTCATGCTGGTTTTTTCCACTTCGTAGAGTGGAACAAGATCATAAACATATTCTAAAACTATGTGAAAACTATATGAATCATGTATAAAAGGGTTCCATCCATAATAATATACAAAAAAAATTATTCATATATTCGAAGAGTCTCCAGAGGGTGTAGATACAGGTCCAGTGACTGTGAGAGGTGCCATTACTATAATGTCCTCTTTTGGGGAAAAATTATTTGATAATGGTACATATCATTCATTTATTTAAACAAATTTTGTTATATGATAAATCATAATAATAATATTTTATATTATTTCATGGATATTACAACACCAATTAGTGCCAAGAGATTATAGGGTCTCTGTTGTCTTGCTAGTGTTTTCTTTGTATCTGATGTCGATATTGAATGTAGTTATGATGTTCTCGATATGAAACATCTTAAAATAATATATATAATAGTATGGATTAGTGGAAATAAATCATTAAGTTATTTTTATATTCAATGGGTATCTATTTATACACCCAATGATGTGTTCCATGTCTTTCAAGGAGAGTTGGACCCAAGGTCGAGTAGGGATAGAACGTCTAATCTCGAGTTGGGAAAATTAATAGTACAATTTTATTTTTTCCTAGAGTAGGAATCCATGAGTGGTGATATAAATTTAGTTCTTATTGATTTTTCCAATGTTTTTCCTTATGACATTACTTTTTTTCTACTAGTATGGGAGGTAGAGTTTCCCATTGAATTAGTTCCTCGAACTCAACCAGTTTCTATTCTCTCATACCACATATCACTAGTCGAACTAAAAGGGTTAATGATTCAGTTATATGATCTTCTCAAGGAATTATTTATACACCTGAGTGTGTCACATTAGGAGGCACTTGTGCTATTTTGTAAGAAATATTATTTTTCATTTTGATATTTTATTAATTACTAAAAGATCAATTCACTGGTAATAATCAATAAGTATCCATTTCTATGTATTTATGGTCTATTTGATCAATTAAAAGTGGTGAAGTGGTTGTCGAAGAATGATATTTTATCAGGCTACCATCATTCAAGGATAAAAGAATTTGACATTCAAAAAATTCCTTTTTATTAGTTACAACCATTTTGTGCGCCATATTATTCCCTATATCCAAACCAATTTTCATACAATCTTTATGGATTTATGGAACATGATTTTCCATGAATATATTTATACCTTAATTATAGTATTTATTGATGAAATCCTTGTTCACTCTTAGAACTAGGAGGAACATGTCCATTATTCGAGAAAATGTCTACAGTTTCTATGAAATCACCAAATTTATGAAAATATTTTAAAAAATGATTTCTAGATTTGGGAAGTAAAATCAATGGGAGAAATGGTGACAAAACATGGTATTTTAGTTAATCCTATAAATGTGAAAACATTTATGAAATGATTATAACTACATAATGATTTCAAGATTTAGAGATTCAGGGGTCTTGATGGGTATTATCATCGGTTCATAAATGACTACTCCAATTCATCTTCTCTAATAACTTCTATGTCTTTAAAGGGAGTAATGTTCACTTGGAATTAAAAATTTCAATGTAATTTTGTTGAGTTGAAATTTATTTTAACTACAGTGATGTTGTTTATTCTTATAGTGGTCAAAAAGGGTAATTTTGTCTTATTTGATGCATCAGGTACATGTTTGGGTTGGGTTCTTATGAACGATGTTCATGTTATTTTTGATAGATATCATTGGCTTATGACATAAGAGATGAATTATCTGACCCAGGACACTGAACTCCCAACTATGATGCACACAACTAATAGTTGGTGGAATTATGTTTATGAAGAATGGTTTACCATGTTTTCTCAATGTAACATATTGAGTTATATATTCTCTCAAAAATATTTGAATCTCCTCTAGAGTCATTGGGTGGATAACCTGAAATCTATCATCTTTAACATCACCTATTCCCTAGGGAAGGGGAATGTCAGCATAGATTTCTTGAGCTAGAAAATTCCAACCCAAACATTGAAAGAATATTTGGAAGTGTGGAATTTGATGGCTATATTTGAGTTATTTCATATTGGAGTATTGGAATACAGGGCATATGTTTCCATAACCATTATTTTTTTGGCATTCATTCATCATGAAATGATTCATCTAGAGCAACAACTTGATGATGAAATCTATAGAATTAAATAAACTCTTTATATTGGGAGACCATTGTTGAGTGTTAATTTTAAAAATAGACAATTCTATACATTTAGAAATGTTCAAATGTGTCATTAGTGGAGAGGAAATATGTGATGGGGGATCAATATTTTCAAAGTTGGTTGTTCACCCAGGAACCACTAATATGTTTAATTACATGAAACGACAGTTATGGCAACTAGATATGAGATAAGACATTGCTAATTATGTATCTAGTTTCTATATATTCCAATAGGTTATGTCGAAGCACAAGAGACCATCATGGTTTCATTAACCAATCCATGTTCCTACATGGATGTGTGATGAAATATCTCTGGATTTTTTGGTTGGGATTCTATATACATAGTGAATGAAGAAAGAGATATGGGTAGTGATTGATTAGCCAACAAAATAGTCTCAATTTTAACCCATTTATGATATAACCAAAGTTGAGGAGTCATTAAATCTCTATGTTAAATATATTTTTTAGTTTAATGGGGTTATTTATTTTTTAGTATCTGATATGGATCATAAGAAAACATCTCATTTATAGAACACCCTTTAATAGGCACTGAGATCTCAAATCAGAAAGAGAATGGTATACCATCCGTAGTCAAATGTTTTTAGAAAAATAACTATATAGATAGTTTAGGATATTATTCACAGTGGTGTTCAAAACATCGGTGGAGTATGAGACGAACTTTTGGGGCTGTTTTAGTTTTCTTATAACAACATTTACCAGTCCATGATCAGAATGGATATTTTTAGGCTGTGAATGTATGTCCTTGTAGGTCTATGTTCTATTGGTTAGAGATTGGTGAAATTTCCATGAATGGACCATGTTTAGTGTAATATATGACAACAAGGATTCTATAGATTCATCAGAGATTATTTATGACCCAAAGTTGATACATTTTTTGTGATGATCATCATCATTGGTTGTTGTAGTTTTTAGTTGGTGACTAGGATTTCTTGAATGTTTCACCACAGTTGGGTCACTAACTGCAAGGGAGGTAAGGGAATCATGCACACAATTTTTTGGACTTTTTTAGGTATTTATTCACCTGGGAAATTTTGTTTATCATTTATCAATTCCACCACATATTATTACTATATATATCATGTTCCATGTATTGTAGATGTGAATGTTTCTATTAGATCCATCTCCTGTTACAAATAGGTGTGATCATGAAGTTGAAATTAATTTATCCGAGACTGAATGTGCAGTTAGGATTATTGAATATATAACTTTGATACATCCTGGTAGGATTTTACTTTTGGTTCTTGTGATATGACATCATAATTCCAATTATCATGAGTTGTGGGAAACAGAGGCATTGATGAGAGAGGAGTGGCCTCATTGTTTTGGCATGGAAGCTTCTGAGCAAGATTTATAGGGACATAAAGTATAAATTGTGGGGAGATTATAATAGTCTATTACTATTTTTAGGTATTAATAATCCCATATTTCAACTAATATTTGGATTTGTTTCATTTTGGTTTGTTTCAAGCATCATTTTTAATGGTTTGGAAAATTCTAAGCTACATTTGATTGGCGTACGATTTTCCCAAAAAGCCTTCCCTCTCATAGAAATCTGTATAACCTAAGGAAGTGGGATTTTTCATGTTTAGAACATGGTTATTAAATCCATATTCCATCTACACAAAAGCTGTATGGACAATAAAATGATATAACACAATTATTCCCCGCATTTTATCAAATTTTACAGCTCCACCCCGCTAACCGTGCATGAGATTTATTTAATAAAAAAATCCAACTTAAAAATTATAAACCACCCATTCTATGTGATTGGAAGACATCAGATGATCCTATGAGATTTATTATTCCTTGGTAAAAACTAATAGTAGTTCTTGGCTCCTACGATCACTCTACTATGTGATCGAAATCATGAGGAACACCCTTCGATCTTTTCCTTGTTAGCTTCCTCAACCCGATATCGATATCCCATGATATATCCTCCCCTCCAATGGGTTCCATGGATAGTAGTGTTTATTTTTACATATATGAACATTTTTATGTGATTGTAAGCCTAGGTCTTATCCTCATTTCCAAATTTCCATGATCGTCATTCTGTATATGGAAATCCTAAATTGGGTTTGGCAATGCGAGATCCATTAATCCTGAGGTAGGTTGTTCCATCATGATTCCTTATCTATGTTAACACAAAATTTCCTTATTTAATATTAGTGGTTTGAATTAAATTATACTATTTTCATTTGATTATATAGATTTAAATTGGATTTTTGGAGAAACCCATATCCGTTGAATTGGTGTTTGTGAAATTGATTTGTGGTATAAAATAAAAAATCCCCATTTCCCATGAATTGGGGTGTGTCTACTAAAATTGGTTAAATTTAAATTGTATACTTCCAATTGTGAAATGGGTTTGATGGAAATTTTGATAAAAACACCAATTCCATTTAATTAAGGTTTTCATGAGAAATAAAATCATTTTTTTAAATTAAATTCATCAATTTTATTTTGAAAGTATATTTTAAAATATATTTTTGAAAATATTTCAAATATATATTTAAAAAAATTGCTTAAAACATGGTGGATATAAAACTTATGGGTTTATCTTGTAAAAGCAATGTTTTTTTGTTAAAAACACATTTTGGTTTAAAATAGAAATTAGAATTTTGGAAATGGTGGAATGAGATTTTATTGTGTTTTAAGGTTAATGAAATTAAATTCATAAATATTGAATTGTACTAAAGAACATGAAATCCTAGGTAGTTATTGAGTAATAGGAAAAAACCAATAGATTTTTATTTCTATAGAAATAGACTTCTACTTTTCAAAAGTAAAAAAATATTGACCTTCACATCATCCTTCCCCATTGGGACATAGTTGAGTACTCTATTTACATAGTTGAGGGATGTGCGTACACATTTTTCTTTATCACATGAGTCTGTGAATATCCCATAACATGGAACTATAATACCACTTATAATTTGAAAATGTTTCTTTCTTTTTTATATATGGGATATAAAAGTATCCTACAATTTATAACTATTACACATGATTTCTATTTTATAGAAATTATTTTATATAAAAAGTGAATATTAAAGTAATTTGTGTAATGAAACATTTGTGTAAATAACATTTGTTTAAAGCACCCTTTACATAATGAAAAGTTTGTGTAATGTTTTTCCTGATTTTGAAAATTATTTCCATCATTTGAAATTTAAGGCATGATTAGTTGAAATATTATCTTTAAATGAAAAATATTTTTTTTTAAAATTGAAATCACATTATTTGGTTAATTTTATATTGAATTCTATTATGTAATCCTATATGTGATGAAAAGGTTCATTTATCTAACACACTACCTATACTATCAAGTGTTTGTATATTATCTCTTTTTCTTGGTTTGAGTAGGGGTAGAGTACCACTGGGAGGTGGATCAAGCTATTAATCCAAGGACATGTGGAGTTGCATCTATTTAGAATGGGGCTATTTATCTTCCAGTTTTTATGGTAATTGGTTGTATTACATTGGGTTTTCTTACTTATTGAGTTTTGGAATACTTCTCCGATTAGAGATTCTTTTTCATGCATACTGATTTTTTATCTTTATTCCACGATGTTTATAGAAAAAAATCATTGACACATTAATCTTGTGTGGTTCCATGTGCTAGTATCCAAATCATGTGAATCTATTATTTCCTTCAGTTATAGTCATGACCAGATCGATTATCAGGTTACCCAGGTACCTGATTTGCTTTGTTACATGATCAAATTATAACATTTTAAAATCAATTTATTTATAATTTTATATTAATATCATTATTTTCAAGTGCTAATAGATTGATTTTTCCTGTAAGTTTCATTTTTGTAGTTTCCATCCTCACATACATATCATAGTTCTTTTATTTATTTAATTTTATACATGTCATAAATATATTACATAGTCATTGTATTCATATTTTAAATCATTAATGAAATACTAACAAGAGAAATGAATTAACTCTCTCTATTAGGGTGGTAGTTTATGTATACACATGAGTGTTCTTATATTTTTTAATGGGCGAATGGGTATGTGGGTAAATGATATAATATATTTAAATAATCATGATGAGAATGGTTATTGAAGATTTGATGTTTTTAAAAGTCGGAATAATTTTTAATCTCCTAGTTAATAAATATACCGCATCTTCATAAAACAACTATAGTATGATACCTAAGGCCTTCATATGAAGGTATTATTATTAAAACTTGACATGTTATACTCAATAGGGATGTTAAGGAATTATTTTGGAAGATCCTAGATGAAATATTCACTCATGATTCATGATTAATAAAAGAGATGAAGTGTTCTTTTATAAGCGAGGGAGAATACATACAAAGAAATTTTCAAAAAATAATAAAATATTTATTACTTACTCATGGAAAATGGATCCAAAATGGCCTAGAATAAAATAAAATATTTTTAAGGACGAAATATAACCATCCAATGAAGTTTGAAAATATATTTTTGTTATATTTATTACTTTCATTTTTATTTTAAACCCTTTTAATCAATTTTAACATTTTTTGAGGTGACTAATATTTACAAAAATTAATATTAATTATTAAAAAAATAATCTTAACATTATTAAATAACTTTTATTACAATTATTCATACTTTGGAATCCATTTTACATGATCAGGTTTCTATATGTTATAGAAATTACATTTATTGTTTGCTTATAGAAATGTGCTGAAACATTTATCCATAAAAATTAATTTTTATGTATATAGATGCATTATTCAAATTTTAGGTATAATTTCAATCAAAATGTCGATAACTTTACCATTTTAAATTGACTGGAATTAAGTAAATTTAAAAAAAAGAAACCAAAATATATTTTTTTAAATACATAAATTGGAAAAAGAAGATTCTATAAATTCATTGTTTTTTAACAATTCACTAAAAATGAATCCTTCTATGAAAAATCCAAAAATATAAACTTATTATAATTTGATATGATAATTTAAAAAATGTAATCCTTATAATAAATTAAAATTTATTAAATTTTATAATTTATTTTTTTCATTACATTCTTGAGGAATTTTATGTTCATTATAAAATTGTTTTTTTAAAAATATTAGATAATATAATTGGATCATGGTAATTATAGGGGAGTCTTTGTGGGGTGATGTGTGTGTCTCAACACATTTTAAATAGAAGGATAGTGTTTTTTAGTCTCTGTGGACAAACTTGACAAGATATATAATTTCATATAACAATGGCCAAGTGAAATTTGGATTATACATGGGACCTTCTTAGAGAGGGTATAGTTTCACCTATGAAAATATTTAGCTATCAAAATGGATTCCTCAAATATCATGTTGTGTAATTTGGATATGTTTCGGACAATTAGAACTCCTTGTGTTTGAATGTTTTAGTTCATGTGAGTGTTTGACTAATGTTATTCTATCCTCATATTTCTGCATATGTTGTTGAGATATATGATCAATCATGGGACTAACCTCATGAAGGTATATTTTAGATCATGCCCATGGTTTAATATTATGAGTCCCTCCACGGGTTGATTTTTTATGATAAATATGCATTATATGATTTTGGGAGTGGATGATTTTTTATGTATGAGTGGTTAGCTATAGATATTCGTCATGAGATACATGTTTCTCATTTTGTGATTTTTTATGTGGCTATGGGACCATAACCTGTAGATATGGAATGATTTTTTTAGAGAATATCAATTGAGATTCCCTCCACATTCCATATGTTGAATATGATATGATATGAGCCATGACCATAAAAGAGTGGGTGTTGGTAGAGAATACAATTAACATCCACAAATATGGGTTCACACTTATTAGATCACCCACCCATTATCATCAGGTATAGATTGAGGGTTGTTAATGGACCGTAGGATGAATCTTTGTGTAGTGGTTTTGATTTTTATTTCACACAAGCATATTGAGTATTTAGTTATAAGTAAGGATTTTCTGCTGTAAGGTAAATTATTCTAGGATTTTCTAAAGAAGGTTACATCATTTATCATGGTGGATTAGTTAACACATGATGATTCGCTACACATGTTTATTTTTTGTAATATATTTTCCTCTTATATGCACCAATATATAATTAAATATAATAGGGGAACTAAAAGATCACCCATTTATTTTTTTATATTCGCATTCCATATTGGATCCTTGGTTAGAATGAATAAAAATTTATGAATTTTAGGGTTGTGAAAAAACTTTATAGTGGATAAGGATGGACAAACATGATATTCTTAACATACAATGTCTATATGAAGTTCATGGATATTATTATATCCTTTGGGTATTTTTTTTAATCTTTAAATGTTACTATTCTAGTTGGTGATCAGTTAGGATTTGTGTTTTCATGATGTAATATATATTTTTTATATAATTTCAATTATTTATTTACTTTTTATAATATGATAATCCTGTATGAATGTTGATATGTTATTTTATTTGTTATTGATGTTAAGTATATCAGGATATCATTCTTCCCAATGTATTATATAGACCATAAATTCTATTTGATAACCTATGGGGTAAGGGGAGGCATGCATGTTGTCCTCAGATGTGCCGAAAGGAACAATACTAAGTTGTTTTAGACAATGTGATTCACAAATTATACCATTATTTTGAACAAAAAATTCACAAGTATAATATCAATACACACATTGACTCACATGAACTCTATTTCAAGAAAATATTCCAAATCAATGATAAACAATATATTTCATACCTCAAAAAATTATAAACTTATTTTTTTATTATCACATTTTATTACAATTGATCCACACGACTAAAAGGATAGAAAAAACACATTTTAAATACCTAAATAATGATATTTCATTATAATAGATTTTAGAGTCCCAAGGAATATTCTTTTTAAATCATCCTAAAATCACTTGAATGGTTATAGTTCCCACTTGATTTTGTACATAAAACACGAATAATTTCAATTTTTTAAATTTTAATCATGAAGAGAGTCATTATTCAAAGAAATATTTTTTTATTACATTCAAAACCCATTATAAATTGTTACAAAACTCAAATGTATTCAAAATATAGGAACATGAATAATTTTAATTAAAAAACCATAAATATATATAATAATGTATATAAATATATTAAAAGGCATTTTTGAATGATAAAGAGTTAAGTGTCAAGGATTGTATCAATTTTGAAAAGTGTTATAGAATCACCTACATATATATATTATCTTATACACATGAAACATCATGAATCAAGTATATAAAATAAAATATAAACAATATATAGTGTATATATAAAAATTGAAAAAATCAATTCATTGATAGAATAAGAATTTGAGAATTACCAAGTGTTAACATACTCAAAGGGTTATGAAAAAATACATTCTAACTGTCAAAAGGGTTATTATTTCTTTTATCAGTCCCTACAATCATTCAAGATTAAAATAAAACTAAAAAATACTGAATCTATAAGGAAATACCTAAAATTTTATCCCTTGATATGTATATTTTTCACTAGGTATATAGAGAAAATAAAGCAATAATTAAATGAAGAAAACACAATAAGAAAAATTTCCTACAACAATGGTTTTGTGTACTTGACTGACAGAACCATGGTCATATGTAAAATCGTTTCCATGTGGCATGGTCTCCCTTCCCCATAGGGGTCACACTACATGAGAAATATTTCTTGTGGTGATATTATAAAATGATAAATTGATTTTGAGTGAAAATATATCATGTAAAAAATGTGGGAATGTCATAACACTAATCGAAAAAGTTCTCATCTGAGTAAGAAAAAATGGATAACATCATACTGCCACTGAAAAATGTGTTTGAGGTGGTAGGTCATCTATGGAAACACCTACCAAAATTGGATAATGTGGCCTTCGAAATAAAAATTCTACATAACCCCTATCACTATATAAATAGCTTTCCATTGAAATAGGTCATGAGTGGACCCCTTTTTGGTCACTGAAAATAATACCACTAGAGATAGTACTAGTTAGAGATTGATTCCTCAAGAAAATGTTATCATGGAAATATATAGCATGTGGAACCCACTATAAACTTGGGAAAACATGCTTAAGGAAATAGTTGTAGTGTCGACCCACATGCACAAAATGTTCACATGATTGTGAAATACCTCCCACATGGGACCCCATCCCACAACAAGAATGTGTTATATGTATCTAGAAACCATTATAATTTTTATATAAACTATAATTATATAAATAATATATATATATATATAGAATGTTGTATTTAATTGGTTTAGGGTACATAAATCATATTCTAGGTCCTGAGATTGTTCCATGATAGTTCATTCTTTTAAAATTTTATATATAGCCATGAATAGTGGCACAACACATTAATTTGATACAAATATGATGTTTGAGGTGTCTTGGGTAGTCCTTGTGGTTTCTAGGACATGCAAGTAGTTACAATGGTGAGTCATTTCAATAGTTTTCAAAATTTACAGTTTTCCAAAGTTGACTCATAGTGGCAGCGACTCATCTGGTGGTGAGGCATCTGGTAGTGGCTCATCATAGTGGTGACTTCTCTGGTTGTAACTCATATAGTGGTGAATTATTTTGTTGCGAATCATCAAGCTATAACTCCTTTTGTAGTGGCTCATATTTCGGTGACTCATCTAGAGGGGGCTAGTCAAGTGGTGACCAATCATGGAGATGAATCATATGGTGAAGACTATTCCAGCTGTGATCTTCCTGGTAGTGACTCATATGGAGGTGACATGATTATCCATGACTCATTTGGTGGTGACTCATTGAGAAATGACTCACTTGGCGGGCACATTTTTGGCGGTGATTCATCAGTCAGTGACTTTTCAATTGGTGAATCATCAGATGGTGACTCATATGGTGGTGACTCGTATAGAGGTTACTCATCTAGTGGTGACTCACCCTAAAGGAAACTCTCCTGGAGGTGATTCATCATGTTGGTGACTCATCTCAATAGTATTACATTTTTCATAATTTTCCTATTTTTCTAGTTTTTCCCTTTTTAGATTTGTTTTGATGAACACGGTTTTCAATAGAATAAATAATTATTTTAATGCCTTTTTAATGTGGAATAATCATATCTTTAATTTTTTGAAAATAGAGAAGCATTATAAATGTCTAAAATTCATATTCTTGATGAGAGATTCTTTGCAGAATATTCCAAACCGTATCTAACCCCGATTGATAAGGATCAAAAATTTCTAAAGAAAATATCATTTCATCCCTCTTTGCATCTGGATTTATTATGAGACTAGATGTCCCAAATATTTTATCCATGTATTTAAGTAACCTAGTCACTATACATAGTTTTATTTCTTTTATAGTTTCCTACTATTAACACACCTATGTTTTTAGTTAATTAAAGCCAAGTCGATAATCTATTTCAAATTAGGATTTCCTTTATCATTCCTAATTGTGTATCATGAGTGATGGGTTTATAAATGTTTATACTTAGGGATATAGTTGATTATGATTTAATAAATATAATATAATTCATCTAAAATAAATACAGAGGGGATGAAGAACTTGATATCTATCCTACTATTTTATTATAATGGATTGATGTTGTGAATTTTCTAGGATAATTACGCATTAGAAATCATGGCTATTGGGGGTCCGTTATTGTTCACTAGTTTGTGGTTTGTGGAATACATGAAAATTGTGGGGATATTTACATCACATAATAATTATTTAGGTAACAACCTATGATTGTTTATTAAAATGGATGCCCTATGATCATATGATTTCAATGATAACACCCATAATTAACAATATGAAATTGAATAAAAGGTCCCTTGGTAAATATGAATGTATGTTGTGTTGTGTTGTGTTGTGTGACATGACATGAGTGGGTGGGAATGTGATGGTCATTACATGGTTGTGTAGTGGGGATATGATGGAAGATGGATTTGGACATGGTTGTTGGAATATTTTCAACATACTACTTATTTTATTTTGTGATGTATTAGTTTTTGGGATTGTATGAATGAAGAAATGAAAAATAATACAAAATTAAAATTATTAAATGATACTAATTTAAACAAAAATTTTAATGGGTGAATTGATGATGGAACTCAAGTTCAAATCAGGATACATATTTAATAGAACTGGTTTGGAATGAATAATCTAAAAAATGGATTAACGATAGTTTATGATGGTAATATAAATCACAGCTCGTGTTTTTCTTATATGGGGGTTGGACTTTAATATCTACTTACCTAAAACAAGGTTGAATGGTGCCTCACCTGCAGGGACACTCCCATGCTCTCACCTCCTAGGGTTCCAGCTTTCCCCAATGGTGATGGTTCTTTAGTGCCACTCCTCTCAGGGTCTTATTATCTCTTTCTCACATTGGGATGCACTCTCTTTTGACTTTTCCTTCCCCTTCACTCGACTCTATATTCACTATGATGGCGTTTAGTTTTTATCTTCATCTATCACTCTGTTCTCAATTCATGCACTCCTTATCTCAGCTGTAGCTCGAAATAGGATCATATAATACATGGAGGGTTTGAGAATGTGTTTTATTAGACAATAAATTTCTATGCATTACCAGAGTTGTTTATTATCCTTAGGTATTCATCCCAAGATTTGATTCTAGTTTTATCCCACTTTTATTTGTCTATGGTTTAGGGGTTTTATTTGATACAGGTCTCCTTATATGTTCATAATATAGTTTTAATCCCTCTTTCTATGTCCTTGATCCTTGGTGTCTATGGGTTTCAAATCGTTTTCTATTGAGTGGATGTTGATGTAGGTATTAGAGTTTTGTAGTGGTCAAGTGTATAGTTGATTTTTGGTGGTTCAGATATCACAAATTTTTGGAAGATTTTTAGCATTTTTAAGGTCTCATGCCTGTTAAAGGCGATGGGATCGACTCTCTGTGGGGGCTTATGCTTCCAAAATATAGCCTTTCCTTGTGTCCCATTTCTCATCCCCAGGATGGAAAGGTGCGATGGTTCTTTGGTGATTTGGTAACTGATGTTCGAGTCGCCATCATCTTTCCCAAAGATGAGTTCTTCATTTGGATGTCTGGGGCGATTAGGGATGGAAATTTTGATGATGAATTCCATATTTTCAATTCTGATTGTTAGTGATGGAGTGTTCATGGATAGTTGACATAGAGGCGATGTGGTTGATGGTGATGATGCTATGGTCCTCTCCGGTGGGGATGTGTTTGGCTTCGGTAAGGATGTGTTCAACTCCAGCGATGATGATGATAGTGGATGGTAGTGAGATGACTGATGGTGAATGTTTGATGTTGGAGGATCTTGGTTAGAGAATGGTAGTGATGAAATCATTTTGAATATTTATAATTAGTGATCTTAGGCATTTATTTGACTTTTGCTATGGGTGGGATGTTTTGGTGGGATTAGTACCATGTTATATTTTTTTGGTTTCAGATTTTTACATTAAAAGTTACTTTTTAAAATAAAAAATATGGATTTTGGCGTGTTTTTATTATATGGTGTTATTCATATAGATGTGGTAATATAGTGGGAAATTCAGGAGTAGGTTGATGTTTTGGTTATAAAACCATATCTTTTTGATTTGAGATTTTTCTCTATATATATGTATACACAATATATTATCATGATTTATATATGCACCCCTTCCATGTTATGCACCATTTTACAAAACACACATAGTAACACGGGATGGTGTATTTAACAACATTTTAGTAGGAGGATCGATGGATTGACACCCACTCTTCCCTATAACCTCTTTGAGGTGATAATTGGAGAAGTGTCTTTGGTTGAGTATTGATGTTTGATCCCATGTGCCTTCATGAGGAGTTGTGATGTGTGGTCCTAGGTTTGTGTAGGTATGTTGTGATGTAACATGATGTTATGTGTGGCCAAGGTGGGTGCGGACAGGATGTTCTGTGAGGTGTGGACCTGTTGTGTGTAGGCGGGATGTGATGCGATATATTCTTAAGATGTGGGAGCACCGTGATGTTTTCCATTGGGGTGTGAGAGTGGAGAATTCATGGGACCGTGGTGCAGGGTACCCTATCATTTATGTGATTTATATTATATTTTATTACTTGGATGTGTTATTTGGTGAGTGTGCATTAGTGATGTTGGGTTTATGTTTAGTCTACATATTTAGTGCTTTTAGGTTTTACTGTTTTCTAATAAGTGCATTAGTATACTCCTTCCACTTGTGCACGAGAGGCTTTGGTTTTACTACTATATATATATATATTATCACCCTAATTATATTAAAAATATTTATAGTTTTCCTTGAGGTTAATGTGGATATTTTTAGGCATTACGTGCTTGAGCCTTTGAACATTTTTTGTGTTGCTAATGTCACTTTTTTGTTATAAAATTCAAAGAACTTTTTTTTCTATAGTTTTCTTTAAACATTCATTTTGTTTTGGTTTTTAATTTTATTATATAGATTTTTCTAAACTTTATTTTGGTAGATTCATTCTTTTTTCCAATAATTTTTTCTTATTAAGTTTGATGCCTCTTAAATTGTATGATTTGTACACCCTTTGTGGTAGTTTCCAACTCGGGGCCTACTGATGCTGGGACTTGGGAGTCATTATCTCTCTCCCCTCATATTGGTATCCATGGCGGGATGGGTCATGATAGATTGGTATAAAAGGTGATGGTTGAGAGAGATGATGTTATTTGGAGTTTGGCACTATGAGGCATGCATGGGTAGGTATGGAACTGTGTTAGTTGATCTTTGTATGCAATATCTAAAATGGAGATTGGCTAGGACATTGGATTTTAGGCCCCCCATGATCTAGTGCAGAGACTCTGAGTTTATTTAATATCGATGTGGGATGGGACTACTTGTAGTGTGGGGACCTTGGAGAGGTTCATGATTCTTAATGATGTGAAATATTTATTTAATTGTATTGTTTGGAGAATGATAAAATGGATAAAATGAACTAAATTTATTAATGTTAATTAAAATATATCCTAATTAAAATACACCCTACCAAGATTAGTAAGTCCTTATTTCTATTTTAGATATGGATCATGGTCATCATCCACATGTGGATTTGGAAGTGGAGGTTCAACAGGTTGACCCGATTGATTGAAAACATTTTGATCCGGTTGAGGATGCCGATCATTGGTATAAAAGGTTGCATTATTTTTAATGACAAGACTTATAAAAGATTGAGGGGAGAGTTTTCAATTCAGAAATATAGAGTTGGATAGTGTAGTTAGAGGGAGAAAGTGGTTTGATCTTCATCCTAATGAATTACATTGTCCCTTTGGCAGTTATTCAGATGTGAGATGTTGAATGTTAGTGTAGGACATTGTAGCTTGGTGAGCATAGGAGACATATGTTTCTTGGCATGACTTCCACAAGGATTTTTGGGCAGAGTACCTCTCATAAACCATGATGTTTTATAATACACATAAAAGTGTATCATTTTATCATGGGATTATGTCTATACAAATTCCTGGGATTATGTTCAAGGGCCTTTTTTTACTTCTCCTTGGATCTTTTTCTGGATGCGGGGTATAGAGTGAGTCCTCAGGAGGAGGTACTAAGCCCTTTGATCCAATATGAAATTAAAACTTTTACATTTACAATGTACCTATATGTTCAAAATAAGGAAGAGGTGATCAATAGAATTCAATCAATAGTGAGATTGGTGTGATAGGGGAACCAACATGGTTCTATATAGAGAAAGGTTTTTAGTGCCATTCCTTGAGTGTTGGGGACATTGTGGTTTTGACTAGCCGGGAGTTGACCTTGACAACTTCCATTTCAAGACTAAGTTTCCATGCCTTTTAGTTTAGGCATAGGGATGGTGTTTTTCTTATTTTCAGCTCCCCACCATCTTTATAACTTGTTCCCAGTGGAGGATTGAACTCTGTTTTTCATAGGCATACTGGTTCATCGTATGCCTTAGGCGCTGTTAACAGCAAGGCTGTTCCAATAGTAT
Source organism: Viscum album (assembly GCA_963277665.1). Lineage (NCBI taxonomy): Eukaryota > Viridiplantae > Streptophyta > Magnoliopsida > Santalales > Viscaceae > Viscum > Viscum album. Next base: position 974,107,816 of record OY728133.1, read on the forward strand.
GATCAATACGCTTATAGATCAGCGTGTAAATATGAGGTAGGTAGAGGACAACCTCAAGATGATCCCCGATCTCAAGGATGTTGAACCTATCATAGTCTTTTTGGTGGATATAATCAGAGATGTAAGGGAGAGAGGTGTGTTTAGTAGCATACCGTAGAGGTAGAAACAACATACAAGAAAAACATCATTAGAGGTATTACTAGTTTATCTTCTTTGTGTACCTTTATTTTTTTAATATTATTATTTTCATTACTTTATGGTACCCTCTTTAGTCCATGCTTTGGGACAAGACGTAGGGAGGAATCCCTCACCCCTAGTATTGACTACACTTGTAGGAGGCCAGAAGAGATTGTTTGATGTGTTTTAGGGGTGTAAACTGACGATGGGGAAACATGAGTCCCATTGGGGTCCTTTCATGTTTGAGAAGAAATATTAAAATTTCATCCTTGGAATAGAGTGGTTGTGTTATGTTTGTGATTTTAATGGGAAATTCTTTAGGATAATCAAGACTTCGAATATAGATTTCCAGCGCAAGGTTTTCATTGGTGAGTAGAGTTATCAGCTGCATAGTTGGCATGTGGAGCCCCTTATTTCCTTGTTGGATACATTGTTAGTGTAATCAGTGGAAACATAGATGGTAGAGGTTAATAGGGTCATTATAAAGTTCATATACATTTATTATAAGGTGGTTGTGACAGATACCCCTCAACGTGATGTTGAGTTTTAGATATACATGAATATTGGTGACTCTTATTTTGATGGATACTAATCATTTTTCACCCTCTGAGTTATGGGAGTTGAGGATTCATATTGATGATCTGATGCAGAATGGAATCATCTGGTCTACTGTGTCACTGTGGGTTTCTCCAGTGTTGTTCACCAAGAAAGAAGATGGTAGTGTGAGGTTGTGCCTAGACTACCAAATCGTGAATCAGGTGGAAACCAATAACTGTAACCCACTCTTGAAAATAGATTATCTTATCAAAATCTTGGGAGGGGTGAGTTGGGGTTCTAATATTGACCTATGATATGGATATCACTATTTAAGGGTGATGGAGGGTGATATCCCAAAGACTTCCTTCGGATGCTAGTATGTTCATTTTGAGCTTGTAGTCATGCCTTTCAGTGTTATGAATGCACTAGCCATGATAATAGGGCTTATGAACTCATCATTTCAGGACTTCATAGACTAGTTCATCTTCATATGAATTCATGATATCTTGATCTAGTCTACGTCATAAGATGGGCATGTCAAGCATCTTATAGATCTATTAAAGATTTTTTTGGAACCCAAATATCATTATAAAGTTGTTGAAGTGGAGTTTTGGACACGAGAGTTCCATTTCATTGAGCTTGTGGTTTCTTAGACAGAAGTGTATGCTGACCCAATAATGGTCAAGGATGTTTTTTCATGGGAATCATCCAATCATGTGTTAGAGGTTCATATATTTTATGGTCTTACATGCTATTATTGAAAGTCTGATCAATATTTATCTCGAGTTGCAGCCCCATTGAAGACATTGACTAGGAAAGAAAACAATTTTTGTGGATAGATTAAGGATAGGAAACGTTCTATTACCTGAAGGGGATGTTGATCAGTGCTCCAGTGCTTCAGCTAAAAGAGGATGGTGTGTTGTATGAGGTTTTTTTGACGAATCCCATCTAAGGATAGGCTGATTCTTAATGAATAAGATGATATTGATCACTTATGGGTCTAGGAAGTTACACCATCATGAACATAACTATGCCACCCATGATCTATAGCTACTGTCAGTGGAGATTACACTAAATTTTCGGAGACATTACCTCATTTTGGATCACTTTCTGGCCTATGGATCACAATAGTATGTAGTATATCCTTTCCCAGCATGACCTAAATCAATGATAGAGGAGGTGGATGGAGTTCCATCTGGATTATGATTTCCAGGTCTCCTATAAAATAGGTAGGGGAAATTTTGTGGATTATTATTTGAGTAAGTAGTCATGAATGGATATTGTTCATGAGTCTACAAATTCATGGTGAGTAACAGAGGAATTTGAAGCCTTGAACATGATTGAAATGGTTTTTGATGTAGTTGGTTTCATGTAATAGATGAGGTTTAAACTCAACCTATGCACAAAGTAGAGGCTTCTTAGTGGGGAGACTAATTGATAGAGGGTATGCTTGATCTTGTTGGACACTATGATGCTTTGGAGGGATGGTTGGAGGATAGTCAAAACCAAATGAAGTTCTAAGGATAGTAATTTGTAATAGTTTCAATGCTTAAAAGAGTTATTCATGTGTTCCATAGATCTCCTTTTGTAGTGCACTCAATAATTTATAAGATGTAACACAACATGAGATAGTTGTTTTGGTGGCCCATGATGATGTGGGATGTGGCAGAGTTTTTGGAATGGTGATTCGTTTTCTAGTAGTTTAAGGTGGAGAATCTTGTTCCTAGTGGTTTTGTTGTAACCTATGGATACCCCTGAGTAGAAATGGGATTAAACTTTTATTGGTTTAATTCAAGTGTTACCCATCCCCAAGGAAGGTTGAAATGTTTTATAGGTGATCAAGTATCAATTGATAAAACTGGGCCCCATCCTAGAGATCAAGGAGATGGGCATAGTGGATGCTCTGGCTAATATGTAGTTGGATGTGGTGATGCAATAGAATGTATTTTCAAGTTCCATTGTCTTGAATATGAATGATTTTATACCAAAAAAGTGTGGAGGGGATTGAAACATGCATTTGGAACAGAATTGTGTCTCAGAAATACATTACACCCAGAGACAGATGGGCAGGAAAAACAGACTATATAGATGGTAGTGGATATACTGCGAGCATGTTTCTTGGACTTTGGTGGATCATGGGAACAACACATTCGTTTGGATGAGTTTACTTCTTGTTATATTTATCACTCTTTTATATACATGGCCCCATTTGAGAATTTTTAAAGAGGACTGTGTCATTATCCATTATGTTGGACTAGGTTTTGGGAGGTAGTAGTTCTTTGTCTTGAGGTGGTGTAGAGAACCACAAAAAAAGATCTCTTGGTTTGAGAGGGGATTAATGTATTAGAAGAAATGAAGAAGTGTTATGATAATCACTGGATTATACCCATGGAGTTTACGGTAGGAGACCATGTGTTCTTAATGCATTCCTATGAATGTGGGAAGTAATGACTTGGTAAGGTGAGTAATCTCTCACCCTAGTTTTTAGGACCTTCTGAGGTGTTTTAGAAAGATAGTGAGTAGGAATATTAGTTTTATTTAACACCATGGTTGGGGATGGTCCATGATGTTTTCTACATCTCATAGATTCGTCGATATATTCATTAAGAATCTCATGTCATTGACTGGGGAGAGTTGCATAATGATAATCAAACAAACTTCTTGGAGAATCCACAAGAGATCTAAGACCGTCTAGATAATGGGATGATAGGATTATCCATTCCCATTGTTTGGGTGGTATGGAGGCATGGTGTCTTAGAGGAAAGTACTTAGGAGTGTTACATGCAGATGCAAGCCTAGAACATATAGTTGTTATGTGTTTTATCATACCTTTATTTTCATTGTGATTGTTTTTTTGAACCATTCTTTTTTATGAAATATGATGTATTTCCCCTGGATGTTATGTTTGATGTGTGATGAAATTCTGACTAGAGAAAAATGGAAGACAAGAATCCTAATCAAGATTCATTCTCATATGATATGATTAATCCCATACATGCAAGTAAATTCATCATAGAGAGGATTGTATCCTGACATTGATAATGGGATAACTTAATTGATATGTCTGATAAATTATGGTTATTTAGCAGTTATTAGATATTTGTTTAGAGGGATTGAGTGATGGTAGTTTTGTTAGCCACAATAAGATCTTAGAGAGGTGTATTGTGGGATGGTTTTTCATAATTTTAATCTATTTCCTTCTATGTTCATTTTAAATTATTAAGGGAGATAATAGTTTGATATGTTTCTAATGTAATGGTTCAGTCCTTAGGGCTTATTAATTTTCCGAAAATTGGATTTTTGATTACTCTTGTAGTAGTCCTAGGTGTTTTCGGGATAGGCGAGTCATTCCAAAGGTGAGTCATTTCAATAGTCTTCCAAATTAATAGTTTTCCAATGCTGAATCATCCTAGTAATGACTTGTCTCGAGGTGAATTGTATGGCGGTGATACATCCAGGTGGTGAATTTTATGGTGGGGACTCATCTAAAGGTGACTCATCTTATGGAGACTGGTTGACTGGTCACTCCTCCTGATGATGAATCATTTGGCTTTGACTCATTTGGTGGTGACTTGTCTTATGGTGACTCATTGGGCATTGACTGTTCTGGTGGTGACTCATCTAGAGATGAATCATATTACAGTGACTCAAATGGCAAGGAGTCATCTAGTGGTGATTCATCTAGCAGTGACTCCTCCTAGCAGTGACCCATCTAGAGGTGACTCATCTGGCGATGACTCATCTATCAGTGACTTATCTTGCTGTGGCATGACATTTAGTGAGTCATATAAAAATGAATCATCTAGATATTAAACATTATGAATATTACTCATCCGGTAGTGACCCTCCTAGAGGTGACAAATTTAAACAGTTTTCCACTTTCATGAATGTTATAGTTTATAAAGTTTCCCCCTTTTTTTGTCTATATAGATTAAAAATTAGATTGGAAACATAACTAATGATTTTTAATTCCATTTCAAAATTTATCAATCAAATATTTAATTTTACCAAAATTATGAATCCTTATATAGTAGAAAACTTGTGGTCTTGATGAGATCCACTTTAATAGAAATTAAAAGCTATATCTAATCCTAAATGTTCAGGATTTGAACATTCTAAATTAGACATCCTTCCTTCTATATTTGGTCTTGGATTTATCATGAGACAAGGCATCGAAAATCCATTTTCCTTGGAGTTGAATAACCTCTTAAATATAGTTAGTTTGTGTGTTCCCTAGAGGGTTCCTACTATAGGAAACCCTAAGAGTTTAGAGCACTAAGGCTATATACTTCATCTTACATCCAAATTGGATTTTCTTCCTTTTTCATGATTGTGTATCATGTAGGGTGTGTATATACACTTTTATCCATGTAGGGATAGTTCATTAATAATTAATAAATATAATTGAATTCATTTAAAATAAATACTAATGAGATTTATAATGAGATGTTTTATCTTACTATTTTATTGAAATTGTTTGATACTGTGAATCATATGGGATAATTACACACAAAAAACTATACCTATGCGGGTCCTTATTTTTGAACTATTTGATAGTTTGGGGAATACATTCTCATCGAGTGGATATTTGTTTCACTTATTATGTAATTTTTTATCCATTTAAATTTAGGTAATAAAATGGATGCTCCATGATCATGTAGTTTTTCTGATAACACCCTTAATTAACAATGAGAAATTTTATAAGAGATACCTAGGTAAATATGAATGTATGTTGTGTTGTGTAGTGTGAAGTGAAATAAGTGGGTGGGAATGTGATAGTTGTGATGTGTTTGTATAGTGGAGCTTTGATAGAAGATTTATTTTTACTTGGTTGTTGGGTTTATGTTTCACGGTACAACTTATTGTGATTTTTTCATTGTTAGTTTCCCGGATGGTAGGGACATTGAAATGAATAATAATAATGAATTGGAATTATTACAAGATACTGATTTAAATGGAATGTGTAATGGATGAATTAATGATGGGAATTATGTATATGTAAAAATATGTGTTAAATGAAAAGGGTTGAAAATGAAAAATCTAGAAAATGATATAAAGATATTTCAAGACTGAAAGATAAAATAGGGTTTATTTTTTTCTTTAGTGTTATGAATTTAGAGGTGGAACAAAGGGTTGAACTCATGAGTAGATTAGTGTTTTGTTTATAAAACTGTAGGTTTGTATAGTTTCTTTTTTCTTTCTATATAAGTATGTACACTTTATATTCTCATGGTTTATATAGGAACCCCACTGATGTCGAGCACCATGTTTCGACACCAGCATAGTCATGTGGGATGGTGTACTTCCCAATATTCTTGTGGGAGGATGGATGGACGACCACCCATTCTTCCCTTATCCCGCTTCTAGTTGATAATGGACGAGTTCTCTTCAGTTGATATGTGTTGTGTGGTAGTACGTGTCTTCAGGATGAGTTGTGATGCATTGTCCTGAGTGTGTGCCGGATGTAAGTGATTTGATGTGATGTGATCTATGTACTAGGTTTGTGTGGTCCAGATGTGTTGTGAGGTGTGGCCCGGTGTGTTCAAGAAGGATGTGATGTGATATATTCAGAAGAAGTGAGAGCGCCTGGATGTTTTCTGTTGGGGTTTCAGAGCAATTAATTAGTAGGAAAGTAGTTTGGTGTATAGTATCATCGATGTAGTTTTTATTATATTATATAACATGGATGTTCTATTTGGTGAGTGATCCTTGGTCATGTGGGGGATATGGTTAGTCTTCCTGTAATTTTCTATTTGGTTTTTCTGTTTTCTCATGGTTGCATTAGTATACTCCTTCCACTTGTGAACGAGAAAATTTGGTCTTTGTATTGAGCGTACCTGTATACTCATGCTATATATATATAAATGGGTTTTAGGTTTCCTGGATGATAACATTTAACATTCAAGACATTACTAACTAAGACCTTTGTATAGTTTATGTATTGCCTCACAAGTTCTATTTTTAGGTCTTTACTTCTATGTCTTTTATTTCTATTAGTTTATTTTTCACAAGCATTACTGGACTATTTTTGGGTTTCTTATATACATGTCAATTAGTTTATTTTTGTTGATTCATTCTATCTTCTTATCTCGTTTCCCTTTAACAGTTCATTCCTTCCATATTTTGAGATTTGTTCACCCTTGGTGGTAGTCTCCATCTCACGACCAACTGAAGGCGGGATTCAGGGTGTCACTATCTCTCTCCCCTCATTATTGTATGCTTGGTGGGAGGTGTTTGTGACAAACAAATATGAAAAAATATGACCCTGATAACACCCTAATAATAAATGATATATCTATTTTAAAATAATGATAATTTCTTCAGAAACATATGACACATGACACCATGATTATAAAAGGAAATTATATAGTATAATTTTAATTATGATCCTTTCAAATAAGAGACCTGAATTGGAATAAAAAAATTATGAAAGATATATGTAAATTTCTCTACTCAATACAAATTTCTAGATTAATGCTAAGAATATAATCACTAAAATTGTTAATAAAGTTATTTAACACATCAATGATATATTTTCTACAAACACTTTTTTAATTTTTTTGAGAAAATATAATAATTATCTTTTATATAATTTATAAATTTTTAATGGGAAAATTATATAATTTCTTAAATCATAAAATATAATTTATCTTAGGGTGAGTTTTTGATAAATTTTTAAAAAGATATATTTTTCCATGAATAGTGAAAAATACTAATTTTTATTCAAAACAATCTTTTATTTTCAAGTACATAAATAGTGACATTATATATTTCATTAGTTTTAAAAATTAATTAGTTAATTCTTATTAAACATAATACAATAAATATTATTATAAAAATATTATAATTGAATTTTATATAAAAACCTTTTTATACTAAATGCCTTTTTTATTTATTATTTTTTGTCTGGTGTTAAATGTTTAATTTATATTAAATTATACCAAATATGTAAATTTTATTTATTAAAAGGGATTCTATATTTTGAATCTGGTGGCTCAAATTTGGTCAATAGAAACCTTTTGTTTTATGATACTATATATAGTAACAATGGTAAAATTTATCTCCTTAGTAAAGAGTATATCATGTAATTGAGGTTAAAAAATCCGTGATAAGAGAAAAAATTAAATAAAATACATTAATTTATATCATATTATGATAATATATAACATATAACCATCGAGAATTTTAAAATAAAACCTTATATTTCCATTTATCTTTTATTTTAGCCTTTATAATATTAAAATAAGATATAATATAAAATATTTCACTCTCTCAATTTTAATATATATATTTTTAATGGTAGGGACTGATACAACATATATTCAACTATAAATGGTAAATTTAAAAAATAATTATTTCTTATATGTGTAATGTTTTTAAAATTTTTTAGTGGAAATATAATTTCCCCATGTTCTAATGGAACAATGATACATTTCTTGTCTTAGTAGCCAAAAAATCATGTAAATGATTTTTAAAAACACTAAATGAAATATATTGTGGGTGAGTAATTGTCGAAAAAGAATTTGATAAATACATATAACATATTAGTTATTTTTAATGCTTTATATTTAAATTAAATTGTTTTTTTCTCTTTACGGTTATATTAAATGTATTGTCTAAAAAATAAAATTAATGATATTTTATAAAAAAATGTTATTTTATAAAATAACGTAAAAATTTAGAAAAGATTATATTTTTTCCAGGTGAATGGTATATGGTCGAATATATCCAACATTTTCCATTTATATATCCATTTACATTTATGTTTACATTTTTTTGCCTTTAAATGTAAAAAATGATGTTGTGGTAATTGTGAAAGGGGTTATTGAGGGGTTAAAACTAAGTGATAAAGGTTAACACATCTGCTAAATTTGTTTAAATATTTTTTAATGAGATTATATATAATTAAATTTAAATTATATTCAAAATATATAAATTTTAATCAATTTTATTTTTAATGTTAATTTATATTAATTTAATACATTAATTAATTACATAAATGGCCCTCAAATCACTTATAAAAGGGACGTCTTCCCATCTATTTCCCACAACTTTATAGAATTATATATTATAGCATTAATGGAAATATTGCTTACTAAACTCCTTCCAAACATCTTATATATTCTGGTATTTCCAAAATACAATCCATTAATAGATTAATGTGTAATCTAAATGTAGTTTCGTAATGAAGAGGTATAACTCATAACCGAGTACTTTATGTTTTATATTTTCCAATACCTTATATAAATTTTTGGTATCTATTATAAAATAATTACTATCGTATAATAATCATATATATATGTTATATGAATAAGGTAAAACCATTTTACAAATATTTCCATCCAATGAAATGTTAAAATATTTCCCATGCATACATATAACTTATCGTTAATACAATGAAATTTAAATAATTGTTTATAAAAAAATCACATGGATTTTTAAATAGATGAATATTATTAATATATATATAATATATATATATATATAAAACAATTATTTTTCTAAAATTACAATATCTTATCTAAATTCTTACATTATGATCTATTGGAAAGTGATAACATCACCAGTGCATACGTGTGAACTACCACCTCTGCAAAATGATGTGATCAGTTTTTCATTTCTAATTTAGATCAATGTTAATAAAGATATATTTAATGAATATATAGGTTATATATTTCATAAGAATTATTCTTTAAAGGATTATTATATCTTACCTTTCTTTCATTCTATCCATTAAAAAGTGAAAACAATGCTTATGCATACGTACCGACTACCATCTCAATGAATGATGTCATTCATTTTTCGATAATTTTCTATTATACATGAATACGAAAATGTATGAGATAAATTAAAAATGATATTAATATTATTCATATTTTTTTTTATTTAAATAAAATCATATTAAACATTTCAAAACAGATGAACATAAATTGTCAGGAAAAAGGAAGCATTTAACACCCAAAAATGATAAATTAATTAAATAATTATTAATAAAAGGATGTTGAAATGTCATAAGAGGATCATATATGAAATTATATGTATATAAATTAATCAGGTATATATTTATAAAAAATTATAATTTATTATATAAGTGTTTTAGTCCATTTTTAGGCAACTCGAACGGGCGATAAAAGATTTTATCCCAATTTCCTTATTAATGAGACATATTTGATATTATGCCACACTTTTCATTGGAAGTGTACCTAATTATCATTGGTGGTATATTATATTAATATATATTTATTCATGTTGATTAATGTTTTAATTCAGGTTTAATCTTTTAGGGGGATAATATTTAAATGTTACCAAATATTTAACTATTTATTTTAATTTGATTTACTGGGTTTGTTATTATTTTCATAGAAGAAATTTATTAATACATCCTTCCTAAAATCCATTAATTTTTTATAATATTGATAATTATTGAATTTTTTTCCAACAATATTTTACAATATATTTTTAGAATCAAATGAATTAATATTGAAAATAATATATGATCTTTATTATTTTTGATTGTGTATATTTTTGTAGGGAAATATTTTCAAAAATTATTTTACAAAAATATAATTTATTTAATGTTATGATTTATTTAAGATAATTTATTTTATCCTCTAATAACTAAATGGTTTTAAAAGGATTATTTCTCATGTTTTCTTAGAATATCATGTGTTATATTCTTATAAAAAGTGAAATGGATTTTTTTAATGTATTAGAAATTAATAGTTTTTGACACCACCATAACTATTTTATGCTATATACATTATTATAAATATTTAAATGGGATTAAAATGTAATATATTTATTGGAATATTGTCTAAATGCTATTCACTTCAATTTCATTATTTCACCAAAGGATTTTATTTTAATACAAAACCTATATTTTTGATGATGGTCATCATTTATATTTAATTAATTTTTTGATCATTAAAACTATCATGAAAAACTAAGTATAATTTTATCATTTTAAAATAGAAATTAATTTTCTCATGAATATCCATATTCTTTATATCAAAGATACATTTTACATTAAATTGTATCATTTTTACATTCAGTATTCGTTATGAATGTTACTTGATTGGGTGCTAAAGTCCTAATTTTATATATTAATTTATAAATATAGATAATTATTTATAAGGAATATTGTTTTTGAATAAAATTGGTCATTAAATATATTAGTAATTCGTTTGAATTGTAATGATGGGGGGGATATATAGCTTCTCAATTCATTGAAATTTTACATAAGACTAACTATTTAGAAATTTTTTTTTGTGTATACGTACCCATTAATTAAATTTTATTGTTTTAATGCCTTGATAGTAATGATGAAATAATGTCTGACATCATGACACAAGCCTTTAATCATTTACTTCACTGATAATTAAATAATAAGTTTCCAAAAGATAATTATATTGATATTATCTATCGATGCATTTTGTGATATAATTATTTATTAAGTAAAATGTGTCTTTAGTTATTTACATTTACCTAATGTTTAATTCTTATTAATTAAGTATTAATTTTACGATACATAATCTTTACTATGCAATTGAGATAGTCCTATATTTTTTCTTTCTCTATAATATGAAGGATGATATTTTGAAATGCATCAATGATGAAATTAGATTTAGTTTTCTATATATTTTAGATTAAAAATATAAATTTAGAATCAATTATTTTTATTATTTTACATGAAATTTAAATCATATAATACTTCATCAAGTGATCCCTTGCACCTTTTAACAATGTTTTAAAGTAATCATCGACGTCGGGTTACTTGGGTTGAGGATTCTACAGTTTGTATCATAGGAAGTTCAGTAAAAACCTTGGGAACTAGATTTTAATTAAATATAAGTAAAATTAAAATCATGATAATCCTTTATTGTATTTAAAAACCATTATTGATAAATATTAATGATTATTGAGACCTAACTCACAATGTTACATTATTAAATGGTTGGACCTATTTAAATAAACAGGATCAACACCCATAGACAATGTAGGGATTTCACTGGTCAGAAAACCTAAATATATGTTGATGGAAATAATATTTTCATGTTTATATTTGTAAAGATAATTCAAGTTATGAAAATTAAAATGTATCATTATGATCTTCATATTATTCTTTAATACGATTCTCCAATGGTGGATAACTTTATGCAATATAAGCCTCCATATTTTAATGAAACTAAAAATACAATTTAGATAATAAATGGATGTTTTCTTTAAAAAATATATTCATTTGATTGGGATATAATGAATGTGAAATAATTTTTTTGGATATTTATAAGTTAATAGTAGATTTTATTTAATTGTGGTTATTGATCTATAACATTAATGTTTTTGTATAAATAAATATTATAGAATGAAAAATATTTAACATGATAATATTTGAGGAATACATCTACAATGAACAATGAGATGAAATATAGGGAAACATTATAAAATTAAAGAATAAGGAAAAATGTGTGGAAATGTATGAGGATTGTTTTACAATATTATCCAGGAATGGTTCATACCAAATACTCAATTCAAAAATAAATAAAAACTAGTTCATTTACGGGATTTAGTAGATCCCTCACGTGGAAAACGTTTCTCAAAAAATATCTTCTTTTGATGATAATGTATAAAGTAACATTATGATTGAGAAATAAGTTTTTTCTAGATAAAATATTGACAATTTTAGTCAATAGAAGAAGAGTTCAGTGGATCAACACAAAAGAGGGAACACATAAAAGAAGTATAATGAAGCAATTTACATCAAGATTTTTTTTCAGGAAAGTGTCATCCAAAAAAATACAATAAGTAAAAGGGAGGACATCACAATTTTGGACTAAGGGTTCATATAAGAAATTTATTAAAGAAATATAATGAAACAAAAACAATCAACTAAGTAAACTATAATGTTATGCTGAATTATATAATTCGTTGCTCCAAGAGTTTGTTGAACTTCTTAAGGAAGAATACAAGGGGAGAAGGTCATACTTATAGAACTACTATAGGTGATTTTTTAACTCTAATTTATGTTGTGAATTGAATTATAATCATAATTTATATATGTTTACATGTTTTTTTTTGATTTTGGTAATATCAAATATTTTATATCTGAATAATTTTTTATGGGTATCATATTATGACCTCAATGGAAAACAGTTGAGTTGATAGTGAAAATGATTAATGGTTGGATGGTGACATCTCATATCTATATCTCCTTTAGGTTTTGTTGATTTCTCATCCAAAAAATACATTTATTCATCATAAGGAATAATTTTATGTAATTTTGGGAATATATTGGCTATCTCGGGATATGTCCAATATCAACTGTCGAGGAATGTAAGTTGCATTCGATAGTACTATTCATTCAATGACTATTTATTAGTTCCAGGATGAACCTAATCTACCATTATAAATTTCTTCAGTAATATGTAATTTATTTTTAATTAATGATTGATATTTATCTCTTATGGACGAAGAAAAACTCAATATTGTTTATATCCTTATTTCATGGGGGTTTTTAGTGTATTTCTTGAAGAGTAACATAATATTCCACCAAATTAAGATGTTGAGTTTTCAATATAACACATACTAGGTGATAAACCAATTTAAAATACTCTATATGTAATGGACCCAGTTGAGCCATAGTAATTTAATAACCAACTATAAGAGAATCTAGATAATGTATTCATTTTCCCCAGTGCATCACCATGGTGTGAACCTATTCTTTTTGTTAATAATAAAGATGGATCAAATCATCATTATATTTATTATCATGAACACAACAGGATATATATTTATAACATGTATATACCACAAAAATTTATGATCTTTTGATCAATTTAATAGATATTGATATTTTTCTATTTTTTATCTTCAATCTTAGCATTATGTGCTAATTGTCAAGTAGTACGATATACACAATATAACCATCCATATGAGCTATACTAATTATGAATTTTTATTAATTTAATTTCGATATATTTATGCTTCTACTACCTATATAGATTTAATTAATAGTGTCTTTAGAGATTAAATAGACTAATTTGTTTAATTTTTAGATGATATTATTATATATTCAATGATCAAGAAAGATAATGAATAACATTCATGGATTTTTATAAATAATACGAGGAAGGATTATTTATCGTTAAATGTTGGAAAGTGTGAAATTTGGATACATTAGGACTCATTATTATGTCAGAAAAGTTCAGGTGAATGTATATCAGTGAATTATTAATATATAGATGTCTCTGAAAAAAGACTATATTAACCACTATATCCGATATCCATAATTTCTCTAGGATGGATGGATACTTCCTACTCTTTGTGAGTGATTTCTCATGTACATATATTATAATCACTATGTATATATGGAATGTGATTAATTTATAATATTTTTTTCTTATGATGATAATTTCAATGTACCCAAGAGAAGGTATATCTGAGCACCTATACTTACACTATAAATTAGTGGATAAGTGATTCTAATATATAGTGAATCATTAATCTGTTGAATGAAATACATACTGTTATGGAATGATATGTTGATATCTTATACCCCTCACCAATTTAAAATAAATAATAGAAGTTTACTAACTTGTGATTTTGATATGCCATCATTAATTTTTGATTTAAAGAAATAGATGCATAATCTATAAAATGGGAATTGATTTTCATAATGACCATTTGATGAATTATAGGTTATATAAAAAGTATCATAGTGGATATGGATAGGGAAAAAGATATGGTTTGGAGGATGTTTTTTTAAAGACCAGAGATAGTTGTAAATCCTTTGTATAGTTTTTTCTGTTATTTTTTTCAGTGATTATCCTAGTGGGCGATCAGTTGGGAGCTATTCTTGTATGATTTCAGATTCATTTATTATATTATGGTTGCAATTTATTTCATTCACAATCACGAGGTATTTATTACAAATATTGATTTATTATTTTATTTTTTATTTATGGTTATTATATCAATCTAACAGACTCTAAAATGTATGATGTAAACCCTCACTTCAAGTAGATAACCCACGGTTTAAGGGGAGGCATGGTTGTGGTCCCCAGATATTCCAGACAGAACACTAATATGTGGTTTTATAAAAGGATTTTCACAAAGAAACACATTAATTATCCCTAAAAAATTCACATGTGTAACTTCTATACACTCATTGACCCACTTGAAGTCTATTTCAAGTAAATAGTCCCCATCAATCACAAACAATTCATTTCAAACAAAAAAAAATTATAAACATTACGTACGATGATCACATTTTATTACTTTTATACCACATGATTACAAGAATAAAAATAATAAATTTTTAAATAACAAAAATGATAACATTATATTTTAATATATTTTAGAACCCCATGGGACTATATTATAAAAATAATAATAATAAATGAAATTCTATATTTTTAAGTATTTTTTTTTACAGAAAACTAGATTTATTGAAAAGTTGCATTAATTATAAACATTAAAACAAAGAATTATTCAAAGCTATTTATTATAATTAAATTTTAAATCCACTATAAAATTATTAACAAATAATATTAGATTAAAAAAAATAGAAACATGAGATAATTTAATTGAAAAAATTAACACATATAAAAAATGATAGACAAATAATAAAAAATATTTTTAAATAATAAAATGTTTATAGACCTAGGCTATATGCACTATAAAATGATTTATACAGTCACTAAACTCTTTATATTATTCTATAAACATTAAACAACATGCATCAATAATGTAAAATCAATCATAGACTCATAATAAGAGATAAAAAAGAAATAATAAAATAAATTCAATGATATAATAATAATTTGAGCATTCTAAAATGTCAATGTACTTATAATGTTATGAAACAATAATGAGTCATTATTATTAGAGGTTCTTATAGATAATATCATAATATTCTATGATTATGAAAAAATAAAACTAAAAAAATTATAATTTTTTGAATCCAAAATGAAATCTTGCAAACAGAATCCCTTGTGGGGTATATTTTTACATTAGGAAAATAGATAAAGTTAAGTGAAAAATATTGAAGGAAAACCTACATGGAAAATAACATAAAACTATGGTTCAATATACATGGCGGACTAAATCATGGCTATGGGTAAGAATATTTCAATGGGACATGACTTCCCTTTGTTGTAGGGGCATACTAATTAATAAATATTTCTTATGGCGATTGTATGACATGAGAAAGTGTTTTTGAGTAAAAATATAACATGTGAACAATGTGTGATGGTCATACCACTTTCGGGAAAATTTTATATTTGGGTAAACCCACATGGAGACTTGTGTACTACTATAGAAAATTGTGTTTTAGGGGATAGGTATTCCATAAAAACCCATTACACCATGGGGAAATGTGGCCTAGAAAATAAAAATTATATAGACCCCCAATCACTATACACATTTCTTCCTTTGTAATTAGGTCATGTTTAGAATCATTTATTATTTGAAATTTCATTCACATATAAATAGGCCCCATATAGACACTTGTTCTATAACAAAAAATGTTATCGAAGAAATATATACCACATGAACTCCACTACCACCATTGGAAAATGTTCTTGTGGATATATTTTTAATTTTCACCGACATACCACAATATGTTCACATTCTTATGGGAGTTACTCCCACATGGGTCACCCAACCCACTAAAATAATGTGCTCCAATTTCATATAACTCAATATAATTATTATAAAAAATAAAATTATGCAAATTTAATAATATATATATATATATATTCCATGTTGTAGTTGGATGGGGTATTCCCTTGAAATTATGTTCAAGGTACTAATATTGATCCCCAAAAGTTCATGCATCTATAATTTTCTACACCACCAAAAAATAATTTATTAGGGAAAAAATATACTTATAACCCCGTAATATTGGATGATATATTTCTTTTAAATAATTTAAATTTCTCTGATAGATTGTTTTACACACAAGACCAATTATAAAAGAATTATTTTATAGTATAATGTTAAAACCTATCCATTATAATTAACAATATGAGGAAGAATATCTAAATTATGAATGGCATGTACAAATTCCTTACTCAATAAAAATTTATATATTTATGCATTGAAAATAAGCCCTTAGTTGTTCAATAGAGTGATTTTATGCATCAAAAACACATTTCAATCAAAAAATGGTTATATTTATAGAAGTTAAAAGATATCATAAAAAATTTATAGAATATTTTGATATTATATTTTAACAAATATCTCATATTTGAATGATCATATTTTAATTAGACGAGGATGAATTTTTTATAAATTTCCGAAATGGATTTTTTTTCAATGAGTAGTGAAAAATATTAATTTTTATTAAAAACTATATTTTATTTTCAATTAATTACTATGTAAAATTAAAATTTTAGTTAATTATAAAATTTAATTAGTTTATTTTAAGCATAATCCAAAAAATGTTATTATAATCAATATTATACATGAATTTAGTACATTTTTTTTATAATTAAAAAGTATTTTTCTAGACTATTACATTTTTGTATTACTATATAGGTTTAATTTTAATTAAATTATAATGATTATGTGAATTGAATTTAATAAAATGGATTCCATATTTGGAATATAGTTGTTGAAATTTTGAAAATAGATACCTCTTATTGTAAGATATTATAAATTGTAATAGTGGTAAAATATATCACCTTAGTAAAGAGTATATCTTGCGATTTATATTAATTTCTGTTGTTATAAGGATTAATATTAATTTAAAGACATCAGTATTTTTTATTTTATCATTCTATTTCATCAATAATCATCAAAAATTGAAAATATACCATTTTATTTCCATTTATAATTTATTTTAACATTTATAATATTTAAATAGTGGATAATTTTAAAAACATCACTGTATCAGTTTTAATATATATAATTTTTTGTGATTGTGAAAAATAAAACATATGTTTAATTAGAAATTGTTGTTTGAAATGTGACAAATTTTATTCATGTAATTTTATTTAATTATTCATTGAAAAAATAATTATGATAAATTATTATGCAATAATGACACAATGCTTGCCCGAGAAGCAAAAAAATCAAGTAAAATAATTTAAAAACTCTAAAAGGAATATTTTTTGGGAGGTTAACAGTGTAAAAATAATTTTATAAGAACAAATTAAATAAGAGGTATTTTTAACTGTGTATATTATAATTAAATTTTTATCATGTTTTATTTGATGCTCATATTGAAGGAATTGTTTAAAAATGAAAGAAATTTTATTTTATTAAAAAAATATTGATAAATGACATAAAATTTAATAAATATGATATTATTTCCAAATTAATGGGACATGGTTAAATATATAATCAATGGTCAATTTTTATGACAATTTTCCTTTAATGGCAACATTTGTGATTCTAAAAAATTTAAAAACATTTCAATTGTGGTAATTATCAAAAGGGTTTTTGAGAGTGTAAAAGTACGAGATAAAGATTAAAACATTATCTAAAATTTTATAAGTATTATTTTATGTGAGTATATATACATAAAATAATACAATATTCTAAATAAAACAATTTTTTTGTACTTTATTTTGAAAATCAATTTACATTAATATAATTAATTAAGTTACACAAAGAGTTCCCCTTATCTCACTTTTGAAAGGATCATACTCACCTCTATTTCTCAAACCCTAAAAACCATAAATATTGGAAAATTCCTTCCAAAATAGAAATGTTTAGTCTTTAATAACATCAAAAATATTCTGGTATTTTGAA
Source organism: Viscum album (assembly GCA_963277665.1). Taxonomy (NCBI): domain Eukaryota; kingdom Viridiplantae; phylum Streptophyta; class Magnoliopsida; order Santalales; family Viscaceae; genus Viscum; species Viscum album. The sequence goes on from OY728133.1 coordinate 974,126,284, forward strand.
AAGACTATCTTTTGAGGGCTTAAGGTTTAATATAAAATAGCTTTCTTAACTAAGAGGTACAACATTTAACTGAGTACATTTAAATTTATTTTTTCTTATACTTCATATAAATATACGGTATCCATTTAAAAAAATTATCATAAACATACATTTAGTTTATTATGATTATGATAGATCCATTTTAACCGCTTTTCTATCCAATGAAAATTTAAAACATTGCTTGTACGTACATTCATCTTACTAAATAGAGATAAAAATTTAATTCATTTTTAAAAAATAGACTTGGATTTTTAAAATTAATAATCTAATTAACATATATGTTATTAATGAAATAATTATTCTTCTAAAAATAAAATAACAAATCTACCTTCTTACCCTCTAATCAATTGGAAAATAGTAAAGTCGCTCATGTGTACTTGTGGACTACCACCTCCACAAAGAGATGTGATTAGAATTTCATTTCCAATTTACATAGATATTAATAAGTATTGATGTAATGAGTTTATATGATATATAGGGTAAAATAATTATTCTTTAATGGTGAATTATTATTTCCCTTTCGCTGTTTTTATCCATCAAAATGTAAAAACCACGTTTATGAGTACGTTCCAGCTATAGTCTCAATAAATATTGTAATTCATTTTTTATCTATAAATTATATTAATGATTCTAATTAGGTATATAATGAATTATAAATGATATTTATTTTATGAATATTTTTTTTATTATATCACCCAGATCATAGTAGATGTTTCAGAACTATAGAATCAAAATTCCTATAAAAAAGGAAACATTTAACACCCTCAAATGACAATTTTCAAGTGGAATTATTAACAAATAGGTGTTGAAAGGATATAAGTAGATCACATATGATATTATAATTATTTAAACAATTATTCAATAGAGTTAAAAAAACTAAAATATATTTTACAGGAAGTTAGGTCACATTTGAAGAAAGCACAATGTGAGGTATGATATTTCGTCTCAATGTCCACTCCATTGAGACATATTTGGAATGGTGAGAAAAATTATTTTTTAAGAGGTGTATATAATAATCTGTGGCAATACATAAAATTAAAATCTATATATTTATGATGTTTAATGTTATAATAAAATTGTACTCTTTCAAGGGTTTAAAATTTAAAAGTTTCTATAGTGGTAATAATTTATTTTAATAACATTTTTAGTGACTGCTCTTATTTTAATAGATAAAATATTAAATATATCACACGTTAAATCCTTATATTTTCATATAATCTTGGTATTTAATGGGATTATATATTTTAAACCACATTTTCATATATATTTAAATTGAGTCAAATAATTTAATATTTTTCATAATATCAGTTCATGTTTCACTTTTTGTTTTGGTATATTTTTATTTTATGAACCATTATTTTAAAATAATTTAAATAAATAGTTTTTATTTTCTATAATAAATTTTTAATGATATTATATTTTATACAAGTATTTTCAAATGTTTTTATGGTTTATTTTAATATTTTTGGTAAAGGATCAATTTTTTAATTTCTTTATAAATAGCGAGAAGGTATTATTAATGTATTAGGATTTTTGGGATTTTCCTCCCACCATAACCATTATATGTTATATAGACTCTTATATATGTTATAAATGGCTTCACAATGTAGAAAATTTAATGAAATATTTTTTAATATTCCCCAATTTCCCTTATTTCAAAAAAGGACATGATTTTAGTAAAAAACCTATATTTCTCAAGATTTATAACATTTCTCCTTAGTTTATTTTTTGAACTACTAGATTCTTGTAAAACAATCACAACATAGTGATCAATTTTCCTTGTTCATAACAGTTATCTTATATGTCCATATTATTTGAATCATGGGTATTCTTTTTTCCCTAAAATATATACCATTCTCACATTTGTTTTTTAGGAATGTTAATTGATTAAAAGTTAAATTCCTGATATTTCATATTCTATACTCATAATTTATATTTATCTCAATGTAATATTATTTATGAATTATAACTATCATTAAATATATGAGTAATAAATTAGAAATGCATTTATTAGTATGTATTAGAATTATATATCCCTTCATTGCATCTATATGTCACATAATCCAAACTATTTGGCTATATTAATTAAACTCATTTTTGGTGTATAAGTATACATTGGTTAATTTATTTTAGCTCAATTCCTTAATGTTAATGATATGAAGATATCTGATATCATGAAACCAAATATTAATCATTTTCATCAAAGAGAATTCGATTATAATTTTCAATGATATTAATACATAAATTTTATCTAAGAAATAATTTCCTAATCTAGTTTTTTATTAAATAGAATATGGTTTAATTTATTAATATTTCTATATTTTTTCTATTATATGTTCATTATAAACATTATTATACATAACCCATACTATAAATTTGAGTTAAGCTATATATTATATCCCTTTCCCCATGATATAAATGAGTATATTTTGAATAATTCCAAGGGTACAATAATTTATTTTCCATATATTCTAAATTTCCAATGTAATCTGGGAATCATATATGAGTTCAGTTTTCCATGATTAAAAAATTGAACATTACTTCTTCATAAGATACCTGGTATCTTATAACAATGTGTTATAGTAAACATCATCTTTGTATTATCGATGTTAAGGTTTTTATATCTCATATTAGAGGATGTTTATTAGAAACCATGGGAATAAGATTTTAATTAATTATTAGTAACATGATAATTATTATAATCTTTTATATTATTTGGGAAATTTTTCAGATCAACATTCCAGATTATTGTGGGCTAGCTTATAATGGTCCATTATTTAATCATGTCAGCAAACAGATTAATATAAATGAACACATATAGAAAATTTATGAATTTACTTGCTAAGAAAACAAAAACATATTGTGTTGGAATTGAGATGACCATGGACATATTTGGGAAGCTAAATAAGAGTAAGAAATAAAAACAAGGTAATTTGGTTCTACTTCTTATTCTATAAGGTTATTTTTTATATTTGAATAACTTTAGGAGACATAAGACTCCATAATTTAATGAAAATAATAATTCATTGGATGTTGAGAAATTTAATAATTACATAAAAAATATATTCATTTACATAGGATGGGATGAAAGTGAAATACATATTTTTTGGAGTGTATTATTTAAGAGGAGATGTCGATTAATAGTAGTCCATGATAGAGAATATTAAAGTGGTTGATGAAATTGAAATAATGGAATGAATAATTTTTAATGTGATATTATTTTAGATATATATCTCCTAATAATCCTATTTTGAAATATAGAGGGAGGTCCTCATATAAAAAACAATGAAGGAAAAATTATAGCTGAGGATAGTTTTACAAGATTATCATGGCATGCTTTAGACTAGATACACATTCCAAAATAAATCTTTTTTGGGTAATTTGAGGGGATTATGTATATTTTCCACAGTACAGATTTTTATCATAAAATTTGATTCTATGACGATATCATATGAAATACCATTAAGATAGTGAATGACTATTTTAAAAATTATAAATTGAACATAAATCAAGGGAAGAAGGGGTTGACTAACAACCAAGAAAAAGGGAATACATCAAAGTAGAATAATAAAACAATTTATATCATGTTAAAATTATGTAATGTTATATCATAGGAAATGTATGAAGGACAAGGGAGTTGGTTACAAGTGTGGAGACATGGGTCATATCACTAATGTATCTAAGGAAAAGAATGAAATTTCAACTATAATGTGATCCCAAAATAACAGAATGGTGAATTATTTTATCCAACGATCCAGACATTAATGAACCTTAACATATAAGAATACAAGGGGAGAAGGTCAAACCTATAAAATTAATATTCGAAAATATTATGTTTCATGTGGTTTGTTGAACGGAATAGTTATAATCCATTCTAAAAGTGAACATGTGGTTTTTATTTTTGTTAATCCCAACTAATAATAAGTGATTTTTAGGGTACCACATCATAAAATAAAACATAATATTTGAAGATGATAATGAGAACTATTAATGGAAGGGTGGTCACATATCAAGTATATCGATCCTCTACTATATTGGTTTTCATAATTCATATTCCTGAAAATCCATTTGTTATTCCTCTAGGTTAATTTTATGAATTTTTATTGAATATATTGGCTCTATTAGTGTAGATCTAATAACAATTGTTAAGGAAGATAAGTTTCGTTTTATATTCCCATACAACCTATAAATATATATTTGTGTGAGGATGAATGTATAATCCCGTTGGAAATTTCATACATCAGATAGAATTTAGTAGATACCCGTGAGGGATATTTATCTCATTTGTATAGGGAGAAACTAGCAGTTGAAGATATACTTATTTCATTGGACTGGGATGATGTCTTTATATAATAGTTTCACAGTCTTCCCCTGAATCAAGAAGTTTAATTTTAAATTAAAAGAACACAAGGTACTATACCGGTTTTAATGTCTTTATATAAAATTGATTCAATTGAGTATTAGTAATTGAAGAAGCTACTTTAAGAGAATCTAGATAATGTATTCAGCTGTCTTAGTGCTTCACCATGTGGTGAACCTATTTATTTAGTTAAGAAGAAATAAGGATTAAATCATATATTCATTGAATATAAAGAACTTAAAAATATTACTATTACAAACATGTTTCCACTACCACATATCAATGATCTATTTGATCAATTACAAGGAGGTAAATGTTTTTTCCAATATCTTATTTCACTCTGGAAATTCTCAAATGAGGGTGAAATAAGAGGATATACACATTACTACCATATGTTTGACGTATAGTCATTAAAAATTTATATTAATTTCATTTGTATTCCTTAATTCTCCTACTATCTTCATGGATGTAATGAATAGACTCTTAATATATTAACTTGATCTATTTTTTTATAATTTTTAGATGATTTGATGCTATATGAAAAGTGAAAGAATTAGTGTGAAGAACAATTGAGGCTCGTTTTAATTACTATATGGAAGTATAATCTTTTTGAAAAATTTACCAAGTGTGAAATTGGTATAAAAAATGTCTAATTCATAGGTCATATAATTTTTGGTGATGGTATATCTATGAAACCTATAAAGAGAAAATATATTGAACAATGGCTAATATAGACCACAATATCCATGATATATAGTTTTTATTGGTTGGTTGGATACTACCGACTTGTTTTGATATATTTCTCATTACTATATAATCCAACCACGTAGTTGACATAGAAAGGGATAATGTAATTTTATACCGATTAATGTGAGGAAAATTTCAATGAGCCAAAGAGATGGTTGATTAGTGCACCTGTGATAACAATATCTAGTATTAATGAAGGGGTTTTGATATAGAATGATGTATCAATAAAGGAATTGGGATACGTTCTAATATATAGTTATATATTGATATATTATTATTCACAAAAATTTAAAATACATGAGAAAAATTTACAAGATCCGGAGATGGATCTGGAATCAATTTCTTTTGTATTGATGACCTAGAGGAATTGTCTATATGAAGAAAATTGGTTTTCATGATGGTTTTTTTAAAATTTTTTAGAGTGTGAAAATGTTTTTTCAATGATACAGATGGAGACAACCGATAGGATTTAGAGACTCTACCCATCTAAACCCTAGGGATTGTAGTAGAGAATCTGTATATTTTTTATAATTCTTATACGTGATTATCCTAGTGGGTGATTAGTTGGGATGTGTGTTTGTATGGTATATTATTCATTTTTTTATTTCATTGCATTTATTCATTTTTTATACTCTGAGTATCTAATGTGGAAATTGACTTATTATTTAATTTTTTACTAATTGTTATAATATCAAGGTAAAGTACTCCTAAATTTATTATTTAGGACCTCACTACTATTATATAACCTATGGGGTAAGGGAAGAAATACAAGAGGTCTTATGATATGCCAGATGAAACTCTAATTAGTTGATTAAGAAAATGTGTTTCACAAATGATCCCATCAGTTATCAATAAAAAATTAACGTGTATAATATCCATAGACTAGTTTACAAACATGAACTATATTTAAAGGAAATAGTCCCAATCAATGATAAACAATGTATTTCACACCTCAAAAAATTATAAACATAAATCAATGTTATAAATTTTTTTTACATTTGAGCCACATGATTATAATAATATAATTAATCACATTTTAAATGCCCTAAATGATACTCTTATATGACAAAAGATTGTAGATAACCATGGAACAATTTTTTAAATCATAAAAAATAATTTGTATAGTTACTGTTCCCAATGGATTTTATAGTTAAAAATAGATTCATTTCCAAACTAAATTAATTTTGACTATGAAAAAAGGCCTAATTCTTAGACATTTTTTCTCATTTCATTGAAATCCAATGATAAAGTTATTACAAAACAAAATTATATTCAAAATATAGAAACATTGGATAATTTTTTTAAAAACATTATAATATTTAAAAAAGTCTAAAAAGAATTCAAAAATACTTTGAAATGTTTAAATGTAAAGAGTTATATGATTTATCAAATAATAAATGAGTTATAGAACCCCTTACATATTAATATTATGTAATAAACAATAACCATCATTCATGAATGCTATAAAATGAAACAAAAAAACCTAATAGAGGATGAATAATGAATATAGAAATTATATTAGTGATTGAACAATAATTTGATAATGTCTACGCGTCAATATAATCATAGGGTTATAAAAACATAATTCTTCATCATCAAAGAGGTTCTTATTTCTAGTATCACCCTCCTCTATCAATCTAGAGAAAATAACACAAATAAAATTAGAATTTAGTGAATATATGAATATATCTATAAAAATGATTCCCTTGATGTGCATAATTTTCCATTAGGGAATAATAAAAAGTGAAGTGAAAAATAATGAAGAAATTACAATAGAATAGTAAACTAAAACATTGGTTTATAAACCTGAGTGAATAAAACACATTTATAAGGAATAATATTTCCAGGGGTAATACTTACATTGGATGTAAGGGAAATAATAATTAATAAATATATCTTATGGTGATATTATAATAAAATAAAGTGTTTCACAATTCAAATAAAACATGTGGAAAATGTTGGAAGGAAGTACCACAATGAGATAAATTTATCGCATCAGTAAGCCCACATAGAGACTTATATTCTTCTATAGATAGAATGTGTTTGAGGTGGTAATTAATCCATGTACACCCCTAAAACCATGGGAAAATGTTGCCATGGATATACATATTTCATATATTCCATACAACCATATGCATGTTTTTCCATGGAATTAGGTCATCTATGGAAACATTTATTTTCACATAAAAACATACCTATATAGATAGTTCCCATGTGGACACTGATTCTAATGAAAGTAAATTTACAACAAAAATTTATACCATATAGTGACTACTACCACCATTAAAAATATATTTTTGCAAATACATGACATATAGACGCACATACCACAACATGTTCATTAGATTGTGGGAATAATTCTTACGTGGGCCCCTCCTCCAACTTAAATAATGTGTTCCATGTCCGTATAAGCCATTATAAATATTTTAAAGGCTATAATATATATATATATATAAACCATGTTTTAGGTTAAAGGCGTTTTCTGCTAAAATTATTTTTAAGGTCCTCAGATCGATCACCAAATGTTATTTCTTTTAAAATTTTCTTTAACTCCATGACTAAATTCTTAAAATAAATTAATTTTTTTCAATTTCTTGTGATACACACATCCTCAAGTATAAATGAAACATTATGTATTATAATGTTATAACCTATCAATTCTTATTTAATGTAAGAAATGTATTAACCATATTATGAACGTTATATTAAAAGTACACACTCAATAAAAATTTATAGATTAATTTATATATATTAATAACTAAATTTTCTAATAGAGTCATTTTATTCTTTAAAATTTTATTTTCCATGATAAATGCTTTTATTTTTTTGTCAGAAATTACCATAATTAATTATAGAAATCATAGAAATGTTATGTGAAAAAAATATCCTTTTTAAATCATAATATAATAATTATCTTAGTATGAAATCATGATAAATTTCTGGAATGATTGATTTTTTCAATTATTGAAAAATATTTTTTGTTACTCGAAGTGATCAATTATTTTCAATTAAATACAAATTCACATTATTTTTTTCATTATTTTTAAATATTCCTTACCTCTTTTTTAATATTAATAATTTATTAAATGTTATTTTAATCAATACTATGCATTAATTTGGTATAATAATTTTTTATACCTAAATTGAATTTTCTGGATTATTTATTTTTATCTTATATTATTCATTGACTATTAAATTAAATTATACCAACTTTTAGGATTTAATTTTATACAATGAACATGATATTTTCAATATGATGGTTTGGATTTTAAAAATATTCACCTTTTATTTTATGATTTTATAACTAGTATCTTTGGAAACATTTATCACCTTATAAAATAATATTTCATGTAATTAAGTTGAACAAATATTGTGATAAGACTTAAAATAAATTCACACGCTTGAAGATATTTCATTTTATGAGTATAATAAAACTATAATCTTATCTTAATTGAAAATATTACCTTTTATTCCCATTTATCATTTATTTCAAATTTTATTATATATTCGTAAAGGTTAATGTAAAAAATGTAACTCTCTCGATAATAATATATATAATATTTTGTTATAGAGATAAAAAAAACTTATGTATGCTTACAATTTTTTGTTTTTAATATGTATTTTTTTATTATGTATGTTTTTGAATTTTTATTGAAGAAATAGTATACAAGAATGCTTTTGTAACGGTCACGCAGTACTTGTCCAAGCATAAGAAAATGACCAAAATGAATTTTAAAACTCCGAAATAAGTATTTTTTTAGTTGAATAATAGTGTAATAGGAATTTAATAGATTCATATAACATATTATAGTTATTTTAATGGTTTATATTCTTATTATAATTTTATAAGGATGACTTTAAGGTCATATTAAATGAATTCTATAAAATTCCTGTAATTATATTTTTTATACAGTAATATTTTATTAAATGACTTAAAATTAAAAAAAATTATATATCTACAAATTGAATTGTATATGGTTAAATATATAAACCATTTTTAATTTATATATCAATTATCCTTTTATTGTAACATTTTTTATCCTTAAACGTGAAAAACATTGATATTTTCATAATTATCAAATCAATTATCGAGGGGGTAAAACTTATATATAAATGAAAAAAATTCCCCTAAAATATTAAAAATATTATTATATGGTTGTATATATAAATAATTTATCCCTTTTTTATAAATATATAACTTTATATTAATATGATTATGAAAATTAATTTATATTAATTTAATATTTTAGGAAATAGCAAGAGTTCCCCTTATCTTATAAAAGGAACCTATCCACCTATCTTCCTCACACACTGAGAGCCTCACATATTGGAAAATTACTATTAATGTTGTCTCATATATTCCTTCCACATTCCCTATATCTTAAGTACATTACTAAATTCTTTCCTTTGGAGATTTAAGGTGTAATCAAGAAGTTGTTTCAAAATGAAGAGGCACAAATCCTAAAAAGTACAGTCCTTTTTATATTATATTATATTTAATATAAATTTTTTGTATCCATTCGATATAATTACTAAAGTATATTCAATATAAATTTATGTTTTTATGATTATTTTACAACCATTACACAACTATTTTACATCATATGAAAATTGAAAATAATGCTCGTATATAAATACGTCTTACCATCTCCACATAACCTTGTAAATAGTTTTCCATCCACACTTGAATTTGATTGTTAAAAAGAGGAATATAATTAATATATATGATATTTTTGAAATAATTATACATAAGATAAAATTATATAATATCTACTTTCTTACAGTCCATTATGTTTGAAAATAATAACATCTCTCATGGGTACTAGTGGACTACAACCTCCAAGAAGCGGTTTTCTTTATTTTTCATTTATACGTTGCATCGATTATATTATAGACATATATAATGAATATATATGGAATATAGGATATAATAATTATTTTATATAGGTGAATAATTATTTATATTTATTTAATTATATCAATCATATAGAGACCCTTGCTTAACATAAATTGATATGAAATCATTTTAGATAATTATTCTGGAAATTAAATAAGTACATTCCTAAAGATATTAATAGTTTCCTATCATTGGAACTATGTGAAAAAAGCTTATAACTTGGTGAATTAGCTTCATTGTTCCCCACAAAGATCTTATCCTTTAGTAATTCTACATAAACCATTCTTAATAACCAGTGAAAGAAAAAAGAAGAAAGTAATGAGATCAAATACTCTATTAGGGTAGATAAAGAAAAAAAATAAGAATAAAATGAACATAATGTTAAGAGAACATGAGAATAATAATTGATGATAATTCATATAAATGATCAGAAACATGATTCATGGAATTAATATTTGTAGTTCATAATACTTGAATCAGTAGATAATCATAAGAATGAACCACATAAGCATATCATAGGAATTATAAATATGATTTATGGAAAACAAATAATACTATAAAAAAATCCCCTATATGTCAAGGATCATTTAAAAAAAAATTCATCACACATCATGGGGATTAAAACGAATTTACGAGACACACCACCATCCCCGGTCACCATCATTTTCCACTAAGAGTGTGGTTTTTCCCATCATCCCACAGTTGATCAGGTTTTCCTATATTCCCATAGTCGATATGGTTTCACTATATTCCCATAATAGATAAAGATACACCTATTTACCCTTTTGGATCAATCATATTTACTATTTTTCCACCATTATGTTAGGATATATGAATCTTTAACCAAAAAATTGGATGGAGATAAAGGTCCTTGTCATCTCAAATGATATCATACATACATGTTCCAAAAAAAATCAAAAACAATCAGACCAAAAACCATGAAATGAAATATGTTGAATGAAAATGTAATAATATCTTAACCTATTAAAAAATATAGATTACATATTCATTTAAACAAAGCATAACCCATTACAATATGTGGGTTTCTAATCATATAACCCAAGAATGATAAATAGGTTTCATTATATAATTCCATTAAAACATGAACCTTTAGTAGAGAGAATTTCAATTCTATTCATGGGTAAAATCCCAAGTTATGCACACACTATATCAACATATGTCATCATGAAACATTTCTTATGAAGATAACATTTCATTGAAAATTCATTTTTATAAAACAATTTAAAAATAATTATATCTTCAATAATTAATTAGTATTTCATTTAAAACAATTATGGAGGAAAATTTATTTTCCAATTTGAAAATTCATTTTTAAAACATATAATTTTTGAAAACCCCTTTCTTTTAAATTGGGATTGAATACTTATAATGTATTCTTGAAAAAATCATGAATTGTTTTTATTTGAAAACTCCTTGAAACCCCAAAAAGAACGATTGCAAACATTTAATAAGACTACTTCACTAAAAATACAATGTAGAACTATAAAGAAGGATTAGAATAATTTTTTAATCCATTTTATTGAAAATTTATTTTAAATAATATAAATAAATATTTTTTTAATTTTATTAATTTTCATTGAAAATAACCTTTTGGAAACATATAATGGCAGCATCGAATATTATCTATAACAATTTTTATGTATAAAACATTTTTAAATCACTTTTCATTGAAAAACATGTAAAATTCAAAAAATATATATAATATTAAAATATATTTTCCAAAAATAATATTTCAAACATAAAAAGTAATCTTCACGAAAAAAATGGTCCTAACGATGTGTAAGTTTCTAAATGCCGAACATTCATTTTTTCCCAATTAATGTTTGGAAATGTTATTCAATCATAAAATGTATATAATAATCCATTTATTTTTGTAATAAAGGTAAAAATGGATAAAATTACCTTTAAATATCATAAGAAAAACTATTAACCATTTATTGAAACATTTTAGTAAAAATCTTTTTGAAATATCAAATACTTCTGAGTAAAAGGAGAAATAATGGTGGATTTTCATAACAACATTTTCTTAATTATCAGAGGTAGAAAAGACTAGAAAATGGTAATAACATATGATTATATAATGGATAAATATATGATTATAAAACTAATTATTTTTTTGAGAAATTTGTCCTACTATTTCATCAATATAATCTTAATCATAAACAATCTAGATAAATGATGAGATTGTAGTAATAAACTGTTACCGCTTTCGTAACATTTAATCATAATCCCCATGAAAGAATATAATTAAAATATTTATAAATTAAACTAAAAATAAGAATATTCATGATATAACATGTCAATGAGATGCATATATACCCCATTGAAAACCATTTGTTTAGGACTTGGCATGCTTCTCAAAGATGGTAAATTATGACAAAAAACTACACAAATTTGGTCACAATTGAGCCATATAACCCATGAAAAAAAGATCATTAAATGGGAATTTAAATACAAATAAATTTTATTATATGAATAATAGAATAAATTAATGTGTAGTATATAATACATATAAGAAAATAGAGGCAAATAGTGCTTGTGTGTCCCATATAATAAATGTTAGTAGAGAAAAAACTTCGCTTATGTTTAGATTTCATCGTACATATTCAAAACTACTATATTATTAACATAATATTATTATAAATATACCAGAGAACAATAATATTATATCTAATACCATATATAATTTTTTATGACAATATATTGTATTTTTATTAACAACTCAATGTTAATTTAACATTAAGGGTAATATCTTGTTTTTTTAGATATGTTTTGTCTTGTTATAGTTTATCATCATAATTAGATCAAAATTTAAATATTTCCATAATCTAATAAATTATATAAGTACCATATAATTTGAATATATATATATATATATTTATATCTGTCTATAAAATATATAAATATGAACTAGAATATAAAATCCATAGAGAGGTAGGTCGTACGTACACATGAATGCTATTTCAGTTTAATTTCCTTTTTGAATGAAAGAATCCAAAGGTTATATATATATATATTATCAGTATATTAGAATCATTATTCAATATATATAACATTTATTTTTCAACCCATCCTTAATAGATTCAATGAAAATTGTGAACGAATAACATCAATTTGAGGAGGATATAATATAAACATTAGAAAATGAAGTTATCATTTTTACAAAAAATGGAAAGTATAAAATTATGTTTAATATAATAAGTAAATAAGCATAAATAAACAATAAATATCAATAAATATCATATGAAATTTGATAATATATCATAATTACCCAAAATAATAGGTTGTAGAGGAAAACAGAACAATATCTTTTAATGAGGTGCTAGTTCACCTTATAAAAGAACATTAATCTCTTAACCCATTAGATAGAAATGTTTGTATGTGTTGGTATAAAAGTTAGAGTAAAAATATATAAATATATTTACTATAGTATGGATATTATATATTCATGTAATTGGAAGAGTTTTGTGGTTGGTTAGTTAAAATAAAATAAAGGATCACGAAGGAGGATTTTGCCTCTTCATTGGGTAAATAATCTTTCATTTCAGAAAAGGATTCCTTGGTTAGATTTATTCCAAAATAGTGGATTCTATGATAATGTTATGTATTTTGGATATTATTTTAGATTTTTTTGGGAAATCAAAATGGATTGAGATGTGTGAATTAGTAGGAGGGTGAGTGCCTTTTATAGTGGAGGAGGAGTGTAATTCTTATAATTATTTGGAAATAAAATTCCACAAATGATATTCCCTTGTTAAGTGGATTCAATAGTGGAAAATTTTTTATAATAGGAAGTATTGTGTCGAAATATGGAAGTATTATGTATTTTGGAAATGTTTATAGTTCATTTTATCTCTTAATTGTTAGGGTTATTCCTTTTATAAGAAAATTAATCTCTCAATCACTATAATTAATTTTAAACACATTTACTAATATTCTTTGATAAAAAAATGTTAAAAAAATTTAATCTAATAAATTATTATAAATAGAAATATGAAATCAATTTTTCCAAATTATAATCACCTAAGTGGAATAGATTTGTTTAGATTTAATCAGGAAGATGAGACAACAAAGTATGGTTTTAAAGTAAAAGTGGTCAAATGTTTGAAATGTGTTTATATCCATTTTTAATGTGTAATTGATTCTAATGAACTAAATACAATTAATTTATTTATAATTGATAAAAATAAACTATAAATAAAAAATAAAATTTACTTTATCTATGTAGATAAAATATATGGAAATGTAATTTTTAAATAAAATTCTATGTTTTTCACTATTAATCAAAAACAATAATTTCTATGAAAAATACCAAATATTCACCCAATTTAAGTTTTAATCTTCAATTTAAAAAATAAATTTACTTTTCGAAAATCAAATTTTAAAATGATAAAATATCAGATTTTAAATGGGTTCTCTATTAGAAAACTATAGAATTAACTTTTACAAAAATACATCATTTCTTTCATAAAATAATATTTATTCTTATTTTACACACATAAAATAAATTGTATGAGTGAAAAAATAAATTTTCAGTATATAATATATGAATTTTATTTAATAAATTAATAAAAATTGGTTTTTTTAATTTATTGAGATGATATAAATTTTTTACATAGAAAAATAGTTTCATTAGAAAAGTAATTTCCTTATATTAAAATAGTTCATACAATAAATATTACTAATTTATAATAAATAGATTCATTTTATATAAATGTGTAAATAATATATTAAAAATTTAGATAATATTATTTGAAATATCCATTCAAAATGTTTGATGGTAGATATAGTAGCATTTTTAATAATAATTTTAATATTATGATGTAGTTTAGTTAAATTCCTTCATTACTATAACTCAAGCTATCAAAAGGAAATGATATTGTGTTAAATACAAGATAATAATTTTGTTACATGTATCACAAGCTAAAATATGTGTTTTTTTAGGTTGATCAAGATATTGTGTTGCATATAATGCAAGACCAACTTATTTCATTATTATAAAAATTTTATATTCCTTGTCTCATTAAATAAAAAAATAAAAAAGATTTAAATAATATTAAAAAGATATTGTACAAAATTTTTGGATATTAAATGAAACCCCCCTAAAATTAATTTCTCCCTCAAAATTTGAAGGTGAAACCCATGTTTCAGTACATGAATGTTCCATTCAATAAACACACATTGCAAAATTGAATATTAAAACATCATTTTAAAAAAATAATGTTGGATAAATAACAGTCATCCAATGTTACAAGTAACATGGTCTCCATATAAAATAAAATAACTAGGATACGAATAAATTGACAAGAAATAAATGTATAAATAATCATATATATTGATAAATATCACTGATTACAAGAAAGAGAGTGATCTAGAGAAATTTAAGAATCAAAAAACCCTAAAATGAAGAGGAATAAAAGTGGTTAATGATATAAAAAATAATTATAATATGACCGAATTTTACTTCAATAACTTTTTAATAATGTTGAAGATTTTTTATAGGAATATATATATATATATATAGTTTTTTAAAAAAAATTAACACTCTTTTTTTCCTGGATCCATTTCCACTTCATAATACCCTCCAAGAAATAATGGAGGATTTTTCATTCCTGACGTACTAAGAGATCCGAAGGTAGAATGATAAGTTATTCAATATATATTTAGATTTATACATAGTAAAATATTTAAGAAATGTTATCTAACATGTATTAATACTGATATTGAAATATAATACATTAATATCTAAATACTCATCCAGATTTTAACTTAAAAAATTCCACCAAGGGATAACCTCGCATCCCCTACTAATGTTCAAAATACAAATCTTTAGAAAGAATTTCACTTAAAAAGTTTATCACTGATCCCTCCTATATCATTTGTTAAATTTTAGTTATCATATTTCTAACATGTGAAAATAATCATCATTAATTCTCTTAAAACAAGATAATAATCTTAATTTTAATACATTATCATTGAAAAAATGAATGATTTCTTATTTCAATGTTTACTGGATTAATTCATTAAATCCAAAAATGTTGTAAACTCCATCAATGATTATAAAAGAAGATTTTTCAAAAAATCCTTTATCAATATTGAGATAATTTGTACCATACAATTTAATTATTCATATAATACCTATCCTTATAATACATCATTATCCAAACATCAAGAAGATACAATTTAATTATTCATACCCTACATATCCTTGTAAAATTATCTTAATTTTTTAGTGGAACAAATAAACTAAAAAATTCTTAAATATTTCACAGTTCATAATTCCGGAGTCCAAATACATAAATAATTTGATAATTCTACTTTTTCCTTAATCTATTAACATTCATGCCTCTTTCCATTACATAATACCACATTCCTTTCACATTTCACAAATAGTGTCATTATCATTAACATTATAACCATTACACATACCATCGTACTAATTCCTTTTAAGATCATTCAACTTTTGACATCATTTATCATAATCTTATTTCATTCCAAATTTAAAGCATTTAGACTTTAATGATGTCTTAGTGGAGATAATATTCACATCTATTGCATTAAACATTTTTTTATTTATGGATACTTTCTTTGTTTCATTCTTTTCCTTTGTCAAAACAACTTCACATTCATTTGAGGAATTCACTTGGGGTTTTCTTTCAAAATTACTGGCATATAGAAAACTAAATACTCTTTCCTCCATGGGTTTTCTTTCATATTATGTTGTTAATCATTTTATAGGATAATAGATTGGGCATGATCACAACAAACTTCTCTATAATTATAATCCCATTTGAAATCTTACCAAAGAATGATCAATCACTTCCAATGTTAACCTACTTCCATTTCATTCGAGGAATTGACTAAAACATACAATCAATTTGTGAGAAACATTTATCATAGTAGAAAAACACATAATCCTAAAAAATCACATGTCTAATGAATAAATAAAAACACATACTTCTTTAACATGTGTTTCATGAGGTTTAATATATGTTATTCATTTCCATCATTTAATTAAATCCTTCATGATGGTCTGTAGAATGTGTTTTAATTCTTAATGCATACCACTGGATAGTGTCAAACCAGTTGTGTGACAAGGATCATAATCATGCATAGGTTCTTGATTTATTCTAGCTATGTACAGTGATTGATAGGTTGTTACCCCTATGTACATATGTTCTAGGTACATATACACTTATATTATCTAGATATGGAGTTTTTTCATGGAAACTACTCACTCCACCCATTAACAATATTCTATGACATTTTAATAAATGTTTACTCATCCTTAGATAAATCCCTAAAAATGTACTTAGAAATATACCAAGGAATCAAACTAATGTTTTGTCATCCAAATTAGCAATGGTTAAACAAATTAACATTGATACCAACTATAGCTACTGAGGATTTACACACATGGATATTAAATAATTTGAGATGAATATTTTTCACATTACAGAACAATATTCGTAAGGACCATAATAGTTCTGTGTATTTTGAATACTGGAAAAAACTCTTCTAACTTTTTAAAATATCTTAAATGTTTCAAACAAATTTCTTCTTCTTTAGTTATTATAAATAAATAATTTCATAATAACCTATTGAAAAGAAAGACAAGAAATGGGTTAGATAAAATGGTCATTAAGGGTAACTAAAAGAAATATGTATGAATAACATGACCATAATGGTATGGGAACATGAAGATATAAATTTATGATAATACCCTATATATCAATCATGAGAAACATCACACATGACATAAATATTTAAAATTCCTATGAAACGAAGCATAATATAAAAATGAAAATGATCAATGTAAGGATATAATTTACATAAGGTATATGATTTTTGGAAGAAACATAATCATATAATGAAATTTACTATACATCAAGGATTATTTCCAAGACATTTGAATACACTTTATATGGACTACACCTACAGGATGAGACACACCAACATCCTCAGTTGTAGTCTTTTCCATATAAGGGATCAGGTTTCCCCATCTTCACATAGTATAATGAGTTTCCCCATCTATCTATAGTTGACTAGGTTTCCCCATCTTTCCACACTGGATCTGGTTTCCTGATCTTTCTATAGCAGATCAGGTTTCCCCTTATTTCAATAGGGGATTAGGTTTTCGGATCACCCATAGTAGATCAGGGCACACAAGGTACCCATTTTAGATCAAGTTTGTCAAAATATTCCTATCATTATCTAATGATATATAAATCAATACACAATAAATTAGAGGGAATATAGTTCTCACCAATCTCATAATATAACCATACATACAAGTGAAAAATATAATAAACAATCATATCATATCAAAAGAAAAAATTGTGTTTCATTCACATGTAATCATATCTTAACCATGAAAAAAAATGTTTCAAAATCATTTACTCAAAGAATAACATGTGAATAGAATCAGTTTTAATAAGCATCTAACCCATGAAAAAGAAATTATTTTCATAAAAACAACTCAGTAGAAACCATCTAGGGATAAAATATGTATTAAATTATTTGATTATATCCCCATTAAAGCATAAACTATTAAAAAATATATCATGATGACACATTTATTAAGGAAAATAGATTTTGTTGATAAATAATTTTTATAAAACCATTTAAAAATATGTCTCTTATAAAAAATTCTTAACAATTTCATTTAAAACTTATCATGAAAAAATATATTTTTCTTCTATGAGATAATATTTTTAAAACAAAAATCAGAATGGAATTTGTTTTGTCATAAAATTTATTTTAAAAGATAATAATGAATGATGGAAATATATAGAAACCTTTATTTAAAATTACATGAAAACATATAAATAAATCTTTTATTCACTTTGAAAACATTTATCTTAGAAAATATTTCAAAGGAAAAAAATATGGATTGTATTAAATTTT
The DNA here is from genome assembly GCA_963277665.1 of Viscum album. Classification (NCBI taxonomy): domain Eukaryota; kingdom Viridiplantae; phylum Streptophyta; class Magnoliopsida; order Santalales; family Viscaceae; genus Viscum; species Viscum album. The sequence goes on from OY728133.1 coordinate 974,145,255, forward strand.
AAAATCATTTTCTATGAAATATTTTTTAAAAATTGAAAAAAAATAATTGAAATAATTGAAATAATTTTCTTTGAAATTATCCTTTGGATAACATATAATGGAATACATTAAAATCATTTAAAAAAAATTTCAAAAATTGATCATTTTCTGAAAAAAAATTTATTTGAAATAAAAATTAAATTTAATATATATCAATAATATTAGAAAAATAATTTATTTAAAAATAACCTTGTAAACATTTAATGGGAGATTCAATTAAATGATTTCCGAGACTATAGGTATATATGTACATGCAGAAAATTCTTTTTTCACATTAAAATATCAGAAAAGTGTCATGATCAAAATAAAAGAAGATTAATTTCAAAACCATTTTAGAAAATTTTAACAGATGGTTAAAAATTTCTATTAAACATCATAGGATAATAGAAATGATTTTTTAAAAACTTTTTTAGGAAACTTGCTTATGAAAGAACATATATTTCAAACTGAAAGATGAAATTAAGTAGGATATTCATAATTTTTTTCCAATTTATCTTAAGTATAAAATTGGGTGGAAATGGAAACAATATACGAAGATATCTTTTATAATCATAGTATAATAAAATTTATGAGTGTTCGTGAGATATGGATCAAAATATTTCATCATTCATAAACATTCCTAATAAACTATGTGATTATAGCAATAAATCATTACATCTTTTGGAACATTCAATCACAATACCCAAAAAAGAATAAAATTAAATGATGATTATTATATCATAAAAATAAAAAGATTTGTGATATAGCATGTAAATGGGAAATATATACATGCTATTGAAAAATATAAGTGCATTACATGATATGTATATAAAAGAAGGAAAATTTAGAAAAAATTACTTTAATTATTTGTTTAATTATGACCCATTACCCCAATGAAATAATGAACATAAAATGAATATTTATATGCAAATAAATTTTTATATATTAATCATATAATACATTAATGGGATATATATAAAACATATAAGAAAATTTGTGGTGAACATGGGTTTGGTCTCATGGAAAATAAAAGTGTGAAGAGAAAACCCTTTCCTTAAGTTTTGATTTTATTCATTCATGTTAAAAACATCTATATAATAAATATAAGTTTATTATAAGTCTACCATAGAACCATATTATTATTTTCAATATTATACAATATTTTTTATTCCTATATATTACATATTCTTTAACAACTCCATGGTAATGTTATTTTTTAGGTAACATGTGTATTTTATTTCTTATAAGTTTTGAATTATTAATATTGATCCTACTAGTTATATCATGAATTAATTATTTATATAATTTAAATAATGATATAGGTATCATATATATTAAGTATATATTTATTTATATTAATCTATAAAATAATGACATTAAATGGAATACACCGTTCAGGGAGATGGTAGGTCGTACGTACGAATTGATGATGTTTCCATTTAATTGTCTAATTTAAATAATGAAATTAAATCTATTATATTTTTGTATATATACTATCATTTAAATAGACTAATTATTTCATATATTTTATATATCTTTACTAAACCCATCCACAATTGTTTCCTTGTAAATCATGAATTAATTAAATCACATTGTGGATGCGGTAGTACAAACATCAAGAAATAAAGTAATTATATTAAGTAAAAAAATAGAATGAATGAAGGTATATATAATATAATAATTAAAAAATATTAAATATCTAATAAATATCATATATATCATATAAAAATTTATTGTCTATCATAATTTCTAACCACGAGAGGAGTTAAATGAAAAAGACTAACATTGTTTCATGAGGTGCTAGTTAACCGTACAAAAGAACAGTATATTCGTTGAACCTTAGATAGAATTATGTATAAGTGTAGGTCTGAGAAATATAATTAAACAATTTTAGAATATTTATAATACCTTGTTTTTTATATATGTTTTGAAGAATAATATTTTAGGGGTTCGAGAATAAAAAAAAGGATATTGAGAAAGGATGTTACCTATTATTTGGGTAAATCCTCTACACTTTCACCAAAAGGCTTCCATTGGTGAATATCACACCCAAATAGAGGCTTTAATGATGAATGCAGGTATTTTGGAAGATTATTTAATCATTTTATGGGCAACCTAAAGGGCTTGAAATTTTGGAATAAGTTGGAGGAGTTAATTCCTTTTCATAGTGGAGGAGGTGTGACATTCTAGTAAATTTTTGTAAAGGGAACCCCATCCACATAATCACATGTTAAGTGGCTCTAATAATGTTCAAATTATATAAGAGGTATTATAGGGTCCATATATATCCATAATATGACATTATGAAAATTTTATAGGTTATTTATTCTCCTATGATTATTTTTTTGTTATTTGTTACACAATGTTGTATCCTAACCACTATAATAAATTTTAATTATAGTAAATAATATTGAAAAAACAAATTTTAACTCTTTAGAAATTATAAATTTTGATAATTCCATATAAGGAATCAATTTTTTCCAAATTATGATCACAAATTTTTTAGAAATTAATTTAAATTTTGTTTCGTGGATGGGATGAAAAAACAGGTTTTTAAAAGTAGAGATGGTCAAACATTTGTAATGTTTTTATATCAAATTTCTTTTTAAATTTATTAAAATCATCTAAATTGGATTAATTTACATAAAATTTATCTAATTAAACTATTAAACCAAATTTCTATAAAAAATAATAAGATAAATAAACTAGAAAAAAATCATTTTTGAATTAAAATTTTGTGTTTTAAACCATTCCTCAAAAAGCAATGCTTCTCCTAAAAAAAACTCACATTAACTAAATTTTTTTATCCTGCATAAAAAAAAGATGACTGGTTTTCCACATAAATTTTTTAAATGTCTCAACCAATAAAATTTCATATGGGTTCAAAATTAAATGGTGGTAAAATTACGTTTTAGAAAAATAAATATTTTTTTCATAAAATTTGATTTAATCTTATCTTATACCTATTAAATAAATTGTATGAGTATAAAAAATATATAATGAATGTATAATATAGATTTTTTATGAACATTAATAATGATATATTTGTTTTATTTAGTGATATAAAAATATATTTGTACGTAGAAAAATAGTTTCTATAGAAAAGTATTTTCTTTATTTACATATAATGATTACATTCACTTATAATAATTGGTAGCCAAAGGATTAATTTTCTATACATGTGAATATTATATTTTCACCATTTAGATTATATTATTTAGATGATTTATTTCAATGACTATATGATAATAATAATAGTATTTTTATTAATAATGTAACTAGTACCTATTAGTTTGATAAAATTAGAGGTGCCTGCAACACTAGATATCAAACAGTATCAGTATTGGGTTTAATACAAGAAAAAGATAGTGTTTCGGGTACCATAGTGTAATTCAAGTGTTCTTTGTAGCATTGGATGACATGGTGTAGCATATAATGCAATCAAAACTTAGATATTTCCTATAAAAAATCTATATTCAGTGTTGTGTAAAATAAAAAATATAAAAAATATTAAATTATTTAAAATAATAATTACTTAAAGAATCTCATAGTGTTACACATTGAAAAATGAAAACAACATTCTTTCATATGTACCAACTACCATCTCTTTGAATGGTGAAATTGATTTTTATATATATGCCATTTATGGATAAATCTAAATATGTAAATAATGAATTATATATGATATTAAAATTTCAAAATTTTTTATTGATATGATTTAAAAAACATTATAGTACACATGCCCGAACCATTGAATCAGAATTCTCATTAAAAATAAAACATTTATCATCAAAAAACGCTAATTATAATAGAGAATTATTAATAAATGAATTTTGAAATGTTATAAGTGGGATATATATTATATTATAAGTATGTACATGACTCTTTTATAGAGTTATAAAAAAATTGAAATTTATTATACATGAGGTTAGATCATTTTTAGGATACTAAAAAGCAAGGAAAAAGATTTCATCTCAATATCCCCTCCATTGATACATATTTGGTATCATTCCCTAAATAATTTTTTAGGAGGTGTATATACTACCCCTTCTGAAAATTTATAATTAATATATATTTATTCATCTTTATTAATGATTTAATTCATGTTTAATTTTTCATGGGGTATACATTTTTAAGTTTTCATTGAGGTAATAATTTATATTAATCTCATTTTTTGGATTTATCTTATTTTCATTAAACTTATTTAATATTATATCCTTCATAATTTTAATTTAATTTTATTATTATTTTGATTTTTAATGAGTTTATTCATATTCAACCATAACATCCTATATTTTTAACTTGAATTGAATAATGTAATACTTAAAAAAACATCTGATCATATTTCAATTTTTATTAGGTATATTTTTCAACTATGTTAATATTTTTGTAAAATATATTACATGAATCCTTTTTATTTTATAAAATTATTTATTATAGATAATTCATTTTACCCTAGAACTTTTAATAGAGTTTAAAGTTAAATTTCAATTATTTTATTAAAGGTTCATTTTTTATTTCATTGGAAAAAGTGAAAAGTTATTTTTTTTAAATGCATTAGAAATTAATGGATTTTCATACCACGATACCAATTTCATGATATATATAGATTCGTCTACATGGTTATAAAGGGTTCAAAATAATTAATAAAATATTACATAATTTTATTTATTCAATTATCATTCATTCACCAAAGAATTCATTTTAGTACATAACATTTATTTTTTTATAATGGTCAACTTTTATCCTTAATTAATTTTTTGATAAATAACTTTCCATTGAAAAAATCACTATATCATGATCATTTTTTATCGAACATAAAATTTTGTGTTAAATATCTACATTCTTGGTATCATGGATAATTTTTTTTTCATAAAATGCATAAATTTTTTTATTCATCATTATTTATGAATTTTATTTGATTGAAAGTGAAAATAATAATAATAAATATTTAATAATCATTATAGATATTTATTTATTAGGAATATTATTTATGAATTATTTTGATCGGTCAATATATAGGGATTGCATTGGACTTTACATGATGGGTGGGTCCCATATTTATGTATCCCATTAATGCATCAATTGGTCACATAAGAAAAACAAGTTATATGAATTTACTAAATTGGTTTTTGGAGATTATCTTCCCATTTATGAAACTATCTTGGAGAAATGCCTCGATGGTAAATATATCATGATGGTTTATATCGTGACACCTAAAATTAAGTATTTCATTCTTTTTGAATTCAATAAATTTTTCCAATGATATTACTATATTGAAATTTTATATGGATGCATTTTGTTCCCAATTTATCTATTAAATCAAATATTCTATTCATTTATTCACTATTCTATATTTATTATTCCTTATTAATGCCTGATAACATTCAATCTAAAAAACCGTTAGTGATAATATAAGGTTAAACTATATTTTTTTCCATAATCAAGGATATGAAAGAGGATATTATGTCTAATATAATGGTTCCAAGAATTTTTAATTTTTCAATGTAAATTTTTTATATATAATTTTGGAATCATATATGAATATTTTTTCCAATGCTGCTAAATTGAACAATCATTCATCATGAGATAACTTACATATTTTAACAATTATTTAATGTATATATAAAATTTCAGTTACTCAAGTGGAGGTTTCTATAATTAGTGGATGTAGAGTCGAATCCTAGGAAAATATATTTGAATTAAATATAGATAATCTGAGAATTATGATATTCCTATATAGAATTTTAAAGTATTTTTGGATTTACATTAAAGATGATTATGAGTTAAATTAGAGTATGTCATTATTTGATGATGGATCCAAATTGAAGAATGGCATTAAAAACCGTTTGATAATGTAGGGATGTCCCTAGTGAGAAACAAAATAGATAGTGTTTGAAATGATAAGGACATGGCTATATTTTAGCATCTAATTCAGGCTTTCAAAAATAAAATTGAACATTTTGAAGTACCATTTATTCCACAATGTGATTCTGAAAATTTGGATTACTTCATGTTATTGAATCCTATATATTATAATAAAACTAATAATCCATTATTAGCTAAGCAATTAATTAAGTATATCAAAATTAAATGTATTTCATTGTGTAGTAATGAAAACAGAAAGCTTATTTCTGTTGTGTATTAGTTATGATGAGATTTTTATTAATGGTTGTAATTTTTCCATAATATTAAAGTGGTTAAAGAAATAGAAATCATGGAATTTATATTTTTTTAATGTGAAGTTATTATAGAAATAATTCTAAGGGAAAAAAGATTTGAATAGGAGAATGAGTTCTTCACATTAATGAATAATAATGAAAAAAAGTGAGATAGTGTAGTAAGGGAGATTTACAAGCTTATAAAGGTATTGTTTGAACTACATAAACAATATAGAAAGAAATATTGATTGGTAATTTGATGGGTTTAGGAATGGTCATCACATGGAATGTGTTTCTAATTTTTTTTTTAATATTATGATGGTATATTATCAAACACCATTAAGATAAAGAAATCATTTTCTAGATTTTATATAATCAAGGTAAATCAAGATATTAAGAGGTTGGATGATCACCCAGAAAAATAAAAAACATCAAAGATAAAGAATGGCGGAATTTAAATCATGTAAAAATTATGAAAAGTAAAATCTTATAAAATTAAAAATGGCCAATGATAATTTTTTACATGTGCGGAGATAAAGTTCATATGACGAATTAATGTAAAAAAAATAAATAATCCACTACTATCAAGTTATTAAACTATTCTGAGATATGAAATTATATAATCTAGTTCTTCTAGCGTCAATGGAACATACCAAAGACGAATAAAAGGGGAGAAGTTCAAAACTATGCAATTACTATAGAGGAATAGGATTTTCCAAACATAGTGGTCAATGGAATGTATATTATACATTATAGAAGTGAAAATGTTTTATTTGACTCTTGTTTTACCCACTCTTTTATAACAGATGAATTATATAAGGGTATAACATCATGACCTCAATTATAATATGTAGAGTTGATAGTGGAAACTATTAATTGTATGATGGTCCCATACCATGTCTAGAGCACCTCCCCGATAGAAATTTTTGGAACATTAAACATGCAAATATGTTTGTTATTCTTTTATTTTATTTATATTTAATTTTGGGAATGAATTGGATCTCTTTTTTTATAGATTTAGTTTCAATTTTAAACGAAGTTATATTGTATTTGATATTTGTAATCAACCTATAACTGCCATAAGTGAGAGGATAAACATGATATACCACTATAAATTTCATCCATCATATAAAATTTATCCGTTATTAATTAGGGATGCTTGTCTGATTTAGATGGAGAGAAAGTATCCATTGAAGATATCTTTTTATCATAGGATTTTATTGATGTATTTCAATAATATTTTCATATAATTCCAATAAATCATGATGTTGTGTTTTAGAAAGAAATAATACATGATGATAAACCAATTTCAAAGAAGTTTTATAGAATTAAACCATTGAGTTGTAGGAATTTAATATGAAACTCTTATAGAATATAGATAAAGTACTCATTTGTCCTAGTGTTTGACCATGTGGTTCACTTGTTCTATTTGTTTACAATAAGGATGGTTTAAATCATATTTTCATTGACTATCATGAACATAACAAGATCTGTATATACATTATGTATCTAATACTATATATCTATGATATTTTTGATCAATTATAAGGAATTAAATTGTTTTAATTATTGATCTTCAATATTAACATTAATATATTAGGGTCAAGATGGAGGATATACACAATACAACCATCCATCAACTGTATAGTCATTTTGAATTTATATTTATATCATTTGAAATTATAAATTCTCCAAATATCATCATGTATTTAATGAATATATTCTTTATATATTACTTTGTTTAATTCTTTTAGTATATGTAGACTACAGTCTTACATAATAAAAAAGAAAAAAAGGAGAACAAATATATTTTGGGTAATTTTATAATGACTATGAGGAAGTAGAATCTTTGTTCCAAATTTTCAATGAGTGAAATTTTGATATAAAAAGTCTCTATCTTAGGTCATATAATTTTGGTGAAGGTAAATCGGTGAACCCTTAAAAGACAGAAGTTAGTGAAAAATAGACTATATTGACTACAATAACCATGATCGGTAGTTTTCTAGTGTTGGATGGATACTGAAAACTTTTTTGGAGATATTTATCATGAAAATATAATCCAATCACCATGTTTATCTAAAAAGGGAATATGATGTTATTGAATGTTTAATGTTAGGGTGATTTCAAAGAACTAATGATATTGTAGATTAGTATTATTGTTCATTCACTATAATGTAATGGGGATGGGTTTATGAGATATGGTGATGTGTAAATCATGGGAATGGGATAAAGACTCATATATTATTATATTTTGATATATTATTCCACTCAAAAATTTAAAATTTGTTAAAGAAATTTACATAATCATGATTTGGAGTTATAATCAGTAATTTCTGTATTAAAGATATAGAATTATTATATATATGATGAATTTTTTATGAAGATATTATTATTGAATTTTGGGTCTGAAAAAACATTGTTTAGTGGATAAGGCTGGTGGAACTAGATATGGTTTAGAGACCATGTCTAACAAAATATCAGTGATTATATTATAAACTTTGTATAATTTTTGTATAATTTTAATATTTTATTACCATAGTTGGTGATTAGTTGGGATGTTTTCATGCATGATTTCAAAATCATTTTTTATCTCTTGGGTTTTTTAATTCGTTTCCACGTTCTTATTATATATTGTAGATGTTTATTTTTTTATTTCTAATTGAGTGTCATTATATCTAGGTAACAATTTTCCAAATGAATGATGTAATCCTCACTACATGTCGACAAACTATGGGGTTAGGGGACACATGCTTCTGGTCCAATGATGATCTAGATGGAAGAATAATGGGTGGTTTCAAAAATTGTTTTTAAAAAATGATCCCATTAACTATCAATAAAAAAATTATATATTTAATTTCAAAACACTCATTGATTCACTTGAACTATATTTCATAGAAGTAGTCCCAATCAATGATTAACACTATATTTAATTCTTCACAAAAATAAAAACATACTTTACAATTATCACATTTAATTACATTTGAGACACATAATTAATATAATTCCAAAAATCACAATTTAATGACCAAAAATCATATTATTACATTATAATATATTTAGGAAACCCGTGGTAATTTTTTTAAATCATTATAAAATCATTTGGAAATTCATAGTTCCCAATGGATTTGTCAATAGAATTAGATTCATTTCACAATTTCTTTAATTTGAAACGTAAAAATATGCCATATTCATAGAAATTTTTTATCATTACATTGAAATCAAAAAAAAAATTATTTTAAACATTAATATATTCAATACAAAAAAACATTTAATATTTTAGTTGAGAAGACGTTATCATATTTTAAAAAGTATAGAAACATGTTCACAATGTTTTAAAATGATATAAATTTAAGAGGGAAAGGTTATATCAACTAATAAAATTGGTATATAACAAACTACCAATCAATATTATCTATAAACGTGAATGATCATGTATCATTGATAAAAATTAAACATAAACCCTTAACAGAGGATAATTAATAAATTGAGAAAGTAATTCATTTACTAAAAAAAATTGGACAATTCTTGAGTGTAAAAATACTCATAGGGTTATGAATTAATAATACCTCATCATTCAAAGAGTTTTTTATGATTAGTATCAATATACACATTAATTCTATATGAAAATAAAGCTCAAAAAATTATATATTTCTTTAATCAATAAATAAATATCCAAACATGAATATTTCGATGTGTATTCTATTTAATTATTTAAAGAGATAAAGTGAAGTGAAAAGTATGGGATAAAACACTACAAGAAAAATAACCTATAATCATTATTTTATATACTTGGTCGACCAAACAATGGTCACAGTTTAGAATATTTCCATGGGACATTGTTTTTATTGGATGTATGAGTTATACAACTGGAGAAATATTTCTTATGGTGATATGGTTGCCAGAGACCGAGATTCATGGTGTGAATATAACATGTGAACATTATGAGAAGTTCATACCACTATGGGAAAAATTACATGTGTTGGTAACCCTATTGGAGACCAATATTCTATAAAAGAAAAGTGTATTTGAGGTGGTAGGTCTTCCATGGAAACCACAACAACCATGGTAAAATTCGGTATTGTCAGTACCTATTGTGTAGAACCACAATCAACATATGTATGTTTTAGAAAATCATTTAGTCATGTGTGGACCCCTTTATTCCCACAAAAAATAAGTCCCATAGAAATAAGTCCCACCTGGACAATGATTCTTCCACAAAACATTATTACCATAGAAATATGTTCCACATTGGAACTACTGCAACCTTGGGAAACCACGATTGTGGGAATACTATTTATGTTGACCTACATGCCACATGATGCAAAAATTCAGGTTGAAATACCTTCCATATGGGCCAATAATCCAACCAAAAGAATATATCCGAAGTCCATGTAAACCATTATAATAATTATAATAACAATAATTATAAAAATTTAGTAACACATATAAACATATATATGTATATAAACCATGTTGAAGTTGAATTGTGTATACAAAGAAATAATATTAAATTTCATGAGATTGATCCCTAATAGTTTATGAATTTAAAAATTTCTATATATTCATAACTAAATTCATATGGAAATGTGAACCTTAGAACACCTTCATGATATAATGATATAGTTCATTTCAAATAAATTTAATTTTTTCGATAGATTGGGAAACACACAAACTCCAGAATAAATAAAACATTATATTTTACAATGTAATAACTAATCCATTAAATTGAATGTATGAATAAAAATAACGAAATTATGAAATATATATATATAATGTTTCTACTCCATAAAAATTTGGTGCAAAATTCCAAGGAAATAATAACAAATTTTTTCAATATAGTCATTTTATACATTGAAAATACACTTTCCATAAAAATGTTTTTTTATTTTGGTGAGAAGTTATTATAATTAATTTCTAGAACCTTTAAAAATATTATTTGAAAAAATATCATTTTTTAAGTCATTATATAAAAAGTATCCTAAGTTGAATTTTTGAAAAATTTCTCGAATGATTAACTTACCAGTTAGTAGGGAATAATAATAACTTTTATTCAAATTTATATTTTATGTTCAAATTCATAAAAATTCATAATTTATTGTTCAATATTTTTTTAAATTTAATTTATTAATTTTTATAAAAATTAATCCTATAATTTTTTTTATGATTAATATTATACATTAATTTTCCATATCTTCATTTTTATGATTAAAATGATTTTTTAGATTATGTATTTTTTTTGTATGTTTAATTTTAAAATAAATTTTGAAATTAATTAAATTTAATTTGATAAAATATACTCCATATACGAGATCTCGGGGTTCAAATTTGGTAAATATACACAATTTATTTAATTACATTATAAATTGTAACATTAGAAAAAGTTACCACCTCATTAAATAATATATCATCTAATTAAGGTTAAATACTATTTTGATAAGGATTAAAAATCATTCATGCACAAGAATTTATTTTATTTTACAAGAATACATCATATATAATTATCCATACATTGAATATGTGATATTTTATTTCCATTTATCTTTAATTTCAAGAATTATAAAATTTATGTATATTTTAATAAAAAAAATGTCACTCGCCAGATTTTAATATATATAATTTTTGTGATAGGTATAAATAAATCATATATTATATTATAAATGGTTATTTTAAATATGATTTTTTAAAATTTTTAGTGATTAAATAGTTTCCATAAATCTTATTGCAACACCGACACAATGCATGTATGTTAAAAAAGAAAATAAACAATTATAAAAGCTATAAATGAAGTATTTTGTTTTTGGGAAATGTTTCACTATAATTTTATATTTAAAAATAACATTTTAGGTATATATTTTTTTATGTTATAAAAAAACTATGATCTAAATGTATTTATGCCTATATTAAATGAATTGTGTAAAAAATGAGATTAGTGATATTTAAAAAATAATAATATTTTGTGGTATGACATAGAATTTAAAATATATTTTATTTTCTCAAGTGAATGTGATATGGTTGAGTATATAAACAACAATCCATTTATATATCAATTTTACTTTAATGTAAAAAATTTCAATTCTTAAGAATAAAAAAACTATTATATTGTGCTAATCGTTAAAAGGGTTACAGTTGTTTTAAAACAAAGATATGATTGTTAAAAAGTCAAATAAAATTGTATAAATATTACTATAGTATATTTTATATAAATAAATTAATCTTTTATTATAACTATATAAATTCTATCTACCTAATTATAAAAAATAATTTATATTAATTTTATACATTATGTAATACCAAGAGTGCCCTTCCACTCACTTATAAAAGGATCTTCATAACCTATACTCCTCATACATTGTGATCATTTTATATCAAATAGAACATACCAAAATATCTTCTTATATTCATTCCCCACATCTTAAATCTACAAGTGTTTCAAAAATTCAATCCATTAAATGCTTAACGTGTAATCAAAAAGAGGTTTCTAAATGAAGAGGTACAACCCTTAACCGAGTCCTTTCAATTTTATCATTTCCTATACCACATATAAATCTATGGTATCCATTATAAAATAATTACTAAAATATCAATGATATTTCTTGATGTTATCATGATTATGGGAGAACCATTTTAAACATGTTATTCTTCCAATGAAATGTGAAAACATTGATCATTCAGACACACAACTTATCATCCCCACCTACCAATGAAAATAATTTGACATCAACACTTGAATTAGATTGTTAAATCAATTTACATAATATATATGTTAATTATGAAATAATTATTTTCTAGAAATTATAATATCATTTCTAACTTCATACATTACAATCCATTGGATAATGTTAATTCCCCTCTTGCATATGTGGGAACTACCACCTCCATGAAGGGATGTGATCAGTTTCTCATTTCCACTTTACATCATTGGTTATAATAATAGAATTAATTAATATATATTGTATATATGTTATAATAATGATTCTAGTATGGTGAATTATTTTTTATGTCTCTTTAATTCTAACAATTGAAAAGTGAAATCTACATTTAGTCATATATACCAATTACCATCTCCATGAGTTGTGTTGTATATTTTTCTATCTATACCTTTATGGATAAATATAAATATGTATATAATTAATTATATATAATAATTTTATTATAAATAAAAATATTGTGATGATATAAATAACATGTTAGAACACATATCTGAAAAAATGAACCATAATTCCCAGGTAAAATAAACAATTTAGCACCCAGAAATAACGATTTCAATAAGGAATTATTAATAAATCAGGTTCAAAAATTTATAATTAGACCCTATATGATATTATATGGATTTACCTGAATATTTAAAATATAAATAAAAAATTAATACTAATTATACAATAGTAGTGATCATTTTTGATATAACTCCAACTCATGGAATGATATTTGATCTCAATTTCCACTCAATTGACACATACTTGGTACAATTCCCTGATTAATTTTTTAGAGGAAAATATAATATATTATTAAGGTTTTTGAACTTTATATCAATTTATTCATGATTATTAATGTTTTAGTTCATGTTTATTCATTCAAGGGGATAAAATTTAAGAGATACCTATGATGTAATAATTTATTTCAATTTTATTTTTGGGATTCCTATTATTTTCATTGAAGAAATACTATAATAAATACATCATAAAATTCATTTATTTTATTATAATCTTAATATTTAATGATTTTATTTATGAAAAAATATACTTTATTTTATTTTTAACATTAATCAAATAAATGATTATTTAAAATATTATCTGATCTTAATTATCATTTCAATTTTCTATGTTTTAATTTTTTTCCATATTGTTCAGAACTACATTAAAAAGTCCATTTTATTTAATAAAATTATTCATTAAATATAATTTATGTTTTCCTTGATTTTTCAAAAGGGTTGAAATGATTATTTCTTATGTTTTCTTAAACGGGCATTTTTTTTACTTTCTTTGTAATCGGGGAAATGTATTTTTAGAATGAATTCAAAATGAAAAGATTCTCTAGGATCCATGAAAAGTTTATAACACAAATATTTGTTTAACTTTTTCTTGGATTTAAGATGTAAACTCATTATTGAAAGAATAATCAATTTTTTTCTCAATAACCCACTCTTTAAAAATTCACTAAATTGTGTTCAATATTCATTGGTCATAAAATTTTATTAAAATATGTATAATTTTGTTGTCATTGATTCATTTTTTTCTAAAATGTATACAATTTTTACATTCAATGTTTTGTTAGGAATGTTATTTGACTAAAAATGAAATTCCGAAAATTTCATATTATTTGATCAAAATGGTTTTTTTCTATAAGAAATATAGTTTATGAATTAAATTTATCATTCAATATATGATGTATGAATTGGACTTGCAGTGATGGGTGGGGGGGTGGGGAAATTATATATCCCCTTAATGCATCATTAGGTCACAAATGTAAAACATGTTGTCAAAATATATTAAATTGGATTTTGTTTTATACTTACCCATCAATTACATTACCATGCCACAATACCTCAGTTGTAAAGATACACAGATGTATAATATCTTGACATCCAACATTAATCATTTCATTCATTGATAATTAAATAACAATTATCCATTATACTAATACATCGATAATATCCAGGTATGCCCTTTTTCTATAGTCATTTATTAAATTTAATGTTTTCAAATTTATTTACTATTGTATATTGATTATACCTTCTATGTTCATGATAATGTTTACCGTATGTCACCCTTAAAGATAATCTGAGGTTAACCTATAATTGGTTACCTTTATTAGGGATATTAAGGTGGATGTTTTGAAAAATATTAAGGATGAATGAATTTAAATTTTGTAGTATATTTTATATTTCCAATAAAATTTTATAGTCATGTAAGTATCTAGTTTTCTAAGACAGATAAATCCATAAATCATTCATCGTGAGATACCTTATATAATTTAACAATGTATCCATGTAATCATTGACATATATTATTGGAGTTGATGTATGTACAGTTAATATGATAGGAATATTTGTAGTAACATTGCAATCTAGATTTTAATTAAATATAGGGGACATTATAATTATGAAAATTCTTATAGAATTAGAGAACTTTTTTTCTCAACATATTGGAAGATTATAAGAAAACTGAGAGTGTTCCATTGATAAAAGGTGGAGCCTAATTGAATAATGTGAATCCAAAAGCATAGGAAATGAAGGGATATCTCTGGTTAGAAATCAAAATATATGGTGTTATAATTGTGAATATTAGAGAATTATTTAGGAAACTAACTTAGGTTATAAAAAATGACTAGGATAATTTGGGTCTAATAGTTTTTCCACAATGAGATTATATTATGTTGGATCAATTCATGCGATAGAAGCATCCATATATTAATGAAACAAATAATCAATTAGTTGTTGAGAAATTGATAAAGTCTATCAAAAAAGTTTTCCGTTATATGGGATGTAATGAAATTGAAAATGTTATTTAAGAAGCCTATTAGTTACTTGGACATGTCTATTGATTGTGGACATTGATCTAGAATATTTAAAGTGGTTGAAGAAATAGAAAACATATAATGGAAATATTTTAAAGTAAAATTATTCACGAAAAACATCCCCTGAAAATATATTGCTGAATAGGAGAGGGAGTTCCTCACATTGATGAATAAGGATGAAAAAACAGAGGTAGATTATTAGTATTGTTTTATATGATTATCTTATAAAGCATCAGACTACATACACAACCCATAAGGAATTATTTATTGTTTATTTGATGGGATTAAGTGGATTCTTTACATGGGAAATGTTTTAACAAAATTTTAATCTTATTTTCATATAGTTTCATGTACCATTAAGATAGAGAAATAATATTCTAGATCTTATATATTCAGTAGAAATGAAAATAATATGATGTCATATAAGAACCATAAAAAAGATAACACATCAAGGAACAAAAATAATTCAATTTATAGCATGTAAAAATTATGGAATGTAAGATAATAAAAATGTGTGAAGGTGATGTGAGTTTGTTATAGGATTTGAGATTGGTGTAAAACAGATAATAAATGTATGGAAAATAATGAGAACTCTAATATCAAGTGTTACAAATATAAAGAGATTTGTAATTATTCAATCCAGTTCTCCAAGCATCATTGGAACATATCAAATAACAAGGAAACAAGGTAAGATAAAACCAATAGAATTAATATTGTGAAAGAGGAATTTCCAAGTAATGTCATTATTGTAACACTTATAATCTATTATAAATATATTTATGATTTATATGATTCGTGTTCTACCCACACTTTTATATATAAATAAATTTATAATGGTATGACATTGTGACCTTAATGATAAGATGTTGAGTTTATAGGGGAGACTATTAATTATATGATGGTCACAAATCAAGTCAATAAATCTTGCTCGATAGAAGTATCTTGGAATTTTATAACCTAAATTCTTTTTATTAATGTAATATTTTACTTATATGTAATATTGGGAATGAACTGGTTCTCTTAGAAAAAATCCAATATCAATTATCGAGGAATGTCAGTTGTATTTGATATTCCTATTCATCATAAGACTATCTATCTATGAGAGTATGAACCTAAAATCCCATTAGAAATTATATACATCATATAGAATTTATTATCTATTCTTGAGTTATATTTATCTCATATGGTTGGAAAGGAACTCAACATTGAATATATCCTTATTTAATGGGTTTTTTGTTGTATTCCTAATAGAGTTTAATTGCACTCCACTGAAGCGTGACACTGATGTTTGAAAATAAATCATACCGGGGGCTAAACCTATATCGAAGAATCTATATAAAATGAACCCAATCTAGTTATATGAATTGTTGAATCTAATCAAGTAGAATTTATATTAGCTATTCGTTTTTCCAATTGCTTTACCAGGTGGTGCACCTATTCTTTTTTGTTAAGAAGGGAGATGTCTCGAAGAATATTATAATTCATTATCATAATTTTAACAAGATCACTATTTAGTCCATATATTTATTACCTCATTTAAATGACCTATTTTATTAATTACAAGGAGGGAAATATTTTTCAATTATTGATCTTAAATTTTGACATTATAACTTACTGGTCAATAAGGAGGATATAAAAAATACTTCCTTCTATATAATGTTTAATTATATATATATATATGTATTTATTTATATAAATTTCATTTTTAATTACCAATTATCTTTCAATATTCAGTTATATAATGAATCGACTCTTATGATATTACCTAGATAAGTGTTTTAATTACTTGTAAATAATACCTGTTTATATTCAAAGTTTATGAAAAAGAATTACAATTTTTTTAGAATATTCTAATTTTTATGAGGAAGGATTATACTTGTGAAAAAATTACTATGTATGAAAAATGGACATAAAATGTCTCATTATTATGTTATATAATTGTAGGTGAATGT
This sequence comes from Viscum album, assembly GCA_963277665.1. NCBI lineage: Eukaryota > Viridiplantae > Streptophyta > Magnoliopsida > Santalales > Viscaceae > Viscum > Viscum album. Next base: position 974,162,899 of record OY728133.1, read on the forward strand.
ATACCGGTTAACCCTTAAAAGATAGAATTTATTGAACAACGGACTATATTAATCACACTAATAGTGATCCATAGTTTTATTGGGTTTGTTGGATACTATAGACTCTTTAAGGGATGTATATAATGACCATAAAATCTAATCACCATGTAGACATGAGAAGGGGTTATTTTCTCTTCTACTGATGACTTTCATGATAATTTCAAAGAATGAAATTTATGGTTGATTATTGAGCTCGTGCATTCAATATAAAATTGTGGAGATGGGTTTTTGATATATATTTATTAACTATTCACGGAAGCATGAAACATAATCATACATAAAGATATGTAGATAGCATATTCCTCTAAGAAATTTTATATTCCTGAGAAAAATTTGACGAGTAATGATTTATAGATGACATTAGTAATTTCTTTTATTGAAGATATAGAGGAATTATCTATATGATTATAATTTGAATATGTATCTAATTTTAAAAGAAATAAGTATTTATTTACATATAATGAGTTATATTTTCACAATATAATTCATTTTTAGTTGTTCAAAGTTTTGATTAATCAAGAAATTCCCAACATGGTAATGTAGACAAGGTGGATGATGCTCTTAGTTGAAAAAACAAGAAAGTTTATCTAAGACTTGCATTGAAAAAGATCTAGTATTTAGACATTTATAGAAGATCTATAGTAAAATATTGATAAATTTGAATAGATATTAAATTTATTAGATTAATGTTCAACCATACATCCAATGTAAAATTAAGAATTCACTTAATAGGTACTTAAAATAGAAAATTATGATTAGGAATGATTTTATGGTAAATCACGATCATTTTAGAAAGATAAGATTCAGAAACTAATAATTTACACCATCAATACCATATTCAAAGAATGATCAATTGGATGAAGAAAATATTCTATCAATCTTTTTTGAACATTAAAGTACAAGGATATATAGAGATTTAAAAGAACAATTTTTGTGGAATAACATAAAAATGGATATTATAGAATTTTTCCAGGATTCCAAGTGTGTTAGCAAGGTAAGATTGATATAAAGAATTGGATGTATATGTTAAAACTATTAAAAAATTAGAAAGTGAATGTAAAATCAATATCACATATTTTTTCAATGGAATGAAAAAATTATCTATTGACCATAATGTTATTTGTGATGTAGTCGGTGTTTTGATGATATTAGTGTTTTTTTCAATACAAATGATTATTTTCCTTTGGATCATCTTACTCTGTAATATATTAAATATATTTGAAAATTTAATATTTTTTTAATCTTAATTGTATTTGATCTAGATTTTAGATATACCTCAAATATTTGGATAATACTTCATCATGATATGGATATAGAAATGAATTTATGTACTTCTTATTATCCTCTAATAGATGGATAGTCTGTGAGGAATATCCAAAATCAAGAATACATTTTGATATATACTTATAAGGTCGTAAAAGGTGTTCTAGATGAACTCATTTCATTTCTAGATTTTTTTTCACAATAATTTCTTTCCCTAAATAATTTAGATGGTTACTTATGAAGATCACTTTTACAGGAAGTGAATTACTACAAGGTTCGTGGATAAAGCTAATGAAATACTGTTATTGGGACTTGATCTCGATTAAGAAATTACATATATTGTTAAATATATCAAAATCACATACGAGAATCACATAGTCAGCAAAAATGTTACGTTGATAGTTTTTAGTGAGACCTGGTGTTTAATGTTGGTGATTAAGAATCCCAACAGATATCTCCTTGGAAGAAGGATGCAAGATTTCTAAGTATGTTCAAAATTATCCCTATAAATACCAGTCCATTAGAAATTTTTTATCATATTGAGATGGTATCTTATCACATAGTTCTTCCATCGAGTCAATATTAAGTTCATGATGCATTAAATGTATCCCTATTTAAGAATCACATACCATATTCATCACACATACTAAACTCAAAGGTCAGACCACTTGTTAAATATCTATAATATAAAGAACAATTAGTGATGAATGTAGTTAAAATTATTAATGTTCTATAAAATAGGGCCACTCACTTGGTCAAATTTTTGTAATGGAATTATAAAATATAAGATTCTTTGTGGGAACCTGATGATGTGATGATGAACATGTATCCTTGGATTTTTTATAATGAGTGATTTTTGTGGAAAATTATTATAAGGGGGTAGAATGTGACTCCCCATGATATTATTATATATTTCATTCCAAATAAACATCCAATATTATATGACACACACATCACCAATTAAAAATGAATTATTATATCATATACCATTAAAATATTGTCCTCAAAATTCATTAAATGAATATGAATAACCATATTAATATGAACATATATAAATGATGTACTAATAAAATTTATTGGTTAATGATTAGGAAACAAGCACTCAAATTTTCCATTAAATAATTTTACTCCTCTATTTTTTTGAAAATTAGTTTTATTTCCCAATGTGATAGAATATTATAATTATGTTTCTTTTCTATATCTATAAATGGTTTAGTCTGTTAAAACTATACATTTTTTAGTAGGAACCTAATGAATATTTGGGGGAATTATTTTCCTTTTCGGTTGATGTCTTGATAAAAACAACTGTTCGAAAAGGAGGCAGAAAAAATATTTTGAAATAAATGATCCTTTTATGGAATGATTAAAAATATTTAGGAACTCAGTATTAGGGACAATATCATCACCATGTGGGTAGAAACCCTAAAATATGGATGATTTGTTTTAAAAAAATTATATATATGGGGTTTCTATAATTGGAGATTGGTCCACATTGGATTTTAACTTTATTATAATATCATTACTTATAAATAAATGAAGAGATTAAATATAGGTTTTGGATCTATGGATCTAAAAACATACTTTATTTGAAACCAGGAATGGGATCCTCACTTTATTACCATTGATTTTATTGATTGCTTTCCCAGGTCTATGTGATAATATGTTCCTTGAGTTTGGTGTATTCTAATCTAAAAATTTTGAATTACATTCTCCTTGATACGAGTAATCCTATATATAAGAACAAGAAAACCAATATGCATTGGTTTTTTAAATTTTAATGAGTTATTATGTAGGTTTATCTCTCTAAACCACTGATAAAATATGTGGTGTTTCCTACCAGTGATTAAAATTTGAATCTCAGTGTTGATAATGAACAATTACCAAGGTTCCACCTTGATTACTAAATGATAGAGAATGATATGTGGAATTATAGGAGTATTGAATCAACCTACACATTCTAAAATCTATATAAGTATGATTTAATGTTTATTAGAATATGAGAATCACTTATAAGAGGGACTTAAATGAATCTTAGTCTAATAATCTCCTAGACAACTCAAATAATTTTCAGGACCTCCAATACCCATAACGATAAAATGTTTCTTGAAAGGAAAGATGATTCATCCGTATAAGATCATTTTCCCTATAAATTATAAATTAAATATGGAAGATGATCATATTAAGGATAAAAATATACCTTAGGATATTTTGGACAAGTATATAAATTTGAATGATAGAAGAATTGAGGAGATTTGGGATACATTAGAGGGACATCAGGGGAAGGATGGTTCTCCACAATAATATAAACTTTCAAGACATTAATGTGGAACCATTGTTTATAGAAATGAAAAAACATGTAATGGGTAAGACGATAATATTGTAATGAATAATTATAGTAATTATCAATTAATTTTGGTTAGTTAGGTTTCTACATAAGGATCTCATGATCAATGATAGAGGCACTAGACTGGGGTACTTCAACCTAAGCATTTGGTTCGGATTCAAGGAACTCAGAGTGTGGATCATGAAGGTTCATAAGGAAAGGAAATTGTAGCTGACCACATCCAAAATTCAATGTATATTGTTCAATATGATAATATGATACATGAGTAGAATAGTGAGGAATAACGATATGATAAAAAATATAGAGGCTCATCAAATAAGGATATAGAACTTGTATTTAATAGAATCGTGAGTATCACTACCTCCAATAAATTTCATTATCTTGTGAATTGGGTAGATGAAACTAATGATGAAAGGGAATAGAAGGATATTACTTATATATTTAAACTTAATAATTATTACATTACAAGGGTTAAATCAATTTTAAAATTAAGAATATGTTTTGGAATTGACAAGGGATGGGGAATGATCTCACTATCATATCCCATTTCAATTTCATTAACATGTGAATTCAAATTGTTTTATGGGTTGTGTAAACAATGATGAATTTTGAAATATGAAATTCATTTAACTAGGAATATTTTGGTTACTCTATCTAGATTCATAACATTCATGATGTAACATTGGGTACTCTCTCAGTCTTAAGGAATTAAGTGCACACTATAATTCTTCCTAGGTTTGTGATGACCCGGACACTCGCAGTCCATACCTTTTCCAAATTCCTGATCCTATGGGTGATGTCTTGGTGGTAGGACATCATTTCGGCATGCGACCGATCGGGGTGACTGAGAAGCACGACCGATCAGCACGACCGATCAGTGTCACCCAACCTTGTTGGGTTTCTCTTCTATAGTTTTTCCCGTAACGCCTCTTTTGGGATTTTCAACCTTTTTTTCAAGTGGTTCAAAGCCATTTAAAATCCCATAATTAATAACCAATAAATCTCGAGGGACCTATTCAATTGATAATTAAATAACAATTAATTCCATCTTGCGTAACCACCCAACCGCGTGGGGAACCACGATCTGAATTTAAATCCATTCAAATCCCCATATCCCGTAACAACAGGATCTTATATATATATCGCATGGGAAGTTATTTATCCACTTCTTCTTTTGTCCTACTTTATTCTTCCCCCTAGTGCAGCTAGAGTCCATTCCCCCTATGTCTTGTGGTATGCCTCTGCTGGAGCTTTCTGCACCTCTTGGAGTCTATGGAATTCCTCCCACGCAAGCCACACATCCCTTGTTTTTGGCGGGTGGAGAAAAATGTTGATCCTTGATCAATAAAGTAGGGTTTTCCTTCTCCTCTCTTTTCTGTGTATCATGTGGGGTGGGTACATTTTTGTCTCTCTGGGAATTGATGAAACCAAACTTAATGAAGATAATAAACGGACTTTTATTGAATGAATGGGGGGGTGTGATTAATGATTCTGTTGTACTACTTTTATGTTGTATGTGTTGTGAATCGTGTGGGCCTATGCTCACTGAAAATCATGGTCGTTGGTGGACTTTCCTTGTGAACTAATGAATCATTGTCTTCTATGATGATTAAATGACTTAACCTGGAAATTGGTTAATCACGTAAACTCATTTGGTTTAAATGGATGTTCAGTAAAACAAGAATATCTGTGTTGCCACCCCTATTAACAAACAGAAATAAGATCCTAAAGAGAGATGTTCTTAAACCTGGAAGTTTTCCACTCTGCTTGGTGGTGGGTGTGTTGTTCTTCCTGGTGGTTTTGGGAAGATGTGAATGGGGATGGGATCCGCTGTTGTGGCACAGTTGTTGGTTGTGAATATGAAGCTGTGTGGTTGCTCTACTATGACACAAACTCATTTGGAATCCTCTATTGTTGATAAATGGTGGGATCCTCATTTTTGGGACATGGGGATATGTCTCGGAGTTTTCTTTGTCTCTAGTACTTCTAGGGATCTCACTTATTTCTTTTGTGAAGTTTTCTTTGGTTCCAGTACTTTTAGGGATCTCAATTATTCCTTTGTCGTTGTGTCTATAAAAGAGAACCAGGTGTGAATGCTTAAATTGTTGTTTGGCTGTTTATTTTTTTCCTAGATTGTGTTTATGCATGTTAGTTTCCCAACAGTGCATAATTCACCCTAATGGGATCACGTGAACATGAAAACAAGAATGGTTGAGTGGGGAATTAGTTTGGGAAGGAGTTGTGACTTGGCCGTGAGTGTCGTGGCTTCTTTTGTGAATGAATAGAAACAAGGGTGTTTGTTCTCAGGTTTTGGAACCTCTAGGTTTGGATGAGTGTTTGTTACCTATACATATATCTATAGCTTTTATGTTTCTTTTTCATGGACCACCCAAGTTGGGCACTTAGTGCTGAAAACCCCATTTGAGGAGAGGGTGTTATTACCTACACTCTTATGAGTGGCTGGTTGTTAGCTCCTTTTCTTATCCCTTTCTCGAATATCCCAAGACACTTCGGGCATGCTATAATGGCTTGAAGAACAATATCAGGACAAGAATCTTCGGGCAGGGAAGTTGTGGCGATTGGGCCAGGTGTTTGTGGGAAAGTTGTTTCCCAAGTGTCTTCAGGATGAGGCCCCGGTGTCTTCGGGCATGGTAGTTTTTGTTCTGACCCAGGTGTTTGCGGGTGTGGTTACATGTGGTGGTTGTGACCCAGGTTTGTGCGGGTGGGGTTTGGAAGTGGTACTATGGTGAGGTTATAGCCCAAGTGTGTGTGGGTGGGGTTTGGCTATGGGACTGCGGTGAGGTTATGGCCCTGGTGTGTGTGGGTGGGGTTTGGCAATGGGACTGCAGTTACAATGACGGGATTGGTTCGATGCATAGGATGTCTTCAATAACTAGTGGGAAAGTGGCATAGGGTACCCAAATATCGATGTGCAATTACTATACATTACTTTCCTTGCGTTATTTGGGGAGTGTTCCTTGGTGAGACTTGGGTGGATAGTTTTTCCTTTCTAGGTTCTTTCGTTTTTCTTTTCTCTTAAGGAAATAGAATGCCTCTCCACTTGTGCTTGAAAGTTTTTGGTTTTCCCTGCTGAGTGTACTTGTATGATCACCCAACAAATAAAAATCTATTTTCAGGATTACAGGAGTACTTCAGGGATCATGCAGGACCGTACTAGCTCAGACCTTGGGGCAGTTGCTGTTTTCGTTTTCCTTTTTCTTGGTACATTACCTTTGGAGTATTTGTGGATTGTATCTTTTAATTTTTAACATACATATGAGAATGGTTTACTTTTGGATTTATATATACTTTCAGCTTCGGTTTTGATGGGGTTTCTAACTTATCTTTAGGTCCTATAAAAATAAAAAGGGTAATGCCTTCCATTTTTTGTGAGATTATATACCCTTGGTGCTGGTCGCCACTCCGGGACCTATATAAGGCAGGTTTCGGGGTTCATTTTCTCTCCTTCAACTTAAAGAATGAAGGGCATGGAAATCTGCTGACCCTTCCCTCCTTTTGGTGAAGGCGAGTCATGACAGAATAGTATCAAAGGGAGGTTGAGAGATAGGATGGAGTCTGGATTTAGGAACAGTGAGGATTGCATAGGGTGGTAGGGAAACAGTGTTGGGTGACCTTGGTGCATGAATTAGGCTAGGGAAGACTGGCTAGGACACAGGATTTTAGGGCCCCCTGTGATCCGATGCAAGGAATTTGGACCTACCGAACGACCAAGTGAGGCTACACTGATTGCAGGGTAGAGAACCTAGGAAAGGTACATACATCATAATCACTTGTGTTATTTTGTTTGATGGGTGTCTTGTGGATTCAAAATAAATAAAGGGGTCTATGAAAATTTAAGAACAATATTCAACACAACCCAGTATTAGGCATTATTTATTTACCTTGCAGCTATGGGACCTCAGAGGTGACCACGTGTAGTGCGGGCTATTGAGGCGTAGGAGGTTGACTTGGCTGATTGGTAGAGGACCAACCAAAATGAGGAGGTTGATCAGTGGCAGAAGACTCTTCGAGCCTTTCAGCGACAGATCCTCGACAAGTACGAGGGAAGCACCTCGAATATGGAGACGGAGAGATGGCTTGAGGAACTAGTGATAGATTTTGGCTGATTCCGGGTCTGACGGAGAACTGGGTTCCTCTGGTTGTCAGCCAGATGCGTGGAGCAGCGCATCCGTGGTGGACAGTTTATCTTGGAGAGAAGAGGGAAGCTGAGGTTGCATGGGCAGACATCGAGAAGGAGTTCCAGGCGGTATTCTTCTCTTCCACTATGAAGGCCAAGAAGAGGAAGGAGCTACTCTCCCTATAGCCGAGGAGTATTTCAGTGAGAGATTTGGGGATCAAGTTCAAGGATCTCCTGAACTTTTCTCCGGACCTCTTTCCGAATGATGAGTCTCAGGCAATATGTTTAGAGGAGGCACTCCGACCTTCTCTTCAGTACGTTGTTACCCCCTTCACCCTGCCGACATAATTAGAGGTTTAGAAGAAAGATGAAGTGGTGGAGAGGATGAAATGGATGGGAGGTGTGCCACAAGAGGGGATCTAGTTAGGCTCATCAAAGGGGAAGGCTGTAACACCCCAGGTAAATAAGGAATATGAAATTTTCATATTTATCCATATTTGTGAATAAAATATTAATATGAATTTAAAGGGGATGCTATGCTCGATGGTGTACCCAACACGCAACAACGAGTTTCTTGGAATCTTACGTTGCACTCTAATAATAAAATAATATTATTTTAAATGTTAGTTAACAAGAAGTCGTTGTACTGGCGGGAATGGATAGAAATAACTAAAATATGATTAGATGTGTTTTTAAATGTTTATACATTTACCCAATAAAAGATAGAGGCTTAAAATACGGAAAGAGTTCAATTTTAGGCATTTATACCCTAATTTTCACGAAATGTCCACTTATCTCCTTTTGATGGAGAACCGTCATTAAATATAGTTTTGATCACTCTTATACTTTATTTTGGACCAAATATAACTCTTCTTTAGAATCGGGACATCAAAATTTACTTTGTGTAAATTTTTGGTACCTTTCTGATAAAGTTCATTTTTTTATGAAGTGTAAAATGTTGTATTTAAATTCAAAACCTCTTTTTAATCTAAATTATTTATATGATTAGATTATTATTTTAATTGGTTTTAAAGTGAAATTATAAAATATTTTTACCAGTTAATCCAATGGTGGTCATTGGAATCAATTTCACTTTGAAATTGGACTTAAACTGGTGTCAATCTTTTGATACTTATTGTTTTACAAAAACACGCTATTTGTCATGACAGCGGGAATTAATGATTAAATTAATTAATTTGACTTATAGGTTTTTAATTTTGTAAAATGGAATTCATTTTTGAATTCGGAATATCAAATATAGCTTAGGGTGAATTTTTGGTAATTTTCTGAAAAACTTCAATTTTTGATGAATAGTGAAACCACTAAGTGGTAATCAAGCAAACTGATTTTTCAGTTAAATGAAAGTTTACCACTAATGTGTATTGAATTTTAAAAATCCGACATACATGATTTTCATTAAGAAGTAAAATGTGGTTCAATGAGATTATAATAATTTTTTGGTGAATAGTAACTTATTAAGTTCTTAATCGCGATTAGAGGTAATTAGTGTAATTTAAGGTAAAAATGATATTATAAGAATGTGAAACACCATGACACTTGTACTAAACCTATTGGGTGAGTCATGGACGACAAATACAAGCCATGGGCCAACTTGGGGACCCCATGGAGCCACTTTAGTTGGAAAATGACATTAATATATTTTTATTTAATGTTAAAGTGAAAATGACACTAACATAAATTGTTTTACTAAAATAATTTTTTTGTGGGGTTATACAATTCCAAATTTTTATTATAAATATTCATTGGAAATATAAAAAGATTTCCTACATCATAGTATTTTTTTTATAATTTTTGGACATTAAATAAATTATATTATATATGACATAATAATGATGCAGCGATGACATCATTATTTGACGATTTAAATAAAATGGAAAGATAATGAAACATATAAAACCTACACATGGAAAAAACCAATTGGATGAGTGGATTTCGAACCCTTATCACCTTATCCACGAATTATATCAATGTGGGACCTTTTAAAACCGAAAAACATTTTCAAATAAAGTAATATTTCATTAATTTCCAAAAGTACCACTCCTCTCCTCTTATAAAAGGCCCCCACCTCTACCTCATTTCACACACTTCTCAAGCATTTGGCTCGGCCAAACCCTGCCCAATTACTCTCTCCACATCCCTCTCCTCATCCTAGTGGATTCCCATTGGGCATAATCCTTTCAAAGGAATCCTTTAGGCTCAAATCAAAAGGAGTTACACTTTTAAAGGCAATTCATTCTCTCTTGTTCATTTGTTTTATTTTGCTTCTCCAACCCTCTAAACTCTTTTTATTTACTTCTTTTGTAACAACAACAGTATATTCAATATACTAGGATGTTTTTATAATATTTATATGAGCTACACTCTCACACAACTACATCAAATGGTTAAAGAACATACGGTTTCCGTGGATGGCGAAATTCTGCCTCCCGAAACGATGATTGTTCAATACTCATTTAACACCTTCAAGGGTGGACATTATGATGTCACTATTTTTATATATGATATATAATATGTTTATGTTTTCTTTAAGCTTCTGTATTTTTCATTTTTGGCATACCTTTATGGTTTCCATTATGGGTAAACACGATATCTTCATTTAAGGAAGTGCGGACTACCGCCCCCTAAAAGTGATGTGATTCGTTAATGCCATATGTGGGACGTGTAAAGGATGGATTTAAAGTTATTATATATGATTTTATACAGGAATTATAATATACCTCTATATAATTATTATTTCTTTCCATTAAAGTATGAGATAGAAATGAAAGTAGCGTTCATGCGTACGTACGGCTTACCGTCTCCATGAACGGTGCATTTCACTTCTTATCCCCAAATGTAATGTACTATTAAAATTACATGTATATAATGTATATATATAATTAATGATATGTCTAAATGATGAATATAATTCTGGAATTAAAATATACATACCTCTCATTTAGTTTTAATTCCACTAATAAGACAAAGAAATGGAAGTAGCGTTCATGCGTACGTACGGCTTACCGTCTCCATGAACGGTGCATTTCATTTCTTACCTCTAAATGATTATGTAATATTATAAATACATGTATATGCTGGATATATATGATACATATTATATCCAAATCGGGAATTTCATTCTGGATATAAAGAACTTTTGACCACATGAACAACATGTAATTGTAAGAAGTCAACTTTCGACTTAAGAACCAAATATTGACAAAACAAACATTATTAACTTAAATGGTTACATAATGTTTATAACATGGCAATAAGTGATATAAAAAGAATAATGAACTTTAAAAAGGTTCTTAATCAAGTATAAATTAACTCAAGTTTATTATTCAGGACGTTAAAGAACGATCTAGTCAAGTCGGACCCGAGGTAAGGGACTTCGTCTCAATCTCCTTTCATTGAGGCATATTTAGTTTTATACACAACTTTCTTTTATACGGTGTATAAATTCCTTTGAATTTTACTTTTATACAAATGGAATCTTTTTCTACAAAGCGTTTTACTAAATGACAAAAAGGAATGTTTTTTTAACGTACGCGGTGACAACGACCTTTTCCGCCGCCGCGAGTATTATTTGATCTTTGGCTTTCTCAACAAGTCGTAATGTTTTTAGAATAAAATAAATACCATATACTCTTTTATGTATTTTGGTATTGAAAATGGTTTTGAAAAAGGATTCTATTAGGTCAATATATTTATGATATATTGTGATTGAAATGTGGAAATGTTATCATTCCTTTATATTGGTTTTATGTTTTATGATTTTATACTGGTACTTGGACATTTTAACGGGTGGTTACGTTATAAACCATATGACGGGTGGTGCCGTGAATACCAGGATGGGTGGTTACGTTATAACCTCCAATGCATTGGGTATGGAAGTCAGCCGTATGGCTATTCCATTAAGTATGTATGGAAATTGTCCGTATGGCTATTCCATTAAGTGATATGTGTGGAAGTAGACCGTATGGTTATTCCACTTAAGTAAGTTTATGTCTCAAGTTACCTTTATATATGTTATGTGTTCTTTATATGGGTTTTATGGTTATACTTTGGTTACAAAAAGGTAAGTAATGATACTTTATTCAGTGAGGAGTTTTACTAATTCATGAAGGTGAAGGTATTACTTTGATATAGTATACATGGTTTACTTGATGTTTGAAAAACTAACAGTTTTCATTCTTTTGGAATCCCTTACTGAGCTTTTTATGCTCACCCCATGTTTTTTTGAAATGTTTTTCACAGGACTTAATATGGAATAAGGTCAAGGATGGGATCAAGGGAATGTCATGCTATATAAAACATGGAACTAGACATGTTTCTTTCAAGAGTTTTGTTTTATTATGGAAACTTAGTATAAGTGACTACTTTGTAATCTTTTGAGATGTAATAGTTATGTTCTAATTCTCTAAAACTCTAAACCTGAAAAGATCCTCGACCTGAATTATTCATTTAATTCAATATTAAGTAAGGTTTAAGGATGGGGCCTTATAAAGGCTGTCAGCAGCAGGTCTCTAGCATCAGGGCCCTCTAGGTTCCGACCAATAGGGAGCATACCGCAACAGTTCCAGTTTCGGTCACACAGTCCTCGCCCTTTCCCTTCAAGATCGGGACAGAGGAACTTCATCTGTGGCAGCCATGGGAACCTATGAAACAAGATCCCGGATAGAGTATATTACGGTGGGGGTGGGCAGGTCCAACACCCACCTCAGCAGCATCAGTTCCTGTCTAGGCCCCTTCAGCAACAGGAGTAGGGGAAGCGGGCTCCCGCTACGCCGAGGGACGACGTTGTAGGAGGAGGCCGACCTCAGGGCTCTCCTCAGGGACCTCGACCCAGGCATGGCCGGGGAGGTGGCCGACAACCGAGAGGCAGAGAAGCTAGGCATGGTCAGTTGCACACCACAAAGGCAGCTGTTCCAGCATGGCCACAGGTCGTTCGAGGTATGATCAGCTTGTTTAGTTCCCTTAAATATGCCGTGTTCGATACAGGAGCTTCTCACACCTTTGTTACACCAATTCTGGCCCATGCACTGGGTTTAGACACTGAGAGACTTCTAGTTCAACTGGTGCTGAGCACACCAGTTGGAGGACAAACGAACTTGTTGTATGTTTGTCGAGGATGCAGATTGATGATAGGTCCACATCAGTCAGTCAGGGATCTCCTACTATTGTAGATATAGCCACACAATGTCATCCTAGGCATTGACTAACTATTCACTGTCTGTGCAGTCATTGGCTGCTTCTGAGGAAGGGTTTTGTTTTCCGAATTGTGCATCCGACAGGTGACTTTCATCAGCAAGCGGAGTTTCCTAGGAAGAAGCAAGAGAGGGGAACCCCTCCTCTCCTTGTGGGATGAGCTATAAGTGGAGTCGGTGGATGCAGAAATGGTGTATTTCCCAGGAATCTTTAGTGAATTTATGGACGTCTTCCCTGAAGAGGTGGATACTCTGCCCCCTCGACGTGATGCTGAGTTTGGGATTGGCTTGCTACCTGGTTCTCATCCAATTTTGTTGTCCCCCTATCAGATGGAATCATCAGAGTTGCGGGAGTTGCCGATCTAGATTGACGATCTGATGAAGAAGGGTTTTGTTCGACCAAGTGTGTCACAGTGGGCTACTTCAGTTTTGTTTGCAAAGAAGGCAGATGGTGGTCTAAGGCTCTGCATAAACTACAGGAGGCTGAATCAGGAGACGGTCAACATTCTCTACCCTCTCTCGAGGATATACGATCTCTTTGACTAGCTGAGGAGAGTTGGTTGGTTCTTGAAGATCGATTTGCGGTCTGGATATCACGAAGTGAGGGTGAAGGAGGGTGACATCTCGAAGACTGCCTTTAATTACAGATATGGTCACTTTGAGTTTGTAGTCATGTCGTTCGGTGTTAGGAACACACCAGATATGTTCATTGGGCTCATGAAGTCTGTATTCTAGGAATATCTGGACCGGTTCACAGTCATGATTATTGAAGACAACTTGATCTACTCAAGATAATAGGAGGATCATGTTGAGCAATTGAGAATGGTTTTAGAGGTCCTCCGCCAGCACCGGATCTATGGGAAGTTGTCCAAGTGCATGTTCTGGACACGAGATTTCCATTTCATTAAGCACGTGGTGTCTGAACAGGGGATAAAAGTGGAACCATCGAATGTCAAGGCAGTTGTTTCTTGGGAAGCACCGAAGAACATGGAGGAGGTTCGTAGATTCTTCTAGCTAACAGGTTACTACTAGAGGTTGGTTCCCAACTTCTCCTGAGTTGCGGCACCCTTGACAGCCTTGAACAAGAAGGACTAGGCATTCGTATGGGATGACCAGTGCAAGGAAACCTTCTGCTATCTGAAGAATAAGTTGGTTAGTTCCCCAGTGATGAGGTTTCCAGAAGAAGGGGTAGCATATGAGGTGTTTAATGATTCTTTAGGTGAAGGCCATGGATGTGTGTGGATGCAGAAGCAAGGGGTGATCTCTTATGGGTCTAGGCAGTTACTTCCCCATGATGTAACTATGCCACCTATGATCTAGAGCTTGTGGCGGTCATGTTCGCACTAATGTTGTGGTGGAACTACCTCATTGGAGAGTGCTTCTTGGTCTTCACGGATCACAAAAGCAAGAAGTACATCTTCTCGCAGCAGGACCTGAACTTACGACAGTGAAGGTGGATACAATTCCTTCAAGAATATGACTTTGAGATTTCCTAGACCTCGGGAAAGGGGAATGTGGTGGCTGATGTTTGAGTAGGAAGTCACAGAAGGATGCAGTCCAAGAGTCGGCAGATACTTAGAAGTCGATGGAGGAGTTGGCTGCCCTGCACCTGGATTCTAGGATGGAAGGTGGTAGAGGATTCCTGTATCATATGATAGTGAAATATTTTCTATTTTGGCAGGTTGAGGAGTCCCAATGGGGAGACTCAAAAAGAAAAGTGATACGTGACCGTGTTGACTAGAGAAATGCTCCGGAACGGTGGGCGGAGGATGGTCAGAACCCGATGCTTTTCCAAGGAAATCTATTTTTTCCAGAGGCAATGCACGGAAAAGTTCTTAGTGAGTTCCACAACTCACCCTTAGCGGTGAACTCACGAGTTTCCAAGATGTACCAGGGCCCGAGGAGACAGTTTTGGTGGCCCCGGGGTGAAACAGGCAGTATCAGAGTTCGTAGCAAAGAGCCTAGTGTGTCAGCAGGTGAAGACTGAACACCATGTCCCAGGCGGCTTGTTACAACCTTTAGATGATCCCGAGTGGAAGTGGGATGACATCTCAATGGATTTATTCATAGGGATACCCAAGGTTCGAGGAGGCTGAGACGTTATTAGTGTAGTGGTGGATCAGTTGATGAAATTGGACCACATTCTGACAATGAAGGAGTCAGGTGCAGTGGATGCTTTAGCATGATGGTATGTGTATGAGGTGGTGCAGTTTCATGGAGTTCCAAGATCCATAGTCTCGGATAGGTATGCATAGTTTACCTCATGAGTCTAGAGGGGATTGCAGCATGCTTTTGGCACCCAGCTACATCTTAGCACTACTTCCCATCCCCAGACATATGAACAGACACACGACACCATCCAGACGTTGGAGGACATTCTACATGCATGTATTATCGATTTTGGGTGATCGTGGGTGCGAAACTTGCCTCTGGTAGAGTTTTCCTACAATAATAGCTATCACTCTACCATTGGAATGGCTCCGTTTGAAGCCTTGTACGTGTGGCCATGTCGCTCACCCGTGTGATGGACTGAGGTTGGGGAAGAGAGTGTTCTTGGCCCAGAAGAAGTGCAGAGCACGAAAGAGAAGGTTTAACTTATATGGGAGAGGATAATGGTGGAATAGGACCGATAGTAGTCATATGACAATAATAGGAGGAGAACCTTGGATTTAGGGGTCAGGGACCACGTGTTCTTGAAGGTCTCCCCTCGGCATGGACAATAGAGGTTCGATTGGGGGAGAAAGCTCTCTCACAGATTCATCGGACTCTTCGATGTGTTGCGGAGGGTTGGAGAAGTGGTTTATCAGCTAGCGTTACCACCACTGCTACTGAGGATACATGACGTCTTACATGTGTCCCACCTCTATCAGTATCTGCATGAAGATTCACACATCCTTGACTGGGGAGAGCTAGATATCTAAGGCAATGCAACGTTTATGGAGTGACCAGTGATGAATGTGGATCGTGAGGATATGGTGCTTCGTGGATGAAATATTCCATTGGTTCATGTGTTGTGGAGGAATGGTGGGCTTGAGGAAAGTACCTGGGAACGGTAAGCACGGATGTGTTCCCAGTACCCAGAGTTGTTTTGAGTTTTGTGCTGTTCTATGATGTACTTTTTGTGACAGAACACTTTACCTTGTTAACTATGGAATCTGTGGTCTTCCTTTTTCTGTGCATGTGTGTGAAGTATCCTAAGATGTGGGGAGGGAAGGACCTAATCTCTAGTTAAGACACATTAGAGTGGATGCGCCTAAACCCGTGCAGGTGAGTCAGAGCTGCCCAAAGTGGATAATATCTTTACATGGAGGAAGGGAAAGCCCTCACCACATGAACGAACGGTTTAATCCTTTGTTTTACGGTGATTGTACCTGTTCAGGTTCACTCTTGGGAGGTATCTTCTGGGTCGGTTGTTCGTACCCCCCTCCTTTCATCAGTTCTGGTATTAAATTTTTGAGGGCAAGAATGCTTTGAGAGGTATCTGATGTGATGACATGGACCCTTGCGGTCCATCCCTTTGCCAAATTTCCTATCGTAGGGCTGACTTCTCGATGGTAGGACGTCATTTCGGCGTGTGACCAATCTGGGAGACCGGTCTGCGCAACCAATCAGTGCGACCGATCGATGTCACCCAGCCTTGTCGGGTTTCTCTTCTACAGTTTTTCCTGTAACACATCTTTTGGGATTTTCAACCTTTTTTTAAAGTTGTTTAAAGACATTTAAAATCCCATAATTAATACCCAATAAATCCCAAGGGACCTCCTCAATAGAGAATTAAATAACAAATAATTCTGTCTTTTGTAACCACCCAACCGCGTGGGGAATCACGATCTGAATTTAAAGCCGTTCAAATCCCCATATGCCGTAACAACGAGATCTTATCTATATATCGCACGGGAAGTTCGTTATCCTCTTCTTCCTTTTTCCTACTACCTTGTTCCCCCTGGTGAGCTTGGAGTCCATTCTCAACATGGATTGTGGTTCACCTCTTCTGGAGATTTCTGCTCCTCTTGGATTCCACAGAATTCCTCCCCTGCAAGCTGCACATCCCCTGTTCTTGGCGTGTGGAAAAAATGCCAATCCTTGTTCAATCATGTAGGGTTTTACTTTTCCTCTCCTTTCTGTGTATCATAAGGGGTGGATACGATTTTTTTCTCTGTGAGAATTGATTAAACCAAACTTAATGAAGATAATGAAAGGTATTTTAAATAATGAAGGGGGGGGGGTGTGATTGATGTTTCTGCTATACTTCTTTTATATTGTATGTGTTGTGAATTGTGCAGGCCTATGCTCACTGATAATCGTGGCTATTGGTGGTATTTCCTTGCACACTAACGAACCTTTTTCTTATATGAAGATTTAATGAATTAACCAAGAAATTGGTTAATCATGTAAACTCAGTTGGTTTAAATGGATGTTCAGTAAAACAAGAATCTCTGTGTGACCACCCCGGTTAAGAAACAAAAATAAGAACCTAATGAATGACGTGCTTGAACCTGGATGTTTTCCACTCTGTTTGGTGGTAGGGGTGTCGATCTGACTAGTTATTATGGGAAGATGAGAATGGGGATGGGATCCACTATTGTTTCATGGTTGTTGGTTGTGAATTTGAAGTTGTGTGGTTGCTCTGCTGTGACACAATGTCGGGTGGAATCCTATATAATTGAGAAATTGTGGGTTCCTGGTTTTGGGGACATGAGGTTGTGTCTCAGGGTTTGATTTGTCACCATTACTTTGAGGGATCTCACTTATCCATTTTGTGAGGTTTTCTTTGGATCATGTACTTTGAGGGATCTCACTTATCCCTTTGTCGTTGTGACCGTACAAGAGAACGGGGTGTGAATTCTTAAATTGATGTTTGGATGTTTCTTTTTTTTCATGGATTGTGTTTATGCCTGTTAGTTGCCTGGTATTGCAGAATCCACCCTAATGGTATCACGTGAACATGAAAAAAGAATGGTTGAGTGGGGAATTAGTTTGGGAATGATTTGTGACTTGGCTGTGAGTGTCGTGGCTTCTTTTGTGAATGAATAGTAATAAGGGTTTTTGTGCCTAGGTTTTTGGAACCCCTTGGTTGGAATGAGTGTTTGTTACCTATAAATATATCTATAGCGTTTAGTTTTCTTATTCACAACCCACCCAAGTTGAGACCTTAGTGCCGAACACCCCATTTCATGGTGAGGGTGTTTTTTCGAACACTCATATGAGTGGCTGGTTATTAGCTTCTTTTCTGCTCCCTTTTCTGAATATCCAAAGACTCTTTGGGTAGGCTGTGATGGCCTAAAGTCCATTATTGGCCCATGAATCTTCGGTCAGGGTAGTTTTTGCGGTTGTCCTAGGTGTTTGCTGGAAGGTTGTTTCCCAAGTGTCTTCGGAATGAGGCCCAGGTGTCTTCGGGCATGGTAGTAGTTGTTCTCACCCAGGTGTTTGTGGGTGTGGTTACGCATGGTGGTCGTGGCCTAGGTGTGTACAGGTGGAGTTTGGCAGGGGGACAACGGTGAGGTTATGGACCAGGTGTGTGTGAGAGGGGTTTGGCAGTGGGACTCCCATGAGGTTATGGCCCAGTTTTGTGCAGGTGGGGTTTGGTAATGAGTCTTTGTTGAGAATGGATGGATTGGTTCGAGGCGTAGGATGTCTTAAATAACCAGTGGGAAAGTGGCATGGGGTACACAAATATCGATGTGCTATTACTATGATTTACTTTCCTTACATTATTTTGGGAGTGTGCCTTGGTGAGACTTGGGTGGATAGTTTTTCGTTGCTAGGGGCTTTGGTTTTTCTTTTTTCACAGGGAATTAAAATGACTCTCCACTAGTGCACGAGAGTCTTTGGTTTTCCCTACTGAGTGTACTTATATGCTCTCCCTATGTATATAAAACTGTTTTCAGGTTTCCAGGAGGACTTCAGGGATCGTGCGGGACCGTACTAGCTCGGACCTTGGGGTATTTTCTATTGTCGTTTTCCTTTTTCTTGGTACATTACCATTGGAGTTTTTGTGGCTTGTATCTTTTACTTTTGAACATGCATATGGGAATGGTTTACTTTTGGCTTTACCTTTACTTTCAGCTTTGGTATTTTTGGGTTTCTATCTTATCTCTCGATCCTATAAAAATAAAAAGGGTAGTGCCTACCATTTTGTGTGAGATTCTATACCCTTGGTGGTGGTCGCCACTACGGGACCAAATGAAGGTGGGTTTCAGGGGTCATTATCTCTCCTTTAACATAAATATGGAAGGTCCTGGAAATCTGCTGACCCTTCCCTCCTTTTGGAGAAGGTGGGTCGTGACAATGTTAATTACCAACTTGTTTCATTATCTATTCAAATGAATAGGAAATAAATTAACTTAAAAATCAGATATTCATTTCATTATTCTGTGAGGAATAAAATGATATGGTAATAATTTTAATTAATTTATTCCCAAAAGCATTTGGGTTAGCACATTAATAGTGATTTCATAACAATTCTCATACAAGAGCAGAAAAATGGACTAAAATTCATACTAATTTATACTAAGGATTTTTTATTTCATTTAGGATTATAACATTGTTGAATTTTATATTTATGGGGATAAATTTACTTGAGAATTTGATTATAAAAATGAAAAAAATAAAGTTACCATTATTAATTACTCATTCCCATGGATGAGCATGGCCCGAACATTAAAATGTAATGCTTCAATCTTCCTAGAATTAATTATGATCATAATCTTACAGTTTTAGATATTAATTTGGGTGGTTTTTGGTCATATGTTCTACCTTTTATGATTAATAGTGCATAGATAACTATCTATGGATGTTGGGAAATTATAATGGATAGAAAAAGAGTTTCAAATAATGGAATCCCTCTTCTAGTTGTTATTAGTTAGATCAAGAAGTTCAAGTAACATCCAAATTGATAGAGTAATGAATAATTTCTTGTAGTTGATGTGGATATCAAAATATATGAAAGTGATATGGCCTCTTATTAAAAATCTAATCAAATTCCTAATAATATATCATATGATGAGAAAAAACTACATTCTATGTTGGATGATCTCTTAGATATCATGAAAATTCTGGAAATAAACAAGTATAATGTCATATAGATTGATTCTTGTGATAAAAACACAATGTTAATCAACTTCCTTCACAAATATAAAAAATTAATGAATTTAAATGATGATATTAGAGTGAATTTATATACTTTCACACCATATACTGATATTGATGAAATAGTTATTAAATGTTTTCCAAAATTTTTAATGATGATGGGAAGGATACCAATATGAAACTGATGGAAATTATACCTCAATACATTGATTATATTCATAATCATCACTCTATGGTGGTCCCAACTATAAAAGATATAGTTTTCCCTAATTTATTTAAACATATAAGGTGTTTTGGGTCTTGATGGTTTTAGAAATAAATTTTTCATGTTATATTAGTATATTTTACTTAAGGACACTATTAAATTAGTTTTTAATACATTAGTTTTATCCACTATGACATATGGTGAGAACACTCACTTCACTGATTTTTATAAAAAATATCATTCTATTAACATAAAAGACTTCTGAAAAGTTTATATTGATAACAATATCCTTAAAATGAAAATTAGAATATTGGATATGAGTCTCGGGGAGGTTATTATGAATCTCCTTACTAATAACCACTTTGGTTTTGTCTCAAGGATTATAAAAAATGTGATTATTTTCCATATCATAATACATTAATGTTCATATAAAGAGGTATAATCAACAGAATGTTTCATTGAATGATGCAATTTTAATATATTTTTATTTGATCAAGTGGATACTCATTTTTGGTATCCTCAATATGTTTTGATTCTCCAAAAATATTATTGTCATTATAAAATGAATTTAAAAGTGTGTTTTAATATCAATACATATTAAACGATTGATTAATGGTTTATTTGGATCCACTAATGTAGTTAATGTAGGGGAACCTATATCTTACCTTATTTCCTCCATTTTAAAGGATTAATTGTGTATATGAATCATTGATCATTCCTAGATAGATATTAATACGAAAATAAATTTTACAATACATTAATTTACAACTTAAAATATATTTTATGTTGTTGCTATTTTTTTAGATAGGTTTTTGTGTAGACTATACCTATAATTTATGTTTTTTTAGTCACTATAAAGAGGCTATTGAGAAATATATTATCTATAAAAAAAATATTTAATTATTTGTTAAAAGTAGTTACAAACTCCTACTAATATAAGATTTATAGATACATAGGGGGAAAGAGGGGCCCTCTTCCATTCATCTATTTTGGTATCCCTATGTTATTATTGAAGGTCAAGACCCACTAACATGCTAATATATATTGAATGATTTTTTTATCAAATCGAAAAATTAATGGGTAAGAGTATGTCATAGATGGGGTAAATATTCCTTGTTAATATTTAAATTACATCAATTTTTTATAATATTTTTATATTTACAAATATATTTTATTTTTTATAATAAATCGTCCCTGATTGATTTGGAATTTCATTTTGACTATATAAATGGAGGATAATATTCTTGTTGGTGCACAATAAAAGAAAAATATTTTACATATTATCTTAAATTGTTCATTTATGATTCTTTCATCTTATAATTCCCTTGTAGAATTAAATAGTAGTGGCTATTTACATAGCCAAATGTTTATACATCATATGTAATAATGTTTATTTGTTTAATTTAAAAAACTGTTAGGTCCTTGGAATACCTGGTCAAAAATATTTATTGTAACAAGGATATTAATTTTGAATTAACTATATCATAATTATCTTTGTGTGCATTATTTATAATTTTTTGGATTTTTGTCTATTTTTTCTATGAATTTTGGAAAATAAATATTTTTATAGAAATTATTTTTTTCTATTTTATTAGTAAAAAGGTCACATTATTAGATGTTTTTTTTTAAATTTTATTGGTTACATTTTATTAAACACAGTACATTAAATTTTATAAAAAATAAACATTATATTTTAATTTTGTAAAAGAAATTTATAATTATACTATATGTTATAGAAATTTACTTTTAATTGTGTTTCACATATTTAATTTAAAAATAATTTTAGTAACACCTATGAATTGGATTTGATAAAATGGATTCAATATTTTAAATTCAGATGATAATTTTGATTTAAAAGGGAATATTTTATTATTTAGACAAAATAAATATTAATTGTGGAAACATTAATCAGCTTATTAGAGAGAAAATCATATAATTAGTTGTAAAAAATAATTTTATAAGGCTTCAAGTACATTAAAAAATGTTACATTAATTTATTGTATGAGTTTATTTATTCTATAATCATAAAATATTGTAATTATATAACCTTTTAGTTCCATTTTAATTTTATTTTTACAATTATAATGTTTATATTAGGTTTCAATCCCAAATTGTACCTTTAATTATTTTATTATATATTATATATTTTTTTGATAAGGATAAAAATATTTATGTTTTGTTATAATAATTTATATTAAATGTGAATGATTTTTTTACCACAACAATTTATTTTTTATTTTTATTGAACAAAAAATGTCGTTAATTTCTTATTCAACACAAATATAGTGTTTGTGAATGTTGTTGAAAAATCATGTTAATTATTTTAACAAATCTCATAGGAATATTTTTTTGTGTGTGTAATTGTATTCCAAGAATTTTGTAGTCCAATATAATATATTAGATATATTTTAAAGATTAATATTCAAAATAAATATTTATTTGTTGTCTTTATTTTCAAATTTATTTAATTGTTTCAAAAATAAAATTTAATAAAATTTAATAATAAATAATATGTTATTAAAATCCTTAATATTAAAAGGGAAAAATTATTTGTAAATAGATATTTTTTATATCCAAAATACCATAATTTTAAGCCATAAAAGAGAACATGTGATCCTATATTCATCTCACCATTGTAAACGTAAATATCTTACAATACCTATAATTATATACTCTTAGATTATCTCTACATTTCATTGATATTATTCTATTTCCAACATACCATTATTTTATGTAATAAGTGTAATCCAAATGTGGTTTCTCAACAAAAATGTTCCACACATCATCAAGTAAATTTAATGATAATAATTCCTATACCTCTTTGAAATATATGGTATCTAATATTAAAAAAATGACTCTAGTATTATCAATATAATGATATATTATTCTAATTATTTGATTAAAATTTTCAACATTTTTTCTATTCTATAAAAAATGAAAACAACACAAGTGCATACGTACGACTCACGATCTCTATGCCCTAGTGTAATTTTATTATCACCACAACTTTAAATGGATGGTTATAAATATTAAAATATGAATACATTATATATATATATATTAAATAATTAATATTTTTATATAATTATATAATATCTACCTTCTTACTTTCCAATAATTTTGAAAGCATTGCTCATGCGTACATGTGGACAACTACCTCCCCGAAGCCATGCGATCTGTTTTTAATTTACCCTTCACATGGAAGAAAATAAGGATATATTTAATGAATATAAACAATATATATGATATAAAAATCATTATGTATATATGAATTTTTATTTAATATAATTATTTTTTCCATTATTGAAAAAGCAAAAACATCATTCATGTGTTTGTACGACCTGGAATCTCCATGAATGGTGTAATCCTTTTTTATATCTCTAACATATATGGATAAATCTAAATTTTGTATAAATAATATATATTACATTTATATCATGAATAAATTTTTTTGAGATGATGTATTCCCAGTAATTTTATATGGATCAGAACAATATAACAATAATTATCATGAAAGATGAAATAATTAGAATCATGAAATAAGGATTTAAATATAGAATTAATAAAAAATTAGAGTTAAAATGATATAACTCAATCATATATGATATTATAATAATTTTAATTACATTGGTATATAATTATTGAAAACCAAAATTTAACATAAAATAGGTTAGATCATTTTCAAATAATGTCGAAAATGAGGTAAGTGATTTTATCCCAATTTCCTCTCCATTAATACATATATGGTATTATAATCCTATTTACTTTTTATAAGGCATATATTCTAAAATTTTATGTATTTTACATGAATAAATATGTAATATTTATGATTTAATTTTTAATTAAAAATTACTATTCGTGGGATTACAATTTAAATGTTACCAAAAATGATAGAATTTTTTTTTTAATTTTTTGAAATTTTAATTATTTTCATTAAAGAAATATTATAATATATCTATTATACACTCCATATATTTTATTCTACAATATATATTTAATTATGTTCCATATTATTTTCTAAATGTCCCACTCTATATCCCTTGAATTAAGAAAATAAACAGTTAAAATAATATTTAATATTATTTCTCATTTTGATCAGGTATATTATTTGTTTCAATTATATAATTTGTCAAAATTGTTTGAAAATTTTTATTATTATTTAGGAAAATTATTTTTAAAATAAATTTTATTTTATCCTGGTATTTTGACAATATCAAAATAGAATCCTACTATTTTTTTAAAAGTGTCAATTTTGATATTCTTTATTAAAAATAAAAAATAATGTTTTCTGAACTTATAGAGTGTTAAAATATTTTCATATCATCATAACCATTTTAAATTATTTAGATTCATCAAATGATTTAAATTTTTTTTCATTGGAACATATGTAATTACTATTTATTTCAATTTTTAACTTTTATTTCACTTATTTAAAAAACGATATTATCGTATTAGAAAACCTATATATCTAATAATGGCCATTTTATATTTAACTAATTTTTATTAATTAATTTACTCATGAATAATTCCTTTTCATGTGATGAGTTTTCATTAGAAATTTCTATTCTATTAAATATCTATATTCTTTTAATCATCTATATGATTATTTTATAAATAATATATTATTTTATATACGGGGTTACTAAAGAAAGACATTAAACCGATTAGGGAAATCATAATATTCCTTATTCTTAATTCAATACAGAAATTGTTTTATATGGAATATTTTTATGAATTATATTTATTATTAAATATTGTTAGAATTCATTAGACATGTATTGAGGGATTGGTAATAACAAAACGTAGCTCCACGATTCATCAACATGTCACATGAGACAAACTAGTGGAAATAAATTAATAAATGAATTCATGGTGAATACCTATCCATTTATTTAATTGTTCGGTAAAAGGTATTTATTGTAATGATATCACTATGTTTGAGTACATGATGTTAAACATTATGAATTCTCATTATTTATAATTATGTTATTTTTACATATAATATAAATGAATTGATATTATCCATGGATATTTTTTGTATAGAAGTAATTGATTATGTGTCTTGTATTTTCAGTGATTTACCTCTAAATATTGATTATTCATTAAATTCTCATGATGGACACTAGAATACATAACCCTTTGGGAGTATCTAAAAATAATTTTTATTTGTGTTCTTTTACCTAGTATATAAATAATGATATTATTAATAATATCTTTTATGTGAGAATGTTCATTATTATATGAATTATATATTTCTAATGTAATATGATAATATATTAAGTGTACAGTTTTCCGATATGGTTGACCTAATATAGACATCACAGGGACATCCATTTTTATTTTACCGATGTAACAAGGTTAAAAATCATATCTGAGTTACTACATTTGGTTTTTTATATTCCTAGTTACATAGTAGGTAGCACATTGATATACATCCGTTGGTCCATGGGGTGAATCCCATAGATATACCCCTAGTTCCTACAGACATGAATATATCGACCACGATCATTGCAACATCAAGACATCTATTAACCCATATACATAACCTATTTCTTTTGTAATTAGATTTTATAGAGGAAGATACTAACTATCTTGGATATCCCATGATGGATTAATAAAGGATGATGAGATGATAAGAGAGGGAGAGGAAGCAGGATCCTCCTCACAAGGCGCCCACTAATCATGACTCACACCAGATCATAGGAGTTTCCTCACCACATTAAAACTATAATGTTATATTAAATAATATTCAATAATTATTATACTAGTTAGAATAACCATAGCTGACACATTTAAATAAATGTTTTATAATTACATAATAAAATTTCAAATATTAAAATAATTAAATTCTGAAATTAATAATCTTGAATTAAAAATAACAAAAATTATTAATATTAATCAATTTATTATAACCCCATTAGGTCGATGGAAAACTATTTTAATTACTCAAAATATTTTGAGTCATCTTTCACATTCTTATAAATATCATATAGAAATAATAATATATCAATTGATAAATTTCAATCCAAATGTTTTGAGAAAAAAATTATATTGTGCGTTATCAAAATACATGATCCCAAGGATGTGAACACACTTATAAAGTTCACGTTTTAAATAACCATAAAGGAGTTCCTTATATAATTATCTTTATAACTTCCACATGAGTGTGAAACAAAAATGATTTTTTATTTTAACTGATTTATTTTCAATGTGTTAACAAATAGGATTCAGTTACAATTATTCAAAAAATATTATTCCCTAAAATATTAATGTCAAAGATATACAAAAATGATTTTTTACAATATTTACTGAAAATAAAATATAATTTTGAAAGGATATACCAGATAAAAATTTTAAAAAATCATGGTAAACATTATCCCGAATTCCGTAATCCCTGACCTATTAACAATCAAACATATTTTTTTAACTCTATTAGTCCAATAACACTATATTATAAACTTTTGTTTTATTAAAATTCATACAAGAAATTTATACGATGGTGATATCTCAAGGGTAGTGGTATAGAGTTATAATAATCCACTGATTATAAAAGTAATAATATTTTAATTAAAAAATTGAATGTTTTCATATAATCATAAATTTAAAAGAATATAATATGTAACATAAAGAAATGTTGATTCCAAACAATATAAATGTTAACATAAGTCATAGTAATCTAAAATATATTATATTAATTATGGAAAAAAATGTTTTTATTGATTAGTGGGAATGTAAACAAACCTTGAATATATTTCACCTATTTAAAAAATACATTAAAACTCACAAATATGAAAATCATAATGGTTAACGGGAAACAAAATGGATAGCTGGTCGAGTATTTTTTATCTTGAGACACATGTATTGAAACCACAGTTATTCTTGTTTTGAGACATTGGGACACACCATGATATACATTATTGATACATATAAATACATGATTTTACATGAATCTTTTATAACAAACAAAGTCACTACCAATCAAGGAAATCCCATTACTATTACAATATGAAATATTCCATGTTCATGAAATGAAACATGAAGAACCAATACAAAAACACCATGATAAAATTTTAAATATCCCAAATGCTAAAAAATTAAAAACATTTTTTTTTGGAATCATAAATTGTGACATTCATAGTTTTCCCAAATCCAATGTGGAGTCTGTCTTATGCACAAAATCTAACTTAATAAGAAAATCCTCCACCCCCAACTAAAAATCACACATTCATTTTTTATTCTTCTCATGAGGGTAAAATTATTCTATTAACGTGCCTCCCTCGCCAAAGAAAACAATATCATAACCCTTCACCTACACTATAAGAATATTAGATTGGTATAAACATTGGACTATGCATGAGATAAGAGAGAATAATTGATTGTAACCATCACTATATGACCATCTCAAACACGGGCCAAATAATAGTGGGATATAATAAAATTCACTATATCATAAAATATCCAAAAACAACACACCAAAAACTCCACCAACACCAACCATCATTGAATTTTCCTGGAAAGGCATTTGCAACCACCCTCACATAGAATATATAATAATTAATAGATTATCTACATCATTAATGTCTTTTAATGTTGTCTTAGAACATTACCAAGTAATAATAATTACCAAATAAACCAATGGGAATAAAAAATATCTAGAAATAAATATAAATAGAAATATATTTCAATGATGGGATCCATGAAACCATTAGCACTGGTAGGAAACCAAAATTGGGTGATAAAAAGAATATAATTAATGATAAGTGAGAAACATAAACAAGGTGTAAGGTAGAGAAAGAAACAATAAGGTGGGCTAAACACGAGGAAGGTCGAGAGAAATAACCGGCCTAATCCAAAAAGAGAGAAAACCTAGAACCATGATGTGAATCCATAGAGAAAATTAGAGGAAAAAAATAGGAACCAATGTAATGAGTTAGAGATAAGGAAACATAGTTTTTACAAGGGGAATTATATCTGGAGGAAGAT
Source organism: Viscum album (assembly GCA_963277665.1). Taxonomy (NCBI): domain Eukaryota; kingdom Viridiplantae; phylum Streptophyta; class Magnoliopsida; order Santalales; family Viscaceae; genus Viscum; species Viscum album. The sequence goes on from OY728133.1 coordinate 974,191,170, forward strand.
ACACGTGACACCCCCAATGATCAACCTCTAATAATAAATAATAGTGTGGAGAGTGGATGGAGAATGTGTTTCTCCAAAAAAATCCCTATTATTTGTTAAATGAAAAGGCACAATATAATGAAGAGGTATACTCAAAAAAATAGTATCAAATTACATCAAAAAATATATAGAAATAACACCAGAACAATATATACTCTTCCTTAAAATCAATATATTCCCCATGGAGTTTATTCCAAAAAATATCCCAATTTACATAATTTATGTATTTCAAATCATGATAATTATTTAATCAAAAAAAGAATGGTGATATAATTCTAAAATATTAATGAATAATGACTCACACTCTAATATCACCATAATAAAAATAATATAAACCCAAAACATACATTCTTACCTAGCCTCAAATAAAAAAAATCACCCTTAATACCATCTTATGATTTTTATTTGCATCCTAAAACTAGTAATAATTAACATAGAACAAATATGTAGAGGTCTTATTGATCAATTTGGACCCTAAAATAAACTGTTATTAAAATTCCTTTCATATCATCTTAAATTTCATTTTGAAATAATTTTTTATATATTGAAAATCCTAAATCATCAGTCGAATCAAATTTCTTAGTAATTTTAAGTTTAATAGATACTTTTCTACTTATCTGAAGACATTTAACAAGTTGAAGTTGCATAATTACATAATAGAATCCTTTTGAATGTCAAAAGAGTGTGAAAATGAGGAAAATTTTCCTTTTCATAGTACAATGTTTCTATTAATTTTCATTAAATAGTGTATACAAATATATGAAAAATATTTTTGGAAATGTTCGGTCATTATAGACATACGTGATTGTGTTAATAATTCCCTACAAGAATAAAAATTTAATGTTTCTTTTTCATTATGACTATTTATAATGGTCTAGAATTATGCTATATATGAGGTATTATACTCTAACCCTTTGGTTTATGTATAATTTCTAAAATTTAACCCCTGAAATCCAAACCCAACAATCTATTATTAGTAAAGATCAAAATGAAATTATTTTTAATGAATAATTTCAAAATACAATTTTTAGTGATTTAACCCGAAAAAACCGACAAACCTAATTATTTTATCTTATTGAAAAACCTCTAGTTAAACATTCAATATTGTCATCCAATTACCATAAAGTAAAAATTAAACACCCCCTCTGGATAAAATATATATATACTAAGTATTAATTTTCAAAATTCAATTCAAAAGGGGAGAAAACTAATCATTGACCCCAATGAACTAATATTGTATTCCATATAATAAAGTATCATAAATGAAACAAAATACAAAAATAACCATGGAAAAAAAATCAAATTTACAAAATACTATTAAAAATCTATATAATATAATTCTAACCAAAATAAATCACATCCAACTGAATATGAACATTTTCTCAAAAATTTATATTATACTTTTTGAAATAAGATAATATTAATAATATTTATGTTTAATGAAACATAATATAACAAGAAAAAATCATTGAAATCATGAACACCATTTAAACTCCACCTAAGTGATATTTAAAAATATTCAATTATTTTATAACATTCAAAATTAATTACCATACCTAAATATCAGTGTAAAAATAAATAATTTTAATTCCATCAATTAATCTCAAAGACAACAAATGATGTTTAAACTAATGATTAAAGAAGGATTGAAATATTTTACATAATCTAATATAATTGTATATATTGATACTAATTATTTAAAAAAATTACATATTTTACACTTGAATAATACCACTGAGCTGATTCATTTAATAATAATTATTATAAATACATTGTTTTCAAATTAAAAGAAAATAAAACATAAACAAAATGAAACAACTTTTCAAAACCCAATAGGTTATGAAAATATAGATCACCGAAAGGGTTACGGATCTGGATGAAACTAGATATAAATTTATTTAAAAATTTTAAATAAGAAATTTGGGAATTATAAAGGTTTTTATAATTTTAGTAGTGGGTAGAAACCTATATATCAACATCAACCAATGTAGAGAATCATTCATGAATATAGAAGGACCACATCGAGTTCACTTCCATGATATCACTCCTTGAATGTTCTTACATAGCGTGGATGGAATACATATATGAATGTGATACAATCAATTTTATGTGAATAGTGTCTTGAAGATATGTAATCCAATATAGAAGGAAAATCTAGGTAACATTCCTAGATATAGTTCATAGGACATCAATGATTAGATTTGATTATGATTCAATCCCTATTTATTATAATTTATAATAGAAAATATTCTTGATATCTTCAATTATAACCTAATGTTTAGCATCATATAAAATTCCATTTATAATATAATGAGAAAACTATTCATTGATAATTTCATAATGATTTTAAAAGATAAATCCTTGCCTTAAGTGTTTTGGAATACCGTAATCCACTCTATCTACATTCAACTTGATCCTTTATGGGATTTGTTGAGTGAATTAGATATATTTATAAACTAGTGACCTTCATTACCATCCATTCACACCAAGTTGTAGTAAGGTGTGTATATTAGAAATTTAATTTTCTGTTGAATCAGTTCAAACTCTTTAAGTAGAAAATAAAATTAATTGTATTGAAATTATTCACGCATCGAGAGAGGGAATATTTTTTTCGATGACCAGCTTATTCATCGATATCCAATTGAATATAATTAAAGATAAAAAACTATAAGCAACTGGTTTTAGTCTTTTTCACTATATAAAAAAGTGGTGATGAACCAAAGTTTGTATTCTATCTATTTATCAATAAAAGGATTGACTCTTAACACGATGTACATGTAATATGTTTTTTTGGATATATACATACAATTAATAAAAATGGGTTCAATTTTGTTGACATACTACATCCAGAGATTGAAGGCCGAGGCCATCTAAAATACGTCAATCTTCTTTTGATCAATGGTGGGAAACTAGATAATCAATATCTTCTTTTGGAGCACATTAATTGAATTCTCAAAGAGGAGGATCTAACATTCGGAAGCCAGGATGGAATATTAGAACTACATTAATTGATTATTTTATAGCGTTATCTCACATTGAAGTGACCATTTTAATGGATTCCGTATGAGTGAATCCTTACCAATGAAGGTATATCACCAAAAATATAGAGATATGTGAGCAGGGATAATCAAATCATGGATGAGGAAACTTCATATGACAACAATAATGGATAAGTGATTCAATTAGGGATTGAAATTTATAGCTTCTTCAAGGGATTATCCAATCAATGGGGTACTCTAAAAATTTTTGTTGGACTACATGGAGACTTACCATTTAGAGCTCACCATCAGGTTGTTTAAAGAGTGTTAGATGGTAGACCAAATAGACGAGGCCAGGTAATATTGAAAAAAAATCATCATATTTGTGGTTAACATGCTAGAAATTAACTCAAGGTAAAAATCATTAGACATCAAATATAATTATAACCAAAATTAGAATATTTATTTAAATAGAATAATTAAATTATTCACTAATCAGATTGCATAAATTAAAAAAATCATTCTATAATAATAAAAATATTTATTTATATTCTAATTTATCAATTTATGAAAGAAATATATAAACAAATCTATATAATAAAATCATTTTAACATAAATACAAAAAAATAAATATTCAATCAAATTAAAAAATATTATTAAAAAATTGACTATTTTTAAACCAAATAAGTTCCCAAAAATTTATTACTATGTAAAATATTATCATTATTATATAAATAGGTTTTTCAAAACACACTTTGATTTTAATGGGTGATACATAATGAAATTTTATTAAAAAATAATCTATACAAATAAATAGATAAAAAATAATTTCACAATAGATAAACATGAATAATATATTAAAATTTCAACCATTATGAAAATATAATTTTACAAATCTAGTCTAAACCTCTCTTATATTCAAATCATTGATTATAAATAAATTTTTATTTTAAAAAAATTAAAATTAAAAATAAGAGGTTATAATATATTAAAAGACATATAATGAATTTCTAATTAATGGTTTTGAATAATCATATATTCATTTCAATCAATGCATACCATTAAAATTTTTCAAGCATAAAAAAATTATAAGAGACTATTAAAAATTTACCTTCTATCTAATAAATTCAATGAATAAAAATATATAATATAACTATTTGGTCCCTAGAACATTATTCAAATAAATTAAAATATAATGAAAATACTTCACTTCAAATATAGTGTTTTAAAAATTAAATTATAAAACTATTTCATGTTGGGAATCTTCAATGAACCTATACATCAATGATTTTCTCACATGGACAACATTATAATCATACTCTATAAAGTAATGTGGTTAATGGGAGAGTTTTTATAATATAGATTTAGAGTGTGTGTTTGTTTAAAGTGGGGTATTTTAGGAATATTACACATTATTAGGTAGATAACTACAAACTATTAGACACTCTTATATACTTATTTTTTTTCAGTATTCCTTCACAATTCACATTTTTATACTAGTTAACCTCTCCCCAATAGCTGGTCTATGAATTGTATTGTCTGGAAGATCAAAATTTTTAGAGGTTCTCTATCTATGTTCATTACTAATTACTGATGTTAAATTTTAATATAATATGGTATAAATTGAAAAAATTTATTACACTATATATTATCACTAAAAACTAAAGAATCAATTTCTTACTTTTTTCAGATTTGGATTTTAAAAAATTATTCTTATATATAATTGTGAAATGTATAAAATTTCATTTAGATTATTGAAACATAATCAACAATCCAAACATTTGAAGGTCAAGTGACAAGGGACAATATATTAAGTTTTACAAATTGGGGTGTGGATGATTAGGAATAGAAATCATTATAACTTATCATGTGGAAGATACACATGAGCATCCAATTATTAATAACCTAAAATGAAAATATGGATCAGTTTGGAAGAATTTGGTGTTACTTGAATGTAATTCAGACCCTTGATTAGAGGATATGCTTATTGGGAATATATCACAATTATAGTGACATGATAATTCATGGAGTGAATATGGATCTTCATGAAAATGGGGAAATCATTATTTCGAAGTATGATTTGATGAGTGTATATCTAAGCATGATGGATATATGAATCCCATTAAAAAATATTGTCCCATAAGGATATATTTTGAAAGATTATGATGCTAGGTCGAAACCTCTGAATGATATCATATACAAACTTATTGATATGAATGAATGAAAATTTATATATAAGTACATAGTTCATGGTTATGTGATAGGATCATACTATTCCATTTAATGTGATGCTGTAATGACCATTTTGTCTTGTTTTATATCATTTGACTAAAGAATTGTTCTTATAATTTAACATCGTAATGTGGTGTCACTATATCCTTATTTTAACATCATCAAATTTAGACATTTATTAGTACTGAACATGAAAATAGAGTAATGAATGGGGATTATTAATACGAGGAATCTATAGAATGGAGAATTTGGGAATAAACCTAGAATGAGGCCCATCCTAATTGATATTTCTTAGTGAGGAAAATAAATCCATCATTGATCATGAGGATAGGGATTAAAATTATCACAAGCCCATTTTGGATAAATTTTAATAGTTTTAATGAAATTATTAACTAAAATATATAATACCTAGGGTGTCATTATATATGTGAGAAATATTAGATATTATACAATTTAGAAATTAATAGTGGGGTTTTTTGTATTTAATAACTTATTATTTATATTTTTTATTATATTAAACTAACTATTATATTTATAATGGTATTTATAAGACATTTATTGGACTAAAATAATTTATAAGCTAATAGTTATGAAAATAACATGAAATAAAAGATATATTTGTGAATCTAATGTGAAGGGATGTCATAAATGAAACAAAATCTCTTCCCAAGTTTTCCTCCTCAAACAACAATTATTCATTACATCAAAAATATTCATTAAATAAATAACCCCCCCACAACGTTTGAAAAATAAAACCATGAAAATATTTATTTTTGAGAAGTTATGGTTATGAAATAAAATATTATCCATCAACCTCCTACTGATAAGTGTTGTTCAAATTACTCAATGATCATCGAGAATCAAAACACAATATATCCCTCATTGTAATCAAAATTTTCGATCAAGGATTTTATGAATAAAACATTAAAGTAAAATTTTGAACTCTTAACTTGATTGAATAGTATGAAATCATTGAACTACACACACTGATTGAATGTATTTAGTTTAGAAAATAAAAGATATATACAAAAATAATGATATGCGATGATATCATCAAACAATAGTAGATTATTTAATAATTATAAATCTGGAGAAAAATTAATGTTTGAAAGAAAACATTCAAGCTCGTAATGTAATCAGTAGAAAAAATAACAGGATTTATCTACTAAAATATTGATCCAATAATACCCGTAGAACATGATCAACCTTATATCTTCATCTCCATGATAGGATATATATTATCTTCAAGCTAAATAGAAGAACACTAGGTTCACCCATCCATCACTCCACTACCTTTTTGGTAATTTTTTTTTCATATACTATCCACTTCCATATTCATCCTTGAAATTTTTTATTACATTTTTCTATATACATTTTTACTGGTGTCACACCCACGTAAGAACACTTTCAGTTGGTGACATTCACATTATATAATTAATTTACTTTACATCAGTCATTGTGCTCAGATACATAAAAAATTTCCCAGACAACCTCACACCACATTCATGTGTGATATAAATATACCAGTAACATATTGATTTCCTTAAAAAAATTTAATTTTCATTAAAGGAAATGTTTATTTTATATCTAAAAATTGATGACCGTTTTTCAGTAGTTTCATAAAATTATTCAAATAGAAAAACACCCAAACATACCATAACATCAACATCATCCAAAAATATCATCGGCGAAGATAAAATGTTATGAGATTTATCATCCAAGTTTTCCTATGATTAAGACGTGCACATCCATTAGTGATTCTATAGTTGGTGAATTGGGAAACTCATGCTCCCCAACTCCTTCAAACCCACAAAAATAAAATCATTTTCTAAAAATAATAGACAAAATCATCTATAGGGGATTTATCATTGAAACTTATGATATTATTCAATAATATTCATTCATATTATCATCACTGGATGCTATGTAGTGCACATAGTTTAATAATAAGTCAACCTCACAATAAAACATCAATGTAAACATTTCCAACCACAAGTCTTCATAATATGATATTTAATCAACATGTAAAACCATCTTTTCACACTTTTGGTAGTGGTAGGATCTACAATTTCATCATATTCATAAATCCTTTTAACAAGATATCAAAATTCTCCATAACCAATTTCGGTATTCACATCGGCACCAAGATATGAAATTGAAATCACTCATCTTCATTTATACAGTTGAGTGGACCACTTATTCAACCTCTATAACAAAATAACATCATATTGGTTATGATTTTCCCTATCTCTAATGATTTGATGGGACTGATGATTTCAAATGTGACACAAATATTGTTTCTAGGGTTTCCATTAATTCTATAAGGATCTCTGTGAACATTGATGATAGCCTTGAGTACTATTGTGTTACGGGTTCTCCCCTTATACTGATATGAATTACAATCATTATAAATATCAACATTATCCTTTAGGTGTGAGTATTGGTAGGTATGTAGAGGGTTATCCAATTCTGATAGTTGTTCAAATCCTCGACATCAATTATGATGAAAAAGATAATCCTTTTAACTCAACTAGGTTTCAATGATTGTAGATCTCGATCAGGACCTTCTTCTAAAATTCTAATCGACAGTGGTGAGCATCTCAGGTTCTTGTGTAATTGATCCGCACGTTTTTTTGAGTCGATTTCATAAAAAATTGATAGAGGATCTACAAAATCTTCCAGAAAAGGGATCATAACATGCTCAGTATTCAAGGATGCGTTCGGTATGTCACACATGACCTCAAATAGGGTTTACTCTATTCTCTATGAGCTAGGTTTCCCTACTCACCTATTTAATGAAAAACATGTCTTGGTTGGTATTATCCATTAAAACATACTCTCAAATAAAATCCATATTCATATGACATATGAACTCCAATTAAACTTAGATATCTTTTAATGTACCTATGAGAATCATCTTTTATCAATTTGAACATGGAACTGATGACATCAGTGCATCAGAACTCTGAATATTGATTTTCATTAAAATCTTATCATTAACTAAGTGTAGATCAGCTAAACTACTCTCATTATCCTCAAATGAATAGAGTGATCATCCTATAAAACTTATCATATTTTATTCGATTCATGTGATGATATAATTGAATTATCTGAAAAATAATCTTACATAGAGGAGGAATGAATTGTTTATGTAAGATTATTCCACCATTTATCTTACAAATAATCATATTAATGACCTATTATATTTTATCTTTCTGAAACCATTAAATTTATCATACAAGATAATGTGCATAAAATTTCTTTTGTAGTGTGTTATATGGGATTATTTTTATGGTGGATTCCACAGAAAACTCTATTTCATAGATGAACCAAAATTATCTTCTGTCCCAAATCACACAACTGCCACAAAAACATTTTGTCACAATATTGAATCCTTCAATAACATAAAATTAAATATATATATATATAAATTGATAATAATAATATTATTTAATAATAAATTTATATTTTTTGATAAATTTTCACCACTTGAAAATAATAATTAGTAAATGAGAATAAAATTCAAATAATTATTTTCAGTTAATTATATATTAATGAATATAAATATTCAAATAAAATAAAATCTAAACTAACAATTTTTCAAAATAATAAAATATATTAAAAATTGAAAGTGGTTTGAATAAAATAATTGATTTATTAATTAATTACCAAAAAATCAAATATTAAATGAAATATAAATGTGTAAAATAAAAAAATAAATATATAAAAAAATTAAAATATTTAAAGAGAAGATACTAAACACTACACTTTAATTGATTAATAACTTATGAGAACATGGAATAATAAAATTGATAATATAGAAAAAAAATTTAACAAAAACTCAAAAAATTAATATTTTAAAAGAATATTTGTAATTAAATACTAATGTCAATGACTGAATATAAAATGAAATTAAAACATAAAAACATTAACTATACCTAAAACCATTATATTAAGAGTATTATTGTTATGAAATAAATTACAAAAATATAAATTATAAATTTAAAAATTATTTTTACAAATAAAATGAAATTAAATTAAAGATATTAGTTACATAAAGTGTTTAAAAAGTAAATCCACCTCAATTCCACTATCACTAAAAATTTTATTATCCTCATAAAAAATGATTCATATTCCAGGGATTCCAATAGTTCTTTACATTGAAATACTCAATGGCCATAGAAAAGTTTCTATCAAAATCATTATCCATAATGTATTTTTATTAAGCATTAAAATTATACACCATCAAGAAAATAATAATTCATATTTAAAAAAAAATTCAAGTTTTACAAAAGTAAATGGCCATAAAAATACAAATTTAGATTAAATATATATCATATTTCAATGAATGAATTTTAAACATCTAATTTAATCTAGACGACCAGACACACAAAAATTAGCAAAAAACAATTATGCACTCTTTCTGGATGAAAAACTCCAGTAATTTATAAGAAGAATAAACGACTCAGCTAAAATAATAAATAATAAAAGAAAATTCACAAACTATATTATTATTTTTATTTAATAATTAATTTTAATTCATATAATATTACTTTTAATCCAACTTCTATAATTCAAGGGAAATGATCATTTTATAACATTCATAAATTAATTTACCAATGTCAACCAATTTTTATGAGGTAAATGGAAAGGTAATTAAAAAACTACATTTATGGTGGATAAAATAAATTTATCTATATGGTGGATATAAAACATTAAAAATGTATAAAACATTAAAATCAATTAAAATTATTTGATGAATTCTATAAAATAATGAAATTTGATATTTTTTTCTGGTTTTCATGTGTCACCTTACGGTACAATTAAGAGTACTTCTACACTCTTATCCCACCATAAATCTAATCATTGTGATCATTGTAGAGGTTAATGTGTGGATACGTGAAAATTTAATTATGAAGCTCAAAAGATTATTCATTTTATTAGACTAAATACATGTTCAATGGAATACAAGAATGCATACCATCATTTTTCCACACAAAAATAACATCAATTTTCATGAATATAATTTTACATACAGAATTCAAAAATACAAATTAATCTTAATAATATAATAAGTATACTAGAGAATTTTGAAGGAAGCATACAAAATAATTTCTAGGGAATCCAATAATTAATTCCATGAGATGACACAAATAGACACTCTAAAATTACCCATTTAATGATTTTAACAATCCAAATTCACATGAAATTTCTAAAAGATGAGACACTTCCATTTAATTTTTTTTAAGAAATTAAAATCCATAGAACAAGTTGTAGAGAGTATAATTTAAAATCATAAAAGGACAATAATTTTATGATAAACCAGATTAAATTAGAAGATTTATCTATATTATCAATGAAATAAATAAACTAGTTTTTAACATGGAAATAGTTTCTTTGATATAAAATCTTCAATATATCGAAGATAAAATAAGATAAATAGTAGTGTCTAGAAAATCCAAAAAAAATTAAAATAAAAACTATGTTAAATAATTGAGGGATTTGATCCAAAAATATTCAACTTATATAATCATTTGGTCATAGAAATTTTAAATCACCTACTCAAATTGATAGATGGAATAACCTATTTGTTTCCATTGGGTAATGATTTAACAAATCATCCAGTTGAAATCCATTATATACAACTTATATCATATAATAAAAACATTTAAACACTAAAGTTTTTATAAATATTAATGAAATGAACTGAATATTAAAAAAATAACAGAAAGGGAAAATATATCCTAGGTTAAAAACCCAAGAGGTGTTAAATTTTCTATTTAACACTGGTTGAAAACTTGTTCTTATTCCTATTTAAAATTTTTATTTTTATTGTCTGGTAAAAACAGTCACATCCTAACTTTTTCAAATTTGTTAAACATTACTTATATGTTTTTCTATCTTGGAAACAATATAATTAAACTATCCCCGTCTTTATTTTGTTCAAATTATTAATTATAATTACTAATATTATGCAAGTGGTACCCTCATATACATCTATAGATCATGTTATAAAACTGTTCATACAAGTTCTCTTGAGATATAAGTAGTAGAAATACAATATTATTCTTAGCTTTTAACCAGGAAATGTCATATTGAATTTCCATCACCAAATTATTTAACTTAGTTTTTATCTCTTTTTCCTGCTTCATCACCTATTATAAAACATCGTACAATAAAACTTCTTCAAAAAACAATTCCAATTCTATATGTGAATTAGGACCTAACAATAAGAATAATAATATCTTGATTTTAGGTAATTAAATTACATTTTTTCAAATTAAGGACATTTTCATTTTTAATTTTTTAAATAATTTGTCTATAATTGATACATGAATATCCATTAAATACAAGGTGGAAACTTATGATTAGTATCCTTTTTTCCATAATATAAAACATTAAAAAATAATGATTTATTTTCATGTAAAATTTCATTATTGTCAACTTTACTTCATCTTTTCCATTACCTATCTTTAAATACACTAGAGAATATCTAAAAAAATGGGATTAGTAAAAAACACTCAATGAATAAATGAAAAATAAGGAAATATGATAGTCCTATGAATACATGGAAACTAATATAACATTAACTATTATCTTTGATGTTATTTGAGCATATCAAATAAATCATTTTCATATGAAACACCGACATACACCTTTTTGTTAAAATAAAACGTTAAAACTGTTTTAGAGGAATCTAGAGGATAATTAAATCCATAAGAGAAACCCATTTGTAATACCCTCCATCATTCCTATTATTAGAAGGATCATTACCCAATGCATCCTAGTGCTATCTATCAAAACCTAATCAATTATGTTATAATTTGATCACATGATTCTATTTGGGTTTCCCCACCTTTTCTGATGTAACAGGCTCACCTTGAGCGATCTTGGCTGCCCATAATATAATATGTAAAGAGATCACCTGGAGATATATGTTCTTCCCCATCCTATAAGTATAATGTAAAATATGTTTAATAATTTTATTCAACATTTTCTCCTTTCTATAGTAAAAATATTGATAAACTCTTTTATTACTTTTAACAAATCACAGATGGATATCAAAGTACCATTTTATATTAAAAACCCATTTTCAATACCAAAATACAGATTAATTATGAAAATATAATTTAATAAAAAAATACCCAAATAAAAGGATAATTGGGATTTCATTGAAGAAAAAAATTAATAATTATAATAGACTCCAAGAGTAAAATAATGTATATAGTGTTGTAAAAGTAATTTTTTCTATATACGTTATGAAAACATCATTTTTTTAATTTATCAAAATGTTTGATACAAAACATTACAATTATTAATTTTGAATTCCATTTAAAATATAATTATTAATTGAAAAAAATAATTTATAATTATTTTATTTATATAAATAACATTTGTAAAATAATTTTAAAAATAGGGACATTGAAGAGAAACATGTGAATGAAAAACACTAAAAACTTATTTTTAAAAGGAAGAGTACAATATATATTTTGAAACACTGAAACCATAATCCCCACGAATGATTAAATTAAAAACCATTAATTAATTGATAATAGAGTAATTCATAAATATAATTTTCAAATATGATGTATGTACACCTCATAACTGAATATAGGTGCATAACATCAAAATATGCCTTAACGAATTGAAATAGAGACGAAGAACCTTACCCTACTTCTAAATTGACACATCTGTATTCATATTCAAAAATAATAAACTTATGTTAATCATTTAATTTTTTTTGAAAAATTTCAAATTTATAATTTTTTTACATATTAAAAGTCTTTAAAAAATTAACAAATCAATTAATTATATGTTTAGATTTATGACCATATTCATCTTATTTGTCATAAATGTATTTGTTAGGTTGACTATGGCCAAATAAGACATTATTTTAAAATAGATAGAATAATAATCATGATCTAATTACTATTTATATATATTAATTATAATTTCATAACTAATCAAGGAATATGGTCATTAAAAATCAACTAACACTATGATCTTGGAGTCGGTAGGGTGTACGTATGCTTGAGTAATGTCTCCAAATTTTCAACGATCATTTTGGAAAGAAGGTATGTAATATTTTATATTAAAATAATAATCATAAAATACTAAATAATATATTATGTAATTATATGTTGATATTTATTTCATTATTTTGATTTCTTGATAAAAAACGATTCACATCGCTTTGAGGAGGTGGTAGTCCACACGTCCATGAACGACAGTATCATTTTTTTAGGAGTGAAACAGTGTGAAATTAATTGATAAATCGTGTTTCCACAATTATTAATATTTATTTAATAATATAATTGTTTTTTATTCACATATATTATTTTTAATTACCATTATTACCTTCCACGTAACTCATTAGAAATAATGTATGATATTACTTCACATGGCGGTAGTCCACGGTAAGCACAAATGACATTATAATATCCCATACGGAATGTAATGTTAAAATTTATACATCATATAGTAAACACATTGGTATAATTATTCTATAAATATAATATATATAAATATTATACATCATTATACCCAACCATGAGAGGTGGTAATGAATAAACAAACGATAGTGGTTCAGGAGGATGTAGTCTATCGTACATAGTATTGGTGATTTTAAAAACCCTTTTTAAAGAAGAAGGAAATGATTTATATTATTCAATAAATATAATAAAATAATACTATATATACTAAACACATGTTATTATATATTATTTGTTTAATAAGAATTTATATTGGTGGATGAATAAATAAAATAAAAAATCTTATTGGAGAGCATTACCTATTGTTTGGGTAACTCTTATTGGTTTGCAACTAATGCCTTCCATGATTGGTTTTCATCACAATATATGAATTATATGTTTATAGGAGGTATATTTTGTTGTTATTTTGGAATTTAATTTGTGAAACATTATGTTTTGTTGATTTCAATATAGACGGATATTTGGTGGAATTTTATAAGTGAGGTGAGTGGGACACATGTAATTATTTTTGAAGAGTGAAGTATACCCATGTTTAATATCATTCCACTAGGACCCAATAAATGTAAGTTATAGAGAATAGATTTAATAACGTCTAAAATATTCTATATAATTGGTTTTGAATAATTTTGTATATCATTTTCCCCAAAATATTAATGATTAATCACATGGTAAACATGTTTTTAACTGAATCATTGCGATTAAAGAATTGTATATTTTAGAAAAAAAATGTTCTTTGATTTCAACTATATGACTAAAAATAATAATTTAATTAAACTAAATTAATATTTATAGATATATATTCTATAAATTTAATTTTAAATATTCCCCATTTGTATTATTTTATATTATTAAAGTGGATAATGATTATAAATTTTTTAATTTTTTATAGAAAAATCCATTTTTCAACCCAAAAAGAAACATATACAAGAAACCAATATAATTATGATTTAAAATTAATTATATAGATTAAGTATAAATGAATAAAACACAGTTTACATGAAAACATATTCAAAACATATTCATGAATTTAAATTATATAATTAATGAACAAATAAAATCAATTTTTACCAAAATTTGTATTTTCACTAATTGTTGAAAATTAATAATTATTAAAAAATCCAAAAAATTAAACCAAAGTAAATTTTGGTATTATGATTTCAAAAATTATATAAATTTACTCAAAATTAAAATGTATTATTTTTAGATTAATCTCATAAATAATACCTTATATAAAATGCCTTATTTTTAACAATACCATTTTCTATTAAAAATTAATTATTTTTTATAACACATATACCTATATGATTCATATTATTTATTATGGAATGATTTATTCAATAATTTCCTTGGTGTTTATAGCCTTACCCTCTTTTGGAAAATGTTTTTCTCATAATTTTATTCATCTATTAATCAGGTGGTGATATACTTCTCTAATAATAGTTTTAGTTTGCCATGTTGCCTCTACAACCATATGGTTTGCCCATAAAACCTTCACATTATGTGTCAAACTATTTCCATATAAGTTCAATATATTGTTAATAATTTTAAATTCATTTTTCCCTTAATAAATATTCCATTCCATTTTAAATACATTAGGGATGAAAACATGAGGTGAATCCAGCACATACATCCTTAACATTGAAACATGAAATACCGTGTATACCTGGGATAAACATGGTTTAATATCCAATTTATAGGAAATGTATCCAAAATTATATCTGATTTCATAAGTTCCAATAATACACAAAATAATATTAACCTCCTTACCAGAATAAATAACACTTTTTTAAAGAGAAATATTGTTAATGGCATGATCACCTACCTCGAGAAAAATATCTTTACTCCAGTTTTCCAGACAAACATAATAGATTCTATAAGGCATCCTCATGTATTTCATACCAAATTCACCTTATCAACAATTTAATCTAACAACTATAGTCCCATAAAATTCATTTTCACTACTTCATCCCAATAATTTTGTGTGTATAATAACTTACTATATGATTCCTCAAATGGTGACATTTGTATAGAGGAATGAAACATGTTATTATAAGAAAATAAAAACATAAAAAGATGTTGATACCAAAATCTATAATCATACATTTATAAAGAAAAAATAATAACATCATGGTATGAAATTTTCACTCAGACTACCCATCTGATAAAGGATGAAAAGTGGTTCTAATATTTATTTCACTACCCAATGACTTCTCATTTTATTTAAAGAAAAAATATTCTAACCTCGGATTGTGATCTGATAAAATAGAGAGAGGTGATCTATTTAACCATTATATATCTTTTAGATTATGTCACATAAATTTATATACATACATTATATCTCAAATGGAAATAAAATGTGATGATTTAGTTAATCGATCTATAATATCCCTAATAACATTTTTACCTCCTGATGTCCTTGTCCATCCCACTATGATATACGTGGATATATTTTTCTATATCCAATTCGACACTAGATAGTTTTAATGAATTAAATTTCATATTTTAAATTCTACATCAATCTTATGAAATGTTAAACAAATCATGGTAATGTTATCAATGTTTCTTTTCATTGAAACCCACTAGTAATACTATCAGAGGCCCCCATAAATCCTAGCGCTACCCATATTAATGGAAAATAAAAAACTCTGAGATTAACAAAAAACACTTCCCTCAACTAGTAATCACATGGAAAAAAATAATCCTTTCCCAAATTGTAAAATACGTTCATTTTTAATATTAATATCAGAAAACATACCATATTAATATATTATATAATTTTTTAAAAACATTTATCATCCTTTTAGGATTGATTTGATATTTTTGAAAAATTCAACTTCAGTAAAACCTAAAAGAAAATAGAGGATGTCGCTATATCCAAAAAAATATAGGCCAAAATTTAACAAATCATTAAATAAATGATCATATTCAAAACATAAAAATTTTAACATATTGTTATT
The DNA here is from genome assembly GCA_963277665.1 of Viscum album. Taxonomy (NCBI): domain Eukaryota; kingdom Viridiplantae; phylum Streptophyta; class Magnoliopsida; order Santalales; family Viscaceae; genus Viscum; species Viscum album. Next base: position 974,207,869 of record OY728133.1, read on the forward strand.
GTTTCAACACCAAACATCGACCACTTGGTTTTATTTTCCACAATGATAATGAATAATGAAATCAAAATCCATGATCAATTCCTACCATTTTTACTATCTCTTGATAAATTACTTTATGTAAATATATAATTAAAATAGACATTATAAGTTTATATTTCACACACAACTCCATAAAAAGGATTCCTCTAAATTTTTAAAGGAAAAACCCGAAATTCTAATACTAAATCATTTGTACAGTAATTTGACACATAAGGTTTCTGATGATGTGAATGATAATTAATTACATAATCATTATTCATTAGGACACATGCAAGTCATTTCAATGAAACAAAATTATTGAAAATAATGAATATTTCTTGAATGAAATTATAAAACAAGAGCATTTAATAATATTTTTTTATTTCTGAAAAATAATCATCACATTATTTTTAAATGATTGAATTAACTCATTTTTTATTTAACATAGTTTTTAGGAATGATAATTGAGAATGTTTTTAGACAATATACCTATAGTGACCAAATAATTTTAGAAATATAAGAATATATATAATATTTTTGCATATTTTCCATTCATAAATAAATTTTGTTTTATCATGTTCTACAGTTATACCATCTTTAGAAATAATATGTCCAACAAAAGAAATTTGTTGTAGCTAAACATTACAGTAGCTGAATTTACCTAAATTGTTTTCATTTAAGGTCCTCAAAACAACCCTTAAGTGTCTAGAAGGTTTCTATTTTTTTAATAATATACCAAAATGTCATCAATAAAAAAATCCATAAACATTTCCCTGAACTCATGAAAATCCAATTCATAAGGTCTGTAAATATAGCTGGTGAATGAGATAAAAAAGGTGTAACTAGAAACTCATAATGACCATAACTAGTGAGAAAGAAATTATAATTTTTTTTATTCCTTTATATTCAAATGATGGCACCCCAAACTTAGGTCAACCATTAAAAAATTTCAAGCTCTCGATAGCCGATAAAAAACATCAAAATTTGGATAATAATATTTGTTTATAATTGTGTTTTTATTCCAGGATCTAAATTTAATGAAATACCTCAATGAACTATCATATTTTGAAAAAAAATAAATAGGAGGACCGCATGGTGATGTTCTAGATTAAATGAAACATGTTTCTAATAAATAATGTAATTTATTTTTCAATTTTAAAATTTTTATATAATTTATTCTCTATAGGGAAATATAATTTGACTTTTTATCTCGTACTATGTTAATAGAAAACTCAAATTATTGTTTAAGAATAGCACTAGGAAGATCATCATGAAAAATATCTCTCTATTCATTTACAACTCACACATCACTAATATGAATATATTATTTACATTCATAAAATGATCAATGTGACTTTCATTTTCATATCAAATGAATTTATCATCTACTCAGTTAGTTAGCATTTCCACAAAATAATTAAATAATTTATTCTTGGTACTATAATTTTTATTAGTATTATAAAATGTAATCCAATATATAAGAAGAATTATAACAAACACTATTATCAATAGTAAAACTATAATTTAAGGAAATACCATCCCACTGATTACAACATGAATTATTCCTATAAATTTTAGTTCCTTTAATAATTTTACTATGAGTTTTCACCAAAAGTTCTATAATACAATAATTAGGTGAAATTACCAATATAATGGAAATTAAATAAGGAAAAATTCAATAGTCAAACATGTTATTTTAATAATTTTAATACACATGTAAAATACAAGTCACAAATATATTTTTTGTTCCAAAATCAATTACAGTATAAAATGACTTTCTACACTTTCTCTTTCTGATAATCATCATTTCCATCATATGAAACAATATCCATACATATATTAGACTAATGAACCAAATTATTTCACCTAAAACACATCACCAATGTATGGTTATAGATTAACTTAATCTATAAGTTTTTAGGCCTCTTTTCATTGTAGTCATGATCCATTCAACAAAACAGAATACACTAAGAACACATCCTAGATCTAATCAAACAATATATGAATTTTTTACCACATTTGGAAATTTTTTATGGATTACCTCAATTCATCCCAAATGGGTTTTTCTCAATTTCCTTTCACTTGGGAATTTTATTATTTTTTTAATCTCATAGAATACACTTGTCAGTAGCCTATTTATCAATATTCTCATCACAAAAAATCAATTTCATGTAACATTTTAATTCATGAGAATCAAATTTTTTTTCTATACTTGGTTTCATCCTTGAGTAAAATCAATAAATTTTCTTGTTGGTGTGTTAAACCAAATATAGAATATACTTGGCCAATATTGTGATGTCTTCTTCATATATTGGTTCAAAATATTCATCTTTTTTCTTTAGTTCTAGGAATTTCTTTCCCTTCCGTTGTTGAATTAACATTGGTACATACATGTAAATGAAAAATATCCTTAAATTTTTAAAATTGCATGGAATCAAGATCATTTCTCTCTCTATTATTATTAATTAAATACCACAATTGACCTGCTCCACCATCAAAAAAATAAATGACAAGACAAACCTTTTTGTGTTATGAATATTCCATGAAATAAATTTTCATCTCTATGGAGTTAATCTATCATCTGGCTATCATGGTGCCAGCCTATCCACAAAAATATAACGGATATTTCCTCCATAAATTAACTAAAATAGAAATGATAGTTCATGGAATATCAGGTTTATCTCTAGAATGAATAACACTACATTTTTTTTTATCTTTTTTCAACTAATCCATCACAATAATAAAAAGTTATGTTCTGATTAAAACTATATTGGGATAATGATTTGGATGGTAATTTTCTATCAATTCCTTCCAATTAGAACTTCTTTCTTTTTTCTAATTTTAACCATTTAGAACATAAGATGTTTAGATGATGAATCTTATTAATAATTAAATTATATATCATTTTAAATTAACCATAATGTTAAATATTTCAATGGTATTCTATTATCAGTATCCTAACCACTAAATTTATCTCAATAATCTTCTAATACCAACCATAATAACCCAACCATAAATATTAAATGATTATGTTTGTTCGTTAAGAAATTTCATGTTAAAAATTAAGGATCTTTTCAGGATTACAGTTTTATGTAATTTGGATCTAATGAAAACATAAAAAACATTACAAATAAAATTTTCCACTTAATAATTATCCACATTTCCCATTATAAAAATCATTTAAAATAATGGATGATTTTTTTTTCATGGAATATATTCCTGAATTTAAACTTTACTCTTTCCTCTCCCCTTCCCATCCATAAATCTTATAAAAAAAGTACAAATGTTGGACGATCACAAAATGATTAATAAGGTATAAAAAATAAATAAAACCATTTGTCTAGTGAAAACATAAAAACTCATATGATATTTATCTTTATCATCAATGTTAATTGGCCATGTGAAATAATAATATTTCACATGAAAAATGACCACACAAATTTTTTGAAGAAAATCATTAAATCTAATAAAAATAAATAATAAATATTTATCGGAATCATAAGGAATAAAATTCATAACCCATTTTATAATTTATTTACAAGTAACTATAGCTGAATTAAATTCATTGCAAAAAGACATCATTAAATCCCATCTTCACTACTATATTGAAAAAGAACCCTAATTAGAGTCAATAAAGGGTGTAACTAACATTTATGGAATAATGAGAACACTAGATTCAATACAGGCCGCCCCATCATATATTTTATAATGGTCTCACCCAACGCTATTCGAACCACCCATCATATAAGTTGTAATAAGGTGACCTAGTGAAACCTGGGAAACCCCATTGTAAAATAATCAAGTACCATATCATGAATAAATTTTTTTTATTCTAGTACTTTTAATTGGTATATCATTTTAAAAACTATATTAAAATCATTTGAAATTACAATTTGATATCAAAATTATGATTTCTTTGAAAAAACATTTTCAATAACTAGATATTATTTTATCTTGAAAATCCAATTTCTATTAAAAAAATAAAATGGAAAATGGTATTTTATATAATGAAAAAATGAAATCATGTAAAGCACTCTAAGAATCCAACAACAACCATGGTGGTTGAAAACTCATGGTCCCTATGTATATTAATAATATGACATTCCCCTTTTCGTTTGTAAAAATGTTTTGTATAAAACACATAAAAGATAAATTTTGAAATAATCTAGAAATAAATTGAAAAATATATATAAAATTTACATTATAGATATTTAATTTTCTTAAAAATTATTATTAAATCATTATATAACCATGGACGTGAATGATAAAGAGTATAAATAAAAAAATTAATGTGTTTATAGAGAAGTCACTTTTCACATGTGATACACATGAATCACAAGCCCCTTGAAATAATAACTATAAAAAACATAAAATATCATGATAATAGATGAATTATAGATATAAAAATTCCACGGGGTTGTATTCAAACCACATAAAATAATATTGGTGCATAAAATCAAAATATTCCTGAATGAAGGAAATTGAGATGCAGTCTCTTACCTTGAGTCTATCTTGTGAGGTGTGTCACTGTATTCTTTAATAATAAACATATGTAAAATATTTAATTTATTAGGAACATTTTTTAATTTTATTATTAATTTTATTTAACTTATTTTGATTTTATACACAATTAAGTAATCAACTTTGTAGTTGTATTATGTTGTGATTATTTTTATCTTATGTTCCAAAAATGGATTTGGTAGGTTGACTGGTAAAAATGATCACTATTTAACCTTATCTATAATTATAATTATGAAACAATATACATATATATTTATATAAAAATTATTATTTGAAAACAAATCATGAAATACAGTTATAAGAAATGAACAAATTTTATAATCCTGTAGTTGGTTGGTCATACGTACACATGAGTAACATTTCCAGTTATTTGAATGATAAATATGAAATGAAGGTAAGTTATACTATATCCTTAAATAATAATTTAATTATAATAAATAAAATATTAAATAATTAAATGTACTAATATATCTCACTATTGTGAGTTGGTGATGAAAAAAGTCACTTCTCTTCAAGGAGTTCGTAGTACAGATGTCCATGACTGACGTTATCATTTATCAATTAGTAAAAAGTTAATAAATAAAAAGATGTATTATATAAAAACAAGGATAAATATTTCATCAATATCAAAATTATTTAATTTATATCACATATACTCATTATATTTATCTTTATAACCTTCTATGTAAATTATTAGTGAAAGCAAGTCTCATCAATTCACGAGGCAGTAGTTTTTTTTTAAATTTGAACACCGTTAACAAATTTCATAAATAATTGAATGTAAATAGATATATATTATATATTGATTAAATACTAATTATAATGTTATATATATCATATAAATATACTTTTTAGATACATCATCATATCCAACCTTGAGGGGTGGTAATGAAAAAATGAATGATATTAGTTCTTGAGGTGGTAGTCTGCCGTACACACAAGTAACGATCTCAAAACTCATTTGATAGAAGAGAGAAATGATTTAGGTTAGTAAATTTAAATAATAAAATATTATTATACATAATATAAAATGGTTATGATATAATAAATTTTTAATTATAATTTCATGGGATGGAGTATGAAATAAAATCGAAACACTTATTTAAGAACATTGCCTCTTTTTCGGGTAACTCGTTTTTGTTTTCATAAAAGGCCTTGATATTTTTGTTTTATACCTAGTATAATACCTATTGGTTTATATTAGGTAATTCTGGATGTTATTTTGGATTTTATTGGGAAAAATTTGGGTTTATGGTGTCACAAGAGGAGGAGAGGTGGTGGCCTTTTATAGGTGTGGTGAGTGGCACATTGTAATTATTTTGAAAGAGTTAATTCCAACAACTTTTTTTCCTTCAATCCCAAATAGTAGTCCATTATAGATTATATACAGGATTATATCTAAATATGCATATACAATGGGGTTTTTAAAATATTTCAGGTCATTTCCCCCTATAATTTTAACGAATTATCCCTTGATAAACACATTTTCTATCTTAATTATTGGTATTAATTTTAGTTGATTTCAATAAAGATTATGGTAAAATTTGAATCTAATTTTTTTAAATAATAAATTAATTTATTTCAAATATGGATATATTTTTTCCACATTAAAAATATATAATTTTAAAAAATTCATTTAATATCAATCTCATGGAAGTGAGTAGAAAAAAAGTTTTGAAGAAAAATATTTTTTAGAAAACAATTGATTCTATGTTAACTATATTACTAATAAAAATAATTTTCTAAAAATAAATTATTTTTTATAGTTATATAATATATAATTTTCAATTAATACATTCCCCATTAGGTATTATTTTAAAAAATTAACATTGAAGAACATTATTCATTTCCATTTTTTTTGAAACAAACATTTGTAAACAAATAAATTAAAATACACTGAAAAAATAAAATAAGGTTGTTTAAAAATAAATTTGGTAGATTTAATATAAATAAATAACATATAGTTTACATAATAAAATATTATAAACATATTAAATCATTTAAATTAAATAATATATTTAAAAACTTTTTTAGAGAAATCAGTATTTTTAATATTTAATGAATTGTTTTTGTTTTCTAATATATCACAATGTTGTAAAGAAAGTAAATTATGAAGTTATGACTTAAAAAATGAAATAAATTTTTTGAAATTAAAATTCTATTATTTAGAAATTAATATTTTATATAAAACATTGTATTAAATATGTTTAATTCAAACAATTTATTTTTTGATTAAAAATTACATAATATTAATATAACTAATTTAACTATCTATTTTTTATAAATAAGTTAAAAAATTCTTTACCTTATCATTACAAGGTTTTTTAGGCTTTTATTATAGCATGGGTTCCATTTCTACAAAGGATAAACTATGGGATGGACATGAACTTTCATATTCAATGTAAACGAAATAGGAAAAGTATATGGTATTAAAATCTCCCTAAAGTGAAAAGGCAGGAATCCCCTGTTCATATTTCAGGATTTTAGGGAAACAATCATTATATGAATTGAATGTTCAATGATAAAATACTAAACATATTGTAATATATCATCATTATTTTAATTATAAATATATCTTTTATGAACCCTATATGAAAATATGAAAATACATTCTCATTTCTAAAATAAGGATTCCATGAATTGAAGATTTACATCGAGTATAATTTCTCTTGTTTGTTTTTTAAGATACATTTTTTTGAAATTTTTATTGTTGAACCTTGTTAGTTAAAAAATTTATCTAATATCAATATCATTTGTTTTTAAAAAAATTCATTTTTATTCTTTTTGTTCTGTTTCTTTATGTTTTTTAGTTTACAATTTTTTTAAACTCTTTCGAAGCCTCCCTTGAAAGATACCAAATAAAGAGTGAGGTTTTTTGGTGTTTTTATTTCCATCAACATAATATATTTGTATCAAAAAACTACTATAATATATTATTAACCAAGGTTATCTCAAGATGAGACAAAATCTGAGGAGATATTTTGTTATTTTTTTAATTTTTTTAAATAAATTATTATTTTAATCTACCATTTATGATGTTGTCCGCAGCCATCTCCATCCATGAATATTATGATTCCCTTTTCCTAATTTATTTCTCATCTAGCATCATGTATTCGTTAAAATAATTCCAATTGGTGGTAGTAACATGAAATAAATAATTATTTTTCCTACATTAATTTTCATAAACATCACAACAAAGATACAACACCACCTCACCCCTCTTCCACATCAGTAATAAATTTTTATGAAACTTCATTATTTTTATAAAAAATGGAATTTTTATAATAGAAAAAATTTTCACTCTCAAAAAATATTACTATGTGTCAGTGTTTTCAACATTAAGTCCAATTGATCCAAAACATAGTCTTTTGATAACATCATTATCCTCTAAAATGTCACTAGTGAAGGAAAACTATTTTGAGTTAAAACAATGAAATGTTACTTCGATTAAAAAGAATATATATAATGGGGATTCCTCAGAAGGTAATAAGAAACTCAACACCCACACCTACTTCAATACTATACTAATGAAAATCATATCCTAGAACCGGAATAAAAATTCATATTAAGGGGATGCATCCTGGACACGTCCTATCTTCATAAATTTGACCCATTTAGAATATCATCATCGGCTGGTATCTATTGGAGTCAGTCAAAATTGGTTCAAAATCAATGTAAATCCTCGAGGAAATCATTTACTAAACTTGTTCATCCAAACATGATATTTAAATAATCTCAAAAAACATATCTTCATCTTCTGTCAGTGGTTTGACAATTGGATTCATCAAATTAAGTATTCTGTTCAAGAGAAGATCCGAATTATACATCAAACTATTTACTCATCACATCATAATCAGGATTTGAATATGGAATCACAAATATTTGTTGAGTGTCTTCATTGGAACTCTTCTTCAACCTATATGAAGTCTTGAGATCATTTGGGTTCCATTTTTTGGATCGTGGGCTTAGTCTAGACTGATGTTTTGAACAATAATAGAGATTATGATTCTTCATCATATTGGAATTTAGTAAGTATATACATCAACATCGATAGAGCCTCTAATATGATTGGGTTTGGGATTACATCTGCATTAACACCACAGCTTCTATGATGAAGATGATATATCTCCTTCAAACTCAAACAAACATCATTGATGGTGGTTATTGAAAGGTTTATCATCCATAATTATAATCGATTGTTGTGTGGTACTGAGGTGGTTACGGTATTAGTAAACATTATGGTTTAAACCTATTTTTTCATCATATTTTGAAATACCCTAGACATCATCTTCAAAAAATTTCCTCATAAATTATTAAATACTACTCTAGGGTTCATCTAGTTCTTCACCCATGAAATTAAATTATATTCAATTTTCACTAAAAAATATTTATTTTTTCCACAACTATTCAATTTACATCATATCTTGGTTCATATTTTCTACAATAATAGACTTCAAAAGAAATATCTAGATATTTTGTGAGATTATGACTCCCGTAAATCCAAAATATCTATCCATGAACTTAGGAGATTAATATTTTATAAATCTATACATTCAATAAATGACATTGGTTCTTTAGAAAGATGGAGGTGGTTTCATAGGAAATTACAATCAGTCTGAAGGTGTACCTTAGATTAACTGAAATCATTTTCCACAAATGAAGATGTCGAACCTCCCATGAATATGGTCTAATTTTGATCAATTAAAATTAATATAAAATTAAAATGGGAATATAATTATCATATGAAGTGGAATGGAGGAGTGATCATATAATAAGTTCTTCCCACTTTTATCATATAATGAATAATTATACAAACCTATTATCTTTTATCTTAGAACTCCCTTTAATTTATCTTTTAAAACACAATAATCAGAAATTCTTTTATTCCCTGACATATTGGAGTGTATTTTTTAGGGGATTCCCCTGAAAATTATTTTTCATAGATAAGCCAATCCCGTCTTCTAACCCAAATCTTGTGGTAGCCATCAAATTTTTTTTCTCTCACTATTTATTTCTTACACTAGTAAAATAATATAGAAAAAACTAATTAAAAATAAATAAATATAGGATAATTAATTAATAAATTTAAAATGTATGTTAAATTTTGAGAATATGAAAACAAAATGCTTTTAATGAAAATAAAAATATGATCAAAATTTATTTTGCATAAAAAATATAATTTAAAAATAATTTTTAAATATAATGAAATCTAAAATGATTATTTTGTTCCAAGAATAAGAAATATCATAAATAAAAAGAAATTCAAATTAAATAATTAATTTATAAATTAATTTAAAAAATAGTGAAAATAATAATAATAATCAAAAATATTAAATTAAAATTTAAATATGAATATGTATTAAATTATTTAATGAAAGATAAAAATTAATAATATACATCAACTAATTAATTAATAAAAAAAATAAGAATAAAAATTATAAAAGACAATTAAACGCAAACTTTATAAATTAAACCATTACAAGAAAATTCAGAATAAAATAATAATCTCAAGTTCGAAGAAAACGTAACTAAAAATAATAAATTATAAATTAATCATTAAGTCATTAAAATATATATTTTTTATTTTAAAATTAAATAAAAACCAATTTAAATTAACAAATAATAAAAATTAATAAATAAAACATGATTGAAATAGAGATAATACATTGAATATTTGAATTATAAATCCAATAACATCTAAGACCATATAAGATAGTATGTTGATAGATTTTAATGGGTCTTATGAATTTTGGATTCCCATTGTGAGTATCCGTAAAAAAAATTTTGGTATCACCAACATGAACTATATTATGTCTTATGATTGAATAGGAAACCCATCATCTCTTATTAATTCCTTTTAAAAATTATAGTCGGATTTTTTCTATTAGAGAGATTTGATTCCTCATGTTTAGGATAGAAGATACACAATACCTAAAAGGATTAATTTATTCTATCATTATATGATTTCTCACCTGCTTCACCATTTTTGTTTTCATAGGATATATGTATTATCTCTTAGGATTGATTGTGGGAGATTAAAGTATTTCATCATAGTCATTCACATCCAGATTACCATTTTCATCTGTCCTAGAAAATCCCAACACTTCCCAGATCTATAATATGGAACACTCTTTCTTTCCAAAGGTAGGTGGTTATTTTGGGTTTCAAAACCAACGACACCTAAGAAATCACATTTGTCGAGTGGATGGGTGGAAAGTATCCTCGTACAATTTTAGAGAGAATTACTTCTCATTATGGGACTCTAATATATATTAAATATTTGTTCATTTATATATTCCAAATCCTCATACCAAATTTGTTACCCTAATAAATTTTTGGATTTTGAGTCTTTCTATTATTGAAGGGGGCTCTATTGATTATAAAGTATGAATGTATCTAACTTTGTCTATTTGTTATCTATAATTTATTCATAATGGGTACTCAATTATATTTTGAAGCTGTATAACTAGGAACTCTAGAGTTTTATAACACCTTGGGTTAATTTCTATTTTAAGGATTGGATTGAAACTTCATGAGGTGTCCTATATATCATTTTAATAATAGTAATAAAAAACCATGTTGTTTGTTTAACTCCAAGATGTGAAGATTAACATTAAGCTCACAGAGAACATATAAGGGAACTTAGGAAAAATATTTGGACATCAAAACTTAGGAAGTGTCCTATATATACTTGTTATAATTGGAATCAGAGTCTTCATAGTTCTATCTCCCCTTAAACTATTGTTTAAAAGTGATAGATAATTAATTATTATGGGGTTTATTTCCACAGGGTTTTCCAATGTGGGAATTCCATAATGACATATATCAAAATGGATGATCTTTTACGGGTGAATTCTTTTCGTATCATCTAACAGGTAATACACATAGATTATTCCTTTGAAGGGAGAATTTTTTTATGATTGTGATAAGATCATATCAAGTCACTAAGAACACATGATTCATGATCAGTGTGAAATGAATAGAGATCGAGAGATCATACACCCCACAAAAGGATACAATAATTACGCAATTGGGAATCTCTAATGTGTTATTTTATATAGAGATCAAGATTCAGTATGGAATCCAACATATGATACATATAGGTGGAATAAAATTTCAAATAGTAAAATTAGCCTCTCAATACACTGAGGGATAATGAATAAGGATAAAAACTTTGAGGGTTTGGGTCCCACTTGTTAGAGTTTATGTGATATGGAGTGACATACATAAAGGTTGACACTTATTTGAAGATTTCCAACAATTTCAATCTGTCAGATAATGTGTAAGAACCCAGAGTGGTTAGCTGAGCATGTCTAGATTGCATAGGGATCCCAAAATACCAATATGATTTTTAATGTCAATTCCAAATAGAATATGGAAACATCCTAGATGAAAGAGTAATTTACTTCTATATGATAATGTTTTGGGATTCAAAAGGTTCGATAGGATGTGCCCAAGTTCTCCAACTAAACAAATATTACATATTTAGGATAGTCTTCCTAACGTGTCCATATTATTTCTGACTTATATTGGGGGTCTATCTATCATTTCCTACATATCTTTATGACAAGGATACCATTTCTTTTGGTGCATAAAATGATCAAATATGACATGTTAATGGGATTCCAAAATACAAGGCTAACATGACTGAGGTGCTTCACATGACCAATTTAAATATGGCAAGGTTCTTTTCTATGATCAATGAAGAAATGTATAAAATAATTATATTGAATCAAATGAAATTTTTAGGGGGTTCCAAATTACCTTGTAAAAATTTACGGGGGCTACAACATGTAAAGGTTGTAATGTCTTAGGGGATTCACATGACTGATATGGAAATATTGGGGGGATTCCAGAAGATTAAATGGAAGTTTCTAATGAGTGATCACCTGATCAGTTATTACCCATTCATGGATGTTGCGTGATTAGTAATAGTATGTCAAAGGGATGGATCATGACATATATGACATCTCTGGTGGAATTCTCAAGGATTAGATGGTATTCCTAGAGTACCTCACACGACTTGAATAAAATTTATAGAGGACCTCTCTTGGCATGGATGGTATGCATAGGTTATGTTGAGTGAATTTATTATTTCATGAAAAGTGCAAGATAAATTCGCATGAAAATACACATATCCGTCATTGTGAATGGCATTCATATTTTTTAGATATTATTATATTAAGGACACAATGTTCATTAGTAATTTCCGATTGGGATCTCGTAAAACCATATCGACATGGGGAAGCTCCTTTGTGTGATCTAGACAGAGAACTAGAAGTATATCACCTGGTAAATAGAGTTATAATGTGAATCATATATAAATTTCTAAAAACCATTAAGTCATTACCTTGGTTTACCAGGTGGAATACCATTGTGATTTCATTAAACTCCACTTAAATAATTCCACTTTAAATTATGTGATAACATTTTTGTTTTTAGTGAAAACGGGGAATGAATTTATAGGAATTTCATCCTTTGATAAATGAAACATCATACAAAAAGTATATAAAATATATGGGAATGGGTTGTTCTAGCCTCACATGTTAATCATTAACCAACCATAGTTCTTACCCAACGTCATCATGATGTCATATGATAAATTGTGACTATGAGATCATTCTTTCCTCCCTATATTTATTAGACCCATGTCTTATCAAATATCTTTTAAAAAATCAAATTTTGCAGTCAAAGTAACATTTTTAGATTAAGATGACATGTTTTGGAATCATAGAGAGATCAACAAGAATGTCAAAGAGGATTTCACATGATCATGTTAAACATAACTGTGTCCCTTGATGAGAGAATGGTTGATCATCCTAGGGTTATTTCAAGAAAAATAGTTTAACTCTCATTGGAGAAGGGTTCTAACTTTTTTATCTTTTTATTTTTTTATATCCTACATCGCTCTCCCATAGGTTGCCCAGAAATTCATCACATGGTCAAATTACTATGTATGATATAATCTTTAAGATGAAAATGGCATGCCCTATATTCTTTATGAAATGAAGATGAAATACCAAAACGATTTTGAACGAATGGAATATATGCTTCTTGGGATTTCATGTAATGATTAAAATAATCATGTGATCTATATAAGACCCTAAAATATAAATCAAAATGCCTTCTATTGATTGAAACTTCCACCATTTTCCATTTTTAATTTATAAGCATATTCAGGTGACTATCATGAATCTATCACCTGATGGGAGGAACTCATTTGGAATCCTTTATAAGATCACATAGGTTTTTCATAATGGATATGTGTTGAGGAATCTAGATAACTAATCGGGAATTATATAACCAAAAGGCCTCTCCAATGATTCTTATTTTAATTATTATATGATCACATAGAGAACATGATCTAACCACATGACATTCTTAGGTAAATGCGATCACATATCCTACAAGGGGTCAGGTGTTCTACCTAACCAAGCCACCTAATCCCTTTATTTACATTATACTCTTTATTTTTATTTTTTGAAAACAAAAATAACTATTATTAATGTTTTAATTAAATACCAAAATAACCAATGATTATTTGGAAGGTTTTAAAATCCCCCCCTCTGGAGTGACATCCAAATGGACCATGACACAATTATGATGTAAGTAAATTCCCTCTTAAGTAAATTGGTATTCCGCTAATCAGTGTCTTGAGTGGATATCTACCATTATGGAAACATTTATTATATCATAGGGACTCCTATAAATAAGTAATAGAGGGGTAAAACATTTCACCAATGAATCATACATCCAAATACATTTTGATCATCCCTCTTGCATGACTACTCCATAAGATTACATCGTACAACATTTTCATGGGTACCAATCATGAGATATAGTGGAAATGTCTATTCCCAAAATTTTATTTTTCCCTATGACGTGTGGTGGAACCAGAAAAATCATCCCAAAAATTTTTCAAATGCTTCCACACACGGTCTAAGATTGTATTCTATTTCGCAAGCTTTGATTTGGTAGGTCGCAGGGCCCGAACAGAGATACAGATTAATAGTTATGGACGTTTGAAGTTGGGATAGAAATCTGGTCTGTGAAGCCCATTCACGAAGCCCCCTCCACGATCGTGAAGCGTCGCCGCAAAGCATTGAGGAGGGATGCTCCGCGAACCCATTTGAAATTTTTGATGTGCCGCAGAAACCCGCAGTGGATCAAGGAGGTTGGACGCTTCACGACCCACCACAGAGAATGCTTTGTCTTCGAGTCAAGCGAGATCTGATTCTCAACTCCCTTTGCCTATAAATACCCTGCTCACCACCCTTCTTCGGACGACCATGACCACTCCACCCCTTGGGCAGCCGATATTCCAGTTCGCGGAGCTCCGTGAGCAGCATCCTTCATGATGCTGCTCTGTGTGCCCATGCTCCGTGAGCAGCTTCATTTATGATACTGCTCCGCGAGTCTATGCTCCATGAGAGCCCTTTGCTCCGTGAGAGGCCTTTGATCTATGAGACCTTTCCTCTGTGACCAGCCTTTTCTCTGCGAGGCCAGGCTCTACGATGCTTCTCCGTGAGTCCATGCTCCACAAGTCCATGCTTCACGAGACCCCATGCTCTGCGATACCATGGCTCCACGAGACCCCATACTCTGCGAGTCAATGCTCTATGATACTGCTCCACGATTCCATGATCTGTGAGTCCATGCTTCGCGATAACCCTTGCTCTATGAGCCCATTTGCTCTGCGAAGCTACTTCGAGAACTTTTTGGGCCAGGACGTTGGGATTTTCCATTGGCCCTTATGCGCAGCCTCCTTCCACCTATGGAATACCATGATTTGAGAGACTCTTTCACACACCATGAACCACCTTGAGTCGACATATTCCTCTTCGTCCCTTTCACATGTCATGAGTTGAGATTCTCATAATCAATTTTCAAAGTACATTGAGTCGATCCATTCCTCGAGTAACTCATCCAAACCCTATCACCTGGCTCCTATGCCAGGTTGAACCAGAAAGGGCCATCCTTACGTAAGCCGCAACATTATCCATTGATAGGCGCCTTATGGCTGATAGTACTCTCTACATGACTATATACTATAAGTTCTTCCTATGTTTCAAACATAGGATACCTCTTACTCTAAACAAGAGATTCCTTATTCTCCAAGAATGAGATGCTAATAGTCCTATATACATGACTTTAAACTGTAGTAATCCCTATATGATAAATATAGAATGCCTCTTGACCCAAACCAGAGATTCCTTATGCTTCAAGAGTAAGAAGCAAATAGTCCTATCTACAAGACTATAAACTGTATTATTCCCTATGTTCCAAATATAGGATGCCTCTTGATCCAAACAAGGGATGCCTTTTGTGCAAAGCATAAGATGCTTAAAGCCATGATTACAGTGGCTTAATTTCAAGAGCGCTGGAATACGTTCAAACATTCCATCACACCACCTCACACTTTGCGTGTCCTCCATTCGGATCCTCATCCACCTCCATGTATGAAGGGACCCCCTAACGGACTGGTCCCATGCCACATCATCTCACCTACTGTCCTGGGCCAACGCCCCAGAAGACTTTGGACCACACTTTGAGTCAGGTCCCATGTTTTGAACATGGACATTAGTTCACCCTCTTTTGTTTTTCCCCGATTCAGGCTAACGTGATAAGGATGCTGTGTTTCAATCACATACAATAGTTTTCTTCCACCATAATGCCACCCTCATTGCATTCTGAATATCGGGCCTGTAATTCACACTTTTCATTTCCCATTGCGCAGATGGATTCCAATGCCCCGTAGCATTATTCTCTTGTGCACTAGATCATAGGTAAATGCCTCAACCCACCAGAGAGTTGAGATGACCTCATGGCCAGACATGAGGAAGACATTACGGGAAGCTTCCTAGCATAAGCCCTATCCACCAGTGCCGCTCCATAGCGGCGCCCGAGCATCTTTCCTAGCGTAATCCCCATCTATCATGGCAGCTCTATAGTGGCGCCCAAGAAGCTTCCTAGCGTAAGCCCTATCCACCAGTGCCACTCCATTGCGGCGCCCGGGCAGCTTCCTAGAATAAGCCCCCTCAACCAGTGTCTCTCTATAGCGGCACCCGGGAAGCTTCCTAGCGTAAGACCCATCCACCAGTACCGCTCCATAGCGGCACCCGGGCAGCCTCCTAGCATAAGCCCCATCCACTCTTGCCACTTCATAGCGGTTCCCAGGCAGCTTCCTTGCATAAGCCCCATCCACGATTTCCGCTCCATAGCGGCGCCCGGACAGCTACCTAGCGTAAGCCCCATCCACCCGTGCCGCTCCACAGTGACGTCCGGGCAGGTTGCTAGCGTAATCCCCAACCACCAGTGCCGCTCCATAGCAGCACCCGAGAATCTTCCTAGCATAAGCTCCATACACCAGAGTCACTCCATAGCGACGCCCGGGAAGCTTCCTAGGGTAAGCCCCATCCACCAGTGTCGCTCCATAGCGGCGCCCGGGCAGCTTCCTAGCATAAGCCCCATTCACCAGTGCCGCTCCATAGCGGTGCCCAGGCAGCTTTCTAGCGGAAGCCCCAACCACCAGTTCCACTCCATAGCGGTGCCCGGGAAGCTTCCTAGCAAAAGCCCCATCCACCAGTGCCGCTCCATAGCGGCGCCTGGGCAACTTCCTAGTGTAATCCCTAACCACCATTGCCGCTCTAGAGTGGTGCCTGGGCAGATTCCTTGCATAACCCCCATCCACGATTTCCGCTCCATAGAGGCGCCCAGGAATCTTCAAAGAATAAGCCCCATCCACCAGTGTCGATCCATAGCGGCTCCTGGGTAGCTTCCTAGCGTAATCCCCATACACCAGTGCTACTCCATAGAGGCGCCCGGGCAGCTAACCACGCGTAAGCCCCTGTTTCCTCTTCAATTCCAACGGATGCACCCTTCACGACATGATCGTTAGGTCCCTGCAACCTCTTGTTCCTCACACTGAGTGTGAATCCCGTGAGCTTAATGTGAGCACTAACCATGAAACAACTTGGACCGCCTCAAAGTGTAAGCCCCAAATGCCCCCATCCTGGATGATGTTAAGCGGTACACCCGAACTATGTGGACTTTGATCCATGTGAAGGCATGGTATGCAGTTTCCTCCATGAGGTTCAATCCCACCACCAGTGGATCCCTGGGTCCACATTTATGTCGGTTCGCTAACGAATTGCCACCCGAACTAGGGGGGCTTTGATCCATGTCAAGGCATTGTACGTAGGAAGCCTCCACGAGGTTCAATCACAACATCAATCGGACCAAGGTCCTAATTGACATCGTTTCTCCGACACACCCCACCTGAACTATATGGACTTTGATCAATGTCAATGCATGGTATGTAGGAAGCCTCACGAGTTTCAAACCCACCACTTGGTCATTCCGACCTCCTTCATGTCCGTTCAACCCCATCCCTCATGACGTTAAACTGCATTCCAATCCAGCGGTAAGCCTTTGTGACTAACAAACTTTGGGGACTTTGATCCATGTCAAGGCATGGTATGTAGGAAGCCTCCACGAGGTACAAGCCCACTACTTGGTCATTATAACCATGTCGGTTCACCAACACCTTTGGCAGCCTAGAGTGTATGCCCCACACCGTCCTGAACTACATGGTCTTTGATCCTTGTCAAGGCATGGTACATAAGAAGCCTCCATGAGGTTCAAGCCCGTCATCCACTTGGACCAATGTCCTTATTCATGTTGGTTCTTCGATACCCTATTCTAAACTACATGGCCTCTGATCCTTGTGAAGGCATGGTACGTAGGAAGCCTACACGAGGTTCAATCCCATCACTCAGTTGTTTCGACCCCCTTCACGTTGGTTTCCCCCCGTCCTGCATGATGTTAAACCGTATCCATCGGAACTACATGGACTTTTATCCATGCCAAGGCATGGTACGTTGGAAGCCTCACGAGGTTCAATCCCATCATCCATCGGACCCCCAGTCCATCTTAATGTCGGTTTGTTGACAACACCATTCTGAACTACATGGCCTTTGATTCCCTTCCATAGGGATACATAGGAAGCCTCAATGAGGCTCAAGACTAGCACCTATCCATGCATCCATTCTCATGGCCACCTCCTCAGGTGTCACATCGTCCCATCGAACTACGCAGACTTTTATTCCCTACCACAGGGATATGTAGGATGTCAATTTGATGCTCAAGACCAACATCACCGTCATCCTTACATCATTCCCATTTCATTCGCCCTCCACTCCATGAAATTCTCTATCATCCATCTTGATTCTTACGCGGGCTGCCACATCCCGTTGGGATCATGTCATCCAACCTCTTCGCTACTCCTAGCAGTACATGGGCCGCTATCCACGCGTAAACCCCATCATGTCTCCGGGTCGTTGTTCCTTGTGTACACCCCGATTCATAACCACTTCGAACCACGTGAGGTTTGATCCCTATTGTCTATACAGTGTACATAGGAAACCTCCCTGAGGTTCAATCCCAGCCAATGGTAAACCTTGGTGTTTCCCCATTCTGGGTTGCATGCTCCCTGATCCACCCTCAGTGGTTTCCGGATCCACTTTCACGGTGTGACATCTCCCCTATACGGGACACACCACCTCTCCAATCCGTCTCTATGGGACGTTATGATCACCCTTATTTCGTCTCTGCAAGATGTTAAACTCGTGACCTACCTTGTGTTAAACATGAGATGACTGAGGAAAACCTCAGAAGACACGCCTTGGGCATAACCACCTATACTAGACATTAATCTTGTAGCATACCCTGTGTTAAACATGGGAATCTATAGAAAACTTCAGATGCATGCTTATGGCATATGATTTCCGACATTCGATGTGGTATTCTTCGGGTTATGCAACCTTGATATGCCCTCTTATGAGGATGAATACAGGTTCCCCAATGTCCACGCACCCAGAGATGCCCCGAAATGCCTGATGTTGTCGTCTACTCCGACCGAAGGTCGCTACCACGCCAAGACCCCATAGAATGTCTTGACGGAAGTAGTGTAATTAATCGGAACCCACGAATATATGGAACTGAGAACAAGATTCAAGAACCACTCCTTAAATCTATAAGGGAGACTCATACTAGGTGATGAGTTCCGAGGAGGAATCAATGGAAGGAAGAACCGACATCGCATCACCCCGTTTCGATCAATGATAAGTTGTCCCTGAATAAGGAGAAAATGTCGCCCGCCGTTGGAAAGCGGGAATGCAGGGAAAAGGCTGCGCATCCTCATAGATGTATAGGCACACCCCGAAGAAAGTGTCAGAAACAACGTGTATAATATATTTTTTGAATTATTCAATTGTAATTTCCATTGGTTAGGTTTCCCTACATTTGATTATGCATACTTCTTGTGTTCTTTTCATGATTTATAGATTCTATTTCAAGATAGGTTGATCATTATATAGTACACATAACTTATTAATGGTCACAATATAACAATTATTATAAAGGGTCATTCAATATTTATATAATGCATGGTTTTCAAAATTTGAGACATATATTATATGTCATGCGATTACGAATTCTTATGAAGGTCACATGATTCACGTGACGTTGTCCAATATTTTCACTTAATTTAACAAAGTTCTTCTCCCATATTTCATATATCTCATGATCTTTATAGATAGTTTAAAATTCATCAAAGGATTAAAAATCGTGGTTGTGACATTGGTGGATCCTATGAATTTAATAGTCCCAACTGTGGATGTCGAGCATCATTATGATATGCTTTCAAACCTAATGGATCTGCTGGACTGGATGGGAAAATGTCTTATAGAATATACCATGTAACATTTCATATCTTTTTATGGGTTTTGAATTACAAATGATACTCATATCCTTATACTTCATTCATTTATAATACCCACTTTCAGGTTGTAATGACCCATAAAACCTTCTTAGAAAATATATCCTATATGGGCCACTTTATAGATCTTCAAAAAAGATTAGATGGGTATATTATGAAGTTTATCAATAAATAATTTATAAATAGTATTCTTAAATAAAATTCGAACAACCATATGTACAAGACAAATAATTCCAAAATCTTCCATGAATAGTATTTTTAGATAGTTACATAATTGGGAACTTTGATCGGGACGGAGATTTAAGATGGATTGGGGATTTCCCTAATGGGTGAACCATATTCCTTTCATATTTTCAACATATTTGAAAATTATTAGGATATATAAGTTAATAAATATATCCAAATACATCACTTATTTGAAAAGGATTATTGGAGGAGTTGGTTAATTAGTGGAACCCAGACACCAATACATTCTATTCGATACATGGTGATGTGGGAATTAGCTATTGGGACATTTAACATATTACGATAACATCAATTTCAGGATATATACATGATAAATTTATCCCTCCATCATATAATGTTGATGATGTAGAGATAACACCTCCCATTGTCAAGGAAATTATCATGCTTTCTGACAAGGCCATTTGAAAGGCGTCACATACAACGACATACATCCCATTTAAGAAGTGGTGTGGATACTTTATAAATAAGTACTTTTATGAACCCAATTTTATAAATCTAAAGGATTATCTCACAAAAGGGTTCTATAATGGTGAAGGTTCCTAGTGGATGTTGTAGTAATTGGTTTATTTTGAGACAGTGTGTGGGATGTTGTTACTGACATTAACCTAGTAGTTCAGTTGTCTTTCATTAATGCTATGTAAATATGTGGGAAAATAATTCAAAAACAAGATAAGGGTGGATTTAGAGTTCCTGGATTCATGGTGGTAGAATCTATGGATGCATGGAGGCATATTGGATTGGATATTATTTTCTGAGAAATAATATAAATCGTACTGAGACATCTTTATTAGAGAAGTACCCCAAACATAATATTGAGTCCAATACTTGTGTTATGGGTTTCGATAAGGTATCTCCAGAGAGAATATAAATATGTGTGAATTTATTAAAACCCCATACATATGTTTCAAGAATTTTTTACAATGAATATTTGGGGTGAGTCTCGTCACATTAAATGACTAGGAATTTTGGGCATGCCTACCCCTTCATGTCTTCTTCTCTTTAACAACTATGAGACACCAACTGAATGTTTAACCGAAAATAAAGGGGTAATATATGATGCTCGAGCTTATATAATTTAAATCATTGAGGTAATATTTTATACTCGAATTGATAATGCCATTATTTTCATGTGATATGTTCCATGTTGTTAAAACATCAGTTTTGATGTATTCATACCAACTTTCCTTGCCCATTTCATATTTGTTCTCAAAATAATATGATAGTGGATTGTCAGTTCTTGTTAATTATTACCAGAGAGGAGGCTAAAGTTCAAGTATAAATTATTCCAAGTGATATTGATATTGTTTTTTCTCAACATTTTGATGATATTTGTATTCAATATCATCCTAATATGATATTATTCCCATAAAACCCGAGATTGTAAATTTACTACTGAATTCCGAAGGTAATCTATTGACTGATGGTAAACTAACATCTAGAAGAACATTATCCATATAGATTAATCAAAATTTAGCGATAAGTTTTTAATCAATTCCACTTCAAAGATATGTACGAAATGGAATGGTTTTAATGATTATGCTTATTCTAATTGATGCCATGTCTATTCTAGAACTTTCAATTTCATTGTTGAAATGGAGAAACTGAAGGGAGGGAAAATCATATGTTGATATTAGGGGGACACTATTCTAGTATATGATATGCTTATAAAGATTTAGCATCTCATTACAACTCCCATATGCATTTCCATATAAAACCAGCCACTATAGTCAATGATTGCATTCAAGACCCCGATGCAATGCTAGAGAGCATGAAGGGCCATATCCACAACTCAACCATGGAAACCATGGGTTGTTCATGGAATGATGGTGGTTTCCATGGTTGAAAATTTTCAACCTATAATCGTGGTTTAGGAAAGACTATCCTTACAACCTTATTAAAATGGTTTAGATTCCATGAGAGATAAACTAATGTATTTTTCATTTTAATGGGGACGACACGAATCAGTAGGTGAAAAGTCACTCCCACAATCACTAGTGTATTCTATCGAGGGTAAGAGTTCTACAACAAACATAGATGACAATCAGGGATCTTATTATGAGGGATCCCCACGTGAAATGGGTTTTATGGGGGATTTGACACATATTCCTATGGTGTCACAATATACACTCCCATTGGATCCTTCATAAATGCCTTCAACATCGACGCATTCTCGGTGACCAACCCTTCAGAGTAAAATAAAATTAAGAACTCTAAACTAACAAAGTCCTCTCACCTAGAATCCCCATGTCAAAATTACACCTTATATTAATTATACTTCAAGAACAATTTAGTGAATCATTTTTGTTTGATCATAATTTGTAGGCCACTACTAATCCCACCTAGAGTAGCATACATCTATTACTGATGATATGGGTGGGATTTATGTCTCTCCCATAGAACCTTAAATATTAGAATGGATCCATAACAATTTGGGAATAGTTTAGGTGA
Organism: Viscum album; assembly: GCA_963277665.1. Lineage (NCBI taxonomy): Eukaryota > Viridiplantae > Streptophyta > Magnoliopsida > Santalales > Viscaceae > Viscum > Viscum album. Next base: position 974,230,880 of record OY728133.1, read on the forward strand.
TGACTTGGGGAGACATTGTTCCAACTATTTTTGTTTTATATTTCATTCCATTTTTCTAGGTATAGAAAAAAACTCCTTTGTAGGAGGCTAGTGATGGTATCTATTATACAGGTGATTTAGCATTGGTGGATGTGTCCCTTGTGGAATGTAAACACTTCTTTATAGACATAATATGTTTTAAAATTTTATTATTCTATTATACATTTATTTCATTATTACATCCCTTATACATTTTCAGTGTTGTTTGATTATGGGAAAAAAATAAGCAGTGCCACGAAGATGCTCATAAATGGAGGAAATTTCCTCTCACCTAAAGATGGGGTTTGGTATAGATACATTTTTAGTAATGAAACTAAGAATGTTATGCTTCCAAAATTGAAAACCTAAATTCACAATATGACTAAATATTATTATTTACCTACTGACTGATAAAATTTTGTGGATATTATTGTAGTACCTTCAACTCAAAGATGAGAAGTTATGGTTAATTATTATTTATGATTCTACCCATCCAAAAAGAATAATGATGAGGTCGACTCCACAACCACCTCATGGATGGTCAATTATTTGATTCCCTCACTTAGTGAGTTATCTGTAGAATATATTATTTTCTATTGTTAGGGATTGAACAAGGATTAATGGATAATACACACTATAATCTAATGTGGTAACTTGTGTGGAAGAAAATTTACAGTATAATTGTGGAGGGCCCTTTAGTGGACTAGAAGGACCATCTTGGTAATCCCAAGTACATGTTTACCACCCTAATCTGTGAGAGATTTGACTATAAGTCACTCAATGCCTAGGTGAATGAAATATTTTCACATAGAGATCATATGAGGTCCCTTTAACTTATTGTATTAGTGATACATGCCTCACATTCAGTCAAAAGATGTTAGGATGAATACCTAAAGAGGATTCACAACACACAAAGTATAAGTTTACCCAAAATAATATGATTAGTGTTTGGATGGTTAAAATTAGTTGATTCTAGTCTAAAATAAATCATCTTCAAAAGGATCTATTTTAGTTGCAACAAGAATTTAAAACATTAGATAGAATTATGTTGGATAAAACGTGGCACTTTGACAAATAGGATAAGTTGATACTTGATTCTATTCATTGAGTGGAATCAATGTCGTGGATTGTGGAGGCAGATTTTAAATCAATTGATAAATTTCACATATCTATGTCATCCCTATAGTAAAATTGAAAATTTTTTATGGAATGATTTATGTGAGTTATGTAATGGTAATTTAGATTCAGAAACCCCTATGTTTTTTTATTCATGTGAGAGAATATGGTTTGTAGAGATTCAAAAATATTGTCTTATATTATCAATGAACTATCCTTTCAATCATTTCATGTCTAGTTGAGTATTTAATTCATTCTTTATGTTCATGTAATTTCATTGTCTTGATATCAAATCGATCTTAAATGTTACCCATCCTTCTTATAATACCAATAAAATGAAAAATCATTAATTTGAATGATTTAATCATAAAATGAACACACCATAAATTGTTTATAAGGGATTAATGGAATAATATACTCATTGTTGTATCTCCTCTAGTAATCCCTATTAAACCTAATTAAAAATGGTATCATAGGTAATCATATATCCAATAGGGAGAGTGTTGTAATTTATCCAAATTCAATGGAATTATTTGGAATTGATTGATTTTTTTATAAACCCGAAAATGATTACTACAATCTTGGTACACATTTTTTATATTTCCATAAATTTTTCCAATTCTTCATATGTGGAAATATTATAAGTCAAAAACATGGATTACATAGGGCCACCCTTTTACAGGGCTTCAACAAGAAATATTATTTATTTTTCATTTTATAAGTGCTTAACATTTCCTAGATCACAAAATCTACATATCCAGTGAGAAGAGGCTTGAATTATTTTCATGGGTTCCCTTTTCATGTTTTCAACCTTGTGACCATTGTGTCCCTTTTAATTTCCTATTTAAGGTGTTGTAAGATAGACAATAACCAGATTTTTTTTATCAATGTTAATTAGGTTATAATAATAATTTCACAACATGAAAATACTACATAATTATCTACTATGTACAATGTGTCCTTTATACATAATATTATCTTTTATGGGATTTGAAATTCAAAAATTTGACATACACGATTGCGATCAATATAATGTTTCGAGTCCAATAAAACAGAACTAATTTATGGGTGACTATTAAAATACCCATATGAATTGTAACTGATCCTTAGGAATAGTAGTATGATGCTTTTGAAAAGTACATCATCCAAAATAATAATACCTCACCCTTGAATGTATACATAAAATTTAGGCATCTTATAAGTGATAATATGACCATAGTAAAAGTATTGGTTTTTTGGTACGTCATAATAAATTAATAAGAATAAATTAATTAATTTTCAACAATTATTTTCCTAAAATGTTTTCATAAAATAATAATTTTATGTATTCTAGTTTTATAATAACTTTATATGACCTTATGTTATTTTTGATATCATTATAAAATTAGTTATAGTTTTAAAATATGAAATTTTCAAATAATTATTATATTAGTTAATAATTAAAATAATCATATTCAGATAATTTTTTTGTAAAATAGATTTCATTTTGGGATTCCACAAGTAAATTATTGGTTATGGTGAATTTTTGGGATTTTCCTGAAATACATGAAATTTTTATGAATAATAATATATAATAATTTACAAAATATGCTAAATACATTAATTACCAAGTAATGGGAAATTTTCTATTGATGTAATAACCTTTGGTTTGAACTCACATTTATTTATTTCTATTTTAGGTCATGTAATCATCACTTTTTCTTGTCTTGTGGAGAAATAATAAACCAATGATTGAAATATTATGAAAACCCTCCTCTCATCCACTATAAAAACAACCCACACATACCACTTCTCATCACTCCTCTCAATCATTGTTCCTTCCAAAAATTCTTGCTAAATATCTCCCCAAGATCCTCCCTAACATCCAGTATCCCTTGGTCTCCTAAAAATATAAAATCAACTCCCTTTAACAGGTTCTCAAGGATGATTAATTCAAGAGGTAAATTCCTCTTTTCTTTTCATTGATTTTGTTTTCATATTCTTTTGTTATCTATTCATTCCAAACATCTCCTCATCAAAATTTTATGAAAAATATAGTACAATACATGTAATAGAATATTTAAATTCTAATGGTATAAGTCATCATCATCTTACCTTTCCCCTTCTTTTACATGAAAGAAACAAAAACATCATCCAAGATGTGTTAATTTATCACATTCAAGGACGATGGGTTATAAATTTATTTTACCATATTCAATTATAATAATAAAAAAAAATTATGGTTGGAATAGACTATTAAATATGTATTTTATCTTATGTGATTCTCTATAATATGTTTTCAGGCATGATAATACAAAAAATGTTAATTATGAACAAAATCGCCCAATTAATCCAAATGTTTATCATTAATGGTTGATATAGTGATTGAACATCAATCCACTAAATCAAATGAATATTATAACCATGTAATATTTTAGATGTTCACTAATGTAATATAACATCACATATGGACCACAAATGTAATCATACATGTTTATCCAAACATGAATATAAGTGAACCGATCATAAAAACAAATAAAGAAAACAGTCCCTAACAATGAAATTGAATCTCTCAAATCATTAACAAAAATGGATGAACTTAATAAGGTTATAAGAAATTGATATAATGTATTGAATATTTCATAATTATAATTTAATTAACCTAATTTGATTATTCATGTCATTAAGAACGAGGGAAGAAAACCTTTAGATTTAATGTAGGGGATCCTCTTTATCTATATCTTATTTAAGAATGTCCTCCATGTTATACCATTTTATGTGTTATTCCATTTTATGGGGTATGATTTTGAACCTCCCCCACACTACCCTCATGATTTTCAAAATATTAGAAACCCCTTTTTCTCTCATTAATCTGTCCTATGTACACCTCATACCATGTCTATATTCTTTAAGGGATGTTACCCGAACATTCTATATTCTTTCCGGTTTCTCCATCCTTCTAGTTACCCAAAATAAGTTTAATTTTATTTAATTTACAACATATAAATACAATCTATAGGCACCAAACTCACGTTTCAAGATCTATCCAGCATTTGATTTTTTGGATATACATGTTTTAAATGATTCCCTCTTCAATAGTTTTTGATAAGCACACATGTTTTAAGGGACCTTCAAAGATTCATACCCAATTTAAAGTCGACTATACAATCTATATTTAAGTTGACATTATATTAAATAAGCTAGTTTTTTTAATTAATCCATTCTTGTATAATTCTTTGTTTTGTACAAAAGATTAATACCCTTTGCATTTTAAATTTTTGTTAGTGTTTTCCTTAATACCGCACTAAAATGTTTTTCATTCCATAAATTCTTAAATAAACTTTTTACATATTGTAACATATTTTTCCAAAAAATTGAAATGATATATTCATATTTTAAATTATAAATTTCCATTTATGTTCTAATTCCTTACTTTCATGGATACTTTTATGATACACCCATTCATTATAAATTATGACATGATTATGATACCCATTTTATTCCATGGGATCCCTTATGTTTATGATTGTATATGTATGATTTAATATGTGGAAATAATATGAATGAAAATTTTATGAAGGGTTTCCCCATGTATCCCTCCATTTAATTGTGTAATGTTGAATCTCATGAGATGTTATGTGCAAAGGTCCTGTCAGTTAGGCTTGATTCTTGATACCATGGGCAATAGTCTTGGTGGTTAACTGTGACTTATGCTCCACATTGTTAAATGAGCCTTGAATAAACCCAAAGTCATGTTTTATGTTTCTAACACATTATTATTAATTCATTATTATATGGTCCCATGTTAAGATGTTAAGATTCCATGTGTTCTATGCCTTTTATTTTCATTATGAAATCCCTTATAACTGATGTACTAAAGATTTATTTCATTGTTTTTCCATTACTGGGTTTTAGCACATACCTTTGTTCATGTTATACCCAGGTTATTCTATGAGTTTTTATGAGCATAGTGGAAGTTTGAAGCTCCTTATGATGTTTAAATAAATAAATGTTTTCATTGAGTCCCTTGTTCTTATTTTTGGGTACCTAGTCTTCAATGACAATTGAAATCACGAACCTTGTCTTGTATTCTGATGTATAGTTATGCTTAAAATCATGTAATGTTACTTGTAAATGTATATTGCCAGAATACATGGTATGAGAACAAGGTTTAGTATTTTTTTATATGTGGAATAGAGAAATATAGTAAAAACCTTGAGTATGAGAGTAAGTATTAGAAAACACCCCTAAATTTTGGTAATTATTGAGTAACTGATTTATCAAGAAAAAACATCCATATCTGGATACAAATAAGTATATTTTTCTCTTGAATATATTTATCTATGGGTAAAATTTAAAAACGCTGCTTTTCGAAACACTAAAATGGGAACAGGCACACAAATACGTTCCATGTTTCATTCTTTGTTTGACACTACCAGGGGAAATGAATTGGTAAATTCACAAGAACAGTATGATACATTATTAATGGTATAACAAATATCATATTAGTATATGTTATGAAATATATCAATGATAACCTTGAGTTAATCCTATGGAAACATAAGTTATGATATACTTATCCTTTACAAGCTTATCTATTTATGTTCAGGGTTTCCTTTTTATTCTTTACATTTAGGTATTCATGCCCCCTAATTGTACGTCGATTTTCATTGTTAATGGTATGAAATAGAATAACAAATTCCGACAATCAATGTAATAAGAAATGGGAGGATTTCCCTAATGATATGTCTGATATGATGGGAGGGGGTTCCCATAACATCAATATAGTAATTGTTCATCTGGCTTAAGTTATGTATAATAAATTGAATTACATAGAATTTCCTCCTCACCTATGGTAATAAAATATAGTTTTAGAATCCATAATGTAGAAAATTACTCCCATGTTTATCGGATCTTATAATCCACTCTTTATAAAACAGTAGATTGTCACCATTGAACAGATATTATCTATCCTATAGAGCTCAAAAGAAGAGAATGTTATGGTGGCTATCAATCAATTTGATGGGGGAGATGATCAGTGGAAGAAACTGGTCAACAATACAAAGCCATTGAAGAAAATTTATTCCATGGATTGTGAGAAATTCAAGATAATATATTATAATAAAATTTTCCCCAAACCCTCGATCTCAAAATAGAAAGAGTGTTCCTTAGACTCAGGAAGAAGTAATATGACTAAATTGGGCTGTATATAGAAACATTTACAAGGTATGCATGGTATGCCTCAACCTTTAACCTGAACACTGAAAGTAATGTGGATCAAATCATTTGCTTACTAAATCCAAGTCTACGAAAAGGATTAGTTATTCGAGACTTCATCATATATGAGGAGATTATCAATTATTACCTTAAGATTGAAATGGAGATTAGAGACTGTCAGTGGTATCATGAGCCCAATGAAAAAACATGGAAAATGGACTATAATATGGGATGTTGAGTAAATAAATTCCATGATGGAAATAAGCTTGACCATCCCATATGTAAAAATTGTGGGATGACGAATATTTGTAACTGTCTAAAGGGTTTAATGAATTGCATTATGTGTGGAATGATTTTTCATCTAGCTAAAAATTGGTGACAATATCTGAAGAATCCCCTTAATGTAGAAAATTAAAGGATGGTTCTGATAAACACTCATCCAATGGTGCCTTGTTACAACTACAAAAAAAATCGGCATTTTGTGAAAAAATTACCTAAGTCATGGGTTGTTGGAGGAAATCAATAAAAACCTCCAAGGGAACTATTAAGGGATTATGGTATCACTACTGCTGAGGTGTAGCATGACAATGATGTAGTGACAGATACACTACTTATTCATTCAAGAGTAGAAGTAATACTATTTGATTATGGTTCTACTTATTCATTCATATAATACAAGTTTAGTATAAGTATTCAAACACCATGTCAAAATTTGGAGGATATGTTAATCACGAGAATAGGGGAATTATAAATTATTACATCAAACTATTATAACTCCTATACAGTAAATGTTTATAGACTGAACATCCCATAAAATTTTGTCATACTTCCTTTAATGGAGTGTGATTTTATCTTTGGAATCGATTGGCAGTCGTTTTAAAAAACCGACATCAACTATCAGAAAAGGTAGATCACTCTTCACACCCCGAAGTAACCTCTAATTATTTACAAGTGTATGGAGGAAGAAGAATCTTATTTAGAATCATTGACTTATGTGTGAATATTAATTACTTATGAGAAATCATTTCTATCTCAAACGATTGATACAAAGGATAGAATCATGCTTAATGATATGCCAATCATGAGGGATTATAGAGATGTATTCACTAAAGAGATGTCTGGTCTTCCGCCTGATCAATAGGTTGAGTTCAGAATTGAACTTATTCATGGATACCAACCTATATATAATACACCATATATAATTAACACTGTATAGATGAAAGAGATGAAGAAGTAGTCACAATAGAATCTAGAGAAGGTATTTTTATGCTTGAGTGCTTCACATGGTGGTGTTATAGTCCTCTTCATTAAGAAGAAGGATGGATCAATACCCTAATGCATTGATTATTGTGATATCAATTATTCCATGATAAAGAATAAGTATCCCCTGACTCGGATATATCACTTGTTCGATCAGACTCATGTGGAATGTTATTTCTATATGTTGGACCATTTGTCAGGATATCACCAATTAAAGGTATGGAAGGAAGATATTCCCAAGAGAGCCTTTTGAATGAGGTATGGACACTATGAGTTCATAGTAATGACATTTAGACCCACTAATGATATAACAATTTTCAAGGATTTAATGAATAAAGTCTTAATTGATTACAACAAAAAAAATTTGGTAGTCTTTATTGATGATATTATGATATACACCAAAATCAAGGAGGAACATGAGAAAAATTTTATTATTGTGCTAATGACATTTCAATGAAATAATCTATATCTAATGTACAATTAATGTGAGTTATTGATAGAGGATGTTTCATTATTGGGGCATGTTATCACTAGCAAAGTGATATCTGTGGATCTTTCTAAGAGAAATAAAATACAATAGTGGTCTAGGAAAACATCTTAAACAGAGATCTAAAACATTATTGGTGTAACTGAGTAATATTGATTATTTTTTAGAACTTCCCACAATTTTCAAACCCATTGAACAAGATGACATAGAAGGGGTTAATGATTTTCAGGACTCAAGAATGTAAAGACTACTCTAAGGAGTTGAAAAAATGCTTATCACTAGGCCAGTACTCATACTCCCAATATGTAGAGAAATCATTGTGGTGTACAATGATGCTTCAAATAAGGTATTCAGATGTGTTCTGATTTAAAATGTTAAATTTATAACCTATTCCTCAAAGTATTTGAATGACCATGAGAAACAAAATGCCACACCTAATTTGGAGTTGGAATATGTGATCTATATGTTAAAAAGCTGGAAGATTTATCTCTTTGGGGAGAACTGTGAGATAGATAAAGATAAAAATATTCTCCAATATATATTCAGATAAAACGAGTTTAATATTCTATTTTGATGATGTTTAGATCCTATCAAAGATTATCCACGATCATTCCATTATTATTTGTGTAAGGTAAACAAGGTGGAAGATTATCTTAGTGGAAATATCTTGCATCTTTATCAATCATTAAAATTGAAAATGATCCAATATTTATTGATTTTTAGAGGATGGACATAGGAATAATTATGAGAGGAAAATCATTAATCCTTTCTAAAATGTTTTCTCAACCATCCCACATAGAGAAAATAATGGATTCTCAATTAAAAGATGTGGATATTCTAAATAGGTTGGAAGCCATTAGAAATGGGAAGTCCTATGATTATATAATGGATGAGGAAGGATTGGTAATATTTGATTCATGATTATGACTACCATCTGATCCCAAGATAAAAAAGGGGCTTCTGAATGATTCACATAGCTCAACCTTCTCTCTCTACCCAAAGAGAAAAGAGACATATCAAGATCTCCAAAAGAACATTTGGTGTGAAAATAAAAAAAGATATTGTTAAAAATACATAAAAAATTCCAGTATGTAAAAAATTTAAGGTTGATAGATAGAATTATAATGGGATCGTGCAACAACTACACATACTGGAATGACTCAAACATTCATTAGTGGAAATTTCTCGTGATATAATTTAATATTTATTTTTGTAATATTTATATATAAAATATAAAATTATTTTGTTTTATGTTTTTGGATTTTTAAAAACTACTATGAATTGGGTCCATTGGTAATATAGCCATTGAGCAGTGGTCACTTGATTAATATAAATACAGGGCTTTAACAAATACAATTTACTCGGAAAAAGGAAGAGATGGCCTCATCCAGTAGAACTGCCCCATATGAAGCCCATTTGTCAGTGCTCGGAAAGGATGTTGCATCTTTGGGCTTCAATCTTGAGAAATCGCAAGCTGAACCGGAATATGTTATGATCAAGAGGGACCACCTACGAGATAAGTGGATGTTGATAGAGATTAGCACCTGAGCAATGCTATCTGAGCCACCCCAAGAGTCTGTCAACTTCACACACCTTGCTCTTCAGTCTTATGTGGGTGTTAAAAGGGGTTATGTAACAAGACCTTAACACTATGGTTATGTACATTATTTTTGTACATAATAAAGAATATAATTTCATTTTATTATTGTTACCTTGTAAATAGTTTATAAAGCACCAATAGTATTTTTATTTAATGTTCAACTATAAAATCTATTTTAAAGAATTAATGGATTTTGGAATTAAATAATATTTTAATAAATTATTATTATTATTATTATTAAATTAATATTTATTAAATTTAAATGATCATATAATTTTATAAATGCAATTGAAATTTTTATTAAGGTTTGAAAGCCGTTTTTATCAAAACACATGAATTTTCAAAAAATGTCATTTTTTATTTTAAAATTGAAAATTACCATATTTATAAAATTATTTAGATAAAAAAATATTATTTATGGAATCTGGATGTCAAAATTATCCAATGGTGAATTTTTCGTAATTTTATGAGACAGTCAAATTTTTGTGTAAAAATTCAATACAGTTTAAATATATAATTTGTTTTATGAATTCATAATGACCCAATAGCGATTTAATAAAATAAAATAAATATTATTTTCTTCCAATATATGTTTTAAAAATAAAATATTGTGATTTTGGGTTTGTTTGATTAATTTTTCAATGTTTTAGTGGACCCTTCAAGACTTATTAATCATTTTTTCTTTTTAAATTGTTTTCCTTGGAAGTGTGACTCACCTCCACATAACTAACCCTGTTATTTTATGAAGTTCGGAGTTTAGACTTATAAAATATTTTAATCCACTTCCCTTTTCCAAAAACCATGGGATGGTTTGTGGTTTGGATTGCTTTAATGTGAGGTGTCCCAAACATAAATAATAAATAATTCCCTCACCTTTCCTATATAAATCCACCCATGCTCCCACTTCCTTCTCACTCAAAGCCTTTAGAGTTCATCAGAAATATTTCTTCTTCTCTCTATAATCCTTCCAATTTTTCCCAAGCTCCCAATAATAAACTCTAAATCCTCTCTCAACCCTTTGGAAGCACACTTCTAAGTAAGGGTTTTTCTTCCTTTCTCAATTTTTGTCCAATTTTCTTAATGTTCTTATGCCCTTTTAATTTCAATTATAAATGTTGGGTTATGGTTTCTAACCTCACAAAATACTTCCATATTTATGTTTTAATTATGATATATCCCTTTATCTCTCAATAAATGCCTCCTATGTACCCCCGTTACAATGATGAAATTCCGAAAGGAATTTATCTTTCCTCATTTACATTCAAGAAATTCTTTTATATCATGGATCTAAATTCCCTTATATTTGTTAAAACATGTATCTATATGACCCCTTACTATAGATGTAATGTAAATATTATGATACACCCCATTATCTCTCATCAACCATTTTTATGAGTTCTTATGTCACGTTGTTATGCTGTCAAAATTGCACTGCACTTTTCCCAGCCAAAATCATTGTATAGTGAATATCATGCCCATTTATCTATAAAGTGTAATCACCTTTATGAACATTTACTTATTTTTTTAAAGAGTTTCATATATGTATCTCACATTATTTTATCATTTAATGAAGTATTACGTTGAACGATTCAATGTTTTATGATCCATGGTGCAAACTTATGCATGAAATAAAATGTTTAACAAGGGTGCTCCCTAATAGCGCTCCAATGCATTGGGTAAAGTATAGTATAATGATACTTCATGTGCAATGGGTGTTTACTCATGATAATTCAAGAGCAATGAAGTTTTACTCATGCTTCATGTGCAATGAGGATTTACTCATGATCCATGTGCAATGAGCCTTGGCTCATGCTAATTCCATGTTAAGTGTTGTTGCCACATTTCCATGTTATGATTATCATGCTTTATCATGAATTTATGTTTATTCTTCTCTTGTGCTCTATAGATATTCCTATTTTCTAACATGTATTTTATTCCTCATGTTATTCCATGATTAATCTTATACTGGGCATTATAGCTCACCCCTTTTTTATGCATGACCTTATGTTATCCCAAGCAATGATAAGTACGAGGGAATGTAGTGGTCATGTAAAGGATGTTTTTCAAGAAAGATGTTGTTTTTCATGTATTAATTTTTTATATAATGATCTTAAGCCCCATATACACTCAACAACCTATTATTCTATGTTGTATCAAAGGATGTTAATGTAATAAATTATGTTTAATTGTGAAATAAAATGTAGGGTTGTCACACTTTTAATCATAGGATAGGTTTCATTATTTTTGGGATTAGGATTAGAAAACCCTAGTAATGACTTAGATATGAAGCCTATTTATAATAAAAACAACCGTAAATTTGGCTGAGTATTGGTTAAGTGGTTTATCAATCATATATATCCCTGTCTGGATACTAGGAGGTAGAGGCGGCTCTGGCACATATGTATCCTATGGGTAAAACCAGAAAACACAAATTTGATCAACACTCGAATAGGAATTGGTGTTTGACAATGGGCCTTGCTGCACTCCTGGTTTTGACACTCCCATAGGATATGATTTGGTAAACTCACAAGCTTAGTAAGAACCATTAATAAGGGAAAAAAGATTCCCTACGAATATATAAGAAAGTTGATAATGGATAACCTAGACTGAAGCCAATGGATTCATATGTTAAAGAAATAAAAGTTATTTTTAATTAATCAGTTTTTTCCTTGTATTACCGTTTATGTGTTACCCTAAACATTCCTTTTATTCTAGCCTATGGCTGGTAATGGGAGGACTCGGGCTGAAAACGAATGTGAAGATCAATGTGATGACTGTATTAATGACACACCCACTCCAATTGGAGCAAGAATCACAAACTTTTTCACACTTCTCTCATTGCTAACTCATGCTGTGAATAGAAAAATGGGTGAATAAGAATGTTCAACCCCCCCATGAATGAACAAGTCTCTATCGAGAGCTTCATGAGACAAAGGGCTCTTACTTTTAATGGTTCATATGATCCCTCAATCACCGAACAACGGATCAACTCCATAGAAAATACATTATCCATCCTTCAATGTTATGAACAAGAGAAGTTTCTCTAGGCTGGTTATCATATAGAGGGTGAATCTGATCAATGGTGGATTTTGATCAAAAATACGAAGCATGTGGATGAGATCGAGGTGTTGGAATGGATGGATTTTTAGAAGATGATTTTCAATAAATATTTTTCGCGCACCCTCCAGCTTAAGATAGAAATGGACTTCCTTTCTCTTAAGAAAAAAGATGATGAATCTATTGGAGTGTACAAGGAAAATGTCACAAGGCTTGCATGATATGCTTCAGGATTGGTCGTTATCCCTTAATTCAAGGTTGACTACTTCTTCAGTGGGCAGAAACCTAGCCTGTTGAGAGCGCTGGCGATCTATGACCTCGACAGATATGAAGAAATTTTCCGATGTGCCCTCAAATTCTAAATGAAGATCGAAGAATCTCAGGGGTATAATGGAAATAAGAAGGGTAATGTGGTTTTAAATTCTAGAAGTTCTACAGATAAATCCAATAGTGCTAAGAAGATCCAGCACTGCACATGCCAATAATGCAGAAAAATCACACCGAAAATTGCCTGAAGGGGATGAGAAAATGATATAGGTGTGGAAGAGAGGGGAACCTAGTTCTTAACTATTGGCAAGAAAAACCCATGGCTGTGACAGAATATAGGAATTCTTCATTTATTGGTATAACCTTAAAATAAATAGGACATCTTGTAAATCAGTTTCGTATGCCAAGGGTTTTCAGAGGCAACCAAAGACCACCAAGGTAGCAAGGGTGAGATTTTTCCATCAATACTTCTGAAGTGAACTCTGAAAACGAATTGGTGAGAGGTACAATAGTTATTAATTCATTTATAGAGACCATACATTTTTATTCAAGTTCTGATCATTCTTTTATATCTTGAAAGATTAGTAGAACAATCCGAGTACCACCACAAATCATAGAAGCGAAGATGTTGATGAGTACCAAAAATGGGGAAATCATTGAATCCAATTAATATAACTCCTCCTCTGTCATAATCTGTGGAATAAACATCTTGAAGAACCTCTTACTACTCCCTCTCACGGAATTTGATTCAATTATTAGCATGGATTTACTTTCCTAATATCGAGCCCACATAAATTGACTTGGGAGGGAAATCACTCTCCATGTAGAGAATTTACCCCCAATTCTTTAAAAGTGCAAGGAGGAATATGAATATTTTTTAGCTCCATCATCTCAAGAGTGGATATTACTACCCTATTAGAACATGTATCTAGCTCAGATGATTGAGTCTAAGGATAAATCATTCCTAGAAGACATGCCTATTATGAGGGAATTTCCTGAAGTGTTTCTTCCGGAATTATCTGGTCTTCCTCCTAGAAGATAGGTTGAATTCTCTATTTATCTTATACCCGGGGAATTTCCAATATCCATGACCCCATATAGAATGGCTACTGTGGATCTTGAAGGGATGATGAATCAACTACAGGAGAATCTGGATAAACGGTTTATACGCTCAAGTGCTTCACCATGGGGTGCACCTGTTGTCTTCATCAAGAAGAATGATGTGTCAATGCGCCTTTTCGTAGATTATCGTGAGTATAAAAAATCACTATTAAGAACAAGTATCCTCCCCCATGTATTGTTTAATTATTCGTTCATCTACATGGAGAACAATACTTCTCTAAGGTGGATTTTCGGTTTGGATATTATCAAGTAAAGGTGAAGAAGGAAGATATCCCCAAGACTTCTTTTTCATACAAAATACGGGAAATATGAATTCATATTAATGGGTGTTGGACTCACTAATTCTCCAACAATCTTCATGTACATGATGAATATAGGATTTAGAGATTACCACAAAATTTTTTTTAGGTCTTTATATATGATATTCTGATATACTCCAAAACCAAGGAGAATCATGAGAAGAAAGTAAGAACTATACTAGAGACCTTGCAGAAGGAGAACCACTATGAAAAGTAAAGAAAGTGTGATTTCTGGATGAAAGAGGTCTCATTCTTAGTCTATATCATCACAAGAAATGTGATTTCTGTAGATCCCACCAAAATAGATACAATTGAGGGATGGACGATTCCAACATCAGCAACAGATATCCGTAGCTTCTTGGGGTTACATGGATATTTTCGATGAATTGTGAGAAATTTATCACAATTTTCCAACCCCTTTACCAAGATAAATTGGAAGGGACTAAAGTTTTCTTGGATTGATGAATGTGAAGAAGGATTCACTGAGTTGAAAAAGAGGCTTATCACTGTGCCCGTGCTCACTTAATCCACAAGTTGATAACTTTTTCTGGTATTCAGTGATGCTTCAAAGAAGGGCCTGTGATGTGTGTTGATGAAAAATGGAAAAGTAATTT
This sequence comes from Viscum album, assembly GCA_963277665.1. Taxonomy (NCBI): domain Eukaryota; kingdom Viridiplantae; phylum Streptophyta; class Magnoliopsida; order Santalales; family Viscaceae; genus Viscum; species Viscum album. The sequence goes on from OY728133.1 coordinate 974,245,916, forward strand.
TCTATGATTTATGGAAATTGAAAGTTCATGAACAAAACTATCCAACACATGACCATGAGTTGGATATAGTGATATTTTCTTTGAAATTTTTGTGGTATTATCTCTTTGGGGAGAAGTATGAAATATTTACAGACCACAAAATCCTAAATTATATATTCACACTAAAAGAGTTGAACATGTGCCAACAAAGATGTTTACAACTGATAAAAGTCTCTGACTACTCAATCCAATACCACCCTGGGAAAGGGAACAAGGTGGCAGATTCCCAAGGTAGAAAAGACCCAGTGATTCTATCCATGATGAGAATTGAAAAAGATTCAAAATTTTTATATTTGATGAAAATGGGAGTGGGTGTCAAAAATAAGTGATAATAATAAATCCTTCCATAAATGATTGATCATCCATCACTTTTTAAAAGGTTAAAGGATGCTCACAATGATGATATGGGAATTCAGGAAAAAGTGGAAGCTATCGTAAAATCAAAATCCTTGGATGTTAATGTTAATGCAGAAGGAATTGCGAGATTTTGGAAAAGAATATGTGTTCCATAAAATCCATAGCTGAAAAAGGGACATATGAATGATGTACATAGTTCAAATTTCTATATTCACTCAGGAAACACATAGAAGTATCGAGATCTCTGAGAGAATTATTGGTGGGATAATATGAAGAAAGAGTTCATTAATTATACATCAAATCCTCTGGTGTATGAGCAAGTGAAGGCAGAGAGGCAGGAGTCTAAGGGGATGATGCAGCCATTTCCCATACCAGAATGGAAATGGTAAAACCTCACCATAGAATTTTTCACCAGACTTACGAAGACATCAAAAGGAAACAATGCAATCTGGGTTGTTTTGGATCATATTACAAAGGTTGCACACTTCATTGCTATTAAAGAGGATTTCTAGTTGGATCAACTGGCACTGATATACATCAAGGAAGTGGAAAGGCTTCATGGAGTACCCATATTTATTGTGTTTGATCAAGATCCAAGATTCCCCTCTATGTTTTGGAAGAGTCTTCAACATGCTCTTAATACTGAACTAAACATCAGTACGACCTATAATCCTCAAATTGATGGCCAATCCGAGTGGACTATCCAAACACTTGAGGGAATTTTGAGAGTGCGCTAAATGGACTTTAATGGAGGACATGATCAACATCTTTATCTGGTTGAGTTCTCTTATAATAATAGTTTCCATTCAAGCATCCAAATTTTACAATATGAGTCCCTTTATGGGAAAAGGTGCAGAACACCGGTGTGCTGGGATGAGGTCGGTGAGCATAACCAGCTAGGACCAGAAATGGTCAAAGAAATGGTGGAGAAGGTGAAAACCATTCATCAACATATCAAGGTATCCAAGAGTCGACATAAAAGTTATGATGATAACTGTCGATGATACCATGAGTTTAAAGATGAAGACATGGTATTTCTATGCATATCTCCAGGGAATAAGTTCATGAGGTTTGGAAGGAATGGAAAGTAAAGTGCAAGGTACAATGGTCCCTTCGAAATTCTTGATTGTGCTGGGGCTGTGGCCTATCGACTAACACTTTCACCTACCATGGCCAAAGTCCATGATGTATATCATGTATCTCTATAAAGGAAGAAAATACCAGAACCTTCACATGTACCCTCTTCAGAGGAGCTACAGTTAGAGGACAATATTTGTTATGAGTAATAACTAGTGAAGAGCTTATATCGTAGAGAAAATGTTCTACGAAATATGACATTGTCCCTCATCTAGGTGTTGTGGAAAAACCATACGATTGAAGAAGCGACATTTGAATCAGAGGAAATGATGAAGTAGAGTTACCCAGATTTGTTTGGGCGTGGGAAAATGAAATTTCTATGGCTAAATTTCTTATGGGGGGAAGATTATAACATACCCGACATTCATTAGAGGAAATCACTCTTGATCTTATTAAATGTCTTTTTATGTAAAATGTTTATATAAAATGTCAACTTCATTGGTTTTATGTTTTTGGATTTTAATATACTATTATGAATTGTGACTATAGCTAATATAGCCATTGATCAGTGATCACTTTATTAATATAACTATATGGCTTTAACAAATCCAATTTACCCAAGAAAAGGAATCGAGGGCCTCATCCAATAGAAATGCCCCATACGAAGAAAATTTTTCAGAGCTCAGAAAGAAGGCCGTGTCTTTGGGCTTCGTTCTTGACCAAGCCCAAGCCGTGCGTGAATATTTTAAGCTTAAGCGGGACAGCTACGAGAGAAGTGGACGTGGATAGAGGTTACCACCTCAGCAATGGTATCAGTGCCACCCCAAGAGTGTGTCACCATTGCACTCCTCACTCTTCGGTCTTATGCAGGTGTTATAAGGGGTTATGTAACAAGACCTTATCACTATGGTTATGTAGATTAATTTTGTATATAATAATTAATATACTTTTATTTTTTTATTGTTACCTTGTAAATAGCTTTTAAATCAGAAATAAAAATTTTAGTTAAAGATCAACTAAGAAATCCATTTTGATTAATTAATGGATTTTTTAATTCAATAATATTTTTATAAAATATATTATTATTAAAATAATTTTGATTAAATATTAATGATGTTATAATTTTATGAATGCAATTGTAATTTTTATTAAGATTTAAAATCCATTTTTGTCAAAACCCATGTTTTTTGATAAATACCGATTTTTATTTTCAACGTGAAAATTTACATAATAAGAAAATTAATTAGATAAAATTCATATTATTTTTGGAATCAAGATGCGATATTATCCAATAGTGGATTTTTCATAATTTTATGAGACAGTCAAATTTTTGGGTAAAAATTAAATACAGTTTAAGTATATAATTTGTTTTATGACATCTTAATAACTCAATAGTGATATAATAAAATACTATAAACATTATGTTCGGCCAATATATGTTTTACCATTAAAATAATGTGGTTTTAGGATTGTTTTATTTATTTTACAAAGCATTAGTGGATCCTTCAAAACTTATTATACATTATGTCTTTTTAAATTGTTTTCCTTGGGAGTGTGACTCACCTTCACATAAGCACCCCCATTATTTTAAGAATTTTGGATTTTGGACATATAAAATACTGTTTTCCACTTCTATTTTCCAAAAATAATGGGAAAAACATGGGTTGGTTTATGGTTTGGATTAGTTCTATGTGATATGTCCCAAACCAAAATAATAAATCATTCCCTCACCTTTCTAATATAATCCCACCCATGCTCCCACTTCCTCCTCACTCAAAACCATTGGAGTTAATCCAACCTCTGCCCTCCTCTATCTAGAATCCACCAAATGTTCCCCAAGATCCCAAGAATCCTCTCTCAAGCCTTTCTCATGCCTTTGGAAGCACACTTCCAATATAGGGTTTTCTTCCATTCTCATTTTTTGTCCAATTTTATTAATGTTTTTATGCCCTTTCAGTTTCAATTATAAATGTTGGGGTATGGTTTTTCACTTACCCCATACTTCCCTCTTTATGTTTGAATTATGGTTTACCCATTTCTCTCTCAAAAATGACTCCCATGTACCCACGTTAACATGCTGAAATTTCGAATGGAATTTATCTCTCCTCATTTACTTTCAAGAAATTATTTTGTGTCATGAATCTAAATTCCATTACATTTGTTGGGACATGTATCTATATGACCCCCTTACTTTCCATGTCATGAAAATATGATGAGACACCCATTTATCTCTCATCAACCATTTTTATGCATTCTTATATCACACCGTTATGCTGGTGAAATTGCACCGCCCTTTTCCAAGCCAAAGTCATTGTGTAGTGAATATCATTCCCATTTATCTATCAATGGTATTTACCTTTATGCACATTTACTTATTGTTTTAAGAGTTTCTTGTATGTATTTTACATTCTTTTTTCTTGGAAAAATTATTATGTTGAATGAATCAATGTTTTATGATCCATGTGGCACCCTTATGCATGAAATGAAATGTTTAAGAATGGTGTGCCCTAATAGAGCTCCAATGCATTGGGTAAAGTATAGTATCATGATACGTCATGTGCAATGGGTGTCTACTCATGATAATTAAAGTGAAATGAGGGTTTACTCATGCTTTATGAGAAATGGGGATTTACTAAAGCTCCATGTGCAATGAGCCTTGGCTCATGTTAATTCCATGTTATGTGTTATTGCCACATTTCCATGTTATGCTCATCATGCTTTATCATGACTTTATGTTTATTCTTCTCTTGTTCTCTATTGATATGCTAATTGTGTAACATGTATTATATTCCTCATGTAATTCCATGATAAATACCTTACTAGGCTTTATATCTCACCCATTTTTTATGCATGTCCTCAGGTTATCCCATGAAATGCTAAGTAAGAGCTAATGTAATGGTCATGTAAAGGTTGGTCTTCAATAAATATGTTGGTTTTCATGTTTTATGTTGTTATGGAATGATCCTAATCCCAAAATACACTATATATCTCAATATTCTATGTTGTATAAAATGATGTTTATGTAATAAATTATGTTTAATTGAGAAATATAATGCAGGGTTGTCACACATACCAACATGGAATTGGGTAAACATCACCCTGGACATTTTTTACTGGACTTCCAATGACATCCAGAGGAAAAAATGCAATATGGTTCATTGTGAATCATCTTATAAAGATATCCTAACTTATTTCAATTAGAGAGAAATTATCAATTAGATCAACTTTCACGGATATATATCAATGGGGTGGCAACATTTCATGGAGTACCCTATCTATTGTATCTGTTAGAGGTTCAAGATTCACCTTGATTATCTGGAAATGTCTCTAAAATACTCAAAGAAAGGAACTGAAATTTAGTTGGACCTATCATCCTCAAACTGATGGCCAATACGAGTGTATGATTTAGACACTAGAGGATATGTTGAGAGTTTGTTCTATGGACTTCAAAGGATGATATGACCAACATACTCCACCGGTCTAATTCTCCAAAAAAAAAATACTTTCCACATGAGAATCTGAATGGAACCATAAGAATCCCTTTATGGGAAAAGGTGAAGAACACTAGCAGTTGGGATTATTTCAATGAGAATAAGCTTCTAGGACCGTAAATGGTCGACGAAATTGTGGAGAAGGTGAAAATCATTCAACAACACATCAAGGTACACCAAAGTCAGCTGACTTGTAATGTAAACAATCGTTGACAAGGCCATGAGTTCATAGTTAAAGACATAGTATTTCTAGGCATATATCTATATAATGGGGTCATAAATTTTATAAAGAAAGAAAAATTATGTCCCATGTACATCGACCCCTTCGAGATTCATAATCATGTTGGGTTTGTGGCCTATTGATTATAAATTCCCCCTTTCATGCCTAAAGAATACTATGTCTTCCATGTATCTCTTTTAAGGAAGTACATACCAGAATATTCATATGCACGCTCATCAGAGGTGGTACAGTTGGAGAATGATCATTCCTAAAAGGAGTAGCCAGTAAAGATCATGGATTGTAGAGATAATGTTCTATGTAAAAAAGCTAATGACCTGGTCAAAGTACTTCGGTGGAACCATACGTACGATAAAGCAAAATGGGAATTAGAGGTGGGAATGAATGAAAAGTACCCACAACTAATTCTATCTTAGAAAGTAAAAATAAATTTATTTTGTGAAATATCATAAGGGGGAATAATTTAATGACCCAATATTTTATCAATGGAAGATCTCTTATTATAATTATGTCATCTTATGAAATTACAACACAATTTACTACTATGTACTACGCGACCTTTAAACATAATATTTTCACATTTTTAATTTGAATTTTGAAAATTTTACATACACGATGGTGATCAGTAAGACATTTGGACTCCGATAAGAAAAACATAATTATTCAGTGAATAATAAATACCCTTATAAATAGTAACCTACCATTATGAATAGTATTAAGACCCTTATGAACAGTACACCATCCAAAAGAATAGTAACCTAACCATTGAATGTATAAATAAAATTTATGTATCTTATAAGTGATAATGTGACCACAATAAAAGTGCTGTAACTTTTGTTTGTCAGAAATATTTAAATAAAATTAATTAAATAAATTTAAAAATAATTACTTTTACATAAATGTGTTCCTAAATTAACAATTTAATGTCTTATGATTTTAACCGAATTTTATAAGACCACATGTAATATTTGAATGATTTTTAAAATTAGTTATAGTTTTAAAATCTATATTTTTACAGTAAATTATAATTTTTATTGATAATTAAATTAATCATATATTGAAAATTATTTTTTAAAAATGGATTTCATTATTGTATTCTACCCATATAAAAATGTTTATGGTGAATTTTTGTGATTTTTCGGAAAGACATGAATTTTTGATGAATAGTGAAACACAATAATTTACAAAATAAGAGAAATACATTACTTACTTAGTCAAAGGTGATATTATACTGAAGTAAGAACCTTTGGTTAGAACTCACATGAAATTATAACAAATTTAGGTCATGTAATAATCAATATTTCTTATCTTTTGGATAGAGAATAAACTAATGATTAAAATATTAAGAAAACCCTCTTCTCTTACACTATAAACACCACCCACACTCCCCTATTTTCCTCACTCATATCAATCCTATTAACTTCCCTGAATACTTCCCAAATTTCTACCCAAGGTACTCCTCCACTTCTATCATTACTTAATCTACTCAAAATACCAAATCATCTCACATCAAGATGCTCTCAGGTATGATTATATCCAGATGTAAATTCCTCTTTTCTATTCATTCATTTTCATTTAATATTCCTTTGTTCTCTATTTATTCCCAAAAAATACTCCTAAAAATGGTATGAAAGATATAATACCATAACTTTCGTGGAATATTTTTATGCTAATATAATAATTCATTATCATCTCTACTCTCCCCTTCTATTATAAGAAAGAAACGAAGACACCATCTGTGATGTGTTAATTTATCAAATTCAAGGATGACGGGTTATCAATCTCGATTACCATATCCAATTATGGCCATGAAACTATTTTTAAGGTTGAACCATAATATTATATATATATATATATATATATATTTTATCTTATGTTATTTTCTTTTATCCTTTAGAACAAATTATAATACCAAACATGTTAATTACTAGCAAAATCACCAAATTAATCCATGCGTTTATCAGTTACGTTTTATAAATTTACTCACCTTCATTCCAAATAACTAAATGAATTTTATAACCATATAATATTATTTATATTCACTAATTTCATATAAATTCAATTTGGGATAATCACTCTCATCATACATGTTTATCCGAACAGAAATATAAGTGAACCAACCATTAAAACCATAAAAGAAAACGCTATAGAACAATGAAATTGATGCATTTAACTCATCTAAAAGGACATGTATAAAGTTAATAAATTTATACTAAATTAGTAAAATTTAGTGTAGGTTCTAGAATTATTAATTAGTAATCTTAATTTGATTATTCAGTTCATTAAGATCAAGTGAAGATCACCTTCATACATAAGGTAAAAGATTCTCTATACTGACACTTATTTAAGAATTTCTTAAATGTTATGCCATTTCATGTGTAATTAATAACGATGGGGTATGATTTTGGACCCCCACCATACATACCTAATGATATTTGAAAGATTAAAATCTCAATTTTATCTCATTAATCCCTCCTAAGTACACCTGATACCATGTCGATTTTTATTAAGGGAAGCTACCTGAACCTTTTATATTCCTTAGGGATTCTCCATCATTATTGTTTCCAAAATAAATTTATCTTTTATTTTCATATAAAAATTCTACATAATATTTATTTCATGAAAAATCATGTTTCAAGATCCTACCCTCATTATCTTTTGGGGATATAAAAGTTTTTAAATGATTCACTCCTCAATACATTTCGATAAGAAAGCCTATTTTAAGGGAACCTAGTGAATTAGTACCCAATTTCAAGTAAACTACACGATATGTTTTTAAGTATACATTATAATTATGAAACTTGTCTTTTTATTATGAAAACCATCTTGTATCACTTATAATTTTTACAAAATATTGTTCCCTTTTAAATTTTAAATTATTGTTACTATTTTCCTTAAAACTGCACTATAATGTTTTTCATGCTAAAAATTCTTAAATACTATTATTTACAAGTTTTAACTTCTGTTTTACATCACATAACATGATATATTCCTATTTTACCTTATTAATTTTCATGTATTTTATAAATCCTTTCATTCAAGGACACGTACATGTTATGCCCATTCATTATGCTTTATGAAATGATTATGATACCCATAACATTCAATGAGTGACCTTATGTTTATCATTGTTCATGTATGATTCTATATGTGTAATGAATATTCATGAAAATTTTATTATGGATTCACCTAGATAGTTCTCCATTGCATTGGTTAAAGTTTAGTCTCATGAGATGTTATGTGTAATGGTCATGGCGGCCTGCCTTGATTCGTGAAACCGTGTGAAACAGTATTTGTGGTAAACCTTTAATTGTGATGAAATATGTTAAATGAGCCTTTAGTCATGATAATTTAAAATTTTATGCTAATTTTACATTACTATAAATTAATGTCTATATTAAACCATGTTTATATGTTAATAATCAATGTGTTTCATGCCTTTTATTTTCATTATTCCATGACTTCTAACGCATGTGCTAAATATTTATGTATATGATTTTATCCCTTACTTGGTTTTTAGCTCATACCTTTGTTCATGTTTTCTCCATGTTATCCTATGGGGTTATATGATCACAATAGAAGATAGTATCTCCTTATGAATATTAAATAATAAAATGTTTTTTAGTTTCATGTTTTCAGTTTTATGCATGTAGTCTTCAAAAAACAAGATATCACGATCCTTGGATATTATTCTGTTGTAAAATTATGCATAAAACCATATAATATTATGTGTAAAATGAAACCATCACTATACATACCACTAATATATATTATTTTTTGGTCTTCTTTCTCAGAAAATTTTTTGTTGAAGTTTAGCATCTTCTAGCACGGATAATCTACTTTGGTATTTTATGCCCTTTTATCCTGGACCATCTATTTCTTTAGTATGGTGTATTATAACATGGAAAACAAATTACTGTACTTTAGGGTCATATAGTTTGGACTATATTCTAGCAGTGAATATGGGAATACATGAAGGGTTTGGGAACCATTCTTCATTGATGGGATTCTGATGAATGAGTGTTAAAAAATCGATCAAACACCAATTATTCTAATTTCTTTTTTAATATTGAATGTTAATAATTGAATGTGAATTGTTGAGTTATTTCATAATTCATGATGGTTAAATTCCCATGAAGTGTTTTGACACCAGGAGTCCCTACCTTAAAGATATTTACAAATGGTAAAATGTTATGTATCTGGAATTATCCTAGATAGTTGGAATAAAAATTGTGTTATTAACCTATATAATAGATTGAATATGTGAATATAGAATATGGAAGACGTGCTAGAGAGGAAAAACAACCACAGTAAGGTGATTTTTTCATCATGGTGTTACTCGGTTAATGAGGATTTGAGGTCTTTTACTACAAGGATGAAAAATCTCCAAAGGGTTGGTTATTTGGGTTTATGCTTGATCCCATAGGGCTTATGTGCATGGTAAGGAAGTCGAATACCCACACATTTTCAAGGCCATGAAATATTTCTAGGGATTAAATCACATTAATGATGAAGTTGGAAGTAGATATAGGATATATCAAAAAATATCTATGGACCATAGGGTATTTTATTTTTTTGATGGGAAAATTAAACCCTAATCCATGTGGTTTTGAGTCACATTATGAGGGATATATATATGTTACTGAATGGAACATCAATATATTACATTGAAGAATGGTACAATACCTGGTGATGTAAAATGAATAATGACGAATATGCTTGAAAAGTGTTGTTATAGAATTTAAAAATAATGGTCTAGGAATATATTATTTAACTGAAAAAGGGGATTAGTGGATGCATATTTACCATTAGTAGTGGGAAAACCCAGCATTTGAAATTACAAGGAAAATATCACATGGGAATAAGGGATCCTTTCATCTAATACAAAATATCCTAAATGAACAACCTGTTTGTAATTATTTTCAATTCTCTAGGGAATCCTATCAGTGTGCATTAAAATAATAAATTACCTCTTAGAAATATACTACATGGGAAAACTATGAGAAATAATTTGATGAAAAGGGGTTGTAGGTGGAATGTGTCAAGAAAAGAAATTAGTTGTGGAAGATCATAAATAAAAGATAGAAAGGTGGTTTATAGAACACATAATATCCCAGATAGTTTTTAGAACCCTAAATATTTGTTTCCTTTTGTAGTTAACAAATCATTTCAGTGAAGCGATGATATTAATTTGTAATAAAACATTTTCACGGGACATGGGGTCATTCATGAAAACCTAGAATTTTACCGGTGAAACAATATAGACCACATGATCTTTGTGCCTATTTATTTATGCCCCAAATATTTCCTAACTTTAAAGATGATGATTTTAGGGAGTTAAGACTTGAATTTTTCTCATAACACGAATTATTTGTTTTTAGCCCAAAAATATTTATGTCACCTTTCCACAAGAAGTACATGTTCATATGATTTGGACCATCAGAAGCAAATTTTGAGGGTCAAATTGAATTATCAAATGTGGATGTAGTTTATATTAATGACTCATGTGGACCTTGTTTGAGGAGAGTGATTCAGAACAACCTAATTAGGGTTCCTATAGTCAATAGTACATTGAATTCTATATGAGGAGGAGATGATAGTTTGGTAAATAAAAGCTCATGGTTCCCTAGTCAAGACTTATTGTATGATATAATAGTATTGAATATAATCATGAATAACTCTAAGGTGAAGAGATCCACTACGTTGATGTTAGGGCTCATATGTATCAAAAAGACCTTATTTGAGGGGAAAGAATACTCTATGTGATGGATCTATGTCCCTTATGTATATTCAAATATTAAATGGTCAAACAAAGAAATATTATATTTTTTACAAGGTATATGTATGTTTTATAGTTACACAAGGTGATGAATGGATTTTTTTGGATTTAGGTGCTCAATAAGACAATGGAAGCACCTATAACATCAGTTGAGTAGGTTTAGCCTCTCAAAATGCTTTGATAATGAGTGATAATGGGTGATGGTATTTATAATATAATATTTATAGTGGGTTTTTTCATTTGTTTTAATTTCTTATGATGAGTATTCCTTCCTTTCAATTCATAATAATGCGATAGGTTCATTTTTATTGTAGTTTTATGTCACAAGGATAGGTTGTTATTTCATGTAGTTTTACATAATTTAGAAAGGACATATGAACCAATGAGAAATTGTACTAAAAATACCAGGGTAAACTTCACACTGGTCATTCAAAATTAGATAATGGAAAATCATTTTTCCCAAGAATGCGTTTGTTGATGGGTTGCCATATGCTGTAGTCATTTCTATACAGATCTATCTCAAGCATTGGAATATTGTATATTCTGCTATCTCATATGTAGGAAAAGTGAATATGTATGACTTAGCCTGATAAAAAGGTAATAATATTCTATTTTTAGGTCCAGTAAGACCTTTGAATCGATATTCACATTTAAAGTGTAGGAATCATGCCACAATCATCTCCTTCAAAGAGATAAGTCTTCATATATATGAATCATATGTAGGGGGAGGTGCATTTTGTTTTTTTTTTCTGATAGTGAGTATCAGTATCATGGATAGTGAATGATCCCTCTACATAGACTATTATCATATGTAGGTAAAATTAATTTTAATATTTTATTTTTTATGGATTAAAATAAATAATCTTAATCATAGATTCATAGATAGGATGGAAGACCCAAATAATTCATAATTCTTGCATGAGGGAAGAAATGTCATATAGTTTAATGTCATGTAACTAGGATTTTTTTCATTAAGTTTATCATTATATGAATAATATGTTTCACCAAGATGGATAAAATACATAGAAAATTATTTTCTTCATATAATATTCATACATCAAATTGTATGGGTAAAGGGATATGATGTCAGAATATATATTTGGAAATAGGTATGATGTATAGCTGAGTACCATCAATTCAATCTTAATCTTCTTGAATATTTGGGTTATGTAAAGTTTAAATAATAAAATAATAAAATCTATGTTATCAGGTAGTGTAATCTAAAAGGTAAATTTCAACCATTGATAATGGAAGGAGACCATATTCTATATATTTGGGAAAATAACTCCTGAGTTTAAGGGAGAATTTCCTCTTGGACTGCACATCCTATTATCACCAGATCATTATATTTTTATAAAATTATACATTGAATCATAGTGGGGTAATATAGATTAGACTATCTATAATACTGGTCTTATATATGGGGAACATGGAGAAATTTATCCAAAGGACCACGAGGTTACAAGGGACGAATATCAACTGGAAGAACTGGTTGGTTCCAACCAAGATATCAAATTTATGAACTAGGTTCATAAGGAATAAAAGATTCTAGAAGGTATCAATCACCATAAATGCTACCCATTGTGTATTTAACACATCTCAAGGTGGAAGGAAAAACATGTGATTCTTTAGTAAAAAATCATCGGGGGGATGACCTATTAATCATGAAAACCTATTTTCACACAGTTTAATGTCAGGTGATTTGGATATTATCAATTTAGTATAAATCCATTTGAAATAGAAAAAGTCAAGAAGTTCAAAATCTTGTGAACATTAAATTTTTTCCAATCCTAGACATGGTTTGGTCAAAATGTCCAAAGAATCATTCATATTCCTTATTCTCAAATGATACCTTATTAATGATAAAAACAAGGGATTGTTTAGTAGTCGGTAATGCCACATGATTTTATTGAAATGAAATACTGTGGGGTTATTCATAATTTTTTTTGGACTAGAGTCTCCACACCAATATGACTCTCATAGAAGAACATTAATAGGGCTCATGGAAACCCATAGTTGGTTCTAAAATAGATAACATAGGAATCACTAAATATATAATTAAGTAAACAATTAAGACACACATTATTCAACGATTTTCCCTGTATAGGTCATGTCCATATACATGGGTGAATTTTTAGTCTATATGTTGTTAATTGAACATTTATTTGAGATACATGTTCCACTATGTATCTTATAGTAGTATAAATAAATAATAATTTTGTTCTTTAATGGAAAACTCTCTATATATGTGAGACCCATAATCAAAAGGGGGATTTAATTACTCATATTAAGGATATACCAATGATTTAGGATCTGGGTGTTACTATGTATACTATGATATCAAAAATCAAGCTAAATTTCATTCTTAAATGTGAAAATATCAGTACATATAATATCCATATCAAGATTTGGGAACATTTTAAATTGATATTGTGAATGAACATAGGATTTAGGGTATGTGTGTTATTACATATCCTATGATATTATAAATCAAGACACAAATTTTCTTTAAATGGGTAGATTCCCTATGTGAATATGACACACAGATAGGGATGACTGGTTTTCATTTTCCTTTCATACATATCTAGATCAAAGGAAAAGAACCATTAGTAATGCAACACTCTAAATGAATTTTAACATTTTGATGTAACGACATCTTCCATTGAGTTTAACATTACATGGTATTCAAGAATGATTATTTGTATATTGAAGACTCACTACTACAAATTGGGATACTTTTCAGTTTACATTCAGTCATCTAGGACATGGGTGGAAATTAAATTCGGTGTCCTGTAACAAGGAATAATGATGTTTAAGAGAGAAACACATAGTTCATTTTTACGAACATTAAATTGGAATTGGGGGGGGGGGGTAACACATTACCTATCCATTTTGGATTATGATTAAGCTCCACATGAATAAGAAATTTGTATGATAATGGCCCTTCACGCACGGTTTCAAACATTTAAGGATTGTTTGTGGATATCAATTTGTTTCTAAGAGTAAATACTAGTTGTCTTTATTAGAATCGGTGGAGGAAAACATATTTATAAAGGTCTCACAAGATCAAATTTATCTTAAATTTTTTATTTTGAAATATTTAAAAAACTTTTATCATTGATCCATCCCAACTCATCCAATATTTTTTGATTTCTCATCATCTGGGAGTTTTCCAAAAATATTAAGTTGGAATGAGGGAAACTAGACTGAAATGAGAAAAATTCTTCAGTTCCCCACACTAGTGAATACAAAATCACTAGATTGGTTGTGTATATGGTAGTATGATGGGCCAATGAATCGTGAAGGGGAATGTATGAACATGAAATGTTGTCCTCTTACAACATTTTCCAGAGTATATCTGACAGTTTATTATTGAATTCATCTACTTTCTCTCCTTTCACTACATAATAGAATGATATATTGTTATCCTGGTAAAATCTCTTTAATTTGGAATAATAAAAGTTACATCCTTTTTCTATTAACATCATGGGAGTGGAAATGAGTTTGGTGATGATATTGGCCATCATATAGTTAGTTGTATTCATTATCTAGAATTCATGTTGGGTTATTTTCATAGAACATTTGAAAAATATATCCTTATCCTTATGGCTATACATAAACTGACAAGCTATGGTAGGCACATTTCCCCAAAAACGCCCATTCCACAATAAAAAATATCCATGAATATTTTGTTTCATGAAGAAATATTTGTGGGTTATGGATGAAGTAGTCATGAATCTGGGATGCCTGATATTTCATGGTTAATTACACATAGTCTTGTATAATTATTTTCCAATAGTAACAAATCCTTTCAATTTTTCATTAGAGTCTAGTCCTAGACTGATGAATTCTGTGAGAGCCTATAGAGAATTCTTCTATGAAGGTGGGAATATATCCTTTTTCTATTCATATGTGTGGGATTTTATGGAAGACTCATTTAAATAGGGCCATTTTTTATTTTTAGAATCCCTGGTGGAAATGTTTTCTTGATGTTATTGATTCTATCCCCATTCAGCTTGATCTGATGGTATTGTCACATTTTATAGGTAATCAACTACAACTTCCATCCATCTAGGGTTGGATATATTTTTATCAATCAATGTGATAGTTTTAAAATATTTTTATTTCTTCCACATTATAAAGGATGACCAGTGGGATGACCCTTTTGGGCGTGATGAAGAAAAAACATCGTCTAGATCAAGGCCAGCCAAGACTGTGGTTGTTTTATCCAGTGTATTGACAAGATCATTTTCTGATCAAGGTACGTGATGAAATGTTTGATCTAGAGGAAATTCTACCAGTAATTATTTTTAACCTACTAGAGGATCCAATTATTCCTACATGATGGAATACAAACCCTTGATTTTTTTAATCATAAGCATTAATTTCCCTTATATGTTAATGTATTAATTAATAAATACATGGATATTTCCAAGAAGATAATGAGGGCTAGTTATTCAATCTTATTATTAGTGAAACCTTCGGATGGTGAGAAAGAGTAGAAACAAATTAAATCTTTTCAGAGAAAATTCAATATGTGGACCAACCAAAATAATATTTTTTGTTTCCATCAAATTTTTAATATAATTTCTATAGGCACAATAAAAATACATAATCTACATCCTGATACTATCATTATAATAGAAAACTTGTTTTTCGGGATGTTCAATGATTACTAGTTTGTATTATACGGTGTGATGTTCCACATGGAAATCAACCAATTATTTTCCCTTAACTAACTTTATGAATAAAATATGTCAAATTAATACAGAATAAACTCCCATCACTCTATGCACCTAGAAAATGGAGGTAGATCATGGATTTACTTGAGTTGCTAAATATGATAGACCATGAAGACTTCATGATGCTTCACGTAATGTATCAACTTTTTCACAATGAAGATGGGTGTCCAGAAGTTCTTTTGTATATCCTAATATTGGTTCTCAAAAACAATTATCATTAGACTATAAAAGTAGAGGTTGTCTCAATACCGTAATCATATTTATATTTTATTGGCGAAACGACATATCATTGAATATTGACCATATATAGGATAATCGGATTTGGTTCAACCAAAACCATAAAAAAACTAGGGGTACAAAAAGGAAATATTGGAATTCTCAAACTCTTCATGAATTTCCTCATCCAGTTGGTAGGTAAAACCCTTCTTTAGAAAACATATTGAAGGGGATATATTTTCAAAGTAGGTTAGTTATAAAATGATGAATGTATGTGAGGATCCCATGGTACACCCTTAGTTATTTTTGATTAAGACGGGGTAACATTGATAGAATTTCACTAGATTTTTCTTGGATGACCTAGATTCTATAGTTTTGTACTATAATGCTAATGAATTTTCAAAATATTACACCAAAAAAACACTTTAGATGATTCATCAATGTATTTTGCTGCCATAACATTCTGAATATTGTTTTAAGATCCTTGAGGTGACCAAATTAAAACTAAGATTTTTCTACATAATCTTCCATATAAAATTATGAAATTCGTTCAAATATGGTATTAATGACATGATTTATGGCATGTTGGTAAGTTTATTCAGTGTTCTTTAACCAATAGGCATTTCAAGATAGAAAAAGATCTCATGAGGTGCCCTTAAAAAGGTGCCTCCCTATCGTTCAGGGGCCTACTCTATTTAATTATACCCAGAATAACCATACAAGAATGAATGTTATTAAAATCCATAAGTTACATCATTTAAAATATCTATGATTTTAATTGGGAAATCCTCATTTGGCCAATGTTGATTAATGTCCTCTAAATAGATGCAGATCTTGATTTAGACATTCTTCTTCATGATGGGAATGATGTTGACCAGCCATTTTTGGTACTACACTTCTTATATTTTTTTCATTGATCTAATTATTTTATTTTTTCTATATATTAGTATCATGAGAG
Source organism: Viscum album (assembly GCA_963277665.1). NCBI lineage: Eukaryota > Viridiplantae > Streptophyta > Magnoliopsida > Santalales > Viscaceae > Viscum > Viscum album. The sequence goes on from OY728133.1 coordinate 974,262,813, forward strand.
GGTTCAATCCACTTATTTTCTTTCTAAAAACCATTCTGGCTATTCGGTAAGACTTAGTGCAGCATTTCCACCTATGGGGTTTTCCTCAGTATCTCTATATAATTCCAATAATATGTGTAAATATGACTATTAATAAATACAACATAATAACATGATCTTGGAGAGGAATTTACTGATCTTATAAACATTGGTTTTTATAATTCTTTGGTTCCCATATTTACCCACCTTAGTTTGTGGATGGTGGTGGAGACTCCTTCATCAAATATTGGAGGGTTGTTCCAAAGGTCATTATCTTTTACTTCAATCTCTGAGTCCGTGGATATATTTTATGATATGGTTTATAATCCCCTGAAATCTCTATTATGTATTATGTAATAAATGGAATGGGAAGAGAAATTTAACTCCTGAATTTCTAGAGTCATCGTTGAGTAATTTTGGGGATGCGTGTTTTCTTTTAAACATTCACTGAGGGAAGGGGGAGCCCAATAATCCTGATTTATAGATTATTTAAATGGGGAATCATCAATTTTTGTTAATTTAATGAAGGAGTTATTATATATTCATTGTGAATTAGAATAATCCTAGTTTTTATGATTCCACTTTATTTGACACGATAGATATGACATGGACATAATCCGTGGATGTTTATGGACAATGATAGTTTACTAAAATTATGTCTACTACCTCAATTAGGATTTTAATTATAACATACTAATTTTTTATCATGATTTATGGATTCAAAGGGGTGGTTTTATATCCATTGAGTGTTTCAACATACATATCATCATCCACTAGAATTTTTTCCCTCTTTAGTGTACAATCTTACCTTAGCATAAATGTCATCACAAGGATCTAAGGGGGATCTTTCACCATGTAGTGTGAATACCTTCGTATCATTGGTTTTTTTGTGAATTTAGGAAATATTAAAGGTATCAATATGTGGCTCTGAATCAATGGTCTTACAAAATAAAAATTATATATTATGTCTTGATATATTTCCATGAAATCAGAATTTGATGTGAGAACCCCAAACTGGGCCCTGAGAATGATTTTATTAGTGGCATTTTCTCTATCCAATAATTTTTCTTGAATGTTTAGATTAGTTTTTGATCTGACCCCCACACTATATACCAAATGATGGATGGTCAAAATTTATATGAGGTTGATCCCATAACTATTGAAAAAGTATCTATTTTGATATTGACATTTTTGAGTTTTCTTGAAATATATAGTGGTCAGATATGTCCCTATATAAATTAACCCCAATACTATTTTGTGAAGATAAAGGTATCATGAAATTTGGATGAAATTGTATCTACTTAATAGAAATAGGATATAGAGACTTATATCCCAAACACATATAGGATCTTGAGTGACAAGATGAGGGAATCACTGAATTCTATTTAAAGATAGGGATTATCTAAGATTGTGTGTATGTTTTGAACAACAACCAACATTTTCAGAGTTTCATACATTCTTTCCAGAGGTCACTACCAACCATGGTGTAGATTCCTCATATTATGTGTTTCAATAGTTGAGGTGATTGATGTGTAAAATTCATGTTCTTATTAATATGTAATAAGAGTATCTATTTCCAACGGTTTAATCTGAATCAAACTTTCCCTTTTTTCTACTCTGATCAGATAGTCACACCTCATCCAATTGATTGTGTAAAGTGACTATGTTTTAATGAACACTAGATGTCTATTAGGAATATATAGGCTTAATATGATAATACTACACTTATTTCCTACTATTATCAGTTTCACATATTGATTATACAGTGATGTGAATGAAATATTAGGTTCAACCATACCTGAACTGTCCCTTGTATCCTCGACTTATATATCCATAGCCTCAAAATCCTCGTTTTGGTAAAGGTAACCCATACTCAGAGGTGTATTACTCATTAAAAAAGGGATCTATTAATTAAAAAATATAGAACCAGATATGAACTCTTCATCGGACAAGGGTTCTATTTTTAGGGAATTTATCATTCTTTGGATGTCAAAGCAATGATGCATATAAGAATAAGAACTTGTTAATGAGATATATATAATTAAATTTTCATATTTATATTCTTATATATTAGATTAATTTTAACATTAATATGTGTATTCCTTGATTCCATCATCAGTATAAAAATTAATATTGTCTTGTGAGGTGTTTCTCTCATGGTGGAATGATCGTGGTCAACTATCTTTATAGTTATTCTGTTATCAAACATCTATCCATAACTGTACATAATTTCTTTCCAGTCACCTTGTTCTTTTGGTATTGTGATGATTAGATAGGTTACCTATGATGATACCATATAAAGTATCTCCTATTCATATCCCTCCATGATCATTAGTATGTAATTGTGGGACGTTTTTTCCAGGATGGTGTGGACCAACCACCCTAGAAAAGGGAATTAGTTAGGATATAAAGTGAGGTCAACCTCATTAGGTTTCTTGGGATTGGATAGTTGAGTATGTTATTTTTTGAGGCTAAAAGAATATAAATAATGACCTACTATTTATAAGGAATATATTTTATTCATGAATTTTTATAATCATGAGTGACCCTGATCATTATTATTCTATATTGTTGTGGAGGATTTTGTTATTTATACCACCTAATGGTAGGCATCAAACAATTCAAGACCAACATTGTTATTTAATGAGAAATGCTACTTGTTTTAGGTTACCAAAAATTGTCTATACCTTTCAATTATTTTTTTATTGTCCAGGGGTTGGTATGATTTTTACCTTGGATCCATCGAATAAAATATTCTAGACATTATTCCATCTATACGAACTTAATGAAACCTCCCAGATAGTTCATCTGAATTAAAGGTGTAACAACCTATGTTTTTAAGTAAATTTTTTTCAAATAAACTAAATATTAATTTTTGTATTACATAGAGTACTTTCAAACAATCCATTCACACAACACTAAATAGGGATATGTTACACGCAACACTGACTTGGTATAAATCACATGAAACACTAACATAGCATAAATAAAACACAACATAGAGTTTCTAAGAAACATTATTTTAATGATATAATTATTTAAATTAGATATTTATAACATAGAAATTAAAATTATTAATTTTCCCTATAATAATGAAGATTCAAATTTTGATTATTACTTTTTTATATAAACTATTCATATTTACAATGTAAGATATAATTTTTCGTTACTGTCCTTTTACATTTTAATATACTGTTTTCTTGAATAAAAATATTTAAATAATAAAATAAATTCTAGAGACATTAATAAATTTTAAATGATAAAATAAATTTCAATTTTAGTATTTATAAAATAAAAATTAATTGAGGGTGATATTTATGTAATTTTCTATGTAACATTATTTATTTAAGAATATAGGAAATACTTTTTCTAGTTGAGAACTGATTTTTTTGTCTAATTAATTGTTATGTTAAATGACATTTTAATTTTTTTAAGGTCAAATTATAAAAATATTAAAAAATTTAAGACAATTTAATTAACATGAAACAATTTCATTTTTAAATTGAAATGAAAATCATGTCAAACTTTTGATCATTTTTATCCTTTAAAAACCTTTAATTTCATCTTATTTTTTAGATAATAATTATTAATATTTTTGATTGTTATATGTTTTGAAATTAGAAAAAAAACTGTATTAAGTATAATATTTTGGGTCAAATAAGGTCAAGATAATTTATTAACCAAATCATTAGTTAAAATGATTAAAATTACTCAAAGATATTAAGGCCAAATTAAGCTTTATTAGGGACTAGAGCATAAAATTAAGGGTCCAAAATACTTATCCACTTGTCATAAAACCATGTATGTCACTATTTCATACATAAAAATACAATTTTTGTGTTTTACGGGTATATATGTTATTTTTTATCAATGAACATATGTACGCCTTACATGTTTCATAAAATTCAATGTGATTCATTTTCCTTCCCAATAAAAGCCACCACATATCCTACTTCGTCACACCTCTCAAAATTTTTCCTTTAGACAAATCCATACCCAATAAACTTCAAAAAATCTTTATATTTCTCTAATACGCCATAACTTGTCAATAAGGTTATTCATGGGAGCCTTTTGGCCCAATCCAAAAGGAGTTACCCAATCTGGATATAACATCTTTTCTCAAGTGATTTATTTTATTTTATGGTCCAAACCATAAAATTTTTTTACTACTATTTAAAAAAAACATTATTATCAATATACTAGGACATTTTTGTGAAAATAATTGAACCTCCACTTATACACACCTCCATCTAATGGATAACAATTGCACTGTTCTTTTGTACGCCAAACTACCACCTCACAAATCAATGATAGATAAATTTTATTTAACAACTCTCATGGTTGAAAATATGAGGGAAAATATATTTATATATGTTATATATGATATTTAACATGTCTTAATGTTTATTTTTTAATTTTTTCAATTCATACCTTTTACTTTCCATTTGGTGTTAATATGATAATCTCATTTAAGGATGTGTGGCCCACTGCCCCCTCAAATCGATGTGATTCGTTCACACATGACATGAAATATATTGATGACGTGTTTAGTGAAATTATGTGATATAATAATGATACATAAATAATTATATATATATAGACACATATTATTTTTATATACATTATTTTAATATGATAATAAAAATAGAAATAACATTCATGCATACAGATGGCATACGATCTTCATGAATGGTGTATTCCATTTCATACATCTACAATATAAAAAATAGTATAAAAATAAATAAAAGAATATAAATTATATTTATATCATGGTTCAAATTTTGGAATCATGATATATGTATAAGGACCAACAATATACCAAATTAACACATATTCGAAGAGTAATGCGGATATTATGCGAAGTGAAACCTTAACAAATGATAATTAAAAAGAAGAACATAATCAATATTAGATATTATCATATGGTTATATAAAGGATATATTGTTAATTTATAATTATTATATAGGTGGTTTGAATGAGTATGACATGAGTCTTGAAAAAAGGAGGGGATTTCTTGTCACTTTTTATTTTCATGACAAAAAGGCTATGTTCGCCACTCTTTCCTTCTTTATGTTGTATGTAATGACTATGATTGTATTATATGTATATTGTACATAAATTTACGGGTATTAATATATCAATTTTTATAATTATATTTCATTGGATTAATGTTTCAAAAGATACTAAACTGTTAGAAAATGTTTTGTCTCAAATTCATATCTTTGAGACTCATGTATTGTAATGTTGATAAAATATTTTTCATGGTGTATATACATCCATGATATATCATTAAACTCCTTTATTTTTGATGATATTTTATGATTCATGTAATTTACTATTTTTACATGAAGATTATTGTCCCATGTATCCATTTATCAAGAGTTTATTGAAACGAAATCATCACTTTTTGATATTGTAAATGACTACGTGTCATAAATGAAATATTATGATCCATGTCTCATGAACAATAATGAGTTTCCTTATCCTCTGTTTATTCTATATATCCTATTTTTTAGTTCCATTTCATCGACTCTTTTTTACTTAAGATAATATTTTTATGTAAATTCTAACCGTCTCTCCCATCGGTTAGAAATCTATTGTGTTGAAGAACAATATATAAAAAAAATCAAAAATGTTTTTAAAAAGATCCTTGAAGACTATTTTTATAGAAAAAGTGTTTTAATTTTTTTTATTTTCAATGATTACTTTATAAATTTTCAAATATATTTTTAAAGTAAAATTTTTTCAATGAGTTTTTTATTAAAAAAATTATTGTTTCAAATAAGGAATGAAAATTTCCAAAGAAAAAGTTTTAAAAATATCATTAAAAATTATTTCTAACCTAAGATAAAATTCATTGTAGTTTCTCATTTCTTTATGTATAATTTATTCTATGTTTCCATTCATATTATTTCCCTAAATGGATTATTTTTTAGGGCATGATATTTATGGTACACATTTTACTTTCATGGGTTATATAATTTTGAAACCCGATTCTTTAATGTGTTATGTTTATGTTGAAAAGATTATGAAACCTTTATCTTTCAATAGGTTATGATATGATTAAATGTTTATAATACCCAATTCAAGTCATGATTTATTATAAGATTATTTATGATCTTGTAGAACATATACACATTACATCATTATGAGATTATTGAGACCTATATCTCCCTCTAATACATTTGGTAATGATTTAAATCTCATGATGAAGACTAATATGGTCTCGTTAATGAACCATGACTACTAAGATGTCAATGAGAGTGAACCATGACTACGAAGATCACAGTAGGGTTGAACTATTGAAGCCAAGATGGGAACGTGAGTGAACCCAGAATACCATGATTTTATGGATAGTGAACCTATACTACCATGATCGTGTTGGCAGGGATTCCTTGGCTACTATGGAAATCATATTATATGATCATCTGTTAACCACAATTCTTTTATTTCATTCTAATGTTATGATTTCAAGGATTATGTTCTTTATTTCTTTACTATTCATGTCTTACATTCTTCTATGATTTATTCCAATATTCATTTATATGATCTTTGAGATTATAGGTATGATATTATCTTTAAATGAACATGTTCTGATACCCTTATTCTCATGATTAAGCTTACATGTCTCCCTTGCTTACTCAAATTGAGAATTTGAGAACACCCCTTTTTTTGATTTCTTCCCCAGGTTATAAAGACATGTTTTTTTGATGTGTCTAAGAATGGTGTTTGTCATGAATAACCAAGTGTTGGATAATATACCTCATTAATGTACATATTTTTATGTTTTCATGTTTCTATAGGAACTATACTAGTACGGTACTCAAATGTGTATTTGTGTAATGTTATATGTATTCAAAAAAAAGTAATGTAATGTTAATGTATACTAGTACTGGGTCATTATAGTTGGTATCAGAGGAAATTTTTAGTGATCCTTTGGAAATAAGGATGATATAACCGTATTGAGAACACTAAGTACATATAAAAGGATAAGTATAAGGATGAGTGAATGTTTAGGAAAATATCATAGAATTTTGGTAATGTATAGATTGATGGGTTTCCTAGAAATACATCCATGTATGGATACTACAATTTTATGTGGATATAGAACAAATGTAACTAGGGGTAACAACTTTGACATGATCTTTCATGACTGACTTATGATAATATTATACATGAGAATGGGCCATGCTGCACACCTGGTTTGAAACTGATGGGGGATATGTTTTGGAAATTTCAAAACACATCACTAACCATAATAATGTATTTAAATAGATTTTTTCTATGAAAAAAATATTATAAAACTATGGTGTCATATAATTAAAGAGGATGTATTGAGTCATAAATTCTATAAGATATTTTTCCTGAATATTTGGTACAACATTATTATAACACTTTATAACATTATTAATTTCGTTTTAGTCAATAGATGGAACATAAAGGAAACACATTAATGATTGTTATTATGGCCATGGAAATTATTTTACTCATGTAGAAGCTTATTATATAGTAGATAGAATGAATAATATTTTTTCTATGATCATAGATATTTCCCAAGATATGAATTGTGGTTCACTTTCAAATGAATATTGGATAGAAAAACATTGTATTAAGTCTTCCATGAGGAAACATCCACATTCATTCATATGGTTTTTAATCCATTGGTTTCTTAACAATGGATCAATAACACATAAATGATATTCTCCATTCATAAATATTTGGATCATGATAAAGTCATTGTTTATTGGTTATAATCCATTGTAGATCAATGGTGGGCTCATATCTTGGATATGAGGCAAAAAGATGTGATTGAATCCAAAAATTGGGTTGAGTTCATGAAATTTTTTATTAATAACTACATTCATTGTATTCTTCATTCCATGATAGATAAATAGTTTATTGAGTTGATATAAAGTGGTGATTAATCTATTGGTACCTATGAGGAAAATTTAATGAGGCTTGCATGGTATGGATTTGGAATTAACATCCAACCAAAATGTAAAGATGATAGGTTATTCATTATCATAATGTTATGTCACATATGGTTATGGTCCATAAGAGACAATTGTATATAGTAAAAGACTGTGAGTTGTGAAATAAAGGATTAAATAGAGGTTGGAGTCACTTATCATTATCATTATTTTGATAAGAAGATGAATATGGAGTCTAAATGAAAATTTAAAACCAATGAAAAAATATAGATGAACTTTCATTTATGATTTATGTCTGGGAAGAATAATGGATTGAATTTCCATAAATGTCCCATTATATGTTTTATGTTTTTATGGTATGTCCATTAAGGATTTTATTTCCAAATTTATTGGATGAAGTTATCTAACATTGTGAATGGGGAAAAGTGGAATAGAATGAACCTCCCACAATTTAGTGCTACCAGTTTATAGATAATGGGAATAATGCAATCCACTTCTTAAAACTAACGGCTAGTGATGATGATTTACATCAACAAAGTCTTATGTTTAAGGGAAAGGGGATATGTCATGAAATCTATATTTCAGATGAGTGGTGTGATAATGACGTGATGAATGGTACACATACCATCCACTATAGAATAGATAATGTCTTATTTTATTCTAGATCCCCCCATTATTTTATATCTAAACAATTATATATGGTAATTATGATTCCACACAAACAATTAGATGGGGAATTTTATGTGGAAACCCGGAATGGTACATGTATTGTACTTCAAGTCTATTATTTATCTCAAGTCAATGTTTATGGGAATGTGATTTTAGAAAATCTTGGAATTCTTCCTTCGGTAGAATATGATGTCATCATAGGCATGGATTAGAATTATTTTCATAAATCCCACATCAATTGTTTTTTAGGGGAAGTTAATTTTGATATTTCAAACCCTCCTATGATCATTCATCCATATAACAATATGTACGAACATTCTATGGATATTGTTTATAGTGCATCTGTCTTAATTCCCATTCAAAAGTGTTGTTTATCCCAAACTGTTGAGAAAAAATTTTTAAATTGATTATATTTATAATATTCATGATTTTATGGATGTATTTATGGAATATTTTAATAGTCTTCCACCAAAACGCGACGTCGAGATCTCAATAACTCATACTTTATTCCACAATAATTTCAAATACTATTTAAGGAATGAACCTAATTGAGTTGCACGAATTGAATAAAAAACTCCAAGAAAACCATGATAAGTGATTCATTTGGTTGTGTTTTTCATCTTGGGGTACACTAGTTGTTTTCATTAATAAATATAGATCATATAATCTCTATATTGATTATTGGGAGTTTGATAATATCAAAATCAAGAACATGTATCATCGTCCATGCATTTATGATTTCTTTGATCAACTTTACAAAGCTCAGTACATTTCCATGATCAACCTACATTCTAGATATCATCAATTGAGTGTCAAGAAATAGGATATGCCCAAGATGACATTTTTGTAAGGTATGAAAAATATGAAAATATAGTTATTCATATTGGTATTACTATCTCCCCTTCTATATTCTTGTCTTAAATGAATATAGTCCTTTATTATTACCTTGATTTTGTTCACGCTAGACTTTATAGATGATATTCTTATTTAATCAATGATAATGGAAGTTCATGAATATCAATTGAGAATTTTATCAAAGTCCCTAAAGAATGATAAGTAATATAAAAAATTTATGATTTTTTGATTTTGGAGGAAAAATGATTCATTTTTTGGTCACATAATCTCAATAGATAGTATTTTAGTATATCCAACAATGAAGGAGGCTATTGTATACTAGCCTAGACAACCATAGTGACTGAGATCCGCAATTTTCTTGGTTTATCTTGATATTATTGATTTTTTTGTTTAGAATTTCTCATGAATATCTAATACTATCACCATGTTAAATTAAAAGGTTGTCATGTTCCTCCGGGAAGATGAGTGTGGGGAAACTTTAGGGGAACTAAAGAGAAATTTGGTCAGCCCACATGTGGTTACATTACTATTTTGTGGATAAGGGTTTGTAATCTGAAGTGATTAATCCAATAAGAGATTGGGATGTGTTCTTATACAGAAAAACCTGATTATAGCCTACGCCTAACAACATTTGACGATTCATGAGTAGAATTACACAACTCATGGTTTGGAGTTAGCATTGGTATTTTTTCATTATTGGTATTAAGGAAATATATTTATGGGAAAAAATGTTACATATATACCAATAATAATATTATGAAATATATATTTACAAAGATTCATTTAAACATGTATCAGATAAGATGGTTAGAGATTATAAAGGATTATGACATCTTAATACATTACCACCCTAGGAAATCAAACAAGGTGGCTGATGAATTGTATCAACAGGATCATGCTAGCTCATCTATGATGAGGATCACAAAAGAACCAATATTTATATATTTTTAAACAATGGATGTAGAAACCCTAAATAAAGGGATAAGTATATCTTTATAAAATGAATGTTCAACCCTCTATCCAAGTGAAAATTATGGAGTCATAGAAGGAGGATATAGAGATAAGATAGAAATTACGAAATGGTCCTGAGATTTAACTTGATCATGATAGAATGATAAGGTTCAGTAACAACATATGTGTTTCTTCCAAACCAGATTAGAAGAATGAGATATTAGTGGAATATCATAGTTCTTCATTCTCCGTTAATATGAGAATGAAAAATATGTATAGAGACATGAATGAAAATTTCTGGTGGTATGTCATGAAGTGTGATATCACAAAGTTGTATATTGGGTCTTAGTCTTCTATAAAGTTAAGGATGAAAGGGAAAATTAAAAGGGAATGTTTCATCCATTACACATACTATAATGGAAATGGGGGATCATAACTATATCTATGGTTTTTGGACTACCTAAAACATCTAAGGGTTTTAGTCCTATATAGGAATTATTCAGTATCTTTACTAAGATATCACACTTCATCTCTATCAGTGAAAAAATCTCTCTAGATTAGTTTTCCATGATATATATTAAATAAGTCGTAAGGTTTCATGGAGTACCACATTCCATTGTGTTAGTTCATGATATAAGGTTTACCTCAAAGTTCTAATGAATTATTTATCATGAAAATGATATAGAATTGAGTTTTATCACTATTTATTATCCTCAAATTGATGGCCACATTTTATGAATGATTGAAACCCTAGAGGATAAGTTAAGATCTTATTCTCTGAATTTATTGGGTGGTTGAAATCACCACCTTCATTTAGGTGAGTTTTAATACAACACTAGATTTCAATGATGAATTAACATATAACCATATAAATCCCTTTATGGGAATAATTTTTGATCTCTAATGTGATAGGATAAATTTTAAGAAATAAATCTATTGAGCCCTGAGATCACTAAAGATATGGTTGAAAAGGTCAAAATCATTCAGTCCCTTTGGGATTCCTGATCGTATTTGGACAATATCATATAACATAGTAATACTTCAAAATCCCTAAAAATTCCACATTGTGTTGTACGTATCTCAATTTATTATATATATACCAGAACATTCACATGTACTAAAATCAAAGGTCATACCGTTGGAGAAAGTATTATTTTTTGAAGAACAACAAGTTGGAATTATGGACAAATCAAAGAATGTTATATGAAACAAGACCACTCAACTTGTAAAATTATTGTGGTGAAATCTCATGTTATAGGATGATACATGGGAACTTGAGGATATGATCAATCAAAAGTATCCTCATTTTTTATCTGAGTGATAATATTCGAGGGGGAAAATCATTTTATGTGGGGTAGAATGCAACACCCCATGTTTTTATGGCTGATTTATTTAAAAAATTAAACATTCATTTGTTTCTTTGAATTAATTTAGTCTAACATTTATTTCAAATGCCACAAATTAAGAATATGTTACATGAAGCACCAAAATGGAATACACTTCATATAACACGGACATCACATATGATACATGCAACACCAACATAACATTTATCATATTCAACATAGAGTTTCTACGAAACATCAGGTTAACGATATACGTATTCAAATGGAATAATTATAACATCGTTGTTAACCATAATAATATGAAAAATAATAAATTCTTTTCAAATACTAATTATAATATTTTTATAAATAAAACATATTAATAATGAAATATAATATTATTTGAAATGTCCTTTAATGTTTTACAATAACATTTTATCGAATGAACTAATTTTAATAATATAATTAATTTTGGACAAATTTAGAAAATAATTTATAATATATTTACATAATTTTGGAATTCAGAATGTCAAAATTATCTTAGTCTAAATTTTTGGTATTTTTCAGCGAAACATCATTTTTTATGAATAGTGAAAATGCTATTTTTTAGTTAAAAACTTCATTTTAATTAATTAATTATTAATGATAAATGATATAATAAATTTTTACGAAGGAAAAATTAGGTAAATATATAATATATAAATACATTTTAATTAACTAGAATCAATTTCACATTGAAATTGAAACTAAAATCTTAACAAACTTTTTAACATTTTTCTACTTTAAAAACCTATTATTTCATTCCATTTAGAAGATTAACATTAACATTAACTTTTCCAATTCTATGATTTTAATTTTAAAAAACTGAGCTAAACTATTTTATGTAGTATAATATTTAGAGACTAATAATTAAATGTTAATTTTTTTACCAAAATGATTAGCAAAACATATCAAATTCAACCCCAGTTTTATGGCCATATTAATCTTAATTAGGGAATATACATTAAAATTAAGATCTCAAATGACATATTCACAGTTAATAATACAAATTGGTTGTCTAATGGTTTTACATAAGCTTTACATTATATAGTTTTTGGTTTATTAGAAATTTTTTAGGTAATAACATGTTTACACCTAACTTGTTTCTAAAAATTCCATGTAAGTTTTTTTCATTCCCTATCGAAGACACCACCTCTCGCACTTAATCACAACACTTGATCAACATTATTTTTACCAATTAATGACCAATAAAATTCCCTAAATTTATTCCTTCCTCCAATAATCCTTTTCTTGGCCATAAGGAAATCGAAGGAAGCCTTTCGCAGAGACTAAAAGGAGTTACCTGATTATGAAGAAATGTATTCCATCAAGTCTATTAAGTCATTCTATTTCTCAACCCCTCCAATTTCATATTTATAGGTTTTTATAAAAACTAAAATATCCTCAATATAATAAGATTTACTGATTCTATGTTTTAATCCTAAAATAACATATACCTTCATCTAATAAAAAATGAGCTCACTATTTATGAGTATAACAAACTACCACCTCACTAAACAATGATTCTTTAATTTTTGTTAACACAAATCATTATGAAAATTATGACATAAATCATGTTTTTTATCTTATATATGATATTTAATAAGTATTAAGTACTATTTATTCCTTTTTATAATAAATAACTTTTAATTTCCATATGGTGTTAATACAATAATCTCATTTGAGGAAATGTAGACTACCACCCCCTCAAAGAGAAGTGATTTTTCCACCCAACAAATGGATTTTATTGAGGATTATTTTAGTGACATTACATGATATATATGATATAATAATTATATTATAATTATATATATATATACTTATATAAATATTTCATTCATATACATTCTTTCAATACGACAATAAAGATGTAAAAAACGGTCATTCATACGTACGATTTCCCATCTCCACGAACAATGCATTCAATTTCAAACTTATATAATATGTAATCATTAGATTATTAGAATAAAAATATATTTAATATACAAGATATTTTTATCATTGGTCAAAATATGGAATTATGATATAATTATATGGACCAACGATATAACATATTAAGACATATGAGAAGAACCATGAGAATATTACCCTAAGTAAAAACATAGAATAAGATCATTAATAAGTCGAAAATATATGGTATTAGATATAATAACAATGTTTTTTAATTTATGTATAATATATTTATATTTATTCCAATGGTTTGAAATAGTATGGAGGAAGTCAAGATACAAGGATTGGGGATTTATTCTCCCATTTCATTTTCATGAGATACATGATATGTTTTCAAATATTTCCTTTTACATGGGTTATGTAATTCCCATGATTGTATTAAATTTATCATTTAATTAAATTTATGTGTATTCAAAAAACCATTTTTACGAACTATCTTTCATGGGTACTGAGTTTTAGAAGATACTAAATCGGAGAAAAATGTTTGGTCCAAATTTTCTTCTTTGAGACTCATGTATTGTTTTTCACCTAAAATCAATTTAGAGGTGTTTATACTTCCACGTTATATAATGAATTTCCATATATTATGATATTTTAATCCTCTTGTATTTAGCTATTTTAAAATAAAAATTATGCTACTATGTAACCAATTGGTAAATGATTATTGAATCAATCTCATTACATTTCGAGAGTATTAATGATTACACATTCCTAATAAACAATTTTCATTAATATCTATACAAAAATAATGAATTTATTTATACTATATATATTCCAATTATCCTCATGTTATAGTACCAATTTTTTCCTTTTTTACTAACAATAAAATTTTAATGTAAATTATGATTGTCTCTCTCTTTGGTCGCAAATCAAATATATGAAAAAACCATGTTTTCAAAATGGTTTTAAAAAATGAATTCAAAAGGTCAATGAAATAAATATTCAATTGAAAATGATTTAATTTTTTTTTATTGTTTTCAAAGATTCCTTTAAGAGTTTTCAAATAGATTTATAATGAAATTTAATATCAATTGGTTTTATGTTATGAAAAGAATTATTTCAAAGAAGAACAGATGTTTTCATCATGAAATGTTTTAATAATATCATTAATAATTATTTACCATCTAAGATAACATAAATTGGTTTATATCTTGACTTTATGGAGAATTTATTCAATTTTTACATTCATATTTTTATCTAAAATAATTATGTTTTGGGGGAATGGAGTTTATGGAACCCATTTCACATACACATGTTATATGATATTTATACCCACTAGATATCATCAGTCATTATTAGGATGAATCGATTATGAAACCTATCCCTTTACCAAGGTTATGATAGGATTTAAATTTTATAATACCCATTTCATCATGGGTTATTATATTATTATTTTTGATCTTGTGTAACATTTATGTATGATTTCATTATTAGATGGGTGTGACCTATATCTCCCTCTAATGCAATGGGTAAGGATTTATATATCATGATATAGACTAATAGGAACTAGGGAATTAAAATTGACTATGAATATTACCATGGGGGTGAACCATGACTACAAATATGATATTAGGAGTAAACTCATACTACCATGATGACAACATAACTAAAAATCTAGTATGGGGATTGAACCAATAATACCAAGATGGTATTGGAAGTAATGCCTTGGCTACTATAGAAATAATATTTAATAATTTATTTCGTTAAAAAATTATTGTTTCATTCATATGTTTTGATTTCATGTATTATGATCATTATTTGTTTTTGGTTAATGTCTTAGGATCTTCCATGATTTATTCCATGATCCATGTATATAATATTTTATTTTCATGGTATGATCTTTTCATTTCATGATCATGTTCTCAAACCCTTATGTTCATTACTATTCTTAAATATCTCCCTTATTTACCCTTTCTGAGAATTTGATCATTCCCCTTTTATGATACCTTAACTCTGTTATGAAGACATGTATTATGTTTGATGTGTATTAGAAGGTATCTAGTTAAGAAGAACTTAAGTGGCAGACAATGTATCTCATTTAAGTACCTATGATTATGTTTACATGATTCAAAAGGCACTAGACTAGTATGGCCTTCAAGAGTCTATTTGTGTAATGTTTTATGTACTCCGAAAAAGTTATGTAATGTTAATGGATGTCATGATCGGGTCATTATAAAAGGTGTTTGAAGATCATCCCTATTTTTTTGGGAACATCGATCAAAAAAAATTATCATGAATGGGTGGGATACAAAGTGAATAGGTTAATCCTTTACATCTAAAGAGGATGTTATAATCCTTATCACATTGATGTTTTTTTCAAAAAAAATTAGGTCCCATCAATTGAAAGTTTCCACAATGTGTTGTTAAACCTATATGTTAACAGATGAAGAAGCATTCACCATCATATAAAGGATCATACGTGAATGAGGATGTACCAAAATAATGTTGGACATATCAATGTTTGTATAAAACAACTACATTTAGTAACCTCCTACTGATCCCAAGGTCCCCTCATCAGGATATATTGGGACAAAAAGTGTGTGGGTATTTGTTCTTGATATACCACACCATCAATGTTTTTAATGATATGATTACAAAACGTTTGTGGGAGGAAAGTGTAATTCACCCATTGAGGTTACATAAACATATTGTCTAGGTCAGGTCTACACCTCCCTTCTATGTATTCCATTCAATCATCTAGGGTATTAATGGAATTGAATAGTCTAATATGTACTACTATCTTGAGTACTGTACATCTATTGGGAGTGGGTGAGTCTTGATTACATGGAACTATTATTATATCCCACTAATTCTCAATCAATTCTTAGATTGAATGACCACCTTTATGTGAGACTAGGTAATATTCATAACGGAGAACTGTAATGATATTTCTAGAATTTTTTATTATTGTTTAAAATTTTCTTAGCATCACAATGGGCCTAATGATTGAATTCCACTCTTGGAGGTGGATTAGCTTACTCATGATATATGGGGGTAGGGTGTATTATTTTTTTGGAAGATGATACCCAATAGGAAGGATACCCCTACGTAGTTAATAATTGATTTTCTTCTGAGATTCTTTATCTCATTTTCATTCTAGTATAACAATTCTACCAAAGATGGAATTTTGGATCCTCATTATGGTTACTAAGATGTAGCCACACCGATACCTTTATTCAAGGTAGAGTTATTCTATAGTGGTGGAAACTTATTATATGGAGGTTCCAGTTTCTATCGTTTTATCTAATTCAACACAAATCCAACATCATTTGGTGAATCCTGATCACCTACCTCTTGATGTATAGTTTCACCAATGCATCAATCTATATTAATGTCTTAATATAAATAATAAATTATAATGATTGTGATGACATTCACTGGGTTGTTTCATAAAATTATTGTTTTCCCATTACTCTCCATGACTTTGTGTGGTCCAACAGTGGATACCCCCCATTTAAGGGTGTTATCCTCATCATTTCTCTAACTGCTAGGAATATTGGAGCACTTTTGGATTAATATCGTTATGGGGTTTAATTTTATTCTTCATACGTACCACTTGTGTTGGACTAATGATAGAGTCACTCAGGGAATTTTCAATCATGTTTTCTCAATGGGACCCCAATATAACATTTATTTATTTTGGTGGGAGTAATATATGAGATGATGTCCATTTATTTTAACCTCCCAACTTTTAGAATACTAATTCCATTTGGGATGATGATAATGATAAAACTGGTCACATACCAATGTGTTAGGGATGATGAATGGTCGATATTGGATCTTTCTCATCATATTGTTGAGGAATTTCTGATTCCATTTGAGGATATGATTGATAATGTGATGGGAGTTGCTATACAAAATCTCTATCCCTATCGGATAGGGTTGTTCTAGAACCACAAATAACATCTCTAGGACCCTTTTAGGTAGCAATGAACGTGGTGATGTTGATTGAGATAAAAATACCCCCAAACCTATGAAATGGGGTTTATTTTCATCTTCCAATAATTTTTCTTTTGTCTTCTTAGTGATTGATGATAGAGGGTTGTAGGTGTTGAAAAAAATAATCTTAAACCTCTGGTATGGGTTTACTCCTAGATGGATTATATAAAAGATTCTATTATAATAAATCTATTTTTCCTAATTGTGATCATCTGCGAGCTAGGTTTACAGCTACCTACGATGGGACCTATTTTCTATAAGAAGCTGCTTGGTCGTCGAATATTTCATCTTCCATGTCTAAAATATGATATAGGGGCAGAACATATGAGGTTTTTGGAAGAAATATCTGACAATTAATGAATTACTTACAACTTCAATGTGGGGGGATCTTGGTGTATTGACCAATTGGACAATAAATTATCCATTCTACTAATTTCACATAATACTACGACATTTTGTGATGTTGTATCGGGGGTAATATGTGTTCGAAATATATATTTTAGTGTAATGTTCCATATATTTTCCATCCTAAAATAGGTAAGTCTGACAGGGATCTTTAAATTAGCCTATATAGAGTTTTTATGATGTGAATATAGTTAATATATAGGTGTATCTCATTATCATACATGCCTATGACCCAAGGTACGTTGAATGAAATAATCTCCCGTCGATAACATTGTTTATTTATGATTTGCATATTACCGTCATATATTTTATAAGGGAGTTGTTTATTCTTCGCCATTAGATGATTCTACAAAATTTTCAACAATAATTAAGGAATGAAATCCTTACATAGGCCATTTGGTATGTCATAGTCAGTTGTGGAGATGGTATACAACATGGATGTATGGTTTTTCCCTCTAAATCACTCTATATAACCTTCTTGACCTCTCTTTAATCAGATTTATAAGCCTCCTCCTATTCATAACAGTACGGTTTCTTCTATGGGTTACCTACTGACCATGATAAATCACATATTACAATTTATGAGGAATTCCATGTGGTTAACAGTGGTGTTTTGAAATCCTCTATAAACAACATTTTTTTTATTTGGGAACCTATATACATAAGAGTTTCATATAAAGGGGTGTATTTCTATGTATGAGATTGATGTCCATGTGGGGAGTTTGAACAAGGATTATGTTTGGAGTAGAGTCCTTATAAATAATACATACACTACATTAAAGAGAAATATCTATAAAGTTACCACCTTCTACTTCAGTGGAATATTATTCATACCCTTAATGTGTTGTAGATATGCATGAAACAACCTCAATGAAAATATGTTTATGTTCATCATGGATATAACACTAATTCTTCATCATGGAAAATATATGTCCACCTAATTTTTATGGTTGAGTAGGTATATGATCCAACTATAAGATGATTGTTGGAATATTCTAATAACCAATTGGATCTACACATGTATAGGACCACTACTATGATGTTTTTATTACTTTTCAGTGATATTCTATATTATCTGTAGCAATATGAGCATTCCTATTGGGGTTTTCCCGTAATATAATGATTATTCCTAGATAAATTACTGGTATGATCCCATTTCAAATTTGAATTCCCCATTGGAATTCTCTGATATAAATTTGAAATGGGAGATGGGATATGGACCTACTCTTTCATAGACTCCGAAAGATGTTAGTGATGTTTTTCATCAACTGAAGTAGGAATATGATCCCATCATCAATGATCTACTGAAACACACATTTTATCTCCTCAGGTAGTGATATGAATCAACAGTGATGTGATATCAATATTATTCGGATGAATCATAGTTGGATAGGGGATGTTAACCTCATTTGGTTCCAATGTATATATATAGTCATTTTTATAGTAATTCATTATTTTCTGAATCATGTGACTAATAGAGATGGTGATCTGAAGTTGGATTTGTGATATGTGACCAGTATGGTGCTTCATCCATTACCATAATATACTGATTATTATCCTAGATAATAGAATGAATGTTTTTTATTTTAGATTAGCCACATATTAATACTTATCATGATGATATTCTTCTCTAGTTTTTGGAAAAATTATATCTTCCTTTCCCAACATTAGTACTAGTGCTAGAAAAATATGATGGATCTCTCCTACCATTTCTAGAATGCAGTGTAACTTTTTAAAATATTGTAAGAATGTATGCCATAAAATTCTAAGTCTACACAATATTCTGTAAATTTTTTATTATTTAAAGTGAGATATAATACCACTGATATACACTTAATTCCAATAGATTATTAACATGGGATTCTTGAATGGGGTAATGGATATATTACTTCTCCATGCTTTATATAGGAATGTGCATGCCTTCATGATCTCAGCGAGAAGCAATATAATCCCACTCAATGCTTACCAGCAGAATATGTTGACTATCTTTATTAGTGGAAGTGGATATGAGGCCCCTCTCATTTATCCCTAACATTCTTCACATGATGAGACTCCCATAGTACATGGGAATTAGTGTCCTTGGTGGCCATTGTTCAGGTGGATATCTTAGTATATGAGAAATGGGAATTAGTTGGATGACATTCTCAAAAAAAATAAAATGTATCCCTCCAAGGATTCTCTTGATCCTAGTATGTATCCAAAATGATATCCTTGATCCACCATCCTATGATAGGGGAGATGTTGATTGCCATGATCCAAGGATAATCTTCCCCAACGATTTGTTGGGGGAACCAATTTTCCCTAGTTCCATTGCAGCTTTACCTAAATAAGAAAGACTTGTCATAATTAGTTTCTAGATAACTCTACATGTATCCTTGAGGTATGAAATTATATCACATCAGTTGTATTCATGAACCATCATGTTCTCTAGCCAAAGATGATGGTGTCAGTTTGGTGAGGTTTCATTGAAACCCAAAAAGCATTCTATTGTATCGAAGTTTCCAATATATTCACTTGATGTAGACATGATATCTTGTCAATATAACATTGAAATCAGTTTCATCAGGAATAAATAAAAAATTTAACAGGGTTCTGATTACTCTATTATCAAATGTGTTTAACATGATCTTCCAATTATGCACGGGTAATGAAATTTTCCTTTCTTTTTCCCATTTTGGCCATTTTTCTAGCATGTGATTCTCATAGTGATAATAGAATTATTTCATGGGATCCCCAGTTATGTTTAATTATATATTATTTAATTCAATTAATACCATTTTTTATCACAGGGTATGTAGAAAATAATTCTCTAACGCATGGTCAGAATAAACTTTCTTATTATTCGGGAGATTTACATCAGGTTCGCCATTTTTTGTTCTCTTTAGTGAGATATGGTTCCCCATGTTTACATGAAATAATTTCCAATACATATAATGATTCAATTATTTTATCGTTTCATGAATTAATGCTGGATTGAAATATATTTTTTCCTTTAGAGAGATGTATGATATATGAAGATTAATTTTGGGGGGATCAATTATTGTTGAAAAATCCTTCACATAAAATTTACCACTTACATCTCACTTAGAAACTCCCAATAGTTCCTACATCAATAAAATGGTATATGCCTACATTACAAAGGCATGTGACCATTTTCTGATTAAAACCCATAGATTCTTATGAAATCTCATTATATGAGAGGATGGTATTTTGGGTCTTCAGACCCTTTTCCATGAATTATTGCCTATTTCGGACTCACTTGTAGATTTATGAAATGTTTTTAATCTGTTCGAAATCATGATACCTGACTAGTTACCCTAATAAAATGACAAGGAGTTGAATCCTTAAATATGAACATGAGAATTTATTGACAATACCATCTGTATGTGTTTAATGATATCAATATATTTCTAATTATTTATTAAAAAATGGTTTGCTTCATAAATTTTGAGAAAATATTTCCTGGCACTCTAAAGTTTACTACTATTTAGGGAGGAATATTTATATTGAAGAGGTAATTGGACCTTAATGATATGTATAATTTATCCAATGTTTAAAACTAATCAATTCCATTGTACTTTAATAATTTCTAATCCATATAAGTTAACGTCATCTAGACATGACATATATAAGGGAAATTTGGTACCCAATATAGAGCTCATGTATTAGGACAGCTTCCATAGTATCCTTCTAATTAAAGTAATTATATCCTTCTAATTAAAGGAATTAGATTCATCATTTTTCAATATTCCATTAACATTATAATGGATTTTATTATAAAATTAATTCGCAATAGGGTTATTTCTCAATCTTTTTTCAATATTGGAATTACTTCAGGTCATACAAAAAGGATGATTCTTTTGTATTGGGTAAGTTGTTTCAGGTCGATTAATGAGTATTACACCATGAGGTTTTGCTAGATGAGGTAAATTTTTAATGATAGTGATACAATACTTTTTATTCCCTAATCCCACATGGTTCATGCCAAGAGTGAGAAACAAGGGATATCCTATGATTGTACTCACCACAAATAGATTTGGGACATATAAAGTACATAAGAACTAATATGGTGTTTGATACATAGATTGAGGATTATAAAGGAATCCAATGAAACCAAAATAGAGAAATAATAAGAGTCCTCATAGTTCAATACGATTATAAATCATATGTTTTATGATAATGAAAAATAAAGACATAGGATGGTTTGGGACATAGGGTGTAGATTGAATGAGATATAGGGGGACTTACATGAGGTTGTATTCCCAATGATTGATGTTTGACACATACCATACAACTAATAAAAAGATGGAGTCATGAGTGTCCTTGTGATCATGTGTTGATGTAATGAAGATCCCATAATACCCATATGATTGATTGAGTGTCCATTATTAACCTATCTTGGGTAAAAACCATATCAAAGGTGAATTCCAAGAAAAATGATCACAGTTTGGGGTTCATATGGTTTTGGGAAAACATGCCCATGTAATCCTTCTAAAAAAGGATGACATGTATAAGGGAATTTTTCTTGCATGCCCTTATTGTTTTCTTGATATGCCATGGGTGTCTATCTGATATGTCCTGAGATTATTCCACGTATTGATGAAATGTATTAAATTTCATTCCATTACAGAAGTTTAACGGTTAATGGTTTTTCACCTAACAATCATGATATGTCTAAGGTGATTCAAATGATCAAATCTTGCATGATTGGATCCTTTCATGTGATCATGGTTGACATGCTTGGAGTAATGTTTGTGAATTAGAGGACAAGTCTGGGAGTTGCTTCCTAATATGAATGACATGTATATGGGCTACCACATGACAAGGATGAAATGTCATAAGTGCTTCACATGATTAAAGCATACATTTCAGATGGCTACCAAATGATTGAAATAACATATCAATGGAGTCATCCCATGATCTTAATATACACATCCTATACTGTCATGTGATCAAGACTGTCATATAAGATGGCCACAAAATGATTTGGATGACATATCTAGAGGAATTCACATGGCTCAAATGATATGTCTGGAGTACCTATCATGACATAGATAACATGTATAAGGAAATTATCATGGATTTTTAGAACATTCCAAATGTTGTATCATTGTCTATATATGACAACCCTAATCTTTTATTACAAAATTAATCATAATTTATTAAAAAACCTCATTTGATACAACATATAAGATCTATAGGTATAGTGTAATTGGGGATTAAGATCATTAAATAATAACTTAAAACAAGAAAAAAATATCTTTATAGAAAACTTCCTATACATGTCCCCCACATTCCCTCATACTTAGCATTGCATGGGATAACCTGAGCACATGCATAAGAAAAGGGTGAGCTATAAAGCCCAGTAAGGGAATAAACATGGAGTAGAATTAGGAATACAATACATGTTAGACAATAGGTATATCATTAGATAAAAATAGAAGAATATACATAAAGGCATGATAAAGCATGATAATCATTACACAGAAATGTGTCAACAACACTAAACATGGAATTAGCATGAGCCAAGGCTCATTGCACATGGAGAATGAGTAAAACATCATTGAACATGAAGCATGAGTAAAACCTCGTTGCACTTGAATTAGAATGAGTAAACACCAATTGCACATGACGTATCATGATTCTATTCTAAACCCAATTCATTGGAGTGCTATAAGTGTGCACCCTTCTTAAATAATTCATTTCATGCATAAGTGCCCACATGGATCATATAACATGGATTCATAAAAAATAATCATTTATTCCATGATAAAGGAATGTGGAATACATACATGAAAATCTTTCAACAGTATGTAAATCTGTATAAAGGTGAATACCCTTGATATTGATATGGGCATGATATTCACTACACAATGACATTGGCTTGGAAAATCGATACAATTTCGAATGCGTAACAACGTGACGTAAGAATTCATAAAAATGGTTGATGAGAGAGAAAGGGTTGTATCATAATATGTACATGATATAGATAGAAAATGTGTCATATAGATAAATGTCCCAACAATTTTAATGGAATTTAGAGTCATGATACAAATGAGTTGCTTGAATGTAAATGAGGAGAGAGAAATTTCTTTGGAAATTTTTGCATAATAACAGATGTACATGGGAGGAATTTAATGAGTGAGAAAGGGGTCTCCCATTAGTTAAAAATAAATTGGGCAGTATGGGGGAGGTTTGAAATCATACCCCAACATTTATAATTGAAATTAAAATGTCATAATAATTTAAAGAATATCGGAAAAAATGAGAATGGAAGAAAAACCCTTACTTGAAAGTGTGCTTAAAAAGGCTTAAGAGGGGCTTGAGAGAGGATTATTGGGAGCTTGGGGCTCCTTGGGAGGATTATAGAGGGAGCAGGTCCAAGGTTGGAAGAACTCCAATTGCATTGATTGAGGAGAATGTTGGAGCATAGGTGGGTTTATATAGGAAATGTTAGGGAATTCATTATTATTTAGGTTTGGGACACCTCACATTAAACTAATCGAAACCACAATACATCCCATGGGTTTTTACCATGGTTTTTGGCAAAGGGAAGTGGGAAAAAATATTTCATAAGGCCAAATTCATAATTTCTTAAAATAATGGGGTTTCTTATGTGGAGGTGAGTCACACTCCCATGGAAAACAATTTAAAAAGACAAGATGTTTAATAAGTCTTGAAGGGTCCATTAATGCTTTGTAAAATAACTCAAACAAGCCTAAAATCACATTAATTTAATGTTAGAAAATATATTGGCCCAACATAAATCTTATAGTATTTTATTACATCACAATTGGGTCATTATGATGTCATAAAACACATTATATATTAAAACGATATTTAATTTTTACCCAAAAATTTCACTTTCTCAGTAAATTATGAAAAATTCAATATTGGATAATTTCTACATCCTGATTCCGGAAATAATATTCATTTTATATAATTAAATTTTATAAATATGTTAATTTCAACTTTTAAAATAAAACAAACATTTATTGAAAATTCATGGGTTTTGACGAAAATGGCTTTCAAACCATAATAAAAATTAGAATTACATTCATGAAATTATACGATAATTTATATTTAATAAAAATTAATTTAATAATAATAATATTTTACTAAAATAGTATTCTTTTCAAAATATCATTAATTCATCAAAATAGATTTCACAGTTTAATTTTATCTAAAAAAATTATATTTGAGCTTTAAAAACAGTTTACAAGGTAACAATAATAAAATGAATGTATATTCATTATTATATACAAAAATAATTTACATAACCATAGTTCTAAGGTCTTGTTACATTACACATTATAACAAATGCATAAGACCAAAGAGTAAGGTGTGCGATGGTGATAGACTCTTGGGGTGGCTCGGATAACATTGCTCGTGTGGTAATATATATCAACTTCCACATCTCTCGTAGGAGGTTCCACACGAGCATAACATATTCAAGCTCGGCATGGGCTCAGTGAGGAACGAATCCCAATGATGCCACCTCCTTTCCGAGCTCTGAAAAATGGGCTTTGTATGGGGCAAGTCTACTGGATGAGGCAATCACTTCCATTGTCTGAGTAAATTTGATATATTAAAACCCTATTGTTATACAAATCATGTGATCACTGTTCAACGACTATATTAACAATGGTCACAATTAATAATAGTATTTTAAAATCCAAAAACATTAAACCAAAGAAGATTACATTTTATATAAAAATTTTACATAAAGGGACATTTAATTAAATGCAGAGGGATTTATATTAATGATTTTTTGGGTCGTTACACTATATGGGTCATCAAAAAAAGAAGATTCCTTATCATGAATATAATAATAGCCAAATTTTTGTAAGGTTTCCATTTTTTCTTCCATTATCATATAAATTACACATTATTCATCAGACATGGCCATTTGATATCTTGTGGGACCATGTCAACACATAGAATCTTTTTTTTCATGATATATAATTCACAATAGAGGACCTTACTGTAGTCATTAGGGTCACATGAAAATCATATATACATTTCACATAATCCGTGTGTCATTATTTAGGTTTACATAGTGGAAAACCCTTGATATTGTATGTATTTCTACTATGATAATTCCTTTATCACTTCTATATTCCCATTTCTTTTTTTCAGAGGGGTGAATTTCAAGGCCTATCAACTCTCGATCTAAAAAAATTAATATGGTGTGTATATCACATATATGGCCTCAACATGGTGGAGATTCATACATTTTTCATGGACCTACTAATGGTAATCCATGTAGTTAGGTTTGTGAGACATCATAAAATGTGGCCACATGACCATTCCATCATCACTAGATTTATTGGAATCATGTATTGATGATGCAATTTTATATAATCCAATCATTAGGTCAAATGGAATTTTCATGATCATGATGACTTTTAAGGGAGTGTTCATGAGATTAAAACACCCATTGAATAGGTTCTCACACGAATAAGGGAGACATTTCTGGGGGCCTTTGCATGATCATATTGGCTCATTATATATCACACACATGATAAATTTTGACAATAAATTTTAAATTTTGGTTTTACATATTTTAAATTTTATTAAATAAACCCTATATTTATCATCCATCGGTTTTCATGAATGTAATCATGTAATAAAATGAAAATGTATGAGATCATTTGTTTGATGGAGGTGAAATGTCTATCAACATTTTCTTGATTATGGTGACCTACAAAAATTCTTTCACACACCATGGATAAAATTCCACTAGGTATATCACTTGATCATAAAATTGATCGCATGAACTATATAATCATTCTCTGTGAAAATATATGTACATTCATTCACATGAGGAATCCATAATGTTTAACATATAATTTATTTAGTTGTGTGACTGTTAGGGGTATATTGCGTAATAGGAGAAACTTTCTTGGAGGCCTTTGACTGATAATGAGGTCCTATCAAAAGGGATTTATGTTAGGGAAGTGGGTCATCCAATGTGTATCTGTATGATCAAAAGGACATTCAAAATTGTATTCACATGGTCATTAGTTGATCACATGGGCAGCATGATCCAACCACATGAAATTCTTAGGGTTGGGTTATTACGTATATTCCAAGGGGTCACACAATCCATGTAACCAAGCCACCTGATCTACATATAACATCACAAATCATTCCATTATTTTTTAGAGTAAACAATACCAGTTCATTGGGTATTACATTGACCCTAATGTTTAAATTTTCCATTTGGAAAGTTTAAACTTTTATATAGATGTAGGAGGAGTATGAAATCCTACAATAAAGAATTGAATATTTCAATAGGAATGCTTCCTTAAAAGGAATACAACCCTTTAGGGATAATATATTGGGAAATATGGATTATAGATTCCATATTTGGTATATCATGTTTCATTTAGTGGAGTATTAATCCTTCAGTGAGATTGGGGAGACCATACAAGAGACTTACTGATGGGGAACCTCATTATCAATGGAATCTAAGATTATGATTACCATGAGGATTTTGCATATTTGGGATGATAATTCAAGAGCCTCATTTAATAATGTAAATACATGACTTAATTGGATCACACTATTGCATATTCCCGGATTGTATAGGTATAGTGGTCTCAAAAATGGGATTAAATTTTATTTTTCGATGTTTTAATATTAGAGAATAGATCTATAAGGATCATTTTGATTATACCCAATTTATTAAATAATGGGGGATCAATCACCTATGAATTCCTCTTTATTTAGGGAGTATTCACGTGACATACCTACTCAATTCACCATTAAAACACTGGTAGGGTGTGTGGGTCACATGGTCTCACGCACGCCTCCCCATACACCATATGTTGCCAAATTGAAGTGATGGGGTAAGGAGGTGACAATGTGAAGACAATAACCTCATGATTAGATTAGACTAATTGTATAACCAATAATAAATTACAGGCAACAAAAAAGTAGTAATAAATGAAATTTATAGTAGATGAAGATTAATATTAATGAAATAAAAATCAGCCAATGCCAATGTCTGTATTGCATGTTTTTCTAGAAGATGATACAAAAATAAAAAGTGGAACTACATAAGGATGTAGTATACATAAAATTAAAAAATAAATAATGAAATTAAAATCTCCAAGGTTGATCTCTAGTATCATCCCCTGATCCAACTTGGTCATATGCCTCTTACTCCCAATTAAAAGTGAAACAGATCAAACAATTTTTTATGGTCCTGAAAAAATAATTTGTACTTCAGTACCCCAATGAAATGGCACCCTGATCATAGTGTGATATATAAAATAGAGTAGGTTACCACCCATGGTGTCTACAAATTAATCTTGTAACTGAATAATATGTAAAGCCATTTATATGTAATTTGAATAATAAACAGTAATGACATCAACAAAACTGAACCCACTGAGGTTGCTAAAGAAGCTATGATGGCTCTACCTATCTGGATCATGGCGAGAAAGTGTGTCTGTAAAAAATCCGTATGTATATAGAAACAATATATACACAGGATAGTTCTGTATTGAATCACATATAAAAACCATGTAAATATAGATGTTGGTGGACATATATGTGGAATACTAGATGCTGGCATGACCGGGGTATAACACAGTAATCCATAACTAGTCTAAATGATCCTATAAGCTCTAGAAAATTGGTACATTTTCTACATATCAAAATGATAGGGATATTTCATTCTAATCACATGAGATGTTGATTGTATCATCATTTCAACATAGAAAGTCATGATGGTTCCATAATTTGAACAATCAAAATGGTATATGGAACAAAATTCACACTATGCTAATAATGTAATGGTTATGAGATTCCATGAATTAACAATAGAGGTAAGGGGGATGATTTATACCATGATCAACATAACCCTTAACATCATTACACATCCAATATCAAAGTGTAATGATATTTATAATAATTGCAATAAGAAAATACATCTCATGATTTATTCTTATTAAACCATTATAATCAATGTTTTATAATTTTAAAAAATCACATAATATTTCCTTATTTAATTATAACAAGATGCTTGGTTTTACCACTCAAAACAATTCCATTTCGTAAAATTAATTAAATATGTACAAGGAAAACCATCATTCATAAAAACCTTATCAAATTTAAACAAACTATTTAAAAAATAATTTAATGATTTCCATAATATCAATCCATACCATTTATTAAAAGAAAAAATCCATCAAAAATAAACTAATTAATAAATAACATGACATTGAATCTATCAAACCATGGAAATTTATTTATCCTGGCTCAAGGATGTACTCAGAAGGTACCACAATATAATTGAGAAATTACCTAAATGGAAAATCTCATTCATTATGAAAGGAAATCCCCTATAATGAGCATCATATATTAGACATTTATATAGGTTTGGTCAAAAAAATTCACTTAGATGGTGAATCAGTTCAATAACATTTAAATAGGAAGAAGGAAAATCCATTTTTAACATCAATAATGGATCATTCAAAACATGTCATATAACAAACCATGAAATCAATTAATATAAGAATAACCAAATAAATAATTCTAATAATTATATAAATAACTACTCATCAAATTTTAATTTCGATGATATAGAACTACTTTTGATGGGTTTATTTTAAAAAATGTATTTATTTATTATAAATTAATTTAAAATAATTGGACATCACATTCAGGAAACATAAAACAAATAACATTAATGTTTTTTAGAAATAAATTAAATTAGAAAATAAAATATATTGTTCATCATGGCACTTATGAGGTTCCATTATCATTTGGTCTATAACCTACAAAGATTCAACCATTTATACTCAATGCCTAATTCTTATAAGGCATTCCTAGAATTTATTTTATTTTATTAAAATGGAAAAATTAATGACAGTGCACATGAGGGGTGTTCTTGATCAAGGTTGACACATAAAATTTACATTATAATATTCAATGGGTGTAATACATTATGGTTGTACCCATTTAGATTGAAGAAATTATTTTCAATGAAATGTGTGGAAACTATAGGTGTGTGGAACAACAACTCTATTTATAAAACAGCACAAAATTGAGTAAAATTCATAGACCACTTGCCTTATACCTTGAATGCTTCAATCACCCAATATCACGATTTTATTTAGTCCGATTTGGGAGATAACATAGAAACGAGCATCCTCTTTGAAAATATGGAAAATGAGTTAGGACCACAATATCATTTTCAATTGAATATTGATAAAAGAAAGGGAAAAACGTATCAAGAGATTAATGATGTGTATCTATATTGAATAGAAATTTTGGATTCAGACATTAGAAGAAGGAGATCCATGGAAGCATAGGTTAGTCTTAGAAGAAACCCACTGTGCAGGAGGAGGAGGAGACACCCACAGGAGGAAGATTAAAGAAAAAGAAAAGGGAACGTTAACCACATTAAGTGAAAAATATTAATTTCACCATAAGAACTGGGTTACTAGGTTTGTCCAAACAATGTTCCAACAATGGGAATCACATTTCGTAGAAAACCCACATGGTATGGTTGTGCAAAATTGTTTTCCTAATCATGCACCAACCATTTGATGAATAATTATTATGTACATCAATGTTGAAATAATAAATTCTGCTCAGATCATTGTTTTGGTAAACTATAAGCATCAACTATGAGACCAAATATTCCTTTGAAACTGACCATACTATTTTCTAATGGGGCCCAGAATGTTTTTGACAATCCGTGCAACCTTCTCAGACCAACCACATTCTAATTTTTGTGACCTAGAGCTCCCAAAAGACAACAATACAGTTGAGGGATCCCAAGGGCCTTTACCCATTTCTAGAAAAATTATTTTTTATGTTTTCATTTCTCATAATCACATTCCATTGACTGGTTCAACGATTGGACAATCCACTAAACATAAAACCTCAAATTCCATTATATAATCATATATTTATAAAAAACTAGTTGTTACATACTCCCCACATTAGAAGTATTTTTCCAAGAGATCACTTAAGGGAAATGATGAATTAAATCACTCGACCTATGAGGGTTGTGATGTCTTGTTTTAATTTTCATGTTTCATTCCCAAATGCTGAACACATATCCAAGAATTACTGAAGCATATGAAACATAAGCCAAAAAAATTGATCCAATTGTAATTTTTTAATTGAAGCACTATAACATTTCTTACCAATGTACATTTATATAGTGAAATTATCATGTATTTTTCACTTTTGGATTTTGGTTGGTGGTGCTCCCCAAAATAGGTCTTATCGTCATAAAGGGACAATTTTGAACAAAAGTACTTATACCATTGGGATTTCCTAAAAAGCATGACCATAAATATTTTGACAATGCCCTAAAATAGATTTATTTTATAGGGAAACCATAATAAGATTTTAGTCCATAATAAGAACCTCATAATTAAAAAACAGTGTAATGCTGCTTGAAAAAAAAATGAAAATGGTCGCACATGATTTTTTTGAAAACATTGTCTGCTATATCAACACACTCGACATATCTAGGAGATGTGATTTAAACTTATTACATTCAACCATACCAATTGAACACAGAGAATCATGAGTTATCCTCCTTTGGATGACTATTATTATGATTCTCATCTTAGATGGCCAGTGTAACTCAAATTGAACCATAACACCTTCTTCCATGGCATTTAATGTTTAAAATGATCATGTTCAACTAATCATATACAATAAATTTGGTGACATATCCGATTTAGACTAACAAAAAACCATTTAAACTATTTTTTCTTATCATTAAAAATTGTTTAACCTAGATCCATTCAAATGGAACTCTAGCCATTATAAATATCTCTGAGCCCGACTACATGTCTGGGGTAAAGTCGGATTCATTAACAAGAGTCCTAGGAAGTAACCCAATGTAGTTCATACACCATGTTTATAAGAGACATGTTGGTACATGGATATGAAACACAGAATATATCATTTAATGAGCCTAGAGAAATATTTTTTGGGGAATTATTGTCAAAATAGATTACTCATGTCCCAAATTCTATCCTATGGGTTCCCAAATGGAAAAAAATGTATCACAATGGACCAACCATGAATTTTTTAAAACCAAATATATATTGTGTATCACAGATAAGAATTATTATATAAATAGATATGAATTTAAATCTTTTAGCTTGGATTATGACTATCAATCTCTTATTTCATCAGGGGGGACGTCAAGATATAGGAAATGTTATTCACTAAGTAAGAGTACTCTAAGAGGATATTGGGATATTTGAGGCACATTTTCCATAACCCAGATGGTGTGCATGGTGTAGTTTTTAAATAAACATAATAAAATCCTATAAATATGGGTATTTTTACCCTTACTGGTTGACTTCTTGGAATAAGCTCAGATTCGCCTGCTAATGTATCATTACAAAACCGAACAGTGATGCCTTCACCATTTAAGGCATCCTATAACTACTGATGATTAACTGCCAATGTCCATTGAAGCTCAACAATGTTTCTAAAGGGTTTCCAACAAATCAAACCACATGTGAATCGTGATTCCAAGAATGCACTTACATGATTTAAACATGAAAACCTCAATGTAAATAAAGAAATATATGCCACATTCAATTGATTTTTTTGTTTTTGTTTCATAAATGACGAAGTAAATTGATTAACCATAACTGAAATAAATATACCCAACTTGAGATTTTCCTATACATTGAAAGATGAGACAGACTATTTTCTCACAACCATGCTAGATCAGTTCCACCTTAAATGAAATTGTTAAATCATCTTGCATGAAACGAAAAAACAACCTGACCAGAGTGTCAAAACACCTGATCTTATGGGGGTCATCACAAGTGTGGGGAATAATTTGACTCTCTTCACACATAGTTCACTCTACACTAGAGATTACCCATCCCCTTAATCCAATTCACAAGGCTCAATGATTACAATGAACTCAACCGGTTCGTTACATCATTTAATAACTAGACCTATACTGCGTATAAAGCAAAGCACTACCCCGATGTTTAGAAAAAAATGAAACTTCTTTATTTCAATCCTATGGTTATCCACCCAATGAATTAAAGTATCCAATGACATATACAAGAGATTTAACCCAACATATCATTATCCCATACCACAATAAAGTATATTCATGACCTCACAGTTCACCCATGGAAAATAAAATAGGGTTATGAGACCTAATAAGAAACCAACCATGATCTCAAAATATAGAGCCTATTAAAACAGAGCATTAACTATGCTTGCACCCATAACAAGGTTCATTAATACAATGATCACCCATCAAAACAAGGGATTCATTTTAAAGTTAAGAGTCCTATTAGTTAAAGGACACCCAATCTATTCAATAATACAAAAATATCCTGACATTTATCATGGAATTTTAGATCTAAAGGTGCTACCTACCCTAAGCTAACTCCTCAAAAGAGAATAAGCACCATCCATATCATTAGATCAAACTGAAAATAAATTTCTCGGTCCAATGCCTATATTTAAACCATTTCTAAAAATAAAATGGCCTACACAATATTCACGCATTTCTATTATATGAAAAGAAAATTATATTTTAAAACTATTCTTGTAAGAGGGTTTATACTATAAAAACCATTAAGGTTCCACTTTATGTCATTATATTGATTTAAATTCTGCCTTCAAATATTTTAAATATTTAAAATGAAACAAAAAGGTATACTAGAAAGTCTTATCAAACAACATTTTTAAACACTAACCACTTATTGAAATCCAATAATAATAAGGAAAATTATTATTTAAATTAATTTTTATGTTATATTTTAAATGTAAACCTAATTGGGTATCCTTAATCCAACCGGGGTTCATTCAAGAGAAACCCAATAGTAGTTTCTAAACTATAAATTTTTCAATCAACCATAGTGGGTTACGTCAATGATGCATTCCCTAACATACCTATATGAGTCTATTTTTTCATTTTAAGACATAATAGCAAGATCTTTTTGCCAATGTGACAGAGTCATAAGACCTTAAAGAAAAAATATATTCATTTTGGTTAAAAAACCAAAAAACATTACATTTTAACCAATTCAATTTACCACGTAGTTATTTACATAATAGTTCAATCACATGGGTTTCCAAAACCAACCAATAAAGTGACCATTCACTATACATATTTGAATTTTCCTT
Source organism: Viscum album (assembly GCA_963277665.1). Classification (NCBI taxonomy): domain Eukaryota; kingdom Viridiplantae; phylum Streptophyta; class Magnoliopsida; order Santalales; family Viscaceae; genus Viscum; species Viscum album. The sequence goes on from OY728133.1 coordinate 974,297,045, forward strand.
CCATTAATTGTAACAAATTCATCTTAAAATATGAAAATTAGATGACTAAATATTTTAACAATAATCCATTGCTATTTATATGACGGTCCAAAGATGGTTTGTGGATACTAGATAACTTTGAGAAATTATAAGGCACCCCAAACACCTTAAAAATTAAAAGTGGTTCCTGTTATTGTGAAACCAAAAAATTTAGTGCATTTTATAATTGATATATATTAAATAATAACTGAGAAGGTTATTATAAGTATTGTTCTTTGAGAAAGATGTTAACATTCATAGAATAATGATACATAGGTATGAGATTTAAAATACTTAGGAATCATTGAATATAATCACATGATCATTTTATTAATGAAGGAATACTAATCAAACGAAAAACAAGATATACCACTCAAGGTGAAAAATCCAAATCTGAAAGAATCCATCAAATGCAACTAAATGGCATAAAATATTACATTAATGTTAATATCTATGTTATTATAATGATATTAGTAATGCTTCATCCTTTCCCGATCTAGCCAAGGAAAAAATATATTAAATTTAATAAATAAATATTTTTTGAATGTATGAGATTAAGTCAATGGAAAATCCTAATCAGCTATTAATACAAATTGAACGAATAATAATCCCATCCTTATCCACTTGGAATTTTACCCATGGGTAGGTGGATGTTTCCCAAACAAAGCTATTTACCAAGAATTGAAACATTCGTATTATTAATTCTACTAGCCCAAAATAGTATAAAAAAAGGAAAACACCATTGATGAAACATTGTAATTTCTCAGTCCAACTTTACACTAAAATGATAGTTAGACTAGTAAATCTCATGGAATTAAGCATGAATCCCTATAAATTAGACGATGCCTACATGCAGTGAGGGTGTAAGGAGGTTAAAATGGGGATACTATACCCCCATTTCTAGAGTAAAACTACAGTATAACATATAATATATTACATAATGTAGAAGAAGTAGTAATAATAAAAAACCAATAAGGGGATGAATAATATATAGTTAATAATAAATGGCGGACAATGATAATGTATGTGTTTCATGAATATCAAAAATTGATAAATAAATAAATAATAGATATAAGATAGAAAACAATATACATAGATGTACAAAATAAATAAAACATAAAATCCCCAATGGTGATCTCTATGAGAATTCTGAGCTTCAACTCAGTCATATGGTCCAAATTTTTAGGTAAAAGAGAAATACCTCAAAAAAATATTCCATGGGCCTATGAACATAATGTATACTAGAGTACTCTAGTATAATTGAACCCCAATCATAGAGTGAAATAAGAATCCTAGTAGGTTACCACCCATGGTGTGTAAAACTGAATTTCGTGCCATAATTATAAGTCAACTAGGGTGTTGCTAATATGAATAGTAAGTAGTATTGAAATAAACAACTACCATACCACTCAAGTTCATAAGTGACACCTGGATTCCCTACATTCTTTAGCTCATGGCCAGATAGAGTATCTAAATAGTAATCATATGTATATAGAAATAATATAAACAAATTATAGTTATATATTGAATCAACCTATATAAAAAAGTATGTGAGTACCTAATTGGACATATACCTTTAATTGTTGATGATGGAAGGAACATGATTCAATTAAGACAATCATAAATAGTATAAATTAGTTCGTAAGCTCAAAGAAAAGGGTACATTTCCAGCAACTCATTATGATTTTGAGACATCATGCTTGTAAATTGATATGGTGAGTGTTAGAACATTTTAATACTCTATTTAATGAGTGGTCCATCAGGGTAACACTCAATAAGGGTTGTGGTAAAAATGAAAACTCCCCCAAAAATATCAATGGTGTGAGATGTTATGACTCAACAACTGACGTAAGAGATCATGATTTACACCTTTCTCAATAGAACCCTCACAATTTTTTCGTATCCTATATCAAGGCATAATAATATTTATAATAATACCCACGGGGATGTACCTATCATGGTTTATAATATTTAATCGACAATAATCAAGGATTCACAATTATAACAAATCACATTGGACATGGTTATTTAATTATAACAAGTGTGATGGTTGTACCACCCAATTCAATTCCGCATAAATAATTTCATTTAATATTTTCAATGAAAAAAATCCTTTATAAAAAAATATAATCAAATTAATACATGATTAAATCACGTATGAATGGAAATCTATCATGTCAAGACATCCTAATTATTTATCTAAAAACCCATCAAGATTAATTTATTCAATCATTACCATTCAATTGAATCTATAATATCATGGAAATTAATTTATCAAGCCACAAGGAGGTAATTAGAAGGTAACATGATCTAATTGGTAAATTACATACATAGGAAATTCAATAGACTAATCCATCCAGTCTAATAGAAAGAGATTCATCCATTAGTCATTTAGATATAAGCGGTAAATGGAAAGAACTTAGATAGTTTATTGGTTGAATGAAATTTAAAATGGAATACAGAAAATCCATTTTTAACATCAATAGAGGCCATGTCCAAAACATTCCATATACCCCACCACTACATAAAATAATTGAATAATTAACAAATAAATAAGGAAAATCACCCTATAAACTACTAATCATAACTTCATAATTTTTAAGACAACATACCTCATTCATGAGGGTTTATTATAAAAACATTACATTACTTATGGAAAAATAATTTATCATTATAAAAAATAACATTATGGAATCATGACCTAATTCAATTTAAATGTAAATTTTTCAAATATACAATATCAATAAAGCAAATATAACATTTATATTGGTAGTTAAAAGGCACCATTACCATTCAGACTATCACCAATAAGGGGAAAACATTTATACTCTATGATGAACAATTACAAGTAGTCATGGTTCTTTAATTTATTTAATTACGATAGTAAAATTAATGCAGGTACACAAAAGGTCTGTCCGTGATCGAGGGAGAAATCATCAATCTACATAATAACACTAATCATGCAGAATAATTGGAACAAATAAAAATTTATATAGATGATATTTTTAATGAAAAGTATAGGAACGGGTGAGATGTGGTGTGATGAAACTATTTAAAAAATAATAGAAAAATAATGAAATATATATAGAAAGCTGACCTTATTCCATGGATGCTTCACTCGTCCGATATGAAGATTTAATTTCGTCTTGTATGGGAGTAATATATGAAATGTACATCCACACTAATAATAGTCCAAATGAGATTTCACTACAATAAACTAGTTGAGAGAGTATTGAAAACAGAATGGTTCAAAATAAATCGATTGATTACTAAAGAAGATCCATAGAAACTGGAGGTGTTCAATTTGAAATGAGGAGAGAGGAGATCAAAGGAACCCTATGATAGCCTTTGAGAAAACCCACTATAATATAGGAATAGGAGACACCTACTGGAGGAAGAATAAAGAAAAATTAAAGGGAGTCTTAACTCATTAAGGTATGAATAGTAATTTCACCATCAAAACTGAGCCACATCCATTGGCCACAAAATTCGTCCAAATCATGTAGCGAATGTTCATATATCACTACTTAAGAAACTGATCTCTTATGGTTGTGCCACCTAGTACTACTAACTGTGAACCAAGCATGAATTGAGTAGTAATTTTGGTACTGTTAATGTAGAACTAACCTTTAAGATAAGGTGGATGGTTTGGGTAAACTATGAACAACCCATGCAACATGTTCTACTCCACTACAATAGACCCCATGATTTTCTTCTGGGGGATACATGATCTCAAAAAAAAAATTCACCCTATTCAGACCACCCAATATGTGATTTTCAGGTCTTGGCATACCTATAACTCAAAGTAAATCTAGAGGGATCCCTCAATCCATTTCACATGTCTAAGAACAAAACATTTAATTCTTCCAATAATTTTAATAACTATTATAATCTCAATTCAATGAAAAACTAGTTCACTAAAGTTAAAAACTCAAATTCCATTTGATTTTCTTCTAGTTATAAAACATGGGTCATTACAACCGACTAGGTAGAAGTCTCAGAATACAAAATTAAACCGTATGAGGTTATTTTTTTATATGGGAAAACATGATAAACATGGAATACATGAGAAATAGAGACCATGTGTTGGGATGAAAAAATATGACTTACATGATACTGTTTTCATCTGAGTATGTGTGATCTCTGTATTCTATATATGAATGAAACAAATAAATTAAAATTATGTGATTATAACATGGATTTGATTATTCAAACACCGTACATTAATATGATCAATGGAGACACTCCACATAGACATTATCAAGTAGATGCATCACATAGATTGGATCATGTATATTTCACTTCTGGGAAAATGTCATGTAGATGTATGTGGTCAGATTTGGAGTGGTTTAGACTTATTTTTTGCTCTACATTTACTTGAGAAAGTTGATGAAATATCAAAATTAGGGCTCCAATCTATAAATATATTATCCATTAAACTTTTAATATACTTTCTATCATACCTCAATATCTAGGGATCCACTCTAGAAAATGAGGCGAGTTATTCTAATGAAACTAGATATAGAGATTGTGTATTTGATAGGTGACCATATTGGCTACATGGTCCTTATGAGAGTTTTTCATGATAGTCTTTGATCATGTGGTTGTGTGGGAGCTCCAGCTATTATCTAAATAATAGAATGGTGCCACAATATTGGGTGATGGATCCATTAACCAGCCATGCATGGTGTAGGTTTCATGTGGGCGAGTTATATATCCACATACGAGTTGCCTAACGGGAAGGGGGGATCACAATATTGTGTGACCATGTAATCGCATATCCATGTATGATACAATTATTATATAGTCCATGTGATCCCTATGAGAAGGAAAATATTTTTTAATTTGATACATTTTCCATTTCTCAAAAATATTGGAAATGATTTAAGTGTATTTTACATGATTACACATTCATTAAATTTTTTATATATAATGCCTTATTAAGTAACTAGCAATAAATTACCAACAAATTTTTTTTGATGTTGTAGGATAATACAATGAATTATAAAATTTATATGTGATACTGTGGTTTATGATCATTATTTGTGCCTTAATAACATTAAAGAACTCTATAAGATATTCATATAATAAATGGGAATATTAGACCCGTATAATTCAACCACGTATGAACCAATGATAAAATATTGAGTTCATTTTGGAAGTATTTTTAGTGACCTTATGATGTCATATTTTAAAATTGATTGATGATCATGTGGTTTCCTTTGCTTCTCCATTTTATCATTAGATTGAATTGATGTCTTTCTTGAATCAATTAATTTCATTTGAATATGACATCCTAATGGGAGTCATAATAATATGAGGTTTTGTAGTTGGAAATTTTCATCTTTGTGAGTACTTATAAACATCCCCATTTTAATCCATTTATCACTTCATATTCCAACGACATGGTTATACGTCATTGGGATCACCTATTTTCATAATGGCTTCCCCTATATGGGTTAATGATTCAAAAAAAATTGCCTGATTCCATCAAATTAAAATGGTTATCAACCACCTATTTGAATTTTGAGGATCTAATAAGATATCCACAGCAATATATCATTATTAAAAAAATTTACCTAAAGATGATAATTGTGTGGAAGGATATTTATTTGGGTACACTCCTATGGTTATAGAATAAAATAGATCAGCACTTATTCCAGAGATTCATTTTTACATGTCTCTTATAATGAAATCAATTTCTAGTGAGAGGCATAGATTATCATGAATAATGTAGACTTGTTTTAGAAGTTATTTTTTTTGGATTTGGGGTTTCCATTATAGGTGTATATGTTTTTAAAGAGTTTTGAAAAGGATCTAATTTCATATGTTTAGTGAATCTTTCTAGATTTTTAATACAATCACCCACCACAAAAAATTTATTTTTTGTAAACCTTATCAACAAATGAAGTCCATATACTAATAAAATTCATATTATATATGGAGAGGATAGAATGATATATGGGATGTGAAAATTATTATCAAAGCTATTATATTATGAGAAATGTATGATTAAAATGTGCCCCTAAATATGGAATAGAACAATGCTATGAGGTCCCCAAAATTACCAAGGATCTACCAAAGATGGTGAATGAAATCTCCAGAGAAGTCTTCCAACAAAGAGTATATATTTATTTTGGATCATGGTCAAATGGGATTATCAAGTAGACCATGTAATAATCACATGTGAAGATGAAAATATATTTACCAACTAATTTAACAAGTAAGGATTATGAATCGTGTTGGTCCACTATAAATGAATTCTAATATAACGTTTGTGGATTTGAGGTCACTTCTCAGGTAGATCACATATTTTGGGTAAACATATTAGAAATATTAATATTCATATACATTATAATATGATCATAGTAAAAAAATATGCGATAATTGTTAAATTTTTACTGGAAGATGAACTTTTCTGTGATTATAATGTTTTCATTTTTGTTCAATTAGAAAAATATTATACTCCTATCACATCCTTATCTTCTGGGGAATAGTCCCATTAAAAATATTTATCCCTTGCTTTTTTTAATGGGAATGAAATTTGGAAGTTATAAGGGGATATGATTACACCAACATGAAATTGATTTATTACTATATTTGGTCCATATATCTAGTGTTTTAGTGGAGTGTAAGTATGCTATTTAGTGGATCATAAGATATAGAAACTACTCAATCAACATGGTTAATTTAAATATTTACCCTATGGATTACCATATGGTTTTATTATTTATAATTATATTTGATTTTAGAAGAACACACATATTTGATATCAATTAGAGAGGATATCATGGTAACTAAAATAGACTAGTATATCCTCAGTTAACTGTATGCACCTTTCATTTTCTAGTGGTAACTCATGAATATTTAAAATAATTTCCAATATGTGTCTTCATGTGTTCACATCAATTGAACATAATAGTAGTGAATCAATTTTGGGTGATAAAATTGAGAGAGGATAAATGAATACCTATAAATTTTCATCCGTTTGACACTAAAATAAGGTTGATGATTGGTTATGATGTGATTGGGATCCACTAGTACCCTAGAAAAAAGGTAGTTGAGTTTGTGTAAAATGTTAAGGGTTTTTAAAAACTTATTGTCGTGTAGAGTAAAGGAATTTTTATGGGACAACATGGAAAGATAAAAATATTTTTTCCCAGTATATCTCGATCATTAGTATTTCTAAGGAAATTGTCATGTAATTTTAATCTCTTCATTATTAAATGATTGGATCCTCCAACACTAGAAATACTATTTCTATTTTAATTTATATATTCTTGAATATAGTGGGATTCTTGGAGTAGGATACAATTTTTAGAAGAATTTTAGAAGGAACTCGTGGAAGATGATATAGATTAGATATTCTTCGAGCATGTAATTTATTATGGGAAAATTTTTATTACGGAGTGGCTCAAAGAGGTCTGTTCTTATTTAGAGGAAATATAATCCTTTATCCACTCCATCAAGTGTTTTATATAATCCACAAAAAAATTGATAGGGATTTTAATACCAAGTGTAAAATTGTTGAATTCCGAGGAAGAGGTAAAATTGATTTACCTTTTTATTTCACCCACATTTTTGAAATTTGATTCCCATACTTTTTACCACTTGTATGTGGTTGATTGTGAGTAATTTCATAATAACTATTAGAAGTATAGTTATATGTGAATGAAAAATGGAGTGGATGTTTGTTCCAATTAAAGGTTCATGAACGAAGGATCCATTGGAATGAATTAGGTCAAACGAGTTAAAATTAAAAATCTCACATGAAAATTTATTCCTATGCTACTAGTATATATTCTTCTAGCAATATAATATTTATGGTAGTTTAGCCGAAGAAGGCATATAAAAAACTGGTGATACAATATTACATAAGAATAGTGTGTAAGTAATGGTCCTTCGAATCTTTTTCTTGTAGTTATTATTTCTTATTGATAAATTTATTTGGATATTTGTTGGATGGAGGTCTAGATGTTTTAGGCTATCAACAACATGGATGTGTTTATCTATCATGCTCCTTGAATGGGACCCCATTAAAATGGGGATGATAGTGATTCCTAAGATTTCATAGTAGAATAAGGAACCAACATGAAAACTATTTCCTCTTCTAGATCTATGGCCAGTGTGGGAATACATTTTTATAGTGGATTAAATGGTGTTCACTCACAATGGACTAGTCACACATAGCCTTCTATATGGAACTTCTATATAATCCACGATAAGAGATCGTTATGAAATTATGGACTTGGATGCACTGACCATTATTCAATTTGAGATGAATTTGGTGGATAACAATAACATGGCTCAATATGTGGTAGATAATACTTATGGAAATTACAAATCCACTACACATTAGTAAGATAGTTTTATAGGATTATTGGTGGATGATGAATATGAGAAATTAGGTTGAATTATTCTACCCTTTACTCTATCCAAAATTCTACCAATGGGTGATTCCATGGGGCCTTTAGATTAAGTAGTTTCTATCCTATAATAGAAAATGGAAACGTTCTTTATGGAAGGGTAACCTATATTATATAGTGGTGACCAAGTAAGTAGAAATGGAAAATATAGAAATAGGATTATAATTTTTATCTGATCATAATTATTTAGTCATTGATCATACACATAAATGTTTGGAAAATGATTTTATTGAGAATGAATAGGAAATTTATTAATTAGTCACTGATCCTGATCTCCACACAACATCTATGGAAAATGGTTAGTGATTCCTAAGACATATAGATTTCATATTTAACTCTACTTAATTTTTTCAAATACAATGTGTAGCTCTCTATGTCATAGATTCCTATATTTATAGATTAATGAAACATTTTGGTATAGAATAGCTAAATGGTAATGTCATTCTATCATCAATGGATGTGGGCATAACAAAAAGGGTGATATAGGTAGAGTCTTAAGACCAAGTGAAGTAGTACTCATTAGAGTGTCCATCTTTGGTGTCTAAAGTCAGCAATGTAATAAGTAAGGAGGTTAAAGCATTACTGAATGAGTGTATATTCTAAAATTTCAAATAATATCCATTATTGACATTCCATTAACATATTATGGGGGTCTATTTAGTAATTAAAATATGTATTTCTGATGTTTTAGATGTCAATACATTGAAATATCAGTTACTATAGGTCACATAGACATTAGACGGGTCACTAACAGTTTCATTAGGGGATACTAATCATGAGACATTATTGAGTAATCCATCACTGACTTCATCAAACCTCAATTTAGTTTAAATGAATCATACCATGAAGATATATGAAATTTCTTTGTTTTTCATCCTTTTTTGGGTGGGTTATAAGGCACTTAATATCTGATATTCCTCTTGAAGAATATTCATTAAAATAACATTGGATCTATAACCATTTAGAATGATGCTATGTACTATATTTTATTAACAACCAATCAATTATGCTGTGGAATATATCATTTGATTATGATAGAATGAGAAACATTAGAAAAAATCCTTATCTAGTTGAGGTTGTTTGCAAAATCCATTATCAAGGAAGCTACAATGCCTTAAAAAATAAAAATTATTGGAATTATGTTGTGGAACCCAAACATAAAATTGATGAATAATCCTTCTAGGTGATCTTTAATTAATAAAATGAGGATTTTAATAACTAGATATTAGTTTATATATATTAGTTTATTGAATAATTCCTCACCCATGGGAGAAGTATTATTTTCATCACGATAGAAAATCATTTCTGGGAAGAAGAGGATGAACCTTCATAATTTCCTAGGATTCAAAATAATGTCAATGTGGACAAGTGGGCCTATAATTTATTACATGAATTATATACATGTTATATTGGGGTCACCACAATATTGTCATCCTTAATTTTTCCACCATAAATATTTTCTAAACCTCATACTGTAGAGAACAAGAAAGGAAAGAATCATCTTTTTCTTTGGTATCCCTTCATTGGTTTTATCCTAAATAAATACATTCTTTTTGAATTGAAAATGATTGATTTTACATAGTTCGTACAAGGTTTATCTCCATCTATCACAGACCAAAATTCTTCCCCAACAACCACTTAATGTTTTTAAACATATTGGGTTACATATCACATCATTGGGCTGTTTTAGACTTTGCAATCCACGAAAATGTACATAATGTGTATGTTCAGAAAATATGGAAATAATGGTTATGTGTCAAGATTGGAAAAACCCATAACATAGAGTTGAATTTAATTGGGAAATACTAATTTGACTAATAAAAACATCATTAATTGGTACAATCCGTTCAAAATAATTATAGTAAACATACCAATCATCATTTTTTTACTATATGAGATAATTCTTGAGAATTAATGTGTTATCATATGTAGAAAAATATTGTTTGGAGATTGTTGATGGAGAAGTATATAAAATTTTCAACCCTTATTTTGAATACAGGTACATATTTAATTTCTTTTTTGACTATCATTGAAAATTATTACATTAATGTTTATGGTTATGATTTTTGGTTGATGGTGTCATGCTGTTTAGGGTCTTGTGATAAGGATAAATCAAACGCCCATGGTAAATATGAAAAAAAATTCCTAGAAGGTGAGAATATTTCAGATGTTTATAACATCGAAAATATTGAATCCAAATGAATAATTTTATTATCGAAAATGTAAATAATTACTCAATAAATATGAATCAAGAATGATGATATGAGAATTTTTTTATTATGGATGGATGTTGAGATTATTAAAATTTAGAGTTATACTATAATAAAATATATGAATACAATGATTATAGGATATTCCCCTTAGGATTTATATTCCATTTTTATAAAGTCAATATCCTAGGATCATATGTGGATCCTTATTAGGGTAATGTATGTATAATCATGAAGAAATTTACTTTGGCATAGAATATAATCATTGATGATATCCAAAATTATTTTCAAGTATTCAAACGGATACAAAATGAGTTATTATTATAGAAGGATGGAATATTTAAAAAGGGTTATATCACTCTAATTCATGCCCCTCCATGTTTCTAAAACATCATCAGGGAGAAGAGAAATGATATTTCATGTCTCTAACTTTTTCATAAACTAGTAGGTCCTATGATCATGGATTGGAATTTTTTATGGATGTATTATGGGACTTACATAATTTTGTCCATTTTTTTAAATAGTAATTATTAATATTTCTTGAGAGTGGGAGGCCAAGAATGGGAGGAATTAAATTTAGATCAATATTTTTTTCAGGGTTTTCATCCAAATATGTTTTAGAAAATTTTACCATATAGTTTTGGGTATTGAAGTCTGGACAAAGAAGGGATGAATTTAAGGTCATACATGCTTGATGAATGAGTGATTATTTTTTATTCATAATAATTTGACCAATGAGTGTTTTTATTTTTTTATAAATCATAAAAAATATTATTATTATTAAAAAGTAATAAGGAATATATATATAAATTAAGGAAAAATGGTAATATAGACCCTTTTAATGAATGTGAACATAGATTAAGATCAGGAAGTTTGGGGAAAAAGATATGTGACCAGCTATCTAGCTATGAAGGAAAAGTTAACATGACATGAATAGAGAGACCAAGGCTTCTGTATATTATCTTAACATTGTGCACAATGTTTCTGTTCATGATGAATGGTTCTTGAGGTGTGGGAATAAAAAAAACTAGGGACCAAATAGAATGATTGTTCCATGAACATCCAAATAGTTGGTAATGATTTTATAAATCATATCTCATTGTTTGTGCATCAAGAGATATTTTATGGAATATATAAATAAAGGTTGACTACTAAACATAATTAAAAAATGATATTTTTGAAGATATTATGAAATCATACTGAAATAAAAAGATCTCCCTCTTTAGGTTGCAGATGCCTCTGGTTGATAATCAATATTGGGGGTGCATATGAATAATTATATCACATGTTATGGATTTTATAAATCACTACACTGTGTTATTAGATAGAGAGTAGTGGTATGGAATAGGTACATAATGTATGAATGGTGAACACATTCAAAATATTAGTTTCATCAAAATGTTTTGAAGGAATATAAAAATCATAGGATATTCCCCTCAGGATGGACATGCTTAACATTTACAAGCCATATCAGGGGTTCATTTACTAAGATATAATAGTGGCATGAATTCAATGTTAATAATAAGTTTTATTTGGAGATGAATATTATAATTTATGATATCTATGATGATTTCTGAAATTTGGAGACACAAATGGTATGTTCTGTGATATATAAAAAAGATATACCAAGAAACATTGGATGTATCATAGATATGAGCTTCCGATGACTAGGCTGAATGGATTTCAAAGAATTTAGTATCCAGTAATGATGAATCATGGACAATGCATAAATATTGGACTTATAAAATCTATGTTTCATAATATAACCTCAATCGTGAAATGTAAACATTAAGATATGCTATTGAGAAAAAGAATTATCTTATACAGCTCTTTTCATGGTCAATAAGACTACATCGAGAAACCGTACATAGATTTAGAACATAGTTCAGAAAATTTTACCATATAATAGGCCATTCCAAGTAGTTTTTGTTCACTGTGGATATAATAAATTTCATTTAGTTAAATTTAATCATATATGGATTTATGTGCCATTTAGTTTATGATAAAATTATATCGTCCATTATATAGGGGATTGTTATAAATCATGACCATGCATAAAATAATAATGAATTCCCTTCGTATTGGAACATTGAATGGAAAACCAATAAAAATAGAGGGGTACAAGTACTTAAATTAAGTGTGTATTTGATTCCAATTTATTATGAGGACTAGGATAGTTATCCATGCGCCCCTACTCATCTTGCTGGAATGAATCAAGCTATATGCAGTTCATATTAAGAGTTCTCACATATATATCTCTCTCATATGTAGGAATGTGTAATTGTTTATGATATATTAGGTGAAACATGACCTCATGATCAGATACTAAATCCATTATTACTATATTTACAAGGTATGGAGAAATATCCCCTCCAAAGATCAAGTTAATTCATAGGGTAGAGGATTTTTTAGTGTGGGTTAATAGATTTAGAACTCTAAAATGATGGTTTTGTCATAGATTAATCTCAAAAATAGGAGAGGAGGAATTTATAGTAGTAGATTTCAAGGATGAATGTATATATAGATACTCTATATAAGTATTTTTTGAATGTAGGATTAATCTTTTTTATTGTCAAATATAAAATTACTATGAGTCTCCTTATACACATACTGAATTTTTGTGCAAGAGATGAAATTCACAACACCCCTTAAAATGATGCCTCATAAAAGAAAGGAATATTTTCATTATTAGATGTCATGGATTGGACTAGGATAAGAGATGTAATAATTCATTTTTATTAAGAAATAATATGAATAAAAAACAATTTAGTTCATACAAGTGAATTTCCTCATAAAGATCATGCTCAAATACAATGAAATGTGTATATTTTATTAATAGTAATACATATGGAAAATATATAGGTGTTACTAGATATCATTTTAGAAAATAAATCAGAAAAAAAGTTCTTAGGGACCACCTATACAGATCATGAACTTATAGATCAAGGACTTGCATAGTGGGTAAGAATTTTTTTAGCATGGGCTCTCAGATAAGGAACACTATAATAAAGGCTTGTTGATAGATCTAAGTCATATATCAGAAATGAAACATTTTGTACCATATTTTTGAGACATATATAACATATGTGTAAGATTATATATATTTAACCATTAAATCACATCCTCATTGAGAGGGAACACCTATGTAGAGAAATTCCTATTATAATGGGAAATAACATTTTGTAGTCATCATTAAGCCATGGATAAAGGATCCACGTGCGACTATACGACATGTGTTAGTAAAAATCGAAACATACATAATTCTTAATATAATTATCTACATAAATCAACAACATTTGAATGAAATAGGGAATTAAAATCATTGGACACATGATGATTGTACACCAAGAGATCCATACACGTATCTTTCTCTCATTTAGGAATATTATGAAATATAGAATTAGAAACATTAATTGGTTTAAGTTCAAATTGGATGTATCATATTATTTTCACATTTTTAGTCATTTTTATCTTAATCATGAAAAATTAGATGATTTACAAGTCCATTATGGTCTCTTGATTCAAGAATATTAAGAGAAAGAAAAGGATATTGTAGGATTTTCCATTCCACCTTAGATCACTACAAATGGGTAATTTCATTATATACATTCGATGTTTTCATCAGTTGTGAGGATGTTTTCAAATAACGTTACATTATATAACATAGATTTTTACTACGTACTTTAACATCATTTAATATTGAAAATTACCATGTAGTTTAATTTAATATGATAATGATATTTCCTTACAGTATTTCATAGTGAGACTGAGATATTATATTTCGTTTAATTTCATGAATTTAATAAATTGTTGTAGTTTGTTTTCCAATCATGTTATTAAGTCCCTGATTTTTCTGTTTTACATCATAAAATGATGATAGTACACTGAGTAATTTAAATCAAAAAATCAAGGAATTTTTACACAGTTTTTAATGTTATCAAATGGAGTAATTGTTTTACTAACATGAAATTACATAAATTATTTTTTGTGAATCATTTCACCAGTCATAGGTTTTATTAATCCCCATTGATGGTGGAAATGAATTATTTACATCACAATATACCATATATATTATTCAAGATCTTGTATTCATGAAAAGGAACATTGGATTACTTTTAAATTTTTATCACTAGAGTTCGAATAAACAATTCTAGAACTCCCTAGAAGAATAAATAGAGGAAATCATTTTCTAAAAGACCAAAATACTAAGTTTTGATAAAATTAAATGTGTTTTGTAGTGTAAAATCAATTCTAATTTATTTATTCATTTTTATCTCACATCTTATGTTACAATTTATCCTTATAATGTTCTTTATAGTGGATGTATAAAGAGGGGACAATAATACATCAATGGAAAATAATTATCCTATTCCAGATACATGTAAATATGTGGTCACATGTGTAATTTTATAGGTTGTGGCGATGAATGCCTATAAATCGTAAAAGTGTTCTCTTGACCACTAATTATTTTTTATATCCACTATTTTATGGATTATGTTAAATAGGGTCTAGTTGAACACCATTATCATTATAATTTTTATTGAATGATAGTGGGTTGAGTGGTTGGATGAAATTACAAATCACTGATTTGAACTTTTCAACGTGGAATATAAATTATTGGTACAAGTTTTTAACAATGATGTGTGAGGTAAATCAAATTTTTTCGTGAAACCATTAATTCAAAATGTTTATTATTGTATTCATCTGAAACATCATGAGGGATATATCCCGAACATGCTAAAAGAAGAATTTAGTGGTTGTTTTGATGTACATGAACTAACTGATTATTTATAAGAGATATGACTAGGTGAAATTTATTTCAAAAATAAAAAATCACTAAATATTATTCATTTTGTGTTAATTATATGGGCCGATGGAAGAAATTAACATGTATATTTCATGAATTTTTTGTGTCTCTTCCATGTATTCCTAAGACATTGAATGATATAAGTATCCAATTTTTCTTATATTATTTTATAAAATGGTCTTGGATTTATGATAAATATGAGCATATTTCTATAATGTAAAATAAATACAATGGTCCTCTTCATTAAATGCATATGTGGAAGTCTTCATAAAATTTTCTTGTACTGATGACTTAGGAATAATTAAGTCCATCTTAATGAATAATTGTTAATACCAAAAAATGAATTTATTTCTATTTGGATTGATTATATATAATAATTCCTAATTGATGATTGACCTCTATTTAGGACATCGATCCTACAATAGTAACATTTAGTTAGGTTATCAGAGATCCATTTGTAAGAGTAGTGTCGATCCCATCGATAAAATCCACATCGCTTCAACTAAATGGTAAAATCAACCAACAATTTGTATCTGTGATTACTATTTCATCATAGTCTCTGTCTTCCATTTTTATGAATTTATTAGACAACAGGTTTGAACTATATTTTTATGATATCTGGACATGTTACAGTGTTGAATCAGATTGGATATACTCCATATATCCTAATATAATGTTGAGTAGGGGAATTTTATCGTCTTTATAAATAATACATTCCCAATTTATTTTCATAATTTATATCTTTGAATAACCCTTCATATTCAGTTAGAAAACTTGCACCAATAGAGATAATATTAATAAGGTAATGGTTGCATGATACCATTTTCCTTGTTCGTATAACTATAGAAAAATAGAAATGAATATGGACAAAACCCCTTAACTAGAGAATGTTGAGAAATTACCAAGATTAATCTATTGAGTATTATGTTTTCCACTCATCCCCCTCTTAGATTCCTAGAATCACTCTAAAAATATTTCACCCATGACTAGGGAGTGTCATGATGGGGGAATATGTTATCATCTAAAAATTATATATCCACTAGCATACTTTCTGATTTGATATTAGGTACAAGAATCTACCAATGCATTCAATTTTTCGAACTAATGTGGTATGGAATGAATATAAAACATCTACATAATTACTAACTACCATTACAACACTCAATTAAATATTACAAGATTGAATTTGTATTTTTGTGATAAAATGCTAACAACCATGTTAACATCATGGTGATTCATATAGTGGATGTAGTTATAGATAGTGAAATCTGGTTATGTCTATAATACATATGGTCAAAATGAAAAGTCTTTGTGTCAAACATCATTTTTCTAAGAAATCATGAACCATATTCTTTTAAATATATGCATTTAAATACTAATACATCATATACTAGTATTTTAAATGTATAGAGGGACTTGAGTTGGAGGGATTTTATGCATAGTAAGTATGAAATTCTAGATCACATTATAAATATGGGTGACACTGGTTTTTTGATTGTGAAAAAGGATGTTATCAATGATATATTCAATATCTACGATTAATATATTATTTATAGGGTGGTTCATCCTACTTGAGGAAAGCCTTGAAAATTTGTTGATCTGGTTCAGAAAGTAATCTTCATCTTGAAATCTTCTAACTAGCGATGCATACACATGGGTAGATACTTTTTTCACATTATTTTCCATTTAAATGACATTAAGAATTAATTATGGGGGACTCACTAAAATTAATTAAAGTTATATATGATTTTATTTCATTAATGTGAATTCCATTGAAATCCATTTTCGTTATAAAATACTCGTGCTCTAGTCTGGATTAAAATTTTGGGTCTCTACTAGATACTTTTTCATCATAAACTTCTTTTTGATATAGCCTTCTTTGTTGGAATTCCAACATAAATGGTTCGATCCACTGAAGATTCCATGTTTTGGTATTTTTTTATGATATTAGTGGAGTTATATTTAATTATGTGCTTCATCCACATAATTGTTTTCTCTTCTTTGGATGATAACATCCCTATAAAGATAGAGTGTGAAAGATATCCCCACATTTCTTCAGACCGTCACACAATTGTTCATGTTAAAGGAACTTGTCATGAAAATAATATTTTCATATTTTTCTCTCTAAAATGGCATCCTGAGATATATTTAACTATGAAATTGTATAGGCGGTAAGTTCATAATAACGTTGAAATCAGAAGATATGTTGAACCTATTTCGGAGGTTGCGACTGATGCTTATATGGGGAAGGGCACATCCATGATATTGAATATTGGTAGAGAGTATCCCTTCTCTCTAGCACTCTTAATAGTAACATGAATTATAATAATAATTCATTCTCTATTCAAGGCAAGAAGGTTCCGAAAACATTTATTTCTCTTCTCTTGGATGTAAATTTGAAGTTGAATACACATTCTTTTTATATTGGTGGTGATGGCTTGTTGCTAATCTGAAACCATCAGGTTGAATTTGTGGTTATCAATACATAGTCTCATTTGGGGAAAACATTTTTGAAACTTGTGTCTTCAAATACATGAGATCTACTAGATGACTTATTCATTCACTAGGATGATGATTACTATAAAAATATCCATAAAATTTTGATTCATCTAGAATGTTTGGGCAGTGGGGAAACGTATGGAATGATGAAGGGGTGAAAGAATGTATCCACATTAAAGATAATGGTAACATGGGGTCATTCCTCTTTTAATGATACAATTATGTAGTCGAAGACATTGATTACGAATAGTGTGGGCTTCTCTCCAGATCCTTTCATGAGAAGACCCAGAAAGCACAATTCTAACACACCACAGACTATGTCTATTATATATTCCTCTAAAGTCAATGCAAAAATAATTTAGATCCTGAATCTGGCTAAGTCCCAATCAATGTGGGAAACTATTGATCACTCTAATTATGGAAATTCTATTTCATCTTATGATCTTTAGATACCTTTATTGAAAGATAAATGAAAGTCCCTTTGTTTTCTCCCACCATCTCCTCATGTACCTTTTCATTTTTCTATTCATAATAAATGGTCAAAATCATTGCTTTCAACTAGACTGGTTTGGTCATAAACAATATTTGTTTCCTTAATTATTCTCCTAGGCATGAAAATAACAAATCTATTTATTCAATTATATAATAATGAGAAGTATTATAATTCCTTTGATATGTTTAATTAATACGATTTTCCATAGGAGATAGTACTTGATATTTTCAAAATATTCGTAATAATCATCACCCCAACATAATGTGACTCCCTTATTCATGATATATGAAGAAAGTGGGTACATTTTTATATGGATAACTAATCAGTAGCTGATTTAGGTGAGGAATCCTAGAATACCTCTCTATTCTTTTAGATGTTTAGGTGGCAGATGTAATGGAAAAGATTTCATTTCTCAGGATCATCCTCAAAGCTTTGATGGATTAATATGAAGTCGAAATCATTTCCAATTTACCCAAAATGCATATTTTAATGGATTCATATCTATCCTATGATTATGTGGTTTTTTTAATTCTATTTTGATATCAATAAGATGATCAAAACATGGTTGAGATTTGAATACCAGATCACCTATGTGGCATTCACTTTTTTCCCCAAAAAATATTGATAATATAGTGCATGGGATGTTGATTTATGACGAATGTATGTTTCAAAAAATGGAATAACTCAATATCATTACATTCCATTATTTACCATAATAATAGTTGAATCATTATATTCTAGATCCATATAAAACATGATATAGCTATAAAATCAATACATGAAGTATAGGGCCTGAAAAAAAAAATTATCAATATAATTTTTGCTGAATAATATAAATATTTGTTACTTTGGTAAAGGAAAATTGGGATCCATGATGTTAGATGAAACTCTAAATTTAAGGGAAGATGATGGATCATCATCTTGGGAATTGAACATCTTCAATGACATTATTTTTGAGTAATTTATAAAATTTTGAAATGACCTTTGGAACATAACTCAAGTTCATTCATATAGATAATTATTTGTATCCATGGTGATGTTTAGAAAGACCCAAATGATGGATGACTATATCAGGATTGATTACTACAGTTTTTTATATTTCCCTTTAAAAATATCAATTTTTATTAATCAAAGAGAAATATTTCTATTCTTGTTTTAGAGTCATATATTCACTAATTGATATTGGTAACACATATCCCAGATCTCCCATATTAAATTATCTAATCTTATCTATGGAAGAGTAGAGTACTATCTTAAAAAAATAGCGAAATTTCTAATATATTCACCATGTACTACCAATGCGTTAATGTTACGGGAAGGGATAGGATGAAATTATTCTTGGTCATGGAGATAATTCAGAGGCTATTTTTATCCTCTATGAATTATAGAGAGGAAAATATATGTTATGAGAGGAAAATTTATGATCATCATTGTCAAGGGAATTATGGATTTTCCCTCCCTATTCTCATTTTTCCCCTGGGGTAGAATAAGTAGAAATATTAAGAGACAATTTAGGCGATTTTTTGTTTTCTATAAAGGTTGTGGGGTCATTCTTAAATCAAAATAGTGATGAAAGGATCACCTTAGGATATTTTCATCTTGGGAATCATTGTCATTACTGAGATCAGAGTCTTAATAAACATAATTATCCTTATTCAATGTGAAAGATTTCAATTAGAATAATGAAAGTTTTACCAATCCACATGCCTTGATTTATTACATAGGACAGATATCCACTTGGTTGAAGAATCATTTTATACTTACTAGTGCTGAATATACGTAATGAAAACTGTCATGATGAAATTTCAAAACAAATTATTGGCCTATATGAATAGTTTGTAATTTTAATTATGCTGAATATTGTTTTTATGGTGGAACATAATCTCAAAAAATATATGAGACAAATTTGAACTAATAATCCATCATATCCGAATAATTAGATAAAAAGTGATTACTACCAATGAATGGAGTGATTTCCTCAATTAAATTGATGTAAAAAATGTAATAATATATGATTTCATAGAATATTTTGACAGTGGGCCATTTAAATCCATTGTTTTAGTGTTTGTGATGAAATCCAATGGAAGTGGTTGTTTCCATCATTTTTATAGAATGAATAATCTATATATTGATGTTAAATGACGTTAGTGGGGTTACCATCAACATTAACAACTGTCCTATCCATTGGTATATTATTTGAGGCACTAATAGTATAATAAATATTATTCCACATGTGAATGAGGCCACAGACATTCCAAAAAGACATTGAAAGTTGTATCATGATATAAAAACATGAATTTAGAATCATATATTGTTTCCTAAAACTATACTTAAATACTGACGCTTTGAAGAGTCTTTTGGAATAATTTTACATACACATGGATTTTCTATATAGAGGAAAAATCCATCTTCAATATATACTAAGTGTCATAGTGTCTGTAATAAAATAATGTTTTTTTCAAAATTATTATCATTGAGGGATTAATTAACTTTTATGTTTTGACGATATTTATATATGCACAAGGGCATGGTATGTCACTATAGGGTGGTATACATGACATTAATTTGGCAGTAGATAAGCAAATTAACTTAAATTAGGCTGGTCTATACTCTATATAATTAATTGGTTGTGTCAAACACTTAAAAATATACAGGGAAAAAAATAAAACATACTGAATATCTATTGAGTGATGAAGGGATTCTAGAAATCAATTTATAGATGGAATAATTAAAAAAAAATAGTATGTTATATAAAAATTCCTTTGTCAGGTGCTTCCCCATATGATGTTGATTTCTTACATGAGTCATGGTTGATGAGTTTACCTATGATAGTGATTATTTTTTTTAACATCACTCATGGGTTTGGTTATTGCCTTCTAGATGGTTGTAGATAAAATTTACACATTTTGACATTTTCTAGATAGATTTTTTATAATAGATCCTCCAATGTTATAATATTGAACAAGCCTTGGATAATTTAGGAGTAAACCTATTATCTAACTAATACTTATAGACTTCCTATCTTTGGGCCATTGCAAAATATAGAGCCTAATCAAGGATCTAAATTGTGTTTTCAGATCTATTTTGACCCCATCTCCCTCCACCCCATCGGCCACAATGAACACTTACTCCTTCAACCCAATAATATGATGTTAATTCGAGATTATATTTATTTTAGTCATTACATGTGTAATCTTATAATTTAATTACGATGATATATGTACAAAAGGACTCCTATAATTATTATAATTATGTTTGGTGACTCAGTGTCTAATGAACCATTTTCAGTAGTCTTTCCCTTACACCCAATGTGGGGAATATAGTCTAATATTGTTTTATCTATGTTTGAAACAGACATGAGTTCACATTTACACAGTTTTATCTTTTTTCATATATATTTTTTCATTTATATATGATTGATCCTAAGAGAACATTATAGCTAATGATGTCAACTCGTCAGTCACCATGGGGTTTGGGGTAAGAACAAGATGATTAAACCATTCCATTAGAAATGATTGATATCAATTGATTATATTTATATTTATCCAATAATCAAATTTCCATACTACCTTTTTTGTGGCATGGTTCCATTATCCTACATCTATTTGTTTGAAGTGAGAAACACATTCCACTAATGATGGGGGTTTTCATTTTAGCACATTCTTAGAATCTGCCATATTTTGAGGATGTATATAATGAAGAATATGTCAAAGATATTATTTCCCAATATTATGTTTAAGGGATATAAATTATATGGTCACCAATTTCGTCATTATAAATATTCAAAGACTATTTTAGCTTTAGTGAAAATATTCCATAACTTCGATGAAATAACTAGGGACTTTATATTTATAAAAAACATTTTTATTTCATTCTTGTTAGGTTATATATATATATATATATTCTTCAATATACTCTAAAAATGTTAAATAATAATTTAAAGGCTTTTTTGGGGATGTACCATATGATATTGTATGGGTTTTAGCATAAGAGTAGGTGATGGAGTTGACTTAAGAATTATATTTATAGTTTCTTTATTTCCAATCCTCATAGATTGAGATGATGTTGTTCTAGGATTAACATGTGTCTAATAAATAAAAAAGTATTACCCTTCTCAAATAGTGGAAAAATAAAAAAACCATCCAAGAAAATCTCTATGAATGAGATTTATTTTCCACTCAATAAAGATATTTTGAATAGAAATTTTCAAAAACATTTATTTAGGGAGTATAAAGATAAAGGAAAAGGCTAAAACCATCAACATTTAGATATGTTATGAAACATTAATTCACAATTTTTTTAAAATTTTAGTGGTCAAGAACCATTATATTATTCAGTGTTTTATTGATTATATAATAAAAAAGATCATAGGGGTCTTCTAATTCTATGATTGATTTGGAATGTATATTGATAAACCATGTAATCATTGATCTATCACTAGTATATTCAATTTATTATAGATCATATGATTTTCATGCTCATGGTTTCACCTAATGAACAACATATAGACAGACGGTCTTTGAAATATTTTTCTGTTTTAATAAAAATATTGATTGTAAAAAAAGTGGGATATCTATAGTTGGGTATTATAGGACTCACATCTTGAAATTCATGTTATGTATTTTTTCCATTGAATTAGGGATGTTACAATTAAATGGAATCCATAGAACCTTCTCAGGAAACATGGAAGTCTCTGAGTTCTAGTGGAATGGTTGGAAAGTTAGAAACCATCACAGGGGAAGGGGATATACTCTAATGTGGCCAGATTTCAAGAATATGTTGTTGAAAGTTGATATGTATATTACTAGGGAATATCGACTTACATAGTGTTGGATACAACTAATATTGTGGAAATAATAAGTATTCCCCAAACATTGGGATTATGTAAACATGATTTTTTGACCCTTAGTTGATTGGATGATATGATTCTAATCACATTGGAAGAATTACATATCTATAATGAGGGAGATTTTCTATAAGGGAAATGCGAATCTCATGATATGGTTTATAATTAGTGGGATTATTTCGAGAGACTAAATCAGAATAGAGTTATGTTAATTACATTATATACACTTAATATTGGATGTACATTTTCACAAAAGTGGGAGGCTCATCAACTTCAGGTCAATCATGTGTTGTGGCCACTGTCTTCTATTTCTTTTTTACTATGTCCCTCTAAGGTGATAGTAAATGATAAGTTAAGTGAATTTACGATTTTAATGTTTGTCTCAAATCATAGGTACACACTATTTCATTATGTGTGTCATCGTTGATCATTTGGAAAATAAAAACTTCAACATCTCACTCTTTTTTGTCAGAATCAAGCTCATGATAATGAATGGGTCTGTTGATGGTGATTTTGAGCAATACATGACATACTTTTGTAATCATTTATTAAAATAAGTGTAAGGAAATTGATCATTTATCAGATATCTATCATGAATAAAGTGAAATTATACTTTTTATTCACTATATTATAAACCTATTATAGTATAGAAAACATTCATGGAATTTCCATATCCTTCCAATTCTCCATTGAAATATAATTTTGAAGGGTGATCCATAGATTGTATTTAGAAACTCATACTGAGAATGTCCTAATGAGAAAAATGTATCAAAAATTGAGAGAAACTGTAAATAAATTTCATATGATGTTTCTCAATATTTGGGGGAGATATATTTTCAAGGGGGAGGTGGAGGTTGAGATAAATATTCCACTAACCCTATGGTATTTAAATTCCATTGCTCCACCATTATAATATCAGCATTGTTTTGGGAATTTCATAGTCCATAGGGTGGTAATGGTGAAAAACATCCTATTTACATTGGGTTGTTATTACTATATATTTCATCTATTATAGCCATTATTGATTCCATTTTTTTGTGATATTTATTTTTTGAATTAATAGGTTATATTTAATGTTGTAAAAATTATATAATCTCTATTAATTGTAGTGGTTTAACTTTGGAATTTGATATTATCAATGGTGAATCATGTCCATCATTTTCAGGGGATTAATGAAAAAGTAGCTCGATAGATTATTCCTTATGGGATCCCTATTTATATGATTTAGAGACAATATGACCCCATTGCACTGTAATGATAGGATGTGTGTAGAGTAGGGATAATATTTTACTTGGATTGATTAAATCACAATATTTTATTCTTTCCTAACTCTGGTAATTTCGTAGTGGAGTAAAATATTGAAATTTTTTTATCATATCCTCTAACATGTATGTCAAATGGTCATTCAGTGATAAATTAATATAGATTAATTAAAACATTAAGGCATACATGTCTGAGATCTACATGATTACATATAAAATTTGGGTCCCAAAAATTGAAAGGTAATCCATGTCAATTTGAAGGATAATTTTTCTATTACCCTGATTTTTATTCATATTCTATAGAGGTAAGATATTTTTCCATTAAAAAATGATGAATTATCCTTAGATTCATAAAAATTGTGTATGCATTCCATATAAAATATTTTAGTAATTTTATTAGGAGATGCTGAAATTGGATAGAACATGATAAATGTATTGTTATTGGAAAACTAATTACTCTTCATCCTAACATCATAATCATATTCAGTGGGATATTAATCTATTACCTATCTAGATCAGTCGTGTCACAACTGCCTTATTATGGAATGGAATATTAGTTGGAATTATCTTTCTTATATTGAAAGATGATATATCTAGTGGTGGTAAGGATAATCTTCAGTAGCTTGTACTATCTTATAGTTACGATGGAATACCTAGCATTATTGAAATTTTTTTGGGCTTAATAATCCTCAGTCACCCAAAAGTCTCAAGATATGAGGGATTTACTAGTGTTTATATTGAGAGGGTATATCCTTCTTGATGAAATGAAATGATATTTTGGGAAGGATAATTTCATTAAATAACATGATAAGGAAGAACGTCGTTGATGCTAAATCTCCCACTATAGGTAGGATTACTATGACATATACATTGGGAAGTTCCTTAATAGTTGATAATATTATTTTTGGAATGAGAAAAGAATTCATGTTGATTGAACTTATAGAGAGGTAATGTAATTCAATATCAATATCCATGAAAAAAGATCTCATGATTGATCAATATATCACAATGGGGAGGATAATTATAAATGGTTATTTAGGGAGGACCTCTAGATGTACTAGTAGCAACACTATAAGAAGGAAAATCAAAACGACAATTAATTTCTCATTAGAAAAAATAGTTTGAGTTTTATGGAACATAATTAAAAGAAGTTTTAAGTCTATACGAATGATAAAATTGAGTATTCTAGGGATATGGTAATGATAAAGGAATTTGGGATTCCCATAATGAAGCTTCATTTTGTATTATATCAATTCGGCAGCTGGGGGCACGTGTTATTTTGAACGACCCTTATATATAGAATTATTATAAGGATATAACTATATTTGCATCAGCTTATTCCAATGGGATCATTCACTATGTTAGGTTTTCTAGAATACCCTAATTATGATTTTGATGTGGGATTATGATCTTATTTTATAGTGGTAATATATTCCTAGACCAATTATTCTTTATAAATCATGATACATCAATGGCATCTTGAATGAGAGTGGGAAAATATTACTACCCCCATAAATTAACTAGATGTGATAACAACCATATTATTCTACAACTTACAATATATGATGATAGTTTTTATTATGTTTGTAGGTATATAATATGTCCCATGGAATTAAGATATGATATTATAATGAAACTCTATAGTGAGAACATTTATTTGTGCCTATTCCTTAAAGGGAGTTGAGATATGAGCTTGCTCAATTGCTATAATTTAAATCTGGAAATGCTAAATAATTATTTTTGGGACTGGAACACATTACCGACACTTTATTGAAATAAGGATATTACCAAACACATTATTAGATGTTTCTTGAGTACAATAACAAGTATAATCAATGGAAGAGGGAGTATAGTCTCATCCTTTACAAGAATCAGTAATACAATAATGTTATTGCTATTCCACAACTTGAATGTACTGAAGGTCTTCACTTGTGTGAATTCAGATATGGTCCTCCTAAGTTGATACTATAAATTCATGTTTGTTGGAATATATAATTGATGTTGTAATATGATTTTTTAATCTTTGATTCACATACCACCACCCCTGATGATATCAGTTGAATTCTCATGGTTGGATAACCTGAGTAGGGATCCCTTAAGTGTTGTGCATATTAGGTTTTTGAGCGGTTATAATATCATTGAATAAGAAATGGAGGTGGTTGACATGATACGATATAGGTGACATTAGAAAAAATATATATTCTATACTTGAACTCTTAATAATAATATCTATGGTAAGGGATCTACCAGTTGCTATACTACCAGGATATTCTCCAGAAGCTATTTCAAATGAAGATACATGATGACTACTTCTTCAAAAACTCTAATTTTGAAATATATAGTTAGTGTGGATTTATTTTGAGTATGGATTGGCATGTGACCTCCAATTTTTACATGGTTCCATTGCTATGCAATGCTCAAACCAATTCATTTGTTTATTATCGTGTATGATGCTACATTGATGCAAATTCATTTATATTTGATGACAACCCATCCATAGTATTAGTCAAGTAATGTTTAATTTATTATGATTATTCAACCAATTTAGATTAAGGGGTGTTTGGATTTGGCCATGTAAATCTCAACATACATGTACATGAAAACCCATTAATGAATCGGCATGAGTAAATGAATTATTCAATCAAAAAATTTCATAGTAAAATGATTTCATGTCATGTTCGCTAATTTTATTGTCGATGAGAATGTTAAACCCACCCCCACACCAATTATGGTTTAGAAATAATGTCATCATAAACCTATATTCTAAAGTTATATGACCTTAGCTTATTTTTACAATTTCAATTCATAATGCGTATTGGTTGGGAGGGTCAGGAGTCTGGATAATTACACCATTTTGAGGGTATTACTACTTACCATTGGACTCTCTTAAAGATTTAAATAATTTTAACTAATTAATAAAAAAATTACAATAGAAAAAATCATCCATGACCCAATAGTTGTTAATTTATAATAATTTACTTGAACACCTATATGTAACATAGGTTATCTTGTTTTATCAATTGGTAATGTTTAATTTGGAGGCAGTATGTTTTAATGGATTACATCTTAGCACATAAATGATTTTTACAATCTATGAGGCATTATATTTTTATTGAATTGGAACCAATATTGAGAAGAGGGATTCCAACATATAATTTTAGTAGTAATCATAACACATGATGTTAATCATCACATAACTAGAACCTTTCATCTATTATGGGTCATTTGAGTAAGACTAATATATATATTTTAATATCATATGATAGGGAAGATTAGGAAAAATATTCCTAGTGATTGTTGTTGTGGGGAGTATAGATGAGGAACCCTTCCTGGATAACATTGAATGGAATATAACATGATGACGTTGGTTTTTTTGATTACCCAAATGTAAAATGGTTCCTCATTTAAAGGATGATATTATTTGAATATGGCCAAATTTGAATGAGATGATAATTCAAGGTTATATTATGTATGTACAAGAAAAGGGGGATAATTTCATTGGGAGTGTGATTTTATGAGGGGAAATCCATGAATTTAGAAAATATATCTCAATGAGGAAAGAGTTATGTGGACTCAGGAAGATTATAAACTCATAAATATGGATATGGAAGGTATATAATGTTGAGTTTTAACTTTGAATAATACAATGTAAAATGATTTTGAGAAATTAATTACAATAGAGTTCAAAGTGAAAAATTTATGGTTAGGGGAAACCATGATTCCATGAAATTTGATTCCATTAAATAAGGTTTTTGTTGTGAAGTTTGAAACTATGAATCTTGGTTATGGGATGTATAGTTTACCATTATGTTATTGGCACATTCGATGAAAAATTTAAGTTCTATTTACAAAAAATTATATTTTTTAAAATGTGTGATAGATAAGAATGGAATATTCATATTAATGTAACACTACCATTGAATAGATAATTATAGTCCACAAAATGTATGAGGATCATCCAGATTGAAATTTCGTTGTGAGGAGGAAAAAGACAACATTGTGAATGTGTTTTTTACTTATACGTGATGAGTCCCATTTTTGAGGAATTTGAGTTTTTAATGAGGAATGATCAATAATAATCTATAAATACACATGATTCATGATCTTTATATGAAAAAATAAAAAATATCATATTTCACACATTTTATTAGAATACGTAATGAGATTTAAATGGGGCTAAAGAATTGAGGCTTTCTTAGGTGAGTATTCAATGCATGTAGATGATGTTTTGAACATTGCAATTATTCAGTCTTAAAGATAAATTGGAATTTTTTTATCATTTATTCCTAAATGTTGATAATAAGGGTGTGATATAAATGAAAAATGATTATTGAATAATTTTATATCAATTATGGGATACCCGAATGTGGGAATCCCTAACCAGAATATGACCCTATTAGAATATGATTTTGGAAAATATATATTGAGGGAACCCTATTTGGTTTTCTATGGCTCACTGAGTAGGGACTAAATCCATAATTTTTATAGGAGGAATATCCATGTGTCTTCTCATTAAAGACCCACATTATCATGGGAATCTTCAATTTTGATTCACCCAATGATTCTACCTATCAATGATGATAATCCAATAGTCTCTATTTATAAGGGGAATCCCTGATAGAAAGGTTGTACACTATTGTGAATCACTAAATCATATAGGTATAATTATTTTAATGGAGGTTTTAGATTATATTTTTATTGGTTTTTATCTTGTTGAAAGGAATCAAATGAGTTATTTAGGATTGACATGGCCTATATAGGTAAAGTGTGAAATTTATCTCAGAATTCCAATAATATTTAGGGATGATTATTATATAGATTTATATGACCATGTAAGGTATCCATATAGGGTAATAGTGTACTATAACACCCCGACCACAATTACCCAGAGTCGGTGCATTATTACATAACATTGGCATGATCACAAGAAAGATCAATTCTCGAAAGACTGATTAGTTTAGTAGCATTGGAATAACTAGATACATTATTAAAGTTTACATTACATCATAAAATGAAAACTACAACAATATAGTCTCCATAGTCCACACTCTTATCCCCTCATACTATCCCTGCAAGTCATTCATAAAATACTTCTTCACATCCTGGGAGTAATAAAACATAGAAAGGGGTGAGCTCAAATGCCCAGTAAGGATAACAATATAGCAAAAACTTTCATAAATAGGTATAAACATTTAAGGAAATGTATAACTAAAACAAAAGAATTTCAAAAATTGAACTTCAGAATAATATGGCAGAAATAAAATGAAATAATTCCATATACTTATTCACATGGATATTCTATAAGTCGAATAATCACATGGAATATCAATAACCACTTTCATAATGATGGAATGAATAATTCCAGACTATCATAACCACATAGCCATGGCCTCATGCCAAGACTAAAAATAAGATTTTGTCAAGGCCTTGTGCCAAGACACTAGTTTGTCTCATGAGACCTACCGATGCATCGAGGAGCTATAGCGAGCTCCACCCGTCACTTGTTAAGTCCAATGCATTCCTCAAATAAACAGGTTTAAACATAACATAAACATTCGTATTAAAACTAGCATACGAAATGTCAATACTTTATTCATAAACCATGAATGGTGTACAAATAACATATCCAAAGTCAAACATATTACAAAACCATCAATAAAATATGGAAGTTTTGTATCATAATAAAACAACTCCAAATAAACATAAAATCCATCAAAGGATGTTGACATAGATGAAATCAAAACTCTTTTTAGAGAAATATCTCTTCCTATTTAGAAATCATTTAAGAGTCACATAATTATAAAAAAATATTTATTATGAAAATTTTCTTTTAAGCTTGTATGGGAAGAATCAAAGATTTTATAACAGTGGAAAATAGCCGCACCCACTGTATAAGTTAAAAAAACATTCTTACCTTAATTCTGTCGAAAAAGATTAAAAGCACCTTGTTTTAAAAACAACGGAAAGATTTGTTTATAAACCTATTATAAAAAGTCAAAAAATGGTATAAATGACTTTAACCCATATTATTGTAAATATTAAAAATGTTTTGAAATACATTTTTAAGAAACATGGATGTGGATGATAAATAAATCCAAGTAGATTATTACGTATTAACAACCTCGTATAATGAATAGATTCCGAAATAAACCCTTACCTTGTACATTTCCTTGGTTGGGGTTAGGTTAAAAATTCTCTATAATGGTGAAATAATTGTTATTAAATAATACAAGAATCATATACATTGATATGATATCATATATGATCTTTTAACATTTTTTTGATAATAATATCTTATTATTATTGTCGTTTCGGGTGTTAACTTACTCGTATATGTTTTGTTACATAATCCGTGTTTGTTATGGATAGTTTGTATATTATTCATATCCAGAATGATATCATGTCCTTAAAAATTATTTCTAAATCATCAAATGATAATTATACTTGAATGGATAAGATGGAGAATGAATCACATCGCGTTCGTGGAGACGGTAGTCCGTACGTACGCACGAGTGAAAATATCATTCTTTTGATATTAAAATAATATATAATTGGATTTTATATGTTATATAAATAATCATTATCATGTTATATTTATTATTTACATTATTTAAACATCATTATAATACCCATCCAAAAAATAATTTAATGAATAACAATTACACCACGACGTGGAGACGGTAAGCCGTACGTACGCACATATGGTGACATATCATTCAAAGGATGGATAAAATACTGAATATGGCTGTACCATATTTATAATAAAAAAAGTATATATATGATATAGGAGTATTATTTTAGAATGGGAATAACAAAGAAAGAAGAAGCTGAAGAAGAAAGGAACTTGAAAGAGGGTGGTGAAAACATTACCTCTTCTTCGGGTTCTTCCTTTTGATTTGATCATAAGGGCTCGTAAGATTGGATTTCTGATCAAACTAAGGACTATAGGTTGAAGTGAGGGAAGTTGAGAGAGTATTTGGGTAGGGTTTGGCCGATCCAAAAGGCTCTTAATGTGTGAATTAGTGAGAAGGTGGAGTGCCCTTTTATAAGATGGGTGAGGGGCACCTTTGGGAAATCTAGAAATATTTTTTTATAATAAATTCATATTCGGTTTCTAATGGCTGAAAAGTGGGTTATTTAAAGGTTAAGGTGGTTATGGGTCTAAAACCACTCAAAAAATAGAATTTAGACATGTTTGGGTCATTATATTAACCTTATCTTTTAGTTTTAACTCTTAGTTAACTAGTTTGACGCATACCATGTCACATTGTATTTTTATATTATATAGTTAATAAACTTACTATATACCTGCAAGTGACAACCAAGTGGTCCATTAATGATACACCTATCATGATATATGTCTGTTGGACAAACCATAGTTTTTTAAAAATTGAATATAAATTAATAATATAATATTTTTTTTAAAAAAACTCTTTTATGTCAATTTTGACACTATTAGGTATTTTGTTTTTGATAAATTCATAACATCATTATTACTTCGAACAGAATTTATATAATAAAGACTAATAAGTCATATTAACCTATAAAATTAGTGGAATTCAAAAAAAGTCTCAAATTACGTTTATTTTGATACTTATAATATCAACTATTTTAATATTTCATTAATTAGGAAATTACTGCATCACCATTGTGTCATAAATAAATTTAATTATTTAATGTCTAAAAATTATAAATAAGATCCCATTATGTATAAAATATTTTTATATTTATAATGAATATTTACAATCAAATTTTTATTATTTATATCCCTATTTGAAAAATGTTTTAGTAAATAAACATTGATTTTAACTCCTTTAACTCTTCTTTGAATTAAATAATAATAAATGTCCTAATCTAATCCAAGTGGACCTAAATGATAATATTTTATTCCTAAGGATGTTTATGGTCAAGATACACTTTTCCTATAGAATTAGGGCATGTGTTAGGGTAATATTAATATCATTACTACCCTTAATTATCTGATTTACTTTTAACCGTGTTAAATAAAAGTAAAAAGTTACTATTCACCAAAATTATTATAATCTCATTGAACCACATTTTACTCCTTGATGTTAGCCATGTCTCTCATATTTTTTAAATTCCACTCACAGAAGTGGTAAAATTATGTTTTATGTGAATTTTCAAATTCTCCTAAGAGATGGGTAAAAGATGGTGAAAAGTTTAATAACATTTTTATATATCTAAAATTATTCTAATATAACTCCAATGAATTACATTGAAATTATATAGGTATTATGTATATATTTTGACCTTAATTAAATTTAAATAAAATAAATTATTATTTAAATAAAAATTCGGTTTTAAACTATAACTCAATGGTTTTTCACTATTCATCAACAATTGAAAGTTTTCAGAAAAATACCAAAATTTCACCCTAGGCTAATTTTGATATTCTGAATGCAAAAATGAAGTCCATTTTGAAAGATAATGTTTATAAAATTTGAAAAAGTGGGTACTACTATTCAAAATGACTAGTTTGATTGGTTTTGGTGTGTGTGTTAGAACTGGAAGTTGCGTACAACACACGCTACTGTATTATTCAAATGAAAGCGTACCATGGAAGCTTGGGGTGTTACATTCTCCACTCCTTCAAATAATTTCGTCCTAGAAATTTCTAGAATACTACCACATGAAAAGACTCGAGTGGTTCTTCATCATAAGTTCCTCGGGTTCCCACGTTGCCTCTTCCATCTTATGGTTTCTCCACAAAACTTTTACCAGATGAGTCATCCAGTTTCTCAGTACTTGTTCTCTCGTATCAAGAATTCTGACAGGCTCTTCGTAATAAGATAGATCGGGTTCTAGTTCTAATTCCTCTTAGGTGAGTACATGTGTTGGTTCAGGCATGTATTTCCTCAACATTGATATGTGGAACACATTGTGAACTTTGGAGAGACCTGGCGGCATTGCAAAACGGTAGGCTACAACCCCAATTCATTCTAAAATTTTGAAAGGTCCGATGTACTTGGGGCTCAATTTACCCTTCTTATTGAAATGTATAATTCCCTTCCATGGGGATACCTTCAAGAAAACATGATATCCCACAAGAAATCCCAAATCCTTCTTTTCTTTTATCGGCATAGCTCTTCTGTCTACTTTGAGCTGCTTTGATGTGATTTTTGATTACCTTTACCTTTTCATCGTTTCCTCCACCAGTTTTGGACCTACAAGTTTTCTTTCACCAACGTCATCCCAATAGGTCGGTGTGCGACATCTCCTTCCATATAACGCTTCATATGGTGCCATATCAATACTCAAATAGTAGCTATTGTTATAGGAAAATTCTACCATAGGTAAATATTGATCCCACATACCCTGTATGTCAAGTGACCAGGATCTCAACATGTCTTATAAAGTTCGAATAGTCTGTTATGATTTTCCATCTGTTTGAGGGAGGTAGCAGTGCTCAATTAACGTTCAGTATCCAGGGATTTCTGAAGACTCTTCTAGAATATTGAAGTAATACGGGGATCACGATCAGAAACAATCGATATGGGTAATCCATGAAGTCTCGCCACTTCATTAATATATAGTCTTACTAGATGTTCTAGTGGTAGATCTTCTCTTATAGCAAGATAATGTGCTGACGTGGTAAGATGATCTACAATAACCCATATTGCATCATTCCTTCTAGGAGTCTTTGGTAGCCCCATGACAAAGACCATCATAATATTGTCCCATTTCCACTTTGGTATGGGAAGAGGTTGCATGACTCCTCCAGGCTGTTGCCTTCTAGCTTTCACTTGTTGACAAACCATAAATCTTGACACAAAATCAGCAATCTCCCTCTTCATTTTTCCCGCCAAAAATCTTCCTTCAAATCTCTATACATTTTGGTGCTCCCAGGTTTTATAGAGAAATTAGAGGTATGACAGTCATCTAACAATTCCCTTTTCAGATCAGGTATATCGGGAACACAAAGTCTCTTTCCCATTTTCAAAATTCCATCTTCATACACAAAGTCATTCAACCTTCCATCATTCACAGCTTTAATCTTCTTTTGAAACTCTTCATCACCGATATGAGAACTCTTTATCCTTTCTAGTAAATATGGTTTGAAAACCATTTGAAAAAGTATTGATGTCTCACCTTCAATGGTAATTCCCATGTCCATCATCACTAGATCCATGAAAATAGAATCTCTTTCAATTCTCATCATGTTCAAAACTCCATGATCTTTTCTGCTCAAAGCATCTGCTACATTATTTTTCTTCCTCGGGAGGTAGTGTATTGTACAATCATAATCCATGAGTAATTCAAGCCATCTCCTTTGCCTCATGTTGAGTTATTTTTGTGAGAAAATATACTTCAAACTCTTGTGATCAGTATAAATATCACATTTTTCACCATAGAGGTAGTGCCTCCAGATCTTCAAAGAAAAGATCACAACTGCTAACTCGAGATAATTAGTAGGATAGTTTTGCTCATTAATTTTCAACTATCATGATGCATAGGCAATAACCCTATCATTCTTTATAAGAACACAACCAAGTCCTTTCTTCAATGCATCACTATAAATAACGAACCCATCATTCCCCAATGGTAGAGTCAATACAGGAGCATTGACTAATATTCTCTTTAGTTCTTCAAAACATTCGTCACAATATTTTGTCCAAACAAATTTATCCCCCTTACGTGTGAGATTTGTTAATGGGTTAGCCAGTCGGGAAAAATTCTGTATGAAACGTTGATAATAACCTGTAAAACCAATAAAACTATCTATCTTAGTTATACTCGTCAGTGCAGGCCATTCTTGGATTTCCTTGGTCTTAAAAGAATTAGCAGAGATTCCATCTTTAGAGAAAATATGGCCAAAAAAAGAAATATCCTAAATCCATAATTCACACTTGCTAAACTTCCCATATAATTCATGTCTTCTCAAAGTCTTCAGAATAATGCACAAGTGATTTTAATGATCTTCATATATTTTGGATTATAACAATATATTATCAATAAATACCACCACAAATTCATTGAGACATTCCTTGAAAACTCTATTCATCAGATCCAAGAATACAGAGGGTACATTAGTCAATCCAAAATGCATTATTGTAATCTCGTAATGCCCGTACCTGGATCATAATGCTTTCTTCAGAATGTCTTCCTTCTTCACACATAACTGATGGTATCCAGATCGAAGGTTAATATTTCAAATGTATTGAGCTCCATGCAGTTGGTCAAATAAATCATCAATGTGAGGTAGGTGATACTTGTTCTTTATTGTTATAGCATTGATCTCCATGTAGTTGATACCTAACATCATAGACCCATCTTTCCTTTTAACAAAAAGAACATGGGATCCCCATGGAGAAAAAATAGGGCGAATAAATCCCTTATTACTCAATTCCTCAAGATTTTATTTAGTTCAAATGATTCTACAGTGGCCATTCTATAAGGGGTCTTCAATATAGGCCATGATCCAGGAATTAAATCAATGGAAAACTCAACTTCTTGTTCTGGAGGATGTCCTGGAAAATATTTCAAAAAATATATATATTCTTTCACAATAGGTACATCTTTTATTTTGACATTCCATTACTCACCCACTGTAATTTCATTATATTCCTCCACACTAATTGAATTTAGTGGAGCTATTGGGGCTGGATCTAGAAAAGAATTAGGTGGTGACGATTCTTCTCTAAAGATAAGGTGTTCCTCATCATCATCATCAAAAATCGTAACCTCTTTCTTCTTACAATAAATCTTCACATCATGGTCCGAAATCCAATCCATACCATTGATTATATCAAACTAAATCATAGGTATGACGATGATATCAGCAGATAATGAACATTTATGTGCTCAAATGGGGACTGATTCACAAAACATTGTTGCAATGATACTTTCCTTAAGAGTTTTACCTGAAAACTCCCTTGTTATATCAAATTGGAAATATCTAGTTTTCTTTGAAAACTAGGAAGATATGAAACAATGCGATGATCTAGAATCAAATAATTAATTTTCTAAACATGAGGAAACCATTAAATTACCCACCACCACATATTTCAGAGATTCTACCTCAGCAGTAGTGATAACATAAGATTGGCCTTGATCCCTTGGTATTTTCTATGGTAGGTTCTCATGATGCTTAGGACATTCATTTTCATAATGTCCCATCTACTTTTAATTGTTTCATTAGACATCAGTAGCTTCTTTCTTCCCCTTGCAATCACGAGCTTGGTGCCCTTTTCCACCACACTTGTAATAGACTCCGACTCCTTTTAAGCAAGTACTGGGGTGTTTCTTCCCACATTTATCATAGTATAGATATTCAAACTTTCCCTTCTTCCCCATATTTCCATTACCTGATTTATCAGTAGATCACTTCTTATATTTCTTTTCTTTAATGTCATAAGACTTAATGAATTCATTTTCTATCTTGATAGCACATGAGACATTGTCTTCGTACGATAAGAAGGATTGTGAGACTAATGCTCAAAAGATAAATGGTTTTAACCAATCAATGAAATGATCAATCTTAATTCTTGGGTTACTTATATAATCTCTTGCATACCTTGCTAACCATGTAATGTTATCCTCATACTTTGTTACATTCTCATCCTCCTTTTTTCTCAAACTCAGATATTTCCTTTCCAAAGAAGCTCGATGGTCATGAGGGAAGTATTTTTTTAAAAACATATCTTTGAACTCCCTCCATTCCATATTTGATACATCATCATCTTCCTTAGTGTTTTGAATCAATGACCACCATTGATCAGTATCTCCAGTGAGGCGATAAACTGTCATGAAAACTTTTTCCCTTTAACTACTCCCCAAAGCTGGAAATATTTTCTCTAGGGAACTTATCCATTGCTCAGCTACTAATAGATTTGTAATCCCATTGAATGTTGGTGGTTGCTGCCTCATGAAGTGTTCTAACATTGATCCTCCACACTGTGGATTAGGTTTATCCATACAGGTAAGGTTATTATTCATAACATGAGTGACTTGTCATAGAATAGTGATTAGTTGATCAGCACCAGTTGCATCACCAGCTCCACTCTAATTATCTTGACCAGGAGGGAAATCTCTACATGGAGTGTGTGAATTGATACGGTTTCCATTTCATTCAATAGGCGCCATTTTTAACCAATGGCATAAACTAGATCAGTTCATGAATCCAAATACATAATTCCATACTTATAAAACAGTTAACATAAATTGAACTATTTATGGATATAATCCATAATCATAAATGTGTTTTCTTTGAGGAAGTATATTCTCACAAACCCTTCATAAATATTTTTAAATAAAATGAGAGTTATCCTAAGCATATCCCTCGGGAGTGTCGTAACCAAGAGTGCAGCAAGGCCCATTGTCCTGCACCAGTTCCCGTTTGAGTCTAGCTCAAAGTGGTGTTTTCAGGTTTTACCCCGAGGTACATCGTGCCAAAGCCGCCTTTACCTACTCGTATCCATACAAGGATGCATTGCTCAAAAAACACACAAAATATCTACAATACCAAAATTCTAGGAATTTTTTCAATACTAATCCTCAAAGTCTATCTTAAATCTATGTGCTCTAATCAGAGTTTATCAAAATCTAGCTTCCAAGGTTTGTACTAAACTGTCTCTGAAACCAACTGTAACACATCAACCCCAGTTACACAGAGTCGGTGCATTATTACATAACATTGGCATGATCACAAGAAATATCAAGTCTCGAAAGACCGATTAGTTTAGTATCCTTCGAATTACTAGAAACATTAATAAAGTTTAAAATACATCATAAAATGAAAACTACAACAATATAATCTCCAAAGCCCACACTCTTATCCCCTCATACTATCCCTGAAGTTCATTCATGAAATACATCTTAAAATCATGGGAAAAATAAAACATAGAAAGGGGTGAGCTCAAATTCCCAGTAAGGATAAAAATATAGCAAAAACTTTCATAAATAAGTATAAAAATTTAAGGCAATGTATAACTAAATCAAAAGCCTTTTAAAACGTTAACTTCAGCATAATATGGTAGAAATGAAATGAAATAACGCCATATACTTATTCACCTGGATATTCTACTAGTAAAATAATCACATGCAATATCAATAAAAACATTCATAATTATAGAATGCATAATTCCGGACTATCATAACCACATAGCCAAGGCCTCATGCCAAGACTACAAATAAGATTTTGTAAAAGGCCTTGTGATAAGACAATAGTTTTTCTCATGAGACCTACCAATGCATCAAGGAGCTATAGCGGGCCCCACCCGTCACTTATTAAGTCCAATTCATTCCTCATATGAACAGGTTTAAACATAACATAAACATTTGAATTAAAACTAGCATACAAAATGTCAATACTTTCTTCATAAATTATGAATGGTATAAAAATAACACATCCACATTAAAACATATCACAAAACCATCAATACAATATGGAAGTTTTGTATCATAATAAATCAACTCTAAATACACTTAAAATCCATCAAAGGATGTTGAGGTAGATGAAATCAAAACTATTTTTAGAGAAATATCTCTTCCTATTTTGAATTCATTTAAGAGTCTCATAATTATAAAAAAAAATTACTTTGAAAATTTTCTTATAAGATTGTAAGTGAAGCTTTGAATATTTTATAATGGCGTAAAATAGCCGCACCCACTGTATAAGTTTAAAAAAACATTCTTCCTTAATTTTGTTGAAAAGGTTAAAAAGCACCTTGTTTGGAAAACGACAGAAATATTCCTTTATAATCCTCTTATAAAAAGTCAAATAAGGGTATAAATGAATGTTACACATATTATTGTAAATAGTAAAAATGTTTTGAAATACAATTTTAAGAAACATGGATGTGGATGATAAAGAAATCCCAGTAGATTATTACATATAAACAACCTCGGATAATGAAGAGATTGTGAAATAAACCCTTACCTTGTAATTTTCCTTGGATGGGGGTAGTTTAGCCTCCTGTATAATGTTGAAATAATTGTTATTAAATAATACAAGAATCATATACATTAATATGATATCATATATGATCTTTTAACATTGTTTTGTTAATAATATCTTAGTATTATCGTCGTTTCAAGTGTTAACTTACTCATATATGTTTTTTTTGCATAAGTTGTGTTTGTTTTGGATAGGTTGTACCGTATTCATATAAAAAATGATATCAGGTCCTTAAAAATCATTTTTAAATCATCAAATGTTAATTATACTTGAATGGATACGATGGAGAATGAATCTCATCGCGTTCGTGGAGACGGTAGTCCGTACGTACGCACGAGCGACAATATCATTCTTTTGATATTAAAATAATATATAATTGGATGATATATCATATATAAAGAATCATTTTCATGTTATATTTATTATTTACATGAATTAAAAATCATTATTATACCCATCCAAATATTAATTTTTTTAATAACAATTACACCACAACGTGGAGACGATAAGCCGTACGTACGCGCGTATGGTGACATGTAATTCAAAGGATGGATAGAATACTTAATATGGTTTTACCATATTTATAATAACATCACAGTATATATAAGATACTGGAGTTATAATTTTATAATGGTAATAACAAAGAAAGAAGAATCTGAAGAAGAAAGGATATTGAAAGAGGGTGGTGAAAACATTACCTCTTTTTCGGGTTCTTACTTTTGATTTGATCAAAAGGGCTCTTAGGTTGGCTTTCTGATCAACCTAAGGCCTCTGGGATGATGTTAGGGAAGTTGAGAGAGTATTTGGGAAGGGGTTTTCTGAGCCAAAAGGCTTTGAATGTGTGAATCAGAGAGAAGGGGGAGTTCCCTTTTATAATAGGGGTGAGGGGCACCTTTGGAAAAGCTAGAAATATTATTTCATAATAAATTCATATTGGGTTTATAATGGCTACAAAGTGGATTATTTAAAGTTTAATGTGGGGATGGGTCGTAAACCACTCAACCAATAGAATTTATCCAGGTTTTGGTCATTATATTAACATTATCGTTTAGTTTTAACTCTTAGTTAATTAGTTTGACACTTACCATGTCACTTTGTATTTTTATATTATATTGTTAATAAACATACTATATACCTCCAATAGACCCCAAAGTGGTCCATTAATGATACAAATTTCATGATATAAGTCACTTGGACTATCCATAGATTTTTAGGAATGAATATAAATTAATAATATAATATATGTTTTAAAAACTCTTTTATGTCAATTTTGAGACTATTGTGTATTTTGTTTTATATAAATTCATAATAGCATTATTGCTTTGAAAAAATTTATATAATCACTCCTAATATTTCATATTAACCTTTAAAATTAGTTTAATTCATAAAAAGTCTCAAATTACTTTTATTTTGATATTTATAATATCAATTATTTTAATATTTCATTAATTAGGTAATTACTGTATCGCAATTGTGTCATAAATGAATTAAATTATTTAATGTATAACAATTATAAATAAAATACCATTATTTATGAAATATTTTTAGTTTTCTAATGAATATTTAAAATCAAATTTATCTTCTTTATAACCTTATATTAAAAATGTTTTAGTAAATAAACTTTTATTTTAATTCTTTTAACTCTTCTTTGAATTAAATAATAATAAATGTCCAAATCTAATCCAAGTGGACCAAAATGATAATATTTTATTCCTAAGGCTGTTTTTGGTCAATATACACTTGTCCAATAGGATTAGGACATGTGTTATGGTAATATTAATATAATTTTTACACTTAATTAACCTATTTACTTTTAACCATGGTAAATAAAAGTAAAACATTACTATTCACCAAATATTATTTTCATCTCATTAAACAAAATTATACTCCTTGATATTAACATTGTCTCTAGGATTTTCGAAATTCCACTCACAGAAATGGTAAAATTATGTTTTATGTGAATTTCCACATTCTCCTAGGAGGTAGGTAAAAGATGGTGAAAAGTTCAATAAAATTTTTATATATCTAAAATTCATCTAAACTAACTCAAATTAATTAAATTTAACTTATAAAGGTATTATGTATCTATTTTTACCTTAATTAAATTTAAATAAAATAAATAATTATATAAATAAAAATTCGGTTTTAAACAATAACTCTGTGTTTTTTCACTATTCATCAAAAATTGAAAGTTTTCAAAAAAATACCAAAATTTCACCCTATGCTAATTTCGATATTTTGTATCCAAGAATGAAGTCCATTTTGAAAGATAACGTTTATAAAATTTCAAAAAGTTGGTATTACTATTCATAATGGCATGTTTGATTTGTTGTGGTGTGTGTGTTTGAACTCGAAGTTGCGTACAACACACGCTACTGTATTATTCAAAGGAAAGTGTACCATGGAAGCTTGGGGTGTTACATGTAATATGAAAAAATTAAAGA
This sequence comes from Viscum album, assembly GCA_963277665.1. Taxonomy (NCBI): domain Eukaryota; kingdom Viridiplantae; phylum Streptophyta; class Magnoliopsida; order Santalales; family Viscaceae; genus Viscum; species Viscum album. The sequence continues at coordinate 974,338,967 of OY728133.1, forward strand.
ATGTGTAATATTGTGAGAAAGTGAAAGCTCATGATAGGATCTTGAAAGAAAATCTATATAAATTTATTATCATGTGACCACGTGAGATTTAATTCTTTTTTCAATAATTAACCCTAGTAAAATTAAATACATTGATGAAATCACGGAATTGGTCAGGAGGATCAATAAAATTATTTTAATGGAGTGGAAACATAATGTTGATAGGATCAAAAGAAATCACTTATGTAAAAATTCCATAAAAATATCACCCACAATATTTGGAGTACATGTGAGTAGTTATAGTATTTGGATTTACCTACGAAATGTGTTAATGCTTCCAAATATCAATGATATTTCAAAAATCACTTCTCCTTTTAATGTTTCCCTTTATTTTAGTCTCATATTATTATATACATTTCTTATTATCAAATAGAAATTATTTACTTATAAGAAACATGTTATTGGGTGTGGGAAACGGATGGGTAACCTCCTAGAAATCATTTCCCACATGAGTGTCCTTCATGAGAGGGTAGGATCATTAGATAGTGTGGGAACAATTCTTATAAGTAACATATATGTTGGGCACACACAGGTGCATGATGGATCCATTAGATATCCATGTCCAATGGGGAGTATGCTATGATTGCATGATACCTCTTCCTATTGTTTACATACTGAGGGGCTCCCACATTTTCACATGATCATCCAATCACACTGGTTTAAATTATGGAGTTTATATGTACTCTACACAGTCTATTTGAGTAAGGAAATATTTTCTTCTCAGGGATTTTTTCCATTTGTTTTACTTTCAAAATGATTGAAAGTTATTTTATGGGAACCATTATTATTTACTCTGTTATTTTATAAGATCAATTATGAGGATGTGTGAAACAAGAAGAAAATTTATTTATAATTATTTTAGCGGAGTTAATGGAATCTCAATAAAGATAAAAACACATAAAAAAATAAAAATTTTCGTTGAAAAGGTATTTAATAAAAAAATGTAATATTTTAAATCATGATACACATCATCCACTAAAATTTGTCTTCTGAAATATGATACATAAATTATATTAAACCTCAATGAATTAACTATCTGCAAAACAAATTGAATCTAGTTTCCCTTAATGAACTTAAAAAAACATGAATTATTTCCCATTTAAAATAAAAAATTAAAGGAATTTTATTTTGCTAAAAAATATTTTTATATGAAATATATAAATAACTAAAAAATAAAAAAAATAATTTTATTGATTAATTGGAATAATAATCAGTAGTCATTAATATCACCACATTTAAAACCTATTAATCCTAGGTTATGGGGTTATTCAATTATTTTTATATTGTTTAGTGACCATTGCAAATTTATTGTATTCTACTAGTTCACCAAAATATTTATAATAATTATCATTAAATTCGAAGGGAAAATCAAAATAACAAAACCCTAAAATCACAAACATTCATAGTTATGTATGGTGATATGTAAAATATAAATAATAATTTTATTGGCCTTCCATCACAATTTGGGTCAACAAACCTATCATGAAAGAAATAAAAAGTTAATGAAATAATTAATATCTCTAACATAACCAAGATACACTCTCACCAAGAGGTCCCATGGAAACTCAAGACTCATTAGTATAGATTGTAGGAAATCATGTTTAATAATATACCTATTGATTATCCTATATATTAAATTAATCTACCTACAAATGAAGATAATATATATTTATGATAATATCTTATGTTACACTAAGGTTTTACTAACCTGAATCTCACCATAGGCACAATACCCATACATTCAACTCTCTTTTGAGAATTGGTGAGGAATAATAATACACACTAGAGAAAGGATTAACAATTAAAACAACTAAAATTAAATTTTTTCTCATAAAAAATGTAAACATATATATTAACCATGTATTAATAATTAATAATGTCTAATTATATGTAAAAAAATAAATTTATATGATATAAACAATCAGAGTACAATAAATAAACTACAAAACAATATGGGCTTATACAAAAAAATCCAAAAAATTACCATCAAACTATATATGAGATTCATGTGAGTATTCATCTCTACCTAATGAAAATTGCATGAATAAATCTATTACTGAATCAAAAAACCATTAACATGAATTGAAATATGTATATTCATCAATGTTCTCATTCAAGGGGTAAGTATATAAATATACCCAATATGTTTTCACAATCAATTTTGAAACAAAATCCCATCAATATATTTTAATATCATTTTACATTCATAGTAATATAAATACTATATCATTTAGATTGAGTGATTGAGATTTGAATATGAAAAGAAAATAAAATTTTACCAGATTTTTAAAAAACTGAAAAATAATAAGAATAACCTCAAATTTATAAATATCTAAAAAATAAAATTTTATAAAACACCCCAACATTATTTTTTTAAATAATATAATTTAATAAAATTCACTAACATGGGATATGCCAAATATATTTAGATAGTAACAATATTTTATTCATATAATAAAAAAGAAATTACAAGCATTACATTATCTAATGGGGAATCGTAACATAAAACTTTTCCCAGAATAGAGTATGTTATTGAGAAATATAAAACTAATCCGCACGAAAAAAAATATAAATACTTAACCATATTGTGTGAGGATAGTAAGAGAAAAATAAAGGCCACAAAAGTTACCTTAACAAAACTCCCACAACGGTGCCCATTTTTTTTCCACAAATTTGCTGTAAAATATAGACATAAACAACATCAAATTACTAATGTGACCTCACTCAATATCCCAATCAATGAAATAATGTGGAATCATTAATAAATATAAAATTTCATATAAAAATATCTATAAACATCATTTATAATTATAAGAATTTTCCTTGGGTGGTCCAAACAAGAAAAATAATGCCAATAATCACATTATACGAACAAAAAATGGATTTATTCTATAATAATTACTTTTTTATGTCTATAAATTTTTTATAAAATTAATCATAATATCATTTAAAACATGAAGTTGTGTAAAAATGGATTTAGTATATAAATACTAATTTTTTTATAATAGCACATTACTAAATATATATTTTAGTATAAATAAAACTAGTTTTTATAATTACTTGATATACATGAAGCATATAATTGAAATTTACCTTTTATTACATAATATTTTTATTATAATACATAATAAAAAACATTATAAAGTAAATAATTGAATCAATATTGGTAAACTTTTAATTAATTTAAACCATACATAAATAAAACTAATATATTGTTTAAACTAAAAGGTACTCTAATTTAAATAAATATTTTATAGACAATTATAAATATATATATAATACAACATGTTAAAAATATTATAAAAATACTAATGATTAAATTAGATAATAATATGAATGATTTTAGAGAGTTATGATAGCAAATATATATATATATATATGAATGTAATATGATTATATATATAGTCATTGGATATAATTTTTTCCATTATGTAAATTTAAATTAAATAATTATTAATAACAAATTTAAAAAGATTTATTTTATATATATTATGTAATTTTTGAAGAAAAAAATATATTAAATAATAATTTTTTAATAAAAATATATATTTTCATTCATTATGTATATTTGAAATAAATATTTTAAGTTTTTATAAAATCTAAATATATATTATAATATTAATGTATTGATAAAATCAATTAATTAAAAGATACATAATTACTTATAATGGGATGAGATTAGAATAATTTTGGGACAAAATGATAATTTTAAATGTGAATTTTTTTCAATGTGTTGAGTGTTAATTAATTATGTTGATCACTTTTAATGGATTTTGATAATTAATATAAATATTTATATAAATAAAAATAGATTAATACTCATCAAATTAGTTACTGATATGTAATAATATAAATAACATTTACTGTTTTAATTTTTTTTATTAATTTTTTTTTTCAAAAGAATTAGCATTTTATTTTAAGATATATATTTTTCTCAATTATAAATTGAATTATATTATATTAAGTACAAATTTTTATTTGACATATATAAAATATGTATGAACCTTAATTTAATTTTTTAGATAAATAAATAAGTTACTGAGGTACATGTTAGTAACCACTATAAAGAGTAAAATGAGGTAAATGTGTTTAATTAAAGGGTATGTGCCTAAAGTTCTAAAAAAATGTATAAATGATACTATTATGTCATTATTTACCTCTCATCATCCCTTTTCCAATGTTTTTGCAATTGGGATCCACTTTTCATGTAAAAATAAAAACAATATTAATTAAAGAATATTTATTTTAATAAATGATACTCATAACCACCTATAAAAGGATGTTTTATATCCCCGTATCAAATAACACATTTCCTTCAGATTCTTATTGAATAATATTTTAAAGGAAAGGTGTGAAAAATGGTCTATCATGTGTATGCCTAGAATCTTTTATAACTATTGTGTTCATGTTGTGTTCATCATTTTTTGGGATAAAGGTTATATGAAACCCATAAAATTGAATTTGGGGGGATATGTGTTTTTCAAATATATTTGACTATGGACTACTATTTTTTTTATTATCACATAATCCCTTTTAGGATGAATCTAATGGGGTTAATTCTAGAAACCTAAAACTCACAAAGGATCTCATATCCACTCTAGCTCATGGAACCACATCCTAATGGTGGGTGTCCATTTCGAAGATTATAAAACAACACATAAAAACTGAAATTGGTTGTGTGGGTGTGATGTTTTCCTCATTACACCTTTTGGGGGAAATTACTTCATATTTTGGGATGCTCATATATATTTAATACATTTTAGTGAGTCATTATTTAAAATATAAATTACAGATCATCTTGAAAATAAATAAAAAATCATGTAGGAATAGGTTTCAATGTGAAGCCATATTTATGTATCCAATGTAATCCATCAATGAAACCATTTGTACATATCAAAGGTTCCCCATCTTGGAAATGTTTATTCCTATAGTATGATGTTTTTATGCCACATAGTTATGTGATATGGAATATATTTTCATCTTCAGAGATAATATTTATTTCAATATTGGGATCATGAATATGTTAGGGGATTTCTACATATCCTTGTGGGAATAATTAACATACATGTAGTTCAATGTCACTTAATGAGACACATCATGCATTTTCAGGTCATTTGGAAAGGACCAAACCATACATTTTAACATCAGCAATTAAGGATAACAAGTAGAGTGGGGCATAGTAATATTTTCTATTATACTTACTCCAATGAAGACTGAAGAAAATTAAATTAATATATATCTCTAATTTAAATTTTGACCTACTATGAATATATCCCAGATAAGATTATGTTGAGTTAGAGGTTCTAGTTTGAAACCTCAGGGAGGCATCCTGTATATCCTATTTGGGATTGAAAAAAAGGACATTTTCTTAAATTTTTTTGGGGATTATATATATTGTGGAGGACCATTTGGTTTCTTATTTAATAATAAATCTTATTGAGGTGGTGATAACATGGCAAGGGATTATACTAAATTAGAGGCCCATATGGTTGTCTTATTGGGTATATGTCCCTTTGAGGTGATGATTGTAACCAACCAATATTTTTCAATGGAAATTCCCCACTTTTAATTACGTCATAAAATCACACAACATAATGAACTACTAAGTGCTAAGTGGCCTTTAAATATAAGTTTGTCACTTTTATGTTTTTAATTTCTAAAATCCAACATACACTATTGTGTTCAAGATGATTTTTGGAGTCTATTTAAACAAAAATATTTTTTAGTGAATAGTAACCTACCCTTATGAATTGTAATATCACCATTATAAATATTAAATCATCCAACATAAGATTAACCTCACCCATGAATAATTAAATAAAATTTATACATCTTAAAATGTGGTAATTTGACTTTATTAAACGTTTTGGTATTTTTTAAGACATAAATAATTAATTTTAATAAATTAATTAATTTAAATGAAAAAATGTATTTTCTTAAAATGTGTTCATTAATTATCAAATAAATGTCTTATAGTTTTTAGATAATTTTATAAGACCCTACGTAATTTTTGAAAGCACTGTAAAATCAGTTTTAGTTTTTAAAAATAGTTTTTAGGTAAATTATTATTATAATTAAATAATAAATTAATCATATTTAAAAAATTATTTTTGAAAAAATGACTTCATTATTGGATTCTACACATCATTAAATTGTTGGGGAAAATTTTTGGGATTTTTCTGAAATACATGATTTTTTGATGAATAGTGAAATACCGTAATTTACAAAAATAAGTTAATAATATAATTATAGAGTCATGTGTGATGTTATGCAGATGTTAAAATACTTGTTATTGGATAACATGATAAAATTACTATTTTTTTCATGGAATACTCACTATTCCTTGTCTTCAGAAGAAATAATAAACTAATAATCATTATATTAAGGAAACACCTCTCCACTCCACTATAAATTCCACCCTTATCATCATCATTTACTCACACCTCTCAATCTCCAAGAAATACCTAAACTCTACACAAACATCCTCTCTATTCCTTCTACCACGTGAACGAGTTGCTGGTCTCATCAAAAAAACAAACCTAGTCCCTTTAAGGAGGATCTCAAGAGGAGGACTCAGTAGGTAATTTCTCTCCCTCTTCTCCTTTAATATCCTTTCATATTCAAGTTAATTTCTTGATATCTCTACAACTATCTTAATCCAAATGTTATTGTAACTATATTTTTATACATCTACTGTAATTTTATGATTATAATGGGATATTGTATTATCCAACCCCTTTTCCCTCTTCCATTTATTTTATTAAGGAGAATGTTGTTCATGAGGTGTTAATTTATCACCTTCAAGAATGACAAGTTTTCTTCTTCAATTTCTACATTAATATCTTTTCATGAAACCATTTTTATGGTTTCAAAAGAAAATTTTATATATATTATCTCCTATTTAAGGTTCTGGAACTAACTTATGATCATATTACTATTGTATAGGTTAAAACAAGAATATTGTGATCGAAAACCTCCCAAATTAACCCAAATAATCATCATTTAATTCTTATCTAATGATTCATACACATGGATACAATTTGATTCATTATAAGATCATTAAAATTAATTTAATATCATTAATAACATGGAATATCATTTCATGATGTTTACCCATGTTCTACCTGAACATCAATTTAAGAATAAAAGTGAACCACTCAAGAAAACCATGAAAACAAACTTTCTCGAACAATGTTTTAAAACAATATATCTCATAAAAAGGCACATGAAATATCTTAATGAACCCATAATGAAACTCATTAATTTAAACAAGGTTCTGGATGTACAATTAATAAATATAATGTCATTATACTAGACATTAATGATAAGGACGCATTCAGATAAATTGTAAGGGGAAATCTCGAACCCAATTTTCTTCCTTCGGGTTCTCCCTCTTTCACTCAATTTTTGTTATGGTTACTCCTTAAAGATAATTTTTTCAAAATTTTCTTAACTTTTCTGGGATATACATGTTTCTAACTTGTTTTTATGTCCATCAAAATATTTTCCAAAAGAAATCCTCTTTTAAGAACACCCCTTTTACTTCTCACTCAATGTGGACGATTCTTGTAACATATATGTTATTACCTCTTTCTTTTGGAAACCCGAAACTTATGAATGTGTAATTTTAAGATGAAACCAATTCTATTCCATGGGTTAGTTAAGTAAATATTTTATTTTTGTTCTATGTGGCAATCATGATGATGATAAATTTATGATGTGACGGGTGCACCAAGAATTATATAGCGCAATATGAATGTTTCAATGTGACGGGTGTGCCCAGAATTTTGTAGATCTCTAATGCATTGGGTAAAGTGATTAATATCACGAGTAAATGTAAAATGATGTGTGAACAAGATGCTATCTTGATTCACATGTATCTGTTTTAGTTAAGCACTAATACACGATGTTTCATTTTTATGCATTACCACATTTCATGTCTTATATTTATGATTCCTCTCATGTTCATGATCATTTTCCAATTTTAAGATTATGCTCACCCCATGCTATATTGTTCTTATCTATCCTCTTACTGGGATTCTAGATCACCCCTTTAATGTATATCCTCAGGTGGCTAAATGTACTAAGTAGAGAAAAAGTGCCAAATACAAAACTAGAGAAGAAGAAATTAAATAAATGCATATGCTTGATGTTTTAATTGTTATGTATGGTCCTAGTTTCCCCAAGATAGTAAACCTTTGGATCCTCTATGTGTAATTCTATTATGATGTTTATATTTAAAATGATTTAATAGTAAAGAAAAAAGGTTGTGTCGTTATAGTTGGTATCAAAGGAAAGGTTTAGTTAATTTGGGAATTAGGATTAGTGAAACCTAGAGAAAACCATAGAATTAGAAAAAGTACAAATATGAACACAAGAATATTTACATAGGTATCTAATATGTTATGATTTTGGTAAAAATTGTTTAAATGAATAAGTTATTCATTACTTTTTCAGTAATGTTTTTTTCTAACCTTTTCTATTTTAGAAAATGGTGGGAACCAGGAGAAATCAGGCCAACAACTCATGCAAGGGCCAATGCAATGATTTCCCAAACGACTTCTCCAATGATTTGGAAGGTAGAGTTCAAAACATAATGACTATTCTTACACAATTATCTCAGTTTATGAACAATAACCATAATAATGGGGCATGTCCTCCTTCACCAAAGTGGGAGCAACTGGCTATCGAATGTTTTATGTGGCAACGAGCACCGACGTTTTGCGGATCTTCTGATCCACTCGTTGCGGAACAGTAGGTCAAATCCATAGAGGAGATATTACTTGTTCTTCGCTGTTCTGAGATGGAGAAGGTGACCCTAGCCGTTTATCTTCTAGGTGGAGAAGATGATCAATGGTGGGATTTGATTTAGAACACCAAACCAAGGGATGAAATTGAAGAGATGGAATAGGATGACTTTAAGATAATGTTTCTTAATAAGTACATCACACTAATTCTTTGAACAGATATGGAGAGAGAATTCATTTAGATAAAGAAAAAAGAAGGAGATTCTATCACAACCTATGAAGCGAATTTCACAAGACTCGCAATATACGCTTTGGGTTTTGTAATCAACAATGATAGAAATATTGATAGATTGTTTAGTGGATTAAAACCACACCTCTGAACAACTCTTTAAATTCGAGACATTGGGAGTTAGGAAAAAGTTGTTCGTTGTGCTCTCAAAGTGGAGATGGAGTTTGGAGAATGGTCCCACGGCTATGGTAATAAGAAAAGAAAGATAGAGTTTCAAGCTTCTGGATCTAATGACAAATCTGGAAGAAAAATAAATGACCCCCATGCAAAAAATGTGGGAATTTGCACTATGGGAACTACCTCAAAGGGACGTGGAAATGCTTAAAGTGTGGGAAAGAAGGAAACCAAGCTCAAGAGTGTCAAAAATACACAAAAAGGAAGGATAATGTAGCCGATGAAAGGAGAGAACCACAAATGGTTAAATGGTAAAAATGTAGGGAGCTAGGGAACTATGCAAACCAGTGCACTAAACCTCAAGTTCATTAGGGTAATTAGCATCAGCATCCACTAACACCAAAGCAACAAGTAAAGGCTTATGAAATCACTACTGCGCAGGTGGATCATGATATTGAAGTCATACAAGGTACACTTCCTATTCACTCAATAATGGAAAAATTATTTTTTGATTCTGGTTCTATGCATTTCTTTATATCTTGCAAGTTTTCTAGAACTATAGAATCGAAGCCCCGAAACCTTGAAGTAGAGATATCTTTAAATTCACCAAGTTGTGGAATCTTTGCAACCCATGTGTTTGACTACTCTCTTGTTGGCGTATGTGGGAAGATTCTTCCAGAAAATCTTGTAATACTTCCCTTGGTAGAATTCAACGCTATAATGGGAATGGAATGACTCTCGTTATATAGAGCACATATCAACATTCGGTAAAAGGAAATATCTTTTACTATTCTGAACCATCCCATGATCCTCTACAAATGCAAGGAAGGTCATGAATATCCTTGGAAAATTCATCAATTATGTGGGTATTGATTCCGTATGAAGAAGCATACCACACCCAAATGGTTGAATCGAAGGAAGGTGACAACCTTGAATAAATACCCATCGTGAGGGAATACAATGATGTATTTCTTGATTAGTTACCTGGAATTCCTTCGAATCATGAGGTACTGTTCTCAATTGAACTCATACTAGGAGCTACTCCAATCTCGAAGTGTCCCTATAGGATGGCTCCTATCGAACTGGAGGAGTTAAAGAAGCAACTTCGAGAGCATCTATACAAAGGGTTCATACGCCCTAGTGCATAACCTTGGGGTGCACCAGTGCTCTATGTGAGATGAAGGATGTAATAATGCGGCTGTGTATCGATTACCAGGAACTAAAAAAGATCATGATAAAGAACAAGTATCCTCTCCTAATGATTGATGACTTGTTTTACCAGTTATGAAGAGCTCAATACATCTTAAAGGTGGATCTTCATTCTAGATATCATCAGGTAAATGTGAGGAAGGAAGATATTTAGAAAACTATCCTCCGTATAAGGTATACGAACCATGAGTTTTTAGTGATTCCCTTTGGACTTACTAATTCCCATTCAATCTTCATGGATTCTATGGATAGAGTCTTTAGAAATTACCTTGACAAATTTTTAGTAGTTTTTATCGTTGATATTCACATCTACTTAAAGAGAAAGGAGGAACATGAAGAACATCTAAGACTTATGTTTGAGACATTGAGAAAGGAGATGTTTTAAGCCATGTTTAGCAAGTGTGAATTTTGGATTAAACAAGTCATGTTTTTGGGACATGTGATCACAAGTGGGGGAATTTCTATGGATCCTTCAAAAACAAAGGTGATCAAGGAATGGCCCAGGCCATCTAGTGTCATAGAAATCCATAGTTTTCTTGGATTAGCTGGGTACTACTGACATTTTGTGAGAAACTTCTCATGATTGTCAAGCTCGCTAAATAAGTGAATAAGGAAATTGGTAAAGTATGTTTGGATAGAAGAATTTGAGGGAAGCTTAATGGTGCTAAAAAGAAGGATGATCACTATACCTGTACTCACACTACCGAAAAGTGGAGAATGTTTTGTGATATATAGTGATGCTTTAAAGAAAGTCATGGGTTGTGTACTCATGAAAAATGACAATGTTATAGAATACGCCTCACGATAGCTGATGAACTAGGAGCATAACCACCCGACACATGATCTAGAGCTCGCAACCGTGATTTTTTCCATGAAAATCTGGTGGCACTACCTTAATGGCGAGAAGTGTGACATATACACCGACCACAAGAGCCTAAAGTATATATTCACACAAAAGGACCACAATATATGTCAAAGGAGATGGTTAGAGTTAATCATGTAATACGATTTCTCTATTCACTATCATCTTGGAAAGGTGAACATGGTAGTTGATGCTCTGAGAAGAAAAGAACCTGCTACTCTATCCATGTTGCGGATTGAGAAAGACCCTAACTTCTTTAATATGCAATGAATGGATTTGGAAATCATAAGGGTAGGGGATACATCCTACATTTCCCAAATGATTGCACAACCATCCATCGAGGAGAAGATTAATGAAGCAGAAAGGGATGATGTAGAGATTCAAAAGAGGGTGAATGCAGTAAAGGAAGGGAAGATACAAGAGTTCTATATCGATGATGATGGTGTGATTCAGTTTGAAATGCGCCATTGTGTGCCTTCATCACCCGGAATATAGAAGGATCTATTGTAAAATTCACATAGCTCAACATTCTCTATCTATCTGGGGAGTACCAAGATGTACCATGATTTTTGGGAACACTTCTATTGGGATAACATGAAGAAGGAGAGTACAGAATATATATCATGGTGCTTGGTATGTCAGCATGTTAAAGATGCGCAAAAAAAGTCCAAAGGTATGATGCAACCATTGCCTATTACTATGTGGAAATGGGAAAATGTTACTATGGACTTTGTCATGAGTTTCCCGAAGACGTCAATATGAAATAATGGGATATGGGTTGTGGTTGACCGACTCACCAAGAATGCCCTTTTTATCACAATTCAGGAAGATATCTCCCATGAACAACTTGGAATGACATATGTGAAGGAAGTGGTGAGACTGCATGGTGTTCCCCTCTCAATTGTCTCTGATCGTGAACCAAGGTTCACATCTAAATTCTATAGGAGCCTTCACCATGCGTTGAGTACTGAATTAAATTTCAACATGACCTATCACCCCCAAACTGATGGACAATCTGAAAGGACTGTTCAGATGCTTGATGATATGAAAAGAGCCTGCTCGATTGAATTCAAAGGTGGTTGGGATCAGCATCTTCCATTGGTTGCGTTCTCATAAAACAATAGATTCCACTCGAGTATTCAGATTGCTCCATATGATGCTCTATATGGAAAGCGATGTAGAACTCCAATCTGTTGGGATGAAGTTGGAGAAAGAAAGCTACATGGACCTGATCTTGTTCTTGAGATGACAGAGAAGGTTCAAGTCATCTAGAAACACCTCAAAGCTACTCAAAGGAAAAAAAGAGCTATGCTGACAACCATTGAAGGGACTTGGAGTTTGACATTGGAGATAAATTCTTCCTTCGAATATCTCCATGGAATAGAGTCATGTGATTTGGGAAGAAAGGGATGCTAAGCCCAAGGTATATTATCCCCTTTGAGATCCTTGACCGCATAGAATCCATGGCCTATCATCTTGCACTTCTAGTAAATACGGCTCAAGTTCATGATGTGTTTCATGTATCACTATTGAGGAACTACATACCAGACTCCTCACATGTAATAAACTCATAGGTGGTGGAGTAGGAAGATGATCTCTCTTATGAAGAGCATCTAGTAATGATTCTGGACCGGAGAGATAAGGTTATACACACCAAGACAGACCATCTTGCCAAAGTGTTGTGGAGGAACCGTAAGATTGAGGAAGAAACATGGGAACCAGAAGAGGCCCTGAAGGAGAAGTACCCTCACCTGTTTGTGTAGAGTGAATGTTTGGGGGAAACATTTCTTAAGGGGGGAAGAATGTAACGACCAAATGTTTTTCAATGGAAATTCCACTTATTTTATTTTATTCATAAAATCACTCAACATAATGAACTAATAAGTTATACATGACATTTAAAGATATGTTTGTCACTTCAATGTTTTGAATTTATAAAATCCGACATACAAGGTTGTGTTCAAGATGTTTTTTGGAGTATATCGAAACAAAAATAATTTTTGTGAATAGTAACCTACACTTATGAATAGTAATATAACCTTATGAATAGTAATATGACCCTTATGAATAGTAAATCATCAAACATAAAAGTAACCTCACCCATGAATAATTAAATAAAATTGAGACATCTTAGGAAGTGACAATTTGACCTTAGTAAACATTTTTGTATTTTGTGTGTCATAAATAAATAAATTTAATTAATTAATTAATTTAAAATAATAGAGTATTTTTCTATAATGTGTTTATTAATTATAAAATCAATTTCGTAGAGTATTTAGATAATTTTATATGACTGTAAGTAATTTTTTAAAGCACTATAAAATCAATTTTAGTTTTTAAAAACTGTTTTTTATGTAAATTATGATTTTAATTAAATACTAAATTAATAATATTAAAAAAATTATTTTTGAAAAATGGAATTCATTTTGGATTCTACATGTTAAAAATTTTATGGGGTAAATTTTTGGGATTTTTTTGAAATACTAGAATTTTTTATGAATAGTGAAATACCGTAATTTACAAAAATAAGATAGATAACCTAATTATAGAGTCATGTGTGATGTTATGCTGATGTAATCCCACTTGGTTCAGGATCACATGATAAAATTACTCTTCTTATTCATGGAATACTCACTATTCCTTGTCTTATGAAGAAATATTAAACTAATGAATTTTATATTAAGGAAACCCGTGTCCCCTCCACTATAAATACCACCCTTCACAGCCTCATTTCCTCACACCTCTCAAGCTCCAACAATTCTCTAAAATCTTCCCAAAAAACCTCCCTAGAAATTCTCCCACGTCCAAGATCATCTGGTCTCATCAAAAGACAAATCTTAGGCCCTTAAGGAGGATCTCAAGTAGAGGACTCAAGAAGTAATTTCCCTCCCTCTTCTCCTTAAATTTCCTTTCAAGTTCACGTTCATTTCTTGATCTCTCCTCACCTATATTCATCCAAATTGTATTTTAACTCAATTATTATACATATAATGGAATTTTATGATGATAATGGGATATTATATCATCCAACACCCTTTCCCTCTTCCTTTTAGTTTATTAAGGAGGGCGTTGTTAAAGAGGTGTTAATTTATCACCTTCAAGAACGACAAGTTTTCTTCTTCAATTTATACCTTCAGATCAGGTCATGAAACCATTTTATAGTTGAACCAGAACATTTTATATGTATTTTACCTTATTTAAAGTTCTGGAACAAACTTAAGACCATATTACTAAGTGATAGGTTAAAACAAGTTTGTTGTGATTGAAAAAACTCCAAAATTTACCCAAATAATCATCATTCAATTCCTATCTAATGATTCATCCACATAGTTAAAATTTTATTCATTATAATATCATTAAAACTCCTATAATATAATAAATGAAATTTAATATCATTTCTGTATGTTTACTCATGTTTTACCCGAACTTCAATTTAAGAATACAAGTGAACCACTCAAGAAAACCATGAAAACAAACATTCATGAACAATGTTTTAAAACTATATAATTCATCCAAAGGCACATGAAATCACTTAAGTATACCATAATGAACCTTATTAATGTAAAAAAGGTTTTTATTTTATAATTAAAGCATATAATATCATTATACTGTACATTAAAGAGAAGGAAGCATTCAGATACAGGGTATGGGGAAATCTTGAACACAATTTTCTTCCTTCAGGTTCTCCCTCTTTCACTCCATTTTTGTTTTTCTTACTCCTTAAAGATAATTTTTTCATAATTGTATTTAATGTTATTGGATATAAATGTTTTTCAGTGCTTTGTATGTTAAAAAAAATGTTTTCCAAAAGAACTCCTCTTTTAAGAACACCCCTTTTACTTCTCACTCAAAGTGGACAGTTATTGCAACATATATGTTATTCCCACTTTCTTTTGGGAACACAAAGATTATGAATGTGTTATTATGAGATGAAACCCATTCCATTCCATGGGTTATTTAAGTACATTTTTTATATGTGTTCTATGTGGCAAGTATGATGATGATAATGTTATTATGTGATGGGTTCGCCCAGAACTACACAACGCTCAAATAAATTAGGTAAAGTGATGAATCTCAAGAGTAAATGTGAAATTATTTGTGAACAATATTCTAGCTTGGTTCACAAGTATGTGTGGTAGATAACCAATATGACCTGATGCTTCATTATTATGCATTTCCACATTTCATGTCTTATATTTATGATTCCTCTCAAGTTCATGATATTTTTCCCATTTTATGATTATTCTCAGCCCATGCTATATTGTTCTTATCTATCCTCTTACAGGGATTCTAGCTCACCCCTTTTGATGTATATCCTCAGGTTGCTACATGTACTAAGTAGAGGAAAATTTCCAATAAAAAGCTACAGAATAAGAAATTTAATAAATGATTATGCTTGATGTTTTAGTTGTTATATATGGTCCTAGTTTTCCCAAGACACTAAACCTTTGGATCCTCTATTTGTAATTCTATTGTGTTGTTTATCATTAAAATGGTGTAATTGTAATGAAAAAAAGGTTGGGTTGCTATAATGATACCATGGTTAAGGATTTTAACGAATAGGAGGCCCAATAGGTATTTTTTTGGTATCAATGAAATGGTCACCAATTACATCAATTCCCATGTGACTTAGGATATATGCGACAAATCAGAGTAACTATATGATCTTGAAATCTTAATAATCTCCTTTTTTTCTAGAGGACAAGGGTGAATATATGGAATACATGAGGATATGTCGCATGAAATACTAGGGTGATAAATTCTGGAGGGATTACCCTGTGAATATCCTCTTATAATACCCTTTTCATAGGTGTAAGTGAGGATGATGGTCGGGATATGGGAGAAAGATGTCATATCCTGGCCTAACCATCCATCCTCCACTATCCCTAAGGTCGGGAGTCTTCTTACCAAGAGAATGAATGACTGTGAACATTCTGAGGATCTAGTTTGATAGGGAGGGTAAATGTGAAAATTTATTCACATATGAATAAATGATTTTATGGTGGTACAAAATAGTGTTTCCTATCTATTGGATGAATGAGGCATGTGGCCATAGTGATGTCTGAATGTAAAAATTCATGGGATCTATTAGGAGAGACTTGATGACATTTGGATAGTTCACAAAGTACCCAATATAGGGTCAAATAATATTTGAAAAAAGAGTAGAAATGTAGAAGGTTCAATTACCTTAAGGACACCCCATTTTGTATAATATTCTTTTTTATGGGTGGGGAGAATAAAAAAGGGTTCAAAAAGGGAACAACATCATGATGAACTACGCTAGAGGACAGATGGGAACCAGTTCTGGGTGTCAAAAAACAACCACTTATGATGGATTCCTTTTTTTGTCTTCCTTTATGGTCTGTGATAGGTTAATTACCTGAAAAAAGTATTCACTTATCTTCTATACAATCCATACATCCAGTCCCCTCTATTTTCTCCTTCAAATACAATATATTTATTTGAATGGTAAATAATAATCTTCTACAATTTCTTGATATTTTCAAAAATTATAACCTACGTTCTGTGGTTGAGTAATAAAATAATAATCTATAAGGGATTATTTAAATCAAAAAGTTGTATGGTGACCATATTACATCATAGATTGGGAAGTCATTTGACTGTAATTGAAAGGGATGAATCATGTTGCAAACAACTATAATCATTTGTGGACGAACTATTTCACCAACACTATGCACAAATGAAAATAGGCTTTTTTCATGGGGGTGGGGTTGGGAGGGTTGGCGTGTGGTTGAGAAAAATTTGACGGATCCTTCCATCAATCATAAATTCATTTTCATGGTTATGTTTTCAATACCCTATGATTTTAATGTAATATTTATCTCCAAATTATTTGGGATATTCCATAGCTGGGGTTGCACACAACAATGAGATTAAATGATATGTATAACATTATTAAGATATTACGTATCTATTATATCATAGACATGATTTCAAAATGTTTTAATGGTAATAAAAAATTTAGAGAAATATATGTTCAAAATATTTATAAAATAAAATCAATTATCATATTTTAAAAATCATTTAAATATCAAGATACATTTTTCTGAATAATTTTTCTAGCCTAAAATTAATTTAGTAACAACATATTAATAACTATTGGTGTGTCAAATTAAAAAAATTTATATAATATTTAATTGATTAAATATTTTAATCATTAAAATAATATTTTTATGTGATATAATAATTATAATACCTGTTATATTCTAAAAATATATTTTTATAAAAAACTAGTTTCTCTCAAATTAAATGAATTTATATTATAATTATTTTATTCAATTTATAGTCATGGATTTATATTGAAGAAAGTGTTTATTTATAATTAAGAGAATTATTTTTTATAATTAGTTCCATTTGACTTTTGGTCAATATGAATAGTATCCATGGAATACATTGTCATATCGGTAAAGGGAAAATTAGGTTAATCATGGATAAAACTATGGGATAATGCCATAATTAATCATCCTGATTCTTATTGTACAAATGAAATTCTATTCTGAACACCTGGTATTAAAAATTTAGTTATTTATTTAAAACCATTCCTTAAAATGACTTATATATTATTTTAACTAAAGGAAGTTTGAAAATTCCACTATCTTAGTTTTAATTATATTTATTGTAATCACATATAGAAACACTTTTATTAAAAACAAATCTAAATTCAAATTTATTAATTATTAAATTATATTCATTATGTTAATTTATTAAAAAAATTTGAATTAAATATTTACCAAGAATACTTATACTACACTAATGCCTAAATAATTCAATTATTTGAAAAATAAAATAAATAAAATAAAAAACATTAAAATTAACATAATTTGATTCATTTAAGGTGATACATAAATTCTATAGATGAACATGATATGCTAAAGACATAATAATTTTTTTTTCATTTTACATGTTTTCTAGGTGTTCTAATTTCTTATTAATGAGTAGTATGAAAAGTATCTTTAATGATATATTATGGGATTAATATTTTATTATTTTTTCTAAATCATAAAAATATTTAATAATTAAATATGTAGTAAAAAAGATTTATATTTTTTATAACATGTGATTCTATTTTCCATTTAGAAGCATTTGGATCTGGAATATTTTTATTATATTTTAAACTTTTGAGAAATTCCAAAAGTACTAATCGTCTCAATTAAAAAGGGGAACATCTTACTTAACTTCATTACAATAGATTGAGCCTTCTTTATCGACCATCATCAAAAAAATTATTTTTGACACTTCTCTATCCATATTCATGTGGTTTTGGTCTTCCAAATAAACTACACCTAATACCTTTTAGAGGAGATATATAAAAGTCATTTTGAAGTAGAATAATCACTCAAACTGATCACTTTGTTTTTATACACTCATTTACCACTAATAATTTTATGATTTTCATCATTAAATAATATATTCATATAAAAAATATGATGAAATGTTATCATAATTTTGAAAACAACATTATTCACAATTTCCCCAACAAATACGAAGTGAATGCATCTATTGTGCTTACATGCAACAAATCATCTCCCTATAGAAATAAAATTTATTTTTTCATCATTGTAATTAATAAATTGGAATTAAAATTAATTTAATGTATATATATGATATTTTGTACACAATTATACTTCTAAAATAATATTATCAAGTATAAATTATAATCATATATCCTTTTAGGGAATGATAACGTCGCTTGTGTGTATATATAGAAATTCATTTCTATAATGAAATGCATTTTTATTAAATTTTTACATGGATAGTAATAAAGATATCATTTATAAATATTGATTTCATTTATGAAATAACACTGAATCTAGAAAGGTGTATTATTATTCTTTATCCTTTCATTCCATGAGATAAATAGTGGAAAAAACATTCACATATATGAGCAACCTATTGTATCTCTGAACTGTGTAATTCATCTATTTATTTATACAATTTACTAATGATTATAAATATATATATATAATTAAAATATGATAATTTTAAACTATGAAAAATATTATATAATTTATGGGACCATGTTAAATTTATAAGTATTGGGACTGCCAAACCAAAAAATGATTGGAAAATAAAGCAGTTATCACCCAGAATATTGGTTTTAAAAATAAACTATTAATTAAAAGGTTGTAAGATGTTATATTTAAATCATACATTCTATATTTGATATATGGTCATTGAATAAATGTATAATATATCCATATTTTCATATAGGATGTTAGAATGTGAACAAGGGGAGACATGAGGTAAGGTTTTATTTCACAATATCATCATTATTCATGATTCCTAATGTTAAGTATCTATTTTTGTATATTTCACTTTCAAGACCACTTTTATAAATAATTGAAATTCATTTTAATATTCTCCTATAGATATTAAAATCAATTTCTCCAATGTTTTACTTTTTACCAAATGGATTGAATGCTTTATTTTTTCCATTTTCGAAATGAGGTTCTTGGTGACTTTTTTAATAAAAAATACAAAGGAAATGGGTTTCATCTTGTATAGAATGAGTGTATTTTTCAACCATCATGATTTTGAAATGTTTTGAATCATCCTTTATAAAAATTAAATTTCAAATTAATGAATAAATTTTCCTTTAAAATTTGATAGTTAAAAAAATCAAAATAGAATGTTTATTTTCCTTAGGATTTAATTAATCTAATATTTTAAATTCATTTATCACCATGGTTTACATTATTCTATGATACATATGATTCACAAGAAAAAATATTCAGAGATATTATCCTCATTATTTCTATTTTTGGTTGATATTTTTGAGGGAATTATATTTATGATACCTTTTAATTTACCATGGGTTATGATATGATGATATTGTTTAAAAAATACATTTCTTTTCATGTTTTCATAATGATGAATTTGTTATGTTATTAGGTCTGACATATGTGTGGGTTTCATTATGTGTTGGATTGGACATATATGTTCCTAACATGAATTGGATAAATTATGATATCTCATGAGATAATTAACATTATAATGGAGACTGAACTGTGTTTAGAAAGGGAACATATGCACCATGATTATCTTGAGTGTTAACCTTAACTACTATGATGGTTGGTGGAGTCAACCATTTCTATAATAATATTCTAGGGAAACATACTTGATTAAAAATGGAATATTTTTTATTATTATATGAGTTTTATAATTCCATTTCTTATGCTATTGTTAATATCTCATAACATATGTTACCTTGTGACTCAGGTTTTAGGAACTTTAATTATTTATTCCATGATTTATCATATTGATTTTAGATATGCAGGGTATAATTTTTAAATGTCAAATCCATTTTATTATACTTATATAATAATATTATTCTTATACAATCATTGATATATACCTTTTTTTCTATATTAATCATATATTCTCAACAGTTTCTTATATTTATAGTACCTCTAATATGAAGAAAGGTATTGTGCATGATACACCAAAAATGGGTTTTTGATTTGAAGAATTAAGTGGGTTATGATGTATATATCTTATGAAATAGTTGTTCATGTTTTCATATTTCCAAACGGACTCTACCTTTTTAACACTAAGACTAGTTTTTCTAAAATATAATGATTATTTATCTAAAAATATGTAGTATCTACGATTGAAATGATTAGGCCTCTATAGTTGGTATCATAGGATGGGTTTTATTAACCTTTAAATTCCTGGATAATAAAAAACCTTAAGGGTATGTCTTTTCATAGGAAAAAATAATAAAGTTATGATAACGATTTTGAATTTCCTTTTTAAACCTATAATGTAATGATATAGATATAATATCATAGATTTTTAATGATTCTGATTTTTTATAGTGTAACTATTTTCCATCACACAATTATTCTTGTTTTAATTAACTTTTGAGAACCCAAAAGAATCATGTCAATACGAAATGAAATAGAAAATTCAATTATTCTTCCCCTACTAATCCAAATGTTATAAAAGGTAGATAAAAAATCATTATTCTATCATGACACTACTCTCTTGAGTTATGAATAAAGGTGAGTAAGAAAATCATCAAAAGAGGTAACAAAAAACAATTGATTCATTCATGAGAAAACATCCCCCATATTATAGTGTATATTATAATAAAATAATAGATGAATGGTGGATCAACACCATTGAGAAAATAATTAATGTTCATCAATGATTGGGACATGAAATAGTTCTCTTATGAGTTAATATACTGGATGTAGAAGCAGTTCAATGGTTTAATATTAACAACAATACATGGAAAATGAATAAATTGAATCCATGGAATGTGATGAGTATAAAAGAATTTTCCTCCATAAGTACTTCCCCTGTATTCTATGTACATATATAGAGAAGTAATTTATTATGCTGAAAAAATGGAAGATGAATCCATTCACACCTATGAGGAAAATTTTACAAGAATTTCAATGGATGACTCTAAATTAATTATTATCACATAATATAAAAATGAATGATAATATGGTGACCTAAAACCATTGCTCAATGAGGAATTAGGCATAATAGAATTCGGTACACATTAATATAATGTTCAATGATATGTCAAGGTGGATATAGAGATTCGAGTTACCTAATAATCTAATGGATTTAATATGAAAATAAAATTTCAATTCAAATTCAATTCTAAAAACCTTGTATAATAGAAGATATTCATTCCTCTATGATTGAAGGGTGGATGGAAGCATCATGGAAGTTATATTAAAGTGAGAGTTTGGTGTAAAAATTATGAATTAGAGTGTCCATAATAAATCGAATAATGAAGTGGTGGGTTGATTTTAGTTAATTATGGAAGTATTGGAAAAATTTCACATAATAAACCACCCACACACTAATGAAAAAAATGAAAAAATGTGGTAATTACATCAATCAGGTTAAAAAAATATAATGGTTTTTATGTTCATCATCCACAACCTCTTTAGTATAGAGGCTATTAAAAATATCATACAATTATGGCTATTGAAATAGACTAAAAAATTATTTGGTGAAGGGTAAAATTATCATTTACTCGATAAAAGATAATGGTTTATTAGATTATGTATCCACACCATAGTTATTTAAAAAAAATATTTAGGAGTATCACAATATCACCACAACAAATAAATGTTCAGTTAGGTGTGAAATATCTTAATGGAACAATGATAGAATCTAAGGTTTATAATTGTACTCCTATTAAATTTTTTTGGAATGTGATTTATATAAATGTAATCATTATACCATTAGTTTAATTTGATGTGATTATTTTTATTGATTAGATTTCTCAATTTGGTTCCAATATTAATTATTGAGGAAGGTATGTCACATCTCATATTCCAAATTATCATATAATAATTTATTTATGCAAGGATAAATATGTACTTCAATTAAAATTACATCTATCTTATATTTATTAATTCTTATACCCAAATTATATCTACCATAGATGGTTGATGATAAGCCCAAAATTAAGACGAAACTATTTTTTGATTTTTTTTGATGTATTTCAAGAAGAATTTAAAGGACTTACAAAAAATCATTAAGTTTAATTTTCAGAAGAACTCATACCCGGAGTTGTGCCTATTCCAAGGAGTGATTATAGAATAGACCAAATTGAGTTGCATGAATTGTAGAAGAAAATCCATGATAATCTTGATAACTGATTCATATTCCCTAGTTCATCTCATTATTTTTCCATATTCAATTAGGTAAGAAAAAATATGTGTAAATGCATTGATTCACTAATTATTCGGTTCTTAAAAAAAATCAAAATAAAAAACTTGTATCATCTCCCAAATTTTGATGAATTAGTTTACCAATGATTTGTATCCAATACTTTCCCCATGGGTGATATGTATTCTAGATATCATAAACATAAGGTAGTTAAGTAGGATATACCCATGTTGGAAATATATATATGTAATGTCTATTGTGAATTTATTTTTATGTCTTTATATATTACAATATCACACAATATTTTCATGGACATAATGAATAATGTCGTTAGAGAATATCTTGATAAATTATTGGATGTTTTTATAGATGAAAATTTATATATTTAACGATGAAGGATGATATTGAATATGAAATGAAGATAGTTCTGAACCCACATAGAGAGGTAACAATTGATGAACATTTTATTAATAGAGTGTTTTAGATTCAAGGAGATTCATTTTGGGGTATATAATATCAATTGAGGGTATAGTTGTAGGTCCATGAAAATAGGATGTTATTGAGAAATGTCATTGACCAACTATATTACTGAAATATGTGGTGATCTATGTATGCCAAAATATTATATACATTTTTTGAATGATTTATCAGTATTGTTTAGTACGATGACCAAATTGACTCATAGAATGGTTGTGATCCTTTGGTCAGGGGAATGTGATGTCAATTTAAAGGAGCTGAATAGAAATTCAGTCAATGCCCCTGTGCTCACAGTACACTATAGTGGCTAATGATTTATGATTAATAGGGATAAATAAAATAGAATAATGGGATGTGTTCTCATGAAAAAATGATATAGCGAAGCTTAGGCCACATTATAATTGAAAGGCCATGGGAAAAATTATCCAACATGTGATTTGGATTTAATTGTTATAGTTTTTTCATTTTAGATATGGAGGAATTCTTTCTATGGAGAATGGTGTGACATATATTCTGACCACAAAATTATAAAGAATATTTTAACTCAAAAAGAGCTGAACAAGAACTAAATATGGTAGTTGGCGTTTATTAATGATTATGAATGATCAGTCTATTACCATTATAGGAAAGCGAACAATGTGGAATATCCTTTATTGTGAAAGGGTCATGAAAGATAATCAGTGATGAGGATAATGAATATCCAACATTTAGGGATTAAAAAGGATATATCTAGAAATATTAATTGTAGGGAAGATATATTATATAGATTAAATAAGTGTACAACTATATATCCAATTTATGATTAAAGATGCACAAATGGAAGATGTAAATATAAAAAATGGGGTGAGGAATGTTCAAGAGTTCAACACTGATTGTGATATAAAAATGATGTTCAAGAAACACGTACATTTTGTACCAACACTATATTTGTAGAAGGATCTATTGGTTGAGGCTCATATTTAATCATCTTTTATTAATACTATTTTTAAAATATATATAAACACCTAAAAGTATATATCTGGGGGGATTCCATGAAGATTGATATTGTAGAGTATGTTTCTTGGTGATTGGTTTCTCAACAGGTTATGGTCTAGAAACAAATGTCTAAGGGGATGTTACAACTGTTAACCATACCTGAATGGAAATGGGAAGAAATCACCATTGATTTATTCTTCAGACTCCATAAAATATCTAAAATCCAAAATACTATACAGGTAATTATTGATCTCCATATTAATTAATCACAGTTCATTACTATCTATAATGATTTAACCCTTTATCATCTTAATATATTATATATTACTGAAGATGTAAGATTGTATGGGTAGTACATTCCATTTTATCTTATTAGGACCCGAGTTTACCTCAATGGTTTAGAGATGTCTTTAGCTGGCTGTGGATATAGAGTTATGTTTTAGTACTTCGTATCGTCATCAGAGAGATTGTATGTCAGAGAGTACTACTGAAACTCTTCAATAAATGCCTAGAGCTATCTATATGGAATTAAAATGTGATTGTGATCAACACCTTCCTTTTGTATAATTTTCTTATAAAAATAGATTTCACACCAGCATTTAGAAGGATCCATATGAATCCCTCTCTTGTATGGTGTGAATACATCCTACATGATGGAATAATGTTAGAGAATGAAATATATTAGTAACAAATTTATCCTAGGATATGTAATATAATGTTATATCTATTCAATAACACATTATATGATATTATAGTTGACAAAAAAATTTAGGATGACCATCATCAGAAAGATATAGATTTTGAAAAAGGTGATAAGGAATTCCTATTAATATCTCTCAAGAGGAATGTGACTAAATTTAAAAATAATGGTATTATAATTCATAGTTATATCAATTTGTATGAAATGTTTGATCATATTCTGATGGTAGATTATTTATTTCTTCTTATATTGAATCATTATCATCTTCCTAATGTGTTCCATGTATCATTACTAAAAAATTACTTACAAAACACTCTACATGTACTAACAAATAAGTCATACAACTAGTGAATTAAACTTATTATTAATAAAAAATGTTATAGATTTTGGATCATATAGATAATGTCCTACGATACAATACCACTCTCATAGTGAAATTTTTAGGGAGAAACTACAAATTTGAAGAAGATATGTGGGAACCTGAGGTTGTAGTGAGGTAGAGGTATATTCATTTACTTATATCCAAGTGACATATTTATTATCTCTATAGTCATTTTTATTTTGGGTGGAATTTAACACAATGATCTTTTTATCAAATATTTATATTTAAATAAGTTTATTTCTTCGATAGCTTGTGTTTCCTACTCAACCGGGTATAAACAAACCACATAAAATTATTAAAATATTATTCATCCTTTATCATCATTACACAATATTTTTGGGTCATAATAATGATAGATAAATTATTAATTATATATATATATTTTTATATATTCATAAAATAAATTCATTATTAGAAATAAAACAAAAATTATTTTAATGTAAATGTGATGTTATTTTGAAAAAATTTGTTTTAAATATAAAATAAATTTTATTTAAATATTTTTATCCATATTCGTTAATTATTTTAATAAAATTTATATATAATTTACTTGATAAAATGTTTTAACCATTAAAAAAATACTTTTCTATGCAACAAAAAATAATAAATCCAATTTATTCTTAAAAATGTATTTTTCAAAAAAAATATTTTTTTGTCATTTTTCACACATAAAATATGATTTATTTGTTATATTTGAAGGTAATTAATTCTATAAAATATATTTAATATTTAGAATCTGGATGTATAAATAATTTTAATTATGACACTTTTATTTTTGGTCGATATAAATAGTAACTACAATAAAATTTGTCGCCTTGGTAAAGAGTAAATCAAAATAATCCTGATAAGATCCAAGTTATAAAGACATATTTATTCATCACAATTATTTTTTTGTAACAAAATTCATCCCATAACAAATATGTTTTAAAATTTGGTTATTTAATGGACACTTTTCCATTAATGTGACATATATATTATTGAAACCAACGAAAGTGACAAATTGTTACTCTCTTAGTTTTAATTAATATTTAAATATTCACATTGCAATGAAATAAGATATGAATAAATATTAAAAATAATTTTGTGCCTAATGAATCTCTATTCATTATAGAAATTTAAATATAAAATTTCAGTAATTAAATTATTACATTAAATACTAACCCAACACTGATGCAATAATTATTCAATTAACCGAGAAATGAAATAAATGACATTAGAAATATAAAAACTAACATAATTTTATATATTTTTGGATATCCAAGAATTATACAGTATAAAATGGAATCTTTAGGATAAAATAAAATGTTTTTTTTTGAATTTTCCATGTTTTTATAATGTTTTTAATGTCTTTGTAATTAATAGTATCAAAATTGAATGTAATTATATTTGATGGGATTATTATATTTTTACATTTTAAAAAATAATAATGATTTTAAATATGAAATAACTACATCTGAACTTCCATATCCATATTTTAGATGTTTTTATAATCTCAAAAAACAAACCCTTGAGCTCTTTATAAGATATCCAAAGGAGTTGTTATGAAGAAGATGAAATTGCCCTAACCTATAACATTCTATTTAAACATTTATTTAGTCCATATAAATCTATTATGTTCATCGTGAAATAATAAATTAATAATCCCAAATATTCTGTAAATTTATTATGATTATTAAAATTCAATTACACACCAAAGTTTTTGTCAAATAAGAAGTGCACGTATCCCATGTGCTTACACATGACTTATTATATCTTCATAGAGGTAACAATCATTTTACATCGCCATTTCTAATGGAAATTAATTATAATGTGTTTTATGGTAATATATGATATTTATGATATAATTATACTTATATAATAATAATAAGATTTAAAACTTCTTAAAATCCAATCTTTTTGGAAAAGATAACATCACTCATGCGTATGTGTGGAATGCGATCTATACGATGAAATGTTACACATTTTTCATTTATAATTTTCATTGATGGTAATAATGATTCATTTTATTAATATATAATATATATGAAATAAACATTATATGCTAATAGTATATTATTATTTACCAATATTTCATCCAATCAACAGAAAAATTGAAACATTGTTAATGCATATGTACGACCTACCAACTCCATGAATGGTTTAATTCAATTTTTTCTCTAATTTTTATGAAAAATTATAAACAGATATTTTATGAATATATATTATCATTATAACCTGATAAAAATTATAGTACTCATAAGGCCATAATCAATTTTTGGCCACCAAGACTACCGAACTGAACCATGATTAAAAAACAAAGCATTTTTCACTCAGAATAGTGATTAAAACAAAAATACAGATAAATAGGTAATAAGATGTTATAAAAATCCATAAATCATTTGCTAGTTATATTTTTATGGAATTAATATTAATAAATCCATATTTATTATAAACGTGGTTTGAATGTGAATATGTAATGAGGAGACATGATGTAAGGATTTTTTTACAATCACATCATTATTCGAAATTTTTCATATTTGTGCATTTGTTTTGGATAATTTTACTTAAATGTGAGTGTTTTAATTAAAAATAAAAAATGCATTTATGTATATCGTAAAATTGTTTTGAATTTTTCCCATGTTTGAATTCTTTCAAAATATTTTCCCATTATTCTTGTTGTCATTTTCTCAATGAGGTTCTTTATGACTTTTCTGAAAAAATAATTAAAGAATGTTTTTAAATCTTATACAGAAAGAGAATATTTTACCACATTCATGATTCTTTATTGCTTTGATTCTTAATTTATAATATTAAGTGGTTCTTTAAAAGGAATTCTTTTTCCTTTACTGTGGAATGAATTTTTTAAAATGATTTCATAATACAAAGGATATTTTTATCTAGATTTATTTAATAATATAATTGAAAATAATTTTTCATATTAGATAACATTATTTGTTGTAACTTATATTTTATTGGGATATTAACTTGGGATACCAAATTTATTCATTCTCTAGATGGTTTATGTTTAAAATTCAAGGATGGTTATGAATATTTTTTAGTCACCATGTGTTAAAATGTATTAAAATTATTATGAAACCTATTCATTTTCTTATGTTTTGAAGCAATCAATAATTTATGTTCTTTTTTCACACATATGTATAGTATTCATTATGTGGTTGGTGGTATGTATATCTCACTCCAATTATTTGGGTGAGGAAGGATATCTCATGAGAGAAATATTAATGTAATGGGGAGTAAACCTTGTTTAGTATGTGATATTGTCTACGATGATAGTATTTGGAGTAAAACATAAATTCTATGATGGTTTGGAGAGTGATGACATTATACTATCATGGTCTTGGAAAAATACTGGACTAATATGGAAATGATTTTATATGATTATGTGTATTCAAAAATTTCATTTCATTTTCTAATGTTAATATCCCATTGATTAAGTTCCTCTGGGACTCATGTATTATAAACTATATAGGTTTATTCCATGACTAAATTATATGATTTTCTATATTTAGGTTAAAATTTTCAAATTCAATGTTTTTGTAATTATGTACCTATACTCATGTTAGTCATATGTTATCACTGATATATCTCATCTTCACACCTTCTAAGCATATGATATAACCCTTTTATTAAGATTCCCTTCCCATGGATATGAGGAAGGGTATTAAGTACGATACATTTAAAAGGATGCTATTAATGATGAAATAATTTGGATATAATAACGATAATTTATGAACAAGTTTTATATGTTTCCATGTCCCAAATGGAACTTAGCCTTTACGATCCATAGGGTTGTGTTTGTGTGGTGTATTTATTATTCATTTAAAATATTTTAATATATATATATATGAAAATTTTAAGATATTATAGTGTGCTTACATCCATATAACAAATGTAATTTTTTTTCATTTCTGGGAGTGCAATATTTAGTGGCGGTTTGTATGCATCAGGTGTTCTATGAAGATGGGATGAGCTTCATAACAGTTCAAGGAATTTTATCAATTTTTTATCTATTAATTTCATAGAAATTTATTTTTTATCCTCCACTAAATTCAAAATATCTTTATCATATTATTTATAGATTTTATCAGACCCAATAAATGACCCCATCATAACAATGAATGATCAACCGAAATATGGGTCATGTTAGAGGAACTAGTTGTCTTGTTGATGGATTTGTGGTGATCATTTTTCCCTGGTATATGGGATAAAACTATAAAATGTGTCAGGTTGAATCATATTTCACCTTGAATCATACTGTTTTTTTCACGAATCTTCTTGAGATCATGGCATGTCTTCCTTCCCCTCATACAGAGTTCTCTTTGTAAATTGGTTGTTTAAGAAAATAGAATACATTACATATGTGTAATGGTAATCTCATGAACTAATATTTTTTCTTTATAAAATAACTACCTCTACATATCTATGGGTAATCCATATTGAAAATTGTATCACTACACGAATTACGTAAAATATTAATCGGCTTGTACTTCATGTTCTACATGATTTTTTCAAATTGGAAGAGAAAATAATTATATTGATAATTTTCTAATTATGGGGAGAAAATGGGTTACGACCAATATTCTTCATCTAGTTTAATGGGTTTTTGATGATATTGACCTAGAGGAGAATTTTTATTGCCGCTAACATTGAATTTGACCCCCAAATTCATATCGTTTTTCAAGAAGTTATTATGAAGATTAATCTTTCACCAAGGATTCTACATTTTCAATTTTACAAAAAAAAAATAACTCTATTCATATTTGTTAATAACATTTATCCCTTATTTATATAGTTTGATAAAAAAAACTCATCTTTTTAGTTTGATGTGTTCTTAAAATTTGTTCACCTGAATAGTTATGCAGTAGGGAACACCACTCCTTAATCAAGTCAAGGGATGGTTATCATTTTGAACGTAACCATATCGTCTTAGATAAACTATAATAATCCAATCTTATCAAATAAAATTTATATTCAATATTACATTTTCATTTATAAATATCTCTTTATGTGATTCCACTGGATGCTGGTCCACAAATTTGGATATGTAGGATTGTGGGATCATTTAAGATGAATGGGACTAGTTGTTCTGGGTGGTTCAGAATTGTGGTTAAATTTTATGTGGTAAAATTCCATAAAATCATACCAATTGGTTTGGATTTCTTAGTTCAGAGTGTATAATCTATCCATGATCTTTCTTTAATTAATCATTTTTGGGTGTTTCAACACCAACATCATTCACCAAATATATGGAAATTTTAGGATTAGTTTCTTAAATATCTACTAATAATGGAGAATTACAATTCTTAGTAATATGTATGAAGAGTTCTTTCCAACATATAACATAAGGGAAAACACTGAATTTGTTTATCAATTAGTGAGATACCTAATGATAAATGTATAGAAGTTAATGAGTTATCCTCTTTAGGTCTATTAACTCATTTTATTTAATGACAAGATAAAGCTATTCATGTATGATATTTTTATGAGGCCAATGTTTTGGCATAATAAGACACAAATGACTAAAAAATATCAGGATATTCTAGGTTCATAAGAGGAAACTCTCAAATAATTTTAATATAATACATGGGGATATTGGATCATGCTAAATATATCTCTATACATTGTTCTATAAGTATTATTCTTCATAATTTTTAGTGTATGGATCTTTACATCTTGTGATGCATATACTAGTTTCAAGGATTGCAACGTGATTATGGTTAATAGGTTGGCAGGAGGGAGACACTATCATGCTAATATGTCCCATATTATTAATTATTTACTAGTTGTTGGGTCTTATGAAAGAGATAATTTCCCTGAGTCTCCAAACTAAACTATTCATATTTTTATATGTATGAGTAGAAGAACACATTAAATTCTATGTGTATATGTATACCATGACGATTACTCCTTCCTTTTACTATGCATTTCTCAACATTGATGTTGTTCACCTAACATCTATAGGTGTTGATCATTTTATTTTGTTTCTAAATTAACCCGTATTTTGTTCATTCATTAACTATACAAAAACTTCTATTCTACTAATATATAATTATGAAGTAAATTCAAACTTATTTTCAACATCATCTCATTATATGATATGATTCAAGGAGATCTAATAGTTGAGGATACCATTTTCAAGTCGTATGATCGCTATTGTTTCTCAAGGAAAATGTTTTTTATACAATACATTATTTCCTTACCTTTCATCAAGAATAATATTGAATCACAAAAAATCATCATCGATGAACTGTGGTTAATGATTATGTTTGATAACTACAACAATAAAATTATTTTACATTCCAATGATGATCCAACCAACTTTTCATGGGGTTATTCCTAAATTGGGGGAGGGATATCCGTATATTATTTTGGGGAAACAAATTTTATGGTCGAATAAACTAATAGATAATCCTAGTTCCTTACAAGTCATGATTCTATCACTAATTTCAGATGATGATAATAATACATTGAAACATTACAAGATTTGTGGTTCGGTATTGTCTCCACGTTCCCCATATACTGGGAGTGGAGACAGCCTAACAATTTTGGATAACATTTTTACACACCCACTAACATTGTACCCAAAAATTAGTGTCATCCACATCAATGATAGATTTCAAAATTACTGTCTTAGGCCCTAATATTAAATAAGAAGAAATGATACATGACATTCCCACAAATAATTGTCAATTTGGATCAATCTAATCTGATGAGAATGTGATCCCATATTATATACCAGTAGTAGTGCATGACCATAGTCCACATTCCAATGATTTCTTCGAACATCAAACCATGTTGAAATGGGATTGGTTCCAGATTTACACAATCATCACAGAGACTCCTATATAAATTATTATTATAAAGAGGGAACCATTTGTAAACACTTACATGTAATATAGAATGGTGTGTTTGATTACCAACAATTTCATGTACATATTTATGAAGTACTCATTTATTGTGAGAATTTGGTTAGAGTTTAATGAAAAATTTTAAAGATTAATCATTCCAACCATAATGTGGTTTCATTGATGGATGTAACTACTAAGTTTCATCATTTATCCATTGAGGAATATAAATTTAATTCATGGATTTCAATATAGAATATACAGTAGTGAGTGTATGAGGATCACATGGCTAGAGTTATGAAAAAACATTCATCAATGAATTAATGTATGGAATCCATATGATAAATTGGTTGAGACCTATATTACATCATTAGGAAAACTCATCCATTAGATAATGTTATAGTAGGTTGAGAATGAATATGAAGAATTCCCTTAACTCCATGTGGTAGACATTAGTAAATTTGATGAAAAAAACTACTCAAGTTTTATTATAGTTTTTACATATATTTCTTTTTAATCAATGTTATTAGGGAGAGACTCGTTTGTGTGAAAATTACCCTTCCTAATAGTTTTATAGTGAATGGAATATTTTTTTGTTCGTATTTGATATTTTTATCATGATGCTTCATATCGGCCTGTAGTCATTCAAAATTGTAAAATCAAGACATCCCGTATCATTTGACTATCGGGAAATAAATCAGCTATAATTATGAACATTTATACTAATTTAATTTTATTCATTTCTATTAGAGTGTATCATGTATATATATAGGTATAATTACAATCGATGTAATACCATTGTTGGGTTTCATGAAAGAGTGAATGATCAATCTTCATAATTTTTTAATATAGGATCTGTAATGTGCCGAAAATATGTTTTTTTATTTTAATTGATTAAGGCGCCTAGAGAGAATATATTAGACATTTCATGGA
This sequence comes from Viscum album, assembly GCA_963277665.1. Classification (NCBI taxonomy): domain Eukaryota; kingdom Viridiplantae; phylum Streptophyta; class Magnoliopsida; order Santalales; family Viscaceae; genus Viscum; species Viscum album. Next base: position 974,372,200 of record OY728133.1, read on the forward strand.
AAAAATTATGGTCTCAAAAATGTTTAGTCATTCTCTTTGGCCACCACAATTATTTCCTATATATGATATCAAGAAGAAATAATGTGCTGGATTCGTTTTTTTTAGTGATTTTCTATTGATGATTTTTTACTTGAGTAGTTTTAAATATGCTTCCATTATAATCATATGTTAATTATGGATGGATGAGTATATCTAATGTTTTATGTAAAAAATTATTGACCAGAAATTACAAGTAAAAATCTTCCTTATCAAGAATTCATTGACATATTTTCGATTTGAGGAGAGAAATAATAAACCATAATCTTTTAGCATTAAAAAAACAGGGGTATCATGGGAAATGTTTGGAAGAGATGTATATGATCCATGTTCTAAATGTTAATTTTATTACAATTCTATCATGGTGGACAAAAACAAATTTTTTTCTCCTAGGAAATAAGATTCCTCTAGTTAACTAACCCTAACTTGGGAATATATTATTCATAGCCACATCTAAGAATATTTTGCACAATCTAAATAGAGGTGTTCATTAAAGAAGTAGGTTTTTATCAAGAATAGTGTAAGAGTGTTTGAGGAATTTCATTTCTCCAACGATAATTGGTGGGAAGGGTGGATTACAAAATTGGGGTCCATCTATGAAGTACGATCAGAAGTATCATTGTCATAATTGTGAAAGGATGCAATCCCCCTATTTAAAATTTATTTGAATGAAGGGAATCACATTTCTTAAATAATGAGTTTACAAGTTAGAGGAACACATGCTAGGATTCCTTTCATGGATTATTAAAAAATATATGTATGGTTATACTATTATAAGGAATTCAGGCATCATTATGTATCTCGTTGTCATGAACCATCCCATTAGGGACTGTTCTGTGACTCTTGATGTCTAACTACAACAGACCTAGGGTTGACAACTAGCACCGAGTAGGCATATCACTATCACAAGAGGCATTACTGTAAATTAACTATGCACATGTACACATCACCATGCCTATAATATGCGGAAATTTAAAATAATGGACATACTATTCATGTATACATTGAAATATCAAAACATGAGAAATATAAGAGGTATTGGAAAGTAAAATGGTCCAAATACATAACCCCCAAAAATAGTTTGAATACAAGTTGAACCTGAAAGTAATGATGTGAAATATTTTCAAGATAATTTCGAGAATATACAATGGCCTATCAAAATTAATAAGAAACACCTAGTACAAGAACAAATAATACTCCCTCAAAAGCTTGATCATTTTCATAATACACAACATCTGTATGAAAATCTCGAGTATAGTTGAGTTTAAAAATTCCCTGAAGCAAACCCCTAAATCACTGAAAATGTAATGAAATGAGTCCCAATATTCTTTACATTGGTATATTTCTACTCAACACAAATATAAATAATATCCAGATATACTCAAAAAAGAACTATAATCTACTAGTAAAGTGACAACTATAATTTCAGTGTTGGGAAACATGATTGATTGTTTTACATATCACTCATCCATTATAACACACTCCAAGAGTTAGATAACACCAATGAAATCTATGTACAACCTAATTCTTGTTAGGTATCTCCATAAGAAGGATACATTACAAGTCTGAAGAGAACGTTATACAGTTAGGGATAACACCAAAGTCCGTGGGGTATACCAAAACTCAATATAGAAAAACCCTATATTTATTGGATTAAAGTCCATATAGTGTGGTTCATGATGATATCAGGAACTCCACCTAGGGTCTGATGTTATATGAAATCTAACCCTTGGCCTCACAGAAGGATTCTAGAAACTCTCCCGAGAATGTTGGGGTAAAGTGATGACTATCGAATTTGTTTTAAATGATTCCAAACTAACCCTCATTGATTATATTAGTGAACATTTAAGAATTTTACCACTCCATGATGATAATGAATAGGGATATAAGTCATCTTAAAGAGAGTAAACCTTTTGTACTACGAGTACATGAAACGTTTCATAGTCACTTGGTCATACGCATGTATCTCTTCTCATTCGCAAGACTATATCAAAGTAGAGTGTTTATATGATCCCATGTACTATTGACCATGTCCAATAACATGGATCGGCCTCTCTACACCAAGACCGAACATGTCCATGTTTGAGTTCATAATGTAGCCATGAATGTGTACTCTTGGATATATTTATGTACCCTTTGAGGTAAATTCAGAGCTTCTTGATCAATGCACATGATTTCTGATAGAGATAGAAGACATGTGATATTTAATGTCACTGTGGTAACCCTAGACTCCACACATGGGGTTCCAAAAGATGTCTATTTTTTAAATACATGTAGTGTAGATAAATATTTTCTATAATCCTCTATTCTTCCCCCCACTGTATTTTCCACTCATCGAAAATAAAATCTGAACCTGAATCATTCATGGAAGCTTGAATCTAATATTTTTGTGCCTTGATATTATCTCTCATTAGGATTTGGTAATCGTATTTATATGAAAATCTTATAAACTCAGTCCCCATTATTTTCATGTGCCCCGTTCGAACCTGGAAATCTCCAATATGGCATTCTTCTCTCATAACCTCCATAAAATCATGATATTCATGCCATAAAAATGCCAAATCTACGATATCTAAATGACACGCCATGAAAAGGGTGCGCATCATTCTTTTTCTAATGAATTCATAGAACCACCAATCAAACAAAACCCAAATGATGAATAAATGTAGAATAATGGGACAGAATAGAGAAACATGTTAAAGAGGAATGATCCTCATCCATGATTTGATTTCCTCAATCCATTTTCATTAATATGAAAAAATAGAACCATAAAAACCTAAATAATTCACCAAATAAATGTCTACAAAAAACCAAATCCAGTAATTTGATCGATATTAAAATCAATCTAATGGTCCTATAATTCATGTTCATTGTAGAAATAAACAAAGTGGAAATTATCACAAAAAATAAATATTCTACCTTGATTTATGTCATCCACTGATGAAGAAAAATGCTAAGTCGTTGTACTTGGTGAGATCCTCTGATTCTTTTTCACATCAATTGTTGATATTCTATCTGATTATTGTTTTCCAATGGGACCTTCTCCAAAGGATCTATAAAAATTTCAGGGAAATGTAGTGTACCCTTATATTTATATATAGATGTATGTTTAAGGGAGAATTTAGGTCCCTAAATCAATGAACGAATAAAAAAAATTATTTATTTATTTTATTCATTTTACACCTATAGTGAATTTTTTGATAACATTGTGCATCAATAATGTTTATTTTTCACATAATTTAATACACTACATTTTGAACAAAATGGTGCCCTTAGATATTCAAATATGGGCCCCTGATTGAGAGTTACTTCACTTTTCAGAAAAAATGCATGTCTGTGATAACAAAATATTTAGTATATTACAAAAAATTTATTTGGAGAACATTAGGAATAATAATCACATCTATCTCAGATCCTGATCTAAAAAAATCAAAACTACGCCCAATGATAAAACATGAAAAATTTGAGTTTTGAAATTCTTCTCACCTTGGGATTTACATCCCTAAAATTCAAAAAAATGCTAAAAAAATTGATAATGGTAGAAATCATAAATATTGTGAGTCATGATACTAGGTTCCCTCTTGAAGATTCATGTGCTACCACAATAATGGAACTATAGTAATCATTCTACCATAAAGGATCATCTCTCGTTGATCCCAAATATATATTGGTTAATCGAAAAATATAGCTCCATCCACGATGTATAGCATGACCATGTCAATAGCATGTGACAGATCATGCACATATATCCTCTACAGTGAATCCTAGAAGACTTTATTTACTAGGTCTAACTATGGAGGTAGTTCTATGAGGTATTACAGCTTAAACATTTTACACATTATATATAAAGGGATAATTATTTTTTGAGATAGCATTAATCCTTGGAAAAATATCCTTAATCCTAGTCAAGGTGAAACCCATAAGAACACAAGGCCAGCCTCCTCAAACTAAAAACGAATCAATTGTGTATACACATATGACTTAGGAAGGATTTTTTTAGTAATCATCTTTGACTAGATGTTTTTCAACTTCCATAGAGTGGTTCAAACCAACTCTAATCCTATAAGTGTTGACCCTCAAGGTTTAGTAAATAAAAGTGGTGACTTGCAGGGTTTCCAAAACAAGGCCTCAAATGGGTGCCATACTAATGGTTGAATGATATGTGTTGTTTTTATCAAAAATACCCCATGTGTATATGACCCTTTAGAATACTACTAAATTACATCATGTAATCCCAAAATGATACCTATATGACCAAAATGATTTTCTCAGTATGTCCATATGTTTGTTGGTGAAAATCCATTCTAAAATGTAGCTAACTCCCATATTCCTCAAAAAATACCATCCATAACTAAGATGTGAAATGAGAATCACGGTCCAAATATTTATCAATAGAACTCCTTGGAGTTTCACTATCTCATGCACGTTATGGAATCTCATACCCTCTACTGAACTATGCTTTTGAATATATATGATGTGGGACATCTTAGCATAAATAAAATGTATCAAGAGACAAACTCTACAAAACAATTATTCTTCCCTAGCTACAAAAACTTAAATATGAGGTTCTGGTACACCACTTCAAGAATGGATTTACTTCTAATCTATATATATGAAACACTCCTAGAACCTAAACCCAAAACATCACTGATAAGATATTTCACTATATGAAAACAATGAAATGTTACCCCCTTCAAAACATCCATTAGGGGAATGTCTCATAAGTATTTGAATTTTTATGGATCAATTTCATCATCACAAAGATGTGCCTCCCTCAATCACTATACTTTTATAGGGCTAAAATATATTTACTAGATTTATTCTGATTCATCTCCACCCACAGATGAAAATGGTAATGAGTCCAACTTATTTGATTCTTCATATAGAAATAGTGAATAAAGATCTTGTGCTAAGATAATCTTCTACTACAATCCCATTCCTTGGTGTATAAAAAATATAAAATTTATAATCCTAATAAACATTTATTGATCACCACTATCTCATGATAATAAAATTATAAGAGAAGATATAAATAAGTCTTTTTTCTGAATAGATGATAAACCCCTCACCCATTAGGTAGTGCCACCACATCTTAAGTGTGAATACTATAACTACTGACTGAAGATTATGGCTTAAATATCTCTCCTCACGTGGTCTCAACTAATGTTAACCACCACAAATCACCGCCTTCCTATACCTTAGAACACAACCAATCCCAGTTTATGATTCCTCTCAAAACAATACATACTCGATACACTCTTATGAAAACATCAAGATTAGAGCACTCGTCAATCAATGTTTCAAATCCTAAAAATTATTCTAGAACCTCTTTTTCTACACAAATGACATCATATTTTGGGAAAAATTTTGATTGGGATATTATATATAAGATATACTAGGAATGGATCTTTAATTGTATGCTATAAACCCTAGGAAGATCCTCATATCTATTATGCTCCTGGGTGGCCCACAGGAAAACACTACCTTGACCATCACTAGGTTCACTAACACACCACCCACTGATATAACATAACATAGAAATTGGAAATCATAAATAAATAATGGGGACTTCTAGAGCTTCCCATAAATATGGTGAACTTGGAGGATGTTCTAGGTCATTTTCAATTGTCTCTCATGTTCCTCCTCAGACATCAAGTGCACTAAATTTTCATCAATACTGATCAGCACAACCCAATTTAACAATGAATGAAATACATGTTTCTAAAGTCCCATGAACACTACTGGGTAATTCATTATTCCAATGTGCATCCAAAAGTACTCATACATACCATAGATATAACCAAATATCATATTAGGTGTATTCTCTTCCCATTCTAGCAACTGGTGATATCCTGACCTGAGGTGAGTCATCTAGAACCATTATTCCCCTATAAAATGATTAAATTGGAAATTGGTATTAGGTATTGGATACATTATATTGATAGTAATATTTTTTATTCAATATATGTCTACATATAACCTCACACTCTCATCATACTTCATGGACAAACCTGTGGAAGTCTAGGATGAAAGAATAGGTCAAACAAAGACCTTCTTCTACATGTCTTCCAACTAATCCCTCAACCCATGATGCACTATGGGAGTGATCTGATATACTGGTGTAGGCATCAATGATTCCTCACATTATAGACCAATATATAAGTGACTATCTCATTAGGGAGGTAATAATGGAACATACATAGGAAATATTTCTCATAATCCATCTCCCCTTCTCGCAATTGAAAACTCATGTAATCCACTATATCAGGGGTCATTCAATCCCAAAGATGAGTAAAGAGCCTCACCCTTCAATGTATGAGTCCATCCTATTTTGAATGGGTTTTTGTTTCACAATTATATAAAAATCGACCCCCATAACTGAAGACACATGAAATAACCCCCTGAAGTAGTCTATATTGGTATGAATTAACTATAAATACTCTATATATATGATGTCTTCCAAAGAGCATATATAAAAAACAATGAGATCCCAACAGAAACTCTCAACTCAAAGAGTCATATTTAACTATGGGTATAAGTTAATAAATGCTAATTCATGTCCAATAATAGTCTTCAAATGAAATATTTGATATAATGGGGAAACCATAATGTATAATTATCTATAAAGATATGTTAAAATAGATGAATTATAATATACGTTGTCTATCATTACTACATATATGGTACAAAAGAGATAGATCATAATGTTTATCATTCATTTATTGATTGTTTCATAAACCTCAATTGCCTATAATTGTCATCTCCCCTCTCCTCCAGATCTTTGGGCCTATAATGACCCAAATTGGGGTGGTGGTGGTAATATGTCCTAGATTATACGACATCCTTCCAATCTCCCATATCCAATTCTATATCCTCCACCCTAATAATCTATCTTCTTCTACAACTACCTATTCATTAGTATCCCACCCCTTTCAAGATGTTCGCAGTCATAACATGAGTAGAACCACCTATCCCTTTGCTGACTAAACACCTCACGTTTGACTTAAACCAAACAACCATCATCCTCTAACGTCATCTTGAAATTACTCACATGTCCATGTCATTGATACTGATGTCGAATCCCTATAGCCAAGGTCTCTACTTCAATATGATCATTGTCAACCACCACTTATTGTGAATACCCATCCATGAACCTATTGACCACCCACACATAACCTAAAAATCCATCCATGATTTTGTGGAATTTTAATTTGAGGTATCTCTTTTGATGGGGAAATAAAAGACTTATCTGGTTCCATCAAATTTTTTTTACATGGCAGATATCTTGGTGATCATTGTGCACCTCTCTGTATATATGCATATGTATTCGACCAGACAGATGGGAATCTCATGGTCAATACCAATTTCAGTCAATGTGTTATCTAATATAGTTTGCATACCGTTTGGGGTGGTAACATGGGAAACATATTCATTCATTATTATCTTCTATTTTCTCCAATAAAATTCTCCATCAATGTACATAGACTCAATCGAATGAGATAAAGATTTATCATCATAGAGTGTACCCCTATTTCTATTAACATTACAGTTAATAGATTGGTGATATGATGAAGAAATATCAATGTGTGATGTATACAAGACCTGTTAAGCATTAAAGTGTTTGTTGTATCTTGTCGAATGACTAATAATTTTGAATTGGAAACTAGGTCACCCAATTTTTATATTATACTAATCCAAAATTCTATTTTTCTCTATTATCATATCTCTTTATTGTCATAGGGGAAGGGTATTTGTTATCACAACAACAACATAATTTATGAATCATTCATATTGAAATGAAATTGATTCGCAATCCTTTCTTAGTAAAATATCATCTTATTTCATTGTCCTCTATTTTCCCAACAAATACTGGGTTCTAAAGATTTCCTAAATCACAAAATCATTATCTTTTTTGGAAAATTGGAAATAGAGTTACATCCATAGGGTAAATCTCTGCTATGTTTTCCAAATTAGTAGTGAACTCAAATTGGAAAAATTAGTTTCATATCATATCCACCAAAATTTATTCTCTGAGGTCCTTTCATAGTTTAATAGAATCCATAATTGAGAAATTTACTAGAAATGAAACCAACTATTTTATTATTTCATTCTTCTGGGAAAAATTCTAATATTTGACTATTGTGAGGTGTTACCTAGTATAAAATTTATATGTTGAATTTCATAGTGGTAGACATGTTATGAATTTGAGAATATATTGAAGGTCATTATGCTTTTGTTAGATTAGGCCGAAATACCATTCCAACCAACTAGGGCTAACAAAAATGGTTCAATAATTCCATTCAATCATCTAAAAAATGTTACCCAAATTATTTTAGAAGATTCATGTGTGTCTTAATATTAATTTTGTGATCTATGAAGGGGGTTTCAAGAAGTTTTGGCTGAATAAATGGCCTTCAAAAAAATGAGTTCGGGATATTGGTTTCAACCATTACTAATTCATTCCATACCTCTATGGATTTTATGACATGTACCTATTATTTCCCAACATATAATATAAATATAAAAAACATATCCCTAATTTCATCAAAAATGGGACCCATTAAGTAAATGAAAATAATGTAAATTTAGATTAAATTTTTATTTTGGGAGGAGTATTCTTGGTGCGGAAATCCTTAAAATACTAATTAGAGGGTTAAGGACTATTCCCCAAGGATTTAAGACTTAAATTATAAAAGATTCATGTTCGTATTTGGAATCTACATAGGTTTTGATCCTTTAAATGGTTTTTACCACATTGGGTTGGTATTTTATTAGATGATCAACTTTATGAAGACTGTGGTGTCTGTAAAGCTGAACGAACTATAGTAGAATAGAGTGGGTGAATGGTTGGACAATTCGTCAAGAAAGAACAATATCTTGAGACCAATGGTTTATTCTTGTGGTCATGGAAAGATTTATATTTTATGAAGCCTTCTTTACAACAACTTTACTCTTAGGTTCTTCTTTTGTAATGGTTTTAGAAACACATTCCACTTGTGTTTGTAGTTTTAAAAGCATCGCATCCTTATATACAACTAAATTTTCAAGTAAAAATTTTAATAGAAATTAATCCTTGAAGGAGTTCCCCAATGTTCCATGACAGGTGAAACAATTTGTGTGATCATTGATACAAATTTAATCCAGCCTCTTAGTCTCTATAATTCTTAATAAACTCTTTTTCAAGGATATTATTATATAACCTAGAATAATTTAATATATAAAAGAATTAAATATTTTCTTCAAGTTTTCAAATAGAGATATTTTTTTCACCATACCGTTATCCCAATGAGGGTATTGTTACTAATGACTACATTTATTAGGAAGTTCAATGTAATTTTTCTTGGGCTTCAAAACATGATCCATTTTGAAGGATGATTTTAAATTGATGGTTTTACATTCAAATATGAATATTCATTTTCTCTAATCAATGGGTGTTATTATGGATTTAGTAGAAATTTATATAATAAAATCATCCAACCTCTATTAAATTGAGTTAATATATCTTAACATTATTGGATAATTTATTAGGACGAGTGTAGTTTGTTTCTCATCAAAATGGTTTATAATGATATGACCCAAAAAATACTCTTAACAAAGATTCTTGTTAAGGGATTATGCCATACCCTTCAACCGAGTGATAAAATAAACAATGCTTTAGTATTATTTTCTATAATAGTTTGGAGGTTTAATATTGTTGTGTTAAATATAATAGAATCTTTTTTATAAAAAACCTATTAGAAATGATATTTCCACCCTTTGATAAATATGTATGGTAAAATAGTATACATGAAGATGGTTGGTGACTATAGGGTTTTAAAGATGCAGTGAATCTAGGTATCCTCTCTCTACTTAAGAGTTTCCATCGCGAGACCACATCCCAACATGAAGTGTTTCAATTTTTTTAGATTCCTCAATATATTTATTGTATGAAATGTAGGATTCAAAAAATTTAGCGGGGAATATTGCATGCATCCCTTATGGGTGTTGTTTCCTCTCCAATTGTATCGGTGCATATCAAAATTCTATAGGTTCTAATCAAATATACAATATCTCAATTATATTGATGAGGTTTTGGATATTTCTAGGTGTATGAGAGACAGAGCAATAGGAACAACATGTTAGGATAATTATGTTGGCCTTACTGGTATCCACAACTAATGATCTGTATGGGCTAACCTATGAGGATGTGTCTAACATAGATCTATTCATGCCCCTAATGTAGAGAACACTAGGCATCCTACTACCTTTGTGTCTAAATATATTTGTTTTTGACACCCTGGTGAAGTAGAGGGTCTATTTTTTTTATGAATATGGTTACCTTGTCAAAGACAAAATCCCAAAAATTATTATTAATAAAAATTATATTAGTTTAAAATATGGTATTTTTGTGCAATCTCTCTCAAAAAGGGGAAGTAAATCAACCAAAAGGTCATCCAACCTGGTGGTGACATGGTTGACAGACATATTTGAAAGTGCATCTTCCAACTTATTCTCTTCACAAAAGGCTGGAGTAATAATACCATTGATGTGCATGGGAGAATGAATATATTCTATCCAATGTGTTGTAAGAGGCCACTCATGGTTCATCCCACCCTTCCAAATAGCTTGAATGATGGTAGTAAAATCACAGTCAATCAGAATATTGTTCCAACCATGGTTATTGGTGAAGGAGATAGCATATATCACCCTCATCATTTCTACCTCTAGATTCTGGAAGATGCAACAAGTTCCATATAAACATCCAAGATGCTAACTAGATTGTTTTTAGAAAATAGCACCACACCCCGAGGGGCCTAGGATTCCTTTATAAGCACCGTCAAATTAACATTAATCAAGATGGGGAGAGGATCTTCCTAGAACACATAAAATGTGAGATTACAAGGACGACAGATACTATTAACCCTATGCCGATGCAGAATCCAAATGTAATTCACTACATTTTGGAAAAATACATTTTAAAATGAAGACTATTCCTGAATGGTAATGATGATCTTCTTACAACCTGTATTTATTCAAATGGAGTTTTTATTTTGAAAAATTTAATTCCTATCATACCATATCACATGAATATGTTTAGAAACGTTAGTTATGAAAAGGATATTGATTTAAAGAGAGGCTTAAACCTCTACACAATGTTGATGTTGAGAGTTTATTGTGTCATTAAGATAATATCTTAACTGAAAGATGTCAATAAAATAATTTAACTGAGCTATATAAGGGGATGAAGAAAGAAAAATATGGTTAATGTATTCTTGATGCTGGTTACAATGAAAAATTTTAGAGAAAATATAGATCACAAAATACTAAAGACATGTGTCCGTGGGAACCCTCTTCTGAGAAATACACACTACTAGATTGAATCTATAAGGTCTTATCCCAAATTTTCACCATTTTAATAAAACTAAAATCATTTTCATAATTAATAAAACCATGTATGTAAAATATTTTCTAGTCAAGGATGACATTATGATCAGTTTTACAACATAAAAAACATCAGGGTTGTAAAAATGTTAAGTGTTAATGGAAGAAATAATGTTGTTGAGAAAATTAAAAATGTGAGAGCCAACTACATTCTCAATAGTTTAATTAGTGTGATCATGGATTTGATTGGGGGAAATCATAGTGATGAGAGGAGAGTTATTCCATTTGTCGAACCAGAAATTCTTGGAAGAGTCTCTTATCACCGTTCATATAGATTTATACATGATGTAGGAAAAATGATTCTTAATGGATATCCAAAAGGAAGATAACATGTAATTTAAATTTTCAGTCTTCTCTTTATGAAGAAATAAATTTTTTAGGAAATCAATTGAGTCATATTTGATATGAATAAGGTTCTAAGTGAGTCTATATTGTAAGTCCTTAATAACAAGTTTGAATTTTTTTTATATCGAGAAAACCCTCTTCAATGGATTGCAAAAAGTTGACCAAGCTATAGTCACCAGTTTCTATTCAAGGGTTATTCCACTCAAAAAATGTTTTTATGGCAACCCTAATTCATTTAGAAGGACAACATGACATTTATAAATCATGAATGAGTATAAAAATTTAGATTCCATCATATTTCTGAAATGTAAAATATTTCAAGCCATAGAGAGGGATTTTTCTTTACATGATAAAATATGGTGGATGATTTTCTCAATGGTTTTAGAAAGTTAATAGGCATTGGGTATGCCCCATAAAATGGGAACACCATGGTTGTCGAACAGATGATATTCTTATTTAATTCCTCAATCATTAATAATATTGTATTTTCTATTAGCAGGAAATAATTTCCCAAAAAATTTAAATGATTGTTCCAACAAATGATTTAACCTGAAATATCTTTATAGTGTTAGAGGGATCATTAAAAATTTTAGATTTTCAATTTGAACTCTTTTAAAAAAGGATGATATCATCTGAATATAATAGGTGTGAGGGAACATTAAAATTCATAAAATATTTATTTGGATTAAAATATATTATCTCGACAAGTCGATCGATCAGTCTACTTAAGTAGTCTATTCAATCGAGAAAAGAATGTCAGAGATAGGTTCACCTTATTTTATACCTTTGGTGCATTTAATTAAACCCTTAGGATATTCATTAACAAGGATAGATATGTAGATTGAGTTGAAAGGATTTTTATTTCTACTAATAAATGAATCATTAAGACCAATGATCCGAATAACCTTGAAAAATTCCTTATTATATAAACTCATTTACTTAATTTCTACAGCATTCAAAGAAAATATTATCTCATGTGTATGAGGTTCAACCACTTCTGGTGGCAGTTGAGATGTAGCCATAACATTACAATTTTCATTAGTTTATGCTCATTGAGGAGGTGGTAGTGGATAATTTTAGGGATTTACCAATGTCATAGAAATCCTTTGGTTTCATGTATGTATTTATTATTTAGTCATTATCATGTAGAACATATTTTGGTTTGAAATTTCATATTCTTATTCCCCTATATTGGAATCATGTTCTATATAACCATTATGGGCAGTCTTAATGAAATCCAATGAAACATAATTCACCAATGTTTTCTTATTAGAGGTTGAATAAATAGTTTATTAGCAGGTCAATACACATTTTCAAGGGGAGTGGGGACCTTCATGAGTAGTTGTATTATAGTTAGATCACCATTTCTTACAGATGATGTGGTGTTATATCATCTCCTTTAATTATTTTCCTATATTCTATTGTCAAGGTGTGATTTATATGTAATATCCAAAAAGTTTAATCATACACATACCCAGTGAGGATGATGGGTTGTGAAATGGGACAAACAATGAGGGTCCACTAGGTTGTCATCCTACAAAATTGGAAATGAATTATATTAATCGGGAGGAGTTGAGAAAGAATTTCTAGAAGCAATAGTGGATGGGGTTCCCATTGATCTATTATAGGGTCATTTATAATTGGAGTTATACATTATATATGGGGCTATTATGGTTACAATTCACCTAGCCCAGTGGGATGTGGTCTCCCCAATTTTTTTGTAGCAAATCCTAACATAGATATTCATTTGATATTGTGAATAATCACTTGAACATTAGATCAATTCATTTTATACATTGCACTCGTGCTACATACATTTGAAAGTCATTCAATTATTTCATTAGTTTTCTCCATTAAGATATTAGATTGCTCAAACCTATCGAAAACATCATGGAAGAGTATCTCAAGGTCTCGATCTCTATAGTCTCGAAGCTTCCGTGATTTGGTCTGGGAAAATTCATAATGATTATACCATCTTCCATTAATGGGACTCATCCCTAATAGCTGACTTGAATAATGAAATTATAAGATTTATTCATTAGGATTATTTTTAGATCATTGATTGGGGTGCAGTTCAATGTTCTGTGTTTTACCTATATTTTAATATGAATAAAATTTTTAAAATTAGTTGTCTACTACCAAATTATTTTAACGCGTAAATAATTTCACATTAGAGCCCCTCAAGTAGTTTTCCTGATTTCAGGTTTCATGCAGATTTATGGGATGTTAAGTCGATTTGGAAATCGATTTCTTCAACTTTCATGAAATTATTTGGATATCCTTTAAAATGATATGATTTAACCTTAATTTTGAGAGGATATTTCTGTAGGTTTATTATAATGTTATACATGAACTCTTTAAGAAACACATTTGGAATGATATTTTGAGGGGTTCCTAATAGGAAAAAAGACCATTTTATTTTCTTTAGACAAAAGATTTCTCATACGAAATAAATATGCATTACATTATATAATATATTCATCTGTCTAATATTAAAAACAAATACATTTACCATCTACCTTGATTCAATTGGAGGGATTAGGGGGGTCCGTTTTGCTGTGCATGAATGTAGATGATCCCAAAGGGATCATAAAACAAATTTTTTCATTTGGCTACCACCCTATTGAGAAACAATATTGGTTGTTGATGATTAGACATTAAGAATGGAATTCTCTATCTTCCCATTAAACATATGATATGAGAGAATTATCATAATTCATTCATAAAGGTTAGAAATTTCTTTTGGAAATAATATGACCCTATGAAGAGGACATTTATAGTAAATTTTATTGTGGGGAGGGAAAAAGTCATGAATTACCATATGAACACAAATGGACTTATTATAAAATATAACATAGGTAGGGCCTTTATGGAGGATAATGGAAAAGTTGTTCAACATCATTCTAGATGACCATCTGACCATGTTGAGATCTTTCACTACACCCATCAAGAGATAGATTCACATGATCATTAATTTCAAAACCAGGTAGGAGTCCTTCATGATAATTATTTTTGTGAGGATCCTAAGAGTTGATGGAAACAATGTTATGGGGTTGGAACTTCTCAACTATAATTGTTGATTTTAGAATTTGGTAATGTATTAGCAATATCTTGGGCCATCATTGATGGATTCTTGATGACCACAAGAACACTGTTCTAGGGGAGAGCTTGATTATGGTCATGCCCTTGGATTTACAATTTTATTTTGTGAGACACCATTTTTTATTTTCTCCATGGAGGAATTGATGTCTCATGATATGGAATGTAAATTTCATACATCAATTCTTGTTTGAGTATCTATCAAGTTTCTTCCAGAATATGCCAAAAAGATTTTAGATTTTTTTTCAAAGATATATGCCTTATTTTTTGTGTTAGATGAATTGGATTGATAAAATAAAATTATAGAAGGTGTCTATTATTGATCCAATTTAACATTAATAATGGGATGTTGGTGATGAATATCTTGTATGGGAGTAGGAATATGCATATGATCATGATTTATCATCATGTAAAGTTGATAGAAGACATAAAATCTGAAGGTGTGGTTGTGTGATCAAGTCCTAGTAACTACCAATGTGATCATTATATCATTGAAAACATGTTGAATGTTAACAGTAAAATATTCTTCTCCCTCAATCATTACGAATTTTTAAGCAGAAACTTATACAACAATAACAAGAATATATGACCATTTCATAGTATGAGAAGGGATATATTCAATATTCTTTCCTCCATTTCATATCGATATGTATTGATAATAATTAAATTTAGTGGTTGGGATATAGGTCTACTCAGTATTTATTATTGGGATCATTCTACAGTTATATCTAGCTATCGAAAAACTATGTTTGATGGCATGATATGTTTGTGAAGGTATATTTTTCTTGGTCATAGTTTTACAAACTTACTTCATATGAGATTATATATTATAAATAGAGATATGGGTTTATTATAGGTTTCTTTATCTCAACCATTGATGCGTTTTCCTAGTTTATTGGGTCTGAGTAACCTTGGATGGAATTCTGAGTGTGTCACTATCATTACTATAAGGGTTTGATTCCATGAAAAATTGGTAGTAATAACATCTTGGATGGTAACTTTGGTTGGACCCCTTATTGTTGGAATTATTTCACTGGTGACCTCTTAATAGGCCACCCTATGAAGAGGGAAGAACTTATAATTACCTTGGGGGGATATGTGTTAGATATTAATTAATGTAGAAAGGGGAGATGTATAATATTTGGAGGTTTATCATTGTTGCGTGGATGGTGGGAAGGGTTTCATATTTTAGAGAGAGTCTGATGTGGCCTCCATGGTTGGGACTATACAAATCAGCCGGTACTCCCAAACTAGTGTATTTGAAAACTCACATTGAAGATGATGGGAATGCGATTGAGTAATTTGGATAGATAAGAACCCATGTTCCAAAAAATCCAAAGAATACATTTATTTTACCTGGTGAGACACCATTAGAATCAACGAGGGTGCAGAAGATGGGGCCGACATATACATATATATTGAAAATAGAACAGTGAAAACTATTAATGAAGAATAACAATAATTGAAAACATGAGAATTTAAGTTTCTTAAAATATCCATGTTTTTACACTCCTAATATATGATAATATTATGGAAATTAACATATGGATGAATATTTTGTTTTGATTATTATGCAGAATCATGTCTAATTCACAATTTCAGTTTTAGATGATTTTTTTGGAGAAATAGATTGACAATAGTATGACATATTTCTTTTTTAACATTTAGGATCACCTCGCGTCCACCATATTTTGTAGGGTGAAAGGTATCTGGTTCTCATAAAATTTATTAGGGGGGTTGAGTATGGTTGCACAATCATTCCCATTGTGGAACAACAAATTCTATTTTTCGTACTCCCATTTGGACACATTCCAAAGGGGATAATTCATGGAACTAAATAAACCAAATGGATTTAATATCCATGATGGCCCCTGGAATCACATTACAATGGTGATAACTCATTGGGAATATTAATTAAAAACACTTCTGAAATCACATTGTTTAAGATGATGTGATTTTAGGTTCCTCACACTCTTTTTTGGGGGGTTTATTTTTTATTTCGGGAACCTCTTACAGATTTCAATCATATTTTCAAGTACTTATTCTAAATATAGAATACAGAAAAGGTTTCCATGTGCGTCAGAATCATTGTTGGATTATACCCATTTGTGATTTTTACCATGATCGATGATTAATCTGGGATCGGTAAGTTGATGAATGAAAGTATCCATGGAATAGAATCAATGATTTAGATAATGAAATAAGATGCCAACAACCATTATATAAGATCTTGTACATCATGTTTATAAGTAATTTTATTACATTCATAATGAAAATAATACCTAGATCTTCAGTTTTTTCTTTGTTGATGATGTTGATCGTCTGGAATGACCCTTACACAATATCGTATTGTTCTTTCGAGGATCCCAACTAGAATCCCTCTTGAGGTGATTTGCATGTGCTCTAATGGCCTCCAATCGACACCACTCATTCTACGGATTCTAGCACAGTGAAGTGAGTGTCCTTTGTCAGTCGATCATGATTTCTTGTTCATCGGCCATTAAGAAAGTCTATAATATTGTATAGAGTAGTGAAGTTGATTTGAGAGAGAAATTTTTTATCTCCACAATTCTCAATTCTCCATCCATGTAGTTAGGTACATGTCACAATGGATCTATGTGTCCATTTATTGACATGGGGATTCATTTACAATATTTAATTGTGTAACATTAATTAAATACAATCATAACCTTAAAGAAAACACATTCAAATAAAAATAATACCACATCATTATTTATGGTGCACCAACATTCAAAAAATAGAATTATAAATTAAATTCCACGTCAAAAAATAATAGAAGTGTTATTTTAAGTCTTGTCAAATAGTTAAATAATTATTTAACATCTTCCAAATAATTGTCTTACTACCAGACCGATGTTGGTCACCTCGAACTCCACTTTAATTATTTGAATACACGAATAAATAAAGAATTAATTTATTCTCTTAAATAAATATTTAATTTACTAACTAGTAACTAAATATTTATCAAATGTTCAACAAAATTAATAAATTTATTTTTCCCACATTCAGAGGAATAAATATTTATTTAATTTATACACATTTTTTAACTTGAATAAAAATATTCCACTATCCTGAAAATAATATTTGTAAATTAAATTCAAAAATAATTTAACCAAGACCACCGAAAACACATAGTGTGTGACCTGTAGTATTATTTCTCCTTTTCATTAGGTGGGATTTCATAAAGTCCAAGAGTGATTTTTAGGAATTGACCAAGGCAGCCATGAGAAAGAACATAATGTCAAAACAAAGACATCTATATACAAACCCTCACTGTTCAATATAATACCATTGACATAATATATCATCAATAAGGTTTCATGATCATTTCATCAACATTTACACTTGATACTTCATTCATTGACTACCTGAAATAAAATCATCATTACACCATGTCCATGGAATTTCGCACCGTGGTTCTATTTCATATAATGTTATGAGATATCATCTTCTATAAATGTAAGGGAAAAATCCATCCTGGACTTATCCTTTTGTATCATTCCACTCATGACGCACCCAAAATACCCTACTTCCCACCAACTATTTCCATGATGTTATTTTTTAGTAAATCAAACTGGGCATGTCATTACAAGTATTAATGATAATCATAAAGTCTATGGATCATTACACATTCTCACCAATAGAAATATCCAATGACACCATAACATGTAGAATTTCTACTGGCGGGTTTGTTACCATAATATCTAAGCATGGAGGTTAATAAGTGTCATATTTTGGAGAGGAAGTATCATCTTCTTAGGAGTACTCACACTTAATAGTGGGCATGCTGTATATCCCATCATATTTTTTCAACCAACCGTAGATCTATATTTTAGAATACTGTAATATAATTTCATTGTTCTCATTATAGTTGGGAACTTCCATGGCCTTATCAAAGAACCAAGTACTCTAGGAAATTATTACCTCACAGTCAAGAATAATAAAGAACAATGTGTCATAATATGTATAATATTTAAATACATTAAATATATATTTAATCAATGTACTACCAGTTGGTTCCCTCACACCAAATCTTAAAAAAACTCACTTGGACTAGAGCCAGCTGCATCTAACTTTTTGAATTTCTAAACTCACATGGTGATCATGATTCTAATGAGACAAGGCATTAGACAAAGGGTCCAAAATGTTTTCATCCTATGAAATAATTCTCACTACAATGTCAGGAATATGAGAAAAAAATCCTCAAGAGATGATACATCTGAAGTATGTTCTTTGTCAGCTGATGTGACTTTGGGTCTTTTGTGAGATCCACCACTATAGTATTATCATAGTACATGGTGATGGTATCTTTAATCTTAGATATCACCTTCAAATACTAGATGAAGCTTCACATCTAAACTACATATTTAGATGCCTCAGAAGCTGGGATATACTCAGACTCTACTATAGAATCTATGACCAAACTCTTGTTTGAGATCATCCAGCTAACTGCACATCTATTCAATGTGAAGATGTATCTCGTTTTCCTGTTCAGGACATATTGATTAGTCTTAAACTAGCATCTGCATATCCTATGGTGACAATTTACTCATCTCCTACATAAACCATGAACATATCCTTAGTACAAATCATAAACTTTATGATATACTTGACTTCTATCTAATGGTGGTCACATGGGGTATCTTGATATCTTCCTACCACACTCAATGTGTAGGCGACATCCAACCTAGTAAATTACGTGGAATACATGATTCACCCAATCACTGATGTGTTTGGAGTCCTTGACATAATATTTCTTTCCCCACGTGTATAAGGACAAATTTTCATGGAAATATGAATACCAGGTTACATTGTCAACAATACATTCTTAGATTGTTCTCTATTGAATCTCTTCAATATCTTATCAATGTATATACTTTTGCATAGTCCCAATAATCTCTTGGAACTATCATGATGGATACTGATCCCAAAAATATATTCTTCCTCACCCATGTCCATTATGGAGAAGCATTGATTCAACCATACCTTAAGAGATTGTATGACTAGTATCTCACTTCTAATAAGTAATATGTCATCAACATATACTATTATGAAAATGACTCCACTCCCACAAAACTGTTTGTAAACACAAGGATCCCATTCATTCTAGATAAACCCAAATTTCATTATGGCTTTATCAAAACAAATGTTCCATGACCTGGATGCTTTCTTTAATCCCTAAATATTTTTTCTACAAATTTCATACCTTATTGAAATATTTTAGAGTCATAAACCCTTTGTGTTGCGTCATGTAGACATATTATTGAAGGTTCCCATCATGGGAGGTTATTTTGAAATCCAACTTCTAAATTTAATGTCCATGGTAAGTGGTAATAGCTTATAGATTTATGTGGTGTTTTAACATTGGAACTGGTGAAAATTTTTCATTGTAGTCAATGTCTTGATGCTTTTTGAACACTATTGCAACTAGTTGTTCCTTATAGGAACTCATTTGTATTTCCAGGTCCATTTTCATCATGAATACCCTTTTATAACCAACATTATTTACATCAACCGGTGGATATATGAAAAGATATAATGGGTTGAGTTATATGGAATCCTTTTATGAATTCATGGATTATTTCCACATAGAAACATCTGTGACACTTACTGCATAATTATAGGATAAAGGATAATTATTATCAAGAATAACGAGTCACCGTTTATGGTAAATAGAAATCTAAATTGTTCCAGTTCTCTAACATAACCTGTACTTCTATGTTATTCTTGTGTATCTAGAATAGTTCTTTCATACATGAGGCATTGTGGAATCTGATCCTATACCAACTCTTGTGTACATTGAGCATCAAATTCATCAAATTATATCTCCCTCCCACGATCTCTTTTTGGAGATGTGCTCCATATCAATTAATATGGCTTGTCATTCTATAATAAACCTTTTGTAAAAGGGGTTGAATAGGTAATATGAAATTTTTTCTAGGGGTATCCTATAAATGTACTCTTTGTGCCTTAGGTTTCTTTTTTGCGACCCTAAGAGGCCTTAAAAATACATCTCTTCCCCACACATTTATATTTGATAACATGGAATTCTTTCCACTCCAGAACTCATATGGAATTACATTTATCGATTTTGCCGGTACATGGTTTAGTATGTGTGATACTATTTGTAACGCTTATCCCATAAAGGATAATAGAAGACTCACATTACACTTCATTGATCTCACTATGTTTGACATGGTGCGGTTCGTCCTATCACTCACATAATTCCATTAGGGTGTGTACGGATGAGTGAGTTGGGATATGATCCAAAAATCTTGTACGTAATCAATGATGTGGTGATTAAGATATTCTTCACCTTGGTCTGAGTGGAGTTTGTATGTCATCATACCATTATGGTTATAAACATCATTCTTTTATTCATTAAACTTAACAAATGAATCTGACTTATACCCCGTTAATTATATATATTCATATCTACTAAAATCTTCACTAAAATTTTGGATGTATTAGTAACCTTCCCTTGCTTCAAGTAGAAATGGTCCACACAATAGGATGAACTAATTAAAGAAGATATTTAGCCCATTCACCTTTCCCACTAAATGGGGATTTGGTCATTTTTTCTTGAATACGTGGATATTATATACCAAGTTGTTTTAGTTCAAAAAAATATAAATATCCATCTTGATGTAATGTTTTTAACCGTTTCTCGTTTACATGACCTAGATGGTGTTTCCAAAGTTGGGTGTTGTATGAGTCATGTGAAGTATCTTTGTTATCAATTATCATTACTTTGATTTTGTAATACAACACATAAATACCGTTGTAGAAATATTCCCTACCAAAACAAATGATATCTTTATAAAATAAGAGAAATTAATTTCAAAACATGAATGCAAATCCATATGTATCTAATCTAGAGAAAAATATGTTCATAGTAAGATTCGGTAGATAATAACAACTGTTTAATCCCACGGTCATCCTAGTTAGAAATGCAATGTGGTAGTCCCCGACATCTATAGCAGCAAGTCTGGCTCCGTTGGCACCTCAGAGATCTATCTCCCCTTGGCCAATTTTCTAGAATCTACTTGGTTACTGTATTTACATACATATTTGAGCACCAAAAGCAAAATCTTATTCCCAATTTTTAGAAATATATAGATTGCATTCAATAAAAATCCACCGAAATCATCCACTAATTTATTAGGCTGGGTGCAATTCTTCTTCAAGTGGATTTTTTTTCCACATGCGAAACAAACAGCCTCATGTTCCATTTCCTCCCATTTGATCTTCCTTTTAATATAAGGTTGTGAGAATATTTGGGCTTAAACCTATTTTCATTTCCTTTCCTCTCATTTACTATAAGGATAGAAGAATTTTTTCACTTCACATCATGGTCCACTTGGATAATGAGGCTATGAAGATCAGAGAGAGATATCTTAATGTTTTTTGATAAAATTAACAAAAATGCTGGAGAATAATTGCTCGAGTGATGTGAGAAAGAGACCGATGCCTAGTTTATTAGGGAGTTTAAACCATAGATCCTGCAGACACTCAATGGAGCGAATGATCTTGACTACATGAGTCATAGCAGTTATTTCTAGTTCATCAGGAAGTTTAAACCCAAGAACCTCTAGACACTCATTCGTATGTTTCTCATATACTAGGAAATCCCCATCACTCTCCTTATTGGCAGGCGAATCAGGTAATGCTAACTCCAACACGTAAGACTTCTGTTTATGGTGTAGCATAACACAAAAGTGTCTAAACCATTCCTGGAAGTTACTTCCAGTTATGATGTTGTCTTTATCCATAATTGATCATATGGATAGTGTGGCTACAATGATATTTATTTTTAATTCTTCTATTAAAAGAGTATATCCTTTGTTCGTTCACGATTTCATTTTTATGAGAAAAATAAATTAACATCATTAAGTCTTATACTATTTTATCAAATCCCAATGGCCATCGTCATTGAACTCGGAATCTCTAGTTTCCATGAAATTAGAGTGGAAAGGATCCATATTGCCCTCAAATAACCCCAATGAGGTTGGTAAAACTAATTGAATGTATATAATTTGGAATTTCTTTTCGACCTATGGGATTCTATTACCATGATCTATCATTACTGGAAATAATGGCATTTGTGATGGGGCATTTACGTCGGGATCCCGTCACTAATAGGCTTTTGTGACGGGGGCCCGTCGCAAATAGCCCGTCGTGGAAAATGGCATCGCAACAAAAATTATTTGTGAAGAGCCTGTCGCGAACGGTATTATTTGCGATGACGATCCTTCCCCTCGTAAATATTAGTCCTTATATTTTTGAGAACTTTTTAAAATCGTATTTGCGACGGGCCCGTCAGAAATACTAATTGTGACGGGCCCGTCACAAATACCAATTACGACGGGCCCATCGAAATTCTTATTTTTTTAAACAAAATTTAAAAAATATTAATAAATTATTTTAATGAATATAATAATAATACTATTTGTCACGGGCATAGTATCCCGTCACAAATACTATAAAAAATAAAATAAAAATTTAATACATTATTTTAATTAATATAATAATAATCTAATTATAATTCAAAAATAAAAAAATATTAATAAATGATTTTAATTAATATAATAATAGAATTATAATTCACAAATAAAAATAATAAATTATTAATAAATTATTTTAATTATTATTATAATAATAGAATTATACTTCAAAAATAAAAAATAATATAATATTAATAAATTATTTTAATTAATATAATAATATTAGAATTATAATTCATAAATAAATAAAATATTAATAAGTTATTTTAATTAATATAAAAATAATGGAATTATTTTAAATTCAAATATTAAAATAATTCTAATATTACAAAAAATATAATTAATTTATAATATTATAAAATTTCACTATATATATAAAATTTAATATTATAAAATATAAATAATAATATTATTAATATTTTTATTTTTATTTCAAAATATAATATTATTAATATTTTATAATGAGACAGAAATTACGAATAGAAAAAAAATTCATATTTTGATTTAACAAATTTATAACATAAAAACAAACTCTAATCTGAAGGAGGGGGGAGGGGGAGGGGGGGTCTGCAGATGCTGGTGGAGGAAACTCCATCCCTAAAGCATAAGTGAGTCAGCGCATGTACTCCATCTGCTCCTGATGCTGCTGCTGCCACCGACTCATCTGCTTCTCGTACTACTGCTGCTGGCATCGACGCCCCTCCTCATGTTGCTGCTGCTGCTGCTGACGCATCTGCTCCTGATCCTGTCGGAGACTCTCTATCAGTGCAGTCTGAGATCACAACTGATCCTCACACTGTGTAGCAGAAGAAGATGCACGAGCTCATCTCGAGTTGGACGCCGACATCGCAACACTGCCATAATAATCTCTGGGAGTCAGTCGAGAGCTGATACCAACTACTCGGCCCTTCTCGAAGGCATACTGGGTGGCCTACATCCATGCCGCCTCATCAAAATGACGGCCAGTGGTCTGATCTGATGACTCAGCCTAATTATTGGTAATTATTACTAATTATTTGTAATTATTAATAATTATTGGTAAGTATTACTAATTATTGGTAATTATTACTAATTATTACTAATTAATACTAATTATTGGTAATTATTTCGAATTATTTCTAATTATTGGTAATTATTACTAATTATTGGTAATTATTACAAATTATTGTCAATTATTACTAATTATTAGTAATTATTGGGAATTATTGGCAATTATTACTAATTATTAGTAATTATTAGTCATTAATGGTAATTATTAATAATTATTTCTAATTATTGGTAATTATTACTAATTATTGCTAATTATTACTAATTATTGCTAATTATTACAAATTATTGATAATTATTACTAATTATTGGTAATTATTGGTAATTATTGGTAATTATTACTAATTATTACTAATTATTGGTAATTATTATTAATTATTACGAATTATTGGTAACTATTATTAATTATTACGAATTATTTGTAATTAGTACTAATTATTACTAATTATTGGTAATTATTGGCAATTATTTCTAATTATTAATAATTATTGGAAATTATTACTAATTATTGGTAATTAGTGGTAATTATTTCCAATTATTACTAATTATTCCTAATTATTACTATTAATTACTAATTATTGGAAATTATTACTAATTATTGGAAATTATTACAAATTATTTGAAATTATTACTAATTATTGGTAATTATTGATAATTATTGGTAATTATTCCTAATTATTGGTAATTATTCCTAATTATTGGTAATTATTCCTAATTATTGGTAATTATTCGTAATTATTCCTAATTATTCCTAATTATTCCTAATTATTGGTAATTATTCCTAATTATTGGTAATTATTCCTAATTAGTGGTAATTATTCCTAATTAGTGGTAATTATTCCTAATTTGTGGTAATTATTCCTAATTATTGGTTAATATTGACAATTATTTGCAATTATTGGTAAATATTGGTAATTATTGGAAAAAATATTGACAAATATTAGCAATTATTGAATATTGAGAATTATTATTAATTAATACTAATTATTATTAATTATTACTAATTATTGGTAATTATTATAAATTATTACTAATTAATGTTAATTATTTCTAATAATTAATAATTAATTCAAATTAATTTTAATTTTTCATAATTACTGCTAATTAATTGTAATTACAGCTAACTATTTTAAATTAATTAGTGTTTAATTGTCTCTAATTACTATTAATTATAAATACTTATTCATAATTATTTCTAATTAGAAATAAAAAAATATTTCTAAAAATTTAAACTAAATAACTATAATAAATAAAATAAATATGAAATTAAAATTCAGATAAAAACCATAAACTTTGTGTCAATGTCGAGCCATTGTAATTGTAGAACACCACCAACTGAATTGGCAGTATTTATTGGTTGGCGTAATTGCGACAGGTGTTTTTGCGACGGGTTTTCCGTCGCAAATAATGCTTTTTCCGACGGGCCCCGTCACAAATAACCCTGACTGCATTTAATTATTGGCGGCATTAAAACGGTTATTTGCGATGGGCCCCGTCGCAAATATCCCCTGCCGCCGGGGTATTTGCGACGGGCCTGCAGGCCCGTCGCAAATAACCCTGACCGCATTTAATTATGGGCGGCATTAAAACGGTTATTTGTGACGGGTCCCGTCACAATTAATTCCTGTCGCCGGGGTATTGGCAATGGGACTGCAGTCCCGTTGCCAATAGTCTTTAACCGCTGCCGGTTATTTGGGACGGGGTTCTATCTCCGTCGCAAATAAACTTCGTGCGGTTTGGCGCGCATTTTGCGCCAAACTATTTGTGACGAATTTTTTTACCCGTCGCAAATAACAGATTATTTGCGACGGGAATAATTGCCCGTTACAAATACTCCTTTGCGAAAGGTATTTGCGACGGGAATTATTCCCATCGTAAATATCCTGTCGCTATTAACCATTTTTCCCGTTGTGTATAGTGTGGACTCCCTAGTCATGAATTCCTAAATTTATATTTCATTAATTACTGTCTCTATTATTATACCGTGTTTATCAAGGGATATACATCTTGATGAAATACGGTCAATTCAATCCAAAACCATTCATAAGGGATTCTTGAATAAACATTAGTTTCCATACAGGGGTTGTTCAAACAAATAGTTTTATTTAGTTCTGCCCTTAATCATGTAACAAATGGCTTGGTCAGACATAATATTTTATTTGATGGATTTTTATCTCTTATGTGTGAATTAAGTATTATCAGTATCACATTATTGATTATATTATGTGTAAATTACTTAAGTGATTAACCATATCTTGATAATATTTATGCATTAGCCTATTTATTTTAGTTCCATCTGGTATGCTTGTTTAATTCCATAATTATGTGATCATGACAACACATCCATAATGATAATCCATGCATCTGATAGAAATAAAATAATAAAAATAGATTGATCATGATTTTTGGTATTTGTTAGTTTATCTGGAAGTTTATAAACTAACCCTGACCTAGGGTAGAAACACCTTGAACCTTTTGGGTTCATGTTTACAGCTTTCCACCTGTCCACCTCAGTATCACCTGGTATTTATTTCTTATCATCACTAAATTATAATGCCACCACTAGTTTAGGAGTTCCACCCATTGCATATTCTTTTTTGAACTCAAACATAGGTGATGGGTAAAAGGTGGATTTTTATAAAACATACCTTTGGAAAAATGCCCTACTTATTCATGGGTAGGAGGCTCGTAGGCCAATGAATTTAATTTAAGTACTTAAATTAAAATAAATCATCTTCATACAAAGGTCCTCGTCTAGCTCATGATCATCTATATGTGCAATAATATTTAATCAAAAATAAAACTATCATACAATTCATTAATCATTCTTGTTTAAGATAAATCACGATCAAATCAATTAATTGTCATCTTTAATTAATCAATATTTTTATATTAAACCCTTTACTGAATGTTCTTAAGACTCTCATCCATAATAATTTTAATCAAATAAATTCATTTAAAATTGTCATTTTAGGTAACATGTAACTTGTAGGCAACTAATGGAATTCCAATTCATAACAACCCAATGAGTAAAAATGAACATTTAATAGATGTTAAATTAAATACATATGTATAAAAGTCATATCACGAATTGTGCCTCAGCTTTACTCTTACACGATGGTACATGTCTATAAGGTTTGTATAATATAACAAAATATTTTAAAATACCATGATAATTTGGATGAGTACATGGCGTGTTATTCCAACTACACGACATGTACTATTGTTCAGCTTCCTTCCGAAGTACATGCCTGGGGAAACAACATGTAATTATACTTCAAAAATCAACGAAGTTCATTTCGTGTATAGTTGGCCACACGTCGTATAGTTCCCCATTACACAGTCTCCAACCGGGAAGGCCATCTATGGGGTACATGGTCTAACCTAACCGGATGGGACTACACGTTGTGTCTAGTGGGCCAGATGACCTGTATTCTGTAAACCGTGTGAAACCTATTCCTTGTCAACACATGAAGTCATTAAGGATAAGAAAAAATCCAATAACAAAGCTTGGTTTGGCGGACCGGACCTAGTTCATTGATCATTGACATCACAGTGTGTACTATCGAATACAAGTTGTGTGTTATGGTTTTGTATAGATAGAAACCATCGACACCTCTGGATGAGATCGTTTTTTATAATTTAATCAAAATTAAAAGAATAGATCATTTCTGTAAGGTGAATGAGAAAAAAAATATGATTAATAGATCTTGAGATTCAGATTTGAAGTACGATTAACTTGAATTGAAACGACTATATTATTAAATTTGTAAATCATCAACAAAATATTTAAATAATTATAAACTAAGAAGTAACTGATCTGATACTTCATGAAGGATCCGGGAATAGCTGAAGCGTGGTTGGGATGTCAACCAACAATTATTTTTTCCATGATTAATGACTATTCGAGGATCAATATGATGATGAATTTCTATCTCCACAGAATATAATCAAATTTTTGATAAAGATAGAAGAGGACCAAAATATTTATAGAGGATCTTAACCATCATGATTATAAGTAATTTAATTATTATCATAATGAAATGAATTCCTGGATCTTTGATATTTTCATCATTGATGATTTTGATCATCCGGAATAACCCTTCTGAGTTATCTCTTTATGCCTAAACGGATCCAAAAAGTAATCCATCTGGTGGGGAACCACATGTTCTTCAATGGACTCTGGTCATCACTACTTGTTATCCGAGTGCTACCACCATGAAGCGGGTGTCTTGTGTGGGGCGTTATTTATCTCTTGTTCTTCAGCCTTGATGACCTTGTATCATTTATGAGAGGGGAGAGAAGAGGATTTGAGAGAGAAATAGTTTTTATCAACAATTCGAAATTCATCGGCCTCGAAGTTCAGTACATGGAACAAAAGATTTATGTGTATATTTATTTACAAGGGGCTTCAGTTAAAATATTTAATTGTATAACAGAAATTAAATACATTCATAACCTTAGAGAAATATCATTCTATTAATTAAAATAACACGACATTATTTATGGTGCGCGAACCTATCAAAAAGAGAATTATAAATAAAATTTCACGTAAAGAAATAGTAGAATATTTATTTTAATTTGTGCCCACTAGTTAAATAACTATTTACCATCTCGCAAGTAATTATTTTATGACTAGACTTGCCTTTGTAAACTTGAAATCCACTCTTATTTATTGAAAACTGAAATATATGAATAAATAATTTATTCTCTTAAATAAATATTATTTTAAATACTATTAAATAAATAATTATTAAATTTTCAATAAAATAAATAAATATATTTTACCAAAAATATGGTGAAGAATTATTTGTTTAATTTATGAAATCACTTTAACCACAATTATATTAGTCCACTATTCTGAGAATAAAATTTATTAATTATATTCAAATATAATTTAACTGAGACAACCTCGAACACTTAGGGCGTTCCACTCTAGGATTCATTATCATTGGCATTAGGTGGGTTTCCTAATGTCCAAGAGTACTATCTAGAAATGGGGCAAGACACCCAAGTTAAATAACTTAATGTTGTAACAATGACATCTATATACTAATGCTCATTGTGAAAAATAATCCAATTGGCGAAATATCTCATCAAGAAATATTCATGATAGTGTCATCAAATTGTATGATTGATACGTCGTTCTTTGAATACACGGAATAAACTCATTGTTACACCATGACCAGAGATTTTTTCCTGAAGGTTCTATTTTAATCAAGGTTCTGAGATATCAACTTACATAAATTTAAGGGAAAAAATATTTCATCGACTTATCCATTTATAACTTGACACTCCTGACGCACCAAATGTACCCTACCTCCCGCCAAATGTTTGTATGATGGTTTTCGTTAGTAAATCAAAGTGCATGAGTTAGGACATGTTTTAATAACAATATTAATGTATAAGGATCATTACACACACTCGTATATAGAAATATTCGATGACTCTAAAACATGCTAAATTTCTACTGGCATGCTTTTTCTCATAGTATCATATCTTGAATATTACCATGTGTGATCTTCATTAGAGGACTTCTCATCTACTTATTAGTACTCGCACCTGACCATCTAAATTTTATGTGTCCCATCATAGTTTTTCATTGAACCATATAACTAAATTTATAAATATTTATAAATAATTTCAAGGTTATCATCATATCGGGGATCTCCCATGACCTTATCTATGTAACAAATACTCTAGGACATTATTACATCATAGTCATGAAAAACAATGAATAGATTATAATAAGGTGTTTAATATTTAAATAATTAAATATCCATGTAATCAAAGTACAAACAGTTAGTTCTAGGACACCAACTCTTACAAAACCATCTATACATATAAAAAGTTATTAACTGATGGATACATTTTTTAATTATCATAGGCTCTCTATCATGATTACATTTATTACAATGAGATGTTGGCTTTATGCTAAGGAACTGTGGAATTTTTTTTATCATATTTGGTGATGAGAGTTGTTTAGATATTTGGATGTTAACTATTAAAGAGGATTCATATGTATCATTTTGGGAGGGATCATTACCCAGTTAGTTAAATTCCATCTAGTGGGAAACAAAATTCCTTTTAGGGTCATGTGATAAGGACCAAACCATAAAAGTTAATTTTTTTGTAGGAATTTTAAGAAAAATGGGGCCTAGAAAATTATGGTTGGGGAATTATTCTGAGTTATCCCAAAGAACCTAAAATTATTGTTTCCCTTCAAGTTGACTGTCAATATAAAAATAATATACCCCAAATTAGATTATGGAGGCTTTCGGGTGTTGGATTTGAACCTCAGAGAGGCTTCATACGTATCCTATTTTGATAGGAATTAAATCCCACATTGGTAAATATTATCTATGGATTAAACATATTTGGAAGGTCCATTGGGTTTTCTGATTAGGAATATATTCATTCAAGATAGTAATAACATGGTTGGGGATTATATTGAATTAGAGGATGTTTGGTTTCTGTAATTGTGAATTTTTTGTTTCGAGGTGGAGATAACATGTTTGGGGATTATACCCAGTAGGGGACATTGTGTATTTTATCATGTTGATGACATGATTTACCCTATCCTAAAAAAACATGTGATAATTTATTGTTGTGAGAAACAAGAGGAAGAAGAATATTCACCAATCATTGCAAACTCTTTCATCCATTGGTATAGGAGGGTGAGAATGTGTAAGGTTGGAGGATATATTAATTTTTAGACTCTGAGATCACTCTATGAAGGAAACCTTACGAAGATCATCCTACCCATCCATTTTGATAGGTGAGAAAGTGTATGTGAGTTAGTATATCGGTTACATATGTCATTTACCAACCTGACAAGCAATATGCTACAATACGTAAGAATGAGATCATCATTAGCATGAGAATTAAGGACTGTGAAAATTACATGTATCTTACCTTTCATGAGGAAAAATTGTGGGAATTTTATTACCACTGGAACATAAGACTAGATGGTGGACACACTAGTGTGTCTGATCCTGAGGATGAAATAGTAAGGTAGTCATGATTGAGGTCCTCATGTATACATTTTCAGGTTGTTATAGGAGAGATGTTAATGCATTTTGGAAAGATCACTATGGAGTAAATATAATTACAATTGAGATCTACTTGGGGAACAATGAAATCGATTATTGGGGGCAGATGGGTCATGTCATGAATTATTCATCGGCCAGTGTCCCTAATGGTATTGATGGATAGAGTAGACAACAAAATACGGGAGTGTATTGAGTATCTACAAAAATAATTATTATATGGTACAATTTGAAGTTACCCTAATATTTAAATTTCAATTACCATGTTAGTGAGTAGTGAAATCATAAGAGCATCATTTTTCAATTAATTTCTCAAAATATTGATTAGTTATCATTTGTATCAATTTTATAATTAATACATCTTTAGAAACCATCCAAATAAGTCATTACAATTATGAACACAATATAAGACTGACTATCAAAGTTTACTTTACTTTTATGTAATATTTCATTGAACAGAGTAAAACTAAATGGTAATAACACAGAAAAAATAAAACAAGATGTTCTGTCTCAAGTAGAGACATAATATTCTACACATAATGATCACCTAACACAAATCAGTTTAAATTAATAATTAGTTTGATCCACACCCTGGATCAGGGTTCAAAACAGCACACATGTTGTCCAGGTCATAAGACCTCTACAACAGTTCCTCATGGGTACAAACTACTAGGTCGCACAAGGAAATCAACCACAGTTATACACGAGGGTAATCATTTATAAGAATATATAAGTGAATGTATATCTTGTATCCTTCAGTTTGATATTAGAGATAGTGTTTGATTATCAGATATATACTGACACTACTCAATATTATGTAAAAATTCACACAATAGATAAAACAAATATGAGAAAGGATTTAGAAGGCTCTGTGTGTTCCTCTATAGAGCTCTGAACATGTACGATGAATCAAATGATACTATTATGACCTCTTCTAGAAGTTTACTTGAAAACAGAGTTTTATTTTCTAGATCCAGGTGCATGTATGTATTTGTACGTATATTATTATCCTTCCAAGATATGATGAAGTAGTTTTTAAATTAAATGTGTAGCTCGGTTGAGATTTCTTCATGCCTTATTGTTTGTTCTTGAGTTTTTAGTAATTGAAGATGTTCTCAAATATATCTATATTTCACAAGAATGCACTAATTAATTGCTAGATTTTTCTTTTATTTATTTCTCTCATTAAAAATACTTTTTATATTTGAGGGCCAACAATGATCATGTTCACTCCATGTGCATAGGATCATCGTAGCATGTACTCTCTATTAAAAGTTGAAAAAAGATTATTAAATATGGGAGTATCATTAAATGACACAAATATGACAATTTGAAATAATATAAACAAATTTAGTAATAAAATAGTCTATCAGTGACTCAACCCATCGGTATGTCCTTATGTCGGTCTGTCCATACAACGATGACTCATTAAATCTGTTAATTGTTTCAAATGTGATTACTTACTTCTATTGGTGATAAAATTGATATATCAGTGGCTCATATTAATTGAGAGTCCTTGTATCGGTATAATGATGCAATGATAGGTTACTTGGACTGATGGTGAGTCATCTGCGTTAGTATAGTGTACAATGGTGAGTTGTATTTCTGTCGGTGTCGTGTGCAATGGAGAGTACCCTATCCATCGGTGTAAGGTGAGATGGTGAGTCATCTATTTGTTGGGGTCATGTGTAAGGGTTAGTCATTTATCTGTCTGTTTCATGTGTAACATTGAGTTGTCTGTCTATTGGTGTCATGTGCAACTGTGTGTCATCTGTCCATCTGTGTTAGGGACTCATACATAGATAATGATATTTGTTCTATCTATCTCACAGTTATGCAAAGTCAAAGACTATTAATTCACATAAACACATATAGATAAGCCATTAAAATCTTTTTTAGACATAGAAACACATAATAGTTATATGATTTAAAATGTCTGATTATTGATGATAATGTTTTTACAAAAGTTTGGATCTCACATGAGGTTAGATATTTGTTATTAATTGACACGATTTGTGATAATTAAAAACATTAAATTCAATGATAGTGGCCAAAAAGTTCTATAGGCCAACAATCTCCACTTTTTTATGATAACAAATTATGGAATTATTAAGTATCATTAGATAAAAATTAAAGTAAATAGTTTGATTAGTATCTCTCGTAATGATAAAATAATGTATTATAGATAATAATTCATAAAAACTAAATAAATATTTACCGAATTATAATTCATAATAATTTTCTCCCCCTTATAATAATTATTAACAAAGTTATCCCCCTTTTGAGCTTATAAAAAAATGGGAAGGAGGAAATAACACTAAAAACAGAAAATTAGAAATAGTGAAATGTCATTCATTAAAAGAGTTCAGTGAATTAGAATAAGTAAAAGGACACAGACCTATGAAATTAGATCACTCCACCCTACCTGGTAGGGACAAGGGGTTCCTTCCCCATATTATAAAGCATAATGGACAGCTCAGTAGGTGGGTTAAGTTGAGAAGATGGAGGGTATGAATGGATTATCAGATGAGGTAGGGGAACTCTTTCAGGTATAGTTGAGTAAGGGACGATATGTGATGAGAATTAAGCTGAGGATAAACATGATCTCTTAAGATAGGTTTGATTTGAGATATTGCCTCATAAATTGTCATCTGATCTTGAGTAGGCACTGAACCAGTAGGGAACAATGGTGTAGTAGGAGGCACCACAATAAATTTTCTTTTGTCACGAAGATATTGTTTTAATAGATTTATTAAACAATTAAGGATATTACAACCATATTTCATTACCTTTTCCAAATCATCATTAATTTATATGAATACGTCCAAAATGATAGTGAATTGTCTCATATTTTTAATATTATCTGTAAATGCCTTTTTCACATGAGGAAGTGTATGATTTGTGGCCAAATAAATAAAGAGATTATTCATTTGATATTATGTGACTAGTTTGAGAAAAAACTCATTAATGATTATGGCCAGGTTGTTATATGTGTATGAAAAACTCATTGGGTAAAAGTTCACATGGTCATATAATTTATTTGAACTGTCCTCAACCTTGGACGTAAAAGAAATTATGGCTTGCAACACTAATTTCAAAATTGATCTGATAGTTGCATGATCTACAGATTGTGAAGGCTGAATAGGTGGACTAGAGAATGATGCAAGGGAAGATGAAAAAATTTCATTAACCAATTTTCTTATATAGGAAAAGTCAATAGTATCAAAATTCAAAACAAGATTCTCAATCCATTTCATTACACTTTCCATTGTATTATAAGACTATATGGTTAATGAATAGATTCTAGAGGTTAACTTATTCATTTAATTTCAAATCCTAGTTTTTCATTTCACAATTTAATCTCTAGTGGTAATAAAATTTGGCTGAATTTATTTTATCATCATATTTGAATCAAAAGGAGCGAAAACTTGGGAAACACTGGTTGAGGTAGGAGTATACCTAGAAGTTTAATCTTGTGTTGAAACATCAACCCTTGGCCAAATAGCATCCATATTTTCCTTAAGATCATTTTTTTTCTCCCGACTTCATCATTTTCAGATATCATCTGAGATTGTACTGAGTTTCTTATGGATGGAAAATTTCTTTCTTGAATTTTACAAAACTGGCCATAGTGACATAGTCTGTAGTAGATGTATTAGTAACTGGCACTCTTTCACTAATTTCAAATACATCATTATCTTTATCTTTATCATCTAGTCATAGAGACACATACAAAGTATTCCTCACCCGTTCAGGCAGAATATCTGAATAAAAAGGAGTAAGAGTATATATCTTACTCTTCTAGTTTTATTCTCTTTATTAACTTGAGAAAATAATTATTGAGGCCCCCCTTAGTGTCAGTTTTTGTAGTAGATTTATCCCCCTCACTTAATTTTTAATTTCTAGGTTTCATATATTTATGAATAGTTATTGTTATAGTATAATTAGGTAGAGAAACTAGTTCAGTTGAAGAAAAATTTTCATCTTGAATAGAACCCCCAACAGATGAACTTGCATTAGGTTTAACAACTTCCCAACTAACAACAACTGGATGCCCATATGGATGAAAGGATTCACTATAACTACCAATTTCACATCATTCTCCATTATTACCATATTAGTCATTTTCGTCACCATTTTATTCATCACCATTATCATCTTATTCTTCCCTACCTAATTCCAAACCACTTTCACCACTACCATCATCCTCTTCTTAATCTTCTTCTTTAATGGATTCACTAAAATATTATACACTTCCTTTAACTGTTGTATCTACATTCAGAGTAGATTGTAGAATATTTTGAAGAGAATATATGTTCAAAGGTAGGCGTGGAGTTACAATACATACTCTTTTTGTTGGTCTAGTTGTGTCTAGTCACTTATATTGTCAATTTCTGATCCCATATCTCTGATATGATTAGCTGGATCATACTCCTCATCTGAAGAATAAATTACTTGTTCATCTGGTATGAGGCAAAGATCCATTGGGTCCCATGTTCTAACTAGATGATCTATAGGATTGGGCTTATCAATTATTATATCTTCATCATCAACCTATTCCTTCCACCATGTGTTTTAGTTTATTTTCATTCTCTTATAGATGTTAAAACATAAACAGATTCCCCTATATTCACTAAATTCTACCTCATCAACATAACTTACACAACCTTTACCTTTTAGAATTTCTGAAATAATTCAGGATTAGAAAAGGGATTTTGATTTACAACCAGGTGTTATCCTGTCATTTATGTTCACCACTAGATATCTGCATTGATTCCATTTAACTCCTGTCTATAAAAAATATAGTTGGTATACATCCTAATATTTGAGATATGTAGAGTCTTCTTTACTGGGAGAAATGTGGTGCAGAATAAACATAAATATTATTCTCCCATCACCAATTAATTCTGATGCAATTGGACTCTTATGATCATCATTTCTAGTTAGCACTTTTATAGCTATCTCATAGAAAAATAATTCACTTTTATGTGGAGATGTAAATTGATAATAATTATAAATTTCCTCGTGAGGAACCATAAACAATTAAGCCTATTTTATTTAAGAAAAAGTTATTATCTTCTCTTTTATGATCTACTTTACTCAAGAAACATCAATTCCTTTCAACAGAAGGTTGATATTCATGTAAAAGTCATGTAGAAGGTTTGGGTAAATGACTATATCATTGTTTTGAAACCATTTAATCCATCCTTGATCTTGATGCACCTTAAAAAACAATGATTTTATTTCTATGATCCATTCCACTAGTATCTTTTTATATTAGGTTACAACATGGTCTGTAATATCATGATTTACAGGACCTTAATATTTTCTCGATTATCCTTTCAGTTACGTAGAGTCGCAAGAATCACCATATACCAAAGCTCATTTCACAAGAACCATTCCAATTAGTTCAGTTTATAGGATAAAAGGTGAAAGGATAAGGGTAAATAAAGATAGAGGAAGTCTAGAGAGAGTAGAGGTAGTGATGTAGAGTGGATCTATTCGTATTTAAATAATTTAGGGCTTCTGAAATTACCGAATCGTGAAATTGTGAACTAGGTTCAACAAAATTAATGAAATAGTTTCATTTGGATGGAAACATCAAACATGTAGAATC
The DNA here is from genome assembly GCA_963277665.1 of Viscum album. Taxonomy (NCBI): domain Eukaryota; kingdom Viridiplantae; phylum Streptophyta; class Magnoliopsida; order Santalales; family Viscaceae; genus Viscum; species Viscum album. Next base: position 974,409,339 of record OY728133.1, read on the forward strand.
ATTGAGTCATCTGTTTCAGCATGACATAATACTAAAAAAACTAATGGTGTCAGTATGACAAGGCATTAGTGTCTACGTGAAAATGGTGTTGACTTGACAATGGTGTCGCCATGTCAACAGTGTCAGCATGAAAACATCATCAGTATAGAAAATGTATCAGTATAACAACAGTTTGTCTGAATGAACATAGTGTCTATGTGACAAAGTCACTGAAACACGTCAAAGGATAGACAACATAAGGTCTAACTATTTCATCATTTTGAACTCATGTTTTATGTAATGAATTCTTTAAGTGTTAAATTGCATAGTGAAAATGTCACTAAGCTGATATTCAGTGCCAATAAATTCAAAAGTGATAACACCATTTTGATAATGATCTCTCAAAAAGTGATGTATCACATCAATATTTTTTCATCTGGAATTATAAACTAGGGACTTTGAAATTTTAATAGCACAAGTATTCTAAAAATTTATAGGTATATGTATAAATTGATATCCATAGTCTAGAAGAGTGTGTTTTATATATATAATCTGAGCCCAACACCTACCAACAGCTAAGTATTCAGCTTTGGCATTAGATAATGGAAAAAATATATATGTTACTTATCACACCATGAAACCAATTAATTTCAAAAAAAGTGACATGTCCTAGAGGGTTTCCTTCTATCTAACACGAATCCACAAAAACCTTCATCATAATAAATCACTATATCAGTTGATTGTTCTTTTGGGTAAAATAAAACTAAATTGATGGTATGTTTGAGGTATTTGAAAATTCCTTTGACAACATTTATGTGAGATTCTTTGGTATTAGCATGAAAATTGGTATACATACACACACTAAACATTATATTTGGCATACTATCAATAATGTAGAGATAACATCCAATCATTTATCTATATGTTTTTTGATCAATAGATTTACTATCTTCATCAGTATCCAACTTCGAAGTAGTAATCATTGGAGTGTCGGTACTTTTGATGCAATCAAATCCAAATATTTTTAAAATATATATTGTGTATTTATATTTATATATTGTGATTCCATCTTTATTTTAAAAAATATGTAATCCATGAAATAATTATTTCCCCCATTAAAAACATTTCAAATTCACTTTTCATCATTTTAGAAAAATTAATACAAAATGAATTCATTGATAATTCAAAAATATTATCACCAATATATATTTTAACTACTAAAATATATATTGAAATTTTATTTATAATAATTATACGATCCGAAAATCCATTTTAAAACACTTTTGTAATGCACAATGTACTTAATCTTTCATACAAAGATCTTGGTGCTCGTTTTAAACCATATAACGATTTAGTTAATTTGAAAACATGATTTTGAAAATGTGGGTTTGTAAAACCAAGGGGTTTTCATTAAAAACACCCTCAAATATATACTCATTTAAGAATTAACGTTTAACATCCATTTGATAAAGTTTGAATTTAAGATGGGTAGAATCAACATGGATAATTTTGATGGCCTCATGTCTAGAAATAGGTTAAATTGATTCTTCATAGTAAATTCCTTCTTCTTGACTATAGCCTTGTGTAAAAAATCTATCGTTGTTTCTAAAAATATTGCCATGTTCATCAACTTTGTCATAAACACCCATTTAGTGCCGATTGTCAAGGTGTCTTTGGGTTTATCCATATCTTTACAAATTTTATTTTATTAAGATTTATTATGTTATTCATTAATATCCATCACTAAAATTCTTCTTTAATTTCATTGTTCATGTTTTTAGGTTCATGATGTGATAAGAAGGTTTGATGTAAAACATGATTTCTAAGAGAATCACTTTTTTGAATCCATTTATCTACATCTCCAGCAAAATAATCTAAAGGATGGTTCTTATGACTTTTAGTTGGACTACTAATCGTGGGGCTAGTAACTTCTAGTTCACCTACATGTTCGGGTTTATCATGTTCTGATTCTGATGAATTTCCAGAACAGTATGATTTAACAGATTTCATGACAAGAGGAGTAGATGATTTTGCATTTATATCTAGGTTTGACATATCATCGTCGACGTTGACTAAGGTGAACATAGGTTCATATGGATATATTTCAACAACTTTGATATACACATATTCTATCACACACTTGGTTCTTTTATTAATGACTCTATTGGATTTACAAGTGGATGAATAACAAAGGAATATTCCTTCATCACTATTGGATGAAAATGTGTAAGGATTTCCATTTGAATTTAATATATATTTTTTGAAATCAAAAACATTGATTTAACAAACGTTGTATTTTATATCTTGTCACAACTAATAAGTTGTCTTTTGCGGATATGTCTAATTAAGATGATATTAATTTTGTAGAAGTCTATATCCATAGCCTCATCAAAAAAGTAAATAGGTAGGTCATATTCATTAAGCATTGTTTGAGATATCTGTTGTAATTTTCTATTACATTTTTCTATTACTCCATTTTTTTGATATGTCATAAGAGAAAAGAATTTATCAGTATTGAAATTGCATGAGGAAAAAGGATTCAAAGTCATGGTTTTGTAATTCATGGCCCCGATCACGTCAAAAGGATTTTATTCTATGTCTACTACGATTTTCCAATATTTTAGGATACCTTCTGATGTAAGTATATGATTAACTTTTGTGATCCAATAAATAATTCCAAGTGTACCATGATTAGTCCTCTAAAATTACATAAACATTGTGATTCCAATGTAAACTAGAATTTTGAGATGGTATAAACTAGTCCATGTGAACCAACTCTAATGGTTCAGAAGTTGAAACTTATTTCAATGATTTGAATGTTATCTTATATTGTTTTCCTTTTTGACACGGATTGTAGACTTTGTCAGTTGAAAAATCGTGTTTGGGTGGACCTTGACCCTAATTTTTCTAGTAATCTTTCTATGAGAGCATACATTATAGTGTCATAATCTCCTATTCCAAATACAAGTCTCTTTATGAAATGAACTTAAAAAAATTAATTTTTGATGATAAAGAATCTAAGTTAAAAAATATACATTTTTATTTCTAAAATAAGAAAATAAAAATTCTGTTTTAGAATTAAAAACATTAAAAGCATCATTTTCAAATTTGACATGAAATCCATAATCATATAATGGTGAAATGCTAAGCAGATTATATTTCATTCCATAAAAACATACATTAGAATTTAAAACATTGTTAGAGTTACCAATCTTGCCTAGGAAAATTATTTTTTACTTTAGCATTATCATGAAGGGTGACATATCCTATATCAATATTAATTAGGTTCTTAAAGTATAAATAATCACATGTCATGTTTCTTCAACAATCACTATCCAAGTACTACTAACTTTTTCAAGAGCTCTTCGAATAGCTTTCCTACAGAATAATCAAATAAAAACAGATTTTGGTACCCAAACTGATTTTGTTCCAGGGAAATTTGAAATCAATGATTTAGGTACACTAATTTTCCTTATGGGTTTCCTACAAGAATTATGTAGAGTATTTTTAAATTAGACTCTATTTTTTCAGAAAAACTAGAGGTAGTAAAAGATTTTTTTTAACTGGATCTCACAACAGAATATTGATTTTTATATCAAAAAATATATTATTCATATTTAGTTACAAAATGTGTTTTCGATAGGTTTCTCTATCCATGCTGATATCCAATAAAATATTTGTATATAGGAGATATCTATTTACTTATACATTAAGTAAGATTATTTTTTCACTTAGTAAAAATTTATATATCGTTCTTCAATTGCTCATTAGAAAATTTTAATTCATTATTTTCCTAGATAAATTGAGAATTAATTTCTTTTTTAGTAGTATGTTTAGACATTATAGTTAAAATTAGAGAATGGATTTTCATTAAATATTATTTTTATCATTTAGTTCATTGTATGACTCTTACACTATGTTACAATATTAAAATAATTTATCACTTGTCATATTTTCCTAATCAATATCATTTTATGAATAATATGAATTGTGTGTAAGAGAATCTAAGGTTACTTTAGATTTTTTTTCATAAAACACATATTTTCCATCTCATATTTTTAATCATTAAATGATGGTGATTCCCGGTAAATTTCCTAAAAGGAACATCAGGTGGATTTTATATCTTTCTTATACATCTAGTATTTCTTTTCATACTTCTATCTATATTTTAATTTTGGACATTCATCATTGACATGTCCTCTTCTCTTTCATTCATAGTTGACAATATCCTCTTATATTTCATTTATTTTCCAGTCCTTTTCCATGTTTTCCTTGTTAACATATCATCTTTATATTTGGGTTCTCTGAAAAACACCTTCTTAAGATAAAATTTTATGAATTATATGGCCAGCTAATCCAAATCTTCATCACTATCTTATTTTGATTCATCATTACAGTAGCTTTCAACAGTGGCTAGAACCTTCAAATTTTCCTTATATTTAGAGGCAGTAGTCTTGAAGAATATATATATTCTAATTTTTTCATCATCTTCTTCTTATTGACTTTCATCTCTTCCTCCTAGAGAATCTATTTTCGAATGTGTTATTTGATATGAAATTTGATGATATCAAATTATTCTCTAATTAAGAAACAATTTCCTCTCCATATATTAGGTAATCATATGAGAGTACTCATAATTTTTTCTTTGGAAGTATCATATCTTCCTATAGAGATCATAGTGTTTACAATTTCATTAAACATGAGATACGTGTCAAAAATAGGTTCATCAGGAATCAACATAAAATTTTCATATTTTATATCATATTGTATCATATTTAATAGTATGTGATTTATGTCTCATTTACATAACACTAGAAATTCCTTCATGTGAAACTGGAAAAGTATCCCAAATTTCATGGTCTATTTTACATGCATAAATTATGTAAAATTATTCATCTCCAAGATAATATAATAATAAATTCACTGTGTTGAAATTATTGTTGTAAGTAGTCTTAGTTGGGCTATCCCATGTAGTCCTATAGGTAACATAAATCTTATATTAATCTATAATTTAAGACCAAATTTCATAACCCATACATTTTATGTGCATTTTCATTTTAATTTAACATTGAGCATAAATTATTCTATTATTGAATGGAGTTCTATTGGTAGTATCACCTTCTATCCTATTATCAATAATAATAATATAGAACATGATTTTAATGAGATAAATTTGTTTTATTAACATAAATTTTATGATCATGTAAATACAAATATAACCAGAGATGATTTTGTTGAAAAAAAAAATTAAAAACTCAAAATTAAAAACTCCCATAATACTATACTTTGGACTGAGTATAGTACTCAAGAGGGGGGTGAATTGAGTATCTATAAAAATTTCTATAAAATGGTATAATTTGATGATCCCCCAATATTTAAAATTAAATCCCCATGTTATCTAGTAGTAAAATTATAAGAGCCGGACTATTCTATGTATTTCTCAATATATTAATAAGTTATCAATTGTATAAATTTGATAATTAATAAAACATTAAACACAAAATAAATATTTCAATACTATTATAAACACTTTGTAAGTCTAACTGTTGGAGTTCAATTTATTTTTATGAAATATGTTTTTTAATAGAGTTAAATTAATTGGTAGAAACATAACTAAAATAAAACTAGAGGATCAGTCTCATGATGAGACTTAATTCAATCCACATAGTGATCACCTACCACAATGAATATTCAATTCATTAACAGTATTATCCATAACCTGGATTAGGGTTCAAAACAATACACAGGTTTTCCACGTCAAAAGACCTCTACCACATTTATTCGTGGATAAAAACTACAAGGTCACACAAGGAACTCTTCTAAACTTATCCATGGGAGTAATAATGTGTATGAATATTTTAGTGAAATGATATCTTGTATCCTTCAGTTTGATACAGTTTACATTGCATGGTTGACAGAAATATTCACACACTGATAGAAATTATAAAAAAATTCCCACAACTATGAAAAGAAGTATGAGAAAGGATTTGGATGGCTCTGTGTGTTTTTCTATGCAGCTCTGGACTTATTAGATGAATCATATACAAATAAGGAGTCCACTTATGGATTTTTATTCAATTAAATAATGTCATATTATATATTCCACATGCTTGTATGGTTCTATACCTTCATTCTATTCTTTCCATGATATTCTTATGTTGTTTTTCTGTTCGATGTGCAGCTCAATTGAGATCACTTCATGTGTTCTTTTTTTATTTTGATTTCAAAATGGATTCAGATATTCTTTATTATATCTCTCTCAGACTGGCATACACCACTTCACTACTATATTTTTCTTCTATATATATTCCCTCTTTAAATTTACATCTTATCTTTGAGGGATGACAAAGTGAATGTTATTTCCACCTGTATAGGTTCACCATACCTCATACTATATGATAAAAGTCTGGGATATGATTATAAAATATTTTTGTATCTTTAAATGACACAAATATGACCATTGGAAATAATATTAATAAATACAGTTTAAAATAGTCTATCAGGGACTCATCTATCGAGGAATCGTCTTTCTGTGTCTCCTTTTTTTAGTGACTCAACCCATAAAAATGTCATTTTACCAGTCATTCTATATGTTAGTGACTAATTAAATCAACAAAATGTTTTAACAGTGAGTCCTTCCTTCTATCACTGATAAAGTTGATCTATTGCTGATTCATATCAATGGTGACTCCATGTGTTAGTAGCACCATGAAACGGTTGGCCACCTTGACTAAAAGTGGTCCACCTACATCGTTGTCATGTAAAATGGTGAGTTATATATCTGTCGATTTCATGTGCAATGGTGAGTCTTTTTTTTGTAGGTGTCATGTGAAATGGTGTGTTCTTTGTCGGTCGAGGTCATGTTCAATGTTGAGTCGTCTATCATTCATTGTCATGTTCAATGGTGAGTCATCTATTTCTCAGTGTGAGTGACACATATATAGATAATTTTAGATGAGATGTATGTGTCACTATTTATCAAATTCAGAGAGTTTTAATACACATAAACACACATAGATAATGAGTTGTAAGCATGTTTAGACTTAAAAGCACATAAATAGTTATATGATTGAAATGATATACTTAATAGTGATAATTCATTTACATAATTTAGGATATAACATGAGGTGAGATATATGTTAATATATGACATAAGTTGTGATGATTAAAAAAATAATAGTAAGATAATTCCCAACAATATCTATGGGCCCATAGGTTTATAGTTAAAAATATCTTTATTTAGTATTCTACACTATTTTTTTGTTTGTATGTCTATAATTATAAACATTCTCATTTGAGGACAATGTATTAATTGGTTATTTAAATAATCATATTCCCAAAATGGATGGGTATATTCGAATTATACCCAGTGTTATGTAGTTGAGTAATAAAACCATCTTTTGGGATGGATTTATTTGGTTAGGTGGAGGTAGGGATACCACCATACAATGAATAATGAGAATTCTTTTGGTAGGATATGATAAATATTCCTCATACTACAAATGACTAAAAATTTTAATAGTGGATCTCTTTTATCACCTCCTACTAGAAAATTGAATGGGTCAATCTTTGTGTGTGTGTGGGAGGGTGTCAGTTCCCCAGCTTCTCTAATAAAGGAAAAATTTATTCTTTAGTGGGTGTCCTTACATACATGACCAAAAAATGAAATCCCTTTTTTGTTTGTGTGCGCTATAGTAGGACTGTCAATTCCATTAAAAAACTATGCTATGTAGAATAGTTGGGCCACATTTCATCTCTAGGTACTATACTTATTGTAATATCTAGGAATGAAATATCAATTTGTTTTTGTTCCATCCCAAAATTTATATGATTTTTTTCATATTATTTACATATTTTATTGAGCTGATGAAATACCTTACATCATTATCCCCCTCATAATCCTCTCCCATGGTTTGGAATTTAAATTCCTTAGAATCGGTTAATGTACACTGGGAAGGTGTTGAATTAGCCTGGAATTATTTTTAGAAATTTTTTATTGACCTTATAAATAGTTTTTCATTTTTGAATATGATCATATTCTTCTAGTTTAAAATTTTTTATCTATTTAAATTCTACCAAATACATAATTACACTTCAATTGTAGGAAATAAATTAATGACTGTTTTATTAATAATATAAATAATCATCTAATAAATATCAATTATGAGAACTCATCTCATTTTACTCAATGTATTTATGTGGTTTTTTCCAATTATCCTAACTTATTCCATTTCATTTTACCATATATATCCATATATTTTTTTGAATAGAAGTTTCTCATTCATTCATAATTTTATCCCTACAAAATGATTATTCTAATTAGATCATCGAATACGATTGAGAGTATTTTTCTATGTACAATTCCAAAAATATTTCCAAATAATAAATAACCATTATTTTATTAATTTTATACATCATCACCTTGTTGTGATGTGGCTCATTTTATCTTACTATGATAGTTTATTATTTTATTAAATTATCTTCATGCATGATTCTTAGTCATCATTTTTTTAGGATTCCCTGAAATTATTATACATGAAATGAATGTCACAATATCCTCATTCATGAAGATTAAAAATATCATTTTTGATATTTGATTCATTAATTTTTAGTTATAATTTCATTTAATTTAGTCTTTGTTGGTGTTCATTTGTCTTCAAATATATCCGTCATTACAACATTTAATAAAAATCCTATGTTTTAAATTTTACATATATAAAACTTCTTAAATATATGTTTTCTGAGTTCTAATGATCTATTGTATTTCATAGGATACTTTTATTTTCCTCATTTTTAAATTATATGAATACATCTTACATATCAACATTGGGAGTGCCCAAAATGTTTCAAAATTCATATGATAATTCAAATTTAAACATTTTTAATCGATAGGAAAACATTTTATTAAATATCTACAATACATTTTACATAATAGGGAAACATTTGGAACATAGTATATAATTATTAGTATCAACTAATATAAACATTTTATATATTCATTTATGGTTCTTCCATTTTTAGATTTTCTAGTTTTGAGATTAAAAATTTATATATACCTTGAAAACTTTTTTTGTATCATATTCCACTGTCAAATTTAATACTTATAATTTAGACTAATATTAAAAATTAATTTCATTTTCATAATTATAAATACTCCTCAATAAATGTCTTATACAAAAACCATTCTTTGTACTTATCATCTAATGATTTTACATATCTTAAGACTATGTAAAATATAATTATATCAAGCATATAAAAACTCACATATTTCATATATGTGAGAAATAAATAAAAAATTACGGGAAAAAATCTCATAATCACATCTATTCCTCTAAATAAATATTTAATCAGCTCAAAAAGACATAAAAAAACTCAAATAAATTTGGTAATTTATCATAAATAATAAAACAAATTTAACACAATTAAAAAAGTATCATCTAACATTTTGAAAATACTATTGTGCATTTCCATGAATATTAAAAACTATTAAATTTTATATCAACATTATCCTCATAAAATATACATCTAGTAGGAAGGATTTACTATATTTAACTAGTTTCATGATAAAAACATCAAGGACTGAAAAAAAATATTATTACCTTTTATCAAATCTCGTAAAGATGAACTCCCTTCTAAGAATTCAAATTCAATCCAATTTTTTATTGGGAATTAATGTACCAATACATAATAATGGTTCATTATAAACAAGTAAAAAATAATAATATGTTTATGATACATACTAATCGACAACTAAGCTCTTATTTACTAATTAATTAATGGGAATATTGTTTATCTTCTTTATTCAAATATTCCATCATATTTGAAGAGAAACATAAAATTGAGTTTCCATTCTAATAATTTGTTTTAAACAAATTCAACATCTAGTCTTTTAATATATCTTGGTTTATAAATCCCGCATTTGTATTTGATTTAAATTCAAACATATTTTTTAAATTTAATATAATTCTAATTTAGATTATTGATATTAAATACAAATATATATTCTAGGAAAAACTTCATATCATATCTTGTACATTATTTATTTCAAAAAACATCATTCCCTTTTATTCTACCACTATCATTATTCACCCCCTTGTGGGTAGAATCTGAAAATCTTCCTAGATCTAAGGGTTACAACACACTTCAAATAATGATACAATAATTAATAAACACTATTCCTACATGGGTAATAATTTTATTTTAAAAAAAGAGGGATCTATGTATAAAAAACCTATTCAATATATTCTAAAATGATATTCCAACATTGATTCGTATTTCACTAGGTTTTTAGACATATGATTATTATATTTATAGTTTTTCCACAATTTTCTAACATTTAAAATCATTCAAGTGATATTTTTTAACATAAATCTTGTTAATTTATATGAAAAAGCACCCAAATTAAAAAACTGGTTTTATATATTCCAAAATTGGATGAGAAAAATGATTATCATAACTTTTTTATATTATATCCATAAATCAATATCCCCATTGAAAAATAATATTCTGATATCTTTTTGAATGAACTCCACCTCAAGGGATGCATAAAAATAATCTGATCACATATATTCTACTTAAAGGCCATCTCCAAATATAAGTTACCTTTTTTTAATCACTGTATTTCTCATCACTATTATAGTAATTATGAAATGTTGGGGATCTTGGATATGTATTATAGAATTGACCTATTACATGATCGATATGATTCCCATATAGTCTGGGAAATGCGAAAGAAGTACTGGGTACCATTTTTTTTGATTGAAATATTCAAATGTCAAAAAATGATGTTGAATGTGGAATTCACTTTGAGGATCCATCCATGCTTTAATTCTAAATAAACACAACAAGATGAACTAAACATGGATTGAGAAATTACATGAGGTGTTTTTGTGTTAGATTAGTTGTATTTGATTCTTCCATAGTGTTTTTTATTGTTAATATGTTTTTATAAGACATTTTGAAGTGGTAATAAAAAATATTTTTGCAAGCCCAATGATGCTAGAAGAGTATCTAGGATCATATAAGCTATACAGATGTGATAAAACCAAGAAATAATGTTCCAAATATGGAGAAATATTGAGTAATAAGTATTCTTGCATAGGATATATGGCATACATTCTTATGTGTACTGTATGAATTGGTTGTAATGAATTCCATAAAGGTTAGACATGGAAGCTTTTGGGAACCACTAGGCCGAATTACATTTTATAGATTATCATTGGGAATGGATTGTGTTAGTACTCAAAGGATGTTTTAGAAAGCTTTTGATGTGGAAATCATCTTTAGTAATACATTTTAACAATTTCCTAAAAAGAACGATATGACATTGAAACATTACATCATTTAGTTAAAAAATTCTTCTATCGTCGTATTGCATATTCTATATGAATTTTAGTTTGGTTTATCTACCCTCAGTTTTTTCATGGGAAATAACACAATGAGATTGGTATATATAGAAATATATTTGAAATTATTGTCAAATAGAGGTTATTCATGCATGAAAAGAGAAATAAAGAAAGGGAAATTTTGAGGATCCCCTTTATAGTAAATCTAGCGACGTTATATTATCTTACGCGGTTGATAAAAATTTCATTAAAATTGATCCCTTCTTCCCCAAGGTTTCTATTATTATATACACTCATTATTAATCATTCATCAATGTTTTGTTGATCCATACATGCTTCTTACCATTAACACATGGTTGCAATATGAGAACCACACATTTCATATATCAAAATAGATATACTATCAAGTTTTTTCATTAACATTTAAATAAACATTCAAAGTATCTACATTTATCCTCATGTTTGATATAATGAAAAAAATGGTGACTTGTAGTATTTGGATTCTATAGTCAATTCAAAGACCACATGGCTCTTACTCTACCTGTCTGATGAGTGAATGATATATAAAGTATGATGTATCTTTCAAGTATTAGAATAAAAGTTTTTGAAATAAATTATTCAACGAAAATATATAATAAATAGATTATGGTACATATGTACATGCATGATGTGAAACTTAATGGTGTAATGATGTCATTGTTGAAATCAAGGATTTAACCATGATAAGTAATTATGACACATGAATTGTTTGATTAATGAAAAATATCATAGTACTAGAGTATTATTATTATCCAATCATTATTTATAGATTATATGGTACTGAATATAGATTCTATTATGAAATTCCTGGATCGGTTGTGATCACTGAGAGGGGAGGGGTGAATCAGTGATAACTTTTTATTTTTATGAATTGTTCCCTTTGGATTATCAATTCAACCTCTGCAGCTGGTTAAAGCCTAGATCTACTCTTTTAGTGGTGCAGTAATAATGAGAGCACAGAACACAGAGATTTACAAGGTTCGGTACAAAGACCTACTCCTTGCCGTGTTGGTTACACCCCCCAACACGGATTCTTCACTATGCCAAAAAATGATTACACAGTAATTGGTTACCCCCCCCCGCCCAATTACAAGTTGGTTAAACCCCCCAACTCCACAGCATCATCTTCATCATGGCTTCACTTCACTTCTTCAAAGGTGTTGTTCAAAACTTCAAGTAGCTTCAACAGTCTTCAAAAGATCTCGTTGGTCTTGCTTACCAAAAACAATCACTTAGAGTGATCAATTCTTTTTCATTCACACACATAAGTGTGTACTCCTCTTCTTCTCAAAGTTGATCTTCTTCACATGTGCACACATGCACTACTCATTCTTTTAGTGCACACACTTGACTTGTCCTTCTTCTTCAATATATAAACACACACAAAGTGTGGTCTTCCTTTTGCACCCAAAGCACAAAGGTCCTCGGCCTTCTCCTCTTTGTGAACACACTCTACCCGTATACTCCTCTTCACTTGGCACACAAACACAAAGGCCTCGGCTTCTTGTTCACTTGTCTTGCACACACACTTGGTTTCGGCCTTCTCCAATTCTTAAACACACACAATTTGTAGTCTCGGCCTCCACTTGCACACATATGAACACCAACCAAATGAAGGGATGCAAGGTGCGGCCTCCTCCTTAACACTGCCGCGCAAGGCTCAAGCCACAAGGGCCGCGCAAGCCACGGGTGCAAGCAGTTCAAGGCGCGCAAGGCCTCGGGTGGCCACTGCTGCGCAAGTGCTTACCGCGCAGGGGGCCGCGGTGCACAGAGGGGGCTTGCAAGTTGGTGCAGCCCAACCTCTTCTTCTTGTCGCGCAAAAGAGCAGCGCGCAAGGAACTCCTTCGGGCCAAGGATGGCACCGAGGACTTCAGCCGTGCAAACAGATTGCACGGGGCTTCTTCGCACAAGTGATGCGCGGAACAAAACTTGAAGCCTCCTGTCGCGCAAGTGATGCGCAGGATTTAACTTCGCGAGGCAGAGAGCGTCGCGGGTCTTCAAGAATGAACAACAACCTTCACTCGGCCTCGGACTCCTCTTTATATAGGCAGTGGAGGAGCATGGATGATCCGCGGGGAAATACGTTTTGAATGCCCGAAATCTGCGGGGTCTTTTGAAAACTTCAAACGCGTTAAATATCTTCCGAGTATCTCGTTCTTCTTCTCTGTTTTAATGCGGTCTTTCCATTTTTCGGTTTCCTTCACGTGCATGCGACTTAGAACGCATCCACAGCCTTCCTTCGATCCAAACCATGCAGAACATCAACACCGAATGGCTCGGCAACTTCGTTTGCCTCGGCCTTCATCGAATTCTCCTCTCGTTGCATGAAAGCCCATTTTTAAGCATGGTTCGGTTTGGTGTGGCCAGACAATCACAATGGAGGCTTTGGCTTCGGGAGAGATGGCCGGAATCTCAAAAACATCACTCGGGAGGCGCCTGGTTTGAAGGAGGCTGTGGGTGGCTTCGGGTGGCCTTTGGCTGAGCTCGAGGAAGGAGACGAGCTCTCGGCCGTCGGATGCGGTGATCAAAAAGGCTTCGACGGCTTGGATCAGATCGGGGGCACGGCGGATTAGATGAGCGGCTGTGATCAGCCGCGCGATTGGATGAGCGGCCAGGATCTCTTCCGCGGGAAAAATCTGCGTCCCACATCGAAACGGTGAGAGGAATTGCCGCGGTTTATCACCCTGGCGCTGCCGCAACACGCCAGTTGAACTTCTCCCCTCCCGGTGCCGCCCCGCACCGGGTTCTCTCTGCGGGCGCGCTCTGCGCCCACCATGCTCCCTGCGGGCGCGCTCCTAGCGCCCACTATGCACACACGGGTGCGCGGGCTTCACCACCGCGTGCCCTCGGGGCTTATACACGGCCCCTCTGCGCTCCTCCAGGCGTGCCCCAGGCGCCCATGCGGTGTCCTATGGGTGCGCCCTGCCGCCCTGGCTCGCCCCACGGGTTCCCCCGGGCGTGGTGCCCTAGTGCCCATGCCTTGGGGTTGAACCCCCAAGGTGCCTTGGCTGGCCAATTTTTTGGCAAAGGCATGAATGAATCCTTTGTATAAAAACAAAGTACTCCATATAAAAATTGCCAAACCAAGTGCCATTCAAGCCATCTTCTTCCCATCTCTATTCTTCTTCTTCTTAAGAATTCCTTCATTCCTCTTCAACATATAATCATCATTTAAGAATGGAATTCTTGAAGGTTCTTCCATCAACCGATGCTCCTGAATCAAAGATTTCTTCAATTTGCTTCATTGATCCAATTAGAGATCAATTGGATCACTTCCAATTCACATGCACTAAGAGTTAGTACATGGACTTCTTTAAATCCACTTCATCCACTCAGTGGTTGTGGATGGATCATCTTGCTTCTTCAACTCCTCATGCATTGTCACTACAATGCATGGTCTTCTAATCATGTTGTGTCATTGTATCCAGTTGATACAAGTTCTTGGAACTTTAAGAGCACCTCAACAATCGTCAGATTTAATGCTTCTGTAATCATCAATCTTCAAGATGTACTTCATCAGATGGCACACCATGACAAGTTATTGACAACAAATGCAATTACTTCACTTGGGCACAACAATCTCCCCCTTTGTATTTGGTTGTCAATACTCCGAAGCACACTGATAGAATGTTGTGTGCCTGATGATTTCTCCCCCTTATTGGCCAACAAATGCAAAGGGATGAATGAAAGCCATACTCATAGTATAGAGCTTCTGGAACCTGCACATCTTCAACTACCAATGCTCCCCCTCAGGGGATGCACTCATCTCTTCAATTCCCTGCATGTAAGTACAAGAATACAAAAAATTTAGGGAATAAGGAGGGACCTTATTCTTCCTCAAGTGAGAGTAGAAGGCTGAACATGAAGTTTCAGCCTCAATTCAACAAATCTTTCCGTAGGCATAGCTTTGGTGAAAATGTCTGCCACCTGATCTTGAGTAGGAATGTAGTCTAGCTTGATGTCTCCACTGGCGACCCTTTCTTTGATGAAATGATATTTTATATCAATGTGATTGGATCTGGAGTGTTGGATAGGATTCTTAGACAACCCAATTGCACTTTGATTATCACATAAGATCCTCAATGGTTTTTCAGCTTTAATCCTCAAATCTGATAGCTGCACCTGCATCCAAATCATTTGAGTACATGCATGTGTAGCCGCCACATACTCTGCTTCAGCTGTGCTCAATGTTACAGAATTTTGTTTCTTGCTGTACCAGCTAACACATCCTTCTCCCAGAAAGAAGGTTCCACCAGATGTGGATCTTCTATCAGTGCAATCACCAGCCCAATCAGCATCTGTGAATCCCAACAACTGTATGTTTGCACTGTGTTTGTATAAGAGTCCATAGTTGAGGGTTCCTTTAACATATCTCAGGATTCTTTTGGCTGCAGTTAAATGAGATTCTTTTGGGTCACTTTGGAATCTGGCACACAAAGTCACTGCATATGCTATATCTGGCCTTGAAGGCGTGAGATAAAGTAGACTGCCAATAATTCTTCTGAACTCTTTCTGATCAACATTGTTGCCTTCTTCATCCTTGCATAGCTTGGTTCTGACAGAAATGGGTGTGGAGACTTCCTTTGAACTTTCCATTCCAAACCTTTTCACTAAGTCCCTTGCGTACTTTTCTTGTGAAAGAAATATGGAGTTTTGTCTTTGTTCCACCTGAAATCCTAGAAAATATGTCATTTGACCAAGCATTGACATTTCAAAAGTTCTTTTCATCTGCTCAGCATATTCTTCACATAGTCCTTCCTTGTTACCAGCAAAAATGATATCATCCACATAGATAATGACTATGAGGGTACCATTGGCCATTTCTCTGACATAGAGGTTACTGTCAACTGTTCCTTTGACAAATTTCATGTCTTTAAGACAACCATCCAATTTTGAGTACCAGGCTCTAGGGGCCTGCTTCAATCCATACAAGGCTTTTCTCAATCTGCACACCATACTGCCATCTTTGTCTAGCAAAAATCCCTCTGGTTGTTCAATATACACCTCTTCTTCAAGATCTCCATTCAGAAATGCAGATTTCACATCCATCTGATAGACCTTGTACTGCTTGTGTGCTGCAACTGCTAAGAACATTCTGATAGTTTCCAGTCTTGCAACTGGTGCAAAGGTTTCCTCAATGTCGATTCCTTCCATTTGTGAATATCCTTTGCATACAAGTCTGGCCTTGTTTCTGGAAACTTCTCCCTTTTCATTGAGTTTGTTTCTAAACACCCACTTTGTCCCAATAACATTTTTATTTTTGGGCCTTGGCACAAGATCCCAGGTGGAGTTCTTTTCTATTTGATTGAGTTCCTCATGCATAGCTTGTATCCATTCCTCATGTACAACTGCTTCAGCCACTGTGTGAGGTTCAACTTGAGAAACCAGTGCAGTCTGATCTTCCAATCTCAATCTTCTTCTAGTTCTTACTGAGGACTGTAGGTCTCCAAGGACATTTTCTGTGTCAACATGCTTCTTCAATTTGTTGTATCTTCTTCTTCCATTTTCATTACCTTCATCTTCATCACTGGTATATTCAGAGTTGATCTCACCAGCAGTTGGTGTTGGCTCAGGTAATTCTGCATTCTTCTGTTCCAAGGCTGTGTCATTCTTTGAGTCATCATCATCCACAGTGTATGGTTTGGTGTTGTTTTCAATTATTATGACATCACTGCAGTCAATCATTTTATTCAACCTCTTATTCCAGCATCTGTAGCCTTTTCCATTAGGTAGGTAACCCATAAAGATTCCTTCTTCAGCTTTTTCGTCAAACTTTCCCAGATTGATGTTCTTAATCTTGATGATGCAGGGACTGCCAAAGACTTTGAAATATTTAACAGTTGGTTTTCTGTTAAACCACATTTCATAGGCTGTCGTTTGTGTTTCTGGTCTCAGGAGACATCTGTTCTGTATGTGTATAGCAGTGCATACTGCTTCTCTCCAGAAAAACATAGTGATATCATGCTCAGCTAACATAGTCCTCCCCAATTCAATTATGCTTCGATTCTTTCATTCAGCCACTCCATTCTGTTGTGGAGTATATGGTGTACTATATTGATGTTTGATTCCATGCTTGAACAGATAGCTTTCAAAGACATCACCGGTATATTCTTTTCCGTTGTCTGATCTTACATTCTTGATGCAGAGCTCTAGTTCCTTCTCAGCCTGCCTTCTGAAAGTCTTGAACATCGTGATTGCCTCTGACTTGTGTTTCATGAACATGACATTGGTCATCCGAGTGTAATCATCAATGAAGGTTATAAAATATAAATCTCCTCTTGTAGACTTCTGTCTCATCGGTCCACATATGTCTGTATGGATGAGTTCAAGAGGCATAGTAGTCATGATATCAACTCCTTTGTGTGACCTATGGGTCAGTTTTCCCATCTGACATGTGTCGCAGACTTCATCTCTTTCTCTCTTTAATTTGGGTAGATATCGTACAACATTATACTTCAGAAGTTTACTCATACTCCTTTGGCCAAGATGGCCAAGTCTTCTATGCCAGAGGTTGTTTTCATCTTTAGAGCTAAGAAAACAAGAATTGATGGGATCACCAATTTGAAATAGATTTCCAGTGGTTCTTCTTCCTTGAGTGATGATTTTTCCATCCTTTGAGCTCTTGATGATGCATGAGTCCTTCTAGAACAACACCTCATGTCCATCATCAAATAATTGACTTACACTGAGTAGGTTGTGCTTTAATCCTTCAACAAACAACACATCATTGGATTTAAGATTTGTTGTTGCAATCATAGCCTTTCCAACTCCCTTGATTTTCAGAGAGCGATCATTTCCAAACACCACGGTTCCTCCCTCATGACTTTCAATGTTGCTTAGAATTTTTGTATCACCAGTCATGTGGGATGAGCATCCACTATCAAGAATCCATGACTAGGTTTTACTGCTGGCTTTTAGAGCCACTTCAGCAAAGCATGTGATTTCATCATTGGTTTCTTGAATGCCTTTCCCTTTCATGTCTTTGACTTTTTGTTCAGGAAGAGTTGTCATACATTTATCAGCTCTATGACCTTGTTGGTCACATCTTCCAAAAGCTTCACTCAGGCAGTCAAATGTGTTCTGAGTTGGTGGTTTTGATGCTTTCTGCAAAACACTCTGGGTTTCAGGATGTCTCCCCCTTGACTCATGCCTCATGTTTGGACGAGACATGTTATACTAGCATGCATAGGCCTTATGTACAAACACACCACAACACCAGCAGTAGCCTCTGAACCTTGACCTTCTTTGTTGATAAGAGTCATGTTGTAATTTTCTGTCCAAGATTTGAGTAGTCCTTCCTGAGGATTTCCTTTCTTCCATTGAAGATGATTTTACACAGGTTGGTTCATGCCATGTTTGTCTCAATTTTATCTTTGAACCTGCATTGTTAGGAATAACAGATGTATTTAGAGATTTACTTAGTGGTAAATTGACCTGCCTCTGAGCACCAGCATAAGATGATTCTGCCTTGACCTCAACAGCCATGTTGAAGTCTTCTCTCATCTTTGTCAAGCTATTCTGTGCTTCAATCCACTTGGAATGTGTCACTGATTGCTCTTCTTCTTTGAGGTGAAGTTTCTCCTCAAGATCTTTTGCTATCTTGTCCAGCTCAGCTACCTTCAGTTTATGTCTCTTGATTTCTTCAATGTACATTGTCTCTTTCTTCATACATTCTTCCAACTCCTCAGTCATTCTTTTAGTTTCCTTTTGTAACAATTTCTTCTCTTTCTTGAGTTTAATGTTTTGCTCAAGGCAAGCCTCTAATTCATCTTTCAATATGTATTCAAGCTCTGTTCGTTCACTTTCATCATCTTCACTGCTGCAGGTATCAAACCCTTTTTCCACATGAGCCATAAAATTCATTTCTTCTTCTGATTGACTGGCTGAAGTAGAGTCTGATTCTTCCTCTTTGCTTACATAGATTCTTCTTTCACCTGGAACGAACCTTTTCTTTCTTACACCTGATTTGTTTCCTTCCCTTGGGTATCTACTCCATTTCTTCTTTTGTGACTTCTCATCTTCAACTTCTGGAGCACTATATCTCTTCTTGGGGCAGTTTACAGCAAAGTGTCCGATGTTATTGCAATTGAAACATCTTGATGGTGATTTCCCTTTTCCCCTGAATTTAGTTTTTCCAAACCTTTTAGAAAAAAGAGAAATAATCATGTTGAGATCTTCATCCTTTTCTTCATTGTCAGTATCACTTGATTCTAGGACTTCGTCATCTTTTATCTTGAGTTGTCTCATGGCCTCAAAAGCCATCTCATCCTTGATCTTCTTCTTGAATACTGGGATCTTCCTCATTTCATATGCAATGAGAATGTTGTGTAGTTCATCAAGAGTGAGATCATCTCTGTCTTCTAATGCTGAGACTTTGGGGTCAAACCTGTCAGGAAAATTTCTCATTAGCTTTTTAACAATAGTGGAGTCCTCCAACTTTTCTCCAAAGCCCCGAATGTTACTGAAAATTTCATTGACTCTTGTGAAATAATCATCAATATTTTCTTCTTCTCCCATCTTGACATCTTCAAACTTGCTTCTCCAAATCTGTAATTTGGCTTCCTTGACTTTCATGTTGCCTTCATAACTACTTTCCAATTTGTCCCAAATTTCTTTAGCATTCTTGAGTCCCATGACTTTTGTGTATACCTTTTCTGAGAGTGACATAAGAATGGCATTTTGGGCTTTACCATCAACTTGCATATTTCTTTTCTCATCGAGTGTCATAGCAGCTTCATTAGCAAGAGGAGGGAATCCAAATAAGGCTGCATTTCTAACTTCAAGGCCGAGAGATAGAAGGTAGGGTAACATCCGATTCGTCCAACTGTGGTAATTCTTTCCATCGAATGTAGGAACACCCCTACTATTAACAGAATTCAGATTGTCCATCTTCTCAAAAGTAGATCCTTACAGAGGCAACCTCGCTCTGATACCACTTGAAATGCCTGGATCGGTTGTGATCACTGAGAGGGGAGGGGTGAATCAGTGATAACTTTTTCTTTTTATGAATTGTTCCCTTTGGATTATCAATTCAACCTCTGGAGCTGGTTAAAGCCTAGATCTACTCTTTTAGTGGTGCAGTAATAATGAGAGCACAGAACACATAGATTTACAAGGTTCGGTAAAAAGACCTACTCCTTGCCGTGTTGGTTACACCCCCCAACACGGATTCTTCACTATGCCAAAAGATGATTAAACAGTAATTGGTTACCCCCCCCCCAATTACAAGTTGGTTAAACCCCCCAACTCCACAGCATCATCTTCATCATGGCTTCACTTCACTTCTTTAAAGGTGTTGTTCAAAACTTCAAGTAGCTTCAACAGTCTTCAAAAGATCTCGTTGGTCTTGCTTACCAAAAACAATCACTTAGAGTGATCAATTCTTTTGCATTCACACACATAAGTGTGTACTCCTCTTCTTCTCAAAGTTGATCTTCTTCACATGTGCACACATGCACTACTCATTCTTTTAGTGCACACACTTGACTTGTCCTTCTTCTTCAATATATAAACACACACAAAGTGTGGTCTTCCTTTTGCACCCAAAGCACAAAGGTCCTCGGCCTTCTCCTCTTTTTGCACACACTCTACCCGTATACTCCTCTTCACTTGGCACACAAACACAAAGGCCTCGGCTTACTGTTCACTTGTCTTGCACACACACTTTGTTGCGGCCTTCTCCAATTCTTAAACACACACAATTTGTAGTCTCGGACTCCACTTGCACACATATGAACACCAACCAAATGAAGGGATGCAAGGTGCGCCCTCCTCCTTAACACTGCCGCGCAAGGCTCAAGCCACAAGGGCCGCGCAAGCCACGGGTGCAAGCAGTTCAAGGCGCGCAAGGCCTCGGGTGGCCACTGCTGCGCAAGTGCTTACCGCGCAGGGGGCCGCTGTGCACAGAGGGGGCTTGCAAGTTGGTGCAGCCCAACCTCTTCTTCTTGTCGCGCAAAAGAGCAGCGCGCAAGGAACACCTTCGGGCCAAGGATGGCACCGAGGACTTCAGCCGTGCAAACAGATTGCACGGGGCTTCTTCGCACAAGTGATGCGCGGAACAAAACTTGAAGCCTCCTGTCGCGTAAGTGATGCGCAGGATTTAACTTCGCGAGGCAGAGAGCGTCGCGGGTCTTCAAGAACGAACAGCAACCTTCACTCGGCCTCAGACTCCTCTTTATATAGGCAGTGGAGGAGCATGGATGATCCGCGGGGAAATACGTTTTGAATGCCTGAAATCTGCGGGGTCTTTTGAAAACTTCAAACGCGTTAAATATCTTCCGCGTATCTCGTTCTTCTTCTCTGTTTTAATGCGGTCTTTCCATTTTTCGGTTTCCTTCACGTGCATGCGACTTAGAACGCATGCACGGCCTTCCTTCGATCCAAACCATGCAGAACATCAACACCGAATGGCTCGGCAACTTCGTTTGCCTCGGCCTTCATCGAATTCTCATCTCGTTGCATGAAAGCCCATTTTTAAGCATGGTTCGGTTCGGTGTGGCCAGACGATCACAATGGAGGCTTTGTCTTCGGGAGAGATGGCCGGAATCTCAAAAACATCACTCGGGAGGCGCCTGGTTTGAAGGAGGCTGCGGGTGGCTTCGGGTGGCCTTCGGCTGAGCTCGAGGAAGGAGACGAGCTCTCGGCCGTCAGATGCGGTGATCAAAAAGGCTTCGACGGCTTGGATCAGATCGGGGGCGCGACGGATTAGATGAGCGGCTGTGATCAGCCGCGCGATTGGATGAGCGGCCAGGATCTCTTCCGCGGGAAAAATCCGCGTCCCACATCGAAACGGCGAGAGGAATTTCCGCGGTTTATCACCCTGGCGCTGCCTCAACACGCCAGTTGAACTTCTCCCCTCCCGGTGCCGCCCCGCACCGGGTTCTCTCTGCGGGTGCGCTCTGCGCCCACCATGCTCCCTGCGGGCGCGCTCCTAGCGCCCACTATGCACACACGGGTGCGCGGGCTTCACCACCGCGTGCCCTCGGGGCTTATACACGGCCCCTCTGCGCTCCTCCGGGCGTGCCCCAGGCGCCCATGTGGTGTCCTATGGGTGCGCCCTGCCGCCCTGGCTCGCCCCACGGGTTCCCCCGGGCGTGGTGCCCTAGTGCCCATGCCTTGGGGTTGAACCCCCAAGGTGCCTTGGCTGGCCAATTTTTTGGCAAAGGCATGAATGAATCCTTTGTATAAAAACAAATTACTCCATATAAAAATTTCTAAACCAAGTGTCATTCAATCCATCTTCTTCCCATCTCTATTCTTCTTCTTCTTAAGAATTCCTTCATTCCTCTTCAACATATAATCATCATTTAAGAATGGAATTCTTGAAGGTTCTTCCATCAACCGATGCTCCTGAATCAAAGATTTCTTCAATGTGCTTCATTGATCCAATTAGAGATCAACTGGATCACTTCCAATTCACATGCACTAAGAGTTAGTACATGGACTTCTTTAAATCCACTTCACCCACTCAGTGGTTGTGGATGGATCATCTTGCTTCTTCAACTCCTCATGCATTGTCACTACAATGCATGGTCTTCTAATCATGTTGTGACATTGTATCCAGTTGATACAAGTTCTTGGAACTTTAAGAGCAGCTCAACAATCGTCAGATTTAATGCTTCTGTAATCATCAATCTTCAAGATGTACTTCATCAGATGGCACACCATGACAAGTTATTGACAAAAATGCAATTACTTCACTTGGGCACAACATATTACATAATAATGGAAATGTGTATATTAAGATATACATGATGAGCATCATATCAGTTACAGCCATAATGGAATTTAGTGATAGGTTGATATATATTCAATGTTGAGAAATATTGAGATTGGTTCAAAATCACTGTATTTATAACCACACCATATTGCATGTTTAATACAAGTTGTTAATTCAAAATGAAAATACATAATGTGAATTATAGTGTACATTGTTGAAGAACGTGACCATACCATATAATTATTTTCAATTAGTTTTAATTTTATGATATGATAGAAAAATGTTGTCTATATGATTTTACTTTAGATAAATAAAATTATTCAAGATGTTTATTATTAAGATAATTTGAGGGGAAAAAGGAATACATAGGGTAATATAGAAGAATATAGAATACTCTAGAATATATTCATTTTGGTTGAGGGATAAATGTGAAAAAAATTAAACATTTAATGTAAGGGTACTAAAATAATTGCATAATAGACAAAAAATTGAGTATAAAGAATAATTGGATTATAGGAAGACTCACAGACTAAAATACGGTGAAAATTTTAATGTGACCATGTTAATGAAAATTGGTGTGCAATTTTTATTTTCCAATATGGATGACCTAATTAAAAGTGAAAATTTTATTTAAATAATATGATGTAGATATATAATAAATTTTCAAAATGATATTTTAATATCTACTGAGCTATGATTTATTCTGATGAATTCAATCTCAAATAAAAAAATCGGAAATAATCTCATGACAAGAAGTTTGATCTCCTGGGTGTCCATGATAATGAAAGAATATGTGTTTCCTGGGATGTCAATGTTATTAAAATCATTTCAAGAAGATAAATTTACTGAAATTAATAAATACATTGTATATTTTCTTTTGTTTATGTCTTAGAATAAGTAGACAATACGAAGCGGTTTGGTTTAATAAACCGAAGAGATCAGTATTGTGAGTGACATATATATGAGTAAATTATGGGGAATCATTTATAATAGAGCTATGAAGAGTGAATTATTTGTTGAGTATTCATTATTACATTATTTAAATAAAATAATATTTTTTAAAGAATGACATCTATTATATTAGTGCAGATTCATTGAATACGAAAAATGAAGATATGCTACTAAGAAAAACTCAATGAAACATTTGGAAACATATTGTTGGAATATATTGATCTTCTATGATATTGGGTATACATGGATATCCTAATGACATTATGTGAATATAGTGATAATTTGTTTAAGTATTTTCTATCTTTAAGCCCCATGTCTCCAGATGTGATAAGTTTCTCAACATTGAGTTCAAATGTGATATAGGTAATGTACATGGGAGGGAGGCACAAGAGATTATTTTAGTAGTTAGTTGGTAGTTCTTATGGGAATCAAGGAAGACAACATTTCATCGGGGAATTGTTTTTTCATTTCAATCATTGGTAGAATTAACTAATTATATGGTTCTTGATCTAGTTCCCTCAATAAAAAGTGGCACTATGCCCCTTCTCTTAAAAATTTCTATCATGGTCACAATTCCTCTTCTTCTAGAAAACATGCATGCAATAAAGACCACATGATCTACTGGATCCCTCCAATTAGAAAAATTCATACTCATTGTCAATGGATCTTGATTCTCAATGTTTATATGTGGAGGCATCATATCTCATGACAATTATTGGTTGATGATTGTTTTCATTAGAGATTATTATGGGACCTAGTATTATCTCATCGTAGAAGAATAATCTCTATGTGATGGTTTGTATATATTAAAAAAGAAAAAATTGATCTATCTTTGGTGTAAAATTACTCAATAATCATGATGAACCCCCTTTAAGGACAAAAAATGTTACTTGGAATATTTATTACCTTATTCATCAGTGAATTTCATTGCTTGGTCCCATGCATCCTTACTACACTCTTAGCATGATGGGAACCAGACATCAGACATTTTGGTTTCAAGAGTTCACCATGATAATCCATGTATTTAGTACTCTAATATTTTCCCTCATCCTCAAGGGTTTTCATATATCAATAGTGGAGATTCTCTTAGTATCCACCAATTTAGCCACCCCTTAATCTTGTCTTGTTTTCTCTTCTGTTGTGATTAAAATTACTAGATTGGGGTTAAATAAATTTCTAGGAGAAATATGAATTTATAAGTCCAATGAGACTCTATAAGTGTGGGATTGTGAAACATATGAACCATTATATGTAATTACTTATACTGTTCAATCTTTTATTTATGTGAATAACTAATTAATGCATGATGTATGACTTTCTATCAATCCTTTCATATAAAAAATTTAGTTTTTATTTAATTTACTTATTTTGTACTTAGTTGATGATTACAATGTTAAAAATTAAATGTATCCGTATTCACTAACTAGAAATAAGGTCCAAATTACCTATGGGGGTTAATAATTTAAATGAGGGAGGGTAATAACACAAAATCAATAAAAACTATATTCCCCTCACTCTTCTAAGGTGGTCACAAAGTTTTTGTTGTGATATTCAAATGTATTTGAAGAATAGGTAACCACTACATTGGATAAATTTGAAAATACCCATTGAATTTCAAATGATTTTTCAAGTTAATATTTTATATGATTTATGAATAATATAAAAAATAAATTTATAGTTTTTATAGTTTTTATTGTTAAAGTTGAGGAATCTTTGAGAAATCATAGAAACTAGATGGAGAATAAGGCTAAGAGTGTGGATAACTCATAAGAGCTTGATCAGCTCCCATAATATGAAATAATATATAGTGTTTTTTTTCACCAAACCATATGTGAGAGATTCATTAGATAAAGTTACACTACAAAAAAAATTGAGTCTAGCAGCGGTTCTAGGAACTGCCGCTAAAGATTTTTTAAAAATGGTTTCCCGACAGTTTATAATAAACCACAATGAATCATGTTTTTTAAAACATTGAACCTTCCCCCTAACCTTGACCGCACCCCACGACCCTGATTCCCCAGCGACCCTGACCCCTCACGACCCTGGTGACCCCGTGACCTCGGAGACCCCGCTCCCCCCAGTAACCCCGACGCCTAGTGACCCTGACGACCAAGGTGACCCCATGAACCCGACGACCCCATGAACCCGGCGACCCCGCTTCCCCCGGCCACCGGCGACCCCGACGACATATACAAACCCAAAGGTTTGAAATAAGTTTTTTTGAATCATTTATTAATCTCAATTTCATTGCCTAACCAGGTTGGGTTCCTGAAGAATCGGGACATGATATAGGTATTACAGTTAATTACAAATGATAGTTTGGTTGTTTTATTAAAACTAGGGTAGTGGTGTTAGAGGTATTTAAGTTTAGCCTTATAGGGTAGATAATCCAGTATATATTAAGATAGTTGATTCATTCCTATGTAAAGACACTAATTATATATTGTATAACATTAGTACTTATATAATTAATTATATAATACAATTGGATCAGTGAAATCATTATATAGTGAAGAGGATTTGATTTATGTGCCTGTTTTCATATGATAAATGAACTACCATGGGATGAATAGTCTTGGAATTCCAATAATATATTCTAAATTATTTTATATATTACATTTTTAACCTATTGCTATTTTATTCTTCTTTTATATTTGATATTTTATCTTGTAGAAATCTTCTATGTGAATTTATGACCTGAATACGATGAGGTTTACACCTATATAAGTGCCACTCTAGATTCATCATGATGATGATGAGAAATTTTTCTAGGTAAATTAGAATGAGGGGACTCTACTTATTTCCTTGTTAGGAATTTAATTATATGTAGATTCAATTTTCAAGACATAGATGATAATTTCAGATTATTTTTTTACACATCATCATAATACATTAGTGTATTCTAGAACATTTCCTTATATAAGTTTAGGTTTGTTAAATCACACTACCTACTTTCCTATCGATCTATATTCAAAAATTTTACTAGAAGGATATTTATTTTCATACTCATTATAGGATATAGATTTTAAGTGATTCCTAAATGATAAATAAATGTGATATTGAAAAAGGGTTTCAATATTATATTGGAATGTTGTGACTTTTTGGGGATCACATGGAGATGTTTTGTGTTGTGAATATGGTTGTTATTTTTTTTTGGGAAATTTTATTGTGACATAGTTCAACTAGTTATATTTTGTATTTAAATTTTATTTTTATTTTCTTTCTCTATATGTTATCCAAACTAGATTACTTCTCATTAATATGTATAGTCTTGGATTAAATTAATCACTTTCATTGAAAATGTATCTTTGTATTTTTCATTATTTTTTGAAATGGATAACCTATTTATTTATAAGGCCTACTTGACTATAATGAATTATGACATTTAGGTATGGATTTACTTATACATTTGATACTCGATCATGGATTCCATCAAACATGTGTTACTAAAGCATAGCATCCCTTTACTTTGCATAAATTAATTTTGTGTGTTGAAGTGAATGGTATTGATTTCATTCTAACTTATTGTAGTGGTTTGGATTAATATAATTACTCCATGTTCCCAAATATAATGTTTAGAGAGAATTCATTATGGGATATATTTCCACCTATGTGATTAGGATTATCTTATTATGTTGTCCTGTATGATAGTACCAACACCCCACATTTCATCTCTAAATTCCCAACGTGATTCTTCTATGAAACTCCAAACACAAAGCCCAAACACATCAACTATTCTTCAAATACCCTATTATTATCCCCAAACCACATTAGCCGCATCTTGAATTCCATTTCTGATGTGGTCTCCAGCATACCAAATCAATTTTTATGCAACAACACTACTAAGTCCTTCTGTAGATGAATTATACCAAAGGCGCTCAATACCACCCACCAATGCGCTATCATATCCCGACCATGATTCCTTAAAACTCATGGAATAACAAAAATGTTCAATTCCCACACTGAAGACTGAATCTTACTCTTAGTTCAACTCCATGGTCAGATCCTCGATCGTCCCATTTAACCATAATTCTACACTAATGAAAAATTAAACATTTATGATCCAAATAACACCCAAGTCACACCACCACAGTTTTCTCTGTGATTACACCAAAGATATGTCTAGGAATTCAATCCACACAAGGTTTGAAGAACCTCAAAACCTAATATCCCAAGTTATTTCATCATGAATTTCCATGAACACCACCAAATATAATGCCTCAAGACTACCATCTCTCACGTGGTTCTTGTCACTGTAAATTAACAATGTTTTGAGGTTTGTAAGGATCATAATGTTTTCCTCAAACATTATTTGTAATAGATTTATTCAATATTATCATTTTATAAGAAGACTCTTTAGAGAAATTAGGTTGGGGTTATTCAAAATTAACAATGTTCTTTGGTTTTCATGGTAAAGTAGCTACCACATTGTTATCACACTATATCTCTTTACAAAAGAAACTCCCCCTATCCCAATCACTAGAGGGTTCATATCTAACTCAGGGGATCATCATTATTATATTATGTTTCTGTAAACTTATAATATCGTATATATGAATCTATTTATCTATTTATTAGTAACTATGTGTTTTAATTTTTTTATTATTGTATAGGAACATTTTGATATACATGGATAAAAGCAGGATCACATTACTGAGGAAACACCTCAGTATTTTAAGGGATTGAATGTGTTTTTAGATTTTTCAATTTCTAATCGATCCATTGAAGGGAGAATAAAATTTCCATGTTCCATATGTAAATTTAGAACATTGTTGAAGAGAGATGAAGTTTATGAACATTTAATACTGAAGCAATTACCTTGTCAATATTTGTGTTGGATTTGGCATGGATAATCGAACGTTAAAAAAAGATTGAGCACTGATGTTAATCCACAGAATGAGGTCCCATGTTTGTCAATAATGGAAAATGAAATTCAAAACCTCATTAATGATTCATTCGGCACTACAAGACACCACTATCAACATCAAAACATATCAGAACAACCAGAAGAGGGTGCTACAAATTGCAACGTGACAAGTGATGTTTTTGAGACTGCAACACAGGAAGATCAAGATTGTAACATATCATTGGATACTCATCTTTTTTATGTGGAGCCAAATGTAAGAGAAAACTTCACTGAGGAAAATGTGTTTCATGATATAGTTAATGAAGAAAATCAAGAGTTGTATAGTGGGTGTCTGAAATATTCAATGCTTTCATTTCTGCTGAAGTTATACCATATCAAATGTATATATGGAATTATAAACAAGGAAATGTTAATGATATTGGAATTGATTCATGATGCATTTCTTGAAGCAAAAATCCCAGAATATTTTTATGATATGAAAAAAGTTGTTAACAAGCTTGGTCTGAATTATACAAAAATACATGTGTGTCCCAATGATGGTATGCTTTATTGGGGAGGGGATTCAAGTAGACAGAATTGTAGAAAATGTTCTTCTTATAAATGGTAGTTAAAGGGTGATTTTGGAAGTCTGAATGAACATAATTTCATAGAGAAGATGAAAAGGAACTCACCTACAATGATTTTTCATTACTTTCCTTTGAATCCTTGATTGTAATGATTATTCATGTCATCAAAAACCACTGAATTCATGAAGTTGCATTTTGTAGATAATAACAATGATTGGTGAAGGAGTAATCCACGAGATTCCAAATCGTGGAAGACTTTTGATTAATTACATCTTGATTTCTCAGTTGATCCTATGAATGTTCGATTGGGATTGGTTTCCGATGGATTCAACCCATTTGGGACATTGAGTACCAGTTATAGCATTTGGACAGTTGTTTTGATCCCTTATAATCTTCCTCCGTGGATGTGTATGAAACAAAAATCTTTTATCCTTTCTATGATTATTAAAATAAAACAAATACCTGAAAATGATATTGATGTATACATGAAGCCTTTTATTGACGAATTGCAGCAGTTATGGAGCAACGGTGTTGAGACATTTGATGCTTCTTCTAAAAAAAGTTCAAAATGCATTCTGCTTTAATGTGGACCATTAGTGACTTCCCTGGGCTTGGGAATTTATTTGGTTGGAACACTTACACAGGTTTTTCTTGTCCCGTTTGTAACATTGATTTTGAGCACAAACAGCTACCTCATTATAGGAAATGGTGCTTCTTGTGTCATCAAATATTTCTCAATGCATCTCCTAGATTTCGGCTGAACAGATCAAAATTTAATGGTTCCATTGATCGTAGACCACCTCCAAAGTTGTTAACTGGTTCTAAGATATTGAAACAACTTTAAAATGTTGAAACAGAATTTGGGGTGGTTCATCATTTGAATGATAGCAGAAAACGGGTCCGAAGTGCATCGTCATGTGAAATCGGAATGCAAAAATGCAAGAAAAAATGTATATTCATCTATCTTCCGTATTGGGAATTTAATTTGTTGCATAATAACCTTGATGTGATGCATATTGAGAATAATTTTTGTGACAATTTAATTTTTACATTGCTTAATGAGAATGGAAAGTCGAAGGATCATATCATTGCTCTCAAAGACTTACAAGAAATGAACATAAAATGCGATCTCTGTCCATATGAGAATTAAATGTTTCCTCCAAAAATTTTGGAAATGAAAAATAGGGATAAAGGTACATTCCTTCAAATTTTAATGAATGTGATGGTATCTGATGGGTATTCATGTAACATCTCGAGGTGTTTTGACCTGAAGAATCGTAAGTTACATGGATTGAAAAGTCACGATGCACATATTTTGTTTCAACAGTTACTACCATTGGCATTGTGTACATTATTACCTGAAAACATTACTGCTGTTGTACTCCAATTCTGCACATTTTTTAGACAAATATCTGAGAAATCTCTACATCAATTTCAGCTTGACATCCTCGAGGAGAGGTTTTTATTGAACCTTTTTGCAATGGAGATGATCTTTCCTCCATCATTTTTTACTATAATGAAGCATTTAACTTTTCATTTGGTTTAAGAAGCTAAATTAGGCGGCCCCGTTCATTATCAATTGATGCATCCAACTGAGAGTTACATTATTCATATATTTTTTAGTTAGTTAAAAAAATTTCATTACATAATTAAATGCATAATTATGTTTATTTTATTTCACAGATATCTTGGGCATTTGAAATCATACGTGAGAAATAAATCCCAACCAGAAGGCTCTATTTCTGAAGTATATTTGGCTTCGGAGTGTCTTACCTTTTGTTCTTGATACTTGGATGATACTGAGACAAGATTTAATCAAGTTAGACATGTTGACGACACATCGAATCAATCTTAAATACATCAGAAATCCAAAATATTTCTTGCTATTGGCCGATCAGTCGGGATGAACTCAAATGTGACAATGACTAAATTGGAATTATTACAGCCACATAGATATGTGCTTCTGAATAGTGAAATTGGAGATCCATTTATTAAAGAGTTGACGATAGAAACAAAGAGACGAATAATAGGCTGAACATGAAATTTGAAAGATATAATAAAATATGTTAATAAAGAGGTTTTAAAATGGTTTGCATGACGTGTAAGTTCATAAATATTGCAATAAATACGAATATTAGTTTGACACATACATTTTGTAAATCTAATTATATTTATTTATTTTTTCAGATCATGAATACTGATACTTGAGTAGAGGTGTCATATGATTTGAAGATTCTTACTAGAGGTCCTCTAAAACAGGTAAGAATGTTCGACACTTATAATGTGAAAAAATATTGGAATAGTTGTTTCGTCTATGTAAAATTTGTGGTACATAGTTTCCACCAATCATTTTCATGTCTTAAAATATCATTGATTTCTCATGTTTCCTTTTATAAATTTTATATATTTATGATGTTACTTTTTATGTCATAATTTCTTGAGTGTAGTATACATCATTCCATTTTGGCATGTGTTTGAATTGGTAGTTGAGATTTTGGTTGACTAGGAGTTAAACACATTGTTGATGTCTTGAACAAATTGGGTCATTTCATAGTGATCAATGGGATAGTGTTGTGGACACTTCGGTGAGGCCCTTGTAATTTGTCTTACTGGGAGGCCCGAGAAGCACCAAATAATGTATCGTGGCTCCCAAACCATCTATTGGTGTCTAATACCACTCCTCATTGCCAATTTTGAACTTGATTGGACGAGTCTCCATCATCCATACACCATTCCCTAATACACTATCTTTTCTCCAAAACCCCATTTTATTCATTAAAACATAACTATAATATCTAATACAACACACTAGATATGGTCTCTATATCATCGCATCTAGTAATATAAAATAAGACTATTCCATCCTCCCCTAGGTAACTTTTCCCAAAAATCGATCACTTACAAACACTAATTCATCAGCACATCCCAATCACAATGCCTTAATTACCAGAGGCATCAAAGAATCATCCAAATTCATACACTAAAGTTTTAATCCAACACTTGGTGTGATTCCATGGTTGGGTCCTCAACCGCCCACACCATCCATCATACTCTCACCATGAGCACCGACACACCTCCTATCTAACTTGCTTTCAGATCAAATCAAAATTACATGTTAATCGCAATGTCGACACTTAGACTCCACAACACTTCCACTATGTAGCTCTAACTAGTAAAATAATTATCCACTGTATATGAATCCCAAGTATTTTATTAACTAAAAAACTACTTAAAATAATATCTGCATGTTGACCAGTATCGCAGTTCCGTATCAACCATCCTCCAACTAGTCTCACCACACCCATGACCCTGCCAACATTAGGGTCACACATCCATGGTCGATTTGATTATATCTATAGTATAAGTATTCTTATCATCACCCTATTAAACCAAAACAATTGATATTTATAACTCATATCTTTTTCATCACTGAATATAATGACTAGAAATAATTATCTAGATCATATCTGAGTGCAATCACGAAACACTGATCGCCACACATTCCAATCTCACTAGGTTTATCATATTTAAAATTCATCAAAATTAATTTTCAATTAGGGCCACACATCCAATTCTCAGTGGTGTTCTTCCCATTATATTAATTCATTTAAACCACTCATTGAGTGAAATGTCTATTAGGTTTCCACATCACACACATGTCACTCCTCCCAAGCCATACTTATCTCATCCCAAAAAACTCGTGTCAAGGAACAATATTAGATCAACCATGACACCATACTATAATCAATCATCATTAACTCCTCTCACTATAGTGGGACACCTCCAATTCTCATGTAAAACCTTATTCTTCCATGCCTATAAGTAACTCATTAAACACCTCAGTCACCACACTCTAAGGGTAACCCTATCCCCCCATAGAAATAGACTAAATTCCTAAAAATATCCACGGATAAATTGTTACTAAGGGGAATTCATCATCATTCCTTCATCACTAAACCTCTTGGATTCACCTAGAACTCATACAATTCGAAATGTACTACACATGACCCAATAACTGACCCATGAACCAAGGCACCACGTGTAACTATTACACACTTTACCTTATGCGTCGAGGATTTTCCAAAAATCCATGATAGACCTAACTCTCCTAATACCAAGGAAAAGTGAACCTCTTTAAGAACCCTATCATTAGTTATTACTCGCCATCCTTCTCAAATCATCATCCCAATATGTGTACACTCTTATACAGCCTAGTCTCATAACTAGACTCGTGATCCCATGATTTACATCCCTTTAAAGCTTTGCTCATACGCCTAAAAAACTGACCATGCTTCCCACACTTGTCAATCTCATCTAATTGAAAGAACCTAGTGCTTCCTTTACAACAGGCCTAAAGTATCTCATTCATTCCATGTCCAACCACATGATCACCCACCACATAGGCTTTGTTTCCAAAACCCAAAGCATATAACTATGCTATACCCATCCTAGACCCAACCATATAGGAACTCTCTTAACCATATCATCAGGAACTGCACCCAAAATCAATAATGTTGGGCATCCAACTAATCTTACCCTATAAACACAAACCTGATACCAAAATCACTCAGAGTTATTTATATCTCAAAGGCACGAGAGATTCTATATTAGTTAATTCTCCCTTCTCAAGCATATCCAACATCCCATGGAAACGTGTTCCCATACCAAAACATCTCTTCGAAATACCATACATTTACTGAACCATCCTCAAGGAATATAATTACTAAACCCTCCCACCATGGGTTCCTCTACATCCCTTGCCTAAAGGTATTTTATATTCATCACTAAAGAGAATCTCATTGTAATATCCACATGAAATCATATTATAAAAAAGATACCAGGGTTTAACTAAGTATAATTATACCAACTATTTATATAGTAAAAATTATATATTAGTTTTTCTTAACACTTTATATAACTTATCCCCTGTAATTAGTCAAATAAATCACATACAGATGTACATATTTCATGTGAAACCTAATTTCCAAATATGATGTATGTAAACATGTTTCTTACCACTATGGTCCAAGATAAAAATTCATAAATATAAATCTTAAATACACACATAATAAATGAGTAAATATATCAAATTTAATAATGAAAAACAAGAATGTAAAATCCCAAAACCTCAGGTAATCTAATGTATAAATTACTCGGTTATAGGGAACCAACATTAATAATTTCCCACTTGAACTAGTGAAAATGATAACTAATTAGTTAGTTATCACATGTTAAACATTTTTTTATTGAGTATGGATATACCAACTAGGCCTACCACATTTCAATTTTTAGGGTTGTTTTTGCAACATGTATTTATTATGACATAACTTATTGCGACTTTGCTGATTTGAAAAAACCCCTCAAATGGTAACATCCCTGAGTACCCACATTGTTGTTCCAATGTCAGAAGGATAACATCATGGATAATAGTATAATAAAATCTTATCATAATAATAATAACACTTGTACTATTGGTATAACTGAAAATTTGGAATAGTTTGTTACTAAACTAGTTCTTATGATATATTAAAATCTATTACATACTAAATTATTGTAGATATGGTAACCATAGGTTGTAATACGTTTTTCTTAAATGTTACCAAACTACAATAAGGTATTTCTTGATTGAATTTTTTTTTCAGTGAAGTGGTGCAACGAAAATAATTTTTTTTCTGGTCAGCTTTTAGTGGTTGTTTTAACCGCCTCGAAATGAACATTGGCGGCGGTTTAAACCGCCGCTAAATGGTGAAAACACCACAAAAAGAAAAAAAAATTATGTTTCGTGGCGGTTTTAACTACCGCTAAATAGTCACATCGTAGATGCCTCATTCCATGGTGGTTCTCGCTACTTCAGCTGTAGCTTTACGGCCGCTGGATTACAGTTTATTCACAGTAGTTAGAACCGTCAAGAATAAACTAAAATCCAAAGGCTGTAAAAAATTGCCGCTCAACTCAGTAAAACTGCCATGAAATGAGGCATCTATGAAACATTCCATAAACCGTCGTGAGTTGTAAATATCTGCCACTAATAGATTGGTGACACCATATTAGGCGGAGGTTTTTAGAAACCACCACCAAACCATGTACCGATGGTTTAAATAGCCTCTATGCATAGAAATAACTACCACTAAACAGCGTTTCACTTTTTGTGTTAGTTCAACCGATATAGAATTTGAATAGAATATGCATGATGAATAAATTACTGATTCTTATTATAAACCCCAATGTAATATATTAGGATTTATTGAATATTTTGTTGATATATATCTTATCTAATATCCAGGGTCTACAGAATAAAAAATATCATCTTGGTCAAGGATATTTCGATTGTCTTTGAATGGATAATAATAATGTTAGGTAATTCAGTACCGTATAAAAACTAGAGACACATAAGAGTGAAACAACAATACTTTTCAATTATAAGTTTTCACGAAATATTTATTTAGATTTTTGTTATTAGGGTATTCCACGAATTAAGTAAAAAAAGTTATCTTTGAATTTCATGAATTTACAATATTTTTTTATAAGAAAATTTTTAATGTTCTTAGATATTCCCCTAAAGTGTAAAGAAAAAATAATTATGCAAAATTTCAAAATTCACTGTCATTGGGAAGTGATAATGAGATATAGGGAGGATGAAAATTACTAAATCATCCTAATGGGGCATGCTATTGAGATTAAACTAAAGAATATGGGGGGTAGTTATTGATTGAACCTCTTAATGACATAAAATGAAGAGTGATACCACTCAAATTAAAGTGATTATATTTCTCCCTATATATATTATGTGTATTTTTAAATAGTGTATAAAATGTATAGGGGAAGTATCCACCTGATTCAAAAGGATGAGTATCACCCGCAATTATTAATTTAATGATTAGACAGAATTCATTTGATTAAATAAAGATGAAAAAAGAATAATTTCATAAACATGTGGGTATATATAAATTATAATAAAACTACCATAATAAAAATGTTATTTCTGATCCTATATATAAATATATATTCCTCAAATAAAACACAATATATATGTTAAACTATAGATAAACATTTTGTAAAAAATCCATATCGAATGAAATCAATGTGAAGAGAAATATTTTTACAGTATATGGTTGGTGTTTCTAAATATTTGGGATATGACCATATATTTTTCTGAAAAACATGTCAATATATTAATATTAGGGAAGGAATAACATATAGGGAAACAAATTTCAAAAGAGTAAAAGCATAATTTGTATAAAAGAAACCAATTTTGTTGAAATAGAATATAATATTAAATAGGAACCTAGAAAAATATTTCAAAAATGTGAATATGATGCATTAATATAATATTCAAATGAAAATAATAATGATAGAATAATTTCCCTATAGAGTAATCAAGTGAAAAATGCTACTTTGAGTGATTCTCCAAATACGATTTTGAATATGAAAACATAAGGTTTTAAATCTAAAGGAATAATGTGATTCTAGTTTAGTAAGAGAGGTGACATTATAAAATTTTATATAAATGTCATGATAAATATTTTAATAAGAGTAAATATATATTTTAATCAGAAATAACTGAAGGAAATGTAATTGAATATTGTAATGGTGGAAGAAATTACTAATTTTTATATAGATAGCCAATACAAGAAGGATAACCGAAAACCAAATTAATTATTTTATGCAAGGTGAAAAATTGATGGATACAGAACCAATGATTTAATTAATTGGATGAATAACAAAAAATATATTATTAATGATAATAGAAAAATAATAGTGGCAATAAGTTCTAAATATATTTCTAAAATGAATATTTCCACGTCAATGAATCTGGAGGTGTATGAGAAAAATAAAATTTTGATAATATGGATTGATAAGCTTGAAAGATCCAAGATGTTGAAGAAAGAATCAATGAGTGAAAAAATTATTCTATATTCCGAAGAGAAATATATATTATAAAAGAGTAATCTAGTGAAATAAAATAAGACAATGCTTCCAAATGAAATACATGAATGGAATCTAAATAATGATTCTTTAATGAATAAGTCTTGAAATTTTATATATTGAATGAATAATGATACTAGGTGGGGAAATAATTCCCATCCCCAATGCAATTACAGAGGTGGTAAATCAGGCTACATCATCCAAACATTTATAATATGGTTTTTGATATTGGGATTTTAATATAAAGCTATAAAAACGTGAAACGAAAAACGATTCATGTTTCATTGGGCATTTATATTCAATTTCAACAATTCTTTCAAATAGAATCAAAATTTATTAGATATTATTTTTGAATGACAATTTATATGGTGATATATTATGGATATAATTTTTTGATGAAGAGTTACTAAGAAGTGATGCATTCCTAATATTTATTATATTAATAAAATAAAGAATACTAAAAGCTCAAAAATATTATAATGTATTTTCTATGATACTAACTCTCTTAGACATTTTATGATATGTGATTACTATAATAATAAAGATGTATTATTATTATTAAAAAGGGGAATTAATTTACATTTATGTGAATGTTCTAATATGTTTATTTAGATGGATACTCAAGAGTATATATAAATATATATATTTCAAAATATATTTTATATAATTATTCATTAATGATACTCTAATTAACTATCACATAGTGGTCAGTAAAAAAATTATTTATTTATCTAAATTAATCACTAATGATTCCCAAGCTACATTATACCCACTATAAAAAATGAGGGTTGCACCCATGGCCCTATCCCAATGGTTTTGACATACCATTGGGATATGGTGTTTTAGTGAAGCCTATCCCAATTGTTTTTTAAATAATTAGTTTTGGTATTCCCCAAAATCTATCATGGGAACCCCTTCCCTCTACCCATCTAGATCACATCAAGAGTTATCTCCTCCTCTAAGCTTATTTACAAGAAGAAATCCAATCTTGATCCCTTGAGACACTCTAATTCAGATCCAATACCAAGATTGTAGTGGCGTGGACCCCTCACCTCCTCCCATCAAAATATAATCTTTAACAATAATAGTAATGATGTTATACTATCATTACAATTATCCCGGTGAGAAAATTTTCATTTTTCATTTCAATATTCATTATTATTAAATCAGTGGGTTCCAAAGAATTGATGAATTCTATAAAACATCCATTTTATTTTTTTAAAACACCATAATAGATTTTTATTTTTGTTGGAGTTTAATTTATTTTTATTATGTGGTTTCATTTATGATTTCTTATATTTGGTTCATGTATGATTGTGTTTGTTTAGTCCAGTTTGGATCAATTTGGGTCTGTTTTGTAAAATTTTGGATTGGTTCATTATTTATTTATACTTCTTTTTTTTTCTTGTTAGTTTAGTATATTCTCTATATTTATATTTTAAATTCATATATCAATAGAATTATTAGGTATAGATCATCACCTTGGAGCATTAACTAATAAAAAAATACTACATGAATATTTAATTGTTTAATATTTATGAATGGATTGTGATTCATCATTCAAATTTATCCCGACAGTGATCCCAATAAGAGCTTACATAATCTTCCCTAACTACTAAGACCTACCCTCAATAATTTCTTTGCATTTGGTTATTATTCAGCATAATATCAATATTTCTTTATCCTTCATTTAGTATTCTTATTATATAAATTCCCCAGATTTATTATGGATTCAAAAAAATATCATTATTTGCATAGAGTGTCGGTGATAAAATATATGTCCATGATTTATTATGAAATGGTATTACACCCAATACCATACAAATGATTTATATTATAATAGTATAGTATATGTTTTTTAGATAGATATTTTTTGTAGAGTTTGGGTGTGGGCGGGATAAGTGACATAGATATTTTCAATGAATGATGGGTCCTCTTTGACTTCCCATTTTATATTTAATTAACGATTCTCATTTGTTTTATAATTTTATTTTTTGGCCTTCTTTAATGGATAATTTTAGTCATTATTGTAGTGATATTTATATTTTTAATCATTATAACACCTTGATGACCATTTTATATATGCCAAATTACACTCGACATCATAAATATTATTCTATATTAATGAATATATCTTACTGAAATCATACACATCAATATCCCATCATAATATTTGTGCCCAAAAAATAAATAAATTTAAGAGATCATTCCAAATTAGAATGACCTCTTGATGAATGGTTCAATTTTTAGATTCCAAGTGTACATTATGGAAACACAGATTTTTTATTGATTAAAATAATTTCCTACTACAATTATATTTTTTATGTATATTAATCAATTATTTAATCAAATGGATATCATAATGGGACTCTTTCTTATTCTACATCTCTTCAAAAAAAAAGGTGTCTTTTTCTCATAATCGATATAATGCTTTTTAATTATATAACTCTTATTCTAATTCATTACTTTAATATGAACCATGTAATATTTAATTATTTCCCATATTTAATCACCTGTATTATTTTTCACCAAATATAAGATATAGTAGTGAATCACACAATATATATAAAATTTATATTTTCATTTTTTTCTCCACTCTCTATCTATTCTAATAAATTTTGTGTTCATTTTGAGAAATAGTATACATGTCCCTAAACCTTAATATAGTAGTAGTGATCAATAATATATCTTATAATTAATAAATGTTAATCCAGGGGGTCAACTAAATTAATATTTTCAAAACATACCAGTCCAAGTTGATTTAGTTCACATTATCTGGAGAAAAATATTATCCTTTTTGAATGAAAAAATCTTGTTATTATAAATATATATAGATCATAAAATTAGATGAATAATTAATGAATAACCATCCTCAACATCACCCAGATTGAGGTGTGATTTATATCTTACGGTTTTCCAGTCAGTTGATCTTCAGATCGCAAAAATAAGATAGAATATAATACTATATTTCTATGAAGTTCAAGGTGTTGTATTCTTATATATCATTAAAATGTAGATATATTTAGTGTCATATGCATGTTTCAAAGTGGAATTATATTTTATATTCTTATAGGATTTAAATTTATTCATAAAAAGTTTTGATCTTCGTAGTGTAATTAGAATTTCACAATGTGACCATAATTTACACTTCAAAAGGAATCACATAACTATAGTGTGGCATTCATAATTTAGAGTTGTCCAATCCCCATGTAATTTCCAAAACCATATAAATTTATCTTGTGATCTTAACAATAGAAAAACATCATATTCACATTTTAATCTATATCAATTTTCTATGACAATCAATCAATTACACTTATATAACTTGGTTTAGTGTTATCAATAATATATTGTAGTGAGGTTCAATCATAAATATAATTTGTGTAATTATTTTAAATTATCATTTTATCATTTTCTAATCCTTCTCTATGTACCAAATCATATTTCACTCTATATTAATCATAGATTGAATAGGATATGGTGTCATATATTCTAATATTATAATGTCTCTCTGTAAGTAATCTTATATGGAATCAGATTGTTATTATTTGATATTTATATATTATTATTCATCACATAATGTATTTTGACAACAAGATGTATGCTGAAATAATTCCTCACCTCCAAATTTTATTTCATACATAACAACATTAATTGAATGACAATCAATGTTTCAACATGTTGTGATATTTCATTTCCGTGAATACTGAAATCGTATTCAAAATATGTTTTTAGATGATATAAGATAATGTAATCACCTTGTAAATATTATAAAGGATATGTTATATATGATTTAAATTAATATCATTTAAATATGGTATTGATTTTCAATTTTAACCCAACATTATGAATGTGATCTTGGTTGATTTAATGAAATAAATATATTCTAGAGAGCCTATTTTCAGGTTATATAGTTGAATAAATTTATGAGTAATAACCTAACCCTAGGGTCGGTGTGATAAATGTGAGGTAGTTGTTATCTAAGGTTCTCTATACTAAAAATTCATGTATCTATTACACTCAATGAAAATGAGACATAAACCCTAATGTATAATTCTAGTATAAATATATACCACATTTCAACTAAATGTAAATCAACATAACTAACTTTATTGTATAGAACCATGATGTATAATATTGAATCGAATCATATAAAAAACCCATCCAAATCGAATTGATTTAAAACAATGTAAATAAATCCTTTTTGAACCAAACTAACCCTTTTTTGAATCAAACTATTAATAATTGAAAAAAATAATATTGAACAAAACCATATGCACTTGAAAAAAATATATATAAACAAAACTGAATGAAACTAGATAAAATCAATAAAAACTCAACTAACCTGACTTGGATAAAACCGAATTTTGAGGAACCAAATTAAATAAATTTAAAATAAACAAAAAAATCCTAACTAAATGAACATTGACCAAAACAAAATTTAATGGGAGATTCACTAAAGAACAAATCTGAAGGTCCTTTATGCATCACCAATTTATTCTCCCAAATTAAACTCATTTAAATACCACCTATAGGTTTTCAAA
The DNA here is from genome assembly GCA_963277665.1 of Viscum album. Taxonomy (NCBI): domain Eukaryota; kingdom Viridiplantae; phylum Streptophyta; class Magnoliopsida; order Santalales; family Viscaceae; genus Viscum; species Viscum album. The sequence goes on from OY728133.1 coordinate 974,451,275, forward strand.
TTACATAAGAAAAATAATCGTAATTAAACCCTTAGAACAGAATGGATTTGGAATATTATTTCTCATTGATATAATGAAATTAAATTTCAGCATTTAATATATAATTTTTATATATATATATATTTTATTCTATATAACGATTCACATATATACTATTTGTGTCAATTAAGGTTTCATATAATGGGAAAAATTGTCACTTCAATAAATATAATTTTTATTTAACAGCATATTTCATTAAATTATTTTATGATAATATACATAAATTGTTTTATACAATTGAAATGAGTTGGATGAAAAAAACTAATTTGGTCAAAAGAAAATTTCAAAACATGTTGGATATATTTTTAGATTTTTGATTTAATAATTCTTTAAATAGTGGTCATATACCATGTTCATGTTATAATTGTGTTGGAAGACATTTAATGATTCAGGGTGAAGCTATCTACCTTATTAGGATATTTTATTTTCAAACAAACAACTCTATGGGGTATCACAATGGTTATGTAAATGAAATCCCAATATGTTAATGATTTGAATGAGAGGACTGGATTCGAGATTTTATTAGATGACCTGTCTCCATGTATTCATCATCACGATTAGGATGTGATGAAGATCCAAGTAGAAATTGATGTGTCTAAGATAGATTTATATAATGAAAATGAGGATGTATAATGTGTAAAAATATTGAATGATGTGTCCATGACTCCAGGATATCAGTAATGTGTTAAAACGAAGAAGTTATAATTTCTAATTGATCATTTTCATGGGAAAAAATTTTGGAATTTATAATACTACCATATATTACATTATTATACATTTTTGTACTTCATTCCATATTATTTAGTCATTCCCACAAACTATTATATGTAATTGATGTTAGTTGAAGAATATGGATTTTAAAAAAATAATATTTATTCTTGCCTGAAATATTGAAGCATATTTTTTTTTGAAAATACTAAGAGGAATTATTGTATCAAATGTTTCACATCCTTATGGAAGTCAAAAACTAATGGAACACCATCCCATGATCCAGATAATGTAAAGGGAAACAATCCATTATTCCTGAGACTCTGTAAATATTATCAGGTATGATGAAATATCAAATAGAAATTATATTGTACGATACTGAGAAGAAGAAGAATAATGATGAGCTAGTACAACATATATGTCGATTTCCATGGAATCTATTTGATTCATGATATCTTAATTTCACCAATTGAGGTCGTAATGTGTTGATTGGTGTTTCATGTGATAGATTCAATCTAATTGGTAAGATTCAATTTTCTCATATAACATGACCAATGTTCATACACATTCATAACCAGCTTATTGAGATGTGTATGAAAAAATACTTAACATTAATAAGTATACTTATTTATATAACATTATATCCAAGAAATGATAAATAGGTATACACACAAACTTTAATAAAATAGTTGAAAAATATTTTAAATGTGGGTGTCCCCACACACTATACATGTTCAGGAGACCTATTTTAGATCCGTGATACACTTATATGGATAATACCTAATATTATGTCTTATATAATGATGTTTGGATAGAGAAGGAAGGGGAAACTATAATGCCTTATTTGTATTTTGAATACCTTATCCATAAATCTTAAATTTCACCATAATTTCAATTTTATTGAACATAGATGAATATTTCAAATAGACCATCCATATTAGAATAATCATTAGAGATTTTATAGAACCAAGGAGACCCACAATCCAACTCATTGTAAGTCTTTAACATATGTTATTAATTAATTTTAGTATTTTAGTGTTTCATTTAGGAAATATGATATGATGTATATAATGGGAAATAATGTTTCGACTAAAACATGTTATAATTGGAGAAGGAGAAGTATTTTCTTAGTGTTTCCTTATTGGTCAACCAACTAGTTACTTAATTTATTAAACGTTATTCACATCGAAAATAATAAATCTGAATTGTTTCTATCAATTATTCTAATTTTAATGGAAAATAATATAGATTATTTATAATCTATATATGACTATGTGGGTTGGGGAATTAGACCATTATTGCATCCTATGTGAATCAGTCAAAATAATTTTAATGTTCAGTGTTCTTCATATATGATGAAACCTATAGAAAAAAAATCAATATCATAAATCATTAGAGAATATTAAATTTTATAATGTCTATTCAAGAAACATATCAAAATGAGTTAAATGAATTGTGTTGAATATAATATCCTTGAGGAATCATGATTATCACATATTTATTTATGGGTTAATCCCAATAGAAATCAATCATCTTATGTACAATGATGTAAGGGTTTTATTTATTTGAATGTCGAATTTTCTTAGCGATCATTGTGCTAATAATTTATCAATATACTTATTTCTATAAATATATTCATGTGAACTACTAATTTTGTGTGATTTATACATAATATTACCTCTATAAATTTTCTCATAAATTTTACATGTAACAGCCTATATTCAAACTAAAATAATTTTCATAGGTACGTTTTCAATTTTGATGAATACAACTAAATGAATCATGATCACACTGAATTCTTAAGCTAGTAAAATAATCATCATGATGTATATATCATAAAAGGTTTCTATTCTAAAGAATATATAGGTTTATTTTTATGGTATTTGTCTGATCTGACTAAGAGACGAAACATACCAATTTAAAATACAGAAGAAAAGTATTAGAAAAATGATCTATGTTTCCTAGAAATTCCTCAAAAATTAGGAATTCATTGATCATATAAATTGAAAACATTAATCCTTGAATATTGGGAGATGGAAGAATACACATTTTTTTCAAATTTTGATTTATTCGATGAATACATCAAGTAAGTAAACTGTACATGTATATTTTTTGTCTTCTCATGTAATTTTACATATCTTTTAATAATTTTTTTAGTAAGGAATATAAAAAAATTATAAATATAAAAAATCAATATTAATATATGATATGTAGAGATAATGTTCACTAAAAATAGCTTTTTGTTTGTTTGTTATTTATGGTAGAAATATTAATTTAATAAATTAATAAAATATATATTTTGTTTTTTTAATATTCATTTTTATTTTATGATTGGAGTTTTCCTACTAACTCCTTATTTGAAGAAATTAGACCATTAGATTTCTGTTATAATTATATGGTTCATGAATGAAAATTAATTAGGATCCATCTGTACATATCTATTTTCACTAAACTAGAAAAAAACATGTGAATAAAATATTATAGAGTTATTGTAACATCCATAATATAATTTAAGGATTGTTCATTGAACAATATAGCTCAATTTGAAAATGTATCATTTTATGAAGTCATTGAGAAACTACTAATATATTATTTGTACTCCCATGGATGAGTCACTATGATGAAATGTCAGTAGTTTCACTCGATTATGTGTCATGACACATTTATTGCTGATTATAGATTTCTAGTTATTTACATGAATTAAACTCTTTCTATCGAAAAGCCATATGTTTTAGAATCAATGATGAATAAAAAGTTATTATGGAGAAGATCATATTTGACCAGAATTTGGTGTCCTTATTGAAGTAATCCCAAAATATATTTTAGATGATAAGGATGACAGAATTGACACCACCCCCAATCCCATGGCCCCAAATCCTATTATTATTTACTATGAATTCAATACAACAATTAAAAATGTTGATTGTGAAGTTAATGTAGTGGGTGGAAATATATAGAATCATACATATTTGTTATAAATAATTTTGGGTTAGGTCGACTTTGTTTTTTTAGGTTAGTTCTATACAAATTTAATTACTATTTATTATTAATAGTTTTTATCCAAAATCACAATTATGTGGATTTTCAATATTTAGTGCTTACTATTTTCTTTGAATTTCATTTTCTAATATTGAAATGAACATTATATAATCCTTTCAGAATAAACATGACTAAAATTGTTAAAATTAAATAGGGAGCATTTTGAATTGAATTTTACATTTTTAATGAATTTATTTGAATTTCAAATCCAATGATACGAAAGAAATAACAAAAAAATGTAAACATGCAATATATCTCAATATAAACCAAATGAAATATGACAAATAAAAAAGAGAAATAACTAAATGAATTGAACAAAATAATCTAATTCACCAAATTAAAAAAATGGAAAATGACATAATAAAATGTCCAGAATGAACAAGATAAACTAAACCAAATTGAGTTGGATCAAATTGAAAAAGTAAGAAAACTATATCATACCCATGTAACATAGGAAAATTTTAATGTACTATTTCTTATATTCCAATTCATATGTTTTTATAAAGTTAACACTAGATATAAAATGTTATTGCATAAATATGTATCCTATATTTGTTTTGACATGTGGCATTAATTAATTAATTATTATATCATCTTCTTTCTTTTTTGGATTACACATTAGTTATGGATTTCTATTTCATTAAATTTTTTTAAATAATGTAGAAAATGAATAGTATTTAAGAGATACAAAGAGAATAGATGAATACCAATAATTTAAAAATGAATGGAATGATATCCCTCCCTTAATTATTGTTCTGAGTATTTTATTTCCAAAATATATTTCAATATAAAACAATTTTAAGTGAATAATTTTGTTTTTAAATATTAATTATGATACACCACTAAAGTTATCTTTATTCTCAAACAAGAATACAAGTTTTAATTCTAGATAAAATGATATGATGGGGTGGTACTGGACCATGGTTTTAATGTTAATACACCTAATCACAACCATCCACCCTTATATACCATCAATCAAACCTTCTGTTCCCATACTAACATTAGAGAATATTACGTTATTTATGTAGCCCATGTTTTCAACTTTATTTTCAACTAAGACTCATATCATATCATTCAATTATACGATTATTATTACCACTTATCCATATTAACCAATTCAATTTCCATCAATTTTGTCATCTTTTACTTCTACCTCATTCTCACTATTCATCTACATTCATTTTTCATCGAATCGTATTATAAAGCAGTCTGAGATTGTAGATCATACACTAGGACCCACTACATATCTAAAAGATTATTTTACTTCACATCCTAGGGATCCTGTAATGGTCATTAATTTAAAATCATAAGGTATATTTATAGAACCATTTATTTTTTTTCTATAATTTATTTTCATTGAAAGATGTATTGATATCAGATTTGTTTCCCTTTTTTTAATATATAAGAATTCTTAAAAAAGGAATTGGAATACAAAAATGTGTGTACTATGGAACTACTGCACATAGATGTTGGTGTAGTACAATAATGTCAAAAAATATTGAAAAAAATGTGGTATTGTCCAAATTTTTTGAGACAATTACAATGTACTTCGAAATTATTCTTGTATGTTTTCTCTCCTCAAAACACGTTCCAAATGAAGTAACAAGAATTTCTTGAGAAAAAACATGGGTGGAAATATTTTTTCTGATTTAATTTTATATAATTATTATTTTCATAGGAATTATTATATTGTATCCAAATTTGTTTAAATTATTTTGATGGTGAGGCTATGACACTTTCAAGTCTCATGGAATTGGATGAGTTATGAAGAGGCTATAAGAACTAGTTGTTTAGTGTATCGAATGATATTGATGGAATGGATTTAGTGTCAACACCAGTTATGGATGACTAATCAGAAAAATTTTATCATCAAACAACTGATCATTGGATGAGTATCGAGTCCAAGTTATTCAATAAATTTTATGTTTCTAAAAGAAAATAATTTTTTTTCAATAATAATATATTTTTTATTATTGAATATTATATTTTAAGAATCATCTCGAAGTAAAAAAAACAATGATTCGAAAAAATACCTATAGGATTTAGGGTATACAACGATGTCATTCCTTGAGGGGAATATTGAATAAAACTCATTTATAATTTTGCAGTAGTTATTGAAAATTTCATTGTTTCAACGATACTTCATTCCATTTATAATTAGTCGAGATAAATGATCATGTATTATTTATTTTGTTATTGAATATATTTAGTGTGTTCTGAAATTTTTCAATTTTTTTTGTTATATTTAGAATAATTTAATTAACATATACAACTAGTGATCATTTTATTAAATGTCTATTATTTTATTTGGAAATGGCAATATAATACTAGGTCCTCTTACTATAAAATGATGGTTTGAAACTAAAATCTCTATCTATATTAATTGGTTCCAATCACACCATATTATATCAATATATTTAAACCATGATCGACAAGGTGTAGACAATTTAGAAAAAATGATTGATCATATGTTGATGGGATGATAAAAATTTCACCCATGAATATAAGATAATTTTGAAAATAATATATTAAAACACTCTAAATATGATATATTTAATTCCAACATATACATAAATCATTTTTATTGAGAATTATCCATGATACAAAATACCAATGTATGAGAAACACTAATCCCATTCAATAATAATATTTGAAAGATGCTATAATGTAAATTTAGATTCTATATAGCGCACCCCATGGGAAAATTATAAAATATTATTTATATCATTATTATAAAGTACTTATTTGTCTTTTAATAATTCTTTATTAGAAGGATAATTATCATAAAACTCATTTAGATACTTAGAATGACCAAATTAGAAAAATAAACAAATGAAAAATTATTATTGAAGTCCTGATTAGGGTCATTGTAATATAATTATCAGTTCCAAAGAACAGTAGTACATCATTATCTGGAGAAAAAAAATTTAAATGAATTATTAAAACAAACAAAAATAAATTAATTCATTTCAACTCTCAAATTGATCATTTAGATAATGAAATATGTATTATTAAATAATAATAAAAACATAATTCCTATATGTTGTATACATGACTATAGTATTGATAACCCATTCATTCATATTAGTTAATGTTATATTAATACCATTTAATCTTATCATTAAATATAGAGATCATAAAACCACCTTATTATTGATCAATATTATGACCTATTCACTTATATATATGTTATATTTATCAATAAACCATTCATTGATACTGGATTATAATTCACCCACCATATGTTTTTTAATCTTCATTTATGATAAATATCCATTTGATTTAATATTTTAAATTAATTATTAAAAACAAATTTTAAATTTTATTATATTCATTCAATATAATTACAGATAATGTTTTTGATCATTGAATGGTGTGGCCATGCGAATTTTTTTTAATGAGAAGAAATAAAAAATAGTGATATGAAGTATATAATACAAAAAAGTTGAAGATTATAAGTTTTACATTATCTATTACTATTTTAAATATCTATTTTTTAATTAATAGTCTATTTATATATTTTATAGTGTGATTAAGTGTCCCTTTATTACTAGAAACATGAGAAATTGGGGCCAAATGATCAGGTATATTAGGTTATGTGAGACGAGCACCATGTAAGAGTATTGATTTGACAAGGGAAGTGTATTTTCCAGATGAGGTATCATCCCAATTCAGTTGCCAGTTATGCTAACACTAAGTTGCAAAAAGATAATTCACAAGAAATACAGGCTATGGATAATGAAGAAAGAGATAGAAAAATATTCATACATAATCATGAATGGAATAAAAATCCCAATAATTATTTATTAAATTCAAGGAAATTTTATTTTTAGCACTTCAAGAAGAGACCACCAAAGATTGTGATTCAAATATTTCCATGATTCATAAATTATTTAGTGTGTTATGAATCATACCTAGTGGTGGTAATGATGATGATATTCATAGAGATGGATATGGAGAGGATAACAACAAGGAAGATGGAGAATATGATGATGATGAAGAAGGAGTGGAAGAGGATGATGATGGTGATGATAATACAACTAAGGATAAGGGTGAGGATGATGTTGAATATAGTTATGGTGATGAGGGAAAGATTGATCCATTATATTTTTGATAGATATTTATAAAATTTGATGATTAATTATTTTATATGAATGAATATATTTAATAATTGGTATATTTATTATCACGGGCTAATGAAACTATTAATCTCACATGTGAACATTACTAGTGTATTGTTTTGTGGATCATTGAGTATTATATGTTGGTTTTATTATGGGTTCTGTTGTTTTGGAGATTATTTTATCATTTTTGAAAGGTTTTTTTTGTTCAGGATGTTTCATTGGTTTCATTTTGAGTACTATTTATTTGAAGGATATTTTCCATTGGTTTGTGGATCTCATATTCCAATTTTGTTACATTGTGGGTTATATTTACTATCTTATCTTTAGAATGCTAAATCTATTGTTATGGTGGGTTTTAGGAAAACCAGGTCACTAACATGAGGTGGTGGTCGGGGGGGGGGGGTTAATCAGGGTATAAAAGTTTAAAACAATTAACCATTTTGATCTTGTTCAGTTGTTAAACTAAAATATCATCAATCTCTTTCACATAGAAAAGTATAACCAGAAATTAAAGAATGCAGAAGATGAAACAAATAATACATGGTTCACCCTCACTAGGCTATGTCCAAGGAGAATACCATAAAAATTTGCTGATGTACCAAATCCAATAAAAGGGAACTACTGTATACATTGTCTGGAATAGACTCACTATCCCTCTTTGATTACAACTAATCACAATTTTAAATCTCACTGATCTCTTAATTTATGTTTACTCAGTTATTATTCTAAGGATTTAGTCACATTTTATTTACTTTTAGGTACATTAATTATATCTAAAGAAATCATCGTATACTATAGGTAGATTATCTATTGTGGTCCCACTTTAATCCACTAATGAATACCACTTTTCATTGAACACTAGGAAATTAATTTTAAAACATTTTTGCATAGAACACTACTTCATGAAGATCCCTATTTTCCAAAAAATACTGCTTCCAATAGAAAAGTTTTTCCTAGGAAAGGCATTCCCTACCAAAGTTCACCACCTTCGTGGAGATCAACTTAGCCAGTTGGAATCTCTTTCCATCTATAGAGCTCAATAATCCTTTGCAAATCCTCTTTAGATTCACAAAGTCAATCATATCCCCCATAAATCAACTTCACAATGCACCTCCACAAACCTTCTTCATTAATCAAAAGACTTATGATTTTCAAGAAAACTCTATTCTATTTTCAATGTGGTATATTCATATTTATATGTGTTTCAAGAGACTCTAAAACCTTCCACCTGTTTTTAGATCCAGATTAGCCTATTTATCAATGATCCAAATTTTCTTTCGAAATAATATCTTGTTTTTTATGCTCCATGACAAATTTATTTGTTCTCAATGCTCATTACAGTCACAAACCTCCCTTTCCATTTTCTTGTTTCTATGTAAACATTGGTTGAAATAAATATCACTTGAACACAACAAGTCCCCTTGGAATCCTATATTATCAACAAACACAACTAAAACAAGAAAACAGAAATGATTAATTGAAGGATTTTCCCCAAAAATGTGGTTATTACTTTCTTGTATATTGGGGTGTCAATAACAGTGGTTTTACACCCTTAAGTGTAGAATCAAACCAACAATTAATAGTGAACTGTCAGTATAGGTCTACACTAATGTTTTATAATTAATTTTTGCTTAAAATAAAATTCAGATTACCGTGTACTAGTATTTCACCTCGAACCATTATTATAGGCCTTATAAAACATCAATATAGATAAAAATATGGAGAACCATTGGTATAGTCTATTCCAATGGGTCATCACCCCATACCAATGATTTGGAACTGTTAGTATAACCATCAATTCCAAGAGTGGCCGTGTGGAAGTTGAATTGATTTATTTAAGATAAAATAACAAGGAACATGTGATTATATAGTAATTCATTGAATAATTATTCTGATATTCAATTCTGATAGTCACCTGGAAATGGTAACCATTGACACAATCAGAAATCATTATATCATTGAATTGATTTATATGTTAGAATTGTAATAAAGTGCATACCATGTTGTTCCAAAGTAAATTTATTCGTGAAATTGTATCGCTATATATAATTTGATATTTCGGTTAGGAAAATTCAATCCTTTGATAATGTCAAACATTTTAGAAGTTATATGGAGAGAAAATGTTTCTAAAATTTTGAAGAGATAGTAAAACTTGTGTAAATGTTTAGTTGAGGATATAAATCCTATCATATCAATTAATGGAATAAATTTTATTCAAAACATTTAATTCATTTTCCCTTTGAGAGTTAAAAATGAAATATACTATTTTCATAAATATTAAAATGATACAAAATTAAGAGGGGAAGATTGGATTGGATATGTAAGGATGAATTCATTTGTTCTCACTATCATGGTCATTTTGAAAATGTGATTATATGAGTTTTGTATTAGAGAAACTATAACTACATTAAAATTATCAAGGTGTTTTAATTAAATAAATATTATATAAATAGAATATTCTATATGAAACACTAAATAAGTAGATTCCATGAAATGATAACATATAATTTTCTATTATATTATAGCCATTAAATGATTGATTATAAAATGACAAAATTCAATTATAATGTATACAATGAAAATAAATGCAATTGAGTAACGTATATATTACTCATCACATTCATTTAACGGTGCATGGGAAAGATGTGGTGCCACTATGTATTTCTAATGACCATGAAAATGGTTAACTCATATAATTATGTTGCGCCACATGGTGGAATTTTCAGATTTTTTTAAATAATTTATTTTTTAGTGAATAGTGAAATTATATTTTTCACCATATTTATAAATATTAGGACATTATGAGAAAAACATTGAAGGTAATTAAAACATTTATATAGTAAAAATATTTATTTTATATGTATAACATTAATTTTTAAATATATAATATGAAATTTAAAAAACCAAGATTAACATTTTATGAACTCATGTATTTTTTTCGAATAAATTCTATTTTTGGTCCATTGTTATAATTATATAAAATTTTGAAAAAATATTTTCTTAGATTTATTTAAGAGATGAATTAATTTCATTTATATGTAATAAAAAAATTTATAACATAAAAATAAAATACCTGGATACTTTTACTGTACACATAAATTTTATCATTAAAAATACAATGTTTTTTAAATTTTTTTTATACGTTGCATGGGATAATGATAGATTTGATTTGATAGAAATATATAATATTTTTTTTGTTAAGATAGATTAATATTTGGGATCATTATTTGAATATTATTTGATAATGGATATGATATGTATATTCATTAAAATTAAATTACGTAGGTAAATATTAATTTCCATGCTAAAACAAAAATGAAAAAAATGAAAATTTTAAAAATAATTCCCCTTGAAATACGTTCAAAATATGTCTAAAAAAGAATGGGGAATTATCGATCTTATATCCTTAAAATTTACAATATTGTCTATTTATGGATCTGATAAACATTTTAATAAGTTCTACCATTATATGAAGTGGTAATAACTACAAAAAATGTCATCATCAGCAATTATAAAAGAGACCTTTCACCACCCCATATATAACACCCATGTAATTTATTTTGTCCCTATATACCAATAAATAATCTTAAATTATAATCCTATTCAATTATATTGACCCCCTAGTCATAATATATTTTCATAATTTATACATTTCAAAGGAGTACTTTAAGGAAATCCAAGTTACTTAAACATTGGTAGTCATTTAAACAAAATATGATCCCATTTTTTCTAACTTTTCCAATTCATATATTTATAATTAATATATAATTAAATAAGTTTTTTATGATGGATATTGTTAACATATTTGAATAATTATTAATAAAAATGCCTTTTTTCTATTAACAAATATAAAAATTTCCTTCGGGTTTTGTCCAGTTTACCACATTAACAAAGTCACAATTTTTATCTTTTCACAATCACCTTTACTCACTAGTTATAACCCTGAAATTGTGGTGTAGTTTTAATTTAAAATTTTAATTATTAATATGGGGATATAATTAATGTTACTTGTTCATTATCTGTCATACTTTTAGACATAAAAATGATAACAATGCTTGATTGGACTTCCACCACTACGGAGTTTCATATCACATTTTTATTCTAGATCTATAATTATTTATTAATATCCCATCAAATATGATTAAACAAATAAAAATTATATCAATAATATCCTTATTTTTGTGAAATAATGGTATTATTCAAAAATTTATTACTTACATGATTATAATCATCCACTAATAATGGGATGCTAATGTCTGAGTTGGTCTAACAACCTATTTGAATAATGTTATAAAATATTAAAATGGATGAACATAAACAATCATCACTAATAATATATGATGTAAATATTCAAATAAATATTTCATTTTATTTTAGTAATGGTAATACTTAAATTAATTTCATTCATTATGATATCACTGTTCATTTGTTTAAAACTTCCAAAACATGCTCTCCATTGATTTTATATACTAGGATCATGATGGAATTCTTGTATTATAAAATTATATTTGTTTAAATATTTATAAGAAATAAATTTTTGTTACATGATTTATCTCATATTGGTGAACATTTCAGGAATGAATAATATCGATGATTCCCTCACTAAATTAGTTCTAAAAATCATGAATACCGACACCTGATATTAAAAATAAATAATAAAGAATGAATATAAACATAAGGAATGATTGAAAATAGGGAGATTAAATGGAAATATAAATGAATAAGTTTATTAATTATGTTATAAATATAATTAAATTTGTTATATTTGAGGATAATGTGTTTTGAAAGAAATATAGATTAAATGTAACATTTTATTATCTCTTCCAAAATCGATTGTGGAATGTTTTGATATTTTGCACCAATAATATTTTTATGGAGTAACAACAACCCATTTAATATTGAAATAATAAATTATTATTGACATTATAAAATTCACATCCAGTCATGATATTACATTATTTGAACTATTATTGTTGTATTCACTAAAATTTATAGGGTTTCAAAAAATAAAAATTATTATAAGATTTATAATGTTTATACATCAGATTACAATTTCATTAAATATGATAGACCTTATATTTATCATTGGTGTTTAATTTCCATTCAAAAAATCCTTGTTAATGAATTCTCTCCCATCATGAATGAGAAAAACTCTAATGAACAATTCACATCATCTTAAATTATAATGTAATACCTATTTCCATGTTTTCCACTTCCATCCAACATTCTCCTTTAATATTCTAAAACATTATTATTTATTTATTATGGTGAATTTCATATTTCTCATTACCTTTTTTCATATGGATGTTATTTTACATAGTTTTACTATTTTAGTATTGAAACAATGCACTCATAAAAATATTGAACTGTTTTTTCTTCAATGATCTAATTTTTTTCATTAAAGACACATTTTATTAGGATAAATTTATATCATTTTAAATTTTCCATTATTTCAGTAATAAAATTCTTGATTCATCCTGCACAAGAATTTTTTTCCACTAATAAATGCCCCATTTACCAATTCTCTTAAAAGTGCTTACAATTTGTGGCCCTTTATCAACACAACTAAAAAATAATTGATAAAGGGGTCAATATATCTATGCTAATAAAAAAACAAAAATAAAGGGGCATATTTTTCAATGCTATTAGACATGTTCTAATTAAGGGGACATTTTTTCAGTGGTAGTAAAAAAATTCCAGAGAAATGAACCCTTTTATTAGTCCTTTTTTTGTAACATTGATAAATGGTATATTTCATAAAAAATTATATTCCATTAAAAAATTATATACTAATGTATAATTATAATTATAATAAAATAAATAAAAATATACTTTTAAAATGTTCATTTATATAAGGATAAATACACATTTACAATTAATATAATATATATCTAGTAAAAATGGCTTATAAAATAATGAAATAATATTTTTAGATCTCTATTTGATAATTATTATCTTTTAATTATTTTTTAATAACAATTAGATGATAAGAAAATTAAATGTTTCATTTAATAGTCTACCATAATATTAAAAAATCACTTAAACATAAAATGTACATAACTTTTGGTCCATTTGTTTCTCTGTCCTTTAATACATATACAATTCAATTGTTTGAAGAGATAAATTACTTAATGATTAAGGGAATCCTGTTTACTTTTTTTGAGCCAAAATTCATGAAAATGTATTTTTAGTGGGGGTATCCCAATGTTTTAACATTTTTATGAATATCATCCTCATTTATGTTGGGCTTATTTAATTTATTAGTGAGGAATAAATTTAAATCCAAGGTTATATTCATATTATCAATTTGGTTTTAAAATTTTATCATCTTCCATAATATAACATTATTTATAATTGAATATATGAATATTTTCAATTATTTAATTATAATAAATTAACTGTATAAATACATATCTAAACATATCTACGTAAATACCTATTTTTTAATACATATTGTAAATGTAAATAAATATTTATAAATTATTTATTTAAATTATAAAGTAATCTACTTTATTAACCTTATAAAATATAATTATATGTTCATATATTCCTATAAAAGTAATTAAATATATATATATACGAAAATTTTGGACTCAATAAAAATATATTTACATGTATATTCTTAAATATGTAATTGATTTCATATATACAAAAATACTAATATTTGTGTGTAAAATGTTTATATGTATGTGTATATGTAAATATGTTCACATGTTTACGTGTATCAATAATATATATATAAATCATATATTAATGTTTTATTATATATATATATCCTTATCAGTAAATATAGCATGAAAATGTATTTATAGCAAATATTTATAATTTCATTTTAAAAAATTTATATCTAAAGACACAATTATATATAAATTTCTTCAAATATATTAGTAAATATTTATATATTTCTATAATAAAATTTATATCTCAATATAAATAAATATTTCTACATTTCATTTAAAAATAATTATTTGTATAATATAAAATTAATTAATATACATTATATTCAAAATAATATATATTATTTATACAATAAAAAATAATATATATATATATACTGATAAAAATGTATATAATATGTATATATATTTATATATATGTGTGTGTGTATTAATAAGTACATATCTACATATATTTATATTCTAGTATATAAAAAAATATTAATACATTATATTTTAAAATAATTTTAAGTGACTGTATATATTAAACAGTTATAAAGGAATACAAATATATAGAACAATTGTTAAATAAAAAACTAAATATGATTATAAAATATATATTGGGAATTAGATTGTATAATGTTGGTCACATGATCCATTCCGAATTCCAGTATGTATGTGAGGGATATATTCAAGAAATACGTAAGGGTGGTGTAGTTTAATTGAGTTTCTATCAAGGGTTGAGGGTGCATGATGGTTGGTTGGGGAGTAAAAAATACAGTGAAAGGGTTCCATGAGCACAATGTAAGGGGGAGTTGTTGTGATTGAAAAAAATAATGTTTTACCTAAATTTTTAATAGCACTAAAAAGAACTGATAATGGAACACTATATCAGAACATTTTTATGGATTAAAAATCTATCGTGTATCTATTCAATCAAAGGGATAACAAATGAAACCTTTATCATTTCAAAAAAGTGAAATGATAAAGGTTCCATTAATTCATGATTTTTTATCACTGATATAGGGGGCCATTACTAGCAGTTTTTTCTAGCATAGATTAATGTATTATTTTAACATTTCTATGGTAGAAAATTCCATTCTAGCTCTGATATATCAATTTTATTGATATTAAAGGAGGAATTTGTATTAGTGATTTATATTATTTCTATACTATAGGTCTTCAATGTGTTTATCTCACCATTTTAAAGTGGTATTCTTGAATTGAACCACAAAATTTAATATTTTCAAAATATTACTAATAATCTCTAAAACAATTTTTTGAATATCATTCAATTTTCTTTTTTCATTTTCATAAAAATTTTATTATTTGTGATTCTTGATTCATGATTTACCAGCTATTTATAATTATAATTTTGGTAAATGAACTCTTTGTATCATGAAATCTAACTATTGAACCTTTCTTTTGTTATTTCATATGGTGTATTGTAGTTAATGGATTCTCCATCAATGTCATCATCTGAATATGTTTACTTTTTTATATGGGGGTGCGTTCTTTTGAAACTATCTACCTTATCTCTCAGGTTGGTTTAGGGTCATGTTTTTTTGAAATGATAATGAAATATATTCCCCTATTAGGTTATTAATTTTTTGATAAAATTATGTATTTTTTTATTTGGAACACTTATTTATATGAATTATATGATGTGATAGGTGGGCTGAAAATTATATTTCCCTTCAATACATTTTCAAAATCATTATATCTATTCGTATATTATGTATGTGATTATAGAGTAAACATAATCCATTATAGGATATTTTCATGAATTTGATAGTGGTCTTAAGATAGAATGATTTCTTGTGATAATTATATCATGTATTTTATTATGGTCATAATATTCTGATTTCTATATCCTTTGATATCGGTTTCATTGTACAAATGTCTCATGCTATGATAATTGGATTAGGATCCATGTTTTTTGGGGGATGAATTATTTATATTATTTTTATATTCATTGTTTAAATTATCATACCGATATGTTATATTATATTTCCTTATGATCATTAAATGTCTTCTTTTATGTTTACCCTAACATGGGTTTTATGCACACCAACACTTATGATTTCATTTCCCTAGGTAATGAAAGAATGTATTACAACTGTTATGTTAAGAAGAAAATATTTTATAGTAAGTTTTTATAGCTATTGATGAATAATTATAATTTAACTAGTTCATAGTATATTGAAAACGTTCCATTAGTTATGAAAGGTAGGTGTTTTCATATGATAAATTTTATATTTTTTCAAATTCACCAAATGGCACTGGATTTTTTTTCTCAGGTTCTATTCATTAAGTGTTTTTTATGAGAAATATAATTTATCTTCTTATAAATGACACATGTAACTTCTCAAAATTTTCATTTATTAATGTTATATATTAAATGGTATTATTACAAGACTAGGTGCAAAGATGATGTGTGATTCTATAACGCAATATTCCTTGAGGAATTTGTTGAAGAATATTATTAGATAGAACATGGATGCAGTTATCCAGAAAAAATTTAATAACTTATTATCGTGTTCTCATATCATAAATATATGGGCTTCGTTGCATTCATAGAAGCTACTTTACCTTTGGAAGGGCCTAACATGGACAGGTGTGGGTTGACTGTGAAATGTAATTTATGGATGTTTAAAAGAATAAAATTAATTAAAATTATTTTAGTTAACATTACACGAAGGGGAAAAAATGGAATTATTTGTAAAAATATTTTTTAGAGAATTCAAGGTAATATTCAGAACCCTGGAATTCCTCTAAAAGGTATAGAAGGAACTCTCTTTGACAAACGATGAAAGATCGGATAATAGATTTAAGATCACCGCACCAAAAGAGTTGGGAGATCTAAAAATTTATGAAAAAAATCCGATTAATCATAATGGATTGATAAAAACACTATATAGTGCATTTTTTCTTGGTGATCTTTCCACATTTATGAATTCGAAGACAAATATATACCAAATAAAGATCATGTGGATCTGCAATTTTATCTTCTGATGGATTTGTGTCTTATTGTGGGGTATAAAATGGGAGGTATAATCTATATGACTTCCTAATTATATATTTTTTCATTCTAATTGTAAGGGATTTTGTTTTCCATGAACAAATGTATAGGATCAATCCTCATGGATTTTTTTGTGCTTCTCTCTTCCTCCATTCTTGTCATTCTTTTATGTTGGAACCTCTTGGACATAACTTGACTTGTCAGAGGCTCCAAATGTGATTAGTCCTCTGGTGTAATTTCAAATGGACTAAATCCATTATTTTAAAATATTGTGTCATGGGGATCATATATGTTTTCCCGTTAATAAAAAATATGCATCAGTGGATGACCAGAGGCCTAGAGAAGTGGAAAATCTCATGAAAGTATAGGCGGCACCTCTGGATGATAATGGAGGTTGATGCAGTGATAGGGCCATGAGAGGGATGCGGTGATTTGGAAATGGATTATGTGAGGGTCCATGTTGTTCCTATGGTGGAATCAATTCGGTGGGGTTGGCAGGCACAATGGGTTGATTGCGTTGATTTTTGCGGTTCCACATTGACCGAGGGCCACATAGTTGGGGCGGACCATGAGTGGCGGTTCAGCCGACTCAAATGCGTGTGGGTCAGACCCTAGGAACCGAGATTCTCTAGTGGGATAGTGGGTTGGGTAGGGTATAGTGGGTCATATTGGACCTGGACTAAACCTTTTTCTGACAGTTTATGAAATCATATGTAACCATTATACCATGTGTTCATTTGAAGAATAGTATTTGGAATTTGGACCCTTTCTACGGGACACTACTTTTGAGATACTCTTAGTGTGTTTTTATGGGCGTGTACATTTTATATAAAAGATTAAGGTGTAGGTTATCCAATAATGAACATCTTTATAGTGGAATCCGGTGTTTGGATATTTTACTAAGACTACATAAAATTCGATGACTATATAACATACCGATATTATGTGTTTTACAAAGACTATCTGTCTCACAGAATCTATGTGCCTCGTCACAACTATATGACATATCATGAATGAATATATCTTCTAGACTATATCTCTTATCAATATTGGGAGTTTTTTGGATTACATAATATAATCATGTTTTACATACTATATACATACGAATGTGTGAGATGAATATGTATCTTTTAAATGGTATACATCATGAAATTCATTGTTGTATACATTTTTTTTGTGTTATACACCATGAATTTCTTTATGGTACACATCATGCCATTATTTTTGGTACACATTATTTATTTATTTTTAGTATACATCAATTATTTCATTCTGGTATTCCCTTTGTGGTTTTGGGGAGTCCTACTTAGTTTGGTTTTACTCACCCCTATGTGGGATTTTCCCGAACGTGTCAGGTCTTGTTTAAATTATTGACGTTTTGATAGATTATATAGTGGAGAAGGACTAGTTGGTTCTTAGTGACACTAGATATTTGAGGTTTAATATTAGGGCTTCATATTGTTTCTATTTTCATTCCATTGAGGTTGTATTTTCTGGGGTTCAGTTTCCAGAACATGTAATTTTACATTTGTTGAATCTTTATTTTAGAGGGATTGTATTTTGGCCCTATGTACACTCGGTTTTATAATTTCATACTATGTTGTTGGTTTCATAGTGGTATGTATTTTTGTTTACATTGTGTTTTGAATTTCATCATTGTGGGCATCTAGATGTGTGTGTGTTTGTAAACATACTGAGGAAAATGCATCCCATTAGTGGGATATGTCTCCATAGTGCATGTCGACAGCCCTAGGCCTATTGGAGTTAGGATTGTGTTAGTAATGAAATGGGACCCTCTAGTATGGTTCATGATTGGGTGGAATCATATATGGTCAATTGTAATTAATCACTCCGAGTCTATGAGATCAATTTGGGGAAAAGTGTTAAGTGTTTTGAGTTCGGCTTTCCGGACATAGATTATTGTGTTTCTGCAGTGACCATCGTATCAATAAACTAGGTCTATGAATTCATATTTATATCTCTGTATATAAAAACATTAGTTGTAGGTAATACAATGCAACATGCATCATATAATATCTGGGTGTATTCACATGTCCTTCTTGAGTCATCTCACTAGGTATAATTTATTGAATATGGTACATCTTGTTCTATTTTAGGATGCCTTCACATCAACATCCACCTATGATTCTACTGCATGATCAAATGAATTATCATTCTAGAAACATGGAATCAGTACATGGGCCCATACCAGAGGTATCCCATCAGGTTTTTTAACTAGTGATACCACCAACTGTCGAGTAAAAATTATTACCAGCACTAACTACTGAGTAGGAAAGAAGGATTATTTCATTTTATGAGTTCAATACATGGATACCGTCTAGTTTTTTGGGTGAGATACACCCTGGGTAGCTGAGGATTTGACTAATGAAATTAGATGTGTTTTGGAACTTGTAATAATGCCTTCTGACCATATGGAAGTCCATGATGCGATTCTTATTTAGGGCATAACGAGGCGATGGTGGGGATAAGTGACCCAGACACACAATTAGGTGACTATATCATAGAAATAAATCTATCATATCTTTATAAAGAAGATCATCCATGTGATGTTACACTTAGTTATACTACATGAGATTATGTATCTACAATAGGGTGGTTAGTTAGTGGTAGAGTACTCAACAAGAATTGTGGATATTTTTTGCTACTCTATGAATATGGTACGAGAACGATCTTCAGGGCTCAGTTCATTGACTTGGTATTATTCCAACGGATAAGGTAATTCAGGATATCAATTATAATTTATTCATATATTGGAGTATAGTATAGATCTCCTATAGTGGAGATATTTCTTGTGGAGTAGACGTCGATCGTGGGAGCTACCCCCGAGCAGCAGGTATTTGAGACTTCAGTTGTAGGTATCCAAAATCAGTCATAGGGACCAAATTGGTTAGTCACTATATGGGAAAATCACAAGAAATAGGATGAACAGTTGAAGGCTTCCAAGAGAGGGAGAATCTGTTGAAGGTTTGGTTTTCTTTCTCGTGCAGCAGTTGGGGACATCTGGCTTAAGATTTCTTGACCTGTCATATGACCAATCCCGAGACGGCTGAGGGACCATTGATATTCAGGTAGTGATAGGTTCGGTGTAGTCTATACAATATATGATGTGGTAGAGGAGTAGGAATGGTGTCAATATGTGGAAGAATGTTCTATGTATTTCCACCGCCAACCTTAGTGCTCCACGATAGGCTCATGGTGCTAGTGGACATGGATGATGAAATCTCTTGGTGATTTAGGAATTTGAAATAAAATAACAAGGGATGATTGTAGAAATGATCTATTTCATTTCCACCTTAGATAATTATTTAATAGACACATGTTTTAGTCATTAATTTCGTTCCATGACAATTTTTCAAGAATCTGAGATTACGATGGAATTGTTAACTCGACCCTTATACATATAGAATCATATGGGAATGGATTCTAGGATCAGACAAAAGAGTTGAATGTTTGAAATTACTATTGTAATGGAGATTTTTTTTAGTATCTCTTGATAGTATTGTCAA
Source organism: Viscum album (assembly GCA_963277665.1). Classification (NCBI taxonomy): domain Eukaryota; kingdom Viridiplantae; phylum Streptophyta; class Magnoliopsida; order Santalales; family Viscaceae; genus Viscum; species Viscum album. The sequence continues at coordinate 974,472,390 of OY728133.1, forward strand.
GGACTTATGACATCTTGCTCGGTATGGATTGGATTATCCACAGTCCATTTTAAGATTCACTATTTTAGGAACAGAGTGCATTGTGTCCATAATGATTAGAAAAAGATTTCATTTTTAACATGAAAAGAAAATTCAATATGTTTAGGACGGAATAACATATATGATGATGTAGAAGATCTCAATACATTTGGATAGATTGAACATCAGTGTAGTGGATGTTATAAGTCCCCAGTTTCCTGTAGTGGTTGAGGAATATGAGGAAATATTTTCTACATATGTTCTCGGATTACCTCCTCACATGGCGGTATACTAATGCATTGATATATTCCCCAAGATGCCTCCAATATCTGTAACTGCATCTCTAATGGTTCCCACAGAGCTTCATGATTGGAGGGTACATATTCAGGACTTGAATAAGAAGAGGTTTTTGAGACCTTGTATTTCATCATGGGAAACCGTTGTTTTCCTTTCCAAGAGGTTAAATGGGAGAAAGTTGTTATGTGTCAACATATGGTGGCAAAAACAGGTGACCATGATGAATAATTATTCAGTACCACAGATCATTTTCCTCTTTGATCAGTTGATAGGGGAACAATGTTTTATGAAGGTAGATAAAATACTTGCCTATCACTTGCTTCGAGTACGGGATAAGAAGATACTAATTAAAGATTTTAGATGTTGTTATGGACACTACAAGTGCATGTTGAAGCTATTTGGAATGAAATAATTCCAAAAAGTGTTAATTGGAATCGTTAATAGGATCTTCTTGCCATACCTAGACCAGATCGTGACGGTCTTCATTAATTAAATCCTCATGTACTCAACGTCTGATGAGGATCATACAATATACTCAAAAATGGTCATAGAAATACATTGAGATTACGCGCATTATGAGAAGCTCTTGAGGTTTTTGTTCTGGATTCATTGGAACCATTTTCTCCAAGACATCATTTCAATGGATTGAGTGGTAGTGGATCCAGTTGTGATAGAGGCGGGTCTTTCTTGGGAACCACCCATTAGTGTTACAATGGTATAATGTTTCCTTGGTTTGGATGGGTATTATCAGAGGTTTTGGCAAACAATTTTGGATTATAAACACCTTTAATATCTTTTGACATGAAAGGGGATGCCTTTTATGTTTATGTAGAAGTCCTAGGAGAGTTTTCATCATCTGAGGAAGATATTGAAGAGTTCCCATCTCTTGATATTTTCACATGAGTTTGTCAAGTACATGGTTTACTATAATGAATCTGGAACCAGGTTTTTTTGTTCCATGATGAATGGAAATGTGGTGATTACATAAGTTTTACGCCAGTTGATACCATTTGAGAAGAATATTTTGACATATAATCTTGGGTTGGTAGAGTAGTCATTAGAATTATAATGTTTTCACACAACCTTTTTGGATATTGATTTATCATCTAATATAACCACCTGCGTCTCATGTAAATGTTATATTAGAAGGATATTGACATGAGATAGAGGTGATGTCTAGATATTTTCTAGGATTATGACATTGAAATTGTTTATACTCATGGTAATGGGAACATGGTTGTAGATTATCTCATTTGGAGATCGATTTCTCAGCTACTGAATACGGCATTAGAGAAGATGGCCTCATTATAGATATCCTTTATGGAAGGATATAGAGAAATGTACCTCAAGTATATTGTTGCTACCCCTATACACATATAGCGATTCAGGGAGGAACATCTAAAATATTCTAATTGTGAGACTTTAGGTTCTCAAATGTCTACATGGAATTCCCCCTATAGAAATTCAAATGGTGGGTAATGTGTTGTTCCTTTCGAATGATGAACATTAGTTCCAGTGGAATTATAGGATTATGCCTTTAGGTAGTTACATACTTCCTCTTAGATAGTACATCATAGTTTGGAAAATACGTACAAGGACTTATGATGTTAGTTCTGGTTGTCGGGGATGAATAAGGTAGTGGAACAGTTCATTTCTAGATTCCCCACGTGTCAACAAGTGAATGCTGCGAAACAGGTTCTTGTGGGTTTGATTAATCAAATCGATTGATATAGTGGAATTGGTATGGAATGTTTATGGAATTCATGATAGGGTTACCACGTACATTTAGGAGAATAATAATATCTAGGTGATGGTTTACCGACTCAAGATGTTGGGCCACTTCCCACCGATTCGGGGGAAGAGATTAGTAGAGATATTGTGATGAATCTATGTATAAAATATAGTTTGAATCCATAGATTTACATCGATGATAGTCTCAGATGATGATTCTTTCTTTACATCCTAGTTTTGGAAGGGATTTAAGGAGGAGTTTGGGACTCAGGTGTGCATGATCATATTTTTTCACCTATAAACAGACGACCAGACTGAGAAGACCATTTAGGTTCGGGAGGATAGGCTAAGTTCTTTAATCCATTATTTTTACACAGTTGGGAGGACAACCTACCCCTGGTGTATTTAGGTAAAATAATATCTAAAATTCTGACATTGGCAATGCACTATTCGAGCCCTGTATGGGGAACCCTACAGGTCACCACCTGTCTTGATTGACCTCGAAGAGTCTACACTTATTGGCCTTGAGTTGGTCTATGTGACTTTAAAAGAGCTGTTGTTTTACTAATAGTTGATGATGACTGCATAGAGCCATCAAAAGTCATATACTTACTATTGATGGAGGCCTTTTGGGTTAGAATAAGGAGTCCATGATTTCCTTCAGGTCTCTCCTCGATGTAGGATACTATGATTTGGATAAGGTGGAAAGTTATCTCCAATGTTCATTGACCCTTTCATGATACTATGTTGATTATGGGAGGTGGATTTCCACTTTGATCTAAATCCATAGTTAGAGAGGGCACACACCATCTTCCATATTTCGCCACTGAGGATATACACACATAATTCATCACATGTCACTGACTAGGGTAATATGGACATTAATAAGTGGGAGACATTTTCAAAGTACATGATAGAGATCCAGGATTGATAGGTGATTATCTATGCGGGCGATTGATTCCATTGGTGTGCATTAAATGGTATCCAACGAATATCTAGAGGATCACATGTGACAAGGGGATCATATTCGTTATTTTTGTGATCATTTTGTTTATAGTATTTTTTTTGTATTTTGAGGATTTAAATCCCTAGGTTGGGTAAAATGTAACATCTCATAGTTTAAATGTATTATTTTTATTTATCATATAGAATTATTATGAGACTAGGAGCTGTGGCGATGTGTGATTTCAAGTCCTGGAGTTCCATGAAAAATTTCTTAAAAAATATTAAAATATGAAATATGTTATGCAAGTAGTTTTTTAAAAAATGTGTAATAACATATAAATGGGTTTTTTGATCAGAAATATGAGGGTATTGTTGTGTTATGGGGAGTGACTTTACCTAATGTGGGGTCAAACATCGACCAATGTGTGTTGACATTGGAAATAAGTTTTTGGATGTTTAAAGGTGTAAAAAAAAATTAATTAATTTTACTTATCATAACGTGATGACGTAGTGATATTTTTATTTTTTAATAACCCATATTATTGAATTTTTTGTTATCGTCATAACCCTGAAATTCCTCTAAAATGGGAAGATGGAACACTTCATAAATAATGATGATAAACCAGATTATCGATCAACTATCAATGCACTGACAGAGTTGGGTGATCTGGTGAGAGACAACAACATACCATTTCTCATCAAATACCTATACAAACTCTAGGTAAGGAATTTTTTTTCATTGTGGTTTTCCCCATTTCTTTATTTGATGATGAACAAGGAAAAACCAAGAAAAGGCTAATGGACAGGTAGACAACTTGCTGGATGAGTTTATTATTACTGGGTTTTAAAAGGGGATATATAATATGTGTGGTTTCCTAAATGTTTTTTCATCATTATAAAGATAATATATTGAGAAAATATAATAAAAATGTTAGTTTCATTCCTCGGTGTGTTTTTGTGCGAATTTATTCCCCCATTCATGGATTTCATCAATGTTGGACCCTCGTGTCAACGAATTGACTTTCAAGAAAGTTAAAAATACGATCAGACTCCCAATTAAATGGAATGATGGATCAGAGCCTAGATAGTTGAATATCAAATCCCAAGGTTCACAGTAGTGCCCCCTTCTTGAAAAAACAAGCATCATAGGATGACCAGTTACCTGTAAAAGGAGAGGAACTACTAGAAGGTGTACCCAACAGAAGCTGCCGGTGCACCGTGGCACATGCCGACGGCCACCGGTGCATGATGGTGCATGAAGATGGCTAGGGTGGTGTCTTAGGTCAATAATGGAAGATTATATGATTCATATGGGAGTTGGAGGTGGCGGCAGTAGGGATGTGAGGGGGACACGATGATCCAAACTCATATGGGGCGTGGGGTGCATGTGGGTCCCATAGAGACAGTGAGGATGTGGGGTAGGAAGATGCGGCGTAATGAACTCATTGAATACGGTTGCCCCACCTCGATCAAATGAAACATGATTGAGGTGGACTGTGGGTGTCAGTTTTTCTAATAATTGTGCCAACTGGTCAGACCAGACGGGCTGAGCCACTCTATTAGCCCATCAAGCCAGACCAATCATCCCTATGAACAAGGACATGTACAACGGGTCAGATTGGGACCATACCATACCTGGGACAAACCTTTTAATGAAAAATCCATAACAATCAACCCATGTGTCCATTTGATGACCCATATATGGTATTAAGACCCTTTTGAAAAGCTGATCCATCTGGGATACTCTAAATGATATTTTATGGATGTTTGAATATTATGTAATTGATTAAAGAGTAGGTTCTCCTGACCTGAGTGTGATACAAGAGGATTCATGGGTTTGTAAGTGACTTTGAAACTACCTGACATTCTGAGACTATGTGACCTACAAAGACTACATATTCTACCGAGAATATGTGTCTTACCAAGACTCATGTCACATCATGTAATTCCCTAACCCTAGTAACCCAGAGTCGGAACATTATTTCAAAAAATTGGGATGATACAAGGAAATCATGTCCTGAAAGACCAATCAGTTTAGTATCCTTGGAAATATTAGATATATTCAAAAGTTTTACATGACATTATAAAATGAAAAACTATAACAACATGATTCCCATAGATCACACTAATATCCTGTCAGACTATCCCTATAGGTCAGTCATAAATTTTTTTTTCACATTCTGAAAAAAAAATCATAGAAAGGGGTGAGCTCAGATGCATAGTAAGGATAGAAATATAGCAGAAACATTCATAAATAAGAATAAAAATTTAAGGAAATGTATAAGACTAAAAAAGCCTTTTAAACATGAAAATCAGCATAATATGGAAATGAAAAAAATGAAATAATGAAATTTTCAAATTCACATGGATATTCTACTAGTCTAATAATCACATGAAATATCAATATCCACTTTTATAAAGATGGAATGCATAATGCCAGACATCATAACCACATAATCAAGGACTTGTGAAAAGACATCAAATAATATTTTTTCATGTCCCTATGCCAAGACACTAGTTTGTCTCATGAGAATTACCAATGCATCAAGGAGCTATAGCGGGCTCCACCCGTCGCTTACTCTATCCAATGCATTCTTCAAATATAACGGATTAAATATAACATAAAAATTCGTATTAAAACCAGCATACAAAATATCAATACTTTATCGATAAACCATGAATGGTGTAAAAATAAAACATCCACAAACAAACATATCACAAAACATTCAATACAATATGGATGTTTTGTATCGTAATAAATCAACTTCAAACAAGCTTCTAATACATCAAAATATGTTGACAAAAATGAAATCAAAACATTTGTTATAGAAATATACATTTCTATTTTTAAATAATTTAAGAGTCGTATAACTATAAAGAAAGAATTTATTTTGATAATATCTTTATAATCTTGTACAAAAAGCTTCGACGATGTTATAATGGAAAAAAATAGCCGCACTCACCATATAAGTTAAAAGAACATTCATAACATAATTTTTTCAAAAAGGTTATAAAGTACCCTATTTGGAAAACCATAGAAATATTCCTTTAAAAAATATATAAGGTAAAATAATGGTATAAATGACTTTAAATCTTCATCTAGTAAACAATAAAAATGTTTTTAAATACATTTTAAGAAACATGGATGTGGATGATAAAGATTTCCCAGTAGATAATTATGTATAAACAACCTCAGATAATGAAGAGATTTTAGAATTATACCTTAATTTGTTATTTTCCTTTCCCAAGGATAGGTTAACCTCCTATATAATTGTGAAATCATTGATATTAAATTTTACATGAAACATATACATTAATATGATATCATATATGATCTTTAAATATTGCTTTCTTAATATTTTTTCAGTAGTATCATCATTTCAGGTGTTAACTAATTTGTTTTCCTTTAAATTATTTTAAACTTATGTAATTTTTGTTGTTGATATAATGTATCTTATTATTATTCATAAATATATTATGTCGTTAAACATTATTTTTAATCATCTATTGAAAATTTGTCTTGAATGATTACGATGGGGAATGAATCTCATCGCGTTCGTGGAGATGGTAATATGTACGTACGCACGAGCGACAATATCATTCATTTAATATTAAAATAATATATAATTTGAGGGTATATCATATATACAAAATAATTATCTTGTTATGTTTATTATTTACATAAATAATACATCATTATTATACCCATCCAAATAATAATATATTGAATAACAACTACACAACGATGTGGAGACAGTAAGCCATACATACACACGTATGGTGAAATGTCATTAAAAGGATGGATATAATAATGAATATGGTTGTACCATATTTATAATAACATCACAATATATGGAATATAATGGAGTTATTATTTTAGATTGAAAAAACAAAAAATGAGGAATTGGAAGAAGAAAGGAACACGAAAGATGTGATGAAATATTTACCTTTTCTACAAGTTTTTCCTTTTTATTTGATCAAAAGGGATCATTATATTGGCTTTCTTAGTAAAGAAATACCTCTATGATGAATGGTGGAATGTTGAGAGGATATTTGGGCATGGGTTGGCTGAGCCAAATGGCTTTGATAGTGTGAATTTTAGAGATGCTGATGTTCCCTTTTATAAGAAGTGTGAGGGCGCCTTAGGAAATGATTGAAATATTATTTTATAATAAACTCATTTTAGGTTTCTAATGAATCAAAAATGATTAACTTCAGGGATAAGGGGGGTATGGGTCGAAAAATACTCAACCAATAGGTTTTAGACCGGTTTGGATCACTATATTGTCTTTATCTTATATATTTAACTCTTAGTAAATTAGTTTGACATTTGCCTTGCCTCTTTGTATTTTTATATTATATGGTTATTAAACATTCTATATTCATTCAAGAGAACCCCAAGTGGTTCATTAACGACATATATAAAATTATTTAAGAACTTAGGAAAAAATTTAGATTTTTATGAATAGAATATCAATTAATAATATAATATTTGTTTTAAAAACTCATTTATGTCAATTTTGACACTATTTTCTATTTTGTTTTTGAAAAATTCCTAATATCATTATTACTTCGAACAAAATTAATTTAATCAACTATAAACTGTCATATTAACCTAAAAATTTACTGGAATATATAAATAGTCTCAAATTAAATTTATTTGGAAATTTATAATATCCATTATTATAATATTTCATTACTAAGGTAATTACGACATCATCATTGTGTCATAAATAAATTAAATTATTTAATGTATAAAATATATATATATTATTCCATTATGTAGGAAATATTTTTAAATTTAGAATGGTTATTTATAGATGAATTTATCTTATGTGTAACCCTATATTAAAAATAGTTTAGTTATTAAACTTTGAATTTAACACTTTTATCTCTTCTTTGAATTAAATAATAATAAATGTCCTAATCTAATCCAAGTAGAACTAATGGATCATATTTTATTCATAAGGTTGTTTTTGGTCTAATTACACACAATCAATAGAATTAGGTCATGTTTTATGATAATTATAATATCATTTTTACCTTTAATTACCCTATTTATATTTAACTGTGGTAAATAAAATTCAAAAGATACTATCAGCAAAAAAATATTTTCATCTCATTGAACGACATTTTACATATTGATATCAACTTTTTCTCTTGTATTTTAGAAATTCGACTCACCAAACTGGTAAAATTATGTTTTAGGTAAAATTGAAAATGCTCCTAGGAGGTGGGTAAAAGACGGTAAAATGTTAAATAAAATTTTTATATATCTAAAATTATTATAAACTGTCTCCAATAATTTAAATTTAACTTATATAGGTATTACGTATCTATTTTTACATAAAATAAATTTAAATTAAATAAATAATTATTAAAATAACAATTCAGTTCAAAACAATAACTCAGTATTATTCCCTATTGTTCACAAATTTAATGTTTTCAGAAAAATACCAAAAATTTACCCTATTTTAATTTTGATATTCCAAATCCAAAAATGATTCTATTATGAAAGATAAAATTGATAAAATTTCAAAACATGAGTATTACTATTCAGAACAGCTAGTTTGATTGGTCGTGACATGTCAGAATCTTGAAGTTGCGTACTACGCATGTTATTGAATTATTCAAAGGGAAAAGTACCACAAAAGCATTGGTTTTTACAATATCCCCTCCTTCAAATAATTTCATCCTCAAAATTTCAAGAATATTTCTACATAAAAATATTCAAGTTGTTCTTCATCATATGTTCCTCATGTTCCCACGTTGCCTCTTCCATCTTATGGTTTCTCCATATAAAATTTATTAGACGAGTAGTCCGGTTTCTCAAAACCTGTTAACCTGTATCAAGAACCTTGAAATGATCTTCACAATAAGATAGATCAGGTTCCAGTTCTAATTTCTCATAGGTAAGTACTTGCGTTAGGTCAGGCTTGTATTTTATCTACAGTGATACGTGGAACACTTCATGAACATTGGAGAGACGTGACAACATTGAAAAATGGTAAGCTATAGCCCCAATTAATTTTTAATTTTCAAAAGGTCTGATGTACCTGGGACTCAATTCATCCTTCTTACCGAAACGTATAACACCCTTCCATGGAGATACATTCAAGAAAACATGATCTCCTGCCTGAAATTACAAATCTTTCATTCGGTTATCGGCATATCTCTTCTACCTACTTTGAGCTGAATTGATGTGGGTTTGGTTTACCTTCACCTTTCCCATAGATTCCTAAACATGCTCTGGGGCTACAATTTTTCTTTCAATATCATCATCCCAACAGGTTGGTGTGCGACATCTGTTTCCGTATATTGCTTCATATAGTGCCATCTGAAGACTTGAATTGAAGATATTGTTATAGGAAAATTCTACCTGAGGTAAATATTGATCCCACGTACCATGGAAGTCCAGTTATAAATATATCAACATGTCTTCTAAGGTTTGAATATTCAGTTATGATTTTCCATCAGTTTGAGGGTGGTAAGAAGTGCTCAAACGAAGTTCAGTATCTAGGGATTTCTGAAGACTTTTCCATAATTTTGATGTAAAATGGGGTCACAATCAGAAACAATTGATAGGGGTTCTCCATGAATTCATGAAACTTCATTAATATATAGTTTTGATAAACCTTCAAGTGGTAAATCTTCTCTTATAGCATGAATATGGGATGACTTGGTAACCCGATCAACAATGACCCATATTTCATCGTTCCTTCTAGGAGTCTTTGGTAGTCCCATTAAAAAGTACATCATATTATAATCCCATTCCCAATCAGGTTTGGGAAGAGGTTGCATGACTTATCCAAGTTCTTGCCTTCCATTTTTCACTTGTTGAAAAACCATACGTCTTAACAAAAAATCAGAAATCTCCCTCTTTATTTTGTCCCACAAAAATTATTCCATCAAATATCTATACATTTTGGTTATCCAATGGTGTATAAAAAAATTGGAGCTATGAGCATCACCCAACAATTATCTTTTTAGATCAGGTATATCAGGAACATAAAGTCTCTTCCAATATTTCAAAATTCCATCTTCATATACGAACTCACTCAATCTCACATTATTCATTGCATTAATGTTCTTTTGAAACTAATTATCATCATTATGAGAACATTGTATCCTTTCTAGTAAATATGGTTTGGCATCCATTTGGTAAAAAATTGATTTTTCACCTTCCATGGTTATTCCCATATCAATCATTACCAAATCCATGTATATAGGATCCTTTTCAACTCTAATATTGTTCAAAACTCCATGATACATTTTATTCAAAACCGCCCAACCATTAACTATCATTGGTAACAAAGGCATCCAGAATCCTTATGATGCCTCCAACTCCCTACCGGTTATGCAGAAGGATGATGTCAAAACTTGTGTTGAAAGTCATACTGCAAAGACCAATATCAATGAACAAGGAGGAGATGAAGAGGTTCAATATGATTCAGATGAGTCCTTTCATGATGAACATGATAAATCTTGTCAGCTAGAGGAAGAGTTTTTGAAATCAACGTCTAAAAAAGGAAAGAAACCGAAGGTTGACTTAGATGGTTTTGTCACTCCGAACTATAGACATGAAAAAAAAGGTAAGGAACGCTCCAAAACTGAAAGAAAATTTATCACAAGATCCCTGGCTGCCCAGGTCAAGGATGAAAACTCCATCCCTCCATAGCCTGTGCGAACTGAAATGGTGTCTGAGTCTGAAGCAATGGATTCAGAATCCTCTTCTAGTGAGGATGATGAGGATGACCCTGCTATTAGAGATTCTTATGTAATAGAAAAAAATTTGGACCTCCTAGAAGATCTAGACTCATGGATTGACGAGAATGATAGAATTACTTTTAGAGAATAAAAAGAAGGTGACATGAGCACTGACACTTATCTAGAACTCCGAAAAAGAATGCTCATCTTGGTTGTTGTGGAATTCCAGAATAATCCAAATTTCTACTTCAATGGGATTACATGGCAATGATCTCTATTATTCTTTTGAAGACTAATTTTTTCTATCTCTCTTGGATCTAGATCAGATCTGTTCAGTGGATTTCTAAATGTGTTTTTCTCTGAAGGAACTTCTATGTCCTATTTCAACTCTTCTTGCTTCCATTCTGCTTTTGTTCTTATCTTCTCACCTTGGATTGGCTTGCTTTTTGAGGATGTTTGAAATATATTTGCTGGAATCTTTAGGATACAACTCTCTTTCTATTTGGACTTTGTTTGATGATGGATGTTTGAAGTATAGTTCGGGTTTCTGCTTTCAACCAGTCTCTCTATTTAAATTTAGTGGAAGCTTGGGGCATGTTCGATCTGCTATAAACTTATTTTGAAGTCTAAGTTTTAGGTTCTCTATGGATTCTGGATCATAATGTTTCTTTGTTAGAGAATCCTTCATTCTATTTGGCTATTTGTTTTTGCTGAAGATTCAGAGGTTTTCGTTCTGACTGGATCTTTCCTTTTATGCGATTGATGTAGAGATCATAGATGGCTGTATCTGGAAGTTTTATGCACTCTTATGGAGGTTGGATACCACTACACATTGAAGGATTTCATCTCTACAGATATAGATATTCCCTAGGAATGATCTTTTCTGTTACTTGTTTTCTTTGTTTGAGGTTGCTGGAAAATGCTGCTATTGTTTCTGTTGGATTGTTGAGAAATAAAGTTCTTCATGCTTGGACGTTCCCATGGCTAGTAAGACTAATTGATATAACTTCAGTTTTGTTTCTTTGTTTTATTCTCTAATGGATCTTTTGGTGTGCAATGCCTTCCTCTGTTGGGTTCTGTTTTTTGAGAGGACTTTGCTTGAGACTTTCTAGACTCGGTCTGTTAGTTTCCTGCTACTATGGTGTTGCCGAAGTCTGGGATTGGAGGATAGGATTTATTCGGTTCTGACCTGCTGCTGTTGTTTCTCTGACTGAGGATGAATTATTAAAAATTGGGGTTCTCCCTGCTAATTTCTCTCCAGTTGTTCTGGTTTTTCGGAACCTATAGCTGGTCCTTTCTTGAACACTGGTTGATTTTGAAGTTTTCTATTATACTTCAAAGGTTGGACTTAAGATTCAGATTTATTGATTTTTTTAGATTTCCTTTTGTCTTTTGGATGGATATAGTAGGGATAATTTGGCCGGAAGATGGTTTCTTTCTCATCTTTCCATTTTCTCTGCATGGTGATGATGCTGACTGCAGGGGAGATAGGTTCGAATTGACATTTTTTCTTCAATTGGACAGCATGCTGATTTTTTTGGATGGTCTACATTTTCGAAGTTACAACTTTGCAAGAATTAAAAGGTGACTTCTCAAGGCTACCTTCAAGAACCGGTTTATTTCTTTTGGATCAAATATTTTATGTAACCCATTGAATTCATGCTGGTGTAAGTCATTTACACCTCGTGGTTGTATTGTTCTTTTTTGATTTTAATAAATTCCATAGGCGACATGAATTAGGAAACCAACTCATGTCACCAATTTTCAACAATAAAAATTGCCTTCCTCGAGTGGTAGTGTACTCTTTTGCCCCATGATGAGTTCTTTTTTATGATAAAATATTCTTCAAACTCTTTGGATTAGTATAAATCTCAAATTTTTCACCATAAAGATGATTTTTCCATATCTTCAAATGGAAATATTATAGCTGCTAACTCAAGATCATGAGTCTGATAGTTTTTCTTAAGAATTTTTAGCTGTTGTGATGCATAGGCAATAACACTATCATTCTACAAAAGGAAACAACCAAGTCCTCTCATTGAATCATCACTATAAATAACAAACCAATCATTCCCCAATGGTAGAGTCAATATAGGATTATTGAATAATCTTCTATTCAGTTATTCAAAACATTCTTCACAATCTTTGTCAAAAAAAATTAACCCCTTTACGTGTGATCTTGGTTAATGGGTTATCCAATAAGGGAAAATTATGGACGAAATGACGATAATAACCTTATACACCAATAAAAGTGCATACCTTAGTTATACTCATCGATGCTGGCCATTCTTGGATTTCCTTGGTCTTTGAAGGATCAACAAATATTCTATCCTTAGAGAAAATATGGACAAGAAAAGAAGTCTCTTGAAGCCATAATTTTCACTTGCTAAACTTCCCATATAATTCATTTCATCAAAGACTCTTCTGGATAATGCACAAGTTATTTTCATGATCTTCATAGCTTTTGTAGTATACCAAGATATCATCAATAAATACCACTACAAATCCATCAAGGTATTCCTTGAGAACCCTATTCATTAGATCCCTTAAGACAGTGGGTGAATTAGTCAATCCAAAAAGGCATTACTATTAACTTTTAATTCTCATACAAGGTTCGTAAAGATTCCCATGTCTTTATTCTTCATGAAAAACTGATGGTTTCCAGATCGATGGCCAGACATTGAAAAATATTGAGCTCCATGATGTTGGTTAAATAAATCATCAATGTGACGTAGGGGACAATTGTTTTTATTGTTATATCATTGATCTCTCTATCGTCAATGCACATCCTCATAGATCCATCTATATTATTAACAAAAATGAAATGGGCTCCCCATAAAGAAACACTAGGGTGAACAAATCACTTGTTACTCAATTCCCTTATTTGTTTCTTTAGGTCCACTAATTCCACAGTGGCCATTCTATGATGGGTCTTCGATATGGGCCTTGAGCCAAAAATTAAATCAATGGAAAACTAAATTTCTCATTCTCGAGGATGTCAAGCTAAATCTTTTGGAAACACATCAACATAGTTCTGCACATTAGTTACATCTTCTATTTGAACATTATTTTCCTCACCCATAGTTATTTTATTCTCTTCCCCCCCAATAATTTAATTTAGATGATCTACAGGGGTGGATCTTGATAAGAATCAGGTGGTAACAATTATGCTCTAATGATAAGGTGTTCTTTATCATCGTCATCACAAATAGAATCCTCCTTTTTCTTAATATAATTTTTTGAATCATGGACTGAAAGCCAATCCATACTGAGGATTATATCAAATTCAATCCTGGGTATGACGATGATATCAGAAGATAAAGAAAATTTATATGTCCTAATGTGGAATGATTCACTAAACATTATTGCAATGATACGTCCCTTAGATTTTTTGACTGAAAAATCCCATGTTAAATCAAATTGGAAATATCATATTTTCATAGTAAACTGGTAAGATATGAAATAATGTGATGATCCAAAATAAAATAAAGAATTTGCAAAACTTTAGAAAACCATTAAATTATCGGCCACAAAATCTTTTGGAGCTTTAAATTATATAGTAGTGATAGCATAAGCTTGGCATTGATCCCTTGGAATTTTCTGAGGTATGTTTCCATGGTTCTTAGGACATTAATTTGCATAATTTCCCCTTTATCTACAATTTTAGCATTCAACATTGACATCCTCTTTCTTCCACATGATATCACGAGCATGCTGGCCTTTTTCACCACCCTTATAACTGATTCTCATTCCCTTCTAGAAAGTACTGTGGTGTTTCTTCCTATATTTAATACAGGATGGATATTCATCCATTCCCTTCAACCCCTTATTTCAATCACTAGAGTGTTCATCAGATGTTTTCTTCTCTATCTTTACTTTATATTCGAAAGACATAGATAATTCCTTTTCTGTCTTGATAACACATGTGACATTATCTTCGTATGGCTACAAGGATTGTGAGACTAATGCTCGATGGGGAAATGGTTTTAGCCATTCAAAGAAAAGATAAATCTCACTTTTTGGGTTATGTATATAATATACAACATTCCTTGAAAACCTTATAATGTGAGCTTCATACATTGTGACATTCTCATCCTCCATTTTCCTCAGAATCAGAAATTGTATTTCCATATCTGCTCGATGGTCATGAGGAAAGTATATTCCTACAAAAGTCTCTTCAAACTCAGTTCATTAAATATTTTATAATTCCTCATCTTCCTTTGTGTTTTTAATCAATGACCATGATTGATCAACATCTCTAGTGAGCCAGTAAACCGCCATGAAAACTTTTTCCCTTTCGTTACTCTCCAAGGCATGGAATATTTTCTATAAAAAATTTATCGATTGCTCCGCCAAACATGGATTTTTTCTCCCATTCAATGTTGGTGGTAGTTTCCACATGAAGCGATCTATCATTGAACCACCATGGTGTGGATCAGGGTGCTCCATACGGGTAAGGATATATTCAAAACATAAGTGAGTTTTCCCAGTATGGTGATAAGCTGATTAGCACCAGTTTATTCACCAGCTCCACTATAATTATCTTGAGTAGGAGGGAAATCCCTACATGGATTATGTGCTTTGATACAGTTTCTATTCAATCCACTAAGTTCCATTTATAAAAAATGGAATAAACTCGACTAGTTTATGAATCAAAATACATAATTCCAAACATGTAAAAGACTTAACATAAATCAAACAGTTTATGGATATAATTCATTATCATAAAAATGTTTTCATTGAAGAATCATATACTCATAAACACTACATAATGGTTTGTAAAGAAAATGATAATTAACCTAATCATATCCCTCGGAATTGTTGTATCCATGAGTACAGCAAGAAAAGTTGTCGTGCACCAGTTCTCGTTCGTGTATAGCTGACTGACTAAAAATAACCAGTTTTATATATTTTGAAAGAAAAACACACTGAACAACAATCACAGAGGTCTGAAAAAATTTCAAGAAAAGTGAATCATTAATAACATGATGAAACCCCTCCCTTGGAAAATACCCTAGAGTAGTGAAAGAGGAAATACATTGGTCCGGTGAAGCCATGGATGCCAGGAAATCCGCAACCCTGTTCCCCTCCCACCATGTGTGAAAAACCTCAATGTGTTGGCCGAAAACATTTCTGCACCTTAGAATTATATATTCAATTTTCCATGGAGTAGACCATATTCCCACGAGAGCTTGATGAAGGATAAGGGAGTCCATCTCCACCGCACTGTAATGAATGTGCCTTTGCTAACACAACTCTGCACCAGAGGCCATTGCCAGAGCTTCCGCCTGAAAAGCATCACCCCTGCCGTAGAAGACCCCAAAGGCTGAAAAAATAGCCCCCTTGAGATCGTAGATGACACATCTACTCTCATACCCCCCCCCCCCCCGCAGAGCGACCCATCCATGTTAAGTTTCAACCCATCACACAATGGGTTCCAGCGAACCCATTGGTTTGGCCCCAAAACGTTAGGTTGATTGAGGATGGAGGAGGTCAGGATGGGAGTTCTAACCGAAGGAGCCTCCTAACATGCATTGCATAGGTGAACCATGTCCTGAATCAGGTTCCACGATTTGAACATGAGGATGGTCCGTGAGCCTTTCTGGCACCTGTGTCTTACTTCGTTCCTAGTCATCCAGAGAACCGAACACCCCTCCAGTAAAAAGATATCCCTTGCCTTCTTCTCGGGCCCCTAATCCCTTGCTCCTTGAAACCAAGTGCTGAGAAAATCCTCCATCGGTCCCCCTTGCATATTCCACCCCGCACCATCCCCAAAATTCGGACAGGCCCAAATTTCCCATTCGCTATCAAAAAAGAGATGATCCACTGATTCTGTGCTCGGATGTTCGTGTATATCTCAAATAGGTGTTTTTGGGTTATACCCCAAGGTACAACTATGCCAGATCCACTATTACCTGCTCACATCTAGACAGGGATGTATTTCTTGGAAAACTCACAAAATCTCTACAGTACCAAAATTCTATAAAGTTATTCTTTACTAATCATCAAGTTCAATCTTAGGTTATTGTGCTTCATTCCGAGTTTTTCTAAATCTAGATTCCATGGTTTTTATTAAAATTCAACTAATACCAAATGTAATGCCCCAACCCCAATTACCCTGAGTTGGTGAAATATTACATAACATTGGCATGATATAAGGAAATCATGTCCTGAAAGACCTATCGGTTTAGTAGCCTTGGAAATATTAGATACATTCATATATTTTACATTATATTATAAAATGATAAACTACAAAAACATTATTTCCATATATCACACTCAAATCACATCAGACTATCCCTTTAGGCCATTCATTAAATTATTTTTCACATCATGGGAAAAATAAAATAGAGAATGGGGTGAGATCAGAAGCTCAGTATGGATAACAATATAGCAGAACCATTCATAAATAAGCATAAAAATTGAAGGAAATGTATAGAACTATAACAAAAGCCTTTTAATCATGAAATTAAACATAATATGGAAAAGATAATATCAAATAATTCCATTAACTTGTTCAAATGGATATTCTACTAGTCGAATAATCACATGAAATATCAATAGAATCATTCTTAATGATGGAATGCATAATGCCGGACTTAAAAATCACATAGTCAAGGCATTGTGCCAAGACTACAAATTAGATTTTGTCAAGGGCTTGTTCCAATACACATGTTTGTGTCATTATACCTACTGATGCATCGGGATGATATAGCGGGCTCCACCCATCACATACTAAGTCCAATGCATTCCTCATATGAAATGGTTTAAACATAACATAAAAATTCATATTAAAACTAGAATAAAAATGTCATTAATTTATCCATAAACCATGAATGGGGTAAAAACAACACAGCCATAGTCAAACATATCAAAAATCCTTCAATACAATATGGATGTTTTGTATCATTATAAATAAACATCAAAAAAGCTTAAAATCCATCAAATGATGTTCACAAAGATGAAATCAAAACCTTATTTATGGAAATATTTATTACTATTTTTAAATCATTTAAGAGTCAGATAATTATAAAGAAAACATTTATTTTGAAAATATTCCTATAAGTTTGTAAGGGATGCTTCAAAGATGTTATAACGGCGGAAAATAGATGCACCAATTTTATAAGTTAAACAAACATTCTTAACTAAATTTTGACGAAAAGGTAATAAAGTACCTTGTTTGGAAAACGAAAAAAAGATTCCATTAAAAAACATATTAGTTCAAATAAGTTTGAAAATTACTTCATCCCACTGTATAGTAAATGGTAAAAATGTTTTGAAATACATTTTAAGAAACATTAATGTGGATGATAATGATGTCCCAGTAGATAATTACGTATAAACAACCTCGGATAATTAAGTGATTGTATAATTAACCCTTACATTTTTTCTTTTCCTTGGTCGAGGGTATGATAACCTCTTGTATAATGGTAAAATGTTTTTATTAAATTGTACAATAACCATATATATTAATATGTTATCATATATGATCTTATAATATTTCTTTGTTAATGATATTTAAGTAGTATCATCGTTTTGGGTGTTAACTGATTCGTTTTCCTTTATATGATTTGTTATGTAAGTAATGTTTTTGTGGATATGATGTATCTTATTAATATTCAGAATGATATTATTTCTTCAAAAATTATTTTTAATCATCAAGTGTAAATTATATTTGAATGGATACGATGAGGAATAAATCTCATCACGTTCATGGAGATGGTAATCCGTACATATGCACGAGCGGAAATATCATTCTTTTGATATTAAAATAATATATCATTTGATGGTATATCATATATACAGAATAATTATCATTATATATTTTTTATTTACTTAAATTATACATCATTATTATACTCATCCAAATAATAATGTATTGAATAACAACTACACCACGACGTGGAGACGGTAAGTTGTACGTACGCAAGTATGGTGACATGTCATTCAAAGAATTGATAGAATAATGAATATGGTTGTACCATATTTTTAATAACATCATAGTATATAGAATATACATGTTTTATTAATTTATAATGGAAGAATAAATGAAATCGGATGTGGATTAAGAAAGGATCTTGAAAGAGCTGATGAAATATTTACCTATTCTTCGGAATCTTTCTTTTTTTTATCAAAATTTCTGCATAGGTTGGATTTATGACTAAAATAATGCCTCTAGGATTATGGGTGGAAATTTTAGAGGATATTTTTTCAGGGGTTGGCCAAGCCAAATGGCTTTGAAGCAGTGAATTTGAGAGAAGGGGAATTCCCCTTTTATAAGAAGGGTGGCAGGCACCTTTGGAAGAGATTGAAATATTATTCTATAATAAAATTGTTCTCGGGTTTAAATGACTCCAAAATGATTTATTTCGAATCTAAGGTGGGTATTGGTCGAAAAATACCCAACCAATAGGTTTTCGACAGGTTTTGGTCATAAATTAACCTTATCTTTTAGATTTAACTATTTGTTAATTAGTTTGGCATTTACCATGTATCTGTGTATATTTTTATTATATGGTTAAAAAACATACAATAAACATCCAAGAGAACCTAAAGTGGTTCATTAATGATATATATAATAATATTTAAGTAAATTTTAATATCCATAGAATTGAAGAATTGAATATCAATTAATAATATACTATTTGTTTTAAAAAATCTTTTATGTACATTTTGAAGCTATTTTCTATTTTGCTTTTGAAAAATTTATAACAACATTATTACTTGTAAAAAAATTCATTTAATCAACCCTACCATGTCATATTAACCTATAAAATTAGAAATATTCTTAAAAAGTCTCAAATTACATTTATTTGTATATTTATATTATCAATTATTTTAATATTTCATTAATAAGGAAATTACAACAACATCATTGTCTCAAAAATAAATAAAATTATTTAATGTCTAAAAAATAAAAATAAAATAAAATTATGTAGGATATATTTTTATCATTAAAATGATTTTTTAGTCGAGTTTATATTATGTGTAACCCTATATTAAAAATGCTTTACTTATAAAACTTTGAATTTAACACTTTTAACTCTTCTTTGAATTAATTAATAATAAATGCCCTAATCTAATAGAAGTGGACATAAAGGATCATATATTAGTTCCAAGGTTGTTTTTGGTCGAATTACATTTATCCAATAGAATTAGGAATTGTGTTAGGGTAATAATAATATCATTTTTACCTTTAATTACCCTATTTACTTTTAAACGTTGTAAATAAAAGGCAAAAGTTACTATTCACCAAAAATTATTTTCATCTCATTGAATGACATTTTACTTTCTAATATCAACTGTTTCACTCGGAATTTTGAAATTAAACTCACAGAAGTGGTAAAATTATGTTTTATGTAAAGTTTCAAATGCTCCTAGTAGGTGGGTAAAAGACGGTAAAAAGTTCAATAAAATTCTTATATAATTAAAATTATTATAAACTGACTCTAATGAAATAAAATGAACTTATATAAGTATAATGTATCAATATTGACTAAAAAAATTTAAAAAAAAAATAAATATTTAAATAAAAAGTCGGGTTTTAATAATAACCTATTGTTTTTAACTATTCATAAAAAATTGAATGTTTTCAGAAAAATTCAAAAAAACCACCCTAATATAATTCTGATTTTATGAATAAAAAATAAATCCCATTTTGAATGATAAAATTGATAAAATTTCAAAAAGTGGGTATTACTATTCATAACGGCTAGTTTGATTGGTCACGATGTGTTAGAATCTTGAAGTTGCGTACAACGCAATCTAAAGCATTATTCCAAGGGAAATGTATCGTGGACGCTTATGGTGTCACATATCAAGAATAAATGTTTTAGCAAGACATAGGGCCTCATCGGTACTACATGTCTTATCAATACTATGAGTTTTTTTGGATAATGTCAGATAATCATATTTCATCTACTATATACTTATACCTGTGTGACCAGACAAAGTAGATACATAGTGGAAAACATCACATATTTATTTGTTGTACACATCATTTATTTCATTGTTGCATACATACTGTAATTATTTGAGGTATAAATCATTTCTTTAAATATGGTACACATTGTGTATTTTGTTGTTGTATACTTTGTATATTTCTTATTGTTATTTCATTCGATGTTTCTGTGTTTCTAACGGTGTATTGCTTTACCAACTTATAAATGGTCTTTTGCTGCACGTGTCATGTCTTTTCTAGAAAGTCGATGCGTTGATGGAGTCCTCGGTGCACCTGGGCCATGTGGTGCTTAGTGACACTAGACATTCAAGGTGTTCTCATATGGATTCACATATCTATCAAGTACCTACCCCTTTAATTAGTGTTTTATGTGCATGAGTTTTCAGAAATTATACATTAAATTTTACACACTCTTTCTTATGGTGGGATTGTATTCTACCCCTGGGTACATTCCAGTTTTTATTGCCATACTATGTTGTTGGAATTAAATTGAAATGAATTATTTTATTACTAATTATTTTTTATTTCAACATTTTTGGCTTAGAGATGTGTGCGTGAATACAATTACTTAAAAATGAATCCTATTTCTGGGATATGCCTTCTAGGTGGTAGACACCTTCCATTTGTCTATTGGTGGTGGGCATGGGGTATGCACGACATGGCCCCCACTGGGATAAGTCGTTACATGATATGTGTCTCTATAGATACTATTAGAGGTAAATTAATGTATATTTTATAGAAAAATCTGAGTGATCATTAGTGAAAATAATAGGAATATGTACGTGTGTGGTATGAGATCAAAATGTATTGGGAAAAAAAGATTTTATGTAGTTATCCATGAAATAGAATATGTATATGGATACTATATGTTTATAAATTCATTTAAAAATATTTACAGAGAGATAACAATCCATGAAACAAGAAGATGTTTTATCTGTATTAGAGGAGGAAATAAAAAAAAATATTTATATATAAAAATTAAGACCTTAGTGTATAACGGGAAATAATAAATTTTTATTCTTAAGGGAACACTAAGAGTTCAATTCATTAACCATGGAGAACTTGGGAATTTTTAAAAAAACCCCTAATTGAATGGATATTAATGCTGTTATGCATCAAAAACATTGAAAGAAAGTTGGAAATGGTAAATCCTATACAATTAAAAATACTAATGTTTTTTTTGAGAACGACATGGAATGAAGAACACTGATTATCCTCTAAGGAATTGTTAGTGTTGCATTTTTATATTATTCAACCCAATTTTTTGTACCTAATATATTTTCTAGTAGCACAAAATAATCACATAAATATCTAGAATATTATTTTTTAATAATAAAATCTTGTTGTTAGATTATAGAAACCTCAAAATATATCTCTTCAATAGAAGATGTTTATCAGAATGTGATTCTTATTAAATCAGTTTTTCATTCTTTTATAATTTTTTTTGTGATAGTAGGTAGTGGTTGTATGTATCAACATAGAGACCATGATATTTTACAAGATAGTAAAAACACATATAAAAACATAAATCAACCCATGGTCACCTATTGGTATATATTTTATTATATACTCCATATGAAAAATTACCCATATTCTATCATGTTTATAAGGCACAAATGTCTAGAGAAAAAAACTAACATTAGTTACATATCTATTCTAACAGAAAATTAGTGTTCACATGTCAATCATAAGATATTAATTATATAACATAAGTAGAAATAAAATCATGATCCACTAATATCTTTTAGAAAACATGTATTTATTTTTATTTGTAAATATAAAATAAAACCACAAAGAGAAAAATTATTATGAAAGATTTAATAAAGTAAATTTTTATAATATATATTTTATAAATAAATATTTGTTTAATATAGTTATCCATACATAACGCCGTACTGAGTTGATATATTAATATGCTAAAATTAAATTTTACAATTATAGTATAATCATAACATTAATGGGCATAACAAGAAGTAATTATGCTGTGTAATCTATTAAAGAGGGAATTGGTGTCGGGTAGCATAATTTTCCACTGTCAATCTCATTTATTTGATCATGGAATGGAGGAATATTTTATATTATTTTATCTCCACCAACATTAATAAAAACTTGAATAATAAATATTTGAGAAAAATCATGTGCTCACGAAATTCATAAACATTGAAATTCTCTTGAGATCTATGCCATCATAATCAACACCCTAAAATACATCTAGATCATATCTTATTATATTATCTTATATATAGATTTTATGGTGATATATGTAACAAACTATATGTGATATAAAAACATTAATTATGAATTTAATGATTTTTATCACATAAATTATAAAAATTTCATGAATTAACAACTAAATTAAAAAAATGAATATTTTCCTATGAAGTTATAAATTATGAATACACGATAATATACTTAAAAAACATATGATTATCATTTTTTATCATAAGAAATATTTGAAAATTAACTATATTTATTAAATATTATATGTTAATTAAATACTATTTCAGGTAAATATTCTTTTATTAAATTAAAATAAACCTAAAATGTATTATTTTATAATAAATAATTAATTTCATGAATTTACAATACATGTATAATTTTACCCTCCATTTATGGTGTTTTGAAAATAATATTTATATGTTCCTTGTGCTAATGTTAAAATTGATATTCATGATGTAAAATTTTTTTTATAGAATTGATTTAAAACATGTAATCAGTAGTAAAAAATTAAAAAACATATTCCATGTTATTTTTTGGCGTTAAATTTAAATTACTATTGTAGAAATGAGTTACCCAAGTAAAAAAATGTTAAAATTAAAAATTATATGATTAAATGATATAAAAACATGCTTATTAATATTGTAAAAAGATTGGTGGAGATATTCTCAACCTATCTCATCATATAATCTATTCTTCTCAATTGTGGTATGTTCATTACATGTTTAAAATTTTCAATCTTTATTATAAGTTATATTCATTTAAAAAAAATCTATTTTTTTCAAATAATCAACGGTGTCTCCCACCACCCATTTAAGACCACTAAATGAATTTTTTTTCTACAGGAAAATATTACCATTATCATTCCACTATAATATATTTATGTTTTTTATCCTATGGATCCTAGATATTAGAAAATTTATTCCGTTTTTTGAGGTATCCTCCAAGTAAAATATATTGATTTAAATGTTACAACTCATTTGTATGACATCATTTCCATTCTACAATTCTTTTTGAATTTCAATTTTTTTAATATATAATGAAATTAGTATTGATTTTATAATGAATATTATTATTATAATTCATTATAAACTAATCACACGTCCCCCATTCTATTGATAATAATTAAACACTCATTCGTGTATTGTGTTGACCGTCACATCTATGAAGCGACGACAACTATTTTTTCACCACCTCGTATACTTTTTTATTATAAGTGTAAAATAACATAATATATTTGAAATATATAATATAATTATTTTAATGAATATATAAATTATAATTCACCATATTTATCTCCCATTCTTCATGAAATTATTATATTAATCGGTGCATTGTATGGATTGTCAACTCCAGGAAGCGACTAATATTGGTTTTCATCATGTTTCATAATAATTTTTCTATAATGTAATAAAATTAATTAAAAAATATATATTTTCCTATATAATATAATTATTAGTATATAATTATGATTTTATTCTATAATAAACCACATTCATAATCCAAATCAACAAATAATTACATTATGTTCATGTTTGGGTTGATTTAACCACCTACAGGATCTATATGAAAAAAATATTATAATCAAAGCCTCTGTGATGTTAATTAATAATAAATTATCTATATATAAATGATTAAATATTTATTATATTTTATGGAATGATAACAATAAATTTAATCTCATTCACTAGTATATAGTTGCTCGTTTTTTACAAAACACCGAAACATGTTCATCATTGAGTTCATATTCAAGGAACATAACCAAAAATCCCATCCAATGTAATAATATCAACATAAATAATTTCTGTTTATAAATTATACAAATACAATGATCTCTTTATGGTAATTATTTGGATATGAATGATTACTATAAATGATGTCACTTAATGATTTTAAATCGATCAAGATTACTCTCACCCGAGATTGAAAATAGATAATTAATAATTAATGTAAATAGAGAGATAAATAATAAATCAAGAGTATAAATGTTAATATTTATTAATTTTCTTTTTAAAAAATAACTTTAATAGTTATATCTATTATTCAATATTATAAATCTCCATTGAATGGTTCCCATAATATTTTCTTTTATAAATATATGGAAAATGTAATCTAAAACACTTTTACAATAATCATTTTTTTCTTTTCAATTTCAAAGGGATATTCCTTATTGGGATTCATGTTTCCTTATTTATTCACTATTTAAAATTTTCTTTTAGTGAATTAGACTCATGGAATCGAACAATAAAATTATTGATCCCTTAATAGGTTTCATTATTATAAGACTTATTTTTACATGCGTATTTTTTCATATAGGTCAATATATTTATATGTTTCTTTTGTTTATTGTTGATATGTTCCTTCATAACAACCCATATTATCTTTAGATTGTTAGTTGACAGGTTTTGATGAAATGAACATAAAAATAATTTCATTCTTAGTATAACATTTATTTAAAGAAATTTTATATTTTTTTATACATGGATCACCTCTATATGTACATTATATGATGTGGCCAATGTGACCAAAATTATAATGGACTCCATTGAATTACATTAGCCATTATGTATAATGAGGTGTTATGTAAATGATCAGAATCATAAACCCTAATATCCTAAGGTATGGCCACATATTTTTGTAACTAGAAAGAAAGATAATGAAACCCAAAGACCATCACTAATTGGAAACAAGTAAAAGACTATCCCAAAATGTATATCATATACAGAAATTGGAGGAATTTAACTCTAAAAAGAACATGTGGAAATAATGATAATAAGAAAACCCATACCACTCCTACTCATGACAATATAAAATTTCGTAAATTCATTCAAGTTATGTTCTAAGAACTAATAAATAGTAAAAAAATATAATTATGAAAAGAAAATCCTTGACACCGACCGTAAATCCAAAATTACTTCTCAATAACTCCCATTGATGATAAACCAATAAAGGATCACCAACTAGCTCTGAAGGTATGAGAAAATAGTTTACATATAAAGGGGGTGACCATGACATTTATACTCATTAGGACCCCCTGAATCCTCTCATGGAAAAGATATTGAAACCTTACAAAATCCCATTAAATTACAAGTGAAACCAAATAATTACATAATCTGGTATACAAAGTCCTTAGTCTCACTCAGGATCTCTTAAAAAGTACATAATACACAGAAAATAGTATAATATCCAATATAAATTAAACATGGTATCCTGGTAGAAATTCCCCTATGGTTCGGTTCTCTAACCCAATATAACATCTCTTATTCTCTATCTCTCTGAAAATAAGCTATCTAATGTCACATGGTAAAAAATATCACATCAAATATCATGTGAATCACAAATTGTCATCATCATCTAATTGGGACTAAGTAGATTTTGGATCCCATGACTAAATATATTTTGATTATTATATTTGAATTTGTCAAATTCCATACAAAAAATAACTATAATAATCGTTTGGATACATTATCTGGACAAACATGTGTTTGAAATAAGAACAATAAATTACATCCATCTAAAAACATATATGGGAAATGTATCCACCATGTATACTATCATATAAAAATACTAGGAGAAGAGAACCAGGTATGTCGGATTGGTTGACCATCCAGTTCTTTCGAATGTGGATATCAGGGAAAAATCTCACTCAGAGTCCGCCGGGTGTTAGTCACCCCACCAATATAGTTGTGGTACCATATGAAAACACATAAAATAAGGGAACACATATTTCTTCAAAACAACACTTTGGGTAACAATATAGTCTGAGGATCAACTAAAAACGTTTCCTCTCAAACACCTTAATGATACTAGTATAGAAAATATAACTTTTAATCATACAAAAATTTCACGAAGATAACATTTATGTAATTATTTATATTAATCATTAAAAAATACATTAACATGATCATTACCTAATTCTCTTTCCCACTAAGAATAAACATAAATAATTCAATGTTTCAAAGGAGTTTTAATTATTCCACATTCCATCAAGACCCCAACCTAAAGGGTTATAATAATTTTCTATCAATATCATTCGACAATTATATGTTTCTTTATATCATCCAATGTTACCTTTAAAGGTATCCAAAAACCAATCACAACTAACTATGATAAGTATAAGGGAAAGGAAAGGTGATAAAAATTAAAATAGACATCTGAAGATTAAACATAGTTATCTACATTAAAGAATCCATATTTCATTGTATTAATTGAAAATCCCTTCATCAACCTATTAAATCAGTCCTAGTGCTATCCCTAAAATGAATGTGAATCCATAGTATCCTCACTAGATCTCATTACTACAAATAACCAATACCACCCAACCCATTAATCTCTTATTCATTTTCTTACCAGTCTCACATCCCATTAATTTTTAATAATTCTCATCTATAAAAATAAGACAAAAAACCAAGATGACAAAAATAGTTAATGGGGAATTTTTTTAAAAAATATTAGATATATGTCATTATCAAATAAATAGTCTCACCCAGACCGGAAAAATAACCATAATCAAATAACATGTTCAACCTTGTATTTAATAAAATAATTCTTTTAATATAGGTTGAAACCATAGGTAGCCTAAAGCATTATATATAAATATCTAAAATATATTAAAACTGATTTTAGGATTCAATTATTGTTTAATTAAACTATACTGAAAAAATTATTAAACTAACATTTCAAATTATTCATTATCTATGAATCATTTATAGAATTAAAATAATAAATTATTTTAATAATTATAACATTATAAATAATATTATAAATATATAGAAAATTCTCTCTTGAAAAATAACTATGTAGAATGTTATCATGGTACAATCCTTTGATATCTAAACAACCAAAACCATGGATTGTTATATAATTTGATCAAATATTCATTAAGGACAATTATCAAATATCCCAATGAAATGAATCCTTTGAACCGTCTATGTGAACATAAAATAGGAGAAATATAAAATCACATTCTTTTAACTGATGTTCCCAAACACACTGTATTGAAAAAAGGGAAGTAGATGATGAAAAAGTCAACACATAGTTGTCCTGAAGTTAAGGGATGAAATAAATTTCTAAATTTTTAAAAAATGAATGAAACAATTATGAAATAAATATCTTACCTAAAATGAAACTCACTATTATAAAAAAAGAGCGAGAAAGAAGTTATTAGACCCATATATAGTCCCGAACGAGATGGTTCTCATTTAGGCAGATGAATACTCAAGGTCCAATAAAAATATTACGGGTTTTCAAGAATCTATGAAAACCTGATAATATTTTAATAAATGAAATAAATTAATTATAACATTTATAACATTAGACTATTTAGATTTATGATAGTTAAATCATTAATTAATCATTAAAATAGATTTTATTTAATTTATGTGAAAAGATAAAATTTAAAATTTTTATATTTTATGAGAACAATTATGTATTTATATATATATTCCCTTTTAAGTGACCCTTAATTTACAATTTTTAAGGCTCTATACAATTATTTATGATTAAAGTTAATATTTATGATATTCATGGTATAACTCAATATTTTTAAAAATTAGACTACAAGACCATCTTGAATCTATGACTACAACCATAAAAAAATGAATTATAAAGAATTATATCACTATAAATCCATCTATGTGGACTAATACTGTAATTTAGTCTTCTAATGTGATTAATAATCTATTCCAACATTCTATCTTTACTGCTACCATGATTCAAACTGTTATTATGGCTACTACCACAACCTTTGATACTACCATGACTACCACCATAAACTAAAATTCTATCTTGAATACTACCAGTAGAACTA
Organism: Viscum album; assembly: GCA_963277665.1. Taxonomy (NCBI): domain Eukaryota; kingdom Viridiplantae; phylum Streptophyta; class Magnoliopsida; order Santalales; family Viscaceae; genus Viscum; species Viscum album. Next base: position 974,501,075 of record OY728133.1, read on the forward strand.
GACAAAGAATATTAATTTCAAGGAGAACATAATACCCCACACACCCCTAGAAGGATATTTTCTTAGGGGAAGAAACCAAAATTTTTATAGGAATTGAATCATTACATTAGATACCTCTAAGAAACATCATATCCTTGTGAATAAAAATTGATGCTAAAATGAAAAGGGAAATTTGGTCCAAAAAATCACTCATCAGAGAAAATGGTTGTCTTAAAAAAACAACACTATAAAATTAATTCATATAACAAATATCATGTGTCTAACAAGTTCATATATGTGAGTCAAATTCCTATCTGTTCTCATTCACACCACTCTATTACCATAATACACAAAATATATGAAAAAAACCCATGAATCATTATATTCTTGTTATCCAGATTCTCTATAGGCTATTCCAAAAATGTATCATCACTATTGATGTAACTTTGGCCCCAAATCAATGAAATGAAAATCATGATAGTGATAAAAAATTACCTAAACCATATTAGAAACATCATTAATATAAATCATCTACATGGGAAGTGATATATGATATGAAATGACACCAACATGAGAAAACATATTGAAAAGAAAAAAAGCCTAGGCTGAGAGATTACCCCGATAATAAAACCATTACTTACCATGATGAGGGGTCACCGTTAAGAACTCTTGATCTCATAAGTTGAACTCCATACGACTCCTACATTGGTCTGAATATGACATCGGTGGATCCTCTTCATCCTCCATTCTTTTTAAAATCACCTAAACGATATTTTTGTGCAATATAATAGTCTTTGAAAGTGAATAAGGAACCCTTCAATCATGGAATAAATTTGGAGAGACTGGTTTGATCAGTTGCATTATGATTCATAGGGTGTTAAACAAATGGTTTATGGAAAACTATAATATTAGGTATCTTGAATAAGGAAATTATATTATAGTTACCCTTTCTTTTCAAACATTAAAAATAAATAATCTTTTTGGAAGACAAAAAAATTATATAAATAGATTCCCATATACTATAGTTGGTTTAGTGCCTTTAGAAACATGGAAAAATAAAAAATCATATATATGTGAGAAAAATCATATCTCAATATGTTCTTCTTGAATATCACCCTTATTAGATATATCAAACATAGTATATATGATCATAATCAGGAGGAAAAGAAACATAAATGGGGTGATATGAAATCCTTAGTAAGGGTAAACAATGGAGACATGTAAGAATAAACATGAGCATAAGGGTATGAGAATGTAATCGTAATAATAGAAGATCATAAACATGATATCAATGATCATAAAATAGATCATTGAACATATATTGGATGTTAATAAGACTTGAATCATAATTAAATAAATAACATAAGTGATGAAAGTATAAAATTGGAATTAAACATCAAATAGTAGCAAACACTAATCATATAATGATTTCCATAGTATAAAATGAATAAAATCCATGAGAATATTAATAGTATGGGTTAACTCCCCATACCATCATATTAGTAATGTTCAACTCCCATGTAAATCATAGTTGCAGGAGTTAACTCCTCACACCATACAAGAAGTCATGGTTCACTCCCAATTAGGTCATAGTTTCCAATGTTCACTCCAAAGTCCATCTTTGTTCATCTAATGAGATATAAAACATTACCCAGTGCAATAGAGGGATATATATGACCAACCCAATAGTTAATTAAATCACATATAAACATTCTAAAAATTCATATATAAACATATCATAACCCATGGAATTAAATGGGTATTAAAAATCATTAAACATATCACTACGTGTAAAAAAATTATCGGTTTCGTAATAATTTAATCAATACCATAATGTGAGAAAGAGTAATGGATTTCATATACATATTACCCATAAATAAGAAATGGGTTTCATAATGGCTGGGACATTAAGTATAACCCATCCAAAGAATGGATATAAATAGAACAGTTAAATTAGAATGTAAAAGATCAAAATATGTTATCTTATATGGAAAATAATTTTTAAATATATATTAAAAACAATTTCAATGGGAAAATATCCTTTCATGTTTGAAAAGTTATTTTTATACATAAATCCATATAAAAATATTTTTTCTTATAAAATATCATGAAATTTTTTAAATAAGGCATGAAATCAGTTTGAAAAAGTTTTTCCTAGAAAATTTATAATATAATATTCTAATGATTTTAAGAAAATCATTCATTGAAAACACTTTGGAAATATAAAAAATAGCTTTAAAACATTTTGAAAACCATTTTACATTATAATATATAAAAGAAGCTTGAAATCATTTTGAATTTTTTTGGAAAACATATAAAATAAACATGAAATAATTTTGAAAACCATTTTATTTGTAAATACACATTAAAAACATTTCCTTAAAGATTAACCTTGTAAAAGATAAATGATAACTTCCAAGAAATGATGGCAAGTAAATCAATACATGTCGTACGAGGTCAAAAGAAAATTCCTTTTTCATTGTAAAAATGAAAAAAATAGTTCATTGTTCTGAAAGTGATAAATAGATTCCCTTGAATATATTATTAAAAGAATTTTTTTTGGAAATTTATTTTATTGAATATATGATAATATTATAATAATCATGGAAACCCATTTAAGGAAAAATAGATTTCTAAATAAAGAACGTGTTTTGTCAAGATTTCTTAATAAAACTTTTTTAAAAGCGATATGTATGAAGATTAGAATATGGTACCTATATATGATTATATTATGATATAACATAGGATAAGGAAAATAATTAATATTATTGATATTTGTATCATAATATTTCATAAATGGAATCCTAAACATAAACAATCTCAACAAGCTATGAGATTTTCTAAATAAAAACTTATAACATGGTATATTTGGTTCATATTTTCCATTTACTAAATTTTAATTAAATTAAGAATATAATATAAAAATATATATATATTCATAATATTTAGTGAGGAATGGAAATATATGCACGTTGAAAAATAGTTTAGGTGCATAACAACGATTGGATATCAATGATAGAAAACTGGGATAAATCATTTTACCGATTTGGTATCTTTTGAATGTTAAACCCTATGAAGGAAGAACCATAAAATAGACATGTATATAACCATAAAATTAATTATATAATAAATATAAAAATATAATGGGTTTTACATACACCAGAAAAAATAAATGAGTTGTGAAAATAACATTTACCTTAAGGAAATTAAAAGTGATATGAAATCCACTTACATTCTGTCTTGACTCTATCTGTACTCGTAAAATATTTCTTGAATAATAAATATATGTTTATAATAATTTTTATAATGAAATATATTATTATATCTGTTAAAATATATTGTTCTATTATGACCTTGTATTACCGTCTTGTTAATGATCTTATATTGTTGTTTCACTTTGGGTAATTTTCGATTCATTTTTTCTCATGTGTTTTAAATTGTTATATCATTGGTTATAATGCATATATAATTATTAAAGTATAAATATCATGATATAAAATAACATTTAAATCCATTACATTTATATTATAATAAGAAATATAGTAATTAAGTATGAAATGGAATACATCGTTCAAAAAAATGGTAAGTCATACGTATGAATGAAAGATGTTTACATTTCTTTGTCGAATTAAAAGAAAGTATATAAATGAAATATATATATATATATAATCATTATAGTTTGTTTTATATATCTTATATAAAATATAATATCACTAAACCCATCGTTAATTCATTCCATGTTTTGTGGGAACGAATCACATCACCTTGAGGGGGTGGTAGTCCACACTTCCTAAAATGATATTTGTCGTATTAAAAAACTAAAATCTTAAAAATATATGTTTTCTAAATGTATTGGTGAACATTGATGAAATAATAAATATAATATATTAATTATATAAATATATTTAACATAATAATGGACAATATGATTGGTGGAAAAAGAGAAATGAACAATCATTTTTTCATGAGGCAGCAGTTCACCTTACATAGAAACATGGTGTTCAATATCCATTAAATGGTGGTGTTTATATGTGTAGTTAGAACTATATACAAAAAATCACAAAATATGATTGATACTAGTTTTTTCACAATGTAATGTAATAAATACTGTGTATTGGTTAAAGAGGAAAAATATAATAAAAGAGCTTGAGAGAAGACGCTACCTCTTAATCTGGTAACTCCTTTTGGTAAATTACAAAATGAATCCTTGAGACTATTTCTAAAAAAAAATTCCTTCACGGTATAAGGGATTATTGTAGGGAATCTACTTGGGGAGATATTTTTTGAACCTTAACACTTGGATTAGTTTGAAGTATTGGTGGAGGTGGTGGCATTTTATTGTGGATTAGGAGTGTAACTCTTTTAAGTATTTGAAGATATAATTAAACCCACCTATTTTATAATGAAAGTGGATCCAATTGTAATGCCCCTACCCCAGTTACCCAGATTCGGTGCATTATTACATAACATTGGCATGATTAGAAAAGATCAAATCTCTATTGAACGGTTTGTTTTGTATCCTTGGAAACATGAGATACATTCATAATGTTTACATTACATCATAAAGTGAAAACTACAACAACATCTTTTATCATCACTCATATCCCCTTATACTATCCCTTCCGGTCATTCATAAAATACTTCTTCACATCCTGGGATAAATAAAACATAGAATGGTGTGAGCTCAAATGACCAGTAAGGATTAAAATATAGCAGAAACATTAATAAATAAGCATAAACATTTAAGACAATGTATAAGTAAAACAAAAGCCTTTTAAACTTGAAATTTAGAATAATATGGAAAAGATAAAATGAAATAATTCCATTTACTTATTCATAGGGATATTCTCCTAGTCGAATAATCACATGCAATATCAATAACCAGTTTCATAATGATGGAATGCATAATGCCATACTATCATAACCACATAGTCAAGGCCTTGTGCCTAGAATAGAAATAATATTTTATCAAGGCCTTGCCCCAAGACACTAGTTTGTCTCATGAGACCTACCGATGCATCGAAGAGCTATAGAGGGCTCAACCCGTCACTTATTAAGTCCCATGCATTCCTCATATGAACAGGTTTAAACATAACATAAACATTCATATTAAAACTAGCATATTAAATGTCAATAATATTTCCATAAACCTCGAATGGTATAAAAATAACATATCCACAGTCACACATATCACAAAACCTTAAATACAATATGTATGTTTTGTATCATAACAAATCAACTTCAAATAAGCTTAAAATCCATCAAAGGATGTTGACATAGATGAAATCAAAACTATTTGAGTGAAATATCTCTTTTTTGAAATCAGTTAAAAGCCACATAATTATATAATAATACATCTACTTTGAAAATATTCTTGTAATATTGTAAGGGATGCTTCGACGATTTTATAATGGCGTAAAATAGCCGCTCCCGCCGAATAAGTTAAAAAAGGCATTTTTACCTTAATTACGTCGAAAAGGTTATAAATGACCTTGTTTGGAAAATAAAAGATATATTCCATTATAAAAATATTAATAAAAGTCAAAAAGGTTATAACCGACTTTAACCCATAGTCTGTCAAATTGTAAGAATGATTTGAAATTCATTTTTAAGAAACATGGATGTGGATGATAAAGAGGTCCAAGAAGACAATTACGTATAAAAAACCTCGGATAATGAAGAGATTCTAAAATAAAACCTTACCTTGTACTTTTCCTTGGTTGAGGGTAGTTTAACCTCCTGTATAATGATGAAATAATTATTATTAAAAAATAAAAGAATCATATACATTAATATGATATCATATATGATCTTTTAATATTTATTTGTTAATAATATCTTAGTATTATCAACGTTTCGGGTGTTAACAGATTCGTTTTTCTTTATATTCATTATTATGTGAGCCATATTTATTATGGATGGGATTTATATTATTAATATCCACAATGATATCTTGTCTTGAGAAATTATTTTTAATCATCAAATAAAATTTAGTCTTGAATGGATACGATGGAGAATGAATTTCATCGCGTTCGTGGAGACGGTAGTCCGTACGTACTCAATTGCGACAATATCACTATTTTGATATTAAAATAATAAATAATTGAATAGTATATCATATATACAAAATAATAATCATGTTATATTTATTATTTACATGAATTATACATCATTGTTATACCCATCCAAATTATAATATTTTGAATAACAATTACACCACAACGTGGAGATGGTAAGTCGTACGTACGCACGTATGGTGACATGTCATTCAAAGGATTGATATATTACTGAATATGGTTGTAACATATTTATAATAACATAACTATATATAGAAGATACTGGAGTTATTACTTTAGAATGGGAATAACAAAGAAAGAAGAATTTGAAGAAGAAAGGAACTTGAAAGAGGGTGGTGAAAGCATTACCTCTTCTTCGGGTTATTCATTTTGATTTGATCAAAAGGGATCATTAGGTTGGCTTTATGATCAAACTAAGGCATCTAGGTTGAAGTGAGATAAGTTGAGATAATATTTGGCCAGTGGTTGGCCAATCCAAAAATCATTGAAGTTGTGAATTATAGGGATGTGGGAGTGCCCTTTTATAAGAGGGGTGAGGGGCACCTTTTGGAAAAGCTAGAAATATTTTTTTATAATAAATTCATATTAGTTTTATAATGGCTCAAAAGTGTATTATTTAAATGTTAAGGTGGGGATGGGTCGAAATGCTTTCAACCAATATATTTTAGAAAGGTTTGGGTCACTATATTAACCTTATCATTTATATTTGGCCTTTAGTTAAATAGTTTGACATTTACCATGTCTTATTGTATTTTTATATTATATAGTTAATAGACATACTATAAACATACAATCTACCAAAAAGTGGTCAATTAATGATACATATATCAAGATATAAGTCCTTTGTCCTAAATTAAGATTTTTAGGAATAGAATATCAATTACTAATTTATTATTTGTTTTAAAAACTCTGTTATGTCAATTTTGACACTATTGGGTATTTTCTTTTTGATAATTTCATAACATCATTATTAATTCGAAAAAAATTTATATAACCAATAATAATATGTAATATTAACCTATAAAATTAGTTTAATTCATAAAAAGTCTGAAATTACATTTATTTTGATATTTAAAATATCATTTATTTTAATATTTCATTAAATATGTAATCACTAAATCACCATTGTGTCATAAATAAATTACATTATTTAATTTATAAAAATTATAAATAAAATACCTTTATGTATTAAATATTTTTATCTTTCTAATAAATATTTATAATCTAATTTATCTTTTGTATAACCTTATATTAAAATTGCTTTAGTAATTAAACTTTGATTTTAACTCTTTTAACTCATCTTTGAATTAAATAATAATAAATGCCCTAATCTAATCCATGTGGACATAAATGATAATATATTAATCCTAAGGTTGTTTTTGGTCGAGATACACTTATCCAATAGAATTAGGAAATGTGTTAGGGTAATATTAATATCATATTTACCCTTAATTACTCTATCTACTTTTAACCGTGGTAAATAAATGTAAAAAGTTACAATTCACCAAAAATTATATTTATCTTATTAAACCACATTTTATTCCTTGATATTGACCGTGTCTCTCAGATTTTCAAAATTCCACTCACAGAAGCGGTAAAATTAAGTTTTATGTGAATTTCCAAATTCTTCTAGGAGGTGGGAAAAAGACGGTGATATGTTCAATAAAATCTATTTATATCAAATATTATTCTAAACTAACTCCAATTAATTAAATCGAACATATATAGGTATTATGTATCTATTTTTACCTTAATTAAATTTAAATAAAATAAATATTTCTTTAAATAATAAATCGGTTTTAAACCATAACTCAGTGTTTTTTCACTATTCAACAAAAATTTAATTTTTTCATAAAAATTACAAAAAATCACCCTAAGGAAATTTCGATATTAAAAATCCAAAAATTAAGTCCATTTTCAAAGAAAAAATATATAAAATTTAAAAAAGTGGGTATTACTATTCATAACGACTAATTTGATTGGTTGTGGTGTGTGTTAGAACTCGAAGTTCCATACAACACACGCTACAATATTATTCAAAGAAAGGCGTATCGTGGAAGCATGGCGTGTTACACCAATAGTGGAGAAATGTAGAGTAAGTTTATAATAGGGTCAAAATATGACAATAAATGACTTTTGTTAAAAATTTCTAGGTCGTTTTTGGTCTTAAATATTAGTTTTAGTACATAATTATGCTTAATATTCATTGACCACTATGACTATTTTTAATAACTTTTTATAATAATTTTTGTAAAAAACAAACTTTAACTTCTTAGCAATTAAAAATAATTATGATTATACATTTGGATTCTATTATTTCAAATTTTAATCACATAAGTGGAATAAATTAATTTAAATTTAACCCGGTTGAGGAGACAACACTGTGGGATTTTTTAATAAAAATATCTCAATGTTTTTTATGTTTTTATATCCAATTTCAATAGGAAATTGATTCAATGGGCTAAATTAGATTAATTGGAAAAAATATAATCTATCTAAAATGTTAAACTAATTATAATAATAATTTACCATTATAAATAAATTAGAAGAAAATGATGTTTTGAATTAAAATCCATTATATTTTACCTTTCATTAAGAAATGAGACCATACATAGATATACAAAAAAATATCTGATCCAAATTTTTTAAATTTTCTTATAAAGATAATGTTTATTTTGAATGATTGAATTTATAAATGTTTGAAAAATGTGATTTTAAATGGGTTTTTCCAATAAAAGGCCGTAAAAAATTCCATAATAAAAATATAGGGGATTTAGGCATAAAATTGTGATTGTTCATATCTTATATATATCAAATATATTGGATAAATATAAAAATTGTATCATTGAATACATAACCTATGTATTATATGAATATCACTTAGAAATTCTAATTAGTTTAATTTACTAGGTTAAAATATCTTTGTTATAATAATGATATTTTACTTTATATTCAATCTATTTTCATATTCATTTACAAATAATTGGTAACCAATGAATTAATCATGTATTTTAATAAACCTTTTATTTTAATAAATTATTCAATACTGTTCATACACATCATCTTAAAGGAAAAGTTATACCTCTTTATAATAATATATTATTGTTAGGTTACACCCATTCATGCATGTCATGCATGCCATCGAGGTAGGTTAATATTGTGTGTATTGTATGCTAACCTTGATATTTCAAGTATGGTATTGTAACCTAGGATTATGTGTAACATATGAGAAGTTTATATTTCATGTAACATATGCCATGTTGGGATTGCATTTCACATATGCCATGTTGGGATTTCATGTAACATACACCAAGTTTGTATTTCGTGTAATATTTGAAAAATTGGGTTTGCGTGGAACATATTACGAGTGGGATCCATTTTAATGGTGAGTTTGAATAAGGGAAATGAAATTTTTAGTATAGTGTGATGTGAAAAATATCATTATATTAAATTAATTCAAAAACATTTCACCAATATCTCTGGGAGTAACATTCTACCCCCATTAAATTGAATTTCACCATTAAAATTATTCTGGGTTATCAATGGATTAATAATGAAAGTTTCTTTCATAGAAACCCACATTGTAAAGATGTATACTAAAAAATACAATTGAAATGAAAATTTAGAACCATAACATTTACCCAGCGTAATATATAATTGGGTTTCAACATAGGAGAACATATGTTCAAAGTGAAGGTTGGACATTAATGAAAATAGTAAATATTTCTGGGATTGATTGAGTTCATCAATCACAAACAAATTAATGATAAAAGAAAGATTGGGTCCCAAATTTAATAAATCTACTATTATTTGAAAATCCATTGGTTCAACACAATTTACGGTATTAAGATGATATGTTTTTTGTGTCACGTTCTTAACATTGGGTAATTCTTTATAAATACCTATAAACAAAATTGCATTCTTAGGTTGTGATTTTAGAAATTTATAATAAATATATTACATCATGGAATGAATGTTCATTATTTAAAATTGATTCAAAAAGCAGTGAAATACACATTTAATAGATCTTATGGCCTATAAAATAATGAAAATGCCTAATCATTTGCATATTCAAAATCAATAGGCATAAGCATAAAAAGTGACAGTACTGCTTCATCATAAATATTTATTCATTAAAAATAAATATACATTGGCCAAGATCTCTTTTAGGCCAGTGGTAAGTGTGAATCCCTTATCTCACTTTATTCATAAGATCATGAATCTTAACCTTTTGGTACATGATCGATTGTTACCCAACGTACATAATGTCCTTTTATAAAAAAAGTGTAATATAATCTCTAAAATTTAAAAGATGGATATACTTAAAATATGTTTAATCACAAAATGCCCTTTGAACAAAGGTTTTTAATTATATCTTAGAGAAAAAATACTTCCTAACATGTTTAACATAGTATTTTCATGAATTCATAACCTTATAACCCTTCTCAAGGATGAAAATCCAAAACATTTGAAAGAGTGCCATGAAATTAGATTAACATTGATTCCCATATATATCATAATATATATATATATTTTTTCACATTTCAAATATGTGATTACCCAAATCATTTAGTCTCTTAAAACATGGTAACAACCTAAATTACCATAAATCCTTTTGAAAAACATACAAGATACCAAATTTAAAAGTATATTGGAATAACTACTTAAATACAAAAAAGTTGTAAAAATTATTAGTTATTTCATAAACAACATATAGTAATGTTCTTACTTAGTTGAATGGTAATATATAATGTCTAAATTACATTACATATTCATATGCCATGTCTATTTATTCATGAAACATTATCTTATCACTATGATGATATTCAAGGTTACATTCATGCTGTCCAAATATCTTCTTGTTGTTAAATCTCATCAAATATCCAACATAAAAGAATAAAAACCGAGTGAAAAAACATAAGTATGAATATAATTGTATATTTAATAATTCATAACTTTTGAATCCAAATACCGAAATAAATCAACTACTTAATATTGAACCCACTATCAATAATTCCCATTTTCTTCTCACATTTCATCTGTAGTCTCATCATAATCCCAAATGATACCATTACTCTCACAACCATGATGAATCTATTTCTGAACACTCCTCTTGGAAAATTGGCTTTCATAATGACCATTTTCACCACACTTAAAACTCTTGACCTTCGATGTAGAATTATGGAGGCCAATATTAGAATTAATTTCATTAAGCAGACTCTTAATTTTTCCCTTATATACACATTCTTTGTGTCCTCATTTTCCATAGTCATAAAACCATCTTGTTCCTCAAATACATTCACTCAGGTTATTATTTCCCCATTCCTATCATAATAGAAACCAAATCTTCTTTCCTCCATGAACTCCATTACTATAACTCGTAGGGAACTCCTTCTTTCTCTTCCTTGGTGTGTTTGAGATTTTGTTAAGGTAAACATTGTTAATTAGGTTCCATAAAAACTAATGAGGCATAATCACGAAGTCCATCTCACTTGTGATCATCCTGCTTGGATATTAATCATAAAATCATCCATCACATTAAACATTAATATGATTCATTCTAGTTCATGCCATTGACTAAAACTAGAAGAATAGTGTTATCATATCTTATCATAGAATAAAACCACAGAGTCATGAAAATAATTACTTCCAGGATTTTTAAATCACCAGACATTGCATAATATAAGGAACCTATGTTTATCCTTGGTTATTTATAGGTAAATTATATCTAAATCCTTCATTATTGTTCACGCATAGTTGTGAATTCCAGAAGCATATCCTCAGGGACTGTCAAACTAGGTGTGTAGAAATGCCTGTTGTCGTGTACTAGATAACCCTGAGTAATGACTGGATCATCTTGTCAGAATTGTAAAACCTTGATAAATATTTTTTATAGATAAATCCACTTGAAGTATCCATATAGATATGTACTGCTAGGAAACTACTCACTCTATCCTTCATCAAATTTTGAGGATATTTTGCTAAACATTAACTTATCCTTATACTTATCATCAGACATTATATTAGGGTTCTCACTAAGTTTTTCTCATCCTATTATTCAAAGGATAAATATACATTTTCTTCGACACCAACTATAAAGACCCTATCATTTCAAACTGCAACACTACATAACTTTTACAGAATACTAAATCATTATTCAAATAGACGCCCATAGACCATAGTTGGTATAGTGACCTTGGAAGCATGGAAATACAAAAAACATGTAAATAGTTGAGATATAAAATATACTAGTAATTTCTTATTGACTATAAACCTTCTTTTACATATCATACATAGTACATTTCATCACAACATGGGGGAAATGAAACATAAAAAGGGTAATATCAAATGACTAGTACGGGTAAAAAAGGGAGACATGTAAGCATAAACATGAGTGTAATGGTATGAGAATGCGATCATGAAAATATAAGATCATTCCCTCAATAAAAAAGCTCATAATATAGATATTGGAATAAATATTAGAGGCTCATATGACATATCATAATAAAATAGAGAGTATAATCCATGAAATCATAACGTAGGAATAAAAAATAGAATTATTTAAACATTTAACCAAATAATTATTTCAATAGTATCCAAGGTATCCCTTCCAAGATCATTTTAGTTGTATTGGTTCACTCCCCATACCATCATATTTATAATGGTTTACTCCCATGGCCCCCATAATGGAATGAGTTCACTCCTCATACCCTTTTAGTATTCGTGTTTCACTCACATTGAAATCAATGCAGTCAAGGATCACCCCCAAGACCATATTAATTTATCTCATTAGATAAAAAAATTAACCAATGAATTGGAGGGATAAATGGGCCTCAACGATCACATAATTTAATCATTCAACTATATTCTAAAAGATCATAAATAATCTTATCATAACCTAAGTAAAGAAATGTGAAACATAAACATGTAAACATATAACAACCTGTGGATAAATTATAGGTTTCATAATCATTTAATCCAAATCATATCCCATGAATAAGTAACTTATTTCATATACATATTACCCATGATAAAGAAATGGGTTTCATAATGACAATAAAATTAATCATAACACATTCATAAAAATGATATGTATGAAACCATTATATTGGCATGAGTAACATCGATAAATGTAATCTTAGATAGAAAATAATTTGTAATATCTTTTAAGAAACATTTTTTTCTAAAATATCATATCATGTTTGATAAAGAATTTTCAATACATAAATCCACATAAAAAACTTTTCATAGAAAATACCATTAAAACATATAAATAATCCACGAAGACATTTTTAAAACAAGTCAAATAAAAACATATAAAATAACATTCCAAACGTTTTAAAACCCATTTTCTCTAAAAAAACATTGAGAAATTATAGAAAGAGGATGAAATTTTTTTGAAACCCGTTGTACATGAGAACATATAAAAGAAGATTGGAACCATTTTGAAAATAAATTTTCTTGAAAACACAAAAATAAAGTGCTAGAACACTTCAGAAATGAATTTCATTGAAAATTACTTTTAAATACAACTTTTTAAAGATAAACCATTTGAAAATGAAAAGGTAGTATCGATTAAATGATGATGAGTAAATACATACATTTTTTATGAGGTCAAAAAAAATTAATTTTCCACTTTAAAATGGTTACAAAAGTGACTTTTTTAGAAAGATACATGATTATTCCCATGAATATATTTGTAAAAGAAAAATAGGGTAAAAACTTGCTTCTATAAAAGCACTTCATAATATATATAATTCACCAAAGAGTAGAATTTGATACCAATACATTATTATATCATGATATATAGAGGATAAAAAAACTCATTATAATTTTTGAGTGATGGTTCATAAGATTTCATCAATGTTAGCATTAACATAATCAATCCAAAAAAGAAATGATAGATTCCCAGTAAACTCTTATTATATGGAATATTTTGTTCTGTAAGAACCCAAACCTTCTTTTCATGTATGTTTTTCCTTTTCTCATCATTTTTGAGAAAAAGCGGAAAATCTGGAAATTTTCTAATTACACTCCTTGTACTTCTTTACCATAGTAGGTCATGTGATGATTGTGTAGTAGCCACAAAAAAGGTCGTGTGGGAGTGACTTAGAGGCCACCTAATGTAGAGTACAGAAAGAACAATTTCACCCCGTGCACTCCAAAAGTACATGCATTGTATTTTTTTCATTAAACTCACTGGGGTCATGTCTAACGTATAGAGAACCCTCATTATAGGTCTCGTTCATCCAAGAGAGCCCGTACAACCACATATCTTCAACTATCACATGATCCTCCATCCGTCTGCCAAGTCGAACAATGTCGGTTGCATTGGAATCACATCGGTGAGTTCTCTATTCTGCTGGAACCTCATTGAATGATTTCTCTTCCTTACCATGTTATCATGGGTTGAATGTTATAATTTTTCTTAGATGAACATTTTTCTAAGAGGATTCAATCTTTGAGGTTCACTTATAGAGATCTTCTAACCCCAAGGTATGTGGTTTGTTCCTTTCCATTGAAAGTCTTTGAGAATTATGATCAAATTCCACTAATACCCTTGAACGGGGTATTGCGTGTTTACCGTTTTCCCCCTGTTGTATGTCTACCATGATAGTATGCCTATGTAGAGGTAATTTGGATATGAATAATGATGATTTCTATTCTTTGGATGTTTTTTCCTTTCATGTTCTATTTGAGACCTTTTGGTCTTGTTTAGCTAGTTTGGATGCCTTGCCTATTTTCCATGCCCATTGCTGTAGGATGGAGAGTTTGTATTCTGACATGCTTGATATTCTATAGACTGTTAGCCAAGTAGTTCTATAGTTTTAATTTGTCCTTATTACACGGATATGCTCATTGACCTACACATGTCCTTGAGAACCTGGGGTAGTATACTATTTGGGGAATTGACCGTGTGAGCTTCCTTAGAGTGTCTTTGAGAACTTAGAGCCTAGAACCACTTCGGGCTATAATAAGAG
The DNA here is from genome assembly GCA_963277665.1 of Viscum album. Classification (NCBI taxonomy): domain Eukaryota; kingdom Viridiplantae; phylum Streptophyta; class Magnoliopsida; order Santalales; family Viscaceae; genus Viscum; species Viscum album. The sequence goes on from OY728133.1 coordinate 974,516,112, forward strand.
TTGAATGAGTGATCATCTATAGAGATTCCTTTATTGCTTTAGACTATTAGGGGATTTTACAGAGTGAGCTTCCTTATAGATTCTTTGTTTGAATTGTAGGACCTGGGATATAAGGAGAATTAACCAAGTGAGCTTCCTCAGAGAGTCCTAGAACTTGGGGCTATAAGTGGAATTGACAATGTGTGCTTTCCCAGAGATTCCTTGAATACCCTAGACTATGCAGAGAATGGAATGTGTGAGCTTCCTTATAGAGTCCTGCTTATCCATTGACTATAAGGGAATAGACTGTGAGTGCTTCCTCAGAGAGTCTTATAAAATTTTTATGACTGAACCAGAGGGGTTAGGATGTGTTCATTTCCTAGAGGGTTGTCTATACTTATTATGTAGGACTAGAGGGTTAGAAATGAGTACATCCCAGAGGGTTTCCTTTTTGAGTTTAGCTATTTGTTTCACTGATGCTTGATTTGAAACTACAGATAGTTTAATATTTAGTAATTTTCTATTTACTTCTTTCTGTACTTTTACTAGCCATATATTCACTGACAATTAGACACAGTTCTTCGAGTGATTTCCAACTAGTATTTAGTCTCACACCCTATTTGGGTCATGCTTTTGGACCCAAAAAGATTATATTGTTGTAGGTATAGATTAGGGAAAGCGAACTTCTACATCAGGTTCTTGACCTGCTGTGGAGCTGGAGAGAACGGGACCAAGCTATGGATTGTGATGATGATGAGTAGTTTATCGTTCTTTTAGTACTTTTTTTATCACTATTTGTATTTCCAACATTGTGACTTGTATGGATGCTTTCCTAGACATATTTATCATGAATCATTTCAAATATATGTGCTCCAGTGATATATTATTCCAGTCTTCCGCTGTTTACTGTTGTTGGGTATTTACCGGTTCTGCTATTGTATGTATTGTTTATATCCACTGTGTAGTCTTCCAAGGAGGTAATATTTCCCCCACTATCACACCCAAGGCCCTCGGGGCTATTTGTCAGCCTCTGGCATTCAGGTAAATGCGCTTGAGGCCACGTGACCAATCGAGTATGGGGTGCCTCTGGTTGGCTTCTAGAATCACGATGTTACAAAGTGGTATCCAAGGGGATTAATATTTTTCTTGAAATAATATTTTGAGACATAGTCGGGGATAGGATGGAATATGTAATTGGTAATAAGCTGTGCCCGGGAGTAGCTAACCCATGTACAGGAAAAATCCAATCTACCCCGATAATTGCAATTTTTTAGTTTTCTCAATTATTATAGTTGACTTTATTTCACCTATAGGTATTCACATTATTTGTGTTGTTGTTGTTGATATTATTGAGGATCTATTTCAGTTGCAACCAGATGGGATGAGGGTATTCCATCTCATGAATCATATATGAACTTGCTAGAAATCACATGCCATGCATTTTTTACCAGCCATCTAGAATGAATTAGTGATTGCATGTTGTTTCGATAGGTGATGTGTAAAATATGAATGGTGTTGTGATAGTTTCCTAGATAGAAATACCTACTGTTTGATAGTGTATGGTTTATGTAGAGATTTTCTTGATTGAAAACCAAACATTTGTTCTTGAGGTGTTATGGGACCTCATGAACCAGAATTTGGTGGATCATTGCCTCTTTTTCCATGTTATAATGTGTATAATATGAAAAAAAAAGTTGATTTCTGTGGAGTATGGGCACTTACAGATAATAATTTGTCACTTTCAATGCTTGTTTCAGTGTTTTCTGGGTTCAGTATTAGTTCCAGAGGCTTACCGTCTAGATAAACCCAGATGAAACGCCGTGTAATGTTACACACACGCTGAGTGTTATTTTGTTTGGGAAGAAACAATTTTTCATTAGTTTACACTGTTTACTTTATGTACACACTGTGTAGTCTCTGACTGTGTCATCAGCTCAGTGGTCTGGGGCATGGGATGGGGACTGTTTGGTGGGAACACATTGTGTACCTATCGAACATTCCATGTAGTATGACCCAGGTACCCAAAAGTGTCACGAACAACACAGGTTGATTTTACCCTTTCACGTACACATCGTTTCTGCCTTGAACATTCCATGTAGTCTTACCTAGGTACCCGTCTATGTCAAGAACAACACGGGTTGGACTTACCCTTTCACGTACACGTCGTGTCTCTCTTGAACATGATGTGTAGTCTAACCCAGTTACACGGCCGTGTCACGAACAACATGTGTCAGTGTTATCCTTTCTCAAACATTTCCTTTCCTTATAAAACACTTCGTGTAGTTTGAGCCATGTGTTAGGTCGTGTCACTAACAACACGGGCCAGGTGAATCATGTCTAGTACACGCCATGTTGGAATTGTACACTCAGTGTAGTCGTGCCTTAGGAGAGGCGTGTGGCTTAACCTTGTAGATGGACATTGGAAGGGAAAGAGGATTCAAGTACAGACTGTGTGTTAAGACAACATGGCAGGTGTTTGGGGTGTTACACGACTAGTTTAGGCAGGATTACATGCCCATGAAAATGACATCAGGGAACACATCGTGTAGTAAATATACACGCCCTAAAATTATGTTTGTAAAAAATGAATGTTTTATTTCTATTTCTCCCTTCTTACAATACTTTTTTTAAGTCCATGAAAATATTGATCTAAGGTGTGTGATTGACCTTGCAGAGTCATGCCACCATGATGTCCTTCGTTTGTGCGTTAGTTTCCAGACAATGATGAGACACCTGATATGGCCGATGAGGGACTACTTGAAGATACTCCCGTTGTGCCAGCCTTAGCACCATCCATTTTACATAACATAGGTGTTGATGCATAGTTCATGGAGGGATTTTTGAGGATGATACAGACCTTTCATAGAGCGCTACCTCCTTCCTCGTGGATGGCTGATTTGATGCGGGTCTTTCAGCAGCATCACCCTCCCACTTTCTCAGGGGACGAAGGACCCCAGGCTGCAGAGTCATGGCTAGAGGCCACACTGACGTATTTCAAGAATCTAGAGATACCACCAGAGTTGTGGGTGAAGCATGCTACCTACATGATCTGAGACACCTCCAAGAGCTTGTGGGATGTGATCTCACAGGTGGACTGTAATCAGAATATGGCTCGGGATGAGTTTCAACACATCTTCATTGATTACTTTTCTACGGAGACCATGAGTGCTGATCGATCCTGAGAGTTCATGAGTCTGGAGAATGGTATAATTTTGGTTATGGGCTATTCATCTCACTTCACAGAGCTGCAGCGTTTCACACCTATTCTAGGAGGTGATGAGTTGTTCCTTGCATGGTTGTTTGGGGATGATCTGAGGCACGACATCCAATCTCAGGTGAAAATCATCAGGTTGACTTTGATATATTCTATTATTAACCAGGAGCTGATCACAGACCATTATATAAGGGATTATGAAGCTTTGATCCAGGGTAGTTCGTCATCAAATGTTAGTGCTCTGCCATCTGATAGCAGGAAGCACCATAGGGAGGCTGCAAGATGAGATTAGAGCAGGCAGGATGCATCTTCCGGTAGATAGGTGTTGTGCTACTAGTGTGGAAGAAGCAGGAATACGAGGCCACGTTTCCCGAGAGACCCAGTGGAGTTCAGATCATGATGTAATATGGGTCAACTTCAGCACTTTTTTCAGTTCATATCACCTGCAGCTGGGGAGAGGGGTTCTTCTACGACTCCTCATTTAGGAGCAGCGCCATAGGTTTCTCACTAGTTTGGGAAATGGATTTCTTTCATCCATTCTGGCCTAGGTGGAGGTCGTGATCGTGGTATCTAGTGGCCCGGTTTCTTGTGACATTAGGGTAGATCAGATCAGAGTAAACATGAAGGGTCACAAGGCCGCTATACAGTCCAGACATTTGTAGTGGAGCAGACCCAGTAAGAGCAGGATCCCAGACCTTCTACCGTTCGACGTACGATATTTTTAGCCTCAGTTTTAGAATCTGCACTTTTTGATACAGGGGATTCCCATAGCTTTATGTTTGTTGCTGTCAAGGAGATCCTTGGGCTCTGCATCTTTTCTTCGACTGATATCTCGACACCAGGCACTCTTTGGGGGATTAGAAATTCTAGTGTACGTCAGTGCAGAGAGTGCCCCTTTTAGGTTGGTGGGTGTATCTTTCTGTAGGACCTCTATGCCCTAGAGATGCTAGGATATGATTTCATTCTTGGGATGGACTGGTTAGTTCCATTCCAAGAGGTCGTCAATTGTTATCACTACAGGTTTAGTTTCGTATCACCATAGGCTGGATATTTTCATCATAGGGGAGAATGGGAGGTCCAAGAAAGAAGAGTGGGTCCAGATCATCATGGGATGGGAGAAGATACAAACTAGTTTACTAGTCTATATCGGGATTACCCGGGTACTTTACAATTAGACATTCCTCTAGTGGTGGATCATTTCAGAGATGTCTTTCCAGAGGACTTTTTAGGTTTACCTCTGGATCGTGAGGTAATCTTCTCAATTGAGCATGTGGCAGGAGCGGTACTGGTGTTCATTCCGCCTTATAGTATGGCTACACCAGATTAGCAAGAGCCCAAGAAGCAGTAATAGGAGTTTCAGGAAAAGGGTTTCATCCGACATAGTACTTCTCCTTGAGGTTTGACTACCCTTTTACAAATAAGGCAGACAATACCCTCAGTAATTGTGTGGACTATTGGATGTTGAACCTGTTGATGGTCAAAAACTGTAATCCCTTTCCCAGGATTAATGATTTCTTTTTTCAGCATCGAGGAGCCCAGGTGTTCTCGAAAATTGACTTGAGGTCCGGCTATCATCAGTTGTGCATTAGACCATCTGATATACCTCTTATAGACTTCAGGATTAGGTATGTTCTATAAGAGTATTTGGTTATGTCGTTTGGTCCCATGAACGCACCGGTAGTTTTCATGGCACTGATCAACTGAGTTTTCCATACATACATGGATTCCTTCATGGTGGTCTTCGTGGACGATATCATGGTGTACTCTCACACTCGACACGACCATACTACCAATATTGAGACCGTTTTGATTCCACTAAGGGAGAATCAATTATATTCTAAGCTCTGAAAGTTAAACATTAGGATGGATCAGATTCACTTCTTATGTCATGTTATCTCAGTGGAAGGAGTATCAGTAGACCCTGAGAAAGTGAGAGATGTAGTTTCCAGGGAGCAGCCAAAGAATTTCATTAAGGTGCAGAGTTTTCTAGGGCCTTCTGGATACTACATATGTTTCATACCAAACTTTTTATGCTTGGCAGCACCGTTGAAAGTTCAAACTAAAAAGGGGGTGATGTTATTATTGTCAGATTCCAGTGATTCAACCTCTTAGGAGCTGAATTATAGGTTGAATTTAGCACTGATACTAGTATTTATAGAGCCAGGCAAGAGCTATAGTATTTACTGTTATGCATCTGGTATCAGGATGGGACCTATGCTTATGCAGGGAGATGGAGTCATTGTGTATGGGTCTCTGCAGTTGAGGCCACATGAGAGGAATTAACTGACGTACTATCTGGAGTTTATAGCTATTTTTCATTCCCTACACTGTTAGAGAAATTGTCTTTTGGGAGATCATTTTTTGGTTTTCACCATCCAAAAAAGACTCAAGTACATCTTCATTCAGTGTGATCTGAATTTGAGATAGTGCAGGTGGGTTGAGTACCTTCAGTTTTTTGAATTTAGCTTGCCTATACACAAGGGAAAGGCAACGCAGTGGCTAATACATATAGTAAGAGGACTATGATACACACCGTTCAAGAGGCCAGTAGAGATTGGAAGCTTATGTCTCTGTTCTCTGAGAAGAATTTGGAGGTGCACGATAGTCTGGGGAAGACGTTTCATTCTTCTATATCTGTTACCTCTACTTTTCTAGATCGAGATTGAATGTGACAACTATTAGAATCTGAAGGCCTCGCCCTAAGGTAAATCATGTCAAGAGAGGAACATATTCTTTTATGGACCATATGAGAAGATGAGATCTAGCATTTCTGGGGATGTGTATGTGTTCCAACAAATATACATGAGGAGATGATGCGGGATTTTCATTCAACAATTAGAGTAGTTTATCCTGTAGTCACCAAGATGTATCATGATCTACACCATCAGTATTGGTGGCCAGGTATGAAGAGGGATGTCGCTGGTTTCGTCATGAGGTGTTTCACTTATCAGAAGGTGAAGGCAGATCATCAGCTACGAGTAGGGATTTTGCAGCAATTACCCATTCACGAGTGGAAGTGGAATGATGTCGCGATTGATTTCGTGACTGGTTTGCCAAGGTCACCTCGAGGGAATGATGCAGTTTGGGTTGTCATTGATAGAATCACGAAGGTTTCTCACTTCTTACCAATCAAGGATACCTTTAGTGTTGATGAGATGGAATGATTGTGCATCCATGAGATTGTATGTCTTCATGGAGTTCAACACTACATTGTTTCAGACAGGGATGCACATTTTACATCTTTGGTCTAGCAGGGGCTTCAGAACTATTTGGGTACACAGTTATTTTTGAGTACAACTTACCACCCCCATACAGATGGCCAATCCGAGCATACGATTTAGGTGCATGAGGAAATGCCCTGAGCTTGTATTCATGGATATTTGAGGTTCTTGGAAAATCATAAACCTCTATTTGTGTTTTTCGACAAAAATAGTTTTCAAGCAATAATTTAGATTTCACCTTTTGAGGATTGGTTTGGTAGGCCATGCAGATCACCCTTATGTTAGCTGGAGGTAGGAGAGGCAGCTTTGTTGGGACCTCTCATTGTTTAGGAGACCATAGAGTAGATAGAGTTGATTCGGAATAGGATGGCTACTGCACAGTCTCTACAGAAGTCTTATGTTGATCAATGAAGACGACCTATGGAGTTTGAGGTTGGGGAACATGTTTTCCTGTGTTTCACACTGAGGTTGAGAAATAAGAGGTTTAGGAGACATGGTATGTTTCACCGAGGTACGACGGGCCGTTTGAGGTGTTAGAGATAGTTGGGCTGGTTGCCTACATGTTGTAGTTACCTCAAAGGTACTGAGTTCTACACAACATCTTCCACAATTCTCAGCTTCGACGTTACTTCTCAGAAATTCCTCATGTCTTTCAACACGATGAGGTTGAGCTCGATGTGGTTACATCGTTTGAAGAGCATCCTATATAGATTGTGGATCGTAGTACGAAGTTTCTCCATGGCCGGTCTATTCCTCTAGTATGGGTACTGTGAGTGGGTGATAGAATCCCACATTGAAGGAGGAGGCGCAAGAAGCAACCCTTTATAAGGTGGTATGGATACCTCCCCCATCATGAGGACTTTTCCTGGGGGATTCCTGAGAGACAGATCCCAGGTAAAACAAAACCATGCGTGCTAGGACAAAAGAGGACAATATCATGATCGTGGTTTGGACTGGGCCGTTACAAATTGTATCTGAACCGATGTCCATTCGATGTTCCAGTGAGGGCAAGGTGCCCTTCTAGGGGGTGGGTGTGAGAATCCCAAATTGAAGAAGGTGGTGAAAAAATAACCCCTTTATAAGATGGTGTGGATACCTCTCCCATCATGAGGAATTTTCCTAGGGGATTATTGAGGGACAGAGCTCCGGGAAAACCAAACCGTGCGGGCTAGGCCCAAAGCTGAAAATATCATGATCATGGGCTGGACTGGGCCGTTACATTTTCATACACTCCATTTAAGGAAAGTAAAATAAATGGAACATTTAATATAATTATAATATTTTGAATAATTATATTTCAATAAAATTAGGGATATATTCCCATTGAAAAAGAGATTATGTCCATAACCGAACATGTGTAAAAAAGATGTAAAATTGGGACAAAACTTTTTACCGATTTGGTAACTTTTAAAGATAAACCCCATGAAAGATATATCATAAAATGAAAATGTGAGTACCCATAAATTTAATTTTATTGAAAATATTATAAAATCAATGGATTTCCATAAACCACAAAAAATTTGTGTTTTTAAAACATTACATGTATCTCACTGAAAATAAAAGTGAGATATAGTCTCATTACCTTGTTCCTTGAATATCATCGTACTCATACAAGATTCATTTATAATAAATATAAGATCATTATATATATTTTACTGAATCATATTCTTATATATATATATATATATTACCATAATGTTTTGATTATTACAACATATTAACCTCTAGTTAACGATCCCATGATAAGTTTTTACATCGGTAATATTCATTTCGTTTTTCACACGTGTCTTAATTTGTTATAGTGTTTCTCCTTATAAATATCTCATTATTCCAGAATGTATATCATGATATAGATATTATTCAAAAAATTATATTTAAATTTAAATAACATATACCGCAATGATGTATGAAATGGAATACAATGTTAATGGAGACAACAAGTTGTACGCACCCATTAATGTTGTTTCCATTTTTATTATCGTATTGAATGAAAGTATGTAAATGACACATACAGAAAGATATATATGTATATATATGTTTTCTAATATATATATATTTATTCCATAAGAATTAATATATCATATATTTCATATATGTTCACTAAACCCATCCTTAATGTATTTTATTTGGGGTTTGAATTAATCACATAACTTTGAGGGGCAGTAGTCCACACTTCCTCAAACGAGATTATTGTATTAAAAGAAATAGAAAATAATATATGTGTATTGTAATAGGAATATAGATGATTGAATACATATTGAATATAATATATCATTTATATTAATATAGTACCCATCTTAAGGTCCACCGTGATTGATTGTAAAGGGGAAATGAAGAATCATCTTTTTGTGAGGTAGTAGTTCACCATACAACAAAACAGTATGTTAATTATCCATTTTGTTAATATGTGTGTAAGATTATGTAAAAATACATTAATAAAACCTCATAGTATATGCAAGATATTAGTGGTGTCACACAATAATGTAATAAATATAGTGTATGGGTGAAGTGAGAAAATAATTTAATGGAGCTTGTGAGAAGATGTTACCTCTTAATTTGGAAAATTACTTTGGTTTATGCCAAAAGTATCACTTGAGAATCATTATGACCAATGGAAGTCATCATGGATGGATGGATAATTATTAATAGGGTACATGGGAAGAAATTGGGAAAAATTAATCGGATTGAGAAGAGTGATTAATGGGTAGAGGATGTGGCCATTAACAGTGGAGGAGGAGTGTCACTCTTGTAAATATTTGAAGTGTCAATTCCACCTGTGTTTTAAATGTTTCATATGGTTCTGATAATAGAATATTGTCAATCCATTTGATTATAGGGTTGAAATAGGGCGATCCAATTGGTGATGGACTTGTGTATAGGTTTTTTTGGGTCTTAAATTTAAGATTATGTACCTAGTTATGTTTAATTTAGCGTTAACCAGTATGATAAATTTTAATCACCATTACTAATAATGAGGGTAATAAAAAAATTACCTTTTTAAAAATTATAAATTTTGATGATTCCAAATATGGAATATATTTTTCAAAATTCTAATCACATAATTGGTAAGAATTAATTTAATATTAATCCTGCTGATGGGATGACACTTCTAGTTTTAACGTAAAAACCTCGAAATTTTTTCACGGTTTTTATATCAAATTTAAATATTAATGTTGTCGCAATGACATAATTTAGATTACTTGGTGAAAATTATATATAGATAAAATATTAAAACAATTAAAAATATTATATACCCATATAAATTAATTTGATATAAAAATAATTTTCAATTAAAATTCATCATTTTAACATTTCATTAAAAGATGAATCATTACATAAATATAAAAAAATGGATCATATCCTAATTTTTATGTTTTTCATTAATTGATAGTATTATTATTTGAAAAATTATATCTATAAATGTTTCAAAAATTGGATTTAAAATGGTATCTCTATTAAAAGGAGTTAATAAAAGTTTATAATAAAAATATATGCATGTAAGCATAAAATTGGGATTGTTTTACCTTAAAGAAATAAACTCAATATAATTAACAAAAACAATATTTTATTGAATATATAAAATATGTATTGTAAGAACCAGAATCTTTTTTTCAGGTATGGATCTCATTTTTAGGTTCATTTGAGAAAAATGGAAAAAATGGATATTCTATATACACACTGAGTACTTCTCATTAAACACTATGTACCTATATTGTGACATATAGAAGAATTTTGACCATGTAATGGTCAAGTAAATGGTTGGGTGGTCACCTGGAAGAGCTAGTTAAGTTGGGGGCTCGATGAGGCTAATATATGACATGTATTTTTAATGAACACGTTGTGAAAATTTTTTACTGGTACATCAGAGTGGGGTCACGTCTCATATCCAAAAATGTCTTCCTTTGGAAGTGGTTCGTACAAGAGCGATGTTGGACTACTGATAAACTCTGAAACCCTCCCAATTCTCTATTTGATCTCCAATTGACACACCATTACACGTGTTAGAATCCCTCCCATGATTTCTCAAAACCCCTAGAGCCTTTATTCCTATTTCATTATCATGATTGAGTAATTCTAGGTTATGATTTTTTTCACATTTCTGTAGATCTACACCATTTTAGTCTGATTCAAGGACCTATATTTATTTATATCGATGAAAAGACATCAATATCTGTGGTTTTTCACATGTATTGTTTATATTGGATTATAGATACTAAAAGTTCAACATACTCATTTTTTGGGTATTGTGTGATTTGGAATTAAACCCAGTTTATTTTCTGATATAGTTAGATTGTTTGATAAAGGGTTGTTCATGTGTGTAATGTTAGATACATAGTCTAAGGGTAACCACATGGGTGAATTTACATTGAATAATTATTTATGTATGGTTGTTCTAGGATGTGTACTAGGCTTGCAATGTTTTCCATGGATTATTTTATTAGTATGTAGTTTTTCATTTAATATAATACCTGTGATATGAATTATATATATTTTCCCTAATGTTTAGACCATGAAAGATACCTTGTTGGTCATTTATAATAAATTTAGTTAATGTGTGACCAATGATGATTGGGTTGTGGGAGATTTCAAAAGGGGTCATTGATGTATGTTTTATTGGAATGTTTGACCTATGGGTATTGACAATGAGATTTTCCCATGTGTTTGTTAATATTTTCTTAAATGACTATTTTCCCAAGGATTTATACCATGAGAGTATTATTAGGTTGTTGTTTATGATTAATTGATTCAATTTTGGACCGAAGGGGTTAGACCATGAGATGTTCCCCAAGGTTAATTTGTGGATAATTAAATTATTGTGACACGAATGCCAAGCCAAATCACCAGCATTGAATTTAGCATACTTGATTTTTTTGATGGTTTATGAGATATTTTTTTTGGTTACATTACATGATGGATACAGAGCATAGGTTTGATACCAAGGAAACATGATTCAACAAATGAATAATAAATGATAAATGAATGTAATGGAAATATTTAGGTTTGGTTACCTTTGAGTACTTCCTAGTTTATTGTATCTCTTTTTCATATTACCTTATATATATATATATATATTCAATGACAGCTAGGTATATATAATTTCCTGGTTGGCTACTGGTATTTGTATCACACCCTATTTGGGACATGTTTTTGGGCCCAAATAGATTATAGGATTTCAGTTATAGATAAAGGAAATCAATCATCTTCAACAAGTACCAGATTATTGTTGGGGATAGAGAACTTGAGACTCAGATGAGGCTTGAGATGCTGTTGGAGATTACTAGTTTCATTGGTAAATGTGTTTTTATATTTAATTATAGTATTTTGTCATGGTTTGATGTTTTCTTAGACAAATATGGAATGAATCGTATATATATTTTCGTCATCTGTAAGATTTACTTTCTATCTTCTATAGTATATTTAAATTTTGTATTATTACTTCTACTATTAATTACTATTTAGATTCTGTTGTGCATACTCCCCAATGAGGGAATAGTTTCCCCAATTCACACCTTGGATCACACATCTAGTCGAAATCCTCTAAAATTTGTCGAAATTCACTTGAGGTCATGTGGCCTACAAATATTATGGCACCATTGGGAATCACCAAGATTCGGGATGTTATAGAGTGGTATAAGATTCATTTTCTTTTCTGGTTGGTTATTACTATTTGGAAATGTTATAATGGTATTAGAATTAAAAGGAATTTGCTAATAAGACGTTACCAGGAGTAGATACACCATGTCCTTGGAATGTCAAATTACCTTAAATTAAATATTAATTTTTTTTATTTAACTACTATAGTTAACTCAATTTCTCCATTGGGTTACACACATGTTTTGTTCTGTTAGTATTGATATTATTATGGTTCACTTTTGTTTCAACCTGATGAGTTGGTGGAATTCCATCTCATGTATCATAAAGACACTAGTTAGAAATGACATGCCTTGCAATCATTCCATTTAATTTAGGGATCATTATTAATTCCATGTTTTTTTATAGATGTTGTGGTTGATATATATATATATATATATATATGATGGTTTGATAGATTCCCTGAAATAACACCTTTTATTTTGATAGATATTGATATATGAAAATATTTTTTTGGATGGATGCCAAGCATTGGCCCTGTGGCGTTATAGTCCCTCTAGGATAGGAATTTGGTGGATCATGTTTGAACTTTAATTTAATTTTGCTAAGATATGTTATGAATAAGGATTACAAAAATTGAATGATGGGGATTATGGCCTCTCACAAATTAGAACATTGCATGGCTTGGACCAAAATTATGATTTTCGGGGTTTTAGAGATGTTATGATGGCTGACTTTCCATAAAACCCAAAAAACACAATGTGTGATGTTATGAACACAATTCATCTATTGTGGATTAAATGACTATTCTAAAGTACATTCCCTATACCGTATGTACATGATGTGAAGTTTTTTATTGTGTGGTTTAATGTGTGAGAAGAGACACATGTTTGATAAATGATTGGTAGTATATGTTTTGTACTAGAAGTACACGCCGTTTAATAATTCACAGTGTATCTGACCATGCGACTATTGACATGGGTGGATAGAAATTTTTATTACATGTTGGGTCTTGGGTGAACACTCAATGTATTGTAACACCTATAGGATCCTATTGTTCAAGACGTGCATTAGTACTTGAGAAAGATGGGATATTCATGTAGACACTGTGTCTCATGAGGAACAAACCATGTGTTTGGGGAGTTACACAACCAGTTTGGAAGAGGTACATGCCCATGATAAAGCATAAGGGAACATGTTGTGTTGTTTTTGTACAGAAGTGTAACCATATTTTGAAATAATTTAATGCATTAATTCAAATATTCTGTACTTGTACTTAAAATTTGTAGTTCCATTAATCTCGTACTTAGGTGTGCGCTTGACCTCATAGTGTCATGCCACCAACACATCCTCTAGTTATACGCCATGTAAAATTGGTTGATCAGACACCAGATATGGTAGATCATGAACTAATAGTATATCCACCCGTCGTGCCCCATCTTGGAATAAGAAATTATATAGGATGAATGTGTTGATGAATAGATCGGTGAAGGATTTATGTGGATGATGAAGACATTTCAAGAAGCACCACCACCTACCCCGACTATGGAAGAGCTGATGTGGGCGTTCCAGAAGTAGTATCCACCAACTATTTCAGGGGACGGGGGACCACATGAAGTTGAGTCATGGTTGGAGGCCATGCATAATTTCATCGAGCATTTGGATACACCTCATGAGTGGAGGGTGAAGCTCGCAAATTACATGCTATGTGATTCCACCAAGAGATGGGGGATGTTATCTCATAGGTAAGTCATCATTAGGATAGGGAATGTGAATAGTTGATGAGGAAATTCTTTTACTACTACTACCTCAACACATTGTGGTCTGATCGAGCAAAGTAATTCATGAATTACGAGTAGGGTGATCTTTCATTAATGAATTATTATTTAATATTTAAATAGAATTAGTGCATCAAACCTATTTTGGGAGGAGACGAGTTATCATTAACTAAGATATTTGAGGATAGCCTCTGGTACAATATCTAATCACATGTAAATGTTTTCATGTTTACCATTAATAAAGAGGTGTATTTCTATTTGGTATTTCTCCAGGAGAACCACTAGTGTCCAGTCCTCCTTATTGGATGACTATACAAAAAATATAGGATCTCAAAAACATTTAGGGGATTTGTAGGTGAAGGGTTTATTATGACCCAATACATCTCTTTTGGGTTCGCATATCCTTTTTATGAAGAATTTGCATTGTACCCTCAGACTTTGTGTGAATTATCAGAAAATAAACTAGTAGAAAGTCACAAACTAATACCCATTTCTGATGATTGGTGATATTTTTTATCAGATTCAAGGAGACAATGTCTTCTGAATTATTGAATTAAGATTCATTAATCATTAGTTGTGTGTTAGAACATTAGATATACCTCTTATAGTCATTCATATCAGCTATGGTTTATGATTATTTTGTTATGTTGTTCAGTCTCAAAAACACCCTCACAAGTTTCATGGCACTGATAAACAGATTTTCCTATCCTTACATGGAATATTTTCTGGTAGTATTTGTGAAAGATATATTGGAGTACTCTCACACTCTTCATGTACCTATCACCCATCTTTAGATCAAATTTAGCAAACTGAGAGAGCATCAGTTATATGCTAAGATATCAAATTGGAAGTTTTGGATGGATCAAATTAATTTATTGGGTCATGTCATCTCAAAGATATGACTATTGTAGACCATGAGAAGGTGACAGTGGTATTTTCCTAGGAGGAGCTGAAGAATATCTTTGAGGTAAAATATTTTCTATGGATGACTGGTACCTACAAATAGATTATTTAGGACTTTTCAAAATTATAATTTCCACTAACAGGCATAAAAATTAGGGTTTTATGTACTTATGGATATATTCCTACGATTTATCCTTTTAAGGGCTCAATGGGAGACTATGAAAAAACGGATCCTGATTTTTTAGGAGCAGGGAAAGAGTTACACAATTTTCTATGATTCATTATGTATTAGGCTGGGATCAGTTCTTATGCAGGGGTAATGAGTCATTGTGTATAGGTCTCGGTAGTTGAGGCCACCTGAAAGGAATTAAAATATGCACAATATCTAATTAGTTGAAGTTGTGCATGCATTACACGATCTAAGATATAACATTTTGGGAGGTCATTTTTTGTTATACACATACGAAAAATTCCTCATTTATATCATCACTCTACATGATCTGAATTTGAGACAGTGAAGGTTGGTTGAGTACCTTTAGTCTTTAGATGTTGATCTTTCCTACATGGCTAGAAAAGGATACAAAGTAGCTGATGCATTGAACATGTGGTCCAAGATAAATATAGTTAAAGAGACCAATAGTTTGTTGAATCATAGGTATTTGTTCTGTAAGAAGCATTTGGCGGTTCATGAGAAACAAGGGAAGGCATTTTTTTCTTCTATAGTAGTCACCTATACATTACTGGATCATGTGAGAATGAGGAAACTATCAAATTCTGAAGGCGTAGTCTTATAGGGGAGTGTGTCAGTTGAGAACACTAATAATGTGTGGACCATGGGAGAGGATGAGGCTTTGTGTTTTCATGGGCATGTATTGGTGCCAGAAGACATACGCGAGGAGTAGTTGTGAGATATTCATGCATCAGTATAGACAGTACATCCTTGTGTCACCAAGATGTTTCAAGATCTACATCATATGTATTGGTGTCTAGACATGAAGAGGGATGTTTCTAGTTCTTTAATGCGATGTTCCACCTATCGGTAATTGAAGGATGAGAATAAGTGACTGACCGGGCTATTATAGTTATTACCCATTCCAGAGTGGAAGTGGAATGATGTAGCGAAAGATTTATTGATCGGTTTACCAAGGTTGTCTTAATGAAATGATAATGTGTGAGTTTTTTTACAGTATCAAAAAGGATTCGATTATCTTTTAAATCACGGAAACCTTTAGTTTTGATGAGTTTGGAAACATGTACATCTAAGAGATAATATGTATTCATGGGGATCCACACTCTATCATTCCAAACTAGGATGATCGGTTTAAATCTCTTTTCTGGAAGAGACTATATACGGAATTAGGTACACATGTTCTTCAGAGTATATACTACCATCCCCATACACATGCTCAATCAGAATACAAAATTTAGGTTTTAGAGGACATTCATTGATCATGAACCCTAATTTTTGGGGGATCTTGGGGGAGACACATACACCTAGTGAACCTCTCCTACAATAGTTGTCATCATGAAACAATTTTGTTGGATCCTTACGATGAATTTTAAGGTAGGTCATTGTGAACACCATTATATTGTCTCAAGGTAGAAGGGACATATATGCTGGGACCTCATATTTTCCTAGAGACCACTGATCAGGTGGAGATGATTCGGAAGAGGATGTCTACAGAACAATCTCGCCCAAAATCTTATGCTGATTGATGAAGACAACCTTTAGAATTATAGGTTTGAGGTTATATTTTCCAACGTGTTATATCGAGGATAGAAAAATAAAAGTATTAGGATATAGGGTATCTTTCACAGAGAAATGTCTGGCCATTTGAGGTATATAAGAGAGTTTGTCTGGAATGCTATTTATTGAATTCCTCACTGAGGTACCGAGCTATGAAAAACATCATTCACATTAATCTACTATGATTTCACTTTTCAGTCATTTCTCAGGTTTTTTAACCCATGAAGGTTGTGTTAGGGGTGGATGAAACCTACAAGGATAACCGTATTTGGATTTTGGATTACCATATGAAAAGTTTTCTGTTGTCAATATGTTCCTCTGGTATGGGTACTATTTTATCACGGGTGAGTACGTGATTCGAGTTTGGAGAGGGAGGAAAATGTGTGATCTTAGTGGCTAGAATTGTTCATAGTTTATTCTTCACCACCCTTGGAATGAATATTTGGGGAGGAATTTCATTAAGTGGTGAATTTTGTAAGAATCCATATCTACTTTTTATGTATGGAGAATATTATTGCGGTTATTGAGGAAAAAGGAAGAAAAAGAGGGATTTTTTAGTACCCATCGTTTACTTTTGAGGACACCATATATAGAAAAATTTCAATTTTAAACTACATTTATACCATGAAATGCTGGATTACATGGTTCTGTGGTGACCACGTAGAGCTTCTTATGTCAGGGGACTATTGAGGCTAATACATATTGTGTTGTTTTAATGAACACTCAGTGTACTTTTCATTTTATTTTATAAATTGGTGTGGGGTCTCGTCCCATATCTAGAAACATATTCTTCTAGATATGGTTCATACATGAGCACTATATAATGGATGAAGAACTCTAAAACACTACTAATTCACTATCTGAGATCCGATTGAGACACCATCACGTGCATTGGAATCCCACCAATGAGTTCTCAAACCCCGAGAGCCTTTTTTCCTATTTCATTCTAGCTAAGAAGTTAATAAAGGTTGATAAATTTTCACAATTTTATATATGTATGATATTTTAGGCCAATTCAGGTGCATATGTTAATGTATATTTTTCGTGCGACATCAATGTAGGTGGTTTGTGCCCATTGTTGTTAATTTTTGGATTATAAATGCTAAAAGTTCCGCATATCCACATTTTCGGTATTGTGTGTTGTATGATCTCAGAATTATATGGAGTAATATCAAGTGTGTGTTCAGGTACATTTCAATTTTTATTAAGCCCCTTTCGGATGGGTATGACCTAGCGAGATTTTGGGTGATTTTTTTCAGGAATTGGAAATAAAGTGTGATATGCACAGTTCACACACAGTTTGGCCAAACCATGTCCAAGATAACTATGTAGATAGTGGAAGTCCGGATGGTTGGGTCATAGATTGCCTAACAATTCCCCATTAATCTATGTGGGTATTGGATGGTCAAATAGTTGGTGCACAGTTTGGCCTAACCATGTAGCTTCTTAGGTGTAAACATGTGTGTGGCCCAGTCTATTCAAAAAAATAGTTTTAAAATCTCTTGAACCCAAGAAACCTCTATAATTCGACCTTGTCTCACGCTTGACTAATTACAGGTGTTTATAACACCTCCCAGAGTGATTCCATAGAAATTTGAACCCCATTAATCAAGATCGAAAGCCCGGATTGAATGTCCTCTCTCTTACAGGTAAGTGGATTTCATACCATTTCTTATCATTTTCTTTCTCTAATATTTTCTAGATCATTTCATAGAATATAGCCTCTATTTCATGGATCAAATATTCTAGGTTGAGGTCCAGATCAAGAATTTTGGATCTAGATCTTGATTTTCATGATCTTGATTTCATTTGATCATATTTTTGATTTATGGATTTAGATCTAAATCTTGTTTGACAACATTGTTCAACTCATATTTTGGGGATTTCCGCTAAGAAAACAACCATCAATAAACTGAGGAAGGTGGTCTAAATTGAACTCCCATAGTCATGATTTATGATGTGTAAAGGTGAATTTATGATTTTCTAGATTCCCTTTTTAAAAAATTTCTAAAACTGGAGTAATTAGGAATGTGGAATTGAATTGAGTTTCCTTGGTGATGAATTGAAAATTGAAGCACAAAAAAATTAAAGGGGGTTCCAAAATTGATTTTTTGGAGATTTTTTATTGGTTGATATTTGGTAATTGATAGATTTAATTGATTGTGAAAAGGTAATTAATTGGGAGAAATTAATTGTGAGTTTTATGATTGGATATGTAAGATGACTGATTTTTAGAATTAATTATGAGACAATATGTTGAAAAAAGATAATAAATTACGATAATTAATATTTGACATGATGTTGATATAATATAATAAAATGTGAGAATTAATTATGTTCAATGATATTTACCAAATATAATTAATCGTGAGAACTAATTGTGTGACATCATGCTGATCTAAGATAATTGATTGTGAGAATAAATTTTGACAAGTGATATTTAATATGTAAAATTAATTGTGAAGAATAAATTATGTAATTCGAATGGTATTGATAGATTAATTAATTGATAATTAATTAATGGGTTATGTGTTTATTTTATTGTTTAATTAACTAATGGACTTTCAAATTTTAACTAATCATTGGATTAATAAATGAATAATTTTGAATATTCATGTGAATTAAAGAATGATTAAATGGATGGGATTTTTGTGGTGCTAGACATAGAGTTCCAGACCGATCAGAAGTTGGGACATGAACATGGAGTTCCTCCCCAATAGTTAATCAAACATGATATAATCTGGTTCTAGTAATGAAGAACTACACCAAATAGGAAAATAATTGATATGAATAGCGACCTACACTCAATGAGAGTTGTGGTACTCATAATGAAGACCTACACCAAAAGAGTGATAAATATTAATTAGGATTCAATAAAATTTGTGGTGCAAGGCATGATGACCTACACGATATTGATGATAATAATGAATGATGATTCAACTGAGATTTGGGGTTCTTGGCCTGACGACATACACCAAATGGTTAATGATATTGAATGTTGATTCAAATGGAAACATGAATTGAAATTGGTGTAAAGAGTTGATTTAAGATTAAATTTTAGTGGTTTAACTATTTAAATTATGTGATATATTTACTGCTTAATAAAAATTGCATGCACTTTCTTTTGACATGACTCGTTTTCGAAATCGTTGTTGGTGGCCTACTAAGTTGTATTCACACACTATTTGGTTATTTTATTTGGCTCATGAGTAGACATTGTTGTTTCATAACATGATAAGGAAAATGCCTTGGGATATTATATTGTTTGTAGATTGGAGCATGGGAGAGGGACCCAGATGTGGTTCAGGACTCATTGTGGATTCCTGGTATCTTTAAATTTAGTTTCATTATAGAGACATGATTTCTTCATTATCATAGCATGTTTTACATTTCATTTGAGTATTGTATTTTAATGTATTTTTTATCATATGATATAGAATTTTCCTACTTATTTATATGATTTAGTACATGGTTATTGTTATTTTCTTAAATTTGGGTTTTAATCTAAGTAAAGGGGGTATAGTCTCTCCGTAATTGAATAACTAGACCCTCAATGCTAGTCAGCACCCTCGAGAATATGGGGAGGCAAGCATGAGGGCATGTGGCTATCATGCTCGTGACACTGTTTAGTGGATCCCAGGTCGAGATGTCCCAATGAGGTATCAGATGAGTTTTCATCTCTTTATTCTTCTTTATTCTTACGTGTTTTTGTAAAGGTATAACAGAGACTAAGAAGTTCTAAGTCTTGGTAATGAACTCATGCATGGGAGTTGGAAACCTATGTACGAGGGATGATCTGAGTACTCAGGGTGGGATTTTTGTGATTGTTGTTTGTTGTATATTGTCACAGTTGTATATTATCTCACCTTAAGTGACAAACTTTTGGTGTGATGTGGTTATTGTTTTTAAAATTATTGTATTTTGATTATTGGACTAATGAAAAATGATAGTTGACTCCAAATGCATCAATATAGGTACAGAGAGTTTTTGTGACATGCATCATTCTAGGAAGTCACAATAAAATGAGATATGGATATTTCGTTGAACATGAACTATATTTCCTTGTTGTGAGATTGAAATAATGATTCCATGTTAGAATAAATGAGTTTCTAATGGGAACCTTGATTAATGATATGAGTGTGAGAAATTAATTAATTATTGAAATAATTAATTTGAAAAAATGTGATTAATAAATGGATCGATTAATTAATGAGAATGAATGTCCCCTAGTTAACCAATACCTAGTAGTAAGATGCTTAAGAGTAGTGATATAGCCTCAGTATTGACCATGCGGTGAGAAATAGGGGATGGGACATGCTGAAACATGTTGTGTTAGTTTATCCTCTTACGTAAATGTTATATGGTTGAGTTATCAGTCCAACGACATGTGTTTGGAATTTTTGAGATTTTCCTCCATAATAATTGTTGAGGGATAGCCCAAGGGGTATGGAACCAAACGAATATGCAAACAGGGAGCTTTAGGAACCATTGGTTCAGACTGAGGATTAATGAGAACATTTCCATGTGAACATTGCACGTTTCATTCAATTCATGGATATAGACCCATGGTAGGTACATAAAAGTATGTCAGTGTTGACAAGGGAGTTTTAGCCGCAACTCCTCCTACTTTTACTGGAGAGGGTAGACATGAGGGTGCTGAATTATGGATTGAACACATAGTGAATATACTTGAACATTTGGATACTTCTGTGGAGTGGAGGTTCATGTGGTATGCATATATGATACAGGGTTCAGCGAAGCACTGGTGGGACATTCAGGTATGATTTCGACAGACTGAAGAGATATTACGGAAGGACAATATAGAGATGTTGTTAGAGAACTTTGATCAAAACACACTTAAAAAAGATAAGTCTTTAGAGTGTATGCTTCTGAACTAAGGAAGAATTTACATAATGGAGTATACAAGTTGTTTCATAGATTTATAAATTTTTCCCCATCTTTAGTGGTAGATGAGGATTCTTCGACAAATAGATTTTAGGATAGACTTATGTGTGAAATTAAGTCCCATGTGGATATATTTAGGATGAATAAATTCTCATAAGTGGTTACTCATGCTATCATTTCATAGGTCAATATGAAAGAGGCATCCTGTACTAGACAACTAGCTATCACTGGATGATTAGGGAATGTGCCTTTTCAGAGAAGGAAGTTTCGGAACAGGAATCATAGTCAGGAAAGTGGATAGAAATGTTGGATGTTAGGAGGAACAGTTTCACCAGATGATTCTCTTGTTCATTGACCCTAGTGTGGTGGGAATGGACACTTTCATACATATTATCCTCATCCACCAGTGGATTACATGTTCTATTGCATGATGGGACACCTAGAGAAGTTTTGTAGGAAGCAGTGACAAGCTTGTGGTGAGGGAGAAGTAGTTCTTAGTCAGAGTGTGGGAAGGGGTACTTCTACACCATATAGGTCTTGCGGTTGGAGTTCTACTAGAATAGGTGGTAGAGGCTGTGGATATGGTGCTTCAGGGAATGAGTTCCCATATAATTAGTATTGTGATGCTTAGGGGAGTCAGACAGCACCACAGGGAAGAGGGATATGACAATTACAAACAGTGCAGCCTAAACTAGTGGGGATAGAGGCTGGTCAATCAGTAGGGAGAGATACTTCTGTAGATTCTTCTACATTTGATAGTGCCTTGTTTTATACTGGTGACTCTTATTAATTTATATATTCAATCATTGTTAATGTATATAACATGGTGGTGGAGTCAATAAGTGATATGATGAACATTGATACACAATTGGGAACATAGACTAGGGTTATCTGCTTATGAAATGGATGTTATATGGAGATCATAGAGTATTGTTTCATTTGGGATATCTATGTAATTGATATAATTACCATCGACATGATTATGGGTATAGACTGGATAGTCGCATATCGAGCCCAAATAGTTTTTTACCGTAGGAGAGTGACCTTTTTATCTCTTGAGGGTGACCAATATGTCCTTTTTGGAGAATATAATATCCATGAAGGCTGAGCTATGACAATTAATTAACAAATGGGACAGATAACAACCCATGTTGCAAGTATTTTTCCATATAATTGGAGTGGTTGGCTATATTTCCCTCCACTAGAATCTTAGGATGTCATTCCTAATGACTTATTTGGGAGGAAACCTAAGAGAGATGTGGAATTAATTATTGATCTCATTTTGGGGGATGAGATGGTATCTATTTCACCATACAAAATGACACAAACTGAGTTTCAAAATATCAAATCTCAGTTGGAGGTGTTGGAGGATAAAGGGTCTTTCTGTCCATGTACCTCACCTATGGGATCACATGTTTTGTTTGCAAAGAAGGAAATTGGGTGTTTAAACATGTATGTCGATTACCAAATGGTGAATAAACTGACAGTGAAGGACCAATATCTTCTTCTGTATACCAATTATCTGTTGGAATAGCAGAAGGAGATTTTTTGTTCTCAATGATATATAAGATATGAGGATATCATTTGGTGTTATTTATACTTATGATATACAATGAACTAATGTTAAAATCCTGTATGGACATTATGAGTTTGTCTTATTTCCATTTGGGTTGACAAATGCTCCAACAATGTTTATGGCCTTGATGAAAATGATCATTCACCTATATTTATATAAGTTTGTGGTGGTGTTTGTGGATGAGATCTTAATGTACTCTATGACTCGTGACGATTATTCCCAACATCATGACATCATCTTGGGTACATAGAGAGAGAATTAACTATTTTGAATGCTGTCTAATTTTTAGTTTTGGAATGAAATGGTACACTTTTTGGGTCACATCATCTCATAATAAGTGCTGGAAATGGACCAAAAAAGTGTGGGAAATGGTTTCCGAGGAGAATACCAAGAATGTTCTGGATATCTAATGATTTTAGGGTTTATCTGGATATTAAATGAGGTTCATCCAATAATTTTATTGATTGGAAGAACCACATACTTGTATGAAAATGAATGGGATATAATGGTTTTGGAAAGAATCATGGGAGAATGATTTATAGGAGTTGAAGAATCGCTTAAAATCATCACTAATTTTGATCTTACCTGAGTCGGGTGAGTTGTACATGGTGTATTTTGATACTTCTGGGGTCGGACTCAGAGTAGTGTTAATACAAGGGGATAGAGTCATTGCTAATGGGTCTCAGTAGTTTAGACCACATAAAAAAATTTCCGTACACATGACCTCTATTTAATATCAATGTTTTATGCTATTATGTGTTGGTGAAACTATATTTGGGGTGGGAATTTTACTGTTTTTAAAGATAAAAAAATCATTATGGATAACTTTTCACAGTGCGACATGAATTTTCGGAACTGAAGATGGGTGGAGTATATACAGTCCTTCTATTAGGAAATGGAATATACACCCATTAAGGTGAAAAGTGTCACTGATTTCTTGAGAACAAATAATCTGACTTAGTTGGTACATTCATCCATGCAAAATGGAAGACAAATAATTTTCTGGTAGAAATGCTTGTGGTAGTTCAGGAGAGTCAGGAGACGATGACTCAAGTTTAATGAGATGTGGGATCTACACTCTTGAAATGGAGTAGAGATAAGTAGAAATAGGATAAAATGTGTTTATCCCTGAGGAAATGACTAGAAACTTTGGAGACACCTTCACACTGGATAATAAATGAAGATGGCATCATCTTTCTGGAATGTCAGGTTATTGTGCCTACGAGTATAAGAGAGAAACTCATGTGAGAATTTCATGGTTCAAGTTGTGCAGTACATCCTGTGATGAAAAAATATTACTATGACATATGATAATTATTTTGGTGGATAGGTATGATAATGTAGATAACAGGGTTCGTAACAAGATGTTCCAATAGTCATCAGGTTAGGGAAGATCATAAATAACAAGGAGGCATGTTGCAGTCATTTCCTTTTCTGGAATGGATGTGGCATGATGTGACTATGTATTTTGTAGTAGGATATCAAAAACTCTTATGAAGAATAATGCTATTAGGGACATTGTGGATCGACTAATGAAGCTAGAAAACTTCTTGTATATCAAGGAATCCATTAAAATATATTACTTTGGAGAGATATACTTGAGATCGATAGTTCGTTTGCATGGGGTTCTATAGAAAATAGTTTTAGATTGCAATTATTGCTTTACTAAATTCTTCTGGCGGAGCTTATAGAAGGCTCTTCGTACACTAGTTTTCAAAATTATGGCATTCTACCCACATTTATATGGGCAGTTGGAGCATATGATATAGGTGTTAGAGAATATGATGCGAGCAAGTGTTCATGAATTTGGTGGATCTTGGGAGAAGCACTTGGCTTTAGTGGAGTATTCTTATAACTATATTTATAAAGAAGCTATTTATTTGGAACCATATAAGTCAGTTTATGGTACATTTTTCAGATCACTACTATGTTCGATAGAGTCGAGTGAATTAGAGCTATTGGGACTATGTCTCATTTAGGAGACAACAAAGCAAGTAAAGGTGATTTGAAAATGTAAGGCTACAACTCAAAAAAGATAGAATTTTTATGCTGATAGATGGAGAGACCCCTAATGTTTAAAGAGCGTGGTCATGTATTTATATGTCGGTCACTTAGATTGGGTCACCATAGGATAAAGAGGCAGGTCAACATAGTTACTAGGATTGCTGGGTTGTTTGAGGTTCTGGAGAGAATTGGGCAGGTGGCATACCGATTAGGACTTCCTCATAAACTCATCACAATGCATGATGTTTTCCATGTGTCACAACTATGGCCGCATCACCCAAAACTTTATCAAGTGATTTATGTGATGGAGGTTTACATCGAGTTTGATACGTCCTTTGGAGAGAATCAGATATGTGTGCTAGGTCAGAGTGAGAAATTATTAAGGGGTAAGACAGTGCCATTAATTCATGTGTTATGGAAACATTTTTGAGTCCTAGAGGAAAAATGGGATTGGATAGAAAACATGACGGTTAAATGTCCCAATATTTTTGTCTGGGAATCTTAGAGACGTTCGGGTGTGCATCTCAAGGATGAAATCTTATAAGGTGAGTAGATTGTGAGATATTTAAACTTTTATGGAGTAATCTCTTGTGCATATTCCGGATAATTTAATTTTTTATTAACCACATTTATGATGGTTTATGACTAGGGGTGTGTTTGGTTAATGATTCTATAGATTTGGAAAGGTAGGGTTTGTGAATGGTTTGTGCATGGTTTGGCCAAACCATACGCAAGAAATCTATGATGATAGTGGAAGTCAGTATAGTTGTTGAATGGTTTTCCTAATCGCACTCCATCAAGCCACATGGTAGTGGATGACTGCATGGTTGGCACATAGTGTGGACTAACAATGCACCATCCCAGGTGAAACCATTCATGCAGCCTAGTTTTTCCAAAAATTGTTTCAAAAACGTGATCAATCAAAACCTATCTAATTCGATCATGATATGCAATTGATGAATTAAAGTTGTATCGAAAGATTCAATGAGAATTTGGAAGGTGATCTGATCACCCTTCTTCTAGATAAAAATCCTAGATTGATTCTAAAACCTCTTCCTAGTAAGTGGATTTGATCCGGTGTATTATCATGTTATCTCTCTTGTCTTTTCTAGATCATTTCACGGAAGATATCCCTTTTTTATGGATCTAAACCTATCAGTTGAGATATAGATCTAGAGATGTTGATCTAGAAATAGATTTTCATGATCTTGATTTCCATTAATCTTAATTTTGGTTTGGGTATTTAGAAACAAATCCTGACTGATGACCTTGTGTCACTCATATTTTTGTAATTTCTTTTGGGCTAACATCTATCAATAAACCAAGGTAGGTTTGCTAAACTGATGTCTCATAGACAGGATTTCCGATATGTGAATTTGAGTTTATGATTTTCTATATTCCCTTATTAAATAATTTTTTTAATTACATTAATTAGTAAATTTGAATTGAATTGAGTTACCATAGTGGCTAACAGATAATTGAGTCATCGAAAAAATGAAGTAGGATTACCAAATAGATATTTTAGATATTTTTTATGTGTTGAGATTTTGTAATTGAGATATTTAATATATTGTGAAAATATAATTAATTATATGAAAACTAATTATCAATTTTATTCTAGTATATGTAAGATAATTAATTTTGAGAGTTAAATATGTGTGATGATGTTGACCAAAGATAATTAATTATGAGAAATAATTATGTGACAGGATGTTGAAATAAGATAATAAATTGTGAGGATTAATAATTACAAGTGATATTTGATATGGAGAATTAATTGTTAAGAATTAGTTATGTAATTTGTATGTAATTGATTGATTAATTATTTGATGAATTAATTAATGCATTTTGTGCATAGTTAATTGTTGAATTAATTTATGGCCTTTAATATGATAACTAATCATTAGATTAGTGAATGAATAATTTGGGATATTATATTGAATTAAAGAAAGATTAAATGGGGATATTAGTTTTGTGCTAGACATGGTGTTCTTCAAAGATTATATATTGGTACATAGACATGGGGTTAGTCCCCAATAGTTATTCCACCTTGATATTATGGAGTTCTAGGAATGATGACCTACACCAAATACGAAAAAGAGTGCTAGGAATGGCGAATCACAGTCAATGAGATTTGTGGTTCAAGGCATGAGGACCTATACCAAATTAATTATAATAATGAATAATGATTCAATGATATTTCTGGTTCTAGGAATGAAAACCTACAAAAAAGGAATGATAACAATGAATGATGATTCAACTAATATTCAGAGGGCTAGGCATGATGAACTACACAAAATATTAATGATATTGAATGATTAGTCAAATGGGTATCATTAATTGGAATTTTCCTAATCTGTTGATTTAAGTTTAAATGACAATGTGATAACTTTTTAAATTAGGCATTGTACTTATTTCTTCATAAAACCTCTATGCACTATCTATTGACCTTACTTGTTTTAGACACATTTGGTGGTGGGCTAATGAGTTGTACTCACAACCTATTCGGGTTTCCGTATCATCACATGAGTAGGAGTTTATTTTCATTTCATGACAAGGGGTAGGGATTGGGATAGGATTCTATTTAGGGACTGAATCATGGGAGAGGGAACGAAATATTTTTTGGGAACCGATATAGAGTAATTATGTCATTACATTTAGTGTCATGGTAGACACTTGACATTTATAGTATAATAACATGTTTTATCATTCAGTTTAGTATTTTATTTTCATGTTTTGGTTATCATATGATAAGGATTTTTTTGGTTATTTATACACTTCTGCAGTTGGTAATTGTCATTTTATTTTGTTGGTGTTTTATTCTTATAAAACAGGGTACAGTGTCCCAAAGACTTACTTAATATACCCTCACTACTATTCAACAACCTCTGCCGTATGGGGAGGGGAACTTGAGGGCATGTGGATAACTGGTTCTGGGCACCGTTCAAAGGATCATGGTTCGGGACATCACATGTGATTTTGACTTAATCCATGTTTATTACCTAATTTTGTTAGATCGATTGTTAAAGTGTTGTTTCTTATGAATATGGTTGGATACGTTGTCCAAGGGACACCCCATGGGAATGATTCTCTTGATTGATTGTTTATGGATGATTGGTCTAAGATGCATGATTGGCTTGCCTTGTTTTCCATTCCTTGTTTTGTTAGGATGATGTTGTTGATTATATGAAATGACTATGATATGCATTGTGAATGTTTGAACCAAGGGGTAGGCTCTGAGAGATTCCCTGGTCATCATTTATAATTAATATAAAGAATATTTGACCAAGGGAGATTGGATTGTGATATCATCTCAAAGGGGTCATTTATAAATGTTTTACTCAAATGTATGACCAAGGGGTATTGACTATTGATGATTCCCAAAAGTTTGTTAATATATGATTAAATGAATTTTTGACCAAATGGTTTAGAATGTCAGATCGTTCCCAGGTGGTCGTTTATAATTAATTAATTTTATGTTGTACCGAAGGGGCTATACCATGAGAGTGTCCCAGAGGGTTGTTTGTGGATAATTGAATGACTTTGAAGAGTCTTCCAAGCCAATTCCCAATCTTAGATTCATTCTTACATGATTGTTTACATTTTCGTATAAGACATCTTTTTTGGTTACATTAAATGGGGGATAGAAATATTAGGCTAGATCCCCTAGTTACGTGATTTAATTGATTAATAGTATATGTTATATTAATATAATAGAAAAATGTAGGATTGGTTAGCCTTTAGTGCATCTCAGTTTATTTCTTCACTTTTTCAAATTACCTACTATATAAATTCACTCACAGTTTGGCAGAGATATTTTGGTGGTTTCCTACTCAAATTCATCTCACAACCTATTTGGGTCATGTTTTTGATACCAAATTGATTATATGATTGTATGAATAGATAAGATAAATAACCCTTCTTCATTAGGTACCTTATTGTTGTTGGATATAGTGAGCATGTGACAAATATAAGGCCTGTGATATTATGAGAGTACACTTGTATTTTTTGTACATTGTTTTTTATTCATGTCCGGCATTCTGACTTGTTTTATAGTTTTCTTAAATACATATACCATGAATGATATATATATGGGCGATTTTTTTTATTTACATTAATTATTCATTTATTTATTTATGTTGGGTATTATTGCTTATGATATCATTCACTATTTAGATCCCACTTTATATACTAAGTAAATGAGGGAATAATGTCCCCAATAATACACCATAGCCCTCACAACTAGTCGACAGCCTCTATCATTTTGGGAAATGCACTTGATGTCATGTGACCATCCCAGTTTGGGGCACCTTAGGGTGCCACCGAGATATAAGACATTTCATGAATTATTTGAATATCACATAACAATTGTAATTAATTTAATTAACTAAGATAAAATATCTTTTTGACTATAGTGATATTTTCCATTATATTCAATCGGTATTAAAATTAATTTATAAATTATTGGAAACCGATGAAATTCGAATTTTATTTTTGTAAAACACATATTTTAACAATTTAGTCAATAAAATTAATATCCTTCAACATAATGGCCTTGTTATATCTCATTATAAATATGTTTTTAATAACATATTATAATTAAGTTACAATCAGTCTCGTGTGTTACACAATATATCTAGGACGGTCAATGTTGTGTGTAACACATTCTAACCTGGTAATTCTTTTTAGAATTCCCCATATTAGGAATAAATGTAACATATAACAATTTTGGATTTCTTTTATAATATTCCAGTATGGGATTTCATGTATCATAGAAATAGTCGGGATTGTGTGTAACCTATGTCCAGTTGGATCCATGTGAATCGAATGTTTGACTTAGTGAAAATATATTATCAGGGTTGTGTCAAATAAAAAATATCAAAATATTAAATTAATTTGAAAAAATAACCAAAATCATGGGGTGTCACATTCATCATACATGAAAACCTAAAATATAGGACTCGATCACACAGTGTGTCTTCAACAGTTTGGATAAATAACTCTATATAGTCTTCTTACAATGGATGGAAACAATTCTTAAGACAAATGTGTTATTGAAAAGAATGATGTAGATCTCTCCACATAGTATTGGTGAAATTAGGATCATGATCCAATTGGATCATCCAATAGAATTTATGGATCCTCACCACCTCCTATAAATATTTCCGGGTTAAATTATCGAATAATATATACTCTGTGATTGTAATTAAGTGTTCTTATTTTTAGAAACTGTCCACTACCATCCATATAACATCAAATAATCATTGATCATGTCCAAAAATAGTTATAATTTCCATAAAAATTTACTCCAATTACAATAAAAAATATCTAATGTCATAAGAGAACAATAGAGATAATTGTGTTCTACCTATACATTTTGTTAGGCTAAAAATCATGATACTATCTATGTAACTAAAAAAATTCAAACTATCTAACTAAAATGTACGACAAATGAAAGGAACATATTTTTCACACTATGATAAATTATGAATGGTGACCTTATTGTTGAGTCAATAAGGTTTTCTTTATGACTTTTCCATTCTTTCTTGTTTTAGAAATCATAAACACCTTATACTTAAGAAAATTTAAATTTTACCTCCATAAGGAAAAGTTACTTCTTTAAGGAAATTTACCCTAACCTAGATTTTCTTACACATAGAAATATTTTTTTAGTACCAAAAATGGATTCATACCCAAAATCCTAGAAGTCATATATTGTAAAGATTTGGAGAATTCTGTTTTTAGGATACGAATTATGGATGTGAACTGTAATAAAGTTCCAATCCGAATTCTGGACTCCAAAAATTCAGGAGTTCAACTCCGAACTCTTATGAAGTTCAAATTCGAACACTTATGAAGTTCGACTCCGAAATCTTATGAAGTTCAACTGCAATCTCTTATGAAGTTCCACTCAAAACTCTTAAGTAGTTCGACTCCGAACTCTTATGATGTTCGACTCCAAAATCTTAAGAAGTTTGAGTCCAAGCTCTTATGAAGTTCAACTCCGAACTCTTAAGTAGTTCGACTCCGAACTCTTATGAAGTTCGACACCGAACACTTAAGTAGTTCGACTCCAAAATCTTAAGTAGTTCAAATCCGAACTCTTATGAAGTTCGACGCCGAACTCTCATGTAGTTGCACTCCGAACTCTTATGAAGTTAGACTCTGAACTTTTACTAGTTTGACTTCAAACTCTGCAAGTTCAGATTCTGATCTCTATTGAAACCAGTCTCCGAATTCCTATAAAATAGAATCCAAACATTTCTTAACATAGACTCCAAATTTCATTTTGGATAGACTCCAAACTTTTATTTTTCTTACACTCTGAGATCTTGTATAGCTTTTACTTACATATGATCCATTTTAAAACAATGTTGTGCATTCAGTTATACATGATTTATTATTAAATGATGTCGTTCATTCAGTCTCTAATTAACCGTTAGTTGAGTTACATTTGTACAGGTCCCTCCGAATTTCATAGAAAATATGACAGTTGGAGGTGGGAGCCGATCGTTGGATTTTTGCCTATAAATAGGATCTCATTTGAAAGAGCTCAATAATAAATTGATCAATCTAGAGACCACACGCTGTTAAGGTGATTTCTAGAGAGAGAAGCTTTTCATGCCTTGTGTGTACTGAACTGGTCATTCAGATTTCTTTGTGCGACTTCGAATGTTGGTGATTACATTCGAGGACTTCCAGGGATAAGAATACAGAGGTGCCGACTACCTTGAAGTTTGATGGCATCCTTGCTGAGGAAGTTAGAGGTTCTAACTACCTTGAAGTTGAGGGCTTGTGGGGATATCAAGATAGAGATTCTGATCTTCATATCAAGGACTTACCCTAGTGTGGGTAAGACAAACTTTCTTGAAAGTATAAATCAAGGGACCTTTATCCAAGGTTGTTGAATACCCTTCTCTTTGGGTTAAAAGACTTATATCTTGGTACTTGTAGTTTTACTACTTTTTTTCCGCTGCATATTGTATTGTAAGGAAAGTATAATCTTTTTATATTTCCTTACACTATTACTCTGATTAGTTTAGATTCTATACGATTTAATGTAGAATCTCATATTGTTAACTTTGGTTCCAATTATCCAATTGGTGATTAGAAGTGTTTTGAATTTTGTTAGTTTAACTTTGTTAAACATAGATTTTTCCTTATCTATGGAAATTTTCAAAATGTACAATTTACCCCCCCTCTTGTATATTGAGAAGCTATCATTATTTCGATCCTATAATTGGTATCAGAGCAGGTCTCAGAAATACATATACTAACATATATGCTTTTCTTGATCATTTCTCATTGTCCTTCATCCTTTCTCAGATAGTTTTTTTATTCCGAACATTGTCGTTCGGAATTGTCATTCTGAACATTTTGGTTACAATCTTTTTCTACTAACCAGTTTGGTTTCCAAATTTATTTTAGGATGGCAGGAGTCAATGTTGGTTCTATTGACAATCTAAATCCTACAAGACCACCAATCATTGATGTTAATGATTATGAGTATTAGAGAGATCGAATTAATACTTTTGTTATCAATACTTGAGTGGATAATTTTTTTATTCTTACTAGTGATTATAAAATTCCATATAAGAAATCTAGAACTTTCACTAACCAGGAAAAGCAAGTGTATCAACTCAATTATAAGTTATGCAATACTTTAATATTTTCAATGACTAGAAATATATATAGCCAAATTTCTTCTTGTGAAGCAGTTAATTGTATCTGGAAGAAGTTAGCAGTTACACACATTGGTACTTACAAGGTTATTGAAACTAGGAGAGCTATGATTAGAGATGAATACCATGGAAACAATTTTCCGTATGGAGAACAAATCTGTAAAGCTCAACAGAGATTTATGAATATAGTCAACAGATTACAGTCTAGGGGAGAAAAATGGTTAGATGATTAATCCCTTGTAGATAAGATAATTGATATTATGCCCAATGAGTGGGAATCAAAGAGAATAACTATAGATGAGAATAGTAAGGTCAATCAAATTTCTCTTGATGAGCTATTCGGAACTCTTCTCCAACAGGAAACAAGAATGAAGAGAGATACCGACAACATCAAAAAGAAGAATGGGAATTGTACTATTGCTTTTACAACAACATCAAATCATATGAAAGCTAAGACTCCTGAATGTGTAACCAGATCCAAGTTTAAGAAGGTGGTTATTAAATCAGATTCATGTGAGAGTGAAGTATCAGAAAATGAGTTAGCAATTCTTTCTCGAAGGATGAATAAGATAGGTGGCCAGAGAAATTTTCAATCCAAGTATAAGAAAAAGGAAAGGAAAGACAGGAAAGATGGAGATGTTCTTTTTATGAATGCAAGAGAGCTGTATATATTAGACCAGATTGCCCTTTTCTCAAAAAGAAAGAAATGAAAGAAAGAAATTCTGAAAGGAACAGGAAGAAGTATTACAAAACCAAAGCTAAGAAATTTCTGAATGCAAATGACAACTGGAGTGCCAGTGGTGGTGACTCTTCAGATGAATCTTCTAATTATTAATCTTCAGGACAGAAGAATCATGGTCTTATAGCCAGCTTACCCATTAACAATAATTGCTTTATAGATAAGGTACGAAATGCTGAATCATTGACCAATTTATCTTTAAATCCAAATGATAGTAATTATTTTTTCTCTTTAGATTAAGAATCCTCTTCTAATGAAGAAAATACTTCACCTACCTATGAAGAAGTTTCTAGGTTTGTTGAACTTCTTGAGATTGAGAATTCAAAACTCAATAAAAAACTTGATAAGGAAAACACTAGGAATGTTATTCTTATAAACGATATATAAGATCTTTCTATAGATCTTGATAGCATAAATGCTTATTTTTTAAAGATTTCAAAAAATCTTGAGGAAGTATGCTCTGAGAGGAACAAACTTTCTAAAGAGTTAGAACAAGTAATTTCTACGAAAAGTGTTTTAGAGCCTTTCTCTAGTTCTAAATCTAATGATTTTGGAGATAAAAACTTGGTTATTAAACTCAATTCTGAAATTTTTTCCTTAAATAAGTGTTTATGAAACTTAACCCATGACAAAGAAAATTTTGATAAAATGTATTCTCAAAAAAGAACTTTGAGATACAAATCCAGATTTGGATATACCCATGAAAAACCAAATTTTAGTAACAACTACTTTTTTCCACAAAGTGCCCCATTTTGTACCAAGTGTCAATGTTATGGTCACAGGGCAAAGAATTGTTCTTTTAATAAATCCCAATCTCTAGGTTTTCATAAATCGTATTTTTCTAAGAAAGTGTGGGTGCCTAAAATTTTGTTTTCTGGAAATCTCAGATCCAAACATGTTTGGATTCCGAATGTCTATTTATTTTCTTTTTTTCAGGTAGGTAAAGGGATTACCAACAATAATACATGGTACATGGATAGAGGATGTTCCCGGAACAAGACTGGTAACAAAAGATATTTTGAGAAGATTATCAAAAAGAAAGGCGGAAAGGTAACTTTCGGAGATAATGCTCAGGGAGAAATTGTTGGTATAGGTAATATTGTTCATCTTGGTAAAACTTTGATTTCAAATATTTTATTTTTTATGGGACTTAAGCACAACCTCATTAGCATAAGTCAGTTATGTGATGAAGGGTACCTTGTGAATTTTAGGAATGATATGTTCTTAGTACACAATTCCAAGGAAGAATTTATTATATCATCCAATAGACAAGAGAGTGTTTACACATTGAACTTAGAAGACCTCAGGGGTCAATACCTACCTTTCCTAAGTGCAATGGAAGATCATTCCTGGTTATGGCATAGAAGACTAGGTAACTGTAATATTAGTAACTTATTTTAACATTCTAAGAAGAAACTAGTTAAGGATCTACCGGAGCTTAGATTTGATTATTCTAATGTTTATGATCCTTGTCTATATGGAAATAAACATAAATCTACTTTTAAATAAATTGGTAAAGTCTCAACGATTGATGCATTACAGTTAGTGCACATGGATCTTTTTGGTCCAACACAAACTAGAAGTATTGGAGGCCAATACTCTATGTTTGTTCTAGTTGATGATTACACTAGATTTACTTGGGTATATTTTCTAGAAAAGAAGTTTTAAGCTTTTTCTTATTTCAAAAGGTTTATAGAACAAGTTAAAAATGAGAAAAATCTTCCACTGAAAACTATTCATAGTGATCATGGAGGATATTTTCAAAATTCCGATTTTGATGCTTTTTGTAATAGAAAAGTTATTACTCACAAAAGCACCTAGATCTCCTCAAAAAAATGGTGTATTAGAAAGAAGAAATAGAATTCTTCAAGAGATATCTAGAACCATGTTGAGTGAATATTTTATAGCCCGAAATTTCTAGGCTGAAGCTGCAAGTACTACTTGTTATACTATAAATCGAGTTTTGATTAGAACTTTTCTTAATAAAACTCTTAATGAGTTATGGAATGGTTGAAAAAAAAATACTTTCTTACTTTAAAGTTTTTGGTTTCAAACTATTCATTATGAATACTAAAGATAATTTACATAATTTCACACCACAATATGATGAAGGAATTTTCTTAGGCTACTCCACAACTTCTAAGGCATATAGAGTTTTCAATGAAAATACTTGTACTGTTGAAGAAAAAGTGCATGTAAAATTTGATGAGTCTGATCCTTTTGTTTTCAAACCATCCGAACCAACATCCTCAGATGTGTTTTCAAAAACTGATTGTCAACCTTTGATAGAAGATCCTTCTGATAAAGAAAATGTTCAAGAAGATACTTCTGAAACATTTACCCCATAAGGCATTCTACCCTATGTTGATGAACAACTTTTACAAAACCGAAATTAGGTATTTTTTAGGAATCATCCCAGTGATATCATCATTGGTGATGTAAATCAAACTGTATGGGCTAGAAGTTTTCTAAGAAATGAAATAGAACATCTAGCATTTCTTTCCAATTAGAAACAAAAATCACTGATGTAGCTTTAGGTGATGATTAGTGGATCAAAGACATGCAAGATGAACTAAATGAACTTTAGAGGAATAAAGTCTGGACATTGGTTGAAACTCCTACAGAAACTTCTATAATTGGAGTAAAATGGGTCTTCAGAAACAAGTGTGATGAAAATGGAGTCATAATAAGAAATAAAGCTAGACTCGTTGCTAAAGGCTATAACTAGAAAGAGGGAATAGACTATGAAGAAACCAATTCTTTAGTAGCTAGACTTGAATCTATTCATATTCTACTTGCCTTTACAGCATTCTTCAATTTTAATCTTTTTCAAATGGATGTGAAATGTTATTTTCATAACAGTTATGTTCAAGAAGAAGTTTTTGTTGAACAACCTCCTGGTTTTGAAGATATGAAACATCCTGATCATGTTTTTAGACATACCAAAGCTTTGTATGGTCTTAAACAAGCCCCACGAGCATGGTATGATAGACTCACAAGATTTTTGCTTCAAAATAACTATGTTAAGGTAAATGCAGATCCATCCCTTTTTATAAAGAAAGATAAGAAAAATGTTTTTATTGTTAAAATTTATGTTGATGACATCATAATTGGTTCAACTCATCAATATTTAACTGATTCATTTGCAACTCTAATGAAATATGAGTTTTAAATGAGTATAATTGGTGATTTAACCTTTTTCCTTGGTTTTCCAATTTCTCAAAAACCAGAAGGAACCTATATATCTCAACATAAGTTTATTAAAGATCATCTCAAAAAGTATGGTTATGACAACACTAAGAGTATAATTACTCCCATAGGTACCTCAAAATCATTAGATCTTGATGAAGCTGGGAAACTAGTAGATCAAATGTCTTTTAGAGGTATCATATGAAGATTACATTAATTAACAGCTAGTCGACCAGACTTGATTTTTTCAGTATGCGTATGTGCAAGAAATCAATCCAATCATAAGGAATATCACTTAATTGTGGAAAAAAGAATTTTTCACTACCTGAAGGGAACCATGGAGCTAGGACTATTTTATACTTCTGGAAATGATTTTATTCAAAAAAGAATTTAAGATGCTGACTTTGGTGGATGTAGAATGGATAGAAAAAGTACATTTGGAAGTTTTATTTCTTAGGAGATTCATTAGTTTCTTGGCCTTGCATGAAACAAAATTCTATAGAACTTTCCACTACTTAAGCTGAATATGTAGCAGCTAGAAGTTGTTGTGCTCAAGTGTTGTGGATGCAACACACACTCACAGATTATGGCCTGAGTTTTACTAAGACTCAAATTTTTTTGTGATAAAACAAGTGCCATTGCACTAAGTAAGAACCCTGCACATCACTCTCATGAAAAACACATAGATATTAGCCATCACTTTCTTAGGGATCACACACTTAAATAAGATATCATTCTTCAGTTTATCGAAACGCAAGATCAACTTGTTGATATTTTCACAAAATCATTACCCTCCGATTGATTTGAATAAATTAAAAAAAAGTTAGGAATGATAAATTTAAGGTAATAATTTTTCATTAACTTCTTTTTGAACAATTCTCATAATAGTAATAAACTCCTTTTCATAGGGGGATTATATTTGATTGTTAGTGTAACTAAAATTTTCGTAGTTTGTTTTTCAAACTTTTTTGAACTGAAGTTTCCAGAATGGAAATTTCTGAAACATAAATTTCTGGAATGGGAATTTTTGGAACTGAAATTTTCAGTATTGAAATTCTCGGAATGAAATCTTTCGGAATGGATATTTTTGTACTAAAGTTTTCATAATGGGATTTTTGTACTGAAAACTTCCTGAATGGAGATTTTCGTACTGGAGTTTTCGTAATGAATTTTTTGTACAGGAACTTTCATAATGAGTTTGTTTTTAAATTTATTTTTTCAAGAAGAATCTTACCAATTACCAACAATGTTTCTAGAAAATATGAAAGCGATTATTTCCTTACTTATAGTTTTGTAATCATATTTTGATTGCTGGTATTTTCCTGTGTGTTTTTTTAAATTCTGATTCTAGTTTTCCTCAAATCCAGATGTTTTCCTTAAAACATCAAAAGATCGGAGTCAAGTTTTTCCATGCGAGAGTATTTACAACCTTCAGATCTGGTCAAGGATTTTTCAACCGTTAGATGGCTTTGGATGACCAAAGGTCACATCCATTGCCTATATAAAGGGGACCCCAAGACTCATCCCACATCGGTTTTGAACGCCTTCGCATCTTGAAGCCCTACTGCTCTTCTTAAGACCGGTTCAGAACTTTGCAAAGTCGTTCTGAATCTTTCGGATTTCTTCACTCTGAATGTCTGTAGAATCTACATCTCAAGATATGTCAACTGTGAAACCAATCTCTATGTGGTTAGTTTTCAGAGAATGGTTAGTTCATCCGGATTTCTATAAGCTCGATTCTATTATAACCAAGAATATTATGTTGAATGGTTGGAAAGATATATGCCTGTTCAATTCAGAAAATAGGATCCGGTGTATACTGATTTTTTGAGAGAGTTCTATGAGTTTGTTTCATTCTAGATGGAAGATAGCAGAGAATGGATTTCGTTCAAGTCTTATGGAATGACTTATAAGCTATCATACACCAAGTC
This sequence comes from Viscum album, assembly GCA_963277665.1. Lineage (NCBI taxonomy): Eukaryota > Viridiplantae > Streptophyta > Magnoliopsida > Santalales > Viscaceae > Viscum > Viscum album. The sequence goes on from OY728133.1 coordinate 974,554,572, forward strand.
TGTGAGCTTGGTTGGTTTGTCCAATGAAGGGGATGTTGAGTTTTTCTCACACAAGCTTCCAGATGAGCAAGGAAGTTTCAACAAGGTGAAGGCTTTTAAATGACTTGGACTTAAGGATGATATGACCGCTATGATTTCTCATCTCACTCTGAACAACAAGATCCTTCATCATTGGGAGTAAGGTTTTCTCATTCCGAGAAGAGGAGAAAAAGATAATTCGATTAAAAGGGATATCTATGTTTTAGATTTCTTGGTGAATCTAAGAAAAATTAACATGAGGAGGAATGTCTTGATTACGATCAATAACATCAAATAAGGGAATTTAGGAGCTCAGATAATTATGTACCCTGCTTTACTATCGAGGCTGATAGTTCAGTGCTTAGAATCCTTCAAGGTTGCATGCAAATCAAATGTTCGGAATTTCAAGATTATGCTGGTTAGTGATGATACCCTGAAGAGGATGAAGATGGGTTTTTCAAGTGAATCTGGAGAATTTTACCCTCTGTCTGTGGAAGAGGTTGAAGCAGCTCAGAAAGAAACACAGAATTCGGAACCATCCAAAAAGAAAAGGAGGAAGCGAAAGGTTAAGGAAATGGTTGCTGATGAAGAAAATCCTCAGGCTAAGGAATCTCAGTCTGCTCCCCCCAAGCCGAAGAAGCAGAAAACATATACAGACGAAGTACCAGCCAAGTGGAGGGAAGACAAATAGAAGAGGAAAGAAGGTGATCCACAATTCGGATTGGATCAGGCAGAAGCTAAGGCCTTAAAAGAAAAAGCTCCGGAAGAGATAGACAAACAATAAAAAGAGAAGTAGATGAAAAATAATTTGTCTGAAGCTAAAGTGGTGCAATCTTTCCTAATAGCTATAGGTTTAGCATTCGGAATGCTTCCTGTTCCGGAAACGTTTGGTGCTGATCCTTATTTACCAGAAACTCCATCCAATAACATAGTTACTCCGGATAAATCCAAGGGTAAAGAAGTAGTTGAAGAAGTTGAGAAAGAATTTGCTGAAGAAGTAGAGGAAGAAGTTGAGGAAGAAGAGGAAGAAGAAGAAGAAAGTGAATATTTGGATACCCTGATCAAGCAAGTACATGACTACAAAGATAAGACTGAATCGGCAAAGTTAGTAACTCCAAGAAAGGAAGATCATGAAGCTAGGAAGAATGATGATAAGCAATAGAAAGAATAATAAGAAGAAAATGTCTTGTTTGATGAGGAAGAATATTATGAGAGGAATTTTCTCAAGGAAGGACAAGAAAAAAAACCAGATGAAGACCAGATCGTTCAAGTCTCTGAATCTGAGGGTATATCCCTTAATAAGGAACCTGTTCCGAGAGCTGATAAGGGGAAACAAACTCTCATGGAGACACCTATAAAAGATGTCATCAGGAAGAAAGAGGTTTGTGGAACCTCTAGAAGAATGTTGGCGAAAGATGAAGAAGATCAGTCTCCATGAAAAGTTTCTGATTCAGAATCATCATATCATTGGCAAGATTTTGTGGTTCAATCTCTGAAGAAGTTGGTGGACACCATTCCGAATTTTCCAAATATATATTCCAGATGCCAGATGTTGCAAAAAAGTATGAATCAAAAATCGGATTCGTCATCCATGGTCAATGATAAGTTTGTGAAGATGGAAGCTGAACAGAAAAGTCTTCTTATCGATTATGATGTGCATAGAAAGTCTACAATAAGGTAACCATGTCTTCTAAGAGAGTTGATGAAGATTTAGTTCAGTTTGAGAGTTTTCAGGCTGATTTTCAAAATGATTTTGTAATGGAGGATAAAAAGGTTAAAGAGATTTATGAAAAGCTGTCCCAAGAGAAAAATTCTCAGAATCAACAGGTCAGGGACCTGAATGGGAAGCTTAACTCAGAATCTCGGAATTGGAAAAGTGAAAGAGATTTCTGGATTGAGATTCAGTAGAGGTTGGAAAAGAAAGATGAGATAATAAAGTTGTAGAATGAAGCCTTGGAGGCTCATATAGAAACATTAAAAGTCCAAGAAGAAAAGGTAAAATCCTTGGAGAGGCAAGGTTAGGAAGACCAAAGATACATGAAGAATATAAAAACCTTGTTAAATAAGCTCATCCCGAAGGAGAAGGAAGAAAAATGAACTCACTCCAATCTTTTCTTGTAATTGTATTTCTTTGTAAAGTATTCCAACTCTAATGAAATGTTTATTTGGTTGGTTGTATCTTGCCATATACTAATGTTTTAGTTACCATACTTTTTTTTCCATTCCCTCCAATTCTTTTTGAAAATCACAAAGGGGGAAAAGAAAAAGAACCACTCCTAAGGAGGAGAAATAGAAAATTTCTAAGAGAAATATCCTTAATGAAAGGGGGAGTTTCCCACTACGAAGTTTTTCATTCTTACAATAATGAAATCTCCACTATGGAAACATAGAATACAATCCTTAAAGTTTCAATTCTTAAGGGGGAGTTAGTTGTATTCATTTTCATCCATGAACAAAGGGAGATAAGTTTTAATTTCGAAGTCTAATGAAATTTTTTCAATGTCCTTATATTCATTTTCATAAGGATGTTTGTGCTTTCCAAAAAGGGGGAGATTGTTGATTCAATATAGTTTTCCTTATGACTTTTCCATTCTTTCTTGTTTTTAAAATCACAAACAACTTATACTTAAGAAAATTTAAATTTCACTTCCATAACGAGAAGTTACTTATTTAAGGAAATTTACCCTAACCTAGATTTTATTAAACATAAAAATATTTTTCGTTAGTACAAAAACCAGATTCATACCCATAATCCCAAAATTCATATAATGTAATGATTTGGAGCATTCTGTTTTTAGGATCCAAATTCTGGATGTGAACTGTAATAAAGATCCAATCTGAATTCTGGACTCCGAACATTCATGAGTTCGACTCCAAACTCTTATGAAGTTCGACTTTGAAATCTTATGATGTTTGATTCAGAACTCTTATTATGTTCGAATTCGAACTCTTATGATGTTCGACTCCGAACTCTTATGAAGTTCGACTCTAAACTCTTATCATGTTCCACTCTGAACTCTTAAGAAGATCGACTCCGAACTCTTATGAAGTTCGACTCCGAACTCTTAGGTAGTTCGACTCCGAACTCTTATATAGTTCGACTCCAAACTCTTAAGTAGTTCAACTCCAAACTATTATGAAGTTTGACTCCGAACACATAAGATGTTCGACTCTGAACTCTTAAGTAGTTCGACTCCAAACTCTTATGAAGTTCTACTAAGAACATTTACTAGTTCGACTTCAAAGTCTACAAGTTCAGATTCCGATCTCTGGTGAAACCAAACTCCAAATTCCTAAAAAACAAAATCTGAACATTTCTCAACATAGAATCTGAATTTCATTTTGGTTAGACTCCAAAATTTTATTTTTCATACACTGTGAAATCTTATATAGGTTTTACATAAATATGCTCCATTTCAAAAAAATGTCGTGCATTCAGTTATACATGATTTATTATTAAACGATGTCATTCATTTTGTTTCTAATTAACCATTGGTTGAGTTACACATGTACATGTCCCTCTAAAATTCATGGAAAATATGACTGTTGGAGGAGGGAGCTGACCGTTGGAAGTTTTCCTATAAATAGAAGCTCAGTTGAAAGAGCACAATAATAAGCTGATCGATCTAGAGACCACACACTGTTAAAGTGATTTCTAGAGAGAGAATCATTTCATGCCTTGTGCGTACTGAACTTCTCGTTCAGATTGCTTCATGCGACTCCGGATATTGGCGATTACATTCGAGGACTTCCGGGGATATGAAGACAGAGGTGCCGACTACCTTGAAGTTCGAGGGCTTCCTTGCTGAGGAAGACAGAGGTTCCAACTACCTTGAAGTTGAGGGCTTGAGAGGATAGAAAGATAGAGATTCCGATCTTTGTATCGAGGACTTACCCTAGTGTGGGTAAGATAGACTTGCTTGAAAGTATAAATAAAGGGACCTTTATCCAAGGTTGTTGGATACCCTTCTCTTTTGGTTAAAAGACTTATATCTTGTTACTTGTAGTTTTACTACTTGTTTGTTTCCGCTGCATATTGTATTGTAAGGAAATTATAATATTCTTATATTTTCTTACAATTGTACTCTGATTAGTTTAGATTATTTACACATCAAGGTAGAATCTCATATTGTAAACATTGGTTCCAATTCTCGAATTGGTGATTAGAAGTGTTGTGAATTCGTTTAGTTTAACTTTGTTAAACTTATATTTTTCCTTCTCTAAGGAAATTTTCAAAGTGTACAATTCACCCCCCTCTTGTATATTGAGCATATATCATTATTTCAATCCTACACTTATGAATCATGATGATACACCTCACATATCACAAATGATTTGATAATAATCCAAAATAATTTAAACCTATGTTGATCATCACAAGAACAACCCTTAGGGTAATATGTTCAAATATCTCAATCCCATCAATTTTATACCTTGAAATCCCTAAATTGGGAGTCCTCCAACAAATACACCAAAATATTATTGTTTAATCATCTGAAAAATCTACCATATACTGAAAAAAATCTCTATACCATAATGCAATGTGGATAGTTTGTCCATCACACCCTAGGAATCATTATATTCACACATAGAATCATCACATAAGGTCAATCTTGGTAAATTATCCACAATTTTTTCATTATCTATATTTTTAATATATTAATGTAATATTCCTAAATGAAAAAAAATCATAATAATTATAAATTGGTTCAGTTACATTAGGAGAAGACATACCTTTGGCTCAAGTAATCTATAAAAACAAAAGAGAATTCACTATTAAGGTTGTGTCAATACAATGTGAGGGAAACATGACTCCTTACAGCTGGAGATAATTGGGGTCATAATTATTCTCATTGGGGATTAACTTTTGAGACCCATAATAAACAACATACCTCTATTAGTAAGTCATAAATGTTTCTAAAATTATTTTATAGATTATATAATGGAAACACATGGATTTTCCTTTTCCAAGTGTCATCATCATTATTCTATAGCATACAACAATCTGCAATAAAATCTAACGGAAAACATAACAATGAAAACAAAAATGACATTGAACCAGATCCATATAATTAAAAAAATAAATAGTTAGGGACACTTAAATCATAAATGTGTAATTTTAATATATTTTAATTATTTTAGGATCTACCTAATCCAATGTTCTACCATTTTTATGATATATTCAAAAAATACTGATTCAAGATCCTTTCTAATTTCTCATCCCCCCCAACTAGTATCACTTTGAATTATAGGATCAAAAAACCTTGAGAAACCTGCGTCAGATCTTTAGGGTCCTAAATACATGTGTCCTATTCAATATACATGTTTTCAACAAATAAAAAACTATGTTAACACCATTTCACTACCATACAATGTAGAAGTCATCCATGTTTACCTATAAACACAATTATTTCCATCGAACTTATCTTTTGATATGAGTCGATCATGAACCCTCCCACTAATGGTACCACTCCTAGGTAGAAAATGATTGAAGTGAGATATTTATTCTTTAAGTCCAACACCAACAATCCATTTCTTAGAGTTAATCCCATATGGTATATCAAAAACACAAAAATGACATTATCCTCTTCAAATAACATGAGGAATGTGATATAAGGTAAAAAAATGAAAAAAACCTAGTCATGTTAAAATAATAGATCCAAAATACAGGTATATGAAATCTTGAAATGGAAAAATCATGTACTAAGAAGAAATACCATGCAGCGATCTCGAAGAAATAGAAACATGAAACAAATCCACGAGCTATTAAATTCTAACATGATCACTATCCATCCCAGTAATCCTAGAAAATAGTTTACATATACATAGGGTGATTATAAAAAATATAATCACCTTTATCCTACCTAGATCATCCAATTAAATAAATATTGAAACCATTATATAGGAGAATGAAAATTAATTGAAATAAACTCTTTACTTAATCTTTTATACTATGCCACCTACCTTAGTTGGGACCTCTCACTTAGTATATCATACATGAATGGTCGTATATTATCTAATATATATCAAATAAGGAACCCCTCTATATCTTCCAGAATGATTTACCATTCTTCCTCTAAGTCACACTTCCAGATCAATCTCTCCACAAAACAAAAGAATCCCAAAAATACCAAGGTTTTTATATCATATCAAGCCTTTCATACGTCAAAAAATATCATCCTCTCAACATAGTAACTGATATGTTACAAGGATCCATTGAATCATGTATGTTGATTATTTTACCTCAATACATCACATCCCTCACATGACATAACTATAGTATCCCATTTGATACTATAGATTGAGGATCATATGTGACAAATAACAACAAGACACTTCGATTCTCTACACGCATATATTAGAATGGTACCTAACATGAATAAAAATACAAAAAAACAAATAAGAAAATAAATAAGGGAAGGGGGTGTAGTCATCCAATCATTCTTTACGTACCTAGATGTTAGTGAAAATACCATCCCAGTGTCAACTATGTTTCATCCACCCAACTGACATGGGAATAGTATTGTCTGAGAAAAAATTCATATATAAAAATATATATCTCAAAAACCACACTATAATAAAATTTCTATTCATATGATATTCTACAGTTTTCCTCTCTTATAAACCCGGTTTTCACCACTATAGACTAGATATCATATTATATTATAAACATTTCAACATTAATTAAGCAAATTTTTTTGTGCTAATAACTATTAGACTATAATTCAACAGGATATTCAACTCATTCCCTTTCACTCATGGAATAAACCAACCAAATTGATAGTTTCTCAAGCATTATAATTATCCATTATTCCATCATGACCCCAATAACATTGGGTTAAATATTTATTAAGAATTATAATTAAATATTTCCATTTTTTAAAAAATCATACTAAGATACCATAAATGTGAATCAATATTATTGGGTAACCAGATGTGTTATGTACTGGGTAATGGATTGTAGAAATTAGAAACCAGTATATCTATCCTTTAAATAGAAACATAAAAAAGAAAGCTTCCTGAGATTTTTAAGAACAACAGGAAATCCCATATTCATCCTATTTCATCATTTCTAACTCTATCCCCTACTCCTCCATACTTATAACTATTCACCATCCCACAACCACCAATTGCAACTACTAACACCAACATGGATCTCTATAGATTATTATTAAAAATCCATTATTATTCGGCATTGGACATGGAATTACATGACAATTACCCTCATACCTAAGAAAATAAATAATGAATCAATGAATGAAAAATTAATTAATTGGGAAACTAAATACTAAAACCAATTCATATGGCATTTACTAACAAACATGTTCACTTTTCTATAAAATTTATCTTTATCAAACAACTTGTTCATCACCATATTGTATTATCCAATTATATAATTACTGGTTATGACTATAGGAAGCCTAAAGCATTAGCAATAAAAAATTACAACATATTCCAATGTGATTTAAAGAATCACTTCTAGTTTTATCAAACTATAATAATTTAAATATTTAATTAACATTACAATTTTTTAATTATCGAAAATAAATATCTAGATTTTTGATATTTATCTAATTTTATGTATGATAAATTTTATTTCATAGAATTAACATAGATATCACACCATCTAGGAAAAAAAGAGGCAAATTAGTAATATGTTTTAAACAGTAAAATTTCTATAATTTTATCCATTGGACATTATTTAAAAATTATTAGTCATTTTCACGTTAAATTACAAAATTACAAAAATATATAGGGAATGATAAATTAACTATTGTATATAAAATAAGAAAATTTTGGAATCCCCATCCTAGAACAGATGTTACTGAATATGGTGTACAAAAATTAGGAAATAATAAGATGATAACATTTCCCCTAGAATACATAAAGATAATAGATTGAAAACCCATTATAGATTTGAACAGAATGAAGAAAAGTAATGAGAATAAGAATTTCAAACATCAAACATAACTCACTACTATAGAATGAAATTTGAAAAAATCTATTGAACACATCAAGAAACAGTAATAATTTTCTTTCATTGATGAATATGGCAGATAAATTTTCAAGGATAAAATTATCATTCATTCATGCAGAATGAACAGAAGAAATTAATTTTACAAGTTAATTATATTAATTTTATAGGTAATGAAGTTAGACCATTAATATCTCCAAAAATTTAAACAGAAATTTCACATTAATAAATATCTCATGTAATTCCCATTTTATCACCCATATTAAACGTGTTGATATTATTTAAATAATTTCTATAAGTATCCCCTTTAAAAGGCCTTTATTTTTACTTTTTCATGGATTTCAAAACATGTATTTTCGTTCAATATTCATATTTAGAATATTTTTTAAAGTACTAGGATTTTTTAAAAACTAAATAAATTAGACCAACCTGCTACGATGACCACTACCATGAGTGAACCTATAACTATGATTGCTACCATGAGATAAATGTTGTATTTGCATTTATCGAGTGCTAATTTAATACCATGAATACTATTGTGAGACAACCTATTATCATGACTACCACCGGAAGAAAGCATTATAAATTTAATTCTATAGTGAGGCTAAGAATAAAATTATAAATTTAAGGAAATAAAGACCCCAAACTCCAAATTGGAACTAGTAGGCCTAGGGAAAAAAATGAATTTTTGTCTTGAATGAAGGAATTAAAATTATGGTGTTAATGTGTGATACTTTGATAATTTTTACACTATGTGATTATGGTAGTTGGAGGGAACCATGAGATATGCTAATGATATCAAGTATTATATTATGGACACATTATTATGATTACAAGATTCACTAATATTAGTTTAATTATGATAAATCCTCCTTTAATGATTATTGGATTTAGATCTATTTTTTTTTTACTTTTAAATTATGTATATTATATTCATGTTACATATTTATATTCTCAAACCAATATGATCATCTTAATATCACTTATGATATTTGATTATAATCTCTTATGCTTACCATTGCTAAGAATCTGAGCCTACCCCTTTTGAGGATAAATATTTCTATGTAATAAAGGATGTAATATGGTTGGAATGTATAGAATAGTATATTTTATAGAATATAAAATGAATAACTTGATGATTGATTATGTATTAACTTGTTATAATTGAAAAATTTCCATTTGATAAGAAATAAATGTTTTTTTACTTTTTTATAAATCATTTTCCCCTAATTCTTCTATAGACACAAGAAATTTAATTTAAATATTTTTGTTATTTAAGGAATATTATGTGTAAAATAATGTATTTTCATGCAAACAAGGCTTGGTATACTACATAAACCACCTGATACATGAATTATATTTTTCCCACATGGTGTGGGTAATAATAAAAAGAGTCACATTTCACTATTATTGAAGAAAATATTTATTTTTTTATAAAGGATATGGAATGTTCTATTCAAATTAATAATCCATTCATGTGTTTATTTTGATGAAAATAACAGAGAATAACTATTAATGTATTGATTAATTGTATAATGTTTTTTATTGGTGGTATTTTACTTATATATGAAGTGTTTGATTATTATTTTTTTATTTGTAAAATCCATTTTAAAGAATTTTAAAAAAATATGTGCTAAACTGATTTATGCAATTGAGTAGCCTAAATACCTAGAAGGTTCATTTCTAAAATCATAAACAAGTATCCCTAGTTATGTATAGTGGAATAAGTTCACATTAATTTTGAATGGATAAGATTTTAAAATAAGCATGGGATGATTTGGTGGTAATCATAACCATGATGGTCGTGAGGAGAAACCATAGTGAAGGGATGACCCTAATCCAATTTAATTGATATGATTTAGGAAGGAAATTAAATATTAGTTAGAGGTAAATTAAGAGAAACATTAATGTTATATACATAATTAAATGAATAATGTTCCCCTATGTGTGGGCTGGCAATGTGTTTAAGTTTAATGACACCATCTACCTAAAAATTTGTATTCCACCTTCATTTCACTAGGGTCTTTTTATAAAATGTGACTGCATACAATTTGAAAATATGAATTTCATATTAGATATATTGAATAACACTCAAAAACAAGTTTATAATGGAATATAAAATAAAATTATTTTAAAATATAATAATTATTATAAATAAACTCATTCTATTCGATAGATTTCAATGTAGACAACACTTGGATTGAACAAAATATAATAATTTATTAAAATATTATAATTTAAAAATTATTGTTATAAACTAGATGTTAAATTAGATGTTATTAATAGTAATAAAAAAATTAATATTTTATTAGAAATGTATAATATAAATAAAAAATATCAATTGATTAGAGATTCAATTAGAAGTATTTGAATGAAAAACAATTTCTTTTTTAGAAAATAATATTTTTATATATTTCATTTTAAACACACTCTGCACGCATAATTTAAAATTTATTTATAATAATATCATGAAAGATATCTCAAAAAAATAAACTTTTTTTAACATTATAATATTAAAACATGAATAGGGGGAATTATTTGAATTTTTCTGAAAAGATTAATTTTATGATGAATAGTGTAAATATTGAATATTAACAAAAAATGACTTTTAGATTAAATTATTTATAAAGATATATTATTTAATAAATTGGTTTTAAAGGAAAGTTTATTAAATTTTATATCATTTAACAATGTTTAGGTTATTTAAATCATTTTAATATTGAATTTTGATTTAAAAAAATTGAGATCATGAAAATAATTTAACTTAAAAATAATGCTTTGTTGTTGTGTTTTTGGGATTAATATTAAATATTTTTTTTCTTCTTATATAGATTAAATTTAGAAAAAATGATTCCATATTTGGAATCATAAATTTTTTTATTATTTAATAATTTCAACATACTTTTTTACCCAATGAAATCGTGAAAACATAATAATTATATACCATAGTTAATGTAAAACTAGATTTATTAAGGGTTAATATATAATTATAAGTGATAAATTAAACTCAATACTTTGATAAAATTTTGTTTTGTCACCCTATATAGACCATATATTTTATAAATATCCATAATAATTAATTTCAGACCATTGGGTCAGTAAGAAAAAGTGAGTACTTCTTTTTATTTAAAAATATTACAATTATTCCCCTCACCACAATTATAAAATACTACACCATATCCCCTCTTATTAAAATGTTAAAAAAAATCATTCCAAGACCTACCAAAATCACTTCCAATATAAACTCTTTTTATCTTATAACACTTATTTAGGTCAAAAAATAAATCTTGGAAGGCCTTATTTCATATCTATGGATGATACCCAAAGAATATGCAATGTTCTTCAATGAAAGTTTTTATTTTATTTATTCATGTTTATCATGAAATTGTTTTTTAAAAATTATTATATAATATAATCATTATTTTAAAAATAAGTATATTTTTATGTTAATTTCATATGAAAATCTATTCCCACTTCTATTAAACTGATTGTGAAATAACCATTTGTGTGTGTAACAAACTACCAATATAAAGTAAAATATCATTTTTCCATTACCAACTATAATAGTTGGGTGTCCAGATGGATATAAAGTACCTATATAAATTTTATAAAATTAATATACCTACAGAATCATTGTATAATATATACCTTTTACTTTAAATTCTATAGTGGATATGATAACGTTACTCATGTTTGTGGGGGACTACTGCATCACAAAGCGATATGATTCATATTTAACAAAATGATCACATTGAAGGTGATAACGATTAAATTAATGAATATATGTGTCAAAAATGAAATTATTATTATAATCTTGACATAGTTATCATTATTAAAGATAATATATCATTTTCTCACCTAAAATGAAAAATGAAAATGTTTCTTTTTTATGTGTTGAATACGACATTCACAAAGCAATGTGACAACATTTTTATCACATCACCACATTGATAATATATTTAAATATATTTAATGAAATATTAATTTTTATAAATATTATATTATGATGATTATGAAAACATAAAATATTACCTACATTAATGCCTTAATGATCACTGAAAAATGGAAACATTTCTCAAATGTATGTACGACCTGCCATCTCCATGATTGTAACATATTTTATTTTTCATATCAAAATTTCACGAATGGTTTTAAAATTATAGTTTATTTAAAAACATGATAATTATTTAATTATTATTATTTTTATTCAAGAGTATATACTATCCTTTTTTATTATATTCAACTTACTAATTACATTTTTGACCAAGAAGCCATGTACTGGTGAATCATTCAATGTTTAGCTATTAACCATGTAAAAACGTATAACATGGTAATATGAAAAATAAATTGAATAATAAACATTAAAAATAATCTTAATAATGTTAATAATTAACATCACATTATTATAAATTAATACTATTAATACATGGGAATAGTCAGACTCATGGTAAGGATTTCCCATCTCACATTAACTTCCATGATACATACGCCATATTCACCACAGATTTTGGTTTTCTGTTGAATATACATAATTTTTTGTATGATATATCATGAATTAAATTATTTTAATTTTATATGAACATTAATTTAAGGTTATTTATTTCTTGGTGCTTATTATTCAAAAGTTATCAATTCGGTAAGGGTTTATTTGACAATCTCATCATTATTTCTGTTGATTTTTATGTAACAATTTTAGGGATTTATTTAATATTTCTATCATAAAATTAATATAAGTTAATAGTATATTAGTATTCATAAATATGAAGGTAAAATTACAATATATTCTATATTTGGTACATAATATTTTATGAAAAAATCCTTAATAATATATAATATAATTTATTTTTTTAGAAAAAAAAAATTTTTCTTTCAAAAACATTTTTTCTAAACATCAATTCAAAATTGTTTTAGAATTTTCAAAATGGCTTAATAATGTAAATTTTACACATTTTAAATTTTTTTACAAATTGGTTTGAAATTAATCATCTTGTCATCTTTTAATAAAGTACTTTTCTAATAATAAATGGAACAGGAATGAACTTTTTAACTTATACGTCATGCATGAAATTACCCCAATCATAATAATAATTTATTTGATGTTTAAATTTAATGTTTATATGTTTAATTTTCAAGAATTGTTTCCTATTCTTATTGATATTACTATTTTATAAAAAAATTAATGAAATATAATTGGGATATATTCTATGAATTTTATATTTTTAAAATAAATGGGTGATTTTCAAATAAACAACATTCTCCTTATGAAATGATCAATGTGATCTTTTAAATAAACTTTCATTTAAGAATAAGGTAATTTATGTTATTTATGATTTTATGTGGATATATTCCAATGATACGAACCTTATTTAATTTTTATAAGGTTTATAAATAGTTCAACTAGTCATGTACTAACATGAAACAAAAAAAATTTACTCAAGATGGTCTATAATTATATTTATATATTGTTGAAAGTGTTTAAATATTATATATCAGTTTAATTAAAATTTTTTATGTGATTTATGATTTACTGCATTCGTATATGGTTTATGTTGGACTATATATGTTATTGGAGGGGCCTACTATTTCCCATCGACTCATATATTAGTATCATGAAAAAATATATATGGTTTTGGATAAGGAATTACACATCTATATAAATTTCATGGAAATAGCCTCGATGATTTTAGATTTATCGTTAGTAAACTTGATGGGTTTATATTTCATGGCATAAGCCTTAGTGATATGTTCTAGATGTACAAAAACATGCATTCCATCATTATAAGTTTAGTAATTTATATTCTATCTAATTATTTGTTTAGTTTGAATATATAAGGTCAATATTCAACAAAATGTGATTATTTGTGTATAATTGTTTGATCATAAATTGGTATGACCATATTGTGCTCATATTTCTGATTAAATGAGACCTGCCTGAGCTATTTTAACTTTAAATATTGATTATACCTTTTTCATTCATATATTATACTATACAAATACAATTAATGAGCATTTAAAATCTAATATTTAGCAGATATTTTTTTATTCATGATAGGATGACGTGTTTTGTCATTGATATAAAAGATTACACTAAGGGGAATAATGGTTTTTTCAAAGAAAATAGGTTGTGTATTTTATGTTTCAAAATGTCATGTGAAATTCAAAAGACAAAGAAAAAATGGATAATAGAAGAAGGGAAATAAGGATTTAAAAAATCGTGGTACTTGTAAAAAGAAACAATATAGTACATGATTAAATGGTAATTGTGTTTATATCATGTGTGGATAAAAATACCACTATCTCATGATTTCATGGTAAAGAAATAATCTTAAAATTTAAGATTCTTTAATTATAAACAAATGAGTAATTACACAAATAAAAACACAATATTTCATGGAAAAACACATAAAAAGTAGTTAAGAGGTTAAGGATAAGATTATTTTGTTACTACAGATGAACAGTAATAATTACGATGCATGTGTATTTAGATCCATGATATATTTCCTGATTTCATTTCATTACAGACATTATCAAAATGTATAAATATTTTACAACATTAATATTTATTTATAGGTTTTAAATCATATGTTGAACGATAATGATGAACAAGAAAAAATATTTTTTGGTGTGTTGAAGGTAACAAAAAACACATGATTCAAGGAAATATAACCCATAATATTATCATTATGTTGAGATAATGATGGTTGTGATAAAGAGTTGATTGAAGCGGATAATGTAAAATCGATTACACTAACTACTTGGAATTGATAAATGATAATATGAAAATTTTTATATGCTCTACTTGATGTATTTTACAACATTTTATGATTTATGGAATAAATCAACAATAAATGTTTTATTCAATGAAAAATAAAGTAATCATGTTTCTAACAAAGGTTAATATTAATTTAGTTAATTATAATGTGTCAAATAAATACATGATGAAGGTATTCAAAAAAAATTATGTGAATTTAACGACCTACTTTTTATTGTTGGATAGATTAATGATAAGATATTTTTTCTAAATTTAGTAACATTCATTCAAAAATATTTTATCCTAATATCTTTAAAGGGGTATAATTTTAACTATTTCTGAAATGTTTTATGTTGAACATTGGATGATGTGGTAGTGATTAATGTATTATCTCACCATATGAAATTTATTTATATTGGGTAACCCATACAAATCATTTTATTAATAATAGTTGTATATCCCTCTAACAACTTATCATTCCATCAAAAATATAATGATCCACAAAAAGGGAATTATATTTCATCAAGTATAAAAAAATCAACTAGGATATTCATTTCTTATTCTAAGAAATGACTTTTAAAATTATCAAATCTCCACCAAAAGTTGAAAGTGTTCTTATAAAATGGAATGATATCAAGTAATTATATTTTCATATATTCTCAATCTATAGTATAATTTAATTCCTCAACATTAGAACAAATTACATTGAAAAAAAATTATAATAATACCATTATTCATGTCTAATTGATGGCCTTTTAAATCATCTCATATTTTTTTTTGATATCCTAATAATTCCACCCATTATTCAATGTCTTCTGATCAATTACCATTATTACACTCTGTAACTGTTTATACATTCTTTCCATGTACATATCTACATCATCAATAAATGGTCTACTACACTGAAACATTGTTATGTGTGATTATATATGACCTTTTTATTCCAGATATTTATTATCAAGAGGATATTTTATTAACCTTCTCATGATGTGATATTTCAAGATGGGTATTTTAAATTAAAACCCTTTTACTATTGAGATCAATATTAAATTATAGGGAATCAATTTATTTAAGGGAATAGAAAATTACACCCCATGTTTATCAAATAGGAATTTCAGATAATATAGCACATAATACATAAAACCCCCAGAATAGAAGGTAATATAACATTCTTGGAATTTATGAAATATTTTATTAGTATATATATAATTTATCCCTTTGATATATTGTTATACACTCAACAATGTGTTGGACCAAAATACAATAGTTTTGTAAAACATTATTATTTATACATTAATAGTCTGAAAATGTTAGTAAATAGGTATGTGTAAATACTACTAACTAATTTATGAAATACTCATGTTTTAAAAATTTATAAATTAATTTTACTGGATATATATTTAATTGATATTAAAATAGAATAGATTGAAATAAAAATAAATGTATTGTGAAAAACATTATTTTTCAATATGGTGGTTTCTTTGTGATTTTCAAACTTAATTTAATTTTTTTTAATCAATAATAATAAAATTTATTTGAAAAAATAAAAATCATTTTTTAAATTAATATATAGAATTAATCATGGGGTATTTTCTAAAAAAAGATTCATTTTTTGATAAATAGTGAAAAATAACGAATTTATTTAAAAATGTACATTCATTTAAATTATTTGTAGTATTAAATTAAATTTTTATTATTTACATGTAAAAATAATTTGTTTTTGTATAAGATAAAACAAGTTAGGTTATTAGAATCATATTAATAGTGAATTTGGAGGTAAAAAATTTGTAATCTTATGATAATTTTTTCATAAAACCCCTCTTTCTTATCATGTATGAGAGATTAATTTAATATAAAAATTCTCAAATAATTTGAATTTAATTTCAAAGAATTTATTATTTAGTTATACCAAGAATATTTTATATTATCTAACATGGTCTACTTAATTATTTTTATAAAAAATTATAATGATAACGGTAAAAATTATACATCATGGTTAGGGTAAAAAATTTATTATTTAAGGGATAAACTAAAATAATAAGTGTTAAATAATTTTAAAAATAAGTATAACATCTATTTTATATAAATAATTAGAACATATCATTTATAAGGATTAATTAAAATTTGTTGTTGATAATGTTTACTTATACAAAAATAGGGTGCACATTTTTCTTTCCAGCAATTATATGTATTCTATACAACTGAATTGTAAAATGCCTCCCACTCTCTTCTCTTATTTACACATTAAAATCATTTTTTATTGTTTAAGAACCACCGAAATAAATTATTTCTCTGTATTCTTAAAAATAATATGAATCTAACCCACAACTTTATTAGGTTTTGTTTTAACTAGATATGAGGATGTGGTTTTTGATTGATATGAATGGATATGAAAATTGGATAGTTTATGTTCTAAAATCTCATATATTGTAAAATTTATGATTTGAAAATGTATTTATGAATTTAGGTAATGTTTATAGTTAATGAAGAATTCTAGACTATTCTGTCTTCTGGCATGTGATTCAGTGTATCTTATTCTGATGTAATAATGTAGACATCATCTCTTGGATTTTTGGGTTGGCGTCACTACACACGTGACTTATACATGCCACATGAACCTAGTTTCTCAATAAATAGAAAAATATATATTTATTGGAAATGAAATATACGTTATTCACTCACATAGAGAAAAATAGTGACATGGTATGATTCTTTGAGACCTTTTTATACGATAAAATGACCATGTCTTTTCATTGGTGGTCGATCAAAAATATAATGTTTTAAATAATTGTTGCATCATAGTCACATATATTTAATCCACTCTTGATATTTCATCCCACAATGAGCAGTTGATCTGTGACCACATGGTTGATCTATGAGAATTTCTTATTTTATCCATCTATATTTAAAATTGATCTTCCTTTATGATATATTGTTATGAAAAGTATGTTTATTCTTCATGACAACACATTTTAGATAATTTGAACACATTATGACTTGTAGTTGAAATTTTTCTTACTTATTTTAAAGACCACATAGTTCTCTAATCGTTATTCTACTAATAGAAGTATTCTCCCGGGATTATGAATAGTGAAAACAATCAAAGAGGGGGTTTGTAACATAATGATTGAATGAGAATATATAATAAACATATTACAGATGTGTCATGTTTATATGAAGATAAAATTTCAGATGAAATGATTCCATGCATGCCATCCAAGGATTTATCCTTGAAGAAAGATGATGATGAATGAACTATTTATTTAATTAAAAATAACATTGTATTTGACATAATATTGTGAAATAATATGTTTTGAGAGTTTATATACTTTATATGATTGTTATAAAATTGAATGAACAAAATATATATACTAAGTCATATTTGTAAATAAGGGTATGAGATTGAGCTGAATTTTATATTAGTGACATGTGGAGATATAATCAAAATTGTGAGTGTATGAGACTACATCTACATCATAGTAATTAGATCAACAAAATTGTTTATCCTGTTATATAGGTGTTGGTTTCTAAATGAAAACATATTATAAAAATTTTAGTGGAATATTTTGGGTAACTTGATCCCACTATTTATATGTTAGAAGCATTATTTTGAATATCAATATTTTGTTGGTCAATAGAAATAGTTTTTTATAATAATTTTTTTATTAAAATAAAATTATTCATGCTATAGATTTTGGTATGAGTTTGGGTGAAATAAGAGGAAGTATTGATTGGCAATAATATAAATGAATGACACTATAATTGTTTCTTTTGATAGATATAGAATTGATAATCAAATTATATAGATAATTAAATAGAATTCATGAATGTTTATAGGAGGAAGGCATTGGAGAAAAAGGAATCTTTTGATATTAGAAACTCCCACATATGAAAATGAGGTGAGAAAATAATTGATATATTTGGTAAATGTTTTTGGGTAACATTATATATTCCACAAAGATTATCATATTTCATGTATACCAATATTTTCAATGGACATGATTATGATATATAATACTTTTCAAAACATTATTGTTTGGGAGTGGTTAAAATTTGCTATATTTTATTGAAATCATCCAATAAATAAAAATAGAATAATCCTATCCTATTGAAAGGAGGAAAATCATATGGGTATCAAATATAAAGGAACAAAAATATGTTTTAAAAAACATTAATGGATTCAAAAGATTGGGAAGAAGAAAATTTGGGAGAATGACTAACTAGATTTTTGTGGATTCAATTATTGCTAATAATTTAATCTAAGATGATGAAGAACACCTAGATTAAGAGAAAAGTAGAGTTAAATATTGATTTTGATATATAGATGATTATATTAATGAGAATTCATTATAGATGATTTCCGGGTAGTGAATGAGTTAATGTGTGTTCTTGAATAGTTTTGGTCATTTAAAGAATGTTTTCTTTTTTGAGAAGAAAGAGTTCATTTAATTAATATAAGTGAATTTGTAAAAGGTGTACATATAAATTCAATAAATATTTAAACTAAAGACATAAAAATATGTGGTTTCACATTACAGATCTTATCTGAGTAATGGATTGTAATGATGTAACTTTGAGATTCTAGGAATAAAGTGAGTAGTTATTGAATGATATTCTATGTTACGACCCTTACATCAGGGCTTATGTCATGACTACCCAAATCCTGCCTCCCAATAGCCAGGGGCTAGCGATTGTCGCCGAAGGCATCAACCTACAAGTGGGAGGCAGTTTCTTGAGTACCTGAACACACACACATACCCAAACACATCACAAAAAACTGTAAGGGGAAACCATTACCACGAAAACATGGATGAGTGCATGTAATACTGAGAGTAAGTGGACCAGAATACAAACCCAACAAAGAAATGTATACCACAAGTAAAAAAAGGGAACTTTGATGGATATATGAAAAAATAACACCACTTGATCATGATAGTAGTGAAGGTATTGGATGAATAATTATTATTTATTATTCTCCCACTCCTACTAGGCCCCTCCTGGTGCTAGGACACCAAGTCCGCCGTTGTACCATTTGTCAGTCCCATCTTCATGAGAACCCATATTGTAATGTCAGACATCTACATCAGACGCAAAATTTGTTGGAAAAGACCATGTATGTGTGAGTAACTCAGTACTTCATAGGGACCCCCAAAATATACCACATAGTAAAACCTCAATGTAAACATGGAACACAAGACAACTCACACTAGGTTTTTACTAGGGTAGTAACAGTAGCATCATCTGTCACAATATAGAACACCTTGGCTGCTGGAGAACATCTCCTCTAGGGAGTACATTGGGTCTGCCAAGTAATGAAGAGTTGATTCCCACTAAACTTGGACTGTTTGCGTACTCCTATCTCATCACGTATCATGGGCCTGCAAAGACAGAGTTGTTCATCCCACTAGTCATGGCCAACAGAGGGAATCATCCCAATACCTTACCATGTGCCTTCAAATTAATAAATAGGTGATTACCATCATGGGCCTACCAAGTCATAGAGTGGTGCTTCCAATTGAGCCAAAATTCAACAATCATCAGGTCTCAACCAGTCATAGGGTTTTGAATGTAGTATTCATTGTAAAAACAATCCTCAAGCCCTTCGTCACTTCTCAAATATCATGAAAATATCCATTGTGTGTTTCAATAGTTTCACCTCATCGAGGGGGTCCCAATGATATACAGGAATCATCAATCAGACACACAGATGGAAAGATATAGGTGTTTTACTAACTAAGGTACTCGTTACGACGGGGCCCGGTCCGACCCGGTCAGACTGACCTGACCAACCAGTCCTGATGGTCCCACACACATTGTTTCATTTCTTCAAAATTGACCTGACCTGGTTTGGGTCATGTTCAGTCTTGTCAGGCCTATCCAGTGTTCTTTTCCCAATATAACTCAGATGAACTGGCCAAGTTAGTCAATGGTCCATCCCATCGAGTCTCCCAGAGACCAGGTCTAGTCTGCCCCGACCGGAAGAAGGCATGGGTCCAGCCTACCATTGTAGGTCCGGCCCACTTGGTGGTTCTCCCCTTTCATGGTCTGCAATAGGTAGACCAATCTGCCTGGCTGGACATAGCAAGGTGACACATTCGTCTACCTCTATCGCTCCATGGGTCACCACAGGGAGCATCCTCAATCGCGGTTCAATGACTATAGCCCGACGTGCGGGACACGGCATGGTGGCATGTATACGACCCTTTGATGTGGTCGATCGTCGACATCTTCCACCTCTAGAAACTAGTTGCTTTTTCTACGTCGCAGTCCGGTGAGCCACGACCCTCCCTCCATCATTCCATCATGCTGCACCTCCTTCATCCTGATTCCACCGCCACGGGCCACCGCTGGTAGTTTCCACTGCACTGGTGGATTCTATCATAGACCACAAGATCCACACCGGTGATCTGTTCTTCCTTCTGGTTAACCTTTCATTCTTCTAGGAATGATATCTCCACCACGAAGGTTTCAAATCTATCTTTTCGTCGATTCGAGATTTTTTCCTTGAGGAAAACGCATGGCAGTGGGGCTTAGGCCTTGTTCATGTCAAGCCACAGCCTCCAGGTCAAAAGTTTACAAGAAATAGAGGTATGAGGATTTTAATTTGAACAAGAGAGATAATTCATTTTGGGATAAAGAATCCCCAATGAAGTCACCTTCCCTCAAGAATGCACGGTCTGCAGATTAACCAGTTTGTTGGTAAATCCACATTCATTATTCTGAAAAAAAAATTATGGGGATTATTTCAAATCACACAACCCCTACCTCTAATGGTACCTAATTCTGTACCATTTGACATCGAGGGTTTTAAGATGTCGATGTCGCTTCTCGGCTCTGATCTTCGGAAGGCATCGCATAGGATGATGTTTTTTTGGCATTCGTTGTTCTTTGATGGGGTAGAATTCTATCATTGGTTTGCTATAGTATCATCCCAATTTCAATCCATATTTTCCCCGCACATCTTATAATAAATATGAGCATGTTTTAGTGTTCCCATTATGATATTATGTCACATCATTGCAGTCTTTTATTTAATAACCCTCTCCATTGTTACGCATCACAAAAGTGTTGGTATGCTTCATATTAATGATCCAATAATGTGCCTGATTAATGTGCATAATCGCTTCCCTATCACTACCCCACATCATCACTATTCACCACTCAAAAGTGAGAATGAAAATAAAATAATTTGTTTAAATAATTTTATTATTTTTCACGAGAAGCCCAAAAAATAAAATTTCTGCACGACCCTTTCAGGTCGAAGATAAGTCCATTCTAGAAGAATACTGTTGTTATGGATTCAATGGAGCCCTTGTAATTTTTATTTGAGAAATGATACAAGATATTGAAAATCCCGATCATGTATTTACTAAACATACCTTAAAAATATTCAAAATTATCTTTCGGGCTCTCTATACCTCATAATCGCATAGCTTTGAATTTTAGGGTCTCGAAATAATTCCATATAAATAAAAAATTGAAATTTAAATACATAACAATATCCCTTCTTTAGGTATTTACATCCCAAAAATTAAAAGAAAAAACTAAACCAAAATAAGGGGGGTACTAAGAACGATTTTGAGCCTCCTACTCCCATGTGCTCTCTTAGAGATTTCAGTGCTGCCAATAGACTTGCACTAGAGGAATTGACCACCTTTTTAAGACTCACTCATGTCAAAAATCTATCTCCACTGAAATCTCAAAAAATTTCTCCCAATCGTCAATGCCCGGCTATCCCCAGTGGATAACCTATGATGGATCATTCACATACCTCCTCAGCTATGACATGTGAAAAACATCATGAACTTTTAGCATCTATGGGGGAAGAGAAAAGTGGTACGCCACCTCGCAAACTCTACTAAATATCGGAAAAAGTTTGACGAACCACAGAGATAGCATGCTTCCTCGGGAAAATCTATGCAATAATCGTCATTGTGAGACCCTAAAGAAAACATGATCTACCTCCACAAACTCCAAGGGTCTCCATCACCTGTTGACATAAGACTTATCTCTACAATGTGCATTCCATATCCACTCTTAAATGATCTGCACCTTCTCAATGGTAGCCCATAACATCTATGGACCCACAAGTGCTGACTCCCCTAGGTCTATACTGCATATGGGTGATCTGCAAGATCTCCTGTAAAAGGCCTCAAATGGTTCCATGCCAATGGTGGAGTTATATATGTTTTTATATGATAACTCAAGCAGTGGCAGGTGGTCCTCACAACTACAACCAATGTCTGTGAAGCAAGAACCCAGAATTTACCCCAAGGTCTGTATGGTCTGCTCTGCCTGACCATCCGTCTGGGGATGAAAAGTTGTGCTCAAACACAGCTGCACCCCATACACCTTCTGTAATCCCATCTACCCCTAGATTTAAAATGGGTATTGTGATCTAAGATGATCATCGAAGTAACCCCATGATACTGCCATATCTCCTGATCATAGAGGCTTCCCTATCCCTTTACCAGTCCCTACTCACAGATAGATATGAAGTGATCCGACATGGAGAGTTGGCCAATGACCACCAAAATGGCTTTGTTACCGTTAGAAATATGTGTTAACCCCATCTCAAATTCCATCTATATACCATCCCATTTCCACTATAGTACCTCTATTTGCGAAGTTAAACCTTCTGGAACCTAGTGGCAGACCTTCAGTTGCAGACAAGTGAGGCATCATGAAATGAACTCGACCACATCATTCTTAATACATGGACACCATTAATGACACATAAGGTCTAGGAACATCTTCACAACTCCAGTATGTACTTGTAAGGGAGATTTATGAAACATACTCAAAAATATCCTCCCACAACAACACTATTACAAAGGTATTCGATTTTTAAAAAGATGACATGCTCCCCATCTATAGAAAACATATTAGGAACCCGTCCTTAGGATATCTGATCATGTCGGGTCTCAAAGTCAACATCTATTAGTTATTCCACTTTGAATTACTATATGATTGTGGGAGTAACAACCATCGACTGGAGGTTAGAAGCTTCACCATCATCTAGGTTGGATACCCTTATTTTAGCTAACTTCTCTGTCGCCTCACTCACCAACTGTAACCCGATCCTCCTACTGAGCATGTATGCCACCACATTTCCTTTTCTATGAGTATATATTACCACAAAATAATAGTATTGGAGGAACTCTTGACATCACCACTATATCAATTTCATGTTCTCTAGGAGAATATATACATGAGACTCCTGTCGTCGGTGTATATTGTAAACCATTCAATCAACAAGCAGTGTCGTGAAATCCCAAAGTAAAAGACCATCGCTACTAACAATTGGATGTGGGTTGCCTATTTATTCTCATGATGCCTCAAATACCATGATGTATAGGTGATCTATGTTGGCTCTAGCATTAGGACACAACTGATCCTGGTCTCTGAACAGTTGCAGTAAACTACATACCAAACACCCTCATCTAGTAGTCTCACATTGGGGGCACTAGTTAGTCACTGAATCAGCTCATATAAACTATAATTTTATTTATTAGTCCACGTGAAGTGATGTAACTTCCATGTCAATGCCGATAAGGGTGGTTCTTCCCTCAAAAATTCAGGAATGAACATCCGATAGTTACCAGCCATCCCCATAATGTTCCACATCTCAGTCATGCTCGTAGGTGTCTCCCAATTTAGAATTGCATATATCTTCACTAGATCTAAAACAACTCTATCCTTTGAGATGATGTTTCCAAGGAAATAGACCTCCAGAATCCAAAACTAAATCATCGAGAGCATTCCAAAAAATTGGGGATCTCAATTTGTATCTAGGACTTTGCACAGGTGTATAGTGTGCTCCTCCTCCGACCTTGAGTATACCTTGATTTCATCGATGAAGACCATGTTGAAAATAACAAGGTAGGGGTGGACGATACTATTCATTAGGCCTATAAGTACAACTATAGAATTTTTCTTGCTGAAAGGAATCCCCAAGACCTCATAGTGGACATAACTACACCTAAGGGCTCTCTTTGGTACATCATCATCTTATACCTGAATCTAGTTATAGCCTGATATGAGGTTTATCATTGGGAAACACTTTGATCCCTTCATCTGGTTTAAGAGGTCATTAATTCTCGGTAGTGAGTACATGTTATATATGGTTACCTAGTTCAGGCGCTGGAAGTCCACACAAAAAGTCAAACACCCATATTCATTCTTGGAAAAAAGCATAGGGGTTGTCTATGGTGAAAACATGTGTCTTATGAACCCTTTAAATTGAATTTCCTCCTATTGTTCCCTCGTATCACAATGCCCTATGGGTTCCATTCAATATACTGGTGTGGATATTGGTGATTTCCTAGGGTACATGTAGATAAAGAAGTATTCCACTACATGAGTAGGAATCCCTAAAACCACTTTAAGAAAAACATCCTCATATTCGTCCACCACTACAGGGAATCAAGGAATCCTCTCCTCCACTGTACCATTTGTGGGGATATCCTACTGGTGAGTGATCGGATATACCCTTCTATAAGGGATTCCATCAAGTGCTTCAAGGGTTTCTTTCTTGCCGATGATGGATGTCTTGGTTCCATCTCCACAGACACAATGTATTGTATCCCTCAAATAGTGAATCTGACTATGGAATATTGATAACGACTCCATACCCAAGATGATGTCGTAAGGCCATGACACTACTACTAAGAGATCCCAGTTGAATCTCTGGCCTCCTAGATTAAGATTAAACTTCTGACAGTAATGTGTATTTTTATAATCCCTTCCCGTAAGAGTCTATATCCATATGCATTGTGAAAATAGCTTCACTAGAATCTTTGAGCTCCTAACATGTACAATGGAATAGTAGGAGTGACTAGTACTTTTGTCTATAAGTAAATTAGATATTGAGGAGAATAAATATATCATACCTCAGATCATCTATAGAGAATCGTGTTTATAATCCTCTATTTCCTAGAGTTGTGCTCGCCCCTGTCTGCTGGCTCTTTATGGAATGGGTGGTGTAGGTAGTACCTCGAACTTTCAACCATTCCCTGCAGCTCGGCCAGCTCCCCATCAACATATACTTCCTACTGGAACTCCTCACTCAAACCACTAATGCTACCTTAACGACCCATCAACCATCTACTCTTCATCTATATAATGGGTTGGGAAGTCATGTTCCATGTGTCTCTTCCCACTGAATGAGTAGCAAAGCCTAGCATCGATCTGTCTCCCTCTAGCCTAGGAGCCTCGCACTGCCAACCCTGAGTCCTAGGGTCAGCTTCTAAATTACATAGCCTTCATGGGCCCACATATCTATTGGTTGATGCTTGACAATGACTCTGCCACTTGGGGTCTATTGGAAGCTCTTGCTTCAGGTGCTGACTTCGCCAAGAAGCTCTCCATCATAAGGGAGCGCTCCATCACCCCAACTTGGGTTGAGATTCATAGAGACATCACTAATTCCCTGATATCCCACCTGAGTCCATGTTCAATTTCTCGAGCCCTAAATAAATGGTCTCACATCAAATATGTGGTGTATCCAGAATGCTTCATGAACCATGATGCATTCATGGCCACCATCATGTTGTACTTATATAGGTGGATCATCTCCTAGATGCGTAAAGAGAGAAGAGTCAAAAGAAAAAGATCCTCCAATAAAAGCCACTCGATGAAAACCCAAGTGAGGATGGCCTCATCGTGATTCTAGATTTACAAACTCCACCATCTCTCTACTGATCCACGATAAGAGATCGATGCCCAAATCGCCATATGATCAGGCGGTATCCTCAATAAAAGAAAAACCCACACACAACCTCCATCCAATCCTCAACAATCTGAGGATCTGTCTCTCCCCTGAACATGGGAGGTCTCTATATCTATGACACATATACAGAACTTATCCCATGAACATCCTCTGCTGTAACCACCAGGATAAGATGTTGACGATCAGGTGGTGGTAGAACTAGTCACTACCAGGTACGTCCATCTCTAGAACTGGTCCATGAACGAACACCTCATCACAAGTTGGGATATACTCACGACCTCGTATCGGGATCCAAGATGGTCATCCACATGTTGGAATCTTTAGAATGATCCAGACGTACCACTGATGGAATGTTATACTGGGAGGTATGACTCTTATTCCAACAGAAGACACTTTTTCATCAACTATTTTTCTGAATTGAGCCAAAAACCAAATTCTAGGTGGTTGTGTATGGATACATATTCTGCCGCACTAACACTGGACTCCCCGAATATGAAAATCAAACTCACATCACATAACAACGTTTCCCTAAAAAACTCAGACTCCTGGTCTTTGAAGGGGAACTAACCTCTACATGATACCACTTTATCCTGAACCATCCACCACATCCATGACCTGACTACCCCAAGACCATTTCATAAAGCCCAAGGGCTGGAGAATAGCCCTTAAGGCATCAACATGCAAGTATAAGGCATTTTACTGAGTATATGTATGCTCATAGATACCCAACCACATCCCAACACACAGAAAGGATTATACCAGTACCACTAAAACAAGGTTGAGTGCAAGTTGAACTGAGTGTAAGTGAGCCATAATACAACCCTTAAAATGAAATATCAACAACAAGTGAAAAAATGGAACTCTGATGGAAATCTATAAAAAAACCATACATGATCATGATATAAGTGAAGCAACTGGAATCTGAAGTAGTACGTCTTGTCTGCCAGATCCTACTGGGCCTTGCCTAGTCCTAGTCCACCAAGTCCACTGTCGGTGAGTCCTTCAGTCCCATCTCACTGAGCACCCATATCATAACATCGGTCATATTCACCAAGAAAATCAATTGTGGGGGAATCATGTGTATGGGTGCGTGACTCTATACTAAGTAGGTACCCCAAAACCAAAAGAACACACAGAAACTCCTCAAACTAAAGAAAGACACACATGAAATCTCACAACGGGTATATTCTACTGTAGTAATAGTATCATCATCAGTTACAACATCAAACTAAACAGCTACTTGAGAACTCCTCATCTAGGGAGTATAGTGGGCCTGACATGTCACGAAGAGGTGTTTTCCACTAACATTGGACTACTTAGGTACTCCTCCCCCATCGCATACTATGGGCTTGTAAATTCCTAGAGAGGTGCTTCCCACTAGTCATTGAGAACTGAGGTACTGATCCTAATTGCATACCATGGGCCTCCAAAGACAGATAGATGTGCATCTAGCTGTGGTTTTTCCATGCCACTGAGTGTTTCTTACCAATTGTCCCAAATTCATTAGTCTTCATGTCTCAACTAGTGGTATGGTTTTTTACGTAGTGTACTTTTTAGAACCACTCTATAAGAACATTTTCGCATCTCTACTATAATTAAAGTCACCATAGAGAATAGAAAAAGATCTACCTCGTCTAGAGGGTCTCAACGCCGCCAAGGGATCATCAATAAGACGTTCAGTTTGTAAGAAGCATGAGTTTTTGTAACCAAGGGGCCGGTAGCAACGGGGCATGTTCTGGCCCATTCCAACCGACACGACCAACCATACCAACCTGGACTGGGGGTCCCACAAACCCTAGTTCATTAAGAGAGACTTGAACCGACCTTGTGCGGGTCGAGGTCCGTCTGGTTCAACCTGGCCAGTGGGCAGGCCCAAAAACCTCGCTGGACCCAGCCTGGATGGCCGAGGGTCCAGCCTACTGAGTCACCTAGAGACCTGGTCTAGTCCGACCCAGCCCAAAGAGTGTGTGGGTCTAGCCTGCTGGGGAAGGTCCGGCCAACTAGGTTCAGGTCTAGAACATTAGAGAGGGTCCATCCAAGTGAGCCTCGGGTCTAGCCCACTAGGTAGTTCGCGCCTCACCCAATTCGCAAGAGGTGGACCCATCTGCCTCACTGGACGTGGTCAGACGCTGTGTCTATCCACCACCATCACACCGCAGGTCAGCACGCGGTGCCTCATCCTTTGAGTTCTAGTGAACCTGGAATGTTGCATGGGACAAAAATGTTGTGTTTGTATCCCTCCGACGCGATCGAGTGAACTCGTCCACCGCCTCCAACCGTCAGCCCAGCCAGTGGCTTCTTCCACTACGTCGTGGCCTGATGATCCGAAAACCATCTTCTAGAAAATTTTCATGGCACGCCTCCTCCCACCCATGACTGTCGTCGCCGACACCGGGACACCGATAGATTCCTTTGTGGACCACTAGGTCCACACCAGTGGTACGTTTTTCATGCTGCTTGTGCCTGCATATTTTGTGGAAGGTTCACTCCACATTGAAGGTCTAAAATCATTATTTTCATCAATTAGAGTGTTTACCCATGAAGAAAACCCACACCGGAGGGTCTTGAGCCTTGCTCGTGTTGGCCCACACACTCTACGTTAGATGTTTAAAACACAATGGTGGTCTTGGGACTTTAATTCAATTAACAATGATAATTAAATCTTAGATAATGAAACCCCAATGATTTAACCTTCCCACAAGAATGTAGAGTCCATGAATTAATATGTTCTTGGGATAATATTCCTTCATCATTTTGAAAAAAAGGATGGGAAAATATAAAAATCAACCAAAACCCTACCTCTTATGATGTCTGATGCCTTGGCATTTGTCCTCAAGGTATTTAAGATGTCAAGTCACATCTAGACTTCGATCATCAATGTGCATAGAAGATGATGATGTTCCACTGGTGTTCATCATTCTTCGTTGTTGTGGAATCTCGATAGAGTTTTACCAGATAATCCTCCAAAAGTTAATCCATATCTCCCCAACGCGTCGAACTATAAATAGGAGCACGTCGCAGCGTTCCCATTCTAATGTGACTTCTCTTCATTACACTATATTGTTTATGAAAAATCATTGTTATTACATGTCATTAAAGAATCATTACACTGCTATTTAATGAGCCATTCATGATCCTCATCAATGCGTATCATCGTTTTCCATGTCGATGCCCCATAACATTGCCACCCGCCACTCAAAACTGAGAAATATAATAAAATAAATTTGTTAATTTATTTATTATTTTTCTCGAAAATTTTAAAAAACAACATTTTCACTCGACCCTTACCGACCTAAGATAAGTAATTTCTAGATGAATCCATGAAATTTGAATTCAATGGTGCCCTATGATTTTTGTGATCAAATAAATCATTCAAAATATAGAAAATCATTCTCGAATGTTTATTGAACATACCTCAAATAAGATCAAAATTCTATTCCAGGCTCTCTAGACCATAGAATCAAGTGCTGTCCATTTTTGTAATCACGAAATAGTTCCATAGAAACAAAAAAATGTAGACATAAATTCATAGATGTTACATTCAATATGAAACAAGATTTTTTTTTCAATCGGAATATTTATATGTAGACTTTGGAAACACCTAAATCATTTTTGTCATATTGATTAGAGTAATGAATCATTGATTGGGTAAAATAACCCATTAAGAAAAGGAGTAGGTCTTAGTAATTATTATTGAAAAATTATTGCATTTTTTAATGTTTGATTAAAATTTATTGAATGATGTTGAATAATTCTCAGTTAATCATAAAATATAACCATATGAGCTAACTAATATCTAAGGTTATTTTTACCAATTGAGATTAAAAATTCATAGGATAATGGGTAATTGGTAAATTTAAATGAACACCTAATTCACTCGCTTATCAGTTGTGAAGCATATCATATTGGGTATTTACAAATTATTTCTGATAATAGTTTAATACGAATATCGTTTAAGGTTTTGAAGTTTAATTTTTATAAGGATAAAATGAAATAACAACTCTATGATGGATACACATTTCATGATTTATAACCAATAGAACATTGAAAAACATATCTTTATTTATTCTTAAGCTTTAATCCCTTGGAATAATTTTCCTAAAAAATGGGCAGGGATGCATTAAAATTGAACAAAACCTAACCCCTAATTATGTCTGATGCCATGGCATTGATCCTCAAAGGATTTAAGATGTCAAAGTCACTTCAATACTTTGACAATCGAAAGGCATCGAAGATGATGAAGTTCCACTGACATTCATCATTCTTTGATGCGGTGGAATAACTTATGATCTTTACTAGATAATCCTCATAATTTTAATCCATATTTCCCCAACGTGTTGAAAAATAAAGAGGTGCACATCGTAGTGTTCCCATTCAAATGGGACATTTCATCATTACACTGTATTGTTTGACAAACAATGATTATATTAAGTGTCATTAAAGAATCACTACGTTTTTAGTCAATGATCCATTAATGATCCATATTAATTCACATCGTCACTGCATTGTCGTGGCCCTGTAGCTTCACTATCTGCCACTCAAAAGTGAGAAATAAAATAATTTTTTTTTAATTTTTTATTATTTTTTATCAAAATTTCCAACAAATAACATTTCCACATGACCCATACCGATCGAAGATAAGTAATTTATAGATTAATCCTATCATTTTGAATTCAAGTGCCATCAGATTTCATGATCAAATAAATTGTTCACAATCTAGGAAATATTTCTAGAAAGTTTACAGAACATACCATATAAAAATTCAAAATTCTGTTTCAGGCACTTAGGACCTTAGAGTCACATGATGTCCAATTTCATGATCATGAAATAATTCCATATAAATAAAAAAATGAACACAAAAATTCATAGGTGATACATTCTTTGTGAAACAAGATTTTTTTTAAGAATGATATAAACATGTAGACGTTGGAAACACCTAAACCATTTTTGTCATATAGATTAGAGAGATGAATCATTGATTGGTTAAAAAATCCAATTAATGAATGGAGTGGGTCTTATAAATTAATGTTGAAAAATTGATTACATGTTTCAATGATTAATTTAAATTTATTGAATAATGTTGAATATTTCATAGATAAACATAAAATATATCAATATTAACTAACTAATATCTAAGGATAAATTACTAATTGAGCTAAAAAATTCATAGGATAATGGGTAATTGGTAAATTTCAATAAACACCTAATTCAATCCCCTCTCAGTTGTGTACACTGATCATATTGGGTATTTATGAAGTATTTCTGATATCGGTTTAATATTGATATTGTTTCAGTT
Organism: Viscum album; assembly: GCA_963277665.1. Lineage (NCBI taxonomy): Eukaryota > Viridiplantae > Streptophyta > Magnoliopsida > Santalales > Viscaceae > Viscum > Viscum album. The sequence continues at coordinate 974,586,343 of OY728133.1, forward strand.
GCTGAAATTGATTTTTTATAACGATAAAACGAAATAACCACTATATGATGGATACATATGACATGAAATTTAAAAAATACAACATTGAATAAATTTTATTTATTTATTCTTGACCTTCAATACCATTGAATGTTTTTCCTGATGAAAACTATGACATATCTGGAATTCATAAAGATTCAATATAAAAATACTATTTTAAAATCACATTGATTTAAGTAATTTTAATGAATCCATCCCAAATACTTGAATGGGAATGGTTAACCATTTTTTAATGATGTGATAGAAACCATTTGGGAATGTAAACATCTATACATATTAGAGTATTTCATTATTTTTATTATTATATCCTGATACTTCATTTTAAAAATGAATAATAGGGATTCTATGAGTTTAATTCCATCTGTGGGTGTGGTTAATGTTGTAGAGTTGGGATCAAGAACATGGTAGAGCTCTATACATGTCTCAGTGAAGAGAATCCAAACTAAAATAGTCTTATAACACTAAATGGGGGACATAAAACCAATTAGAGTCTTATAATAACAACCTATCCATGAATTTTGATGGCATGGGGTTAGGAAAACATGGTGAAATGTTAATATTCACTGTTATCATGTGAAATAAATATTATTTTCCCTTATTTGGTTCACCAAATTATTTGGTTCACCAAATTATATGGTAATAAAATACGAGGTGTATTGATCAAAATTGGATTTTTCATAGAGGAATCAATGTGTTGATAACCATGAAGGACGATTATCTTAAATCTCCCTAAAATTAGGGGGATCAATGATCATAATATAGGATTCCTCTATCTCACGTTGGGGATTCTAACAAATAGTATTATCATGTGTGGGGAGACCAGGAGGAATATATCCCTTAAAGGTTTCTATAATATCTAAGATGAGAATCATAACTTAAATTATATATTGGAGAATAAAATTCAGTATCATGACTCATGGTAAAGTGGGTCTTCTTAATATGTTACTTAATATAAGGTGATTTTTTTGAGAATATTTAGATTGGACCTCTAAGAGGTGATCTATTTATACTATGTAACAAGAATAAAATCTATGATTGTATAAATGTAATATATTTTTTTATATGTGAGGAATATTTAATGTAGTTTACCATTATTATCTATGGAAATATTCTATACAATTTGATCTTATGTTGCATAGATATGATGGTTATTCCTTCAATGCATCTCAAATATACTAATTTAATAATAAATCAAACCAATATGGCCATGTGATTCTGGGTTGACGTGGGAAACAATAGATAGAATGTTATCCACATTACATTGGAGAGAAAAATATAATGGACAGAAATGGGAATAAGCATGAGATTTTCGTTGAGATTACTATACTAATAAGTGACTCATCTGATGAAATAGAGGATTTTGGATTACACCTTGTAATCAGATAATATACGTATTCTGGTTCCATAAAAGGGGAGGAAATTGGTGTCTATGTGGGGATTACACTTATGTTTCCCTATGAAGTAAGGTTGGAGCATATAGCTAAGAGGAGGACCACATTAGATAACCAATATGGTAATATCTACTCAATATGATAGTTTGAGGAATAAAATTTTATTATATGTCAAAGTACTTGACTTCTCTATTGGTTCAAGTGAAGTTATAATTGCATCTTACTATATATAAGAGTCCCATTAAGGATTCAACTTCCATAAATGTAGTGAAAATAGGATAGATAGTGGGGATTACGTGTGATAATCCCTTTGTTCTAATGTTATGTATTACACCATAGAAGATTAGTATACATAATAATCAAGCAGAGTATCTTGAATGATAGTGATTAATGATTATAGAAAGAAGTACAAGGACGCATGGTGTATAAAGAACCCAATAGAGGTATAACTAATGAAGTTAATGATGAAACTAAGAGTAGTTTAATGTATCAATATATTTTAGGAATCCATTTTCAGAATGTTTACTCAAAGAAATTTTATAGGTACTACACATTTTTACATCCAAAAACACTGTAATATTGGCAAAGAAAGAAGTGAAGGTAAAAAATATCTTGGGTTTATACTAATATTGGTGCCTTTTACAAAAACTCAATAGGTTTATCCCAACTTGAGGAAATATGATATGTGTGGGAATAGAATCTCAACTAATTGTACTTGTGGAAATACATGAATAGTATACTAACTCAAGGTGAATGAATAATCTTATTGGATTACCACGACAATGGGTTTTTTATTAAACTATTTGTAGTGTCTTGACTTATTTTTGTATAAAATCGCAGTTCGAGTTTTTGGTATTAAGCCCTAAATATGTCTTTCATTGACCAAAAAATTGAGGTGTAAAAATAAAATTTTTAGGATTCTATATATTTAGAATTTCCAATATACGGTAAGTTTCTATAGAGTTTGGAATATATGGATATTTAGTTATAATGTAACCACATATCATTCATTATAAAGTAATACATCACTCTTATACATGATATCTTGAGTTTACCTAAATGGTTCAACAGAGATACTGAGTCTAGTATGAGATATATATTCTTATAGTGTGTACTATATTATTGTTAATAGTGGTTGTTAAATTTGTTCTTTAAATGGATGAACACATATATATTGAATTAGTATGAGAAAAAAGTAAAATTCAACATGGTTAGAAAAACATTACAACCTCAAAGACACAAATGAAAAAAATATAACAAAATGATTGGATTGATATGAGTATTGATAAAAAAATTTATATTATGGGAATAAAATTACAATATCAATTAAACTATTTTAAAAGGGTTTATATTTATCTCCCCATATATTTGAAATTAAAAACTATGTTTGATTATGCATGCGATATGCAACACCAAACCCACACAAACAATGATTATTTTCGAATGATTGTTTTAACCTATCATTTAAATTTTAGGATATGAGTAGGATTGAACACAATATGATATATATATATATATATATATATATATCCTACTCATCATACATATATTAATAAATTCTTAGTTAATAGTCACTTAATTTTTTGAAATTTCATTTCCTTCGAAATATTTTTTTTGAAAAATTATATGTATATATTTTTTGTGGATAAATATTATAAATATTTTTTATAAAATATAAAAAATGAATTTTATAACGTTAACACCATTTTTTATATCAAATTATGAAAATTAACATTGGGTAAAAATATGTTATGTTTTATAAAATATATATTTTCCCATGAAAATTGAAAAACCTCGTATTTTGTAAAATTTTCACTCCTATTAATTAATTTAGTAACTAAATTTTCCCAATACAATTTAAATTTAACTTCAAAGTAAAATATTTACTCTTGAGTTACATATAAACTATATTATTACATTTAAAAAATCCTTATACTAGATTTAAGAATAAGATTATTTTTAGGTAAAAATCACATTTTCATTAGGTTTTTGAAAATAAATAACAATTATCGATTATAAAAAATTAAAATAATCCCTAATAAAGAAAATTAAAATTTTAAATTTTAAATCATATCATTATTAATAAATAAAATATAATATAATTAACATTACTATTTATATTTTTATAGTAAAATACTATTTTCCTTAAAAATAACTTCTTCTGAAAATTGTTTACCACCTCACTCATGTGTTTTAGATGAATTTAATTATTTCCACCTCAATAAATGGATTTTGATAAAATGGATTCCATATTCTGAATCATCATAGATAATTTCATGTGTTAATGGAATATTATCTTCTGAATAATATGAATAATAAATATATGAAATATTTATAAGCACATCAAAAGGAAAATAGTTTAATTACAGGTTAGTATACATTAACAAGGACTAAACACACTATACCACCAATATTATACACACACACATATATATATATTAATTTTATTATAATAATGAATATATTTTTTTACATTATAAATTATTAAATAGATATTTTTATTAACATGTTATTTTTTATACGTTAAAATATAAATTATATTTTTTATAAAATAAATGTTCAATAAATAAAGAATTTTTTAGGAATACATGGATTTTTAAAATTAAATAAATTATATTAAAATAATTTTACTAATGGGTATATATTTAATTTGGATGATAATATAATTTTATTAATTGAAAATGTATCTTTTAGAATAGTTAAAAAACTGTAATTGTAAAAAAATAGTATTTTTCAATAAAAGGGAATTTCTAATTTTGAAATTCAATATATTATATTTATTGAATTGTTTTGATAAGATAGATATCATTTTTTTAATTATGAGATTTAGTTTTTCAATGGTAATTTTATTGATAATTATTCAATAAAACTGAATTTTCAGTAAAAAAATGTAGTACAATATAAGTATACAGTATGCATAATGATATCACAATTACACAAAAGTGATGTAATAAATACTGTGTAAGCTATTCACGACCATATCTATGTTTCCACATTAATTAAATTATTTTAATAAATTACTATATAAATTTTATAAGGCCTTTATGAATATTCTTGAAACCAATATTTTATTTTATGGTACTAAAAACATTTATTTATAAACATGACTATCTTCCACAAATCCAAGGGTATTATTTTAATATGTTCATAAAATTGAATTTATATAATATTGAAAAAATACAATTTTGGAAAAACTATGGGATGAAACCATGAGATAGTCGATGATTTGCAATATTTTATTCTATAGAGTACAAAACCTATGATTGAGAAATTATAATAAAATCTACACTCTTTTATTAAATAAACCCACAAAAAATCCCATTAATCTTCAATGATAAATTTATAACGTCCTTACCCCTTTTAAACACCTATAGAGTCTTCTAAAAAATCACCCAATCTCTCCAGAAACTCCCACCATGTTTTTATAGTCACCCTATTAATGTAAGGTATCTCCCACTCTTCTTTTTATTCAAGAACCACTTTTAGGTTATGCTTCTTACTTTATATTTGTTCTTGTCTGGGTATGTTTTTATATGTACATATTACATCCATTTTTATATGAAATTTATTATAGACCCTTTTTAGTCTTATTAATCCCTCTCATGATTCTTTATCTTTAGCCATTATGGTCAAGAGAATAACATGTGATTATCCATACGAAATGTGAGGAACCACTCCATATTTAAAATTAAAGAACCTCCATTATAGTTATCATTTTGAATCCAAATTGGTTATATTTTATTGAAATTTTAGATATCCATATACTCTCTTATGGATTTCATAATATTAATAGATAATTTAACCCTTCCAGTTATTTCATTTTCATGAGTTATTACTAGATAAGAATTTAGTTGGAGATCCTCTCCATCACAACATAATTAAAAAATCATATTCATATTATGTCTATATTTCAAATTAATAACGTGGGTATATATTTTTACGTATCAATATTAATTTCAATTTGATTTAAAAATTAATAGAGAAAATTTTATCTCTATTTAAACCAATTTATGATTTTTTATGTATCTCGGTTATGCTGCAAAAATATCGCTGCACTTTTTCCATGCCAAATAATTTTATTGTGAATATCTCAATATTTACACTCAAGAATATTCAACTAGACATCACAATAATTGTTTGATTGAGGAATAACATTTATGTATTAAAAAATAATTTTTTGTGAAATGAAATATGTTGAAATATTTTCATATGTCGAATGGTATATGTTGAACACAAAGGCATGTACATCATATGAGAGAAACATGTGTGTCAAGAAATATAGAGAACTGCATTAAATTTAGTAATGTTTTACATTAATGGGACATTATGATATTTACTAGGGAGTGAACGAAATCCCCCACTTAGATTTTTATGCCATTTCATGACGTCATTATGATTAGGCTTAACATATGTTTATGATTTCATGTTTACTCTTATTGCTACATTAAATTTTTTCTTTTTTGTAACCATGCTATATCACGATTTATTATTCATAATCATGATTCCTAACCCTCTAAGGTCACATTGAAATTCATACTGGATCTATGGTACTAAATTTTCATTGTTATGTTATTTTTATACTGTTTTTGGTATTTATTTCTCATATTTTTTTAATATTCTTCCCCAAGTTATCAAATTTTGATTTATAAGACTAATGATTTCTAAGAGAATGTAAATGATTTGTTCAATATTATTACGATATCAAACATTAAATATGTAATTACACATACCTAATTCCCAAGGACACTATACATATATATCATATGGGTTATATAATGAGTAATATTATATAACAAGTCATTATTTAATGTTAAATAAAGAATCATGTTATAATAGTTAGTGTCAATAGAATGCTTAGAAGTATTTCTAACTGGGATTAAGATACTCTTCATAATGACTTGGGGTTAAGGATTTACATATTAAAACATAACAAAGTATGATAACATACGAATTAAGTGGTTTACAATAGAATAAATTCTTTTATGGGTTCTACAACTGGATATGGATCTGCAACAATTTTACATAGGGGTAAAACAAATAAACAGCATTTAGTTAAACATGATCAAGAACTGGTGAATGAAAAAGGCCATTTCTGCATAATGTGTGTCAAACTCTTAGGGTATATACTTTGGTAAATTAAAAATATCAATATGAACCATTGATATGGGAAACAATTCTCATAAGAGTCTATGTTACAATGTATATATTAGATAACATAGATTAAAGCATATGAATTCATAAATTAAGGAAATTATTAGCATTTATAAGTTACACAATTAATTATATTGTATTATAATTTTTTTAAACTTTTAATGAAATCATCCATAATTTTATTTTTATTATAGACAATGGATTGAAGTTGGAGGTACATAGTCAATAACCAATGTGATGGGAAATGTGATGAATTTTCAAGTGACACAGCAAACATGATGGGATATAGAGTAACACATATATTGATTATTCCAAATTAGCTATCAAGAATCACAATTAATAATTGGGATATAGTTGTAATTAAAAAAATCATGGAAAAGTTGGATGAAGTCTCGAGGATATTCAAAAAAAATTAATTTTATGGAATGTAGACTCATTTTCCCTAGTTTAAAAAATGTTGAAAAAAAATCCATATTACATTCCATAAAGGAACTTGATGAAATTTTATTTGTGGAAAAAATATGGAACTATTTATATGGTTTCAATAAGAAATTGATGATAATGATGGAAGGGAATAAATTACATCCTACATAACCCTTTTTGTATAATTTTTCTATGTGGATAATATGGTTATTGATAGATTAAATGTTGAAATGCAAGGTTTAAATCATATACCATTGAAAGAACTATCCTATATAAATCATTTAAGTCAATGTATAAAGGTGTTTATGAATTGGTACTTGATAATTATGTTACAAAAGTTTTATATCAAGAAAATATTTATATAGGACTTATGTAATATCTATGGATTATTTTATACTATTTTATTATTAATGTTTTGAATTATATGTTGAATGGTATAAATAACCTAAAAAGTTATTTAATGATGAGGTTTTTGATTTCCATTTATATATGTATGATGTGGGTATAAAACTAGATAATATTGGGATGATATGTTAAAGGATAATATAATTTTTAAAATCATTGATACATAATTTGTAGTTTTATGCGAAACATGTCTACTATGATTAATGATATTTTTAATATCATATTACAGGATCAAATATTTTTACTATTGAGGTGATTAATGATATTCATGGATGTCATTTATTGGGTAGAGGTATATATAAAAATTATTATTATTTAATTCTAATGCTATTATGTTTCTTATGTGTTAGATATATGGTGTGACATAACCTTTATAGTTAATGTTTTTTATGTTGACGTTATTCTTGTAAATTTTTGTAGATGGGTGTTTCTTAAATAAATGATCTTTGATAACCATTTTTTATTATTTTATGAATTTTTCGGATTAATGGATTATTTTTATCAATTTTATCAATTATCTTATTTTATGGTTACCATTTTAAATTTTTTAAAGATAAGTGGAAAGGATTTTTTATTCATTTTTGGATTATGAGATCCAACAGATGATAATTTTTGTGCATTAGTTATAAAATAGTTTCATATTGAAAATGATCATTTAGAGAAAATATTATATTGTATTTGAAATTGATTAATGTATGAAATTATAATATCCAATAAATTATATTTCCTTATGTACCATGACTAAAATGTAAAGGAATTCCTTAACTCAGGGAAAATACTCTTAAAACAGAAATGTTGTTATATTACATTCATTTATGATTAATTAAATGCATTTTTTCCCATTAAAAATTTATTGTTTTGGTAGTCATTGCCTTTCTCCTACCATGTTATTATATAACAAATTATTAGTTCTATGGTTTTATATTTCTATTCAATTTATATTCTTTCACATCCCACTAATTCTAACCAACTTGTATTCCATGCTATGTGATGACCTTCATACTCACCATTATCTAATTCACATGGATGTTTTATTATCACTTTTGATGATCTGGGTTTTTAATAATTTTTTTGTAACTATCAAAAAATTTATTATCAGGTTAAATTTTCAATTTATAATATTAATTTTATTAAATAGTGATGAATTTAACTCCACAAGTTTTTAGAATGTAAAACTATATTCAACAGTGTTTTAGATATGCAACATCAAACCTAAAAAAATAATTATTATTTAATGTTTATGTATTATATTTTTCCTATTCATCATAAAATTATTGCTAAACTAGTACTCACCCATGCATCTGCATGGTGATAAAACAAAATTCTTAGTTTATGTGTTCTCGTGATGATATGGTTAATTGATTTTATAGAGAAAATATAATATTTTGGAAAAATAAAAGAAATTTGGAAAGTTTTTAAATGTAAAATCACTAGTAATTAGTAACCTAAATTAAGTGGAAATAATTAATTGAAACGAAAAACAGTTTCAAAAAAATGTTAATAAAACATGTTAAGAATATCTTCATAATCTATTAACATTATAGACTCTAGAGGTAATGAAAACTATGAAAAAATGTGGAAAATAACTGAATAATTCATTATTATCAATTACCATGAAATTACATCATTCTTTTGGTTTAATAAATCAGTAATCCCAGCTTCGGGTGGATTAAATCCAATGCATAATAGAAACACCATCACAATCCAATATGAAATAAAGTTTTAGTACAATAATGATATGAAAAGATAATTTGATGTCACTGCCACTCCTGGTTTTCCAGCCTTCATTAATCATGTGCTAGAGCTCCTTCCAAACTGAAGTCCCATAGTGTTGTGTCCTGGTGCCGCTTGACCCAGGTGGGGAGATGATATTTCCAACAATGAAATTTACAGGAAAACACAATCAGTTGGTTCAGGTACCTGTATGTCATGCTGATGAGATGAAACCATACCAGTAGGAGACCAGGAAACGGTGGTCATGGATCCGATAGCATGATAATTGTGTGAAGTACCAGGAGGAGACACTAAAATTCTAGCTCATAAAAACCCCATAGAAATAAACAAGAATGTCCTGTTATCATGTACATTCATCAAAATGTAGAAAAGATCCATAACAGGCGGAGATGTCGTCCGAAGTGTTGCAGAGGCCTGGGAGCTAGAGGGTGAGTGTGTGGTTGAATGAGAAGGTGGAAGCCAAGGTGTTATTGAAGAGTATGTAAAGGCCGACTAGCTGCTGGGATGAGAGCTGTCTGAGGCGGTCACAGAAGGCTGCTATTGGAGATAAAGCCAATCCTGGGACGAATGGGGAACAGATGGAGAGGGCCGGGAACTTTGGCCAGATCTCAACCATGGTTGGGGGCGGCTGGGGTTATTCGGTGAGGCAGCATGTGGAGAGGAGTAAAATTAACAATATATACTATAGGGGAATAGAAAATTAAGAAACAATGTAGAAAATAACTAAATAAAGCATTATTATTAATTACCATGGAATTACAACATGAAATATCCCTTTATTTGATCATTCATTCATTTATGTTTCAGTAACCTTTGAGCAATTATATATATGTTTCAGTGTCATATTATTATAAGTGAACCGAACTGTTATGTCAAATAAATTCACTGACATGGTTTGTTACCTCAAGATAAGACTCAACACCAAAATACGCGTTGAACCCCTGTACCGCCAAACCATAGTTGTCCTACCACCATGCATTTTCACAAATAAGTAGAGAATATAGTTATAAGAATTTGAAGGTAATTCTTTCAGTTGAAATCGAAGAAGCACATATCATATAGTTAATAGTATAATGGTTTAGATTGGAAGAACTGTACATACCCGAGTAGATAATATATGTTAGGTAGAAGTAGCAAATCCTATGGAAATGTTTGAACTTCATGGTGAAGACCTACCAGAAAAGTCACAGATGATCACGCATGATAATGAAAGCTATCTAAAGGAAATTTTATTTTGTATAGATGATAATATAAAATAAAATATTAATGCAATCTTAGCACATGATAATTCAATATGAACTTCAACATAAACTACAATATTAAGTAATATTCAAATAGCTATAAAAGCATAAATGTAAAATTTAATTTTAGTACATCATGAACTAATATAAAGTGAAATATAAAATCCAATATAAATGAATGTATAATTCAATATAGAATGCAGTTCTATGTTAGGGGTGTCACTTCTTCACCGTAGGTTCCCCGCCACCCCAACCTGAGGATTTCCTATTTTCACTGTATAGTCCTGCATGATCCATTCACTATTGTTATTTTCTAAGCTATGGAATAACATGGAAATAAGTTTGAGTGTAAAAAAATAGGTAAGAAGATTGAAATCAAATGTATATTTAAGAAACATAAATAAAAATACCTTAAAAACAGACACCCTCTATTTTATCTTTGTGCAAACCCACCAAGCGATGTTTCAGGGATTATGTTATATGCTCCTCCGCAATCATGTTCTCATATTTATTTGCATAAAAAATCAAGAGGCCTATAAGATCATGAAGTGTATGAAATGGAGAAAATGTTTAGTGTTAGTGAAATATAATAACTCTATGAGATGTTTAGAAATATTATCTGTGCAGTGATTGATTATGGGTAGATAAATAATGAAGAGTTTCAACTAGAATTATTTAACATGAACACAATGGAAAGCTTGTTTTCTGAACTGTAAGGTTTCATTAAGGCAATAGGTAAAATGAATGGTTGTTGCTACACTTTCTGAATATGGTATAAATCTTTCAAATGATGTTAAAGAAAGAATCATTGAAAAAACATTTGAGAAAGCTAATACAAAAAATAATGAAAACATTGATAAAGAAAAGAGAATCCATTCCTTATTGAGGCTCTTTAGCTAGTTTATTTTTATTAATTCCATTCATTTTTATAACACATTATACCAAAAGCATATATGCTTATGTGTATCACAAAATATTTGACTATAAATGTAATTGGGAAATTTAAGATGAAATGAAAATTGATATGAGATAATAAATTTTAGAAGATCATGACTAAGGATTTGAGATTTAAAACTTCAAAAGAACCTATAAACATAGAGATATATTAAAGTATATGATGATATGGTTACCTTCATGATCCAATAATGATTTTGTGAATGTTATTTTTCTATATGAATCTCTATGTTCATGATCCAAGTACCACCCTCCAGATATGTCACTGTACAAACAAATGATTTTAAGAAATAATAATGAACAAAAATGTAATAACTAATTCTGAATCCTTTTTTTTCTTGTGATTATATCTAATAAATTGAAAATTTTGAATGATAAAATGAAAACATGATAGATCATTGAAACCATAATTGTATATATCTTATAACAATGTTTAAAAATATACATCAGTAATTTCTTGTATACATTTTTATATAGGTGTAAAGTATACAGTACTGTATACTAATGAAGATTATTGAACATTAAATATTTTGAACAATTGTATAGATGTGTAATTCATGTTTAGACATCGTATGTGACCATAAAATTTGCATGTATGTTTAAAAATGGGCATTGTTGATGCTTATGTATACAAGAGTGTAATCTCACCACTGATGCTATCAAATTTTTCTGGTACATTCTAATTACAGATACACGTTTCCCTTGGAAGAATAATACATGTTGATCTTGATCAAAACTTGTCAAAAAGGTTGCCAAGAGTAATAGATGAAGCGAATATAATTCATAAACAATGAGATATAAGTGCATACTTATAATACATCATGAAAAAATAGTGTATATAATATTTGAGAAGCAACAATGAATTGTTGATAGGGGCTTACCAGTTCACCTTCCTTATTGTGGTTTCTTACATTCATCTGTCCATGTATTTAAGTATATATTAAGTTGACACAGTAACATAAAAAAAACATATTTATTAGCAGATTAAATCAACCATTTACTCAACATATTAACAGATAATATGATCTGCATACTTTATGCAATTGGTAACTTAACATTACCTAGAAAAATAAAATAATGATGAAGATGAGAGGTGAGTTATCTTATGATTCAATGTAAGAGTCCCATCCATATAGATAAATTAATATATGGGTAATAGATGAGAATATTTCAATCTAATATTCTAATAAATCAACGAATAATATATTAGAATATGTGTGTAGTAAAAGAATTGGAAAAAATAACATAAGGAACCCACATATGTAATGGAATAAATTCTATAAGACATTAATTCATGAAGAGAAAGGATTATTTAAGCATGTGTGATTTTTGGAATCGGCAAGCATATGATTTTCTGATAAAATAGTGAAACACTTGTTTATAACTGCATGAATACATATTCAATGAAGAGGGGATGATAGAATCATCCACAACACATGAAATTAGGGTTTATTAAAATCAAGGAAACATGTGAAATATAATATTCTAATCTTCGATGGTGAGGAAAAATTCCATAAATCAAGACAATGTCCTGGACATAGTGGGACCAATTTCATTCCTTCCTAATAACACACCAACAAACTGGTTGAATAACTAAAGAAAGGGAAAGAGGAAAGGTGATACTACTTGGGATTGATATAAGGACAACCTAGATTCTGGCCTTAACTAGGTGGATAGGGGCTTACCCATTGACCTTCCTTATATTGGTGTCTTACCATCATCTGTTTATGTATTTGAGAGAAGCTTTAGCTGACCCAGTTACATGCATAAATATATATTCATCAATAAATCAAATAATCCAAATAATCAACCATTATACACATAATAAGAAATGAATCCTACAAGAAAGAGGTAACATACTATTAACTAGAAAATGGAAATAATCTTGAAGAAGGGGGTGAGGTGTTACGTTATGATTCAATTCTAAATACCCATCCTTCTATATTAATTAATATAAGAAAATTAATTTATAATATTTCTATATTATGTTATTATAAAATCAAAGAATAATATATCAGATTATGTGGGACCAATTCCATGGCCACCAAAAGCACACACTAATGAGCTTGCTTAGTAACTGATGTAGGGGAAAGAAGATGAAATGTGATCCTAATTGTGATTGGTCCATTGAAAACCTGGATACCGGACACAACCAGCTGGATATGGTATAACTGGTTCACCTCACCCATCGTGGTTTCTTACTTCCATCCATCCATGTATTTGATAAACTATATAGATGACACACAAATAAAGAATGTATCATAATTAAAAAAAAATATGATCAAGATGGTAATTGCTTCAATTCAACCTGTCAAACTAACTCCAATGCAAATTAGAATGTAGGAATATGAATTGAATTAAATCACATTGATGAGCTGGAAACCATCAAAATGAACCTTCATAACCCACACCAGCACACTTTTAATATAAAAAGACATATACAATAATTAAATCAGTGATAACCTATTTCGTGTGAACCCGAATTAAATCAGGAAATCACAACTCCACAACCTACATCTGAAACCATGCATGTGCACAAAGAGCCATGATTTTAAATGAAATAATTCAATAATTCTAGCATAAGAAAAATAGTGAAACTATTCCATCACATATGAATATTTACCATCTAAAGGGACAATTGTAACCTTCACCAACACAAATTGAATCAAATAATCCATATGCATTAATTAAATCAGCAATAAACTAAATCTTGTGAACCCGAATTAAATTAGCCAAGAACAACTCCACAAACTACATATGAAACCATGCATGTTCACAAAGAGTCATGATTTTAAAATAAATAATTCAATTATTCAAGAATAGGACCAATGGTGAAACTATTCTATCACATACAAATATTTGGCTCCCTAAAAACATAATCACCTTCAAATAAGGAAGAAACCATAGAATTGATTATTTAAAAATATAGCAAAAAAGAAAACGTAAAATCACTTACTAAATGATCAGTCATTGCATACTGGATAAAATCAGAGTGAATCAAAAACCCAAACATGATAAATTGAATCAAAATCACAGTGTTGTGGGTTGGAAAATTTGGCTGATAGTAGTAGGAAATTTATGATTAAGCAGGGATGGGAAAACATTAATATGTAGCTAAACAGACATGCAACGGATTGGAGGATATATCTTAACATTGTTGCGCCATATCAACACTGTAATTCAGATGAGTATTTTAGGGTTTATAGATGTTGAACACGAAGCTATAGTAGTTCGGGTTACCGCAACCAGATTCCGAGTGATGACCATAGTGACCAGGTTGGTGGAATTCAAAGATTGACTAAAATTGGCAATGAAGTGGTAGGAAATCGCCATCGGCATATGGTGTTGCAGTCGAATAAAACTGATATCTATAAGTGACGACGTACATATTAAATATTCATATAGATGAGTTATGATGAAGAAGGAATCCACTAATCAGTGATACGTAATAGCGAACACTGAACGGGGGAGAGAATGATTGGAATTTTGACCTCAGAGTCGGATGAAACTTCTTTATGTTGAGATTAATACGGGAGGAAGATGATGGCAAATCGTGGGATGAAACGACTGTAGGTTGACATTGATGCGGGAGGGAGATGATGACTAAGCCTAGGACGAAACGAGTGTACTTTGAGATTGATGAGGGAGGAAGGAGATGGGTAATCATGGAATGAACGTAATTGCGTCGAAACCCTAATCCCGGATGGAGGAGGATGTAAACAGAGCGACTCGGGAGGATGACATCGAGCTCAGAGAAATAATCTCGCAATATCAGCCTGATAGGCTGGGGGTATTTATGGGAGAAATTTTTTTTTGGGTGTCGTGGATGCTTGTGGAGGTGACACGTCAGGCTGGATGAACCTAGATTTAGTATATATAGTAGATTCATAGTAAATAATCACTCAATTTTTTGGTAATTCCATTGTATTCTTCAAAATATATTATCCTTAATAAATATATTTTATTCTTTTTTTTTTCAAAATAATATTGTACTTATTATATAGAATATATATATTTTTATTTGATAAAATGATAAAAATTAATTATATATTTATATATAAATTATATATGTGTATAATTTTTTATTTTTCAGAAAATATATATTTTTCAGTAAATAGTGAAAAGTGATGTTTCATGTAAAATTGTCATTTATTTTGATAAATTATCTAATTTAAAAGTCTTATTATTATTTTAATTTTTTTAGAGTTTTATAAGTATTAAATATCTATATTTAATCTAAATAATTACATATAAATTATCCTTATATTTGATTTTATAATATGACAATTCTTAAGATTAAAGAACAATTTTCTAATATCTTTTTCAAATCCATCATGTTTAACTATTAAAATTAATTTTACAAACCGTGATGAGCAATGATTTAAATGAATATATATATATATATATATATATATATATGAATTTCAATATGTATAATAAATATTACTGGTTATAGGGTTAAATTAAAATAATCATTTCCATGAAAAATTGATTTCTCAGAAAATCTCTTTCCATCACACTTATGGGTTTTATGATAAATAAAATTATTACACCTCTATGAATTGATATTTTTAATAATATATTACATATATTTATTCATCATAATTAATATTAGGTAACAAGGTCAAATTAATTTTTAAATAATATGAATAGTAACCATCATAATAATTTATTACCTGGGTAAAAGGAAAACAAGTTAATTAAGGGTAATATGAATTTAACATGGACTAGAAACCACGTAACCATAAAAGTATATATATATATATATATAATGACTAGTTTATTTATTTTCTAGTGAATAAATAATCATTTTTATTAACGGTAGATTTTTTATATGTTAAAACATTAGTTTAATTTTTGAAAAAATATAGTTTTATTGATGAAAAGACTATTTAGATTTTATAAAGTCTATTAATAAAGTTATATTTTAATAATATACTTATATTAAATAGAATATATAAAATATAAATGACAATAAAATTTCACGAAGTGACATTATAATTTTTATATGGGAATTTATTGATTGTAAAAAATATAGTACTTGTCAATAATTTTGGATTTTATTGTAAATGATAACATTACCATATTTAGATAATTTTTTGATAAAAAAAATAATTTTTGGAATGAGAACAATGAAATTGTCATGTGGTGCATTTGTTCATAATTATCTATGATTGTAAAATTTCCAACTAAACATTAAAAATGTTATTTGTTTACAGAGTGTATTATTACATAATAATGACCCAATAGATTTGTAATATATTATATATGTGGAATTAAACACTAAATTAATTATTCATATTTAAAATAATGTTTTCTTGAAATAATTAAATTCAATTTATAATGCCTTCATGAATCCTCTAAAATCTATATTATATTTTATGCCTTTAAAAAGATTTATTTTAGATCATGGATCAGTTAAAATTCACAAAGGGTAATATTTGATTTATTTAAGACCATGTGAATATAAAATAAATAAAACCACTCTATATTGGAAGAAACCATGGGAGAAAATATTGTACGGATTTTGTTTTTGATTATTTTAATGTATATATTCCAAAACATATGTTTATGACATAATAATTAACCACAACCTCATTTCCTATATAAACGCACCCACACAACTATTACTCTTCACTAAATAAATTTTACAATGTACTTACTCTTCCTACACCTATTTATATTCCTAACTGTGTTCCCTGAATCTCGTATAAAGATCACCCCAATCATTTGGAATCACCCTATCATGGTAAAGGATCTTCATATCTATATTTTATTCCTGAACCTCAATTATGTTATGTATCTTAATTTCCATTATTATTCAATGGTTATATTTTCATACATACATATTACTTTACTTTTTTATATAATGGTTATTATAGGCCACATTCAAACACATTAATCCCTCCATTTAACCATTATTTACACCCATTATGCTGTTGAAATTTTCCTTGGATTTTTTGTACCACAACTGAGGGACTTTCACATTTATTTACAATTCAATGACCATTATTCTATTATTATTTCTGAGTGTGAATTTTATATTTTTTTAATTTCCATATAATGATATTTATAATTTTTTATTTAGTAATTCTTTAATATCCATTGTCCCTCTCATTATAGAATTTACATAAGTTGTTACTATTAAAAAATTTAGTAACAGATCCTCTCCATTCAATTTTCATTAATTTTTATTATGGTAGGTATTTTATTTACAATTATTAATATTGGTACATGTTTTTACTAGAAATTATTAATTGTAATCTTATGTTTAAAACCATAGAGAACCCCTTAAATCTCAAGAAAACAAGTTATGAATATTTAAGTTATATCATTATGCTATCAAAATATCCGTATGATATTTACATGCCAAATATTTTTATTGTGAATTCCATCAACATTTCCACTCATTTTTATTAACATTGACATTAATATAGTTATTTTTTTGTTTAATTACATGTTTTTATTATACATTCCACTATCATGGAATTATGTTTTAGGAAATATTATCCGATGTTAAATTTAAATGTGGAACACTAATACATTTGCCTGATATAAAAGAAATAGGTGTTATCAGATTTATATAGTGATCCTATGAAATAGGTAGTGTTTCAGTGACATGATATTCCATTAAAGGGATTAGGGAGGTAACCTAATCAATAAGAATATATTTTCTACATATATATATATATGATGTCTTGGAATTTATCTTCGAACAATGATTATGATTTTAGGTTTAATGTTTTTTCCACATTCCCATGTTTCTTTTATGTTTATATTTTATATCATGATTTGTTGTTCAAAATTATGATTCTCACCCGTCTACTATTACCATGATACTCTTAGTGGATCACATGTACTACTTTATCATCATGTTATGATTTCATTTTTACATACTAGGCATTATAGAACATCATTTATTATGTATTCCCCTATTATACTATGTATTATTATTATAATGATGTATTCATACTGAATTTTATAGATGTTTTAAATAATGTCATGGTATCTAAATTTTAAGATGTTTTTCAAATCAACAAACTCCTAAATTATAATTTACTAATAAATCAGCTGGGTTGTGTTATTTATAAACTTATATAATTAATCGTGAACTAATGTTTAATAATGTAAATATTACTTATATTATACTGGTATTTAGTTTATATGAGAATTGATAAAAATTCTAGATGAACATTGTGAAGTGATTCAAATAAATAGTAATTCAAGAAGTACTTTTATTACTATGAATATCATTTCACATTTATCATAGTGTTCATTACTTTCCCATTTTATTTCCGTCAATAATGTTTCATAACATTAATTTGGCATAACATCTGATCAATATTCCTATTTATGGGAAAAGACCAGTAAAATCAATTTCTATTAATTGAGTTATCCTAATATATTTGGTTTATACTCCCTAGTGGGATAATTTTTATGGAAATGTTCTCATAATAAACTTAAAAATGGTTTTCCAGGCATCAATACCCTTTTAGTTAGTTAAGATTGAAATTTGTGACCTATTCTAAGAGGGATGTTCTCAAAACCATGTCAATTGATTGGGAAATTATTTTTAATGATTATACCCCCAATGGGTGATTAGTAATGGGATACATGGAATTCCCACTCTCTTATTCATTAAGTATGGTGAAAATTGTCATTCTAAAATATACATGTGTTTTTTTAGTATTACATCATGTGTTTTGTGGTACATAATATATCATTATGTTTAAGATTCCAAAAAATTTATTGAAAAAAGATACATGATTGAGAATAACCAATGACCCTATTATTCAATTATCTATGTTAATGGGGTAGGGACATTAAATATATACCTTGAAACACTCACATTTGTAGCTAAAAAATTCCAAGAGCTCCATATGATATATTATTCCTTAATTTCCCAAATAGGAAATTATTTACGATTCATGGATGTTTTTTCATATTTTATTATTTTTTTCTTAGCTGGACTATGTTCTGTCCACACTTAAATTAAATCATGCTCATTATTTTTACGTTTCTCAATATTTTTGTCCAATTATAACTTGTATGGATATTTTTTTAAAAATAATATTTGATAATTATCATTGTTAATTGTGTTTATAGTATCCTTCAATATAGTTTCTATCTTAGTACCTAAAGTCATTGTTGTTTCATTTTTGTTCTAAAGTATGTATTCTTGTTTTGCCATCCACTCCATGGATTTATTATTAATAAATATAGACATTTCTCACATTCCTCATAGATATTTATCAACCATTTAGATTCCATTTTTTCATGTTTTTTCTATTTCATTTTATAGTAGGACTTACACCATTCCTATCGTTATATTACACTCTTGTATTAATTACATTTTATAATTTAGATATCTTACTTTAATCAAAATATTAATAGTCTATTTGTAATGATCTATAAAATATTCTATTCAGGTATATAATAAGTATGTAAAATTTTGTTTTAAATCTGTTTCGTATTTTTCTAGTGGATTATTTAATGATTTTTTCATTACATTGTTATTTTTTGATCCAATATATTCAATTTCTTTTATTATAAGGATATTCATAATCTTTAATTAGTACCACCTTCATATTCTATAGTATTCACGATCAATACTGTAACTAAATTATACATGAAATTATTGTTTCAGAACATTCTATAACTATAAAAACCTCTATTACAATTCATATAAAATTTATTATTACATTCAAATCCCTTTATTGTAAATAAATTTATCTTATTATATGAAAAAATTATAATATATCTACATAGATTATTAAATAAAGATTTCTCCCAATTATTTAAATTCTTATATGATTATCCTTAGAATAATATTTTGGGAATTTTATATCATCCATAAAAAACCATTAATAGAAAGAAAAAAACTTATAAACCTTTTTCACTTTTAATTTAGTGTGGTTTATATTGATTCTATAGGTTTCACACCATTTTTTGGAGTACATATCTTATTTTTAGAGTATATTTTCATGTTTTTATATAAATATATATAAATATATCAACCATTAAAAATTTGGTGGGATTATTGGCATTTAGCTCCGTAATTTTTTTTATATTTGGAATTTAAAACAAATTTTTTAGATATTTCTTCTGAAGTGATAATATATTAATCATGGTAGGTTATTACATTCTTTTATGATAATACGGTAAATGGATCAATGGTTGATATAATGATATTTTTTATTAAAAATAGACTATTTTCATAAGAAAGAGTTTTATTATATACACATGTGTTGGATCTTTTTATTTGATCAAATTTTTAATATTCATCATAACTATTTTTGAAATTTCTCATCTAACGAATCATATCAAGAAATTTCAGATATATAATTTACTATTAGATTTATGTGATTAAAAACTATGTTTAAAATTATTTCTCATCTTTCAAATTTGAATATTATGAATCTAAATTATTATAATAATTATTTGACAACATCCTTCATGATTTTCTCATTAATTTCATTTTATGAATCAATAATATTCACATAGACTATATTTTATTTTTCGGATACATTGATCCCTAATATATAGATATTATCCCAAAAAATCTTTATTAATTATTAAATATGATATGTAAATAACTCATGTAAAATGATGAAAAATTCACCCATATATTAAGCAATTTTGGTGGGATTTTTTCGTTTTTTAAACATTTTAAGCAATACAACATCCATTATATAAATTTCCTTAAAAAATGATTTAAATACATGAAATTATAATTATAATTTTTTCTAAATTTATTTATCTTGTTCTAACAGCTATGTTTTTTAATCAATTTAATATTTTTTGAACTGATATATATATATATTCATATATACATTTACGTTACTGTAATAGTATGAACACTCTTCAAGTATTATCTATCCTTATAGAAGTGTTATTCAATAGAATTAATGTATCCACACTTATCATATAAATATCTTTTTTATAAAATATGATAAATAATAATATATATTTAAAAACATAAAAACTGATATTTAACATCAACTAATAAATGTATAATGTATTGTCTATTTTCATGTCCACCTCAACATTTCTTCCTCCCTATTATTCCATCATTCTAGATTTTTTTATGAAACCTATACATTTATATCAATAAGAATTTAAATATAATGATATATCTGAGGATCTACCAATAGGTATTCAAAATTTTCACTTTATGAATTCTAATTAAAATGAAATCATTATAATTTGTATATACAAATATAGGGATCGTATTTAGATTCTATACCAATTGATGTAATAGAGAATTCATCGAAGTACAGTGGGATGGGGGTTAATTATTGTACACCTCTTTTTATGTATTTCTAATTACTATTACAAATTTTTCTCCACATTATTATTTGAATTTATCATTAGAGTTATGAAAATTGGATCTATTTATATTTTAAATCACACAAAATACAATATATAATGTAAATTATAATGTATGATAAACACATAGTTTTTTATACAAGGATTGGAACCAAATACGGGAACCATATTATTTATATATTGGATTATTGTCTCGAGCCAAATATTTATCACACTATAATAAAATTGGTTATAATTCGTATAATCATGATCCCATGGAGCATATTATAATAATACCACAACATATTATATAAAATGAATCATGCAACATTAAAAACATCTAAATGGAATTCTATGAATCTAACTAGATTCAAATATTCTCCCTATCAGCTGCATATCATTTCTCAAACATCTTATAGATGATAAAAGGCTCTTTTGAGATAATTTTACAAGGAATAATATGTTCTGGTTCCAAAATAAATCAATAAATGCCTCTAGATGATAAAATAAATTATATGAAGCATGGTCTATATATATAGTTTTCTGATAAATAATAATTTTTATTGTGGTATCTTATCCTTTCTTAACTCGTACTTTAATGATGTTGATGAAAAAAATAACAATAAACAATACATTATTCATGTCATCCATTATCTAGTCTTATTTTCATCCTTCTTTTTTAATATTATGTCTTATTTATTAAAAGGATTCACATGTATTCTTATTTTTCTAATTCTTTGACTGAAAGGATTTAATCAACAGAATCATGTTGAATTATTCTTCATTATAATCTTATCCATAGAAAAAAATGAATTCATTCTCTTTATTCTAGTATTACTTTTTCTTCTCCTTACATGGTATTAATAAATATCATACCTGATATATTCCTTTATCCCATTCACCCAATATATTCAAACATAATGCGATATAATTTATATATTTATTAAATAGAAAATACCCCAGTCCTTTTTTGTTCCTTATTTTCCACTAATATTACTCAATTTATTCAAATGTGTTTGTCCAAATGGTCATAGAGTATTCCATTTTCAATTAACCACTACTATATACTAATTTTATATGAATTGCCTTTTCTAATTTAATTATCAATTTCTACCTTCCCAAAAACTATTTATTTTAACTCATATAAATAGATCAATAGTAATTTTTTTTATAATATTTCTAAAACTTTTCATAATAAATCAATTTTCATTATTAAATGATAATCATGCACTAATAAAATGTCATATCATGTATCATATTCTTAGGTCATAAGGGTAATTGTTTATATATAATGATAAGTGGATCAATTATTTCTCCTCATATATTTTTCATTATCTGATCATGTTATCCAAGATCTAAATATCACAGTCTATTTATTTATCAAGACCCACAATCATTTTTATTTTATTTTGATAGCTGGTGTATTGTTAAAAAATCACCAAATTTGTTATACCATCGTATATGTTTTCATAGAATGCACTCGATCATAAAATGTTTCACCAGTTTTTTTCAAATTATAAAATATTACAAAATATATATAACAACATACATATTAGTAATGAAAATGAAAAACATCATACATGCATAATAAGATTAACCTACATAAATTATTTTAAATCTCAACAAAAAAAATTAGTTATCAACAATTTGATAACCATTTTTTTATAAAAATCCTTTAATACATAACTTTTATTTATTTTCAATATCTGAATAAAATGATGCATACTAATCATAATGTTATGTGTATTATAATATGAAATTTCACATAAAATAATTCTATCATCCTTTTTTGTAACTAAAATATTATGTTTTTATTTATGATACATTAATTTGAGTATTTTGTTTTACAATGACCAAGAAGAATATTATATAACATGAATTTTTTTACATATAATGAATTTATTTGAATTTTATAACTCAAATAATATAAAAATATTACATATTCCTTTTCCTAGTCTAATTATAATAATTGGTTAAAAATATATTACATATCAGACAATTTATTTTGTATCATCAAACAGTCTTATATATAATTAGGATTTGGTATATTTTATTATAATCCACCAATAAAAAACATTGAATATATATATTGGAAGACACTATATATCATATGAAAACATTTTCTAATCACTCCAATTACCCAAAGGGAATCGTCAATTTGTTCGAAACAACATTAAAATGACTCAATAATCATTGATAAACTATCAAATACACTAATAATATATTGCTCCCTTTACACGGTATTTTATTATATTATGAACTATTTATTGAAACATTCATTGAATCATTATATCCATTAAATTTATGTATCAAATATAACTCCTAAAACCAAAATCATTGTTTAACTATTAATCATATCTTGAAACCATAAATCTCATCACACCCGGGATGGGTTCTCCAAATATTAGTAAAATATTTCTAACATTTATAAGATCACTTTAGGAGTTTCAGTCCACCAACTACTAAATATCATTACCAAACTATTCTTTTAATTTCAATCATCAGGTACCATTTTATACTGATTCATTACAAATTAACTCAATAATCTTCTTTTGTATATGATTCTCTATAACAAAAACAATTCACATTCATTAAACCATAATTTATTGAAATTGTCTTCATATTTATTATTTGGATATTAATTGATAACCCATGTCCAATAAACATTGAAATTACATTATTAAACTAAATTATCATAATGTTGAAGATCTCATTTATTAATCCATTTGGTTCAATAATTGATGATAAATCATGATAATCTTTATCCCCACACATGATAATGTGTTGAAGCTCAACCCCATCATGCTTGATATTATTATTTCAAAGGGTTTATCAGAATAATATAAAACTATAATAGATTGTGCACTATTATATTGTTCTATTATTAATAAAAACTATATTTATTATAATTAATGGGATGAATATTTTTTATGAGAACAATGATTGAGTGGGAGAACATCCTAGTCACATGGCATGAAATTCATAGTCACTAAGTGTCATGAACCATCCATTTGGGGAACGTGTCACGACACCCCAATGCCACCTCCATAGGCATGGGGCATGTAACAACCAAAGATTAGGCATTTTACAGACATGGGATGATTTTCCGGGGTACTTGGACACACACACACACACACACAGACTTATCTCCAGACCATAGATAAGGATATATAAAAACAAATAAGGAAACGATTATGGCATATAACTAAACCCAACAAACAGAGCACAATCGAATTTAATGTGTGGAAATTAAACCGGGTCAGAATTGAAGTCCTCAAAAAGAAAGAGTTTTCAAACTACATGGTCCAATATGTAAACAGAAATGTAGATATTGGGGAAGCTGCTCGTAGATGTAGGAACACCTCGGCCTGAAAGGGATTCAGAAAGATAAGTTCAGTCTTAGTTCACCCTAGACTCCATCAAAATGTCACTCGTCTTCAGAAGATAAGACACTTGTGAGAAAAGCCTGTGAATGGGAGTGTTTAACAATACTCAATAGACAGACTCGAAAAAAACAAATCATTACACATGTAATGGCATAGAAATCTCTACCCAATATACATTTAAATAAAAGATAACAGAAGAAACACATCCAAATACACTCAAAACCCTGACCTGTATTCTTGAGGTAATTCACAATGACCATATTACTATTATAGAGATTCAGTTTGAAGATTCCACAAAGAAATCATCCAAGTGAACTCACTCCCTGAGCCTAGAAGCCTAGATGAAATACATTCATGAAGTTATATTTTATCAAAAAAATCCACTAGAGTGATAGATGCACAAATATATCTGAACAGAGAATAATTTCACTCATTCTGAGAGAACGCACTCTCGAGTGGGGAAAGATCACGACACACATATGAGGATCACTTCCAGGGACATGGAGGATACCACGACTCATCTTGATTAAACATTTATGTAGAGGATTAGTGTCTCGTTTGATGGGTAACATCAATAACAAACTCTACCTTGGATCAAAAATGAGTAGAGGATCTCACTCTAGGCCTCTCGGAGGGATTTTGACTCTATCCTAAATGTCCTTCTAAAGGCATAATACCCCTATGAATGGAAACGATACCTGACCTTTAGTGGAACCAGAAAAGCGGGCACTAACCCAAGTGAAACCTATCAACGGAATTGTGGAAAAGAAGATCAATCCAGGTAAAATAGTATATAAGGCATATAGAATTGTCACATAATCTATCTTATGACACCGGTTACTAAACATGTATAATGGCCCAGGTTGAAGTTAATGCCGTGTAGAAGAGGGTATACATGGTGTGGAAGAGAGGGACACTCTGTGTTTCATAATCTAGGGAATATTTGTGTATGATGGCCATTTTCATGTACATGTATTCAATCCGTGTATACCAATATGTGTTCCGGTGCATGGGGTCACACATATAACCATCTAGGGTTCACTGTGTGGTGGAGTACATGTCATATACTCCACCCTATGTTCATTTTTCATCTAAGATACATGCAGAGCCCTATGTAAAGACCCACATATGGTGTGAAAATTTTCACACGTCTTTTATTCACTTGCTACATCACAAAACCCTATTAACCACTAAGTTGTCCCCACACAACGTGTACATCGAGATACACACCGTGTGTATCATGATATTATAGAATCATTTTTCTTTGTCTCCCACCTCGGGTGCTCCTCTAATGATTGATCTGTACATATGATCATCATGATACTCTATGTCTGAGGTATCCTAGACATCCCATAGTCATTTCATTTATTTTGAACCTTCGATCTTCCCCAAAAATGAGTCTTGATCAATCTACATGATGAACTCTCATATAACACTTGAAGAATGATCCTCCCTGATCCGAGACAATTCTTCATCGTCCATTGTTTTTGCACCTCCAATAGGTCATCGCAATGACGGACTTCTAGTTTGGTATCATTGCATTTCATAATGTATTTGCAATAATCTATTGTCTATTTCCCCATGGTGAATGCAAATAATGCGAGGCAAAGTGGGAAAAAAATTCAATATTTAAATAAAGGATTGAAACTCCTCTATTGTCTATCACAACATCTATCCACTCCCTTTAGATATTTTAATAGGTCAAATAAAAAAATATTATTATAATAATTATGAATTAATTCCCAAAATCAAAATCCATAAAAGAAATGAAAATAATCGAAATCCTGAAAGAACGCACGATCCACATATTAGCTTGTCTGTGGGTTCCTCTACGTTCATCATTTAATCAAAAAATAGGGAAAAAATTGAAATAACAATCCCTTACGTTGATTCTGTTGAATAAGGATCATCACAAAATGTTCGTTGGTAGGTTCCCTCAAATCTGAGGTGTATCGATCAATCACTCTGTCATTTTTGGCCAATGGGGTATCCTCTAATGGACAAATGGTAGTTGAAAAATTTACATTGTTCTAAGGCTATCCATGTAGATTAACCATAATCATATATTTATTGTGGAATATTATTTCATTGTGTTTTTAAAACATATGAAATAAAATAAATTATTAATTTATTTCATTTCCTTTAAAACATCCAAAATCTATCTTTTAGAGTCAACATGAACTATTTGAAGTTAGGAACCAGCTAATGTAAAGTCTCTACTATGCATATAACAGTTCCCTTAGATTAGTTACCCAAGAATCCATTAATATGTTATTACCCTTTTTCTTCTCACACACGCTTTTTAAAAGATTAAATTATTTTAAACATCTATTCCAAGCCCCACGGGCCTCAGAATCACATGACCTCTCAAAGAATAATCTTATAACAATTCCATATAATAATTAAAAAATAATACATATAAAATAAAATACATTACATTACACCCACATTAAGTATTTTACGTCCCTATAAATCAAAAACAGAAGGCTACTCAAATAGATGTGGGGAATGTGCACAAATTTCAGCCACCTACTCCCACAAGATCTCCAGAAAATTATCTTGCATCCACTGGCAACACACCAATAGAATTGCTCACCCATGAATTTTCCCCTCAAGAATATCCTCGATCTCTACTGGCTACTTTTTGAAGGTCTCTCCATCCTCGATGTCTTTCTTGCCCAAAATGATGACATGTGATGGGTCATTCATATACCTCCTCAGCTACAACATGTGGAATACATCATGTAACCTTTGCATCTAAAGTGGTAGGTCTAGGTGATATTACACCTATCTAAATTTTCGAAGTATCTTAAAATAGATGATGGTCCTCTGAGACAACCTGCTTCCCCATCGAAATCCTAGAATCCTTCATTGTGGTGAGATCTGAAAGAAGTCATGGTATCCCTCATCAAACTCCAATGATATATGATGTCATTCAGTAGAAGAATTCTGCTATATCTGTGTAGTCCTCAACTGATCGTGGATGATCTATGCCATCTCGATGGTAGATCTCACACACTCTAGACCCATGACGTCTATGTCTCCAGATTCTGTCCAGCAAAGCGGTGCCAAGAAGTGTCGCACATATAATGACTCAAATTGTGCGAAAACCATTGTGGATTGGTAGTTGTTGTATTATGTGAACTCCATCAGTGGTAGGTGGTCCTCCCAATTTCGACCAAATTCAATGATAAATTCCCGTAACATATCCTCCATAACATGAATAGTTCTCTCAGTATGACCATATGTCTGGAGACAAAATGCTATGATCAAGAATAATGGAGTCGCAACTACCTCATACAATCCCCTCAATAACCATGACCTTAAATGAACATCATGTTCTGAGACTATCGACCACGGTAATCCATGAAGCCAAACTATCTCCTGCACTTAGAGGTGTCCCATTCTCTCTACGAGTCTCTACTCCCTAATATCTCGGATGTGGGCCGACTTGGTGAGTTAGTTAATAAACAATCAGATGGAATAGTGTACCATAGATGTCTATGGTATGCCCCTCATGAAGTTCATTGACATTTTATCCCACTTTAACTCTGGCACATCTAGTGGGGATATAACGCAACTAGATCACGGTGCTCAGATTTCACCTACTAGCACATATGGCATTGCAAAACAAACTCTACTACTTTATTCTTTATACATGTCCACCAGAACTGACTCTAGATGCACTAGTACATTTTTCTACTCCAAGATGTACCTTCATGGGATATGTGTTAAAATCCATCATAACCACCTCCCACAACTCCAACAGAAAAATATTCTGCCCTCTGAAAAGTACAACATTCTCCTCACATAGCTAATATCCATGACGAGTGTGTCCTATGGATATCTAAGCACATAAAGTACCACAATCAACATACCAATGTTGTGCCTCTTTGACTCAAAATAAGTTTGGAGGGGTGACAACCATAGACTGGAGAAAAGATGAATCTTCACCATACATGCCAGATAAGTATAGAAAAACCAACAGCTCTGATGCATCGCTTAATAGCAGCAAACTCATTCCCTTTCTAAGAGTATCCACCACAATGTTCCCTTTTCTAGGAGTATATAATATCTCAAAGCCATAATCGTAGAGAATCTAAAGACTACACCTTTATCTAATATTCAGATAATTTAGTGAGAATTTTTACTTGAGGAACATGTGGTCAGAGTAAATGATAAATCGTTTACCCATCAGGTAGTGTCACATCATCTTCAATTCGAAAACTACCGCTTCAAACTCATGATCTTGGGTCATGTAGTCATTCTCTTGTGGAATTAGATAAATTAAATAGTACGCAATCATTTCCCACCTCTAGCTCAGGACACAACCAAGCCTGGTTCCCAATGCATCATAATAAACTACATACTTGACACCCACTACTAGAAATTACAACATCTGTTTTGTTGTCTAACTCTACCTCAACTGCTATAATGTCTACTAGAACTTTCCTTCCTTACAAAAAGAAACCCCTTACGGGTTTAGAATTTCATCGGTTCTTATATCTATGTGGAATTATGTGTACATCTCAGGTAGTATCCGACCAACACAAGGATGCCTCACACCTCTAACACACTCTAGGGTAGCTCCCATACTAACACCTCCTCAACCTTGGCTGGGTCCACTGATACTCCATATAATAAGAAAACAAATCATAGAAATTGGACCTCTTGTATCCATAATAAGCACTTCGAGAGCTTCCCATTATTCATGTGCCCTCAGTTTATATCTAGAAACATCTGTTGGTGTCTCATGTGATCCACCTGTGATGCCAAGTACAAAATGATGTCATCGATTAAGACATCTACAAAACGGTCTATGTACGATAAGAAGATCTATTTCATAAGTCCCATGAACCCTATGGGGGGGGGGGTTGGTTCCTCTAAAATGCATCACCATGTACTCATATTGACTATAACAGCATTTGAAATCCATCTTTGGTATATCTCATCTTATACATGAAAATGGTGTTAACCTAATCGATGGGGAATATTTCAGAACCATTTTTACCTTCTCAGCTAATCGAAGAGCTCATCGGCCCTCAGTAGTGGATACATTTTTTTCACTATTTCCTGATTTAGTACTAGATAATATATGCACTACATTAAATTACTATCTTCCTTTTTGTAAAAGAGAACTAGGGCCACCCAGGGAGAAACTATGGGTCTTATAAAGCCCTTACTCTAAAAACACTAAAACTTCACCAACAACATGTGAATCTCTATAGGGGCCATCTGATATAATGATGAGGATATCAGTGTCGTCCTGGGGTGAGAGTCGATTCAGAATTAAATATCTATCTAGAGAGGTAATATTGGAACATATTCTAGAAAGACATCCTTGTACTCTTCCACTACTATTATGTACTAAAAGCTCTTAACATCTGCTTCTCTGAGGGTAATGTCAAAAAATTCAAGAGTGATTGAATGCATCCTTATATAAATTAGCCCATTTTATGATTCTTGGGTTTCTTTTTCACCATCAAGGGAAATAATCATTCCATCACTATAGACACACCACAAACTTCTCCTAAAACATTCAATCTGGGCATGGACCTTGGATAGCCAGTCCATACTAAATATGATTTCATAACGCCTCGACGCTGCCACCAAGAGTTTCCAACTGAATCTATTGCCTCCAAGGGAATGATAACACTATATGAAAAGATGTGTGATCATTGAGTCTCCTCTCATTTATGTCTCTATGAATAAGGGTCAAGTCAAAGGATCTACCAAAATTTCAAGGTTTTGAACAAGACATGTGGTGATGAATGAATGACCAGAACCTGTTTCTATATGTATGGAATCTATAGTTTAAAATACATAGATTGTCCCTTGAATCATCTCTGGAGTCCCTAGGTCATATGCCTCGACCATATGCAGTTATCCCTTCCCCTATCTCCTTACCACCAAACCCTATTGCGGACTTCTTGGGGGTGTTGTTGGAAGTAGATCTATGTGTATGCCACAACCTATAGTTCTCACTTCTCCTCTACCATGTCAGACACAAGGCGGGTCTACCTGATCCACTGCATGCCTCTGCCTCAGTGTTCTATCCACTAACTCCTTGTTAGTAGCTCTATAAATTTTATTGAATCTAGCGATATGTCCTCTACCATTCCACGAGTACATTAACATATACCTAGGTGGATTGGATTAATCCTTAGAGACCTGGTCCACAAATACCATGTATTGGGTCCCCTCGTACTGTCTCCCACACCCCAATCCACGTGCTTGAGGTCTACTCTCAACTTTTAAGGCCTCTATACCTCTCAGCCTGCTGCAGACTTCCACTGGATGAATTTGATCCTCCAAAATTCTCTTGACAACCTAAGCTCACTCGACCACTCCTACATATGTCGAAATTAAAAGATATACTATAATAGATCAGATGTCCCATTTGTAGACCATGATTGAAGGTCCGAGCTCTGAAGTATAAATACCTGACCATATTTATCAAGTTCCTAGTAATGTTGGTGAACCTATATAAATAGTAATCCACTATTAAAATACCATCCTAAAGCTATATAAGCTTCTAGATACACCCTTATCTCATTGTAACCATAGATAAATCCTCTCTAAAAAGTCCCTCAAACTCCATCAATTAATGAGTATCCTCTTCACGAGTTTGGGTGGTCAAATGCCACCATAATTCTGCCAAACCCTAAATAAAGCTTGCTCCTTGGATCACCATTTAGTCTGTGAGTGTCCTCACTAGATAGAAAACAAGGGTCACTACCTCAAGCCTGTCCTCAATCGCCTGAGGGTCAGCCTCACTTCGGATCTTGAGTGGTATCTATCTATGAAAGTCATGTAGTGTGCTCATCCTACGCCCCATGTCTATTGGTATTGCAGCTACAATATTCCACTCCACTAGTTTCAGTTTAGTAGGTGAACCACCTAGAGGTAATGCCTAGAAATATGGTCCCTAAATTGATGCCTCATCACTGAGGTGTTCATCCCCATGATCGAGTTGCTCAATCCTAGCGGGTCTGCTTTATAAATGCATTTTGTAAGGACTGAAGATGTAACATGGTCATGTAGTATATATGGATAGTTGTCACATAGTAAATTGAAAGATACCCATTCCTATATAATTCATGTATGCTTCTTTTGTGTTCCATACAACTCATGTTTTTATGCACTTATTTGAAAATTATGTTATCAGAGTCCTTGTGTATGGATACACCAGTCAACCGCACCAATACTGGGGTCCCTGGCATAAAATCCAATCTCGAAACACATAAAACAATTTCCCAAAACCAATTTCATAGATTCTTGGTCCTCTGTTATAAATGACCACCTCTTATACTACTCTATCACGACCATCCCAATGGGGCTCCTACCATGACTCCCCCAGCCTACATTGTATAGGCAGGGGGTGGTGACTAGCAATGAGTAGGCATATTAAGGAAATGGGTTGCATTTATAGGTACCTATATACACCCACATATCTCCAAGCCCACAAAAAAATAAAATTCCAAAACCACTAATGAAAAAAATGCCTTCACACAACTAAACCCAACTAATAGAGGAAAATGAATTATAAAGTGTGGAATGTAAACTGGGATAGAATAGAAGCCCTCCAAAAGAGAAATTCTAAAAAATAAAAGGTCTGAACTATAGGGAAGAATATATATATAATGCGAATACTGCTCATAGCTATAGGAAATACAAGGTCTGCAAGGAACATAGAAATCATGGTCTAGTCTTGGTCTGCCCTGGACTCCATCGAAAGGCCTCTCATCTGCCCAAGCCACGACATGTGTGGGAAATGTCCATGCATTGGTGAGTATAATAATACTCAGTAGAGGACCCTGAAACTAAAAAGAAATAAAATGTATGGGTACAGTCATCACTACACAATATGCATCTAGATAAAAAATAATAATACAAACACATCCAGATATACTCGAAACACAGACCCACAGTCGAGAGGTATGTCACAATGACCACCTACCTATTCAAGGGGTTTATTTCAAGGATTCCTCCTTCTACTTGTCTGGGAGAACTCAATCCATGAGTCTTATAGTATTGATGATCCCCATTTGAGAAGTACTATTTTTTGGAAAAAACCAAGAGAGAGAATGATGCATTGATAGATTTGAAGAGAGAGAAATTACTCTATTTCCAGGAGAACACACTATTGAGTGGGAAAGGATCACGATACACCTATAAGAATCACTGATAGGGCGTTGTAAGAGACCACGAATCATTCAAAATCACATGTAAAATAGAGGATGAACGCCCCATAGGATTGGTTATGTCGATACCTAACTCCACCTAGGTTTATGAATGGATATAGGATCTCGATCCAAGTCTTATATAGGGATTCCGACTCTATCTAGAATGTCATGATAACTGGATCATACTCCAGTGAATGGAAACTATACCCGACATTCAGGGAAATGATCAGAGGCGGCACTAACACAAGTGAAACCTATCCAAGGAATGGTGTAAAAGATGCTTAATCATTGTACAAAAAGGTACATGATGTGTAGAAATGTCACAAACAGTGTCTTATGACCCCAGGTACTTACTATGTACAATAGCCTTTGTCGAAGAGCATTTTCTATAGAATAGGGTACACACAACATGTAGGAGAGTGAGACATCATGTTCCTTTATCTAGGGAAGACCCTATGTACGATGTCCATGTTCCTGTACATGACCCCAATTATTGTATTCCAATACGTGTACTGGTACATGAGGTAATATGTGTAACCATCTTTGTCTGGATGTGTGGTAGTTTTCAGGTAGTGTACGACACCCCGTGCCTATTTATCTCCTCAGATATATGCGAAACCTCGAGTAAATTCCAAAACTCCATGTGAAAATTTTCACATGCAATGTTTAATCTTTCTTCATTGTGGAACCATTCCCTCTACTAAACCATCCAAACATGCTATGTTCCTCGGGATACACATCATGTGTATCCTGATTTTCCAGAAGAGTTATTCTTTTTCACCGTGCATCGGTTGGCCCTCCTATCATCTATCCGACCCTCCGATTTTTGCAATAATAAATGTTTGAGGTCGTCCTAACATCTAATAACCATTTTCGGTGGTTTGGGGCATTTAACTGGCCCCAAAAACAAGTCTTGATCCTTCCACATAAAGAATGCTTGAAAAATGCATGAAGAACAATCCTCATCAATACAAGATGATTCGTCATCTGGAAACATCGTCGTACCTACACTATGTCTCTGCCGGGTACAATCTGTGGTGTGGAATTTCTTTATTGTGAAATGGATTCACAATAATCCTTGTTCTGTATCACCCCAAAATATGTGAAGAACACAGGGCAATGTTGGAAGAAATTTAATAAAAAAATTAAGGAACAAACATCCACTGTTGTTCATCACAACATATATCTTCACCCATTAGTAGGTTCAATATGGATAATAGAAAAAAACTATTCTAATAATTATGAAATTATTAAATGAATACAAATCTCCAATGGGAATGAAAACAAACACCCTTTTGTAAGAACACATGATCTGCATATCAGAAAGTTTTTTAGTTGGTCTGCATTCGTCATTTAATACGAGAATAGGGAAAAATTGAAATAACAAACCCCATCCTTGATTCTGATGAATTATGATCGTCACGTTGTGTTCTTTTTCAAGGCCCCTTGAATCTGACGTGTGCCGATCGATCGCTCTGTCATCATCCGCCAATGGGGTATCTCATAATTATCTAATGGTAGTCATCAAATTCATTATGTTATATAGAAAACCCTGTGTATTTTCCATAAGCATATATTTATATAAGAAAAATTAGGTCTTTACATCGTTTAAAGGATTAAAATAACAGAAATTATTAATTTATTTCATTTTCTTTAAAACATCCAAAAAATAAATTTTGGAGTAGACCGATGATATTTAATATTAGTTCCCACAAAAGGTAATGTCACTTCTTTGAATTCAATGGTGCCCTCATATTTTTTATCCTAGAACCGATTTACATTTTATTCCAAGTTTTTATGATAAACGCGTGTGCACACTATTTATAAGATTAAATTATTTCAAAATTTTAATCTAGGAACCCCAGGCCTCATAATCACATGTCCTCATAAAGCCTGGTCTCGTAATAGTTCCTTATAATATTTAAATAACAATACAAGGAAAATCTAAGACATTACACTAAGAGATTGAATCTGATAAAAAGAAATACATTATCTAGTAGTGTGGTATCAATAACATTTTAAATTTTATAATTCAATGATTTGATGATTCCTTTGATAATTTTTGTTTTATTGATAATAGATGAAATGAGTAAATATAGATTATTATAGTTGATAACAATTTCAAAGTTGTATATTGACGTGACCTAGTTTATTTTTAGATATTAATATTTTTTTTTAAAGTTGATGATAATCTAAGAAATTCATTAAGGCTGAATATGAATAATTATTTAACAGGTTTGAAATGATTGACAAATAATTTATATGTATTGACATGCTAATGAAATACTTGGGTATTTATCTTTGTTAATATTTCAAAAAAAAAGACAAATTATTAGCATATAAGAAGTCAATATTGTTCGATAAAAGATATCATTCTTTTATATGACAAAATAATTCTCGGTTAGAATGTCATTTAATTTTCCTCATGTTGTGAAACATCTCACTGAAGTGAAATATGAAAATTACTTAGCCTAAATCATATTGTAGTATTTTACCGAAGATATAAGATTTTATGATAAATATAAAATCATCCAATTTAGACGTCAATATAATTTTTGAAATTTTATATCCTTAATGTATAAAAATTTAATAATACTTATAACATTTCATCTATTAGTATTGTGAACACTAGAAATCCATCATACTGAATAAGATATTTTCTTTTTCAATATCTTCTATTAACATTTACGAATATATAAAATATTCTATATATATCTTATGTTAAACATAAAAAAAATTAATAAATCAACCCAATAAATTATATATCCACATTCATGTTCAATTATAAGCGTTATGTAATTGGAAAATCATATGTATTCCTTTCAATTCTCTAATTAGATTGAATCCCCAATAAATATCTGCTATAACATCAAACATATATATATATATACACCATTCCTTTTTCAAATGCCATGTTCATATTAAATATATTCTAATAATGTTATGATATAATAATTCATAGTATAATAATTATATAATATCCTTTATTAAATGATAAGAGTCTTGAAAGAACGTCCTAGAATTAGAAATTACATCATAATTATACCATCTCTTGGTGAAAATAAATATCTGGTCAATGGAATTACATGTTATCCCACTCCATCCATTATCTCATTAAAATATTATAGTACATATTCATAACATTTAACACAAAATTAAAGAATTTATTTTCAAATTATTTAATGAACTAAATAATATACACCAAAATCATTAATTCCAACCCTTTCAAAAATGATAATAATGTGGACAACATAGAGAAAGATAAGAAAATGTTTATATAGAATTATATTCCAATGTGTTATATTCTCCTTAATAACTATAAATTATCTTATATATTAAAATTTTATTTTATTTAATTTATTAATATAATTACATGATTTTTGAATAATTAATGTTTTGAAAAATTATATAATTACTACATACTCATTCAGTCGTTACTAAAAGTATATCATAGGGGAAATTTTATTACTTATATTAATGTGGTTATAATGTTTACAAAATGATTGAATATGAAAACATAAATAATTGTAATATGTTTCAATATGGATTAATTTAAAATGATTTCACAATTCTACAAGGGTAATATGCAAGTATATATTCACTAATAAATTTATTTCATATGATTATTCAGTAACCACTAAAATGACATGTTTACATACTTCTTATAAACCATCAACATAAGTACGATTAAATGACCATGATAATACAAGAATTCATAAGACATATTGACAACACCATTTAAAAATTTATGTAGGTGATGAACCAATGGTCAACAGGTAAGGTCATGAACTGTGAAACTGAAGCATGTACAACGAAGTGAAAGAGATAACATATAAATTTTAATTTTAACTATAATAAATATTTTTTTCATAATAATTTAATATAAATGAAATTTATTAAGTTAAATAAATATTTTTTTCACTATTATATGGAGGAATACTAAATATAACTTTTTATTCAAATATTTATAGTGTATATGTCAATGAATAATTATGGGATAGGATTTTCAATTAATTTAAGTGTCTGAAATTAAAAAACGTGGGTTTTAGAGGCATTTATGGATTCAAGAGGATGTTTGTAACACCCCAAGCTTCGACGGTACGCTTCTCTTTGAATAATGCAATAGTGTGTGTTGTACGCAACATCGAGTTATAACACACCACAACCAATCAAACTAGCCGTTATAAATAGTAATACCTACTTTTTAAAATTTTAGAAATTTTATCTCTCAAAATGGACTTCATTTTTGGATTTGGAGTATTGAATTTATCTTAAGGAGAAATTTTGGTAGTTTTCGGATAATATTAATATTTTCATGAATAGTGAAAATTACTAAATTTTAATTAAAAACAACTTTTTTAATCTAAATAATTAGTAGTGATAAATTATGAATTTGAGTGGTTTTAAAGTATATTTAGAATATATTTTAACAATTTCATACAATTTTGGTCATTGTACATAATTTCACAATTATACCGGACATAAACAAATATCAGTCTTTTGATAGTTATTATATCTTAAAAACACGCTTTTTGTTTTGACAGCGGGAATTAATTTTAAATTAATTTCTTCCACTTCTGTGTTTTGAATTTGGAAAAATGGATTCTATATTTGGAATCAGGATGTCCAAATTGTGTAATTACATAACCTTAATTTTTAGACATTTTGAATAATAACTTCGGTAAATATTTTATTTACCATGGTTAAAGGGTAAATCCGGTAAATAAGGGTTAAAAATAATATTATAATAATACTAAATTACCCTAAAATGTGTCCTAAACATATTTCTGGATACATGTCCGACCATGGAAATCATTAGGTCGATTTTGGGACCCCATGGAGCCACTTGTAGGTGATAGGGACACTTTAGTTTAATTAAGTTAAAATAAATACAAAAATGACAAAAGCATATATCTTTTAAAAAACAATTTTTACATAAGGTTATATATGTTGGATTTTCAACTATAAATACTAATTAGAAATCTATAAATATTTACTAAATAATGGTATTTTATTTACAATTTTTATACATTATATAATTTAATTTATATATGACAAAATGGTGATGTAGTAATTACCTAATTATGGAAAAATTAGAAAAATTGATATTATAAATTCCCAAATAAATGTAATTTTAGACTGTTTATAAATACCAATAATTTTATAGGATAATATGACATGTTAGGAGTGATTTAAATAACTTAGTTATAAGTAATAATTCTGTTATATGTTTTACAAAAATCAATTATTGAATAGTCTCAAAATTGACATAAAAGAGTTTTTAAAACAAATATTATATTATTAATTGATATTAAATTCCTAAAAATTTAAGGTTAGGTCAGGAGACTTATATAATGATTTTTTTATAATTAATGGACCACTTGGGGGTCTCTTGGATTTATATAGTAAGTTTATTACCCATATAATATAAAAATATAAAGAGACATTGTAAAAGTGAAACTAATTAACTAAGAGTTAATACTTAAAGACAAGGTTAATATAGTTACCCAAACCTATCTAAATAATATTAGTTGAGTGGTTTGCGACCTAACCCCACCTTAACCTTTAAATAATCCACTTTAGAGCCATTTGTAACCCAATATGAATTTATTATAAAATAATATTTCTAGCTTTTCCAAAGGTGCCCCTCACCCCTCTTATAAAAGGGCACTCCCACTTCTCATTAATTCACACCGTCAAAGCCATTTGGTTCGGCCAAAATCTGCCCAAATACTCTCTCAACATCCCTCAATTCATCCTAGAGGCCTTCCTTTCGTCATAAATCCATCCTAAGGAGCCCTTTTGATCAAATAAAAATGAAGAACCCGAAGAAGAGGTAATGATTTCACCACCCTTTTTCAAGTTCCTTTCTTCTTCCACTACTTCTTTCCTTATTATTACTAGTCTAAAATAATAACTCCAGTATCTTATATATACTGTGATGTTATTATAAATATGGTACAACTATATTAATTATTTTATCCATCCTTTGAATTACATGTCACTATACGTGCGTACATACGGCTTACCGTCTCCACGTCGTGGTGTAATTGTTATTCATTAAATTATTATTTGGATGGGTATAATAATGATGTGTAATTCATGTAAATAAAAAATATAACATGATTATGATTCTTTATATATGATATACAATCCAATTATATATTATTTAAATATCAAAATAATGATATTGTCACTCGTGCGTACGTACAGACTACCGTCTCCATGAACGCGATAAGATTCATTCTCCATCGTATCCATTCTAGTATAATTATCATTTGACGATTTAAAAAAATTAAGGACCTGATATCATTCTAGATATGAATAAGATACAGCCTATCCAAAATAAACAATGCTTATTTACCAAAACATATAAAAGAAAATGAGTAATTTAACACCCGAAACATCGATAATTCTATGATATTATTAACAAAGCAATGTTAAAAGATCATATATGATATCATATTAGTGTATATGATTCTTGAATAATTTAATAAAAATGATTTCACAATTATACAGGAGGTTAACCTACCCAATCCAAGAAAAAGTACAAGGTAAGGGTTTATTTCTAAATCTCTTCATTATCCGAGGTAGTTTATATGTAATAATCTACTGGGATCTCTTTATCATCCACATCCATGTTTCTTAAAAATGTATTTCCAAACATTTTTACTATTTACATGAATATGATTTAAAGTCATTTATACCCTTGTTTGACTTTTTATAAGAGTTTTATAATGGAATATTTCCGTCGTTTTCCAAACAAGGGGTTTTTAACATTTTCGACAGAATTAAGGTAAGAATGTTTTTTTAACTTATACGGCGGGTGCAAATATTTTCTGCCATTATAAAATCGTCGAAGCTTCCCTTACAAGCTTATAAGAATTTTTTCAAATAATTTTTTTTATGTTATAAATATATGACTCTTAAATGATTTCAAAATAGAAAGATATATTTCTTTAAAAAGAGTTTTGATTTCATCAATGTCAACATCCTTTGATGGATTTTACGATTATTTGAAGTTGATTTGTTATGATACAAAACTTCTATACTGTATTGAATGTTTTGTGATATGTTTGAAAGTGGATGTGTTATTTTTATACCATTTATGGTTTTTGGATGTAGTATTTACATTTCTTATGCTAGTTTTAATATGAATGTTTATGTTATGTTTAAACATTTTCATATGAGAATGCATTAGACTTAATATGTGATGGGTGGAGCCCGCTATAGCTCCTCGATGCATTGGTAGGTCTCATGAGACAAACTAGTGTCCTGTCACAAGAACTTGACAAAATCTTATTTTTATTCTAGGCATGAGGCCTTGCATATGTGGTTATGATAGTATGGAATTATGCATTCCATCATTATGAAAGTGTTTATTGATATTTCATGTGATTATTCAATTAGTAGAATATCCATGTGAATAAGTAAATGGAATTATTTCATTTTATTTTTTCCATACTATGTTGATGTTCATGGTTAAAAGGCTTTTGTTTTAGTTATACATTTTTTTAAATGTTTATTCTTATTTATGAAAGTTTCCGCTATATTGTTATCCTTATTGGGCATTTGAGAACACCCATTTTCTATGTTTTATTTTTCCTAGGATGTGAAGAAGTAAATTATGAATGACCTGCAGGGATAGTATGAGGGGATAAGAGTATATAATATGGAGACTATGTTGTTTTATTTTTCATTTCTATGATGTAATGTAAAACTTTATGAATATATCTCGTGTTTCCAAGGCTACTAAACTAATCGGTATTTCGAGACTTGATCTTTCTTGTGATCATGCCAATGTTATATAATAATGCACCGAATCTAGGTAATTAGGGTCAGGGTGTTACAGTTGGTATCAGAGGAACTTTAGTACAAACCTT
The DNA here is from genome assembly GCA_963277665.1 of Viscum album. Taxonomy (NCBI): domain Eukaryota; kingdom Viridiplantae; phylum Streptophyta; class Magnoliopsida; order Santalales; family Viscaceae; genus Viscum; species Viscum album. Next base: position 974,627,444 of record OY728133.1, read on the forward strand.
GGAAGCTAGATTTAGATAAACTCGTATTAGAGAACATAGATTTGAGATGGACTTTGTGGATTAGTATAAATGAACTTCCAAGAATTTTGGTATTTTAGATATTTTGTGAGTTTTCCAAGCAATACATCCCTGTCTAGATACGAGTAGGTGGAGGCAGCACTGGAACAGATATACCTAGGGGTAAAACCCGAAATGAACCCTTTGAGCTAGACTCAAATGGGAACTGGTGCACGACAATGGGCCTTGCTGCACTCTTGGTTACGACACTCCCAGGGGATATGCTTAGGATAAATCTCATTTTCATTACAAATCATTATGAAGGGTTTATGATTATATACTTCCTTAAAGAATTTTTTTTATGATTATGGATTATATCTATAAATAGTTCAATTTATGTTAGGTGTTTTATAAGTATGGAATTATGTATTTTGATTCATAAACTGATCTAGTTTATGCCATTGTTTATAAATGGCACCTAATGGAAGAAATGGAAACTATATCAATGCACACACTCCATGTATAGATTTCCCACCTGCTCAAGATAATTATAGTGGAAGTGGTGATGCAACTGGTGCCGATCAACTAATCAACATACTGGGACAACTCACTCAGGTTATGAATAATAACCTTTCCCGTATGGAGCACCCTGATCTGCAGTGTGGAGGATCAATGTTAGATCGCATTGTGAGGAAAAACCCACCAAAATTCAATGGGATTAAAAATCCCTTAGTAGTTGAGCAATGGATAAATTCCCTAGTGAAAATATTTCAGGCTTTGGGGAGTAGTGAAAGGGAAAACGTTATCATGGAAGTTTATTGCCTCACTGGAGATGCTGATCAATGGTGGTCATTGATTCAAAACATGAAGGAAGATGATGAAGTATCAAATATGGAATGGAGGGACTTCAAAGATCTATGTTTAGAAAAATACATTTCTTCATGAAGATCGAGCAGATATGGAATAAAAATTTCTAAGCCTGAGACAAAAGGAGGATGAGAAGGTTGCATAGTATCAGGCTAACTTTACAAGGTTAGCAAAGTACGTTGGAGAATATATACGTAACCCAAGAAGTAATATTGATCATTTCATTGATGGGTTAAAACCATTTCTCTGTCGACCATTAGTTTCACAATCCTTCTCGTCATATGATGCCATTGTCCCATGTGCTATCAGGACAGAGAAAGAATTATCAAAGTCCTTTGACTTTATAGCAATGCAACAGAAGAAGAGATCTGGGGATCAATCTGGGAATGGAAATAAAGGGAATAAGGGAAAAGTTGAATATCTATCCCGCAGTAAATGTGGGAAGAAACACCCTAATACTTGCTAAAAAGGAATGGGAGTCTGTTACAAGTGTGGTGAAAAAGGCCACCAAGCTCGCGATTTCAAGAGGAATAAGGATGCTACCGATGTTCAGTGCTACAATTTCAAGGAGATACATTATGCAAATGAATGTCCTAAGCATCAGGGGATGTTACCTCAGAAAAGGCCAAGGGATGAAGGCCAATCTTATGATATCACTACTGCTGTTGAAGAAGCTCCGAAAGACGTGGTGGCAGGTAATTTAATGTTTTCCTCAAGTTTAAAAAATGCATTATTAGATTCTGGATTATCGCATTGTTTCATATCTTCTTAGTTTCCTAAGAAAATTATATATTTACAATTTTACTTAACAAGGGAGTTTTCAGTTAAAAATCTTAAGGGAAGTATCATTACAACAAAGTTTTTTGAATCAGTCCCCATTAGATCACATAGATGTTCTTTATCTGCTGATCTCATCGCCATACCTATGATTGAGTTTGATATAATCCTCGGTATGGATTGGATTTCGGACCATGATGCGAAGATTTATTGTAATAAGGATGTTGCGATTTTTGATGATGATGATAAGGAACACCTTATCTTTAGAGAAGAATCATCACCACCTAATTCTTCTCTAGATCCACCCCCAGTAGCTCAAATTAATTTCATTTATTTGGGAGGAAGATGATGAAATGACTATGCGTGAGGAAATGAATGTTCAAATAGAGGATGTACCTATTGTGGAATAATATGTAGATGTGTTTCCGGAATATTTACCTGGACATCCTCCATAACGAGAAGTTGAGTTTTCCATTGATTTAATTCTTGGATCAAGGCCTATATCGAATACCCCTTATAAAATGACCACTGTAGAACTAGTTGAACTAAAGAAACAACTAGAAAAATTGAGTAATAATTGATTTATTCGCCCTAGTGTTTCTGCATGGGGATCCCCTGTTATTTTTATTAAAAAGAAAGATAGATTTATGAGGTTATGAATTGACTACAAGGAGATAAATGCTATAACAATAAAGAACAAGTATCCCCTATGTCGGATTGATGATATATTTAACGAACTACATGGAGATCAACACTTTTCAAATATTTTCCTTCGATCAGGATACCATCAGTTGTGTAAGAAGAAGGAAGACATTTCGAAGACAGCATTTCGAACTAGGTACGGGCATTACGAGTTTACAATAATGCCTTTTGTATTGAATAATGCACCCTCTGTATTCATGGATCTGATGAATAGAGTTTTCAAGGAATATCTCGATGAATTTGTGGTGTTATTTAGTGATGATATCTTGGTATACTAAAAAATCTACGAAGATTATGAAAATCACTTGAGCATTATCCTGAAGACACTAAGAAGACATGAATTATATTGGATGTTTAGCAACTGTAAATTCTGGTTTCAGGAGATTTCTTTTCTTGGATATATTGTCTCTAAAGATGGAATCTCTGTTGATCCTTCTATTACCAAGGCGATCCAAGAATGGCCTGAACCGACGAGTATAACTAAGGTACATAGTTTTATTGGTTTTGCAGGTTATTATCGACGTTTCGTTCAGAATTTTGCCCAGTTGGCTAACCCATTAACAAATCTCACACATAAAGGGGTTAAATTTGTCTGGAAAAAAGAGTGTGAAGAATGTTTCAAATAACTGAAGAGAAGATTAGTCAATGCTCCTATATTGACTCTACCATCTAGGAATGATGTATTCGTTATTTATAGTGATGCATCGAAGAAAGGACTTGGTTGTGTCCTTATGCAGAATTATAGGGTTATTGCATATGCATCACGACAGTTGGAAATTAATGAAAAAAACTATCTTACTCATGATCTCGAGTTAGCTGTTGTGATCTTTGCTTTGAAGATATGGAGGCACTACCTCTATGGTGAAAAATGAGAGATTTATACTGATCACAAGAGTTTGAAGTGTATTTTCTCACAAAAAGAACTCAACATGATGCAAAGGATATGGCTTGAATTATTCAAGGATTATGATTGCACGATACACTACCACCCAGGGAAGGCAAACAAGGTGGAAGATGCTTTGAGAAGAAAAGATCATGGAGGTTTGAACAAAATGAGAATTTAAAGGGATCTAATTTTCATGGATCTAGTGAAGATGGACATGAGAATAACCAAGGAAGGTGAAACAACAATTCTTTTTAAAAAGGATTCCAAACCATCTTTACTATAATGTATTAAGAGTTCTCATATCGATGTTGAAGAATTTCAAAAGAAGATTAAAGATGTGACTGATGGGAGATCAATAGACTTTGTGTATGAAGATGGAATTTTGAAATTTGGGAAGAGACTTTGTATTCCCGATATACCTGATCTAAAAAGGGAATTTCTAGATGATGCTCATAGTTCCAATTTCTATATACACCCTGGGAGCACCAAAATGTATAGAGATTTTAAGGAACATTTTTGGTGGGACAACATGAAGAGGGAGTTTTCTCATTTTGTGTCAAGATGTATGGTTTCTCAACAAGTGAAAGCTGTAAGGCAATAGCTTGGAGGAGTCATGCAACCTCTTCCCATACCGGAGTGGAAATGGGACAATATTACGATGGACTTTGTCATGGGGATACCAAAGACTCCTAGAAGAAACGATAAAATATGGGTTATTTTTTATCGTATTACCAAGTCAGCACATTTTCTTGCTATAATAGAAGATCTAACACTGGAACGTCTAGCAAGACTATATATTAATGATGTGGTGAGACTTCATGGAGTACCCCTATCGATTGTTTCTGATCGTGATCCCCGTTTTACATCAAGATTCTGTAAAAGTCTTCAGAAATACTTGGATACCGAACTTCATTTGATCACTGCCTACCACCCTCAAACATATGGAAAATCATAACAAACTATTCAAACCATAGAAGAGATGATGAGATCCTGCTCACTTGACTTTCAGGGTATGTGGGATCAATATTTACCTCTGGTAGAATTTTCCTATAACAAATGCTTTCATTCGAGTATTCATATTGCACCATATGAAGCATTATACGGATAGAGATGTCTTACACCAACCTGTTGGGATGAAGTTGGTGGAAGAAAACTTGTAGGCCCCGAACTATTGTAGGAAATGATGGAAAAGGTGAAGGTAATCCAAAACCATATCAAAGAAGCTCAAAGTAGGCAGATGAGCTATGCTAATAATCGAAGGAAGGATTTGAAATTTTAAGTTAGTGATCATGTTTTCCCGAAGGTATCTCCATGGAAGGGAGTCATATGTTTTGGTAATAAAGGTAAATTGAGTCCCAGGTATATCGGACCTTTCGAAATTCTAGAACGAATTGGGGATTTAGCTTACCGATTGGCAATTCCGCCAAGTCTCTCCAAAGTTCACGATGTGTTCCACATATCTCTGTTGAGGAAATACATGCCTGACCCAATGCATGTAATCACCTATGAGGAATTAGAACTGGAACCCGATTTGTCTTATTGCGATGAGCCAATCAAGATTCTTGATACAAGAGAACAAGTACTGAGAAACCGGATGACTCGTCTCGTAAAAGTCTTGTGGAGAAATCATAAGATGGAAGAGGCAACATGGGAACCCGAGGAACTTATGATGAAGAACCACCCGAGTCTTTTCATGAAGTAGTATTCTAGAAATTTCGAGGAAGAAATTATTTTAAGGAGGGGAGAATGTAACACCCCATGATTCTACGGTACGGTTCTCTTTGAATAATGCAATAGTGTGTGTTGTACACAACATCGAGTTCTAACACACCACATCCAATCAAACTAGCCGTTATAAATAGTAATACCTAGTTTTTAAAATTTTAGAAATTTTATCTCTCAAAATGGACTTCATTTTTGGATTCAGATTATTGAATTTAGCTTAAGGTGAAATTTTGGTACTTTTCGGATAACTTTAATATTTGGATGAATAGTGAAAATTACTAAATTTTAATTAAAAACAACTTTTTTAATCAAAATAATTATTAGTGATAAATTATTAATTTGAGTCGTTTTAAAGTATATTTGGAATATATTATTACAATTTAATATAATTTTGGTCAATGGACATAATTTCACAATTAAACCAGACATAAACAAGTATCAATCTTTTGATAGTTATTATATCTTAAAAACACGCTTTTTGTTTTGACAGCGGGAATTAATTTTAAAATCATTTCTTCCACTTCTATGTTTTGAATTTCGAAAAATGGATTCCATATTTTTAATAATGATGTAAATATTGTGTAAATAGTTAAATATTATTTTTAGACATTTTGAATAATTACTTTGGTAAATATTTTACTTATCATGGTTAAAGGGTAAATCCGGTAAATAAGGGTTAACAAATAATATTATAATAGTACTCAATTACCCTAAAACGTGTTCTAACCTTATTGGTGGATACATTTCTGACCATGGGAATCTTTGGGTCGATTTTTGGACCCAATGGAGCCACCGGTAGGTGATAGGGACACTTTATTTTCATTAAGTTAAAGTAAATACAAAAATGACAAAAGCATATATCGGTTAGAAAAAAATTTAAATAGGGTTATATATGTTGGATTTTAGACTATAAATATTCATTAGAAAGATAAAGAGATTTCCTAAATAATGGTAGTTTATTTATAATTTTTAGACATTATACAATTTAATTTATTTATGACACAATGGTGATGCACTAATTACCTAATTAATGAAAAATTCAAAAAATTGATATTATACACACCCAAGTAAATGTAATTTGAGACTTTTTATTAATACCAATAATTTTATAGGATAATATGACATGTTATGATTTATTTAATTAACTTTTTTCAAAGTAATAATTCTGTAATGATTTCTACAAAAATCAATTATTGAATAGTGTCAAAATTGAAATAAAAGAGTTTTTAAAACAAATATTATATATTTAATTGATATTAAATTTCAAAAAATCAAAGGTTCGTCCAAAGGACTTATATCATGATATTTGTATCATTAATGTACCACTTGGGGGCCTCTTGGAAGTATATAGTAATTTTATTAACCATATAATATAAAAATACAAAGAGACATTGTAAAAGTGAAACTAATTAACTAAGAGTTAATACTTAAGGATAAGATTAATATAGTAACCCAAACCTATTTAAATCCTATTTTTGAGTGGTTTGTGACCTATCCCCACCTTAACCTTTAAATAATCTATTTTGGAGCCATTATAAGCCTAATATGAATTTATTATAAAATAATATTTCTACATTTTCCAAAGGTGCCCCTCACCCCTCTTATAAAATGGCACTCCCTCTTCTCATTAATTCACACCTTCAAAGCCATTTGGATCGGCCAAACTATTCCCAACTACTCTATCAACTTACCTAAATTTATATTAGAGGCCTTACATTAGTCAAAAAGCCAACCTATGGAGCCCTTTTGATCAAATCAAAAGGAAGAACCCGAAGAAGAGGTAATGATTTCACCACCCTTTTCCAAGTTCCTTTCTTCTTCCAATTCTTCTATATTTGTTATTACCATTCTAAAATAATAAATCCTATATATTATATATAATTTGATTTTATTATAAATATTTTACAACCATATTCAGTATTATATCCATCCTTTAAATAACTTGTCACCATACGTGCATACGTACGGCTTACAGTCTCCACGGCGTGGTGTAATTGTTATTCAATAAATTATTATTTAAATGGGTATAATAATGATGTTTAATTCATTAAAATAATAAATATAACTTGATAATGATTCTTTATATATGATATACCATCCAATTATATATTATTTTAAAATAAAAAGAATGATATTGTCACTCGTGCGTACGTACAGACTACCGTCTCCACGAACACGATAAGATTCATTCTCCATCATATCCATTCAAGTATAATTATCCTTTGATGATTTAAAAATAATGTTTAAGGACTTCATATCATTATGGATATGATTAAGATACAACCTATACCTAACAAACACGACTTATGTAACAAAACATATAAAATAAAACGAGTAAGTTAACACCCGAAACAACGATAATTCTAAGATATTATTAACAATGAAATGTTAAAAGATCATATATGATATCATATTAATGTATATTATTCTTGAATAATTTAATAACAATTATTTCACCATTATACAGGAGGTTAACCTACCCCAACCAAGGAAAAGTACAATGTAAGTTTTTATTTCACAATCTCTTCATTATCTGAGGTTGTTTATACGTAATAATCTACTAGGATCTCTTTATTATCCACATCCATGTTTCATAAAAATGTATTTCAAATAATTTTTTCTATTTACAAGAATATGGGTTAAATTCATGTATACCCTTGTGTGACTTTTTTATAATAGGTTTATAACGGATTATTTCCGTCTTTTTCCAAACAAGGTGCTTTTTAACCTTTTCGACAGAATTAAGGTAAGAATGTTTTTTTAACTTATATGGAAGGTGTGGCTATTTTCCACCATTATAAATTTGTCAAAGCTTCCCTTACAATATTATAGGAATATTTTCAATGAAAATGTTTTATTTTATAAATATAATACTCTTAAATGATTTCAAAATAGAATGATATATTTCTTTAAAAAGAGTTTTGATTTCATCTATGTCAACATCCTTTGATGGATTTTACGCTTATTTGAAGTTGATTTATTATGATACAAAACTTCTATATTGTATTGAAGGTTTTTTGATGTGTTTGACTATGGATGTGTTATTTTTATACCATTCATGGTTTATATATGAAGTATTTATATTTCGTATGTTAGTTTTAATACGGATGTTTATGTTTTGTTTAAACCTTTTCATATGGGAATGCATTGGACTTAATATGTGACGGGTGGAGCCCACTATAGCTCCTCGATGCATCCGTAGGCCTCATGAGACAAACTAGTGTCTTGGCACAAGTCCTTGACAAAATCTTATTTGTAGTCTTGGCACGAGGCCTTGGATATGTGGTTATGATAGTCTGGCATTATGCATTCCATCATTATGAAGTGGTTATTGCTACTACATGTGATTATTATATTAATAGAATATCCATGTGAATAAGTAAATGGAGTTATTTCATTTTATTTTTGCCACACTATGTTGATGATCAATTTTAAAAGGCTTCTATTTTAGTTATGCATTGCCTTAAATGTTAATTCTTATTTATGAACGTTTCTGCTATATTGTTTTCCTTACTGGGCATTTGAGCTCACCCCTTTTCTATGTTTTATTTTTCCCAGGATGTGAAGAAGTAAATTATGAATGACCTGCAGGGATAGTATGAGGGGATAAGAGTGTATACTATGGAGACTGTGTTGTTGTAGTTTTCATTTTTATGATGTAATGAAAAACTTTATGATTATATCTAGTGTTTCCAAGGCTAATAAACTAATCGGTCTTTCAAGACTTGATCTTTATTGTGATCATCCCTATTTTATATAATAATGCACCGACTCCAGGAAACTGGGGTTAGGGATTTATAGTGTTTAAAGAAATTATAATTTTTATTTTATAATTTTTTTTATTATATATTTCTATAAATTTCCCTACACTTATAGTAACCCCCTGAGAAATGGTAGTCTTATATACCATTATGTAGCTTGATTTTTGAACCAATATCTAATGGTAACCTATCAAATATGATCGTTTCATTATGGTCAATATATGTATTGCAATATGGATGTATTTTTTAATGATAGTATGATTCTATTAAATTAGTTTAATTCCGTATTTTCATAATGTAATTGCATAATGACGGGTTTTCATAATGGTAGATCATGAACATGTTGCACCCATTTTTTTAAGGTGCATCAAGGAATATTAGTTTTTCTTTATGCGTGAAATATCTTAGAACCGTGTAAGGGTTATGAAAACTAATCTTACGAAATATTAGTGTCTTGATATGAATATGGGTACCTAAATCATGATCATTATACTAGATTAGTTTTTAGATCAGCATACGTGTAACATAAATATAATCATACATGTGATAACCATTTTTTTGTGTAGTTAGAATTTTGAATAACAATTTATTTTTTTCAACATCCTCATAAAGTTAAATTATTTGTGGGAATATATGAAATTTTATTTCAAAATATAATTATATAGATAATTAATATCATTGTATAATAATTCTATATATTTATTAATATAAAAAAAGAATAAAATAGAAAATCAGAATATTAAAATATGATGTGTAGTTTAATGAAAAATCAAAAACCCTATAATATAAATATATACATTTTTTAGTGAAAATAATATTTCCTTACTCATATTTGAAATAAAAATCAATATATAAGGATGTATTTTATAAATATGTTAATATATAAAATGTTTGATTTTAATGTAATTTTAATAAGATGTCACTTTTATTTAAGGAGGGCTATATATTGGCTGACACATGCATTTCATGTATCTAGAAATTGGATTCGATTTTAGAACCATGTAGAAATATTTTTATAAATTCTAATTACTCTAGTTGATTTAAAAAATTTGTCATTATACATTATTATTATATGATAGGACTTAAGAGTGTTTGAATACATGTATATTTACATGAATTTAATATCTTTGTCCCTCCCTCTTATATTTCTATCATTTTTCATTCCTTGACATGCTATTTGGTTAGAGACACACACACAGAGTTCTAAGTTATATTAATTATATTATACCATTAGGAAACTACTAATTACTGTTTTTTATATAGGAAGGTTTTTCATTATGATATTATAGAGATTCGAACCCTTCATCTTCTTCAATAACTTGTACAATTAGTTTTCTAAGAATGGTATAAAATATAAAATACATTGATTTCATCATTGATTTTTCCTACAGATTTAAGAAGGTTTTTTATAAATAAATTTTCATAATGAATATAATATCCTAGATATTATATTAAAACATATAGGACTTATTGAATATATAATCCATAGATTATTAATTCCCTTATCTCAATTTCAATAATGACATTATTCAATGATGGTTAGATATGTTCTCTAATTTTAGAGGTTTATAAAATTAAATTTAATTAATACTCAAAATTCTAATTACATATGTCAGTCCATTATACCACATAATCCATTTTTATCCCACCTATAATAACAACCCCTATATAGTTTATTCATTATTACTAATTTAGATAGTTTTTAGGAAGCAGTTTCTATTTACATGTTTTATTTCATTAAATATACTATTCTCTTTATCCATTGTATTTTCTATAAAATTTTAATTTATTTTTATTTCATTTATAATTACTTTATAATATTACTATGATATAACCATTTGTTTTCTATGGTTATATTGTTTTATAAGATTGAAATTAAGATATAGTTGTAATGAAGTAAATTTTAGAGTTATTGTATTGCTATAAATTATGTGGATATAATTCATAAGCAATGAAATGAATAAATAAATAAATAAGTTTTCTAATCATTCATTTTTTGTAATATTATGATATATTATTTATAACACCATAAAATGATAAATGGTTAAATTACTAAATGATATAACCCATGTCAACGAGGTGAACCTTTCTTTTTGCGGACCTACATAATTAGAAATCCATAGTTATGTGTGCTTGGCTTGGAATAGAGATCAAGATGGGTGAACTTCTAGAAACATTACCAAGTTGTGTGTGAGTGAGGAAAAAGTACCATGGGAAGGACATCTGTTGTCTTGTGGGGACCATCATTTCTTAGATGACCCGTTTAGGAATGTGGGTGGGCCCTAGGGTGAGGATTATATGTCTGCGGGGAAATCGATGGTCTCTAAAAGTTTAGGACCCAATGCCTTTGTTATGTTGGGGTTTCTATTCTTCCTCTGATACCAATTTTAAATAATTGGTTCTTGTGATATAACAAACACTTGTAGACCCATGGTCCCCAACATAGGGCACAATAACATGCCTGAATGTGTCATTTGACAAATGATTGACCCCATAGGCCAACAAATGACTTTTACAGTGAGAGTTTTCCTTATACACACACTCCTTGGGAAACATCGCAAAAGGTCCCCCATCCATATCACTACACCAAGATGAGAATGCTTAACAGTATTGTTATATTCAAGTAGGTTCTCGGAAAGGATGTTTTGCCTTGTTGACATGAGTCATATCATTTATAAAATTTACCCTTTATTATTCAAGGGTGTTACATGAAAACATGTATGATACCAAACTAAAATAATATTATCATCTTACTTGAATTGATGTAATTATTTTTTATGAATTATATGTTATAAAAACATGGGTGAAACAAATGTAAGGTGATGGAATTTTTTTGAAACTAAACCATGGAGGGATTAAAAAACATTAAATTTTACATTTTTTTGTCACAGGACCCTTAATATTATATCCTGATTGCTTCCTAAAAATTTAAGAATAATTATATCTATATCACATATATATAGTGTGGTGAAAAATGATAAATTTATTATGGATTTTTTAAAAAAAATATTGTTATAAAATATTTGACTACATATTTAAGTAAATATGGGATTAATAGTATATTAATAATTTTATGCAATATTATGTAACCATGTGATATTATATATGGTTTGGATACAAGTGATGAAATATAAAATGAATGTGAAAAGATAGATGTTTAATTAATTTACATATTATACAAATATTTCAATTAAGGTAACCTAAATTAAAGAAGAGTGAATTTGAATTAGTAAAACATTCATTTTAGTAGGGAGTTTGAAGAGGTATCATGGGAATTAAATTTTTTTAAAGTAACATGTAATTATAAATAACATAGTAGGAAGTATTGATTGAAAATTTTATATGATAGAGTAACGTTTGGTTATTTTAATTAATATATTTAAGGATTTTAATGAATTTTTTTTGTACTAAATGGTAAGAATTTTGTACCATGATATTTAGGATTATAGAGTAATTTCATGGACTGTATTTTCAAAAAATTATAGGTTTTGTGATTAAATGGGATGTTATATTATTTATTACATACTAAATGATTAGTGTCATCTCAAAAAATGGTCAGATGAGTTTCATGATTGGGATTCTACATTGTGTTATAACATAAATAACTAGGTTATTTAGTGATGGTATTGAATTAAATATATAATAATTAAAAAAAAGTCCAAGAATATTTTATAGATAGTCAATATTAGTGAATATATTCCATTAATGGTATAATTCAAGAATGATGATAGGGAAAATAGAAATATATGGAAACAAATAATTAATTTTATAGAGTGGTTAGGTCATCTATTATACATATATATCCTCCCATTTTATATTGTGTTTTCACATTAATTTTTTTGTTTGGTTTGTTACATTTACTGTATTACTGTTTATCAAATTGGTTATATGTTTTTTACTCAATTAATGTTTTATGACTATTTTTACCCTATTGTTGTTTTTATTTTTTTTATAAATTGGTTTGTAAGGCATAATGTTCTTTTTACTTTCATATATTTACAAATGCGGACAACAATGGCTCAAGATTATAACACATGCAATTATTATGGTATTTAATGGATTAATGTATAAATATAATCATATACTCTAGATATTATGGCTTAAAGGATTTGGAAATTTTTGGGATGTAATGTATACCGTTTTATTATGTTTCAAAAACGTGATGATGATGAAAATTTACTGGATGGATGATTTAGTTTTAAACTGTGTAGGGATGAGATGATATGACTACATGAGGTGTAGAAATGTTAGGATGTCTCTAAATAAGGTGTATGTATGTGAGGACTTGGTTGTGTAAGTTACAATAATTTTATGATGGGATGATTGAAATATGTTGACTGAAAGGATTACATATTCACATTATTTTTAAGTGATATGATTGGAATGATTGGTGCTGGTTAAATAATAGGATTGCATCCCTATTTGGTTAGTTTCATGGATGTGATATTATAAAAATATTTTGTATATGGAATATCAATTCAAAATATATGTTTTATTATGGGATTTATATTATTTATTATAAATTTCATGAAATTGGGATTCATTGAGCTCCCTGGTGATAATATGTTTTTTAATATTATATTATATTAGTAATTGATTCCAATTAAAAAAATAATTTTTTGTGTTATAGTCAATTATTTTCACTTCCCATGCTATTTTTAATCATATAAATCTTCAAATATATTTATCCTAGAATTATATTTCTTACACATATAAAATATAGTATAAGATTGATCTCACTGTGTTCTCCCAAATATTCATGTCACTATTGTTTTTATGTTTTTTACATGACAACACGAAGGATATTTAAATTTTTATACTAGTATCATAGACACTTTTGAAGGGTGTTCTTGTTTTTATATCATTCCTACATATATTTTTTCTTTTAATACTTATGAAATATAGAGGAAAATGGGTTATTGGAATAAGTGTATCATTTTATTATAATAGTTATGGTTTTATGGGTAGTTTTATCAATAAAAGTTGGGAATTATGGTGGGAAACAACTCCCATTATTAGGATATATTCTCTTTGTGCTGGTAATAACCCCATGGTACATTATAGATGGGATTTAGTAGTGAATCCCCTTTCATTTAGAGACCTAGGTGGGGTTTTAGTGGGAGAGGGAGGTGGAAAAGTGATATCAATGATTTTGGGTGAATGATTGGATAATTTTTGAAGTTAATTACATGTTATTTTTTCATAGGGTCTGTTTGGGAAATTATTTTATTTCTATATAACCTGAAATGAAGGAAGTGATCTTTTTATCATACATGCATTTATGGCTCATTATGAACAATTCAAAAATGCTGAAATTGTGGAAATAGTAAAAGACACGATTCTTATAGACTCTTATGATGTATCACAATTTTAATGATATCAAACAATGTATGTGTTGGTTAAAATGATCTAAATAAAAGATATAATTTTTTAGGGATGAATTCATCATTATCAAAGATTTAAAATCTATCTTAATCATTTTTTTATCATTATATTTGTGTTAATTCTTAGAACATATATTTATAAGATTCCCTGTTAATATTTATATTTAATTTATACTGTGACAATATGATGCATGCTAATAATAAATGCTATCATATAATTCATGAAATGGTGAATGATTTAATTTCCCATTACTATATTCCAAGAGAATATTTGTGCATCAATAATTGAAGAATGTTTTTTTATAAACCATGTTTGAAATAAAATATTTTGTGATAAAACTATACCATTATGTGAGAATGCAATATTATTATTGGAAAACTATAGTTACCCACACCCAGTTGTCTCACAACCAATGTCGTAGTAAATTATATTTTAATAAGATGCAAGTAATCACAACTCAAATGAATGAATAGTTTATTATTATTTGTTAAACATATAAATAATTTATTCTGATTTTAATTTCAAACAAAATACATACAACATTTTTTTTGAATAATAACATTATTCCATTTATCATATCCTTACATTGAAATCATAGTAAAATTTCAAGAGCACTAGGAATAGAAAAGAAAATAATGGTGAGATGAAATGAAGAGTAATGGTTAAGAACAATATAATAAAAAATAAAAATAAATGATAATAATAATTTTTTAATGGTAAAAAATATTTACAAATTCTATTTAAATAATCAGATAAATAAAAAATAAATATGTGATGGTGAGTGACTAGAATATATTCCAATTACATAACCGAATAAGAAAAAAATAAATATATGAGGGTAAATAAATGCAAATAGATTCAATTTTAATAAATGATAATGAAATTAATCTAATGGTAATGTCATAGTGAATGTACCATCAAAATAATTATAAATAAATTCTCAATGATGAAAAAGATTTATTTTTTCACATCATGTTTGGAAAGTATAAAAGACATTTTATGTTAAGACCCTACATAAGATGTTTTATAAAATAAATGGTACAAACCCATTTAACTAAGTTCATACTTCTTATTCATCCCCTGAGACTACATATGAATTTGGGGGATTAATGTTACAGGTCCTCAAAACAGGTCATACAAGAACATATAATTCTCCATATATCAAATAATAGTCCAAATTGGAAAACAAATTCTTCTCAAATATATATATTGGGTAAATAATAAAAATTTTACAATATTTCCTCAACTAATAAAATGAAATTAATATTACCAAAACATATGTAAAAAGGGGATAAAATTTAGAAAATTATCATATATATTCCATTAATTTATTTATTGTTAATAAATATATAATTTCACACTAAAATTGATTATAATAATTTGATTGTTTTAAAAAGATGTTATAATCAGAAAAGAATGTGAGATTTAAAAATAACATTTACTACATGGTAACATTCAAATAAAATAGCCTTGGATGAGATAATAAAACTTAAAACATACAATACCTATAATAATGAAGTATTCATGATATTTCATGTCAAATTGGATGTATATAAACCACATACAAGTGAATTGGTTCAAAAAAATAAATAATTATCAACTGAATGTAAATTGAGATGAAGTCCATTAAATGACGCTATCTATTTGTTTATAACGAATTAATATCTTGTATAGTTGGTATAAAAATGTTATCAACTATTATTAAACCCATTTTAGTATTTAAAATATCATATATGATGATTTTATAACATGTTATAATTGTTTTTAATAATATTTTATCAATTCCATTGTTTCAGGTATTAATTTCTTTGTTTTCCCGAAATGTTTTATTGTGAAATATATTTAATAAATAGTATATATTACTATCATATCCTAAATAATAATAATTATATAATTATAAAAATTATATATAAAGTATACATTTAATACCATTGAAAAAAAAATTGTTAAAAAAATTAATTATGTTACAGTCACGGAGACGATAGGCCATACATACACAGAAGTAACACTTCCATTTTCACCGATCATTATAGAAAGGTGTTATGTAATATTTTACCTTTAGGAAATGATCATAATATCATTAGTACCACATTATATGCTTATATATTATATTCATGTGGTCTAGTGATGAAAATATAGTCACATAGCTTCGTGAATTTGATAGGACTAGTATACATGATAAATGTTATGTTATTTCATTGAGTGAAAATGTAAGAAAATAGAATGTTATATTATCTTAAAATAAAGATAAATTTTTAATAAATATCATAATAATATAATTTATATAACATAAGTTAATTAAATTTATCTTTATCACCATCCACGTGGAGAGTTAGTGGAAGAAAAATACTATGGCTTCATGAGGTGGTAGTCCATCATACGCTACTATGACATTATCTAAACTCCTAAAATAGAATGTAAAAAATATATATGTGATATAGATTCATAAATTGTTAAAATATCGTATTAATAATTTATATATATATACATATGTTATATACATCATCATACCGATATTTGAGAGGATGAAATGGAAAAATGAATTACATTGGTTCTCCAAGTGGTAGTTCTCCATAAACAGAAATGATGATTTTTAACCAATTTGATTGAATTTGATTATATTACAGTTCATTAACTTTTAATAATTGAATCCAAAAATATCCAATATACCGGGTTAATTATATCATCATGGATAATTAAATAACTATTGAGGTGGGTAAAGAAATAAAATAGAGACCCTTTTGGATGAACATTTTCTATTCTTTCGGTATCCTCCATAAGTTTTTATTAATGCATTCAAATGTGGCATTTATTTTGTAAATTAAGAATCTAGGATTGGGTTTTGGGGTTTTTTATATTGATTTGAAATGTTATTTATAGAAAAAAAATATGTGTTAAGTTTTTATGTTGAGAGTAGAGGGTTATTATTTTATGTGACAGGTGAGTGAAAAACATGTAATATTTTGAAAGAGTGAAATAAACCAATCTTATCATTATTAAAATTAGATCAACTAATGGAAAAATTATAACATTATAAGGTATATGTTTTAAATATACCAATAAAATTGTTTTGGGACATGTTTTAGGAAAATTATACATCTTGTATTCTATGTCTAACCAATAAAGAAACTAATTTTTTCCATCATCACTATAATTAATTTTAATTGGATTAACTAATAATTATGGTTAAAAAATTGGAACTTATCTAATAATACAAAGTAGTATGATTTCATATATTTAATAAATATTCCCAAATAAACCGATATGTGTAGAATTATTTTATCTAAAATTTATCTCTTAGACAAGATGAGATTGAATGTTTTTAAATTTAAAATTGTCAAATGTTATACATTTTTTTATCTCAAAACATAATATGAAAATTATTTACAAAAACTAAATTGAAAAAAATAAAATTATAATTTAACTATTATTAATTAAAAAACATTTTACTATATTATTTAACATTTTAATATATATAGGTGAAATTATAGTATTTGATTGACAGCCAAGATTTCCCACTTTTTATCAAAAAATTAGACATTTCAGAAAAAACCAATAAAATTGGATATAATCAACTAAAGATAATTTAGTCATTAAATTTACTAACTAAACATTTTTATATAAAATTTTTCTAAAACTATTAAAAATTAGGTTTAAATTATGTTCCCCAAGAATGATTAAACCGTGTTTTATAAGAAATTCTAGTTATCATAAAACATTTATTTTTGTTTCGAATGACAATAATTTTATTTATAATCAATAGATAACTTGAAAAAATGTGTAAAATATAAATTTTTATTAGTAATTTATTTGTATTCATACATTCATTTCTAATTTCTATATAATTTCTATGAAATTTTATAATAATATTAAAAATATACTATTTTTATATGAAACTCTATTTGGGGTGTCATGAATGTTTTTGAAGAATCGTGTATTTTTGTGTGTTATAAAATTTTGAAGAAATTTTATTTATTATAAAATAAATATATATTATTGAATGGTGGTGTTATATTCCATTAAATAGTTAGTGTTTCTTTTCTTAAATTCTATCATATAGGGAGCTTATATTTTAAAATGTTATCATATTATATTCTCCACAGCTAAAATAAATCGGGTCTTCAGAATTTAAACATTTTCTAGGTTATCAATGGTATCATATTATTGAAAAAATTATTAGAATCCCATATAATAATAATTATTTTAAGAAACCCCTCTCAATATGAAATAAAGGGAAGTACAAAGGTAATAAAAAATAAAAAATAACAGGCATCCATGTAGGAGAACATTGGTGGCGTGTGAAGACATGAATATAGAATAAAAAAAATTATAACGATTTATTGTGGTAATTGATCAATATATTTGGAATGATCAATTGATATTTGAATGCCTAAAATCTATAAATCTATGATTATTTAAAAGACAATGTGATTCTTTATATATCAATGTTTTTGGGAAAATTTTTTATTTCATGTCTGGTTTCTTAATGTTTTGGAACCCTTTATTATCTAAGAATATAAAAAAGTATAACTAGTTGATATGCATCAATTTCATAAATATTACGTAATAATTTGGTGGTTCATTAATCATCTACTCCATGAAATGAATATTAAAATTTGAATTTTTTTTCCTTCAACCTCTGAAATATAATTTTAATAGATCAGAACATCCATAAAGTAGTGAAAAGTCATTCTGTTTGTCTTTAATTATTTTTTTAAAGTATGTGTAATGAATTAATCTCTAAACCTAGAATGAAATAATACTATCTCAAGATTAATATTTATTCATTAATAATTTTAACTAAAAATAATAAAATATTATCAAGGATACCAAGATGTCTAGTGGTTCGCATGAAACCCCTTTCATCCTTCGGTTATAAGATCTCACCTAACCAATTTGTGGGATACGATGGTTTTCACCATTTATTCACATTTTCCATTTTATATAAAATATTAAAATAATTCATATAATGATCCAGAATATATGTTAAAGAACCTTGAAATAATGTTAATCATTAAATAACCTTCTTACTATTATTTTGACCACATTTTTTTACAATGTCCCATAATATTATTAAAATATTGTTATAATGTTATTAATGATAATCAGACACCAATGGTTAAAGATAACATTAAATTTATTTCTAAAAAAATTAATGTTATTATTCATAAAACTAAATTTTTATTAATGTGTTTTATTGATACAAAATTCCACCAAAATATCCATAATAAAGTTATATTCCAATGACAGAAAACATTAAATTGTTTTTTAACACATTGAAATAATGATCATCCTTGAAAAATTATCAAATGATCATATCCATAACATAGAATTTAATTAAGATGCATTTTCTTCTAAAATTCAACAAAATCCTACGATGTTTCATAAATAAGAAAACCAAAATAATATTATTAAAAATAATTCTAAAATATTAATTTTTTTTGATTCCCCATACATAAGTAATTCTTCTATTTAATTTTCAAATTTGTCCTCCCTTCATCAAGGGTCTATCCTAGGCCATTTATTTTCAGTAAATATTAAATACATTTAAATAGTTTGTAAAGAATTTTTTATTTATCCTATGAGTATTCCTATTGAGTTTCAAACAAGGTGTCAAGTTAGACACAATGTTTTATACCAGTTAATTTTCTTAGAGAATACTAACATGCCTCTTTCTGAGTAATTAACCATAGGTATATCTATAAATAAACCATTTCCACTTATAGTATCCAAAAATAGATGTATTTTAAGGAAACAAAAATAATCTCTATCTTTCCTAAACATTATGATGTTCTTCTGTTCGTATCCTCAAATTATGTCATATTTCTATGTTCCCTAATTTATAGGTTTCTAAATATAGTTTCTAATGTCACCAATAAGTATCCTCTAAAACCAAATATAGTAACCCTAACCCCACAAGCCTAGATCCATTGTCTTACAACATTACATTGGCATAAGATTCAAAGAATAAAATACCAAATGACTAAATTGATTATTAGTATTTCTAAACATGATATATACATGATCACTTTATAAAATTTGAATTATAGTATTAAATTTTTTTTCTAATAATAAAATAATTCCATCTACTGTATCCATGCGTATTAGTCATATTGATCTTCATGGAATATTGTGGAAATAAAATAAAACAAGTTCAGATCAAATGGATAGTTTGGGTTATGTATTGAGGAAAGAATAATAAATCAATGAGAATATTTATAATATAATATTAATAAATTGGGAAAAATTTCAATTTAAATAACAGAATAAATAGAAAAATATTTTCGGGAAAATAATTAAGCACACATTCCATTTTAGTAACCCGATAATGTAAATGAATATTGAATGCTAAATAATTTAATGAAAATTCCATTTAAATAACTGGGAATGAATTGAATACATAAATAATTTCATAGAGTAAATTCAAGTGATAATAATAATAAATTTATTCACATTGAAATAAATTTTTTAATTTTGTGAAATCTAGTTTCCTTGGAATAATAAACCATTACTATAAAAACCATTCACAAGTAGTTTTAAGACATTCTGAGTAAAAACTAATTTGACAAGTCCATCTAGTCAATTGATCCCATGAGACTAATAATGAATTTAGCGTATTACATTATATGCTCCCCAAACCATTTTATACTATTAGAAATTATTCATCATATATTGAATAATCTATTTATTTCATAAACAATGTGCCTTCTCAAATATTTGTATTAAGTAATGGATACCAGTTTATAAATATTTCCCCATCTAATCAAATAACATTAAGAGTAAACATCCTATATAATAATTGCATAAAATTTATCAAATGATCATATAATGTTAAAATTAATATTTATATTTAAGGTAAATTTAATTAAAATTAAACAATTATTTATATGAACTGATTATTTCTAGAGGATGTGAAAAATCACAAAAGAATGTGAGGTTGAAAAATAACATTAAATTCATTGAAATTGTTAATTCAAGTCCCATTGGATGAGATAGTTAAAATTGAAACATAAAATTCAATGAATAATTATATATTAATTATAATAAATTTCATAGTGGTAGTATATACACCACAATAAAGTGAATTTGATCACAATTACAAATAAGTCTCAATATAATATATATTGTGGTGAAATCACTAAACTCATGCTTCCTTTTGGATGAATGTGTGTTAATCTATTATTAACTAATTTAAATGATTACATAAACCAATAAATGAACCATATTAATATTTAAAATATCATATATAATATATTTATCACATCTTACTAAAATTTCATTAATAATCATTAATAATTTTCATTATTCGAGGTGTTGATTTCCGTGTTTTACCTTGATTTTTGCATTATGAAATATTATGTTAATTCATATTGTATATTTTTAGTTATTATCCAAAATAATATTCATATACTTATTTACAATATAATAAATTTATTATACTTTTAAATCCAACTATGAATGATGGTTAGGAAAAATGATGTATTTTAAGAACAAGGAAAATGTAAGTCTTATGTACACATGAGTAAAAAATTCATTTTTCATAGATCATTATAAAAATTTAGTAAGTTGAATATTATATTTCTAGAATTTTAATAATATTATTAATAAAATATTATATAAATATATACATCATTCATGGGGGCAGTTATTAAAATAGTGTTACGTTTCATCGCGATGGATGTAGTGCACACATACATAAATGATGATATCTTTTTTAATATTGTGTAAAAGTAAGAAAATAAAATTATATATTGTTATCATAAAATAATAAATATTTTATACATATAATAATTATCTCATATATATATATATCATATAATCCTTTACATAATCTTTATCACCTTCTATGTGAAGCATTAGTGAAAGTCTAATAACATCTCTTCATGAGGAGATAATGCATTGTACAATCGAGTGACCTTATCATGTCTGTAAAAGAATTTATGGAAAGAAGATATATAATTTACAAAAACTAGAAATGTTTAAATAAGTTATTAATATCATATATATTCATTATATATATCATGATACTCATCCTTTATATGTGAAAATTAAAAAATTAATGACATTGGTTTGTGAGGTGGTAGTCCGTCATACAAACAATCCATGATTTCATAACACATTTGATATAAGTGAAGACTGATGTAATTCATTTAATTATTATAAATAAACCAATTATATGAATAATATTTAGTTAATTATAACATCATGTTTTAATAAAAATAGATTGATTTATAATAATAAGTAAAATGTAGATGCTTATTGAAAATCAAAACCACTTCTGTAGGTATCCACCATAGGTTTGAACAAATTCCTTAAATATATAGATTTATTCTAAAACAATAACTTATAGGATGAAATATGTGTTATTCAGGAGTTATTTCAGAATTAAATTGAAAAACCATTTTTGTTTAAGGGTGTGATGATGAGAAGAGAGTGGGGGGGATTTAATATGTGGGTTGAGAGTTGGACTAGTAATATTATGAAATGGTGAATTTGACCTAGGTTTTTTCATATCACCACTAGGAAACAATAATTTTCCATTCAAAATCATTGATGGTATATGATATATATATATATATATGTATTCAAAATGGGTTTATGGCATGTTATTGGTCATTTTTACACATTAGATGCTAAGTATAACCACCAAGTAAACATTTTTTTAACTTAATAATTAAAATTAATTTTAACTATTTATACTATCATTACACATAAATCCAGGTGAACATATTGAATAATATAAATTGTATTTATTCCAAATTTAACTCATATAATTATAAAAATTTCATTTAAATTTAATCATACAAATGTGATGAGAAAGCAGGGTTATAAGGTAAAAATTTTCAGAATATTTTTTTTATAAATCAAAATTTAATAAATAATTAATCCCATGAAATAAATTAGATTGAAACATATAAGATATTACTAATTTTACTTGGAAAATAAAAAAATTAATAATATAAATCCTTAAATTATTTATGTGAAAACATAAATTTCTAATGTAATCCAGTATTTTTTCACTATTCATAAGAAAAAAGAAAATATCATAATATACGAAAAAATAATCCAAATACAAAATTGGTATTATTTATTCAATTTTTTAAATTATTAAATATGATAATACTGTAATGAATTAATTTTATATTTTGCATTCCAAGCATGATATTTCAGTATTTTAGAACAAAGATCTTTTTTAGAAAACTATTATTTTACTTTAAAATTGTACACATTTTATTTATAACAAATAGACAGTTAAAATAAATGAGTAAACTATATGTTTAAAAAAATTTGATGATCATATTCATACTCTCTATTCAAATAGTTAGGTCATAACTATCATATCAAATAAAAATATTAATAATATATTATTTTAATGTAAAACTCTCTCTTGTATATAACTATAGCTATCAGGGGAATATATTGATTTTTGTATTATAAACTCTGGATTAAAATAAATTTATTATAAATTTAATATTTTTTATGTTTTTGGGGTGTTATATTCCATTATACGCTTCAGGATTCCTGCCATACATTCAATCAAATATGATGTTTATAATTTAAAATATCATGATTTAACCAAAACCAAGATTAGAAGTTCATATATACCATGTTAAGATATTTTACTTGATTATTGATTAAATTAAATATATAATATAAATTAAATTTATAATTTTATTGTGTTATTTTAAAAAATATTAATTTTTTGAATGTCTTCATGAATACGGAATAAGTTTTAAAATGGGAATTTTCTTGAAAATTATTTTGAAAATAATCATATCCCTATTGTCCACTATAAAATAATAACAAATATTTCCACTTTATAAAAAGTATATCTCTGATTTTTTGAATTTATTTAAAATTAAATTTAATTTCATATGTCAATATGTATTAATAATTATGAGCTGTTTTTGGAATTCAAATAAACATTTAATATGAAATTATATACTTTACAATTACACTATCTTTCAATTTTTTTTATTTCATGACACATATATTTAGTGAAATTTAGTGATACATTCTATATAAATTAATTTCATAACACATAAATTCAAGCTATTAAAATTAATAGGTGGTGTATTATTTTGGGAATGATTATTTTTTGATATATTTATAATACTTGAAAACTATATATGTAATTAACTCTACACGAGTGATACATTATGTAAAATGCTGATTTATTTAATTTCAAATTAAAATATATAATTTTTATGTAATTATACTATGTCATCTATTTTCTAAAAAATTAATAACACTATATCTTACTAAGTGTGATGTAGAAAATAAAACCAACTAACAAATATATTATGAATGAACATAGAATTAAAATAATTTATAAGATAATATGATCATAACATTAACAAATTATTTATGCAAAAATTTAACATGAATGGGATACATGATCCTAAAACCATTACTTTGAAATTATAAAAATGTGTTCATTTCTATGAATATAGGGATATATAATCCTAAAACTATTACACTTTAATATAAATATTTTTATAGAAATAGATTATATATTCTTTCCAATAAAAATATAATTTAAAAGAAAAGCATAAAAATATATAAAATCACAAGGATGATGGACCAAATACATGACAATAATAGTTATAAATGATTATAATATCCCATATTAAGTAACAAATTATCAATCTAATAAAATATTATAGTTACAACCATGCATTAAAACTAGGAACAATATCAACACATTAAAATAATATCAATAATAATTTTATAACTATTGATTCTATGTAGAAATATATTGGGACGATAAAGAATCAATAATAAAATCATTATTTGAGTTCTTAAGAAATAATTTCATCAAAATGGAATTCATATAAATATATAAATATTTCATGGTGGGTGCATATAGAACATTTCTAGTTATAAATATTATTTTTTGGCATTTCAAAAAAAAGGTGGCATGGTTTATATTTTTTTAAATTAATTTAAAATTTTTATTGTGGGATTATAATTCCATAAACTATCCAATAAATTTTTCTAAGGATTGGTGTATTTGATAGGGTGTCTTAACCCATTATCCTTATTATTTATATATTTATTTAAATATAAAATTTACATTTTTAGTAATTTTACTTACATAGATTGGTGTTTGAGATTTTATATAAATTTAAGATCAATATTATAATGGTTGTATAAAGGTAACACTGAGTCTCGAGTTGGGGTGGATCCTTCTTAAGTAAGTTTACTAAGATCCCTTTAGATGAATATAATATTTTCATAATGTTATGGAAACATGATTTTCATGAAAAATATTATCTCTTCAATGGGCTTTCGATAGATTATTTTGTTCCAAAAATGTACATTAGTTTACCTCTAAAAAATTATTTGTGCATAACATTGTATGGGTAATGTCAAAAAAACTTATAAGTGATTATATTATTTAAATACTTGTGGGTAACAATAGATTTAACCTTACATGTTTTCATCTTTCTACAATGTGTGGGTAACCTCTATTTACTTTTACATGAGATCCCCATGTTATGTGTGGTTGTCATTTGGAACAATATATTTTTTTCCCTATCACATACAACAATGTTTTTATAAAGAATATATGTATTTTAAAATAAAAAATAATACTAATTAAATAATAAAATTTTTTAACTACTTATTTTTTTCTAATAGATCATTATATATTTGTTTTTAATAGGTTTTATGTTTCATGATTTTATTTTATAAATTATAAAATTAGAAGAAAAAATATCTATGTTTTAAAAAAACCTACTCTTGGAGTTTTCTATCTGCCTGAAATGACTCACCGTTGATGTTGAGTCACCACCAGGAATGTCTCACTAGTAGACATTACCAACAGCCAGAAAGGATTCATCACCATATAACATACCAACAGATAGGTCATCGTTGGGATGAGTCAATGATGAGACATGTCACTATTGAGATGAATCATCATTGATATACTTATCCATTTAGATTGTTCACCATTGATATTAGTCACCATTGAGATGATTCACTGATGATATGAGTCACAATTTGGCATGAGTTACCACCAGACATGATCTACCATTAGACGAACTACTTCCAACATTTCTGGTCATTGAGCCTGACTCAATGACAAACATTATTCACCACAAACCCGAATAACTACTATGTCTCACACACTACTATATATGTCTCACCCCCAATATTACTCAGCATTACTGATATAGGACATTTGATTTCTACAATTCTACTTGAAATATAATTAAAAATAATAATAAGGATTATTTTAAGCATAATTCTAATAATATTTTAGTGATCCGTAAAGACTATTATAAACCATATAATGTGTAATCATAAAATTATTTTTATTATTATCTAAATGTATCTTCATCATGAGACACCATCTATTTAAACAATTAAACATCATGTGGTTTTTCTAGAATATGCATATGGTTTGGGAATTTGAAAACACATGGCAAAGTGTTTAACCTACTCTCTAACCTTACATACATTATTCATTTATTACTCTTTAATATTCAAGAGTTTTCTAAAAATAAAATTTAGATTATTTCCATCATAGAGAACTAAGAGATCATGCATTTATATGCCTTAGTGTTTTAGAGAAATGTCTTTAGATCCTCTCTGAGATTCTT
The DNA here is from genome assembly GCA_963277665.1 of Viscum album. Taxonomy (NCBI): domain Eukaryota; kingdom Viridiplantae; phylum Streptophyta; class Magnoliopsida; order Santalales; family Viscaceae; genus Viscum; species Viscum album. Next base: position 974,654,152 of record OY728133.1, read on the forward strand.
CCTTCGAGACTTGATCTTTTAGACCACATCAGACAAAGAAATACAATATTTTTTACATCATTATACATTCACTTTTGATTTTATTCTATTATTATCAATATTTTTTTGTGTGACATTTTTTCATTATTCACTCTCTCCTACATTGCATTTGGGAGATACATTGTATTCCATACTATCAATTTTCAAAATTTTACCAATGTGTTGAAAAAGATGTTCATATGTGGTCTAATTTTGTTTAAATACCTTATCTATTGTTGAAGAGGACCTAGAATAGACTACATAGATGTTTAGATCTTATATGATTTCCAGATCCTTGTTGTTGATTAATAATTTTTTATGATCTTATTAGAAGAATGATATTTACAATTATAAGGGATTGGTTCCTAGTATCAGACTGCACACCTTGATTTATTTTTTACATTAGGTTTTGTTTTTTTTCCTTTTTAATCTTTATATTTAATTTTTTTAAACATTAAAATAAAAAATAATTTTATAGTTTGACTTATGTAGTGGGTATATATATATTTTATTAATGTTAATTTGTTTCATAAAATAAAGTCAATTGAAATTAATTTTAATTTATCCCAATCAATTCTTGAAAAATTATTCTAAAAGATAATTGTTATAGTAAACTACTCATTAAATTTATTGGATGAATTTATATAAATGTTTTTAACAAATATTTTTTATGGAGAATCTATTCACACCCCATTTGAGTTACTCACTTAGTCCATCATTATATAATGATGGTTCTAAAATTAAATTCATCTATGATTTTATTTTTGTTTTAAAGATCTTATATTTATATTCTATATTAATTTACTTCATTAAATATATAATATCAATGAAGGCGGTTCTACAAATATAATGACCATATTTAATGGTAAAAACTATGGTTAATGGGAAATCAATATGAAAATACACACCAAAAGCACATGTTTTGATATTTAGTCATCTATTGAAACTAAGATGTATAAGAATATATAAGATTTTCCTAAACAATTTATTATAACAATAATTATAAATCCATGAATTTTATTTATTTTTCTTAGGGAGATGATGATTTTAATAGAATATCTACATCAAAAACTACTAATGGAATTTTGGGATACATTAGATTTTTATTGTGAAGGAAAAACTAATGACTTAGAAATTATACTAAATAATTATAAAAATAAATATGATTCATTTAAGATGAAACATTATGTTATTATTTCTAACATATATCTAATGTGTAATTATATAGTGAATATGATTATTTCCTTGGAAAATCAAATTTAGATAAATATCATATCATAAAACTGTTGAGTTGTCTTCCCAAAAGATGGAGTGGAACATCTGTTAAAATTTGAAAATATCGTGACATCTGTAATAAACATATCAATGAATTTATTAGAATGATAATGATTCATGAAAAAGTGCATAATGTTATATTTAAAGACATATTATGATTCAAAAAGTTATTTGATCCATTGAAGAATACATCAGGAAAAAATTTCTCGGTGAATGTTTTTGTGATTTTGAATCACTAGTCGATAATGATGATGAAATGGAATATCTAGCCTGATAGTTTAGGAAAATCTATAATAAGACGAAATTTTAATGAAACCGAGCTAAAATTAAAATGATTCCATTATAGGATTTGAACCGAAAAATAAAAAATTGATGATAATTCAATTGATATTACCTGTTCTGAGTGTATAATAAAAAACATGTCAAAAATGAATGAACCAAATGAAATTATTTAAATAAGTATTGATATGTATAAAAAAATATATGAATGAAATTAAATCCACCATTATTGGATCAAAATATATCCTTAGTGAATAAAACTCCACTCATTATGAAATTTCAAACAAAAAAATATGTACTTCCTCACAACCACATCTAAGGCACCTATTATATATTTTAAACAAAATTTATATTATTCAAGAGACTAATATAATTATGAGAATATGAAAAAATGATAAAATGTTTTAATATCATATTATTAATTATTATTACCTAAATGAGATGAAATATACATATAAAATTATGATGAAATAACATAATTTATCAACTATTGCAAAATAAGATATAAATATACAATATGGAAATAATTATCAATTGTTAAAATAAAATACTAAACATAAATTGGTTAATGAGTAGTAAAATAAATACATAGAGAGGTTTAATAATAGAATATATATTATCACTCCAATTTCAAGAGAACAAACTTCCCCAAAATATACTAATATTATTGGATATTAACATAGACAATAGATAATTATTTGGAAAAAAAATTTAAAAACTTTTCGCAGTGCCACTTATTATGATTATTGAAATGGAAAAATAAATTTAATCATTTCCACAATATTGAATTAAATTTTAAATTAAAACCATTAAGAAAATATTGGTTTCAATATTTCAAATTACTAACATTTAATGAAAAAAACATTTTGGTTCCAAAATCATTTTTGATATAAATTTTTTTCATAGGGAATGTTCTTGCAGTGATTTTATAGAAACAAATAGTATATAGACATTAGTTGATCTAGAAATATGAAAGTGTTTTACTTCATCTTATATAACACAATAAATTTTGATGGTGTAAATTACACCTTTGGTGACAATGTCGAATGAAAAAATAAATTCACTTGGAAAATTATGTAACACTAACACTGTTTTAATATTAATGTTATTTTTATAGATTGAATAGAATATAATATTATTTTCATCTCACATATATGTGAGGATGTTTTATATATGAAATTTGAAATAAATTCTTTTAATGTATGGAATTCAAAAAATGATTTTTTATTTTCCACTTTGAGAAATGAAAATATGTATTATCATAATTAAAATTATTTACATTCTCGAAATGTTTCTTATTTATATTATATTCATAAAAAATCATTGATTTTCCATATATGAAACCCACACTATAATATTATGTCACTTGTGATTCTTGTTAGAAAATTATTAGTTGATGATCTACCTAAATCAGAATTCCAAAATGATATTGTTTATAACCCGTATCAAAAATTTAAACAATACAAAATAGCATTAAAATTACAAATTCTTAGCATATTATGTTTGTTCACAAGGATATATTTAGGCCACATATAGTTTCTATTTTTAATGGGAATCACTATGTTTATGACTTTTTAGTTGGATTTTCGTGTTATATTTATATTCTAAATATTTCAAAACATTGAATCCATTTATCTGGTTTACTATGTTTGATATATGTTTATGAAATCATAGTGGACTTTGGATTAATACTATAAGAAGTGGTCGTGTATATTGTTTTGAACATAAATACATTGAATCCTTTTTCTCACAAAACTTCTATACTCAAAATGCCTCTTCTCATAAGACCCCCACTATAATGGAGTTGTAAAAATAATAAATTGAACACTTAAAGTGATTTCTAGGAAAATGTTTAATTAATACAAACTATTTGTCAAATATTGGGAAGATAAAGTGAATAAAAAATTATATATAACTAATATAATCTTAATTATACCCTCTATAAAGAAAGCCTCTATGAGAATAGAAATAATAGGAATATGATGGTATATTGCATTAGTTTTTTCATGGAAATGTTATTTTTCATAAAACATAGGATAATATGTAAAAGTTTCATTATAAGGGAGATGAATGATTTTTAATTGGTTATTCAACATCTAGTAAATATTATAATGTATTTAATAAATGAACGAAGATGGTGGAAGAATATTTTTCATGTAATTTTCGATGAGATAGATCCACACGAGACTATAAAAATGATTGATGAACATGCGGAATAATTTTAAACACCAAACATCAATTCCAAACAATCTAACAGAACTATAAAACCTACAATAAAATCATCTAGTTATGAGGATCTTCCAAAACCAGAACAAGAACCCATAAAAGACCATAAGAGTACCTAACCATATCTTTTAGAGATATTATGACTAATAAATATAACAATATATTTTTTTAATGAGACATAGATAAAGGTTCATAAACGATAGATTCATTATATATCCAACAAGAAAATTATGAATTTTTGTCACAACTTGAACTTAAGGACATCAATGATGAAATTAATGAATAATTCAATGTACTGGATATGCAGTAATATCATAATTAATTTTAAATAAATATAGAATTGGAGAATGTTGATAAACATAAAGACTCACTGATTGTTGACAATAAATTGATATTTAGAAACAATGTTGACGAATCTGACATCATAGTGAGAAATAAGGCTCGATTTCTTGCACAAGCGTATTATGAAGAATAGGGTATTCAATATTATGAATCCATTTCACCAACAAAAATTTATAAATCTAATATAATAATACTTTGTAATTTTGTACATTTGGTTATGAAAAATTATAAAATTGAGGTCAAAGGATTATTATTGAATTTTTATATAGGAGAGGATAATTTTATAGAAAAACCTATTGTTTACGAAATCCTCATCTCCAAAAAAATGTTTTAAACAAAAGAAAATATTTATATGGATTAATATAGATTCAATGTGCTTGGTATTATCGGCTCAGATATTTTCTTATTTATAATACTTTTTCCAAATATTGAACTAGAAATAAAGTTATTTTTTTTCCAAAATATATTTTAGTTATTAAATTTTTTGTGGAAGTATTTGTCTTTAGATCATCAAAATGTAATTTTTTGTACTTAATTGACAAAGATTAATAAAATGAATTTTTAATTAGTTTTATGGATGATTTGAAATTCCCTATTATTTTTTAGATTTTTCAAAATAATGAATGAATTATTTTAAATCAATGTAGGTAAACATAATAATTTTTAAAACATTTTGGATTGGATATCCCTATATGTAGTGAAAATCTTATGGTCACCACTAATATGATTGATCTTCATGAACATGAGATGATAGTAGATAATAAAAATATTATTGGTATGAATGAACTCTTCTCTAATTAATATCTAGCCATCTTGACATTATATTATGTGTATGCATGTGCTATCATTTTCTAGAAATCCTAGAATAGTCAATATTACATGATGTTAAAATAATATTCATATAGCTAAAATATACAACCAAATTATTATTTTTTTACCAAATATGAAAACTATTTGACTTAGTAATTTTTTAAAATGTGGATTCTGGGGGTTGCAAGTGAGAGAGAAAACTAACCTCATAAACATGTCATCCATTGGGAAGACAATAGTTTATCAGTGTAGTAAAAAACATAATTATAATTCTTTATCAATTTTTGAATATGAATAAATAGATAAATTTTGTTTATGTGCATATATTTTTTTAATAAAAATCTTCTAGAATATGGATCTCAATTAAGACAAGTACTTATAATTTGTGACCAAACAAGTTCTATAAACTTCTCTAAAAATCCTATTTCTCACACAGTAAAAAAACATATTGATGTAAGACATCTTTATTTTGGATGAAAATTTTTAATAAGGTGATATAACTCTTGAATAAATCGTCTTTAAACATCATATTTATGATATTTTCAGTAATACACTAAATTCATAGAGATTAACATCATCAAACATTAAATAGGAATGATAAATTTTTTGTAGGTTTTAATTATATGTACGCACAGTTTGAAATTACCCACCTTTATAAATTACCCACTATTGAAAAATTACCCACCAATGAATATTATCCACAATTGGAAATTACACACCATTGATAATGAACCAATGTTGGTAATGAAATGTCATTGTCAATGACCCACCATTGTTAACAAACCATCATTGGAATTACATCTCATTTTTTTATTTTCTTATTCATTATGGGTCAATTATTTCTTTTTATTGTTAATTTAAATATATTATTTTGATTTTTGATATTCAAATTACTAAATGATAAAAATTGAAAACATAGTCTAATATTGACTCTCCCTCCCTCCAACCTTACCCTTTGAACTTCTCTATGACCTTCTATCATGTATTTTATCCTTCCTTTGACATCTTACAATCCTTCCAAACCATTATCAAGAGTTAGAGTTATATTTTAAACATTGTCAACTCCCAAGGAGTTACAAGATTCAAATAAGAAAAGTGGAGACTCAAGTCGACCTATAGTTGATATGTGAGGTCCATAACATACAAAACCAACTTTACTACCTCTGAAGTATGTAAATTTTCAATGGTTTATATTGAGTGTATTATTGGGTATTAAAGGGTTCCAAGATCATGATTGGGTATAGTGGTTCACGAATAATGATATATCTATCAATATCACTTTAGTGTATTAGTTATATGAAAAAGTATTGTTAATTTTCATGGAATATAATGACTAGTATAGAAGAATTATATATGGGAATAGGGACATGTGTTATTCAAATAGGTTGGTTATATTTCATAAAGTGCATCATGAAGGAGTTTTGAATTACTATCATGGAGTGATTATAATTGAATCTGATACAATTTTATTAGAAAATTCCCTATCTCTTTCGATCATAGATGGAAAATTGAGAAGGCAAGCTATAATCGAGTTTTATGGTGAATTAAAACTACTCTTTATGTATATACAACATATATTGTTCCCTAAAGAAGGATATTTGAGTACAATGTGGTCTCATTGTGTATTTTTCTTTAACATTTCCAAAAGGTGTTATAAAGATTAACTATGAAGGTATTTATTGGTTCCTATGTTGGATACATTCAAAATAGGTTCTAGGTCAAATATTTTGATTTTTACAAAGTTCATTTTGAATATTCTTGAGGCCATTGGATGAGTTTCTGAGGGTGAAGAATAAGGAGTAACTTTTGGAGAATTATATTTAACAAAATTAATTTAAAAAATAATGAAGATTAATTGGAATCCATGGAGATGAAGTGTATTGTTGGTGCTGTTAAGGTGTTCGAGGAGTTCAATATTATTTATAATCATAATTGAACTAATGATCTTCTATATCCAGGATTAAAGAAATATCAAGTTGTAGATTATTCAGATGAATAACATGATGAAGATGATGATGTTATTTCTAGAAATGTGGTTGGATTTTTATTTGAGGAGGTTAGTGGCCCCGAAATTCATTAAAGACCATATTTTTCAATGGATCCATCTAGTCCTTCATGGTATCTACCATTATAGGGAATATATTTTATATAATGGAAGTGAATAATAAGAGACATAATATTTTGAAGATAATTTTAAAAAAAATTCATCTAAATTTTTTTTGGAAGATTAAGATATCATTAAATTCTATGGAGATGAATACGAAATTGGATGTGAAAATAGATGATGAGATTGGAGATTAATAAGAAGTTGGAGAAGAAAATTTTGAAGGAGATGTATGTGATAAAATTGATGGAGATGTGGTTTAAGAAGTTTAAAATGATATATTGGTAGAATATAGTGATGGAGATAGAAGTGATGGTGATTTTTTCCATGATAATAATGGTTATCTGAAGATTCCTCAGGAAAATTTTCTTTATCTGGGATAGTATATTGCTTATAGGTCTAAGGAATGACCATGTCCGGTTTTAGATGTTGTTTAATATACCAGATATATGTTGAGGGAATAAGTTAATGTGGAGGAATCCCAAAGCCTTGTTTTTCACCATGATATGCATATAGATGGTGAACCTATAGTTGTTGAGCCTAAAGTATTATCTTTTACAAAAATATGTGAATCTTTAGGAATGTGAAAACAATCCATGTTATGTGAGACTAGTCTTAGACTAGATATATCGAGATGAGGATCGACGTCTACCAAAAGAATGATGGACCTACTATCCAGGTTCTAGTAGATAGTGATACTAATAGTTAAATGGATGGTTTGAATGATGTAATAATTATGAGTAAATAAACTTTTTCATATGTTCCTTCTAGTGAAGTGCTAGTAGAGGCTACATCTGTGAGATTATCTGCACCTTTTTTAGCTTCTGATGACTTGCATGATGACATTTTCTCCTAAGCTTATGTAGGTTCCATTAGGAATCATTTTTTTCTGGTTTTGGGAGGATTCTAAAGAATCAACCTATTATGGTCAAAAATATATGTGAATGGGATTCCAGATACATTTATGATATTGTGATTCACAACATCTTAAATTTGATGATGCATCACATCCATGAAGTGGAGATATAGTATAAGAGGCTAGAAAATGAGATAAAAACCATAAGGTCTAAAATGGATGAGATGTGTCCCATACATGAATTCTTTATAATTAATTTTCATGTAATTTCAAGAATTACTTTTGGGGGGGGTCACTTTCATTTTTGGTAGAATGGGTGGGTTTTCATGATTTTGGACAAACCAAGAGCTCATTTCGAGATTTAAAAAATAAATTTGGTTTCATATATAACTCCTCCATTATTCATCATTTTTCACCCATTATAAATATCACTAATAATAAAATTATATATTAAAACTATTATATCCATTTGGACCCCTTAGAAATCTATAATCATAGTGATTTGGTTTATTTATTATTGTCTTAGGCCATCCTGTCACCCCATTTCAATTTTAAAAAATAATTTGTTTCATTAATATAATTTTTTTATTAAATATTTTTTAGGAATTACACCTCTCACTCAAGCACACTAACTCTAGGAACACCCCGATGTTTGTTTCTACCTTTTTGGATCTCATCATCAACATGGAATCAGGAAAAATATATTAGGTTTTCTCATATATTCTATATTTGAGAGGTTAATTTGTTTATTTCTTAAATCATTCATTTTATACTAATTTCCCATGATTTTAGTTCCCACATGACCTATTTATCCTTATTATAACCTCCATATATGTTTTGGATGCTTTGAGATTCACCTATTAGTGCATTAGGGTGATTTCAACAATAACTCTCACACAAGTGGGTTTCTAGCCATCCTCCTCACATTTACTGAGGGTTTCATCCATATTTCATGATGTTTCTAATGTAATGAATGTATGGATTTGAAACTAGTGTTTTTATCATGGGTTAATGGTCCAATAATGTTGATTAATGTTTAATTTGACACCCTTATGTTTTAGCAGTTGTATGGTTGAATTTTCGCACAAGGATTTGGTGTTTTTAACACTTGTGGTAGGTTATTCGATGTGAAAGAAGTAAAATATTTGATAGACATTATAGATTTCTATTTATAGACTACCCATCCATTATTGTTCTTACTGAAAAAATTATTTTTGTGAAATTTGTTAAGTACTTGGTTTATAAGTTCCATTTTTGTGTGAAATGAGTGTTTTACATGTGCATTTCAGGTTGTACAATTTGGGTCAGTTTTATAATTTATGGAATGGTTTTATAAAAATATTATTCTGTATCCAAATTAGTTTTGGGGTGATATTGGAATGCATTTGGTTTTCAATGAGTGCTTTTAGATGGATTTAAGTGCAATGTTTGGTTATATTCCTCGAAAATGTTTTTTAGAAAATTCTATATTATTTATCGAGTTATATAAATGGTGGGAAAGATATGTAGCTACTATATTGAGTTTTTATTACCATAAATGATGTTTTTATATGAAAATGTATTTTAGTAATGTGTGGAAATTTTTTCAGCACAATGGGGGTAAACCGGGTATCTAGGTTGGTGGATGTATACTAGTATGCTAGTGATCCAGAGTGGTTTTTACCCAGTTTCAGTATGCATGTTGAACATTGAAAACACTGTAAACTATAATGATGATGGTAGGAGACCGATAGGTTATGAGTATGTTCCCTACATGTGTATTGTTCTAGATAACAGATATTGATATGATTACTTTACAATGAGATACGAGGTACACAGTCCCCAAAAAATTAATAGTTCCTAGGGGTGTTACTGAGATTAATACTCATTGACTATATTGTATTTATCAATGGATTTGGGTTTTTTGGTTTGAAAAATATAGTATCACACATGTTTTATTTATATTAGTTTACTCATTGAAAATTCTCTTTGAAAATGGTTTACTTTTAAAAGATTCCTTCTTTAGAAATTTTGGCAGTATATATTGTTTATTAAAACATGCATGATTTTTATCTTGAATTGATTACTCTGTGGAATACATTGGTGGTGCCCATTTGGGATTAGAATCAAACCCAACACACCCCTTTGGGTGTAATTATAATTTTTCATGTTGAACACGGGTAAAGTAAAGGCCTTGGGAATTGGCGGTTCAGGTTGTTAGATTCCTTCAATGGTGCGGTGTTGGGGATATAGCTCGTTGGTGAGGACCGTTTTTCATTTTATATTCCTTGGGATTTTTTTTTGAAACTTTTATATATATACTTAGACCATTTTTTCATGTTTAATACCATATATTCAGTTCTAAATTTTATTTAAGGCCTTTTTGGTTGACAATTTTCTAATTTAGTTTATTGATTTTGTTTTGTTGTTAAAGGATTCTAATCTCGGTTAAGTCATTCAGAAACATATTTTTATGACACCCAAACACATTGACAAGACCACGAGGATAAGGAACACATTTTGGGGATTTCTATGGGAATGTTTTGGTTTTAGTATTTATGGAAACTAGATTCATTTTGTGACAAAATCATAACATTGGAGTTCAATGTTTTTGGGTAATATTATTATTTTGAGATGAATCACGCAAAAAAAGGAGCTATGAATATCAGGGCATAGAGTTTTGGCCATGTTTAGGGTACCTTGAGTGCACCTCTCATTACATAACTCGATTCATGATGGGATTCTGGAATTGATTATTTGACTTCTCGACCTGGTGAGACATATGGGATACAAGCTACACGTGAACATCAGGTGGGGGTGAAGTAGTTGATTATTTTTTTATGTGTTGGGATTTTTTAAATATTATTTAATTAATTAAATTATTCATAACAATATTAATTATTTTTTCTATTATGATTTTATCCTTTTTTTAGAAACATGTCTCCTTGAAAATCTCACATACACCCACAGGAGGAAGCTGAAGAGAGTTCTCCCTCACTTCTTGATCAGAGGCTAGTAGATGTTGTTATTCATGAAAACTATGAACTAGGATAAGGAGTGCATCCTATTTCATCTAATGTTATAGAAGAAGAGATTGGTCTCGAGACGCAAAAAAATCTCAAAAGATTATGAAAAACAAGAATCCTACTTTGAGAAGTAGCACATAACACCGGGAAACATATGAGTTTATTGAAAATTTCTAGGGAACAATTGAGTTCATAGAAACACTTGAGGTGTTCAGGGTGAAATGTGAATCTTTCCTATTATAGGGTTCCAACTGAAGGTGGTGGGAGTCAATGCTTTAATCTAGGGAGAATGAGAAGATTAGCTATATGTGCATCAATATTATCTCTAATGACTAGCATTGCCCTGATGTTTTGGAATATGATCAATCTAGAATGTTTATGAAACATTTTTAGAATGATATTTTAGTGATAGAGTATGAGAACCATTTTTATGATTTGGTTTGGTATGATTCAAAAATGTTATCCAATGAGAAGATGAATTCTTATAAGTTTAATATGGGTTTGTGGATAGATATCTAGTCCTAGGTCCCCCCATTCAAGCTGAAAATATATTCTTAAGTTGATTATAGTGCTATTATGGTGTAGATAGACCAAAAAAGGGATGGTTTCTCTTAGGCATTAATTGGGATGGATAGTGACAGTTCTTTTGGGAAGAAATGAAAGCGATATGAGTAATAGGATAGGGGATGTGGTAGCTGAGGCCATCATTATATGCCGTTTTATTTTGTGGATTCTGATGCTAGGTCAGTCATGTGTCCCTAGTGTGCGATGACATGACACATTCAACAAGAATGATCTTATCCTTTGAATTACTACTACCAGTGTAGAGGTATGGTACAAGTGAAACGCTTTTGTTGGATGAAACATCCACACTAGAGTGAGGAAGGATTTTGGACAATGGGTCTCAAGGGCCTTCGGTCCATAGGGCCTTCGGGCCATTGAAGATAATGAAGTAGCCCAGTTCTCACAAGAGAAGGCCCCAAAAAAAGATCAGAGCAATAGTAGCAGTCACTAAATGCAGAGCTAACCGGATAGGAAGAATATGAGAGTATGGCAACCGCCATTGGGACTAGGCACCAAGAAACAGTGTACGGGGCAATGATATCTGATCAGCAATGCAGGTGGGGAGAAAATGATCAATGATACAGAAGCTGGGGAGGGGCAGTTCTAGTGGCATGGGTCAATGGGTAATGTATGGGCAATGTATGCCACTAGGACTTTTGGTCATGTATTACATGTCATGTCGGCCCTTGTGCTCGGGGCCTACGGGTCATGTACGAGTTCCCCTTCAACCCTTAAAAGGGGGATTATCTATAATAAAACAAAAAATAATGCCTTTAGGAAATTCGGCCTAAGACAACGAGATCTCAGTTCTATGGACTTTGTTGTAGGGAATGATTTTTTTCATGGAATTTCTATTTTTTTAATGACCCATAGGTGAGTGGTCTTTCATATGAATAATCTAGGCATCTCCATGTGGTGGATTAGGCACTAGCAGGATTAGAGGAAGGACCATCAACTATATGTGGTAATGTTTTGATTACATCTTCTATAACCTCTTAAAATTTTGATTCTGGTCCTCTGTTTCATTAATCTCTAACCATGTTTTGAACAAACTGAATTTTCCAATCAATAGTTTGTCTTTTAAGAGGGAATTATTGACACCACTTATAATGAAAAAGGAGCGGGGTCTTGGGTTCCTATCCAATGTTCTTTCCATGTAAGGTTTTGAGATGGGGTGCAACCTCATGGTAATTGATATGGATATATTTAATGTGATACATAGCTTGTATTGGTTTTTAAACAATCAAGAACACATCAATTGCAATAGTCGATGGGTCAGTTTCACAGCACCACATGTATGTCAATAGGTATTCTATGGGGATTGGTATCCTCAGTTAGGTGGAACATGACCTCCACTCCCAATGATATGAAATATTTTCTTCTAGTTATTGTCACTCGTACTAATGGATGATGGTCATTCTCTAAAAGGTGGACTAGATCCTGTATTGTATGAGTTTACGGAGTTATTCCTAGAGGATTTTTCTGGATTTCCTTTCAAATGGGATGTGGAGTTATCGATTGATTTGGCACCAGGAACGCAACATATATCACAACCCTCAAAATTTACATCCCCTATTGAGGTGAGATAATTGATGATATAGATGGATTATTTAGAATCCAAATTATTCATTCACATAGCATCTCTCCTTGGTATGCTCCTACACAATTTTTGAAGAACACTAACGGATCCCTCATGTTTTTTATTGATTTCTGAATCCTTAACAATTTATCTATTAAGAAAAAATATCCTATGTCCTGAATATATGAATTCATAGATTAGTTGAAGGGTGAAAAGTGGTTTACTAAAATATAATTTCATTTGGGTTACCACCAACTCAGTGTGAATGATGCAACTTTTCCGGAGACAGACTTCTGTAGCATGTATGAACACATTGAGTACATGGTCATGCCATTCGGACTGAAAAATTGATTAGAGGTCTTTCTGATTCTCATGAATAGGGTGTTACACCAGTATCTCGACTATTTTGTCATGGTATTCATCGAAGACATCCTTGTTTAATATGAATCTGTGGAGGAGCATGGGAATTATTTTCCGATCATGTTGGGAACATTATATTTACTACACCTTTATTCAATTTTGACCAAGATCACCTTCTAGATTAGGTAGGTGAGGTTTATGGCACATGTGATCTTGGAGTAGAGAGTTTTGGTAGATCCTGAGAAGATTAGTGTAGTGATCTAATGGGAGTGGTCAAAGAACAGGTTTGAGATCATGAATATACTTATCTTTGCAGGATACTATAGGAATTTTGTCATGAATTTCACTCATCTTAATTAGCCTATCACCATGATCACTTAAAAGAGGATGAAGGTCGTTGGGGGCCACAAATGTCAGGAATCCTTCGAGGAGCTGAAGCAGCAGTTGATAACCATTCCTGTGTTGATCTTTATAGATATCTATAAAGGGGTGTTTAGTGTATTATGATGTTATAGGTATGGGTCTCATGTGCATGTTTATGTATGATGATCATGTGGTGTCGTATGGCTCCTACCATCTCTAACCACACAAAATAAATTACATGACCCACGACTTGGGGCTTAGATCTGTGACACATGTTTTGAAGGGTTGATGTCACTTATTCTTTGGGGAGTTGTTTTTGGACTACTCAAATCACAAAATCATGGTCTACATCTTATCATAAAAGGATCTCAATATGAGAAAACTCCACAAGCTTGATTACTAAAAGGTGTTCGAATTTGACATAGTCTATACCCTGCGAAAGCGAAATGTGGTGGAAGATTCCTTGATTAAGTGGGTACTGGTTCAAGATTGGATAAATTCCATTGACGTGTGGACTCCAATGGGGATATTTTCTCAGATGAAAATTGAGAGAAAGGAGAACAGTGGATGTGTGTTCATATAAAACGTTTAATTGACCCATTATCTTGTGGAGTATATTTAGATAGAACATCTCATGGATGAGCTATGCCGGCTGTTGCGGAAACTTCTTCATGGTGGGGAGACATATTTTCAATGATCTCTATCCCCCAAGTGGTTGTTTGGCTTCAAGGGCATCTCAATGGTGCTATTATCTCGGTAGAAGGTGGGGATTCAAGATATCCACAAGTCTCATTGGCTAATCCATACCATTGCCAACATGATCTTTTATGATGTGAGTCGGCAATTCTGGTGGTCAGTTATGTGACAAGACATAGAAAACTTCGTTTCAATTTTCTATACATATCAATAGGTGATAACAGATCATGAAATGCCTTATAATTTGCTACATCCTATACCCATTCTTACATCGATATAGGATGAGGTCACTATGGATTTCATTATTGTCATTCCTCGTACCCCCCAAATGTTAGAATTCCATATGGGTAGTAATTCATCGTCTGACCAAATCATACCACTACATTTTGATCAAGGAATAAACTATTGTATATGAGTTGGGAAAATTGTATTTTTAGGTGGTATTAAGGCTTCATGGGTTCTATCTTCAGTTGTCTCAGATAGAGACCATATTTCACTTCTCATTTGGGGAAGGCCTTTAGAAGGCCTTGGGGTCTCAATTTAAAATAAGCATGTCATGCCATCATCAAATTGATAGTCAGACCAAGTGGGAAAATCGTTTTTTGGAGGACAAGCTCTAGGAATATGTTTTTTACTTTAGAGGTTCATTTGATAACAATTTGGGATTGAATGAATTTTCATGACATAATTGTAACTAATATTTGATTTTAATGGATCCTGTTAAGGTGCTCTACAGTCGGCCTTGTATATCAATACAATCTTGGGGTGAGATTGGTGAGAATAAACTATTGGGTTGAGCCCTGTTAAAGGGATATATGAGAAGTTCCAGTTTGTCAGGGAGTGCAGATTGACAACCCAGTGTTTCCATAAATCATGTATAAACTAGTGGCATCGAGGCATAAATTTTCCTTGGGAGACCGCGTATTCTTGAATGTGGCCCCTCATTGAGGCCATCATCGCTTGGGAATTCAAGGGAAGTGAACCTATAGTATGTCAGAACATTTGAAATCAATGAGTGAATTTTCATGGTTGCCTATTGGTTTCAATTTACATCATAGTTGACATCTATTCATGAGGTCTTTCACATCTCCCTAATGAAAATGTACTACCTGTATCTGTCCCATGTGCTTATTTTGGAGGATTTGGATATATAAACAGTTTTTTTGAGTGGATGAGGTGAATATATGATTCCCATGTGAAGGTACTTAGTTGAATGTGTGTTCCTCTTGATCGGGTCCATTGGAAGCATGTGAACGATGTCCACGAAACTTGGGAGTGGATGTTGTGGGTTGGGAAAAAGTACCCATTATTTATTACAAATCAAGCATGGTGTTGAATATCTGGGTAGAATATCATTTCACAATCAAGAGAATTTCCACATAAATTACTTATTTTAAATTTAATTTCTTTTAATTTATATTCATTCTTCATTTGGAGGTTTACGATTCATTTTTTTGAGGAAAGGGTGGGTTTTCATGATGGGTGAAAAACCGTGATCCCATTTCCAGATTTAAAAATAATTTTTGTTTCTTTTATAAATCCTCTATTTTCAACATTTTCTCCCATTCCACATCCCATATTTTCCCCCTATCCAAGTGAAGATACTCTATGTATTTTAATCCAATATAAATTCATAATCATAGTGAGATTTTTTAAGGAATAGTTCCATGACATTAGCCCATTTCATTTTTTTAAAAATAATTTATTTCTTTTATATTATATTAATTTCTTATGTTTATTAGTTATTATACCTCTTCATAGAGCCCCTAAACCCTTGTGTGACCACTATTTTTGTTTCTCCATCTTTGGAGCTCATCATCGTCATGAATTTGGGAAACTTTTATCAGGATTTCTCAAATCATACAGATTTGAAAAGGTAATTTGTTGCAATCATAACTCTTTCATATTATTCTATTTTCCCATATTTTAGTTCCCACATAAACATAATATACTTAATAGGACATCAAAATCAGTTTTTCCTCTTCGATATTCACCTATTAGTGTATTTGGGTTGTTTTATTCTAGATCTCGGATGTAAGGGGTTCGTCTTCCTTCCTCCCCCCATTACTTATGGTATCATCTTTATTTCTTGAAGTTTATAATTACAAAAAAGTAGTGATTTGAACATAGGGTCTAATAATTGGTTTATTTTTCAAATCATATGTTTTTAGGTTTGATTTAACACCCGAGTCGTGCGGGTGTTGGGTGGTTGAACTATCTCACTAGGAATTGGTGTTTTTGACAGTTGTGGTAGCTGATTCCATGGGTCGGAACTACTAGAAGAGTTATCAATTCATTATTTCAATTTTTAGACCACTCCTCTATCATTTTTCAGCTACAAAAACTATTTTTGGAATCATTTGTTAAAAAATTATTTTTTTGTGCAATTTTGTGTGAAAATTAGTGATTTACAAGTACATTTCACGTTGTACCATTTGGGTATATTTTTTAATTCATTAATGTGATTAATTAAAATTTTTTGTTGCTAAAAATTCTTGTTAGGGGTAATATTGGTGTTCATTTGGTTTTCAACGAGAACATATATATGGATTTTTAATTAAAAGTTTGGTTATATTACTTGAATTTTTTTAGAAATCTTAAATAGTTTATTGAGTTATATAAGTGGTGAAAATAATATGCACCAACTATATTCAGTTTATATGATCATAAATTGTGTTTTTTTTTGTGAAAATGGAATTTTTTTCATGTAGAAATATTTTGAGAACAGTGGGGGAAACCTGGTTATCTATGTAGGAAGACATGTACTTGTATACTTGTGATTCAGAGTAGTTATATCCCTATTTCACATTGCATGTTGGGAATTTAACAAACTAAAAAAAGTATAATGATGATGATTGGGGACCAATAGGATATGGGCATGTTACCTACTAGTGGATCGTGCATGAGAATAAATATGGATATGGTAACAATACACCGAGATACGAGGTACATGGGCCCCAAAAACTAACAAGTTCCTAGAGGTGTACCCAAGATTATTGCTCCATGAATATTTGGTTTTTATCATAGGATTATAGTTTTTTAGAAGGAAAATTTATTAAAATATCAGTTTTATTAAAATTTGTTTACACTTTGAAATTTTCCACTAAAAACAATTTTCTTCTAAATGTTTATTTCTTTAGAAATTATAGTCACTAATTCTTGTTTATTATAACCTACATACATTTTTTCAGAAATTAATTACTATATTAAATATTTGGTTGGTAACATATTTTTTTTTTGTCACACACCCTACATAAACTTTTTTTTAGAATAATTGATCATGTTTGACACAGTTAATGAAAATGCCATGGGTGATGGCAGTTCCGGTTGTTAGTTTCCTTCCATGGTTTGGTTTTTTTATGACAACTCATGGGTGATGACCCCATATCATTTGGTGTTCCATGGAATGTTTTGATTACACTTTTATTTATATTTGGACCCCTTGTGTCATTTTTAGTACCATGTATTATTATTATGAATTTTATTTAAGGCTAGTTTTCTTGGTATTTTTTAGATCTAGTTTATTGATTTTATTTGGATGGTAAATGATTCTAAACTCAGGAAAATAATTCTCAACCCACTATTTTAGAGACCTGAGCACTCTCTCCATCTCGTGGGAATATGGAACACCCTTCGGGACATTCCATGGGTTGGTTTTGGGGATGGTTTTGATGGAGACCATATTCGGTTCGTGATAAGATGCGATCTTGTCTTTTTTATTCATTGGATTCTTTGTTAGAGAGGGTTAAGAATATATCTTCCATGGATTTCACCTTGACTGATCCCCCTTTTTTCATGGATACATAGTTGTTTAAGATGGTTGATAGTAGGTTTATCTGTGATATTTCAAGATATGATCCATATCTCTGTAGGGATTGTTTTGGTAGAATCATTTATAAATTGATTATGTTCACAAGATAGAAAGGGAGTTCTTTAATGAAGTAATTGATGAAAGAGAAACCATTACATGATTCATCAAGTAATATATTTTTAGAGTTTACACTAATCATGATATAAACTATAACATCATTTATCTAGCAGATAAAATTTTATTTCTATTGATTACCAGAGCCATTAAAGAACATGTCGGTCAGTTCAAAGAGATGAATTTTGTGATGTAGTCTTTTATGGAAGAAAAGTATATATTCCTCATTATAATTGATATATAAGGTAAAATTATTATGGTGTTTATAAATAAAATATTCTCACTCATACATGTGTTTCAGATATATTTTGTATCTTAGTATTCCATTCCATCACCAGTCATATGACTCCTCCAACTACTGGTCTTGATTATTTTAGAACAAATCCTTCTTAGAATCTAAATGAACTTAATCCTTGTATTTTTAGATCTATGAGTTTGTATGTGGTATAAAAGGTTTTTATTATCTCTCTAATTACAACTTATGAACCTCCCTTCTTCCTGGAATCATCTACAACCACTACCACAGTGACGTTCACATCATCTTTTACCATTTTTTCATGTACCTTTGATAAGGGAGAGGCATCTAATATCCTAACTACATAGGCTGAGATGTGAATGAGATTAGTATTTATTTTTGACAGATACTTTTTTATTAATTTTTTATATATTTTTTACTATATTTATGGTTTTTAGATGTAAATAAAAATATATCTTTATATTCAACTATTATCTATTGAAATTTAAGGTTCCATATTGTTACTTTTTGATAGTACCAAAAAGGGAGAATGATTATAGAATTTATTATTATTTCCTATTATTCATTTATACACTCATTAAATAATTTATACCATTTATTCCAACGTAATTTATTATGGGTACATACATTTGGGATTATTTTATTACCTCATATGATAACCTCAATATAACATTAATATCACATTTGATTTATTATCTCTGATAAATATTAGTTTTATATTATTGAAACCATATTAATTTATTTATCTTCTATTTTAAATTTTATGTTCAAACTCTTACATTTATCCTTTTATTATGTTATGAAGATCTAATTAAGGAATGTTTTATTTCATAATTGTTTTCAAAATTTCCAAGAATTTTGATTTTAAAAAAGGGTGAGATTATATGATCCTCTTTTTTTATGCTCACAAATCATGTTAATTTGGATTTTAATTTGTTTTATGATTTATGAAAAAAATTATCTAATAAAAGTTTGTTTGAAAAAAATTTGATAAGTATTGAAAAAATCTCAATTGGAGTTTTTTCACCACTACACTTGACTCATCCTTGATGTTGGGTCACCACTAGATATTAATAAATACCATAATTTACGTACTAGCATAAGGGTGTCACCATAAGATAACCTACCATTAGAAGAGTCACAATTTATAAGATTCATCACTGACATGAGTCACTATTGAGATGTGTCTCCATAGGGATGAATCACTGTTGAGATGATTCACAATTTATAGGAATAACCATTGAGATGAGTCAACATTGAGATAAGTCAACATTGACATAAATCACTGATGAGATTAGTCACAGTTGGAAAGAGTCACCACGAGACCTATCCTATAGTCTGAAAATATACTATTATCTTGACTCACCATTGCACTTGACTCACTTCCAGACAAAAGTCACTACAATCCTAACTCACCATTGTGACCGAATCACCTCCAAATATGATTCACTACTATTATGACACACCACCACTAATATGAGAAATTTATACTTTATTTTCATAAAAACTATATTACAGAATTTAATGTAAATTGTTATTTTAATAATAATTCATATACTCTTTCTAGGATCATTAAAGTGTATACGAGAACACAATATAATGGTGAAAAACAACATGATGTTAATTCTTGAATCAAATATTCTTCCTGATGTGCTATATTTGAAAAAAAAGTATCCATCAAGTGGGTGTGATGCATTTCTAGATAGCTTTGTTGAGTACGAACACAAGATCATGTGTTCCAATTACTCAAGAATGATACATGTAGCATTCTTTTTTAATTTTTCACATTGAAAGAGTGATGATTATAAAACATTTAGATCATTTCCAACATGGGGAACAAAGAACGATTACAATGCTCTATTATACTATGTTTTTTAAACAAATTACTTATTCTCCAGTACAATATATATTAGAGGGGACACATGATTTTAGATCATATAAAACCATGAAAAACTACATTCTCTATATATTTATACTTTTTGATTTTGTATGTTGCTGTTACAATTGAGTAATATGTTATTCGACATATTTATAAAAACACGATATCTTATAACCCATGTGTGTTTATCAACTAGGGAATACATGATATTCTTTACTCTATATTTACAGTTTTTAAACCCATGTGTTGTTGAAGAGTTCGGGTCTTTCATATTTTTACTTTGCAAAACAATTGTGGGAGTGGTCCCTATGTTTTCAAGAATGATGGTTAACTATTTTCTATTAACCCAATCCAGGCTATGGATCATGATTTATTTATATACTTTTAATGGTTTAAGGTTATTTCCTTGTAGAATGGATTAGGTCGTCACTTGAGTTTAAACCCCTTATTTTAATTATTATGAGTGTTTTTTTAAATTTAAAAAATAATTATTTTCAAACAATAAAAATGAAATACTTTGATTGATACTCTTAACTAGAATTCATATTAATATTTGATTATGAGTTTTTATATCAATCTCTATGGTAAATTTATTTTCTAACTAATAATAATAAATCAACAAAAAATATTATTAAATGAAAATTTAAATTTAACTACACTTTTGATTAAATAGGATACATTATTTAAAATATTTTTTATATAAAATATTATTGGAACGTTATTTATCTCCCTCTTAAATTACTCAATATTACCCAAAAAAATATTGTTGCATAATTTTAAAAATACGAAAAATAATTTTCAGTAAAATATGATGAAATTAAAATGAATATTAGATTATTTTTAGTGTAAAAACAAATATTAAAATATATGTATCCATCCTTAAAAATCAATGAATTTAATATTTAAAAAAAATTAAAATGAATTCATTTTGAGTATATACTTTGGATTATAGTTTTATATAAATTGGTCCCAAATCACACAAGAAAACCCAATTTAATACAAAGTGGAATCTTGCACTCAATATGATTCTCTCATAATATAATTTTTTAATGAAACACATTTTCCATTCATGGAAATACATGTTAAAATCCAACTTGACATATTCTTTTCCATTACCTATCCTTAAACCTGATGAAAAACTTTTAAAAAATATTGGATGATTTGAAAAACTCAAAAACATAAATAAAAAAGAATTAATCCATTAGTATACTGAAATATATATAAAAGAATAAATTATTGACATTATAACATTAGTAGTTGAGATGGTGAAATATATAATATACACATGAAAAACACACACATTATTATTAAATATAAATATTTAAACTCATTGAAAAAAACTAAAACCCATTTCAAGTTACATAGGGAAACATATTCATAATACATTTATGAAATAAATGGATTTCGTTAAATCCAATTGATAAACCAAATGTGTTAACACCCTAATTCATTCCATTGCTGAAAATGATCATTACCCAATAAATTGGAGACATATATTTGGGCTCAACTGATATATATTATGATCAACTTTTGTAAAATTTGTTTTAGGATATCCTGTCATATAATTCATTTTGGAAAAGCCTAGAAGATATGTCATATGTGGCTCAATCAATCATCATATAAATTTACCATGCATAAAATCCTGAATATATAATTTTCGGGTTTCATATTTTCATCATAATACCTTTGAAAAAGCAATTTAAAACCCATATATAAAATAATATTAGGAATTGAAACACTAATTACTTAAAAAAATTAAAACTAAAACCATGAGATCAAAAGGAAATGGATTTTTTTTTATTAAAATGTGAATTCTTGTAAGGGAAAAAATCCTCAAATAATGGTTATAGTGGTGGGAAAAACATTAGTTTCATATACCATAAAATAAAACATTACATTTTTAATTTTATGAAAAAAAAAATTTAAGATGTTTGCATTTTGAAAAAAATAAAAAGAAATTAAAATTTGACATAAAATTTTATTTATATTAATTTATGACCACATTGTAGAAAATATGGGAAAAATTAAAAATATAGACATAGAATAAATGATTTCAAATATAAATTTCTAAACCATTTAAATGAGGTTTCATGTTAATGAGTTCCTTACATTGAGTCAAAATTATCATGTACATTCATAGTCAACATGATTAATATAATTATTATAATTATTTAGTTCCTTAATATCCATTGTAATGTTAATTATTTGTTTTATTTAAATTTTATAGTCAGTTACATAATCAATTAACCTCACATCGTATGATTTAGTGATATTCTACTCATTTATCCAATGTGACTTCTACATATTGAATATAGTCAAAATGATAATAATTACATCACTATTGGAATAATTATATTGATAGAATAATATTTTTTATACATAAATTAAAATAGTAAAATTGATGGGGAATGATGGTTCAGAAAAATGAAATCCTTTATAATCATGGAGACGACATGTCATGATTACACATGAGAAACATTTACATTTTTCAATTACAAGGGTGGAAAGAAGGTAGATATTATTTTATCTTGATATAATGATAATTAAATTATAAAAATTAAAAATATCATTAAATATAGTCATATATATCCTCCGCATGATGTGGGGATGAAAAAAGAATTTTATCATGTGGCATCCTTTGTTTTATTAAAGGAACACTATATTCCACACATAGATGAAATGCTACATCGAGCTCAAATGAGAAACTAAATATTATTGTTTAAATGATACTACTATAACGTAGCCATTAGGATGGAAGAAATAATAAATATTATTTAAATAATGAATATATGGTTTTCACATGTTTAAATAATGATTCTTTGGATACCAAATTTATTAGAAATGGAAATAAAAACCAATTGAATATTAATGATGTGCTTTTATCAAATACTATTCAAGAAAGAATAATTATGTAAATAAAATTATATCAATATTTATGGTTTTTTATATGTTATATATCAAATTTAATGTTTAAAATTATTCTTAAATGTTTTTTAGATATGATATAAGAAAAAACAAAAAAATTTATGATAAAAAAAGTATTTTTTAAAAAAACTCCATTTTTACCACATTTCGAAGGAGAACCGTTTTTAAATAAAGTTTTTTATGTTTTATACAATATATTTAAATAAATAATTATATTATTTATAATATTTAAATAAGATATTACTTTGGTGGAATTAATGTATTTTTATAATAAAATGTATTTTTAAAGGAGTACTAAAAAATATAGGATTTTAATTCAAAACTGAATTTTTGTATAATTTTATTATATATTTATGTTTTAGTATTAATTTTTTTACATGTTTTATTGGATTTTTTTAATATTTTAATTATTTTTTTGTTATTGGATACAATTTTACATTGAAATATAATATAATCCCATATAAATCTTTTGATGGTAATTACTTTTTAAAAAGCAGTTCTGTCATTTTGACAATGGGAAATCATTTTAAATTAATTACTACAAATTATATGTTTTGAATTTTTCATAATTAATTGCATATTTGGAATCATAAGGTCCATATTATGTAAATAATACTATTTTATTTTTGAAAATTATTAATTATAACTTCAATAATTGTTTTATTTACCGTTATGAAAGGGTAAATCGGGAAAATAAGGGTTACCAAATAATATTATAATAATATAAAACAACACTATCATGTGTCCTAATGAAATTTTATGAGTCATGGTAGTCACAAAAATTCTATAAACAAAACTTTCTTAATTATGGATCCTCTTAGGTGTGAAAATGTCATGGTATAATAGTTAATTTAAAGTAATGGGAAATATAACAAACACAGTATGTTTTAACAAAAACATTTAACATGAAGCATTATATAATCGATCTAGATGAATATAAATTTTAATTTGAAAGATAAAAAATATATCATATATCATGGAATATTATTTATAATTTTCAAATATTAAGTAAATAAATTTATTTATCACACAATGATCATTTGGTGATAACATTTTTAATGAAAAATTAAAAAAATGATATAATAAATATTAAATTTAATTTAATATGTATGTTTTGATTGAATAATCTAATTTTATAGACTATTATAACATGTAATACTAGATTTAATGAATATTAATGAATCAATAAAGTTTATATATCATTAATAAATCAATTATAAAATAGTTTCTAAATTGGCATATATGTGTTTTAAAACAAAAATAATTTTATTAAATGATATAATAGTTATAAAAATCTTCAATTTTGTAAAATAACATAGATAATGTAAAAAAAATCATTCATAAACTAATTTTGTTTTTCTTGTCATTTTATATTGATTATAGAGATCACATAGTGAAAAAATACATGAAGACATGGTAAGAGTTACTTTAAATAACTAAGGGTTCAAGCCCAATGAAAATGTTAAATTTTTGACTTATACATTTTTAAACCATTTTTTGAGCAGTTTTTTATCCATCCTTATATTATATTAAAATATATCACTTTATATCTACAATAATTCTAAAATAATATTATAATAAATTAATATTTATATACATTCTTAAAGTTCCCCTCCTTCCTCTTATAAAAGGCCACCAACTCTAGAAACTTAATCAAACCTATCAAGATCCTAGGATCAACAAATTTATACTAAAATAACCTCAAAACATCCCTCAATTAATATTATAGAACTGAACTTGGGGGGGATGAAATTCCAAAAATCCTTTTTGTTCAAATCATAAATAGTTATGACATTTAGAGGTAGCATCATCTCTCAAATTCCTATCATTTATTTTTCTTCTCCAACACCCTAAACGCTAATTATTCAATTATTCAATTACAAAAACAGTATCCCAAATGTAGTAGTATTTTTTATGTTTAGGTTTCAACTTACACTAACACACACATCAATCTAATGGATATAGAACACACTATTTTTGTGCACGGTGATCTACTACGCCACAAAATGATGATTGTTCAATTTTCTCCAACAATCTCTAATGGTGTACATTATGATGGAACTAAATTTATATATGAAATATATTATATTTATATTTCCTTTACACTTCATTAATTTGTAAATACTCTATTACATTATGATTCTCATAATGTGTAAATACGATAAATTAATTTGATTAATTGTGGACCACAGCCCCCTCAAAATGATATGAGTTCTTCATCCTGTACATGAAACGTATAAAGGATGTTGTTAATGAACATATATAACATATATAAATTATAAATTATAATTCAATTTTAATAAACATATGTATCATTTATTTTTAATTCCATTAATATGATGATGAAATGAAAGTACCGTACATGTCTACATATGACCTAAAATATCCATAAACAGTGCATTTAATTACTTATCATCAAATTGTATGGCCTGCTATAAATAAATATTTACTGTATATATATATAATAATCTTTAATAATATTTTGTTGAAGGTTGAGTTTAATCCACATGGACAACATAAATGAAAACATGTTCATTTTCGATTAAAGTACTGAATATCGACAGAATGGCCAATGTATACTTAAATTATTATGTAATTTTAATTTAATGGTAATAAATGATATAAATGTTATAATAAAATTTAATAGTTTTCCCAAGATAATATAAAATAACCTCTGTTTTTTATTTAGGAACATAACTGTTGTATTTGACGAGTCAGACTCATGGGAATGAAACCTGTTAACCCAATTTCCATTTTTGAGTTAATCTTCCACTTCTTGATTATGTCATGATATGATTATGTGAGAAATTAATACTGATATCCTATCATATATTTATACTTATGTTAATTGTATATATATTGAATACATATTATTGATCTATTTTATTCACAAAATGTTCACTGTAGAGGAAATACTAACTCAATCTCCATTCATTAAGTTAAATATCTATTTTACCATTTATGTTAATTATTTGAATACGTGTGGATAACCCTTGATTGTTTTATAAATAACATCCCATTATATTTGGGGCATTTATATTTTTCACACATAATTTTTTCATTAGTTTATCCTTCATCTAATTATATGATCTTTATAAGGGACTACATCTCAAAATCCTTTCATAGAGGCATATCAGGGTATTTTTTCACTATTATTATCATATAAAATGTATATAAAACCCTTTTGTCGTGTTATATCATAAAATATTTCTTTAATCATGATATTTATTGTTTTTTAATGTTATTCTTTAATTTTTTTATTCAAGTGTTTCCCAATTCACAAGGGACACTTTAACTAAAACATCATTCTTATCGATTTATTATTCTAAAACCTTTTATTTCATGTACATGTTTACAATGTGTTTTTTCATGAATATATTTATATAGAAATGAATACTTTAAAATGTTAATTTTTTCAAAATTTTGAAATTGGTATCAAAAACTATGATTTAAAAGGCTCTTTATTAAATGACTTAAATGGATTTCAAAAATGGATTGAATATTTAAATATCTTGAAATGATTTCTTGTGATTGGAAATGAAATTTTATGAGAGAATTGTTGATAATTTTAATCATTTATGTGTTATTATTATATAATGCTGTTTGGAAATTTAATCAGTGGTAATGTGAAAAAAACGTTTGGTGATTACATGGTGAACCAATGACTTGTGATTCAATGATTAAACATAGATGGGTGGTTACGTTATAACATCTAGTGAATTAGGTTTGGATGTTGTCCATATGGCAATACCAATTAGTGGTATGTGTTAAATTAGACCGTATGGCTATTCCATTTATGTATATTTATATCCCACGTTACATATATATGTTATATGTAATTTTCTATGTGAATTATGGTAATATTATAGTGACCAAAAGGGTAATAAATGAGCTTATGTTTAGTGAGTTATATTTACCACATCCTATAGGTTAAATGGACTACATTATGATAAAGAAATCATGTTTTAAATGTTTTCTCAACACAAATATTTTTGATTATTTATAAATCCCTTACTATGAATTTTATGCTCTTTGCAAATTTTGAAATGTTTTTTCACATAACATATTGAAGAATAGAGTCAAGGATGGGATAATAGAAAATTCATGAAATGAACCTTGTTTCTTTTAAAAAAATTATTGTTTATGAAAATATATCATAGTGATTTGATGTGTCCAATTGTAATATTAAAGTTGTTATATATTAGTTATGATCTAATTCATTAATACTATAAACCTGAAAAGATCCTCGAAGTGATTTAAAAGTGAAATTTTTTACTTATCTCAGGGTTATATAAAATTTAATGATGGGACCCTATAGTTGGTATCATAGGTTGGTTTAGATAACTATAGAGATTAGGATGTTTTCTTAAGAGTAACAGATATCATCATAAATTTTAATTTTAATGTTTATCATATGTTCAAAGTCTTAGAAACACCTATTGAGGATTTATGTTATGAAATATTATGGATATATATGGAATATTAAGATAATTTCACCTTCGATGACATCATGGGACCAATAAGACCCTACAAATATATGTTTACAAATACCAAATTATACTCCAATTGATGATGAGGATTGTAAAAATGACCTTTGAATAATATAGAGTTTTTCTTCAATTATGATTTGACAGTATAGAATCATAAAACAATATTAATGTTTTTTTGTAATAAATAAGTGTTAAAGAATAATATGTAAAAAATATTTAATGGACCATGAATGATACTAAATGAATGTGAGTGAATTTTGGAGTTAAGATAAATTATATGATAATGAATGTTTGAAATTATTAATTCTCTAATAATAATGGGATTACATTGAAATAATTTTCCTTGTACGTTTAAACCTTAATTTTTTCATTTGAAAATGTTACATGGGGATGATTTATATTTATCTTTATAGACATAATTATAAATAATCCTTAGGGTTTATATGATCCTTTATTTTGATATAATTACGTATTATTCCTTTATGGATGAAAAATGAAAAATATGAGATATAATTTGAGTATATAATATGTTATGATTATTTTTTATTATTTTATATAATTTTGGCAGTGTTATATGAATTATATAGTTTTCTAAAATGGAAAATATGTAGACCACTTGACAACCCATCACATAAGACAACTGTTGGAATTGAACTGATAATTAAAGTGTGATTGGGATTTATCACATTCCACTGGCTACATGAAGTCCATGATTAGTACGGCTTATTATTTTAGTTAAATAAATATATGGATCAATAATATGTTGATTTTGGGAACATATTTTTTATCAAATTTTTATCCTTTGTATATGAAAATGGTTTTTTAATTATTTTATAAATGTTATTTTGGAAGATCATTGCTATTATGGGAACACTATATACCTAAATAAAATAGAATACTTTGGGATTTTATTGGATGAGTAATTGATGAATTCTCTTTTGGAGGAATCAATGTTTTTATTATTGATATATGGCTATTTGGGTTATTTATGGACATAATTATCCTAACATAGAGAACATGTAAAGAGGTTAATAACTTTTTCATTATGATATTTTAGAGTTAATGATGTAATTTATAGATAACTATTTTTGGTTTATTGTGGATGTATATGTGATCAAATACATGTAAGTTTTGGTTTTAATTTTTTTTTATTTTTTGTCATTTTGATGACATTTTTTTGAGGAATGGTCTACGTAAAACTTGGGTATTTCTGTTGAATTTTATAGATTAAAATTAGTCATTCCCTTTATAAAGGATATTACGTTTTTGGAGATTATTAGATAATTTACAAACTAATTTAGTCTTTTTTGATGTCTAATGATAGGGAAAATATACAGTTCATGTTTTGGGGATTATGTGATTCTCGATCAGATTATTAAAGTGCATCATGAGTTACCAAGTCATCATAAATACTCATTGATTTGGAAAATAGATGAGTTGGTGGTGGAATTTGATTAATGGATGATACTATATATTTCATGTAAGTATATATACATATGTTATTATTCTATTATGTAAAATAATTCCTCAACATTATGAAGTGGATCTTAAATCCAAAAAAAAAAATTGATTAAATTTTATTATTTCAAAATCTACAAATGTTTAACCTGTCATAATTTTGTGGTTATTTAGATGTTAACATTATCAACATCATGTTTTCTGTCACTCTACATTGGAACATGACAGTTAGTTTTTCTTCCCTATACATGTTTCCATACATGAAACCCAAGTCCTTGTTTTCTCAAGTGACAATTTTACTTCACTCTATATATTTTAATGTGGATGTTTTATTAACCCTTTTTGCGATGTGGGTTTGAAATAATCCTTTTTTGAAAAATCATACCCTAATTACCAACCCCGAATTGAAATTTTGAGTAAAAAATTTATAAAAAATGGTGGGTGGGAAGTAACATCCATAGTATCAAGAAAGATAGACAATGTTCAATAGCATACCTGATATGTTGAATCAATCATAAATTAACACCTAAATATTATTATTCAAATGATACAATTTTAAAATAGCAACTAGAATAGAGGGAATGAATATTATTGACTTAATTATGAAAATATATTTTACATATGACTAAATAATTATTCATTGGTTAAAAAATTTATTTGAAATCGAAATAAAAACCAATTGAATATAGAGGATTTTTTTTTCAGGAAAAACTATAAAAAAGAGAATAACTGTGTTTATAAAATAATATCACTCTTTATGGATTATTATATTTAATATATTCAATATAACACTTAAAATTTGTCTTATATGTTATAACAACAAATCGATTTTGTTTAAATAAAAGAAGTATTTCAGAAAAAAAAAATATTTTTCTTACCATTGGAAGGAGAACCCTTTTTAAATCATGTTATTGAAAACTTTATATATTATACTTTTATAAATAAAATTGTTTTTAAGAATCTGGAAATCAATATTTACTTTGGTTGAATTTTGTAATTTATTTGACAAAATTCATTATCAAATTAATAGTAAAAAATTATCGATTTCAATTTAAAACTCCATTTTTGTATGTTATTTATAGTTTGATTTTCTATTTAATTAATTTATAAGTCTAATTAAATTATTTTTTTTATCATTTAATCCATTTTTTGTCATT
The DNA here is from genome assembly GCA_963277665.1 of Viscum album. NCBI lineage: Eukaryota > Viridiplantae > Streptophyta > Magnoliopsida > Santalales > Viscaceae > Viscum > Viscum album. The sequence goes on from OY728133.1 coordinate 974,684,719, forward strand.
GGATGATATTTTAAATTCAAATTAGATATAATCACACATCAATATTTTGATGGTTATTACTTTTTAATACATGTTTTATCATTCTCATATTGTTAATTAATTTTCAGTTAAATACTATAAATTATGTGTTTTTAAATTCTAAAAATGTATTCCATATTTTCAATCAGATGGTCAAAATTATTAAAAAAAATACCTTTTATTTTTTTAAATTCTAAATAGTACTTTAGAAGTTACTTTTATTTACCATGATTAAATGGTAAATTTGTTAAATAAGGGTTTAAAATAATATAATAATAATATAAAACTACCATATCAGGAGTCTTAGTCATATTTTATGAGTCATGGGAGACCCAAACAATCCTTAAACAGAACTTCTTGCATTTGGTTGCCACGTGGATGTTAAAATGACATGATATAATAATTAATTAAATGTAAATAGAAATATAACATATAACACTATATTTTCCCTAAAACAAAATTAAGGAGAATTTATATAATAAATCTATTTAACTATACACTGTCATCATAGTCAAAGAATATTTATTACATCATGATATTTTAGATATAAATTTTAGTCATTAAATAAATAGATTTATTTATGATGCAATGATGATGTTGGGATTACCTTTTTAATGAAAGATTTAAATAAATAATATAATATATATTAAAAAAATTAATTTGAATGTTTTGATGGAATAAAAAAATCATGTATTAAAAAGAAATGTTATATTTGACTTAATGTAGTTTTTTTATAATCAATCATGTTGTTACAGTATTAACAAAAATCAACTTCTAAACTGTGTGAAAATTGATATTTATGAGTTTTAGAAAAATACTATTTTGTCAAATGATATAATAGTCATAAAAATATTATATTTTCAAAAATTAATTATATAATGTTAGAAATTTCATTATTTATCTATTTGAGTTAATATTGTCATTTTATAGAAAATATATTGACCATGTAGTGTAATAATACCAGAATACATGGTAAGAATTAATTTATTTAGTTACTGGTTAAAGCCTAAAGATAAGGTTAAATATGTGACCTAAACTAGTCTAAAACCTATTGTATTATAGTATTTTTATCCATCCTCATATTAACCTCTAAATATATCACTTTTTAGATATTATAGTTCTAATCTTGATTTATAATAGAATAATATTTCAAGACATTCATAATGTGTACTTCCTCCCACTTATAAGAGGCCACCACCTCTAACCACAAAATCACAACTCAATATCCCCTTGTCTTTAAAATATTCTAATTAAATAAGCTACCAAAATCTCTCATTGTATTCTATAATACTATCCTTGGGATGAATTAAATTCTAGAAAAATTTTGGGATAAAATCAAATAAAGTTATCTGATTTAGCAGGAACACCTTCTCTCATGTTCCTTTCAATTATTTACCACCTCCAAAACCATAATTTATCTTTATTAAAATATTTTATAATAGAACCAATATAAAAAATATACTATGATGTTTTTATGATATTGTTTTGACTGATAATATCACACACATCCATGTAGTATAAATAGAACCTATTATTTCTTTGTGTGGAGAACTACTGCCTCACGAAAAGTTGATTGTACAATTTTATCCTACCAAGTCTCATGGTGGCCATTTCTATGTCACTATACTTATCTATGAAATATATTATATATATTTTTTCTTTAAAAATATATAATTTTTTTTTTCAACATACATATTTTCATTCTATAATGCGTAAATGCGATAATTTCATTTCAGGAATTGTGGACTACCTTCCCCTCTATGTGATATGAATCATTCATGACATACATGGAAAATATGAAGGATTTAGTTAATGAAGTAATATAACATATATAATATTTATATTATACTATAATTATAATATACATATGTTTCAATTTTTTTTCATTCCATTAATTTGACAAATAAATGAACGTAATGTTCATATTTATGTACCGCCTACCGTCTCAAGGAACAGTGCATTTCATTTATTATCTCCAAATGTTATTTACTATTATAAATACATATATACTATGTATATATGATATTTAAATAAAGATTAATATTTTGAGATGACTCCCTTTTTTAGAAATGGAAATTTTACATCAAAACAAGTTCATTTTTGACTCGACTACCGAATTTCGACAAAATGACGGATTTGAACATAAATAATTATGTAATTTGTATGACTTGTTAAAATGTGATATAAAAGGGATAATAATGTTGAAAATGGTAATAATAAAGGATTAATTAAACTATGTTTTTTTATTCAGGAACATAATTATTGGACATGATGATTCAAACTCAAGGTAAGGGTACTTTTTAACCCAATATCCATTATATGGGTTAATCTTATACTTCTTAATTTTGTCGTGCTATGATTATGTGGGAAATTAATTTTGATATATTATGTGGTATTTATAATGGATTTATGTGTATACATATTTAATACAAATAAACAGTTTATTTTATTAGGAAAATGATATTTCTAAGGGTAATATTAACTCAATCACTATTCGTTGAGTTAAATGTCTATGTCATTGATTATGTTCTTCTATGAATATGTGTGATTGAACCAGAATTTTTTATAGTGAATATACACTTATATTAGGTGGATTTATACTTATCCCACATAATGGATTCATTGATTTATCCTTAATATATTGATATGATCATTGTAAGGGAATTCCACCCAAAATCCATTTATTGAGGAATATCTTAATTTTATACCCCTTGATTATCCAATAAAATGAATACACCACCATATTGACATGTTATATCATGAAATTTTATTTCCTCAATATATTTAATGTTTCGTTTAATTTTATTCCTTAATTAATTTTATTCATTTTTTTCTCAAGTAGAAATGGACTCTTTGACAAAAACATTGTTTTTTATGATTTATTATTTCAAGACCTTTTATTTATTGTCCATGTTTTTAAAATTGTTTTGCAAATATTTTTTATATGGACATGAATTTTTTAATATTATAATTTCTTTCTAATGCATATAATTTGTATGGGCACTATGATTTGAAATTATCATTATTAATTATTTTAAATTTTATTCAAAAATGTATTGAATATTTAAATATGTTGAAACTATTTATTGTGATTGAAAATAAAATTTTATTATTGAAATATTTATAATTTTAATCTTTTATGTGTTATGGTTATATAATGGTTCTTAGACACTGAACGCGTGGTTACATTTAAAACCATAGATGGTTAGTTATGTGATAAACCAATGATGGGTGGTTTTAGGATAATCCAAGGATTGTAAGTTACATTATAACATCAAATACATTGGGTATGGAATTCATCCATTTGGATATTATATTTACTGATATGTATGGTAGTTGAATGTATGGTTATTCAATTTAAGTATGTTTTTGTCCAATCTTACGTTTATATGTTATTTGATTTTTTCTAAGGAATTTATGGCAATATTTTGGTTACAAAAAGGTTAATAAATTAGATTATATTATGTGATGTATATTTATTACTTATTAATGGTTAAAAATATTACATTATGGTAAATTATTCTTGGTTAACATGTTTTCACAAGACTAATAGTTTTCATTCGTTATGAATACCTTTCTGATCTTTTAAAGATCATCCCATGATTCGAATTTTTTTTCACATGCCTTAATGAATAACGGAGACAAGGAAGTGATAAAAGAATAATAATGAAAAAAACCAATTTTATATTTAAATTTTATGTTGTTTATGAAAAAATTTCATAAAGAGTAAAAGTGTCTACTTGTAATATTTAATTTGTTAAGTATTATATATGACCTAATTTATTAAGGCTCCAAACCTAATATGTCCCGTGAAGCTAATTGTAGACAAATTGAATGATTATCTTAAGGTTATGTGATGTTTATGCCTGAGACCTCATAAATCAAGTCATGGTTCACACATACACCCTAAATATGTTATCAACTTTCAATGTATGTAATTTTAATAACATTTATGGTATTTTACATTCCTATAATGATAATTATTCCATTAATATTATATATACACATTAATCAAATCAATATAAATAGATTTAAAGGGGTGATGGAAAACAAATTACATTGGTTCATGAGGAAGTAGTATTCCATATACATGAATTACAATTTTGCTTCCCATTTGATGAAAATAGAGATGAATATAGTCAATGAAATTAACATGTTAAAATATATCTATAATATATATAATAATTTTATTATTTAATTAAGGTATAAAAATATTATAAGGTGAAATGAGAAGAAATAAAATGAAAATTCGTTTATAAGAACAATACAACTTCTTTAGAAAAATTCATAAGGTATATTGAAAAACAATTCCATGGTCAGTTTTCAGAAAAAAAAGGAATATTGGATATAGGGACAGATTAAATGAATATATTTTTATATATATTTTATAAACCTAATTTTTAATGTTTAAAAAAATTGGAGCGTAGAAACCCAATAGAAGTAATGGTATAGGAACTCTTGGAATTTTATAACTTATTATTTAATTTAAATTAATTCACATTAAAAATGTATCCAAAATGAAAAAATTATAAGATAATAGAAGATTGAGTTGAATTAATAACATCCACTAAAATTTCAATAGGTTTGTAATATGTCTTTACCCTTTTATTTTTATGTTAACCATTCTTCACACTTTATGTAGATTGCAATGATAAAAAGATATTCTACTCATTAAGGTCAAGATTGTTATGATAAAAGTTAAATTTTACCATAAATTAATAAAAAATTATATTTTGAACCATTTTACAATAACATGGATTATGATAGGATTTTAGAGATTCTAATTAATTTAAAATAATATTATTTATTAAAAAATATCATTAATGTCATTTTTGGATTTATTTAATTTGTTTGATTTAATAAAAACATTCATAGAAAATAAATTAAAAAATAATAATTCAAAACATACATAAGAATTAATATTTTTCTATAAAATTTATGAAACAAAATAAGTCTCTCAAATTATATTACATTTAATATTTTTAATATCATTTATTTTATTTTTCTATTAATTGAATAAATACTATTTCATTCTCAACTAAGAATTTAAGCTAATTATATTATCTTAAAAATTTTGAAATAAATTACTATGATAAACAATTCATCTATGTTTAAAATTATTATTGATTACTAATCATATTTTTTATAATAACAATCAAAAAATATATATTTATTGAAGGAACGAATGTGTCATTTTTAAAGATATATTTTATTTAAAAATTTCAATGGTAAAAATAGAACATATTGGGCACAAAATTTCATTGTTTTAGAAAAATGGATGGAAATTTATGAACAATAGTAATATAATTGTATAAAGGAATGTGATTGGGTCGATATACGTTCTTTATCATATTTTTTATCCAATTGACTTGATTTTCCCGTTTGAAGTTTATAATTATATATGAATATTATAATTACTTCTGAAATAAAATAAAAGTGAAATATTAACTAAATTTTTAACCCTTTATATCAAATATGAAATTCATTTTTCTACATTAAATTCATTTAATTTGAGGAATTGGACTTAAAACTATACCCATAAAATGGTATGTAATTTCCTTTTCTCAAAAAATGCCTTTTTTGTATGACAAATGTTTTCATACCACATACATGTTTAAATTAATTTCATTGATTATAATGATATTTTTTTATATTAAATAATGAATTTCAAAAACTAAACAAAAAAATAATATTAAATTTTAAATATGTTAAGTGAAATTACATTTTTCATCATAAAATATAAATTTACACTATTAATTGAAAAAATAATATTTTCTATCACATGAGTCCTAGCATAGTTGGTTTTTTATCATCAAGTGTATTTCATGAATCTAGTTTTTATTATTATCTAATACCATTCGATCAACATCAACTTTAGGGGATATATATTTCCATAATCATTTTGCATGTGGGAGGGCTACCATCACCATCATGTTAGTGCTCTGGATCTGACCGGGTTGGATAAGAAGAATGAAAGGTGACGGTGCTTGGAGATGACCACATCAATGATTGGGTGACTTAGAGGATAAGACATGTGAAAATGTGGGAATTGAATATGGGATTTGGATTATTTCCAAGGTGATATAAGTTTTTAAATAGTGGGGGATGCATGTTTAGTTGTTAACCAAAGTAAAATATTTGACAGCAATGATGGTAGTCACTCATGTCGAATTATTGGTCATATGTGGAATGGGGGATTAAATTACAAGACAGAGTGTGGTGAGGACCAATGGGACTACTGTATGCTTCATGAAGCTCTGGTGGACATGGAATTCATTAAATTCTTGGTCCAATAGTTCATAGACATAAGAACAATTTTTTGGTCCTTAGGCAAATAATGATAATGTAATGGGATACATCTACCCTGGAAAAATGAAGGAATTTCCCTCATTTAATAATAAAATCAGTTGTATCCCCCAAGAAATTTAAATTAAATTAATTCCATGAAATTATAAAAAATTCATCCAAATGTATTTTTCACATGAAAGCAAATATTTAGTCAATTATATGTGATTAAATATCGATAATTAATAAATGGTTTTTATTTAAAAAACACAACTCAAGAGTTTATTTAAACAATTTCAATGTATATTTATTACATTTTAATATTAATATAATTAATTTTACAATTTATTTTATGAATAATTAAAAAAATTATTTATTATATAATTATATGGGTTGTTATAGAAAAATTGTAATATAAATATATTATATTTGAAATGTGAATATACTTTTCACATTTTTGTGTGTAAAAATTACTCATTTTAGGGGTTTTAAATTATTATATATGTTAATTAGGATATATCCTTTTAAAATGGTATTTAAGTGAGTTAACATTCGTTTTATATTGGAATGTAGGTATAGAAAAAAATTATACACTTCATACATTTTATATCTTAAATGAGTTGTAAAAGAACATGAAAAAATGTATATAATGTTTAATATTTTATTTGATTAAATATATTTGTTCTTATATTTTTATGATATGTGTTTCCTTGTTTGTGTTTCAATATATATATATATTAATATATTTCTGTTATCTATTATTCTCTTTATATACAATTATGCACTCCTCTAATACATCGAATGATTCATGGTTTGAGATTCAACCCTTGATATTTGAGTTCTTTCAATTAAATTCTTCCCATTAGATTCATGTGATAACATTTTCAGACATAGGAAGGTGTATAATCTGGATATTTTAGTCATGTGATCCTCTAAATATCCTCCCATCCATGTATATATGGTTTTCTAAGCATGTCATCTAGACAGACTGGACATTTATTTCATGCCTTATTTTACATGTAAATTATAGTAGTTTATTAGTAGAATTCCATTTAATTTTTCATATAATATGTTTGGTAAGCTAAAAACACTTGTAATTATTTATGAACCTAGAACCCTTTGGATCTCATACCCTGGAACTGAATGATTGTAATTAATGAAATTCATCAACTGATAACCCTTTCACTGAATGTCTCAAGTTACTATAACCCTACTTAATAAAAATACACCATCTAAATATAATAGTCGAAAAAATTATACCACATAAATAATTATTAATTAGGCAACCAAAAAACGTCCTTTAGAGATGAAAAGTTATTAACTTTTACTATTTATTATAATGAATTATGGAATTAAAGTTAGAAGAACTTGGTTAATATATTCATTTGATCAATTCTATTATTATATCTACACATTTTGTGTTCTGGGGGATGGACTTATCATATATATTTCATTATTACATGATATAATCCCTAATTTTGGGATCAATGTCAGAAATATAAGATTGAGGGAAGGGGTGTAATATGTAGAATCCTTTTAAATTATATTTACTTGTTTTATGTCATTAATTTTTTTATTTTATTTGTATATATACTATTATTTTCTATGAATATATTTTTTACAAAATTTAATTGTCTTTTATGTGTTTCATCTACTAGATTGAAGGAATAATATATTAATACTAGATATAAGGATGGATGTCTAGAAGAAATGAATTGAAGAATGAGTAGTTTCTTTTAATCCTTCATTTGATTTTTTTGAGTTGACTATAAATTTTTAGATGTATAATAATATTCTTAATTAATGTAAAACTCTTATGAAAATTATTGATAATAATGTATTAAGGATTCTATATTAATGGTATACGTGTTAATGGGATTTGTGATAAAGACTAAATTATTAGTGAATTGGGAAGGGATTAGAAAATATAAAAAGAAAAATTCCTTCTCATATCCTTCAATTAATATTTGAGATTTTATTACTTCTTAAGCTATGGTTAATATATATATATATATATATATCACAAATATGTAATAAAGTATAAAATATTGATTTTATTATATTTTTTTCACACTATAATTTTAGTGTTATATTTGAATATATATTGATGAGAACATGTGATTTTGAGTATATGAATTTCATTATACTGAATTAACAATGAATGTGCTACTTTATTCGGCAAGGAAGGAAATAATGGAATAATATATGTATTATGAAATATATATGATGATGTAATTTTTATATTAAACTAGATATTTGATTTATATAACAATAGGTATTAAAGAGATAATATGAAAATAGAATAAACTGGAATTGAATTGAGAGTATGATTATATATCTTATGAATAAACAAAAGTGGTAATGTAACATTGAATTATAAATAATTTGATAGGAAGTATCTATAAGAAGAGTATATAAGATACAATAATCAAAATATAATGATATTAATATACACAATTATTTTTATGAAATATTATTGGATAAATAAAATATAAAATTACCATATAATTGTACTTCAATGGATTTATTATTATAAGTATATTTTTTAAAAAACATATAAAATTTGGTATTAAATTATGATTTTTATTACTAGTAATTTGATAAATGATCTGAAAAATCTCAAAATCATTTATGAGGATTTATAAGTATATGTTACATCATAGAAGCCTAAATTAATTAACAATGTATTTAATTATTGGTGTAGAACTAAATAATAAATAAGAAACAATTACATGTAGAATATAACAAAAATATTAAGTATGAGCGACTTTTAAATATTAATTCATTAACTCAAAAAATTGATCTATAGAGATAAATTAGGGGAAACTAATTATTCTAAGGATATAGTGGTGGTTTCATCTATTAACCATGTTTGTCACTTATTATTTTGTATTGTGTTTCTATTTTAATCTTAATGTATGTATCTCATGATTTTTATGGTGTGAATGTTGTTTTTTAAATTTAATTAATGAGATTTTTAATCTATTAATTTCACTCAGGAAATTCTGTTTACAATATTGGATTATTGTGTTTTTTTTTTGAGTTCTTAAGTACTAGCGTGATTTTTTTATAAAATATATTTGAATTCTACCACATTAATGGATTTTTGTTTTGGAAAAAAAATAAATGTTAAGTTTTAATTTTTTGTTAGCATGTAATCATATACTTTTTTTGTTAGCCAAAATGATGTGTCATTTACTCGGATGTAATGAATCAATTTTTAGTTGTGTTCAAGGAATTGAAGAAGATTTCGATGTCGTGGATGGATGATATAGATTCATAGGTTGTAGGGTTCTGATAATATGGATTCAGAAGATTTAGAGATTGTATAATGTGTCTATATGGGGTACATGGTTATGATCATGTGGCTATATAGGGTGAATGGATGCAATGATATGATATTGTGAACTAGATGATAAAGGGAATTTCTTTTTTAATTATTGTTATGGTGATAATATAGAAATGGTTTGAAAAGGATGAGATATTTCCTAAACTATATGGGTGAATAATTACATATTTATGATATTATGGAATTATTTTTGAAATAGTACATATATTAACCTTTAATGTTATATTTTTTTCATGTAATTTTATTATAAAAAATCCATAGAAATTAATATTCCATGACATCACTTGTGTTAAAATATTGTTTTTAATATTATAAGATATTTATTGGTGATTTTTATAAAAAAAGCTAGTTTCTATGTTATACTCTAGTTATTATATTTTCAGAAACACATATGTATCAAAAACAATTTAACATATTTATATCAAGGATATAAATTATTTATATATATATGTAATTACATCGAATGATGTTCACACTATGAACTCCCATGTTTCTAACTGACCAAAGATTTCTATGTGTTTTTCTATATAGTATGAAAGATATCAGGACTAAAAGTCGAATATCATGGATGTTGTCTAACAATGATTTATAGTTTAAATTTCATTTATTAAGGTATTTTTTACTTTTATGTTCCCTTATAAGTAGTTTTTTTCCTATAAAAATTAAAATATATTTTCATGGGAATCCTTATGTTTTAATATGTGAGTTTACCTATTACTAATGTCAATGTTGAGGTAAATTCCCTCATTTATTTATTGATTCCCTTAGTGATATATTATATCCTCGAGCCTATTAGAGGCTGGCCTTGGTATTCACTCTCATATCATCAGCCAACCCCGACGGTGTTCTATCAAGATTGGGTTATGAAATTTCTAATCTCACATTTAAATATAATTTTTTATTCATAAATTACTATTTGGGGAAATTTTATGAATATTCTATAAACACCACATTAGTTTTAATTCACAATGATTATTTATATGTTTTAAACTTCATTATACGATTTCACTTCCCTTGGTTTTGTAATTCACATTAAATGATAATTTTGAGTGGATAAATTCATAGATCTTCTTTTTAGATGGAATTATATTTTCATAGATGCCCATATTTCTCATATTCTTTAATAGATGTTCATATCCAAAATTCTATGATATAGAAACAAATTCTCTATTTAATATTAAAATCTATAAAAAATTGTTAAAGGTATATTTTATAACGTTTCCTCATGATTAATTTTTTAGGTTTTTTATATTATATTATTTAAAAATATTACTTTTTAATTTTTTTGATAATTATATAATGATATTTGTTATAAAAACTATATTTTTAAAATATAGTTTTATAATATATTGTATTTTAAAATAAAGGACATGAGAAACTAATATAATTTTTTTTTAAATATTAGTACAATTTTAAAATGGTCAAATAAATTTTTTTTCATCTAGGATAATGTAACATAATTTTCCATATGGTTCCCAATTAATATCCCTTCATGATATCATCTCTTATTATTCTATGATATTCTTTTTATAATATCTTATGTAAATTTTTGTGAAACCAATTTCCTTATTATATGATAATTATAATATAATAGAATTATCAATGATTTCACATTCAGGTAGTAAAAAAATTTCTCCATTATTATTTGATAATGGGCCCATTATTTCAAGACCATACACTACATTGTGTAAATTGAAATATTTCATAGGATGACATGTAATGAAACAGTGTGTTAAGATAATCCACTATGGGAGACTATCCATTATGTTTATTAGAAAGGCAAGTAACACAATCCAATACGATTTGGGAAAATCCAATATATGATTATTCGATAAGAAATGATATTTAATATATGAAATGATTATCTATGATTCTGTTTCATTTGAAATTACTAAAACAATTTTTTTCCACATTCTAATGTTATGTTTTCTATTGCTGATGATAGGTGTATCCAGATTAAATGTTTTTATACATCATTTTACATATTCAGTTAAAATCCCCACATCTTGATTCAGGATATATGATCTATCATTAAATGGGCCAGATTTTGTTATATTATATTCATGTACTACAATTATATTCTAATAAACATAATTATCATATTATCACGTATGATCAGAAATTGATATATCATATGTCCACCCCTTACTGAGAATCTATATTGAACAATTCATATATTTTAATTTCTCTACATTATGAATAAGTTTATTATCTATGATATATAAATTTTTTTATCAGGTGTGAATAAATTTTTACAATATATTGATTAATGTTTTTTATATTATTTGAATGGATTTCATCTCCAATAGAACTGTACTAATAGGTTTTAGGGAATTAATTAACTTTATTTATAATCAATATTCATGTATAATTATCTAATATGAATAAATATTGTTGTTGGGTTTCCAATGTTAGTATTAGACTATGTAATAGTAATTTGGGGTATTAGGTTTTGAATAATATGGCGATAAAAAATAAATCAAATTTTTTTAAACAAATGTTTTATAGTAAAATAACAATGGGGTTATAATTTGAACATAATATCATATATATTGAATTAAAGGTGTCAAAATCATAGATATAATATGGTTGAAATTCATTGTCATATGATTTTTATATAAATTTTTTATGTAATACTCTTTCCAACCTTTTTTTGTTATTTATTTAATAACAAAATAATCCAAAAAATAGAGTTGATAATGGTATAATCGATATTAAAAACATCTAATATAAGTATATAACAATAGATTACATCATATACAAAGTTATGCATATGTTTTTAAATTTATATCCACAATGACTAAATATTAATTTATATGTTTTAACATATTTTGGAATGATCGTATAATCCTAATAATATAATTCCTCATTGATATAAGTGTATTAGAAGGTGGTTATTCTAAATCATTTTATTCTTCATTTAAATGAATTTGATTTGATTTTGTGCATGGTTTAGATATATTTACAAGGATACTATTTTAATTTTAGGGATATGGATAAGATATTTTATATCTTATATCAAGTAATGGTCATATATAAATTATTGGATTACTATGATATCCCAATTGAAATTACTTACATTAAATTGGTTTTAGTACCCAACAATAAAGGGTATTTTATAAATTGTTCAGGTGTAAATTAATATTCAGGATATTTATATTTTCAATGAATTTATGTTTTCCCAAAAGAGTTTTATTTTCATCCAATATATCATTAGGTTATGTTGTCTATAGAAAATGTACACTCTTTTTTACCTATATAAAACTATATATATTTAATACTTTAAATTTAAATAAAATAATTAATGGAATAACAATAAGAGAATCTGGATAATGTTTTTATATACTCTAGTGATTCTCCATGGAGTGAACTACCATATTATTTGTAAAAAAAATATTAATTAATGAAATTATTCATTGATTTTTATGAAGTTATCACGATAAAGATAAATAAAATTTATCTCATACACTATATGGACTACTCATTCGATCATCAATGAGCGGCTCAATAATTTCCAATGAATAAAATTTGATCAATATATCATAATTTAATTGTAACAAAGAGTTGATATAACTTATGAAAACTTACATATATGATATTTACCCTTTGGATTACTAATTATTCCATTAAAAAATAAATGAGCATATATTATTCATAAGTATACAAAATATAGTATATTATGATTACATCAATTAATTTATGGTTTCCATTATAAATCATATTATCATATATTCCCTAATACTGAAACCACATGTAGATAATTGGAGGATTATGTTAAAGACCATTGGAAATGTGAAAATATATACTTAATATTGGAAGTGTAAACTATAACATTTAAAATTGAGATTATTGGGTCATGTAATCACAAAAAAGAGTAGAAAAATGATTCCTCAAAGTTGATGGTGATATTAGGATGGCCCAAACCAAATACCATAGTAATGATCAAAAAAATTTTGGGATTAGTTGGATAATATTTATTTTATGAAAACAAATCATAAAACTAACAAATACACTCCCAAGATTAACATATAACAGATTCAACTTCCTTAAGATTTATGAAAGTGATTTTGTTTGTAGGGTCTCTGAATAAGTTTAGTCAACATGACTATACTAACAGTACCCAAAAATAAATATTGGTAGTAAAAAAATAGTGATGCATTATTCAGGGATTAGGAGGTGATTTATGAAAAAACTAATGTTAATCACATATAAAACACATCATTGAGTATTCTATGATAATAATATCCTGATGTAATATTTTGAGAAGGAAACTATAAAATTTTCATTGATGATATGGATAAATTTTCTCTATGTTTTAAAAAATAAAATATATAATAATCATAAGATCCTAATGTAACACCCCAGGTAAATAATTAATATGAAATTTTCATATTTATCCATATTTGTGAATAAAATATTAATATGACTTTAAAGGGGACGATATGCTCGATGGCGTACCCAACACGCAACAACGAGTTTCTTGAGAATCTTACGTTGCACTCTAATAATAAAATAATATTAATTCAAATGGTAGTTAACATGTAGCCGTTATATTGGCGGGAATGGATATAAATAACTAAAATATGATTATATATGTTTTTTAAATGTTTTTACATTTATCCAATAAAAGCTAAAGGCTTAAAATACGGAAAGAATTCAATTTTAGGCGTATATGCCCTAGTTTTCACTAAAGGTTCACTTATCGCCTTTTAATGGAGAGCTGTCATTAAATATAGTTTTGTTCACTCTTAAACATTCTTTTGGACCAAATAAAACTCTTATTAAGAATCGGGACATCAAATTTTACTTTGTGTAATTTTTTTGGTATTTTTCCGATAAAGTTCTTTTTTTTAATGAATAGTGTAAAATGTTGTATTTTAATTCAAAACCTCTTTTTAATCTAATTTATTTATATGATTAGATTATATTTTAAATTTTTTTTAAAGTGAAATTAGGAAATATTTTTACCATTAAATCCAATAGTGGTTGTTGGAATTAATTTCACTTTGAAATCAGACTTAAACTAGTGTCAATCTTTTGATACTTATTGTTTTATAAAAACACGCTATTTGCTCTGAGAGCGGGAATTAATTATTAAATTAATTAATGTGACTAATATGTTCTGAATTTTTTAAAATGGAGTTCATTTTTGAATTCGGAATATCAAATATAGCTCAGGGTGAATTTTTGGGATTTTTCTGAAAAACTTCAATTTTTGATGAGTAGTGAAACCACTAAGTGGTACTTATAAAAGCTGATTTTCCGTTTAAATGAAATTTTTCCATCATTGTGTTTTGAATTTAAAAAATCCGACATACATGGTTGTCATTAAGAAGTAAAATGTAGTTCAATGAGATTATAATAATTTTTTTGGTGAATAGTAACTTATTAAGTTCTTAATCGCGATTAGAGGTAATTAGTGTAATTTAAGGTAAAAATGATATTATAAGAATGTGAAAACACCATGACACTTGTCCTACACCTATTGGGTGAGTCATGGACGACCAAGACAAGACATGGGCCAACTTGGGAACCCCATGGAGACACTTTGGTTGGGAAATGACATAAATAACATTTTATTTAATGTAAAAGTAAAATTGACACAAACACGATATGTTTTACTAAAACAATTTTTAAGTGGGGTTATACAAGTAATCTTTTTGATTATAAATATTCATTGGAAATATAATAAGATTTCATACATCATAGTATTTTTTTTATAATTTTTAGACATTAAATAAATTAAATTATTTATGACATAATAATGATGCAGCGATGACATCATTATTTGACGATTTAAATAAAATGGAAAGATAATGTAAAATCTATGAACTACACATGTACAAAACTTATTGGATGAGTGGATTTAGAAGCCTTATCACCTTATCCATGAATTATATCAATGTGGGACCTTTTGAAACCGAAACACATTTTCAAATAAAGTAATATTTCTTTACTTTCCAAAAGTGCCCCTCCTCTCCTCTTATAAAAGGCCCCCACCTCTACCTCATTTAACACACTCCTCAAGGCTTTGGCTCGGCCAACCCCTGCCCATTTACTCTCTCCACATCCATATCCTCATCCTAGAGGATTCCCTTTGGGCATAATCCTTTCAAAGGAAGCCTTTAGGCTCAAATCAAAAGGAGTTACACTTTTAAAGGTAATTCATTCTCTCATGTTCATTTGTTTTATTTTGCTTCTCCAACCCCCTAAAATCTTTTTATTTACTTCTTTTGTAACAAAACCAGTATCTTCAATATACTAGGATGTTGTTATAAGATTTATTCAAGCTACACTCTCACACAACAACATCAAATGGTGAAAGAACATACGGTTTCCGTGGATGGTGAAATTCTGCCTCCCGAAACGATGATTGTTCAATACTCATTTAACACCTTCAAAGGTGGCCATTATGATGTAACTATTTTTATATATGATATATAATATTTTTATGTTTTATTTATTCTTCTGTATTTTTCATTTTTGTCTTACCTTTATGGCTTCCATTATGGGTATACGCGATATCTTCATTTAAGGAAGTGCGGACTACCGCCCCCTCAAGTGATTTGATTCGTTAAATACCATATGTGGGATGTATAAAGGATGGAAATATGATATTATATATGATATTATACTGGAATTATAATATACCTTTATATCATTATTATTCCATTCTATAAAATACGAAATAGAAATGAAAGTAGCGTTCATGCGTACGTACGGCTTACCGTCTCCATGAACGGTGCATTTCATTTCTTACCTCTAAATGATTATGTAATGTTATAAATGCATGAATGTACTGGATATATATGACATATATGATATCTAAATAATGAATACAATTCTGTATATAATAAAAATTTGGCCACACGAACAACATGTAATTGTAAGAAGTCCACTTTCGACTTAAGAACCAAATATCGGCAAAACAAATATTATTAACTTAAATGATTCCATAATGTTTATTACATGGTAATAAGTGGTATAAAAGTAATAATGAACTTGAAAAAGGTTCTTATAGAATTATAAATTAACTCAAGTTTATTATTCAGGAGATTAAAGAACAATCGAGTCAAGTCGGACCCGAGGTAAGGGATCCTACAACTCTCTTTCTTTTTAAGTACACTCTTTTATGTCATTCCTTTTAAAGATCATATTTCTTGTTATTGGGGTGATATTTTATATTAAACTTACTGTAATTTTTATGTTCATGTGATGAGATACCCTATTCTCTCTCATCAATCCATTTTGGAAGTTTTGAGTGGCGCCGTTAGGCTGCTGAACTTTCGTAAGAGATCTAACCTCTCTCTTTCTTTTTAAGTACTCTCCTTTATGTCACTTTTTTTAAGCTCCTATTTGTAATGTTGGGGGATGTTATTTTATATTCCTCTTGCTGTAAATTATATTTTAATGTGATGAGATACCCTATTTGATCTCATCAATCCATATTCGGAAGTTTTATGTGGCGCCGTTAGGCTGCCGAGTTTTCGTGAGGGATTTTTCATCTCACTTTTATTCCCGTGAGATTTATGCTACATTTGCCACAAATTCCATTGAGTGGTGTATGTACTGCCCCTTATTCTACTCTTTGTGTAATATAATTTCGTTTATGAGTATTTACATCAATGATCTATTGTCCTTCTTTCGTGGGGTGTATGTTTTGAAAGATACCCAAGTCGGTAAGGGAACATTTCACCCTCCTCCTTTTTAAAAGACTTCTTTTGTTGGGTCTTTTAATTTACATATTGTTATATTGGGATATGTTATCATATATCCTTATTGATGTAAATTTTATGTCCAAGTGATGAGATACACTTTTTATCTCTCATCAACTCATTTTGATGTGATGCCGTTAGGATGTCAAGGGAACTTTTTAACCCAATTTCGACTTCTTTGGGTTCAACATGTAGTTATCGAATATGTCATCCTTTGAATATGTGTGAATAACCTTTGATTTTTTTACACTTAATATCCACTTATATTGGGTGTATTTATATTTGTCACACATAATTATGAGATTGATTTATCCTTAATTTAAGGATACCTTATTTATAATGGATTTCATCACATTTGACATTTCTATTGAGGGTTCATTGTTGTTATGCACCAATTCACTCTTATGTGGTGTATATACTGTTCTTTGGAATATTATATCATGAATCCATTTATTCTCATGATATTATAATGTTCTGATTAAATGTTATTCCTCAATTATTGTATTCAAGTGTCTCTAATTTTGGTAAAAACCCTTTAACCAAAATATCGCTTTAAAATGTTTTACTGATTTGTTCTTATTAATATCCATGTTTTGAAAATGGTTTTAAGGATTTATTTATATAGATATTAATGGTTTACAATGTTAGAAGCTTCAAGGTGGTATGGGACACTTTGATTCAAAAATCTCTTTATTAAATGTTTTCAATGGTTTTGGAAATGGTTTCTTTTTTGAACGGATTCATTATTTCAATATACTAAAATGTTATATTGTGATTGAAATTTGGAAATGTTATGCTTCCTTTATGCATGTTTTATGTGATACGTTTATGTTATGGTTCTTGGGCATTGTTATGAAAACGGGTGGTTCCGTGATGAATTAAGGGCGGGTGAGCCCGATATAGCTCTCCAATGCATTGGGTAACGCGAAGGAGTGAAACGTTAAGGTTTCTCCGAAGAGATTTAGGGAATATACTGTGATGGGTATTCCAAACGTAACCAAGAGGGTTACTCCCTATGTAAGAATGTTATGAATGCCTCAAGTTACCTTTATGTCTTATGTTTTCTATGATTTATTCATGATTTGATATGCCTATGTTTTATGGGTAAAGTATGATTTCATTCTTATGTATATATGAACTCATGTTTCCTTTCCATATTTTTATAACCCTTACTGAGCTTTTTATGCTCATCCCAAGTTTTTGAAATGTTTTTCACAGGTCAAGGGAAAGGTACATGATGTGGTGATAGTGTCAAGGATGTGTCAAGAAAGAATCCATGTTTTATTTTCAATATGTTTCCGTTGATGGGAAGAATGAATATTTTCTTTTATGTAACCACTTTGTTTAAATGTGGAATGTAATGCAAGTTTCATGATCTAATTCTCTAAAACTCTAAACCTGAAAAGATCCTCAATGTGTAATCTTGTAATAACTCAAGATTAAGTAAGGTTTAAGGCTGGGGCCTTATAGTTGGTATCAAAGGTCGGTTTAGATAACTTTAGAGGTTAGGGTATTCTTTAAGCATAAGTGACATTACCATAATGGTTAGGATTTCAGAAAGAGTCTTAGTTTTAGATAAAGTGAATGAGTAAGTATATCTTATTGTTTATATTACTCATTAGTACATGATGGTTTTTTTGATATACTCACACTGACCTTTTTGGTTTTAGTAAATGGCTGGATCTAGCAGGAACCAAAGTAACAGTGGATGTGAAGGAAACTGTGACAGTTTTTTGAGCAAGAAACTGAATGATACGGGAGCTGCAATGAGAACTCTTTTGATTATCCTCAACCAACTATCTAGAGTCATGATTGACCACCTAAACCTTGGATATTTCTCTAAGGCATCATATATGAAAGAAACAAATCCCTATGGAAGTACAGGTAATAATCATAAAGGTAAGTGTGTTCAAAATACTATGTGTCAAAGATGTGGAAAGAAACACCTAGGAAAATGTTTCAAAGGGACAGAAATATGCTATAGATGTGAAAATGAAGGTCATAAAGCAAGAACCTGCCATGGAAAAAGGAAGCATCCAGTTGACTCGAGGAAAGGGAAAGAAGTTCTTTCTGAGGGATCAATTGAATGTTTTAAATGTGGTGTGCATGGTCATTATGCAAACACATGTCCTATGAAGAAGTTTCGTGAATGGGGTCACCAAGAGCGTACCAATATTCGTTTACCAATACCAAATGCCATTCCGATTGAGGATGAAGAAACTGACAATGACCAATCAAAGGTATGTACTATTTCATGACTATTGTTTTCTTATTTTGGAATCTTAGGATATGATTCATGATTTTGTTTGTAGGAAAGAGGTATTTCGGAATAAGATGGAAAGGAATGGATAATGGATCATGAAGAATGTTGAATGAGTAAGATGTCAACATATAAGGGCTTCAAGAGTTAGGGTGAAATTCTTAAGAGTATTAAGTCTCTTTTGATGATGGGGTTACATTAGAAGACTTTTTATATTATGTGTAACCCTGATGTTTAATATAGGCAAATTTTATTCAAGTAATAGTTATCTTTTCTTTTGTGGACATAGTTATAAAGAACCATTTGGGTTTATATGATCCTTACTTTTGAGGTAATTATGGGTTACCATATGAATGGCATGAGATAAAATTGAAGTTAAATTATGTTATGGTTATTTTTGATGATTTTAACCGTTTTTGGGTAATGATTTTAGAATTATATAGTTTTGGAAAAAGGACAACACGCAGACCGTGTGACAACCCGTCGCGTCGGACAATGCTGCGGGAATCGAACCCACAACCAAAGTGCAACTGGTATTTATCGCCTACCACTGGACTACGTGAAGTCCCTGGTTAGTTTGACTGATTCTTTTTAGTTATATGATTTTATGAATTAAGAGTAAGTTTATTTTGGAGGATATGATATTAGGATAATTACTTTTCAACGCGAGACTTTAGGAGCGACTAATGTTGTTTGGAGATAAATGTTACGATTTAACTTGGAAGACTATGTGACTAAATCCTTCAAATATTTGGGTTTCAATCTTATATTGGTTTACTTTGAATAATTTTATGGACAAATTGTTTATCGGATGGTCCTCATTGAACTTTGGGTTTTGTTGGACAAATTTTGAAGATTAAGAATAGATTTTTCTTTTTATAAGGGGTTATCCGTTTCTGGATTATCTGATCTTGTACTAACCTTTTTGGTTTTTGTTTTGGTTTTGGTTAAAGCCTAAATATATGGGATTTATATAGTTCTCTTTTGGGGATTAGGTGATTCTCTAGAAGTTGATTAAAGTACTCTTAATGCGAACAAGTCTCCCTAAATACTCGTCTTTTGGAAAAAATATGAGTTTGAATAAGGAATCTAGTAAAAGATGAAATTCAACATGATAAGTGATTATGCTTCCTTATGAAGAAATTCCTCAATAAAAATTAACTTAAAACAAAAATGTTGTCTATTAACTTTTTCATACTGGGGAATCGAATACCGTTTAACCCATCACAAGTTTGTGATTTTCTCATGGTTAACTTTCTCCTAAACATGTTTTCTATCACTCTCCATGAGAACATGAACCTATGTTTTCTCCTCCATGTCCATATTTTCATACTTGGAATCCTAGTATGGGTTAACTCGGGTGACCTTTGTACTTATCTTTCTTTATTTTAAAGTGTTTGTTTTACCAACTTTTGTTCCGATGTGGGACTTTCAAGGATGTTTCCAAGCGCAATTTTAAAATTGCGAGGATGCAATTCCCAAAAGGGGGGAAGGATGTAACACCCCAGGTAAATAATTAATATGAAATTTTCATATTTATCCATATTTGTGAATAAAATATTAATATGACTTTAAAGGGGACGATATGCTCGATGGCGTACCCAACACGCAACAACGAGTTTCTTGAGAATCTTACGTTGCACTCTAATAATAAAATAATATTAATTCAAATGGTAGTTAACATGTAGCCGTTATATTGGCAGGAATGGATATAAATAACTAAAATATGATTATATATGTTTTTTAAATGTTTTTACATTTATCCAATAAAAGCTAAAGGCTTAAAATACGGAAAGAATTCAATTTTAGGCGTATATGCCCTAGTTTTCACTAAAGGTTCAATTATCGCCTTTTAATGGAGAGCTGTCATTAAATATAGTTTTGTTCACTCTTAAACATTCTTTTGGACCAAATAAAACTCTTATTAAGAATCGGGACATCAAATTTTACTTTGTGTAATTTTTTGGTATTTTTCCGATAAAGTTCTTTTTTTTAATGAATAGTGTAAAATGTTGTATTTTAATTCAAAACCTCTTTTTAATCTAATTTATTTATATGATTAGATTATATTTTAAATTGTTTTTAAATTGAAATTAGTAAATATTTTTACCATTAAATCCAATAGTGGTTGTTGGAATTAATTTCACTTTGAAATCAGACTTAAACTAGTGTCAATCTTTTGATACTTATTGTTTTATAAAAACACGCTATTTGCTCTGAGAGCGGGAATTAATTATTAAATTAATTAATGTGACTAATATGTTCTGAATTTTGTAAAATGTAGTTCATTTTTGAATTCGGAATATCAAATATAGCTCAGGGTGAATTTTTGGGATTTTTCTGAAAAACTTCAATTTTTGATGAATAGTGAAACCACTAAGTGGTACTTATAAAAGCTGATTTTCCGTTTAAATGAAATTTTTCCATCATTGTGTTTTGAATTTCAAAACTCCAACATACATGGTTGTCATTAAGAAGTAAAATGTAGTTCAATGAGATTATAATAATTTTTTTGGTGAATAGTAACTTATTAAGTTCTTAATCGCGATTAGAGGTAATTAGTGTAATTTAAGGTAAAAATGATATTATAAGAATGTGAAAACACCATGACACTTGTCCTACACCTATTGGGTGAGTCATGGCCGACCAAGACAAGACATGGACCAACTTGGGGACCCCATGGAGACACTTTGGTTGGGAAATGACATAAATAACATTTTGTTTAATGTAAAAGTAAAATTGACACAAACATGATATGTTTTACTAAAACAATTTTTAAGTGGGGTTATAAAAGTAATCTTATTGATTATAAATATTCATTAGAAATATAAAAAGATTTCCTACATCATAGTATTTTTTTTATAATTTTTAGACATTAAATAAATTAAATTATTTATGACATAATAATGATGCAGCGATGACATCATTATTTGACGATTTAAATAAAATGGAAAGATAATGTAAAATCTATGAACTACACATGTACAAAACTTATTGGATGAGTGGATTTAGAAGCCTTATCACCTTATCCATGAATTATATCAATGTGGGACCTTTTGAAACCGAAACACATTTTCAAATAAAGTAATATTTCTTTACTTTCCAAAAGTGCCCCTCCTCTCCTCTTATAAAAGGCCCCCACCTCTACCTCATTTAACACACTCCTCAAGGCTTTGGCTCGGACAACCCCTGCCCATTTACTCTCTCCACATCCATATCCTCATCCTAGAGGATTCCCTTTGGGCAGAATCCTTTCAAAGGAAGCCTTTAGGCTCAAATCAAAAGGAGTTACACTTTTAAAGGTAATTCATTCTCTCATGTTCATTTGTTTTATTTTGCTTCTCCAACCCCCTAAAATCTTTTTATTTACTTCTTTTGTAACAAAACCAGTATCTTAAATATACTAGGATGTTGTTATAAGATTTATTCAAGCTACACTCTCACACAACAACATCAAATGGTTAAAGAACATACGGTTTCCGTGGATGGTGAAATTCTGCCTCCCGAAACGATGATTGTTCAATACTCATTTAACACCTTCAAAGGTGGCCATTATGATGTCACTATTTTTATATATGATATATAATATGTTTATGTTTTATTTATTCTTCTGTATTTTTCATTTTTGTCTTACCTTTATGGCTTCCATTATGGGTATACGCGATATCTTCATTTAAGGAAGTGCGGACTACCGCCCCCTCAAGTGATTTGATTCGTTAAATACCATATGTGGGATGTATAAAGGATGGAAATATGATATTATATATGATATTATACTGGAATTATAATATACCTTTATATCATTATTATTCCATTCTATAAAATACAAAATAGAAATGAAAGTAGCGTTCATGCGTACGTACGGCTTACCGTCTCCATGAACGGTGCATTTCATTTCTTACCTCTAAATGATTATGTAATGTTATAAATGCATGCATGTACTGGATATATATGACATATATGATATCTACATAATGAATACAATTCTGTATATAATAAAAATTTGGCCACAGGAACAACATGTAATTGTAAGAAGTCCACTTTCGACTTAAGAACCAAATGTCGGCAAAACAAATATTATTAACTTAAATGATTACATAATGTTTATTACATGGTAATAAGTGGTATAAAAGTAATAATGAACTTGAAAAAGGTTCTTATGGAATTATAAATTAACTCAAGTTTATTATTCAGGAGATTAAAGAACGATCGAGTCAAGTCGGACCCGAGGTAAGGGATCCTACAACTCTCTTTCTTTTTAAGTACACTCTTTTATGTCATTCCTTTTAAAGATCATATTTCTTGTTATTGGGGTGATATTTTATATTAAACTTACTGTAATTTTTATGTTCATGTGATGAGATACCCTATTCTCTCTCATCAATCCATTTTGGAAGTTTTGAGTGGCGCCGTTAGGCTGCCGAACTTTCGTAAGAGATCTAACCTCTCTCTTTCTTTTTAAGTACTCTCCTTTATGTCACTTTTTTTAAGCTCCTATTTGTAATGTTGGGGGATGTTATTTTATATTCCTCTTGCTGTAAATTATATTGTAATGTGATGAGATACCCTATTTGATCTCATCAATCCATATTCGGAAGTTTTATGTGGCGCCGTTAGGCTGCCGAGTTTTCGTGAGGGATTTTTCATCTCACTTTTATTCCCGTGAGATTTATGCTACATTTGCCACAAATTCCATTGAGTGGTGTATGTACTGCCCCTTATTCTACTCATTGTGTAATATAATTTCGTTTATGAGTATTTACATCAATTATCTATTGTCCTTCTTTCGTGGGGTGTATGTTTTGAAAGATACCCAAGTCGGTAAGGGAACATTTCACCCTCCTCCTTTTTAAAAGACTTCTTTTGTTGGGTCTTTTAATTTACATATTGTTATATTGGGATATGTTATCATATATCCTTATTGATGTAAATTTTATGTCCAAGTGATGAGATACACTTTTTATCTCTCATCAACTCATTTTGATGTGATGCCGTTAGGCTGTCAAGGGAACTTTTTAACCCAATTTCGACTTCTTTGGGTTCAACATGTAGTTATCGAATATGTCATCCTTTGAATATGTGTGAATAACCTTTGATTTTTTTACACTTAATATCCACTTATATTGGGTGTATTTATATTTGTCACACATAATTATGAGATTGATTTATCCTTAATTTAAGGATACCTTATTTATAATGGATTTCATCACATTTGACATTTCTATTGAGGGTTCATTGTTGTTATGCACCAATTCACTC
Organism: Viscum album; assembly: GCA_963277665.1. Lineage (NCBI taxonomy): Eukaryota > Viridiplantae > Streptophyta > Magnoliopsida > Santalales > Viscaceae > Viscum > Viscum album. The sequence continues at coordinate 974,709,605 of OY728133.1, forward strand.
TTATGTGGTGTATATACTGTTCTTTGGAATATTATATCATGAATCCATTTATTCTCATGATATTATAATGTTCTGATTAAATGTTATTCCTCAATTATTGTATTCAAGTGTCTCTAATTTTGGTAAAAACCCTTTAACCAAAATATCGCTTTAAAATGTTTTACTGATTTGTTCTTATTAATATCCATGTTTTGAAAATGGTTTTAAGGATTTATTTATATGGATATTAATGGTTTACAATGTTAGAAGCTTCAAGGTGGTATGGGACACTTTGATTCAAAAATCTCTTTATTAAATGTTTTCAATGGTTTTGGAAATGGTTTCTTTTTTGAACGGATTCATTATTTCAATATACTAAAATGTTATATTGTGATTGAAATTTGGAAATGTTATGCTTCCTTTATGCATGTTTTATGTGATACGTTTATGTTATGGTTCTTGGGCATTGTTATGAAAACGGGTGGTTCTGTGATGAACTAAGGGCGGGTGAGCCCGATATAGCTCTCCAATGCATTGGGTAACGCGAAGGAGTGAAACGTTAAGGTTTCTCCGAAGAGATTTAGGGAATATACTGTGATGGGTATTCCAAACGTAACCAAGAGGGTTACTCCCTATGTAAGAATGTTATGAATGCCTCAAGTTACCTTTATGTCTTATGTTTTCTATGATTTATTCATGATTTGATATGCCTATGTTTTATGGGTAAAGTATGATTTCATTCTTATGTATATATGAACTCATGTTTCCTTTCCATATTTTTATAACCCTTACTGAGCTTTTTATGCTCATCCCAAGTTTTTGAAATGTTTTTCACAGGTCAAGGGAAAGGTACATGATGTGGTGATAGTGTCAAGGATGTGTCAAGAAAGAATCCATGTTTTATTTTCAATATGTTTCCGTTGATGGGAAGAATGAATATTTTCTTTTATGTAACCACTTTGTTTAAATGTGGAATGTAATGCAAGTTTCATGATCTAATTCTCTAAAACTCTAAACCTGAAAAGATCCTCAATGTGTAATCTTGTAATAACTGAAGATTAAGTAAGGTTTAAGGCTGGGGTCTTATACCTAATGTATATATTCACATGAATAGAGTTGATCATGAGCCAAAGTAGATTGAAAAGGTTGAACAGAAAGTATGACTACTCAGTATCTGACTACTATTGGATAGAAAAAAAGATTCTTATAAATTCCATAGGAAGGATATTTATATATTATAAATGATATTAATTGATTTAAACCCAATAATTATATACATACAAAGAATATATCATGACATAATAAGGTTAAATCCAATCTTTACCCAAATTTAGTATCATAAATCCATTAATTTGAAGACCAATAAGGTATAAATAGAAAACATATAGTTATTGATGAGGGTAAGGAATATTTGAGAGTTAAAAATTAAATTATTTCAATTTACATGATTCGAGAAATAATAATTTTTATTTTTTTACTTATTATTAAACAATAGTTATTTGGTGATGCACATATCCCATCATATTCTATCATTAATATATTCACAATGACATAGAAAAAATTCCAGAATTATTTTTTTCTGGGAAAAATGATGTTAGAGATTAAAATGTCAATATATCTATTCATTTATTCTAACAGGAAAATGTTGAATATACGTTGTTTAATGGGATGACACAACTATTACCGTAGTTTTATGGGAATGTAGGAATATCACTATGAATTTATTTCAATGGTATTTATAAGATCTCTAATGGATATAATTCCATTTCATATATATTATATCACTATTCACAGTCAACAAATATTATAATAAAGAATATTTCACAATTTATCAACATGATATTATATATATAAAGAAACTGGTGGCACCCTGTGAAGATTTAATTTTTTTTATTTGGGTTCAAGATCTATATTTTACATAAATGTTTAAGATAATTATTCAAATAAAATAATTCATAATAATCATATTTAATAGTTATTATCATCCATTGAGTAATATTTTATATTAATGGACCATTAAATCAAGGAAATATATAGATCCAATTCAATATATTTGAATGGATGTTAGGATCAGTACATTCACCTCTTATTTTTTATATATAAATACAATTTCTTTTCAAGAATTCATATGTCCCTTTATGAGGCAATATATAGGAAGAGGTCATGAACGTCAACGTATTGGGATGATGTTGAAGATAATTTTCTTTAGGGACTAGAGATATTCCAATAAATATTTTTTGATATTCAATTTATTATGTGACTCATTAAAACTACTATAAAATGGAAAATGGTATAAATTGATAACTGGAAACAAGATTTAGAATTTGAAGTTAATGAAAAGTTACTATATTAAATATTATGATGGATGAGTTTTATAAAATATTGTAATAATAGAAAAATGGTATCAAGATAAATATTTCCCTTTAAAATCCTCAACCATGTTGGGAAATTATCTAACTATATATTACTTGCACCAAACCTCTCCAAAGTACATAATTTGTTTTATAATTCATTTTGTATGTTGTATATATCGTTCCCAAAAAATATATTGAATGTACAAGTAAAATACCTAGAATTTTCTGTCTATTTTGAGGAAAAACCAATATAAATAGGTGATCATAGATATGATATTCTATGAAAAATAAAAACTAACATGGATAAAGTTCACATGATGAATATAATGATTTATGATGAAATGTATGAACATATGTGTTACCTTACAAAATATTACACGCATTTTTTCATATGAGAAAAAAAATTTGAATGCGAAATTAGTATATTTTGTATTGAAGTAAATCATAATTCTACTGACCTAGAAGGTGTTTCCAATCATGATGAGGTGGAAACTTGTTCATAGGCCTCAAATTGAAAAATTTTGAAATTTTTTTTCATAATTGAAATAAATCCACTAATGAGAAAAGAACCTGATTGATTGATATAAACATACTATAAGTATTTATTCCATATATAGAAATAAATTTTAAAAAATAGTACATTACATAAATAAGAATATAAAGAAACACTAAATTTAAAATGATGATATCCGACATAACATAAATAATTAAATAAACTAAGCATGATCTGTGCCCTCAATTATAATACACGAATGTTAAAATATAAAATCGAAATCAACCATCCATAAGACATCCCTATATGACGGTTTTTACACTCTATACACCTATCTAACCAACTAACCAACATAAAGAAGATTCAAGGGTGGCCAAATATAATGTGTAAGGGCCTAGATTTTTCATGGATAAATTTTTTCTTATTTACAAATCTAGAGATGATATTGGTGGCCTGAAGAGGGTATGAATGTTTTTAGTTGATAAAAATTAAAGTCAATTAAGATTAAAAACATGGAAGAATTTTACGTCATGAATATTCAGTTCTCATTCAGTCAAATAAGAGATGTGGATCCATCAGTTACATAAGATTGATTATTTGGATCAATCAACTATGTGGGTAGACTGAATATGAGGATGTATCTACTAAAATTTTAGATTGGATATGCGACAGATTGGATAGATGAAAATGTTATTCACGAAATATTCTACATGATAAATCATATATATGGATAGATCTACTTTCCGAATTGGCTATGTTAGTAATCAGATATGTGATTAAGCCATATGGTACATTATTCTTCTTTTTGGATTTTAGCAACGTGGGGAATTTAGGTACATGGGGATTTGGATACGTGGCGGATTAAAATACACCGAATCAGCCAAGTGTATTTTTCTTGTTGTTTGTGAAAATTGACATATGAGTCATTAGTCATTGTAAATCAATTTCCATAATTAGAAGATTCATAAATATTAATTACATCCATGAAATTTTTATGTCTTCTGAGGTAGAAAAATAGAATCTTTGTGTGGATTTTAATGAGATGTATAATTGTTGGAAATAAATTACATTTAACATTGAAAATTCAATCATACTATATTTGTAGACTCAAAAATTAATTTAATTCCCTTAAATCTTTCATAGTTTTTTTCTCTTAAGACAACATAGTCATGAACCATTCCATTAGAGGTATGAATCCCTTCTTTTAATGGCTTATGTTCTCTATTAGTGAATCTATCTACCGTACAGGCCACTTATTTTGGGTGTAAGGAGTAACATGGAGAATCATTCTACCATGCAGTGGATTCATTGCATCTAATATTTATTTATGTACAATAATAATGTTTGAATGGTTTCAAATTTTTATTTAAAGGAAATTACAAACCAATGATAGAAATAGAATAATGAATTATTTAATATAGCAATCATATATTGTTTTTTTCTACCAAGACAATTATTTTCGTCTTGTCTTTACTTATATTGTGCTATTTATGTTTTTCTCATTATATTATCTATTAACAATGTATTAACAAGTATTTCATGAAAATAGTTTACAAATAATATAATACTATAATTAATTGATCAATTGGATTTATAATTAAAAAAGATTAATATTTGAATGTAGTCTTCTTTATAAAATGATACTAATAAAATTTATGTAATGTAAATAAGTAATCAATTGAATACTTTAATTTTAAGGGAATTGATAAATAATTGATATCATGATAATTCATTATGATATTAGTGATAATAATAAGAGTTAAAATTAATTTAGAATAGATATTCTCGTAGAATTATTAAAAAGATATTAATTCAAAATAAAATTTATGTGTTGATATCTTGTTTTAAATTGATTCATTTGGGTTATCATATATTGAAAAAATAAAGAATTAATTCATTAATTCAAGATGGAAAAGAATTATTTTTTGATACAGATAATTATTAGGGACTATGTTTATCATCTTCATATGGAGGAATGGAGCATTGACTGTTGAGAAGTGAGAGATCATTCAAGTGTGAGGGCTTGATATAGTGTTTTAGGGGCTATATTTTATTATTTTATTAATTGAATTCTTTTTTATTCATGTATGATATGGTAAGGGTGTGAGATTTTCTATATGATATGATATGAGTTAGGGATTCCCAATTGTAATATGATCATGTGATGACTGATCCTCAGATAGATTATGTGACATTTGAGCTTAGAGGCTGGAATGATGTGTTACCTGGTTTTTTCTATGATGGAGGGATTCATCGAGATATAAAGGTGGGTGATGGGGTTGATATTGAATTTTTTGTATTGGGATGAATCCAAAGATACCGAGAGATATGATGATATGATCTAGGATACTCAGTTATGAATCAGTTTATTAAATGATGTCCATGATTTTAATTTTATCTATATTACGTTCCTTGCTTCTTAAAAAAGATAGATATGCATGGTTATATATTTCCTCTTGGTGGTAGCATCATATAAATGACCTATATTATATGGATTATAAAATTGATCTAATAATGAATAAATAATTCATAACCCATGGGGTTTGTAATGATGAAATTACAATATTAATAAGATGTAACAATTAAGAAAACATGGAGTTAGTTGTAATTATTCGTATAGGTTATATAAAATTATCTAATGAATAATTTAATAAAATATAATGTGAAATAATTTCAATGGTTCATTTTATAGATTATAAATAAATTAACTGAGGGAAATTATAAAAATTGTTATGTCCATGATGATGATGATTGTGTTTTTTATTCATGTGTGTTGTTTTGTTTTCCAGAACTATTATTGTAAATCACCTCACTTTGTTTCTAGAAATAATTGTAGTGACCTTTTTTGAAGAATTAGACTCACAATAAAATTACATTATTAAATAGACATTTAGAAGAAATTGTCTTGAGAAGACTCAACTCAAGTTCGGAATGAATGTGAATATATCTTTCTAAAAGTAAATGGTGATTGGTATAACTGTAGATCTAATATGGGAGATGTTATTTTTTTGATTTAATAATCTATGTGTCTCTAAATTTTTTGAATTTAATTTGGATGGGGAATTTCTATTTTGGAATATTCTTAAATCAAAAAAATTAATTGTGAACTTGTAATGAATGTGTGATTAATGAAATGTGGAGTAGAAGAGATGACATCGACCGAAAATGTATTGTAAAAAGTCTAATTATAACTGGTTAAAACAGATATTTACGTGATATAAATAGTTTTTTAATACAATCATATCCAATTTAAAGAAGTTTAATAGGTGGTGTCCTTTTTCTATTGATTCTGATAATCATTTAGGCTTGCTATAAACTCATTTTTCCCAGGTTGATCATACCTTGAATGATCATACCAAGGTAGATCATAACCATAATGATTGTATTCAGCCATATTATATCCAAAAATATCATACATAGGTAGATAAGAAAGTAAGGAATATTGAATGAATTGAATGTTTTAATACTTTCCATCTATTGTCTGATGATACTTAATATATTGTCAAATTAATATTATGTCTTGATGAATTATATGATAGGGGAACTTGATTGAGTATTTGAGATTTTTAAATTGGGGTAAGAGAAGATAATTTGAGAATTTGATAAAAAATGAAGTCAACTATTTTAAAAGGGTTGAATTACTTTTTAGGTTTCCAACTTGTCTAGGATAATAAGAGAAGATTGTGTTTTGTATATCATTTTTGTCATGAGAAAAAGATAAGGATATTGATGAATGAATTGTAAAGGGGTGGGGGATGTAAATTAAAATTAATAATTTTGATTCAAATTCATTCTGAGTATCATATTCCACAAAACAAAATGTTATCTATTTCTTCATACATTTGTTATCAATTGATACAGTGTCTTGTTTCTATAAAATCATATTGAGTAAAATTGGACTGATGTATTGAATTCATATTTATGATTCAAATGATATTTTGATGACGGATATGATGTTTGAAAAATAATCTGGAAGATACATGAATATTTTAAAAATCAAAATACATTCCTAGATTTCATGGAAAATTGAAATTTGGTTGAGTTTTCGTGAGTAAAATAGTATTTTTGGGATTCACGCCAAATCCTTTTGTAGATCACATGTAAAATGAGATGTTATTTTTACTTTTTGACTATTGGAATTTCTCACTATAGTAGAATAATTGGCTCTATGTTTCTATAGAGAAGAATAAGTATTTGTACCGTACTTTTTCATAATAGGTTTTTGTGAGATAAGTGAAATTTTTATTCGATTGATTATCATATTGGGATGGTTTAGCACCATTTGGTGGATTGAAGGGATGTTGAAGTGGCTGATATTGAAAAGACTAGTGCCTTGTGATTGGAGGGTTCCTAGGAGGAAAATGACATAGACTTGGACTCCCCTATTGAGCCAAAGACTATGGGAATTATTGAGGATTACATCATATTCTCATTAAATATGGTTAATAACATCATCATTTACATAGTAGGATTCATAAATCAATCTAATAGGCCACAAAAGAAGAATTAATACTCGTTTATATATTATTGTATTGTCACTAGGTCCTCATGTAAGAGTTAGTGTCATTAGAAGGTGCCCAATAAGGACATGATCAATTATGCAAAGGGGTTTGAAGCAATTTTTTGGGATCCTTTAACTATTGACATAGAGGATACATGAAATGAGATGTTTGATACAAACATTCATCAAAGAGGGAGTAAAATTATGGAATGTGACAATTGGAAAACAATCCTCGATTTCAATGAAGAATTCACAGATATAAGCTTGGAGGTCATCACTACAAAGTGGAATTTGACAGGCTGGTAGGGAGGTAGTTCCCGGCCAATCATTCCAAGGAAAAGGGTGAATGGGGACATAAATAACTTGGAATAATGGAATGTGGATATAACCATCATAAGATGTCAATGTAATAGCTAATATAAAATTTGGATAAGATGGTTTAAATATTTTTAAACCTCTTTAATGCAGATCAAATGAAGAAGGATCCCAACCACCAAGGGACTCTTTTCAAAGGTAAGGTATCTAAAAAGCTCAAACATCAACTATTTGATTCATCTATTTCATATCATTTTGTTTGACTGTTTCTTATGGCTGTACTGATTCTCAATTTTCCCTAATGTTTTTTATATAATAAAAATATCAATTTAGAGGTATTGGGATGGTTAAATTAGAATTGGGATTTCTATATTAAGACTCACAGTCAGAGGAAGAAACTTATTGGGGTTTAATTTACTCAAGGGTTAAAGTTATATCATCTCATTTCTATTTTTCATTGAAATGAAATCACACTAGAAGAATCAAATTTGCTAGAATCATGCATAGGGGAATCAAACATGAAAAATAAAACCCCAGAAATTTAGACTCAGTTTTCATAACAAACTCCCAGAGGTCCCAAAATTTCTTTTGGGTGTGGAATTGCTGAATTGTATTTTAATTGAATACATTTTTTTAATTGAATAAAATCATAGGTAACATGAGTTGTTAGAAAAACATACAAGTTACCATATTTGTTCTAAAAGTGTTTACACGATCTTTTAGACTATTTACAATGTCATACAATAGTGAAAGGTTATATGATAATCATTATAATCAAAGGATTTATTTCTAGTTGACTATATGGCATTGGATTATTTTTAAACAATACAAAGGATGTAGTTATTCTTATTGAATAGTGATCCTTGAAAATATTTTATTTCTATGGATGTGTGTAATATTTTTTCAATAGGGAATTGAAATCATTTACAAGAGGTGATGGTTATTTCAATTGAAAATAATCATAAAAAATATTATAATATCTAATTCACCATGTCCCCCACTTACTGATACAATACACTATCTAGGAACATTCCACTAGTATCAGAGGGTTGTTTCCCTCTTCTATTCCTTGATAATAGAGAATTTGAACCCTGTGAACATTATTGGTATTTTGGAAATTTATGAAAACATTATTATATAAATAAGGGTAGAATAATACCATATTTTTGTCCATTAAGTTATGATGGTTTTAAATATTCAAAATCTGGGTTTCTAACAATTGAGGATACTGAACCACTAAAACATATAGACAATAAGCATATAGAGAATGATGTAATGGATAATAATGATATATTATCATCAAATTTTGAATGTGAATTATTTAGAGAGAATGGTGCTTATAAAGACAAGGGTATATCTGAAAATTTAAAAAACATATATCAAGGAAATATAGATGTTAAGAAGGTGACACTGCATATTTGGAGATGGAAATGTCATGGTTTAAATATTGGTGATCATGATTCTTTTTAGGGCTTCTTTACCCAGGTATATTATATTATGAGTAAAATTAGATGTCTTGGTGAAATGTTGGATGATAATACTATGGTTGAATAGATCTTTAGAATCCTACCCGACATATTAAATTAATTTTTTTCTACATAGGAAGACATAGATCATGAAAAATTATCTCTTGATTATTTTTACAACACTTTTATTACCTATGAAATAAGAATAGATAAATCTTCGAACAGAAAAAAGTGGATATAGAAATGCCTTTCTAGGATACAATGATGGTAATGTCAGTGGATGTTCTCCTTGAAGAAGAATGTGGTGAATATTACTCTGAATATGAAGTATGTAAAAATATCAATGATATTCTATCCTTGTTTTATAAAAATGTTAAATTGTTGTATATGGAAATTTAAATGGAACCTTTCCTTGAAATGATATGAATGTGGAAGATTTGGTAACATTTTGGAAATCATTCCTCTATGAAAGATTGATGAGGACAATGACGATGAATCCAGAAATCCATGAATAACATGGAATAAACATGGAGATAAAAAACCGAAATACACAAGGAATGAAAATAAGTTATTCAAATAAAAAAGAGGATGTTTTTTGTCTAAATATGAAGAATATGAAGTTATTGAAGCATAATAAAAATAACTATTTGATTATGGTATTGGAAATACTTTTATAGAAATAGTGAATGATGAATAATTAAAATGTAGTAGTTCTGAAGAAGTATAATCTCTGCAAGAAATATATTTGAAAGAAGTAGTGATTGAATTCTTGAGAAATATCAAAAGGATTCAATGAAAAATAAAAAATAACTATATGATGAATGTTTCTTAATGGGGATATAAATATTGTTTTTCCGACGAGATACAAAAAATGGTGGAAGATATTGATGATTTAAATAATCTATTGATGTATAAGGGAGTTGTAATGAGCATATAAAAGTGAAATTAAAATCCAAATTAGAAGAGATAGAACATTTCCATCAAAAATTATCTAAATCTAAAATCAGAAATACAATTTTTCACAACATGAGTACTACTATTGGTGAATGTTCATATAATGAGAGACTCGAGAAGGGATAATAAAAGATACCGTCAAAGGGTGAGAATAATGATTATGATGGCTATGATATTTTGAAATATGGAAAAGTCATGTGTGTGGCCAAAGTGAAGAATTCATAATTTAAAAAAAATCATCAAATTTTTTTATCTTGATCCAAATAAAATTTATATAATTCTAATTATATAAGGGCTAAAAATAAGAAGATGAATCTGGTTGAAAATGAATATAAGGTTACTAAAAAATGCATTCATAATTATGACAACCATGTTGGTTTCAATGGAAAATATTCACATTATAGATATTTCTAGTATTATGTTGGATTTCGACATATAGAAAATATATGTTGGTTGAACCTACAACATTACTGCAATACAATAGGATAGGAAAGGTGATGATTGAGTGGGATTCAATCACCCCAATGATAGTGTGTTGAGGACGTCAGGGAGAATTAGTCCGAAAAGAGTGGAATGAATATTGAAAATAGGTTCCAACACCTAGAAACTATTTTATAATGATGAGAACAAAATGAAAAACTTGAAAAAGTATATCTGTATTTTTTATTGGTATAATAAAAAATTGTTAATAATTAACAATGCTAAATATAAAGAATTAAACGAAAGGAAAAAAATATCATGTTGTTAAAATTACATTGAAATCCACAAAAGTAGAACAACCATGGATACACGGTTGTGGGTGTTCTTATCATATAATGGGAGACATGTGGATATTGAAAAATTTAAATGATTTTAAATAAGGAACAATGATATTTGGAAATGAGGAATCTTGGAAATTGATTGTTGTTGGTCTGCCATCATATAAAAAGAAAAGATGAAATCAAAGAAAACATTGAATGTAGATGTTATTAAACACAATATTCTAATTTTTTATTTATTGTGAGGTGGGGGTAACAATGTTATCATCTATAAATATGGTTTTTTTAGAATGGTGAGGAATATTTGGTGATTATTACAAGGGTCCAACATATAAAAGGAAATATCTTTCATGATAGTTATGGAAAAAACTCTTGTTACAAGGGAATAGGGGAAGATAATTAATAATGGAATGAAATACTAGGATTCATGTGTCATAGAAACATGTGAAATTCATATAAAATAGATAATTTTGATACATTCATGATTTTACAAGAAAATAGATTAGTGATTCAGTGTCTGATAGAATAGAATGATTACAAAAATTATTCATAAAAAATAGATAGTTTTTTAGAAAAACCCCTAGAGATGATACATTATGATATATGTGGTCCAATAATCAAACAATCAAACGAAATATACAAGTTCTTTATTACATTAATAGATTATTTCACTCACATTTATTTTATCAGATATAAGAAATATAAATAAAATTCAGTGAAAAAGATTAAAATTTTCATAAGAAAAAAAAAAAGAAATATGAGTATTCAGTAAAGAAGTTGCGAATTGATAATGGTTGTAAATATTGAAATGAAGAGTTTGGAGAATATATTGGGGATAATAGACTTCAATAAGATTATAGTTCCTTATATACCCCCAATAAAATTGGGGTAACAAAAGAAATAATATATCATAGGTAGAAATGGGGAGATCCTTGTTATTGAACATGGAATTTCCCATTAATTTTTGAGAAAAACCATAAGCATTACATTGTATATTATGAACGATTTTTTATATAGTAAATAATCATATAAGATTCCATATTAAATATTTTATTGAAAAAAATCTTTGTTTGATATATTTTAGGGTTTTTGGGAGACCATGCATTATAAAGAAGAAATGTGGAAACTGTGGAATGTTTGAGAAGAAAAGGGAAGATGAAATGTATCTTGTATATTAATTGGATGTAAGAGGATATAGATGCTTCAACAATGAAATAGGAATGATTATTCATTCAGTTGATGTGAATGTGATTTAAGGTCATGATAAATGGAAACTTTCACTTGAAGATAAGGGAGTAGAAAAGGTTTAAGAAAACAATTTTGATGAGGATACAAAAAATTGTAGTTCATCGCAAGAAGAATAAATTGAAATCACTATTTCATGTGATGAGTAATATAAATGAATGTCTCATACCATGATGTGGAATCATGTGGAATCTCAGAATCTAATTGTTTATCAGCATTAGAAGGTTCAAAATCAAATAAAAACAAATTCTATTATAGATACTTATCTATATTATAGATTGGAACCAAATGAAGTGAAAGAAAATTTTGAGTAGAAATAATGGGTTTAGGAAATGAATGAATAATTGGATCCGATTTTAAAGAATGATATGTGGGAACTAATACCAAATCTTATAAATAAAAATATCATTTTCAAAAAATGGGTTTTCCTGGACAAAAATTATAGTGAATGTGGTTTTATAAGAAACACAGAATGATTTTTTTAAAAGGGTATTCATAGATGAAAAGAATTTATTTTGATGAATCCTTTTATCCAGTGCCTATATTGGAAAAAATTTACAATTTTCATTATATTAATACACAATAAGGATACAAATTTTTTCAAATGGATGTTATATCCAAATTCTGGAATGGTGATCTTGACGAGGAGGATTACATTGAACAACCTTGGTGAATTATTGATAAAAAGATTAATGGTGTGTATGTATATTGATAAATGAATAGTAAGGGAGAAAACAAGCTCAGAGAGCATGGTATTCCAAATTGGATACTTTTTTATGGGAAATGAGTTTCAATAATGGAAGAGTGGATGATAATATTTATTTTAGAACAAGTAAAGAGTATTCCATCAATGTGATTGTTTATGTTGATGATGTTATCATTATTGTAAATGATTAAAGTAGTTGTGGAAGATTTTCTGGAGAAATGAAGAAGGTAATTGAAATGTCCATGCTGGGGGAAATGAAATAATTTCATTGGCTAAAAATCTAAAAATGTAATAATACATTTCTATCTCGCAATAATGAATGAAAAATTAATTCTCAAGATGTTTGGAATATAAAACAAAAAACATTTTTCCACATAGATTTTAGTGGGAACAAAACTGGTTAATGATTGAGAAGGAAAATAAATTGATCAAAAGGAGTATCAGAATCTGACTGGATGGAAATTGTATTTGGATGCATCAAGAACCGATATTTTGTATGTTATTACCTTACATACTTTATTTCATAGTGCTACAAAAGAAACACATTTACATACTGGAAAAATAATTCACATATTCATTAGAGGTACTGAAGAATATAGATTTAGTTATTTCATATTTGATATTCTTGATTTTTTTTGGTATTCAGATAAATATTTTTCTGAAAATGGTGATTATATAAGATCCACATATGGTGGCGTATTTATTATTGGAATTAATTTTGTAACATGCTATTAAAAGAAAAATAATTTTGTAACTCTCATTACTGTTGAATCTCAGTTAGGTTTTTCCACTCTAAATGCTACTCAAAATATATGGATGGAAAAAAATTAAAACATTTACTTGGTGAAGTAAATAAACTCTTGCTCGTGCGGTGTGACAATTATAGAACAATAAATATAATTTGAAATCTAGTTAAATATTATATTTCAAATCATATTGATATCAAATATCATTTTTTTATAGTGAATGTCCAAATGAATAAATGGAATTTGTTGTGTGTTCCAACATCGTAAAAACTAGATAACCTTTTTTAAAAACCATTACCAAAGGAACCATTCTCAAAATTGAGTTTCAACATCGGTGTCTGAATTATTTCTCATAAAGGTTGAGGTATGTTTTTTTATCCACTCTCTCATCTTCCTGTTGTATTTTATTTTCAAGTGGTATAATTGTATTGTTTATAGATATATTTCATAAAAAAAGAGTGGTGTGGGTAATCTATTAATTTATCATTGTTTCTTAAGTTAACTATTCAAACTATTTGATGGGGTGGTTTTAGTAATGAAATTTTTTAATGACAAAAATATTGAAAAAAAGATTAATAAAAAGAAGGTTACGGTTATCTTAATAAATTCTTTCTGAAATATTATCTTTTCAGTCAATGATTCTTGTTCACTATAATGATTTAGCTCACATAGGCATAGAATTGTTGACATGAAATCCATTGATTAGAGATAAAATATTTTGGGATTTATGAAACATGGTTGAAAAAAATTAAAAGGGGGATATTTTCTTCACTAAGCTGATGATGAAGGTGTTTTTTATTCAATTATTTTCTTTTGTGGTAATGGATTTTTTTTAAATCACCTCACTCTATTTCTAGAAATAATCGGACTAACCATTGTTTTCAAAAGAATTAGAATCACTATGAATTTCCATTTTGATGAATCAATTTGGAATAAATAGTGTCAATTAGGCACTACTTGTGTATGGAATGAAAGATAAAATATATTGAAATAACTAAATGGATTTCAGTATCACTCTAGATCTGATATGTGTAATGTAATTGTTTTGGTTAACAATCAGATTCTCAATGACTATGATGAATTTAATTGTGATGATGCACTGATATTTTGTAATAATCTTATCTAAAAAATTTGAATTTGAATTTAATGATACATGTTTCATGAATGAAAAATGGGAGTAGGAGAGATGTTGTTGCTGAAAAGGTATTATACCCATTTCAATCATAACCTGGTAAAAAAATAAATAATTGATACCAATGGGTTTTCAAAACAATTGTATCCAGGTTAGATAATATTAGATGGTGGTGCGATTTTACTCTAGCATATGATTATCCATCACACATGCCATAAAAATTATGTACATTGGTTGACCTTACATAGAATTCTCATAAAATAATTTATCATACCCCAAATAGTCATATCCAAGACAATTGTTTTTAGAAAAGATCATACTCAGGTAGAGAAAAAAAAAGAAAAAACATGGAATGAATGGAACGTATCAATACATTATTTCTGATGTCTGATGATTCTTAAGCTGTTATATAAGGAATTTAATGTCACCAATAAATCCATGATATAATTACATTAATGAGAAAGAGTTTTTTTATGTGGATTAAGAGAAGATAAAGATAGAAAAAGATCAAAAATGTCGTCAAAAATTTTAAAGGGTTTGAATTACATTGTTGGATTCCAAGTGGGTCATGAGAAGAGGAGAAGATAATTTGTTGAATCTCAAGTGAGTGAAGAGAAAAAGAGAAAGAGACTTCTAAAATAATTTTCTAGGGGGAGTTTATCATTAAAATGAATTATTTTCTTTTTCAAAAGTTTATTAAGAATAGTATTTATAATATCAAAATAGTTTTCATTTCATTATATATTTGTTTCAAATTAATTAAGATCATTGTATTAAAGAAATCAGATTGATAAAAATTAGATTCGTGTTTATAAAAACTAGTAATTATTAAAAGTAAATTATGAAAAATTATTTAATGTATGAATTAGATTCGAGAATATTTCAGAAGATTTTTTGAATTTAGAAATAATACCATGATTTCATGGGAAATAGAAATATAGATGAATTTGTGTGAGCGAGATGCTTTTTTTGGGATTCTAGCCAAAGCCTTTAGATTGTCAACTATTAACTGAGATGTAATATTTACATTCTGACTATTGTTACTGTTCACCATAATTTAGATAGAGGTTCTTATTTTCTAGAAAGAAGAAGAATTCTTCGTACCAATTTTTTATTATAATGGGTTTTTAATTCAAACTGAAATTTTTTTCCACTTATCATCGTATCATGTCGGATTAAATGTCTCCAGGATTTCCACAAAGGTTTTATTATACTAAGGATTAAATGTACTAGTTTTTATCATTCAAAGGGATTTAAGTGGTTCTAATTTATTTATATTATATTCTGAATGGATTTCGGACTGGGAGAATCATATTGGGGAGAATCGTATTTGGAGGAATTAGATAAGAAAAATAAGACACATTAATATTAGACTGTGTATTCACAACAAATTCATGGATGTTAATTTCATTCATCATGGTACATAATTGATTAATTTTATTTTAATTCAATACATTTGATTCATAGAAAATTAGAGTCGGTAACATCAAATGTTACACAAGCAATTCAATTACCCAATTGGTGCAAAGAGGGTGAAAAAGAACAAGTCGATTAATTATAATGATCTACATGAGTAATTGGGTATATCCTACTAATGGTAATACATGAATAAATTTCTATTTTTCTATATTGTCTTTGAACTATTCCAAACCAGACCAAGGTTATAGCTATTCTCATTGAATAGTGAACCTTGAAATTCACTCTGTTCCTATAGATGGGTGTTGTAATTTTTCAGTATGGAATAATTATCATTAAAATGAGGTGAAGGTTGTTTAAATTAAAAATAATCATAATAGAAAATTAGTTTTATTAATTCACTCCACCCCCTCACAATGATACAATACACTTCCATGCCATATAAAAAAATTATTGAAGAAATTAATCAGGCTATTTTCAATTATTTGTTTCTTATTGGAAATCATGTCATAGTAGTGGTATCGAGGAGTCCGACTGAAAATGGAAGCAGTTGTGTCCAAGAAAATTTTATAACCACGGTGTAGTTTGGATATCTATTATATATTTTATATTTTATGATTTCATAAGATGAACACCCTTGTTAGTTTGGGTGAGTGACACCCAATGGACTCTAGGAGGGTGTTAACATCAATATCCTAGTTGGAGGATGAATAGATGGAAACCGACATTGATCCTGCTCTCTACCCCTGGTTTTTACTTATATTGGTCTAAATTATGGTAAGAATACACATATATATGTGTGTATATGGATGTGAAGTCTTATGATTATTTTTCACACATGTATATCCATATATTGTACCAAAATTATTATTATAGGTACGATGTGTATAATATATTATTTCATGAGGTAGTTACTTAGTGTAGGTAATGTGATAGGTTGAGGTATAGTGCCAAATGTATGATACACATCATAAAGGATGTGATGAATCCTATAAACTACTATTGTACTATATAAATACATGTTTATTGAATGATATAACAACGTGATGCATGAGGTACACGTTTTAATTATTTTACCAAGTGTCTTTGGGTTGGATTATTATTGAGTGGGATAGATTAGGATGCATGCTGATGTGGAAAAGAGGAAAGCTAGTGGGTATGTGATAATGGCATATCAATGATATTTCAATAATATACTATAGACTATATGTTATGACATACATGGTACGAATTGTCCATCATGAGGTGGTAAACTTTCTATAACTTTTGAGGAGAATATTTTGGTTCATTTTTGTTCACTGTGATTTAGAATTCATCCATTATATTTTTTAGAAGATGTCTTGAAGGTGATCTCACGGAGTATATTTTTATTCTCAATCATCACATATATATAAACATTTTATATTTTTGTTGGAGATGGTTGGGGATTATTATATATTTTACTAGCTTGTTGTTTTAAGAAGATGATTAGGATTATTGGTCACTACTGTATTTATATTTTCCTACTTATAGATTCTACTAGGTTTCCATAGAACTCAATAAAATTCATGTATAGACTTGGGATTTATTATATGTTTATATATTTGAGTATGTGTTAAATGTTGTATCTTTATTATCCCTCTCTTATGCCTGCTCTCTAAGAGGGTAATGTATTCCATATGAATTTTTATTATATTATCATTTCTAGTCTCCTATATATGAGCTAATTGAGGTTAGACTCATACATTCCCTATTTCCCCTCTCTCATTGCAGATGAAGGTGGTGTACACATTGGGAGAAGGGGTCAAGAAAAAATACACCAAAATGATAATTTCTTTTTCATCCACCAATGTTGTATGCATGAAATGAGGGAATCCAAACTCAATAGAATTTTACTAAAGTGTTTATAATCATCCTTTTAATGACATTTTATTTTTATTGGGTTCATAATGCAATTAGAAAATAGTTTTTTCAAGAATAGAATTTCAAAAACAATACTTATTTATAAATTCCATCATATATCATTCACCTCAAATGATATAAAACATTTTTTTGAAAAAATATAAAACTAATAAATTTTATTAGAAAAATGAACATAAAAGATTTTTTTCAAAGCATTTCTTAAATTATAATTTCTAATAAATCATAGAAAACTGATGTTCTAAAATAGACCATAATGAACATGATAGAGAAATTAAAAGGAAGAAATCCCTGAAATTAATCATATGAAAGAGACACTATAAGAACCCAAGAAAGTATTGGTTCTAATATATGTGAATATAATTTAGGGATATATGTTATCACCCCATATCTAACATAAACTGGTATTATGTGTAACTCACTATTCTCCAACATGAATGAAACTGGATCTATTTTCTTGAGAAACACTATATATTGGGTACAATAGTGAAATTAGAATAAATTTCTTCTGTTGCCCCATTCAGTCACACAGTAAATAATAAATCCCTATGTGGGACAACTATCCTTGTATAATAGCTTGTGAGTGAACACAATTTTGGAACTAAATACATCAGGACCCATAAAATAGATACCTAGTCTCCTATGAAAAATCATAAGTAATTTAATTAATTATAGTAGAAGAAATGATTACATAAATCAATAATAAGTAAATAACAATAAATATTATCTGACCTTATTCATAAACAGAATAAACAACTATACTATACATCATCTTTATCAAATGAACATAGTGATTGTCCCTCTCTCTAAAATTCATATTAGACATATATAATAATTCAAGGGATCCTATGAGGTTCTCACACATGATATGAAAAAAAAATATAACTCAATGGGATATAAAAAATAGGGCTCGTGATGCAATACCATTACCCTTAAATTTTCAATTCCACTTCAAAACATATATCACGACAAAAACATAAGAAAACATATTCAACCTCATCTAAATAAATACATTCATGACAATAAAAACTCACATGTTTTATGTTCCAAAAGATGTCAAATACCATTGAAAACGACCATACATATTATGAAATTATACTAAAATATGTTAACTCACCGGAAATCCAATCACAAAATTAAAAAAAACCATAAAATTCACATTAAATACCTTTATACCATTTGATAACCCACATTAAAAATAATTGAATGAGTTTTTTATTTGGAAATATAAATATAATATGATTCCATGAGAATTATAATTTTTTTTCAAATATTAACATTCTATTGAATGATGATCACAAAAACACATACCTTAAATATGGTGAAATAAAGCTGTGAAAAGCTAGAATGTATCTGTGTTGATAGTGAATAATAAAAATCTCCATGATACCCTAACATGGAACTAGAGAAAAATAACCCCAGTTAAAACCAATCAAAAAATGATATTCACACTATAATCACCTAGGGTTTGTGTGTGTGTGGTGGGATAGAAATTAAGTGAGTGAAGAAGAAAGGGTAAGAAGCAAAAGGGTAAATGTATTTCTTTTAAATAAATCACATTAGAATATAGATAGATGGGATTGAAATTAATAGAATAATAGTTTATGAGGTCCCTATAGGTGTGTTTATATCTTAAAATTAGAAAATAAAAAACATAGGTACTTTGGATTTTAATATATAATAGGATAAATCAAGATATTCATGTTTTTCTAAAAGTAGGTAGCATAGTTTAGATGGATAGCTTTCCATACCATGGAACATCATGGTTATAACAACCCAGCTCTTAATTATTGGCATAGACATGATTTACTACATAAAATTTCACATAAGATAACTCTGAGGATTATGAGGTCTATTTTCCTGGGATAATAGGAACATTACATAACATCTTAGAAAATAAAACCCAATATCATTATTGAAAATATCATTTAAATGACTGAAACATTCCTTCTAACATAGAATTCCATGTGATAACCTGAGGACATGAATAAGAAAATTATGGGATACAAAATCCCAATAATAGTGTAAACATTTTTTAACATGAATAATATGTTACAGGTTAAGCTATATTCATATAATTGGAACATAAGAGATACATGAACATTAAGGAACAACATATCATGATTATCAGGACATGGAAATGTGGAAACAACATTTAACATTATAATAACATGATCCAAAACTCATTTCACATGGAGCATTATTAAACCCTAATTTAACTATAATTACCATGTGAAAACCCTTATTTTAATGGACCTATAATGATAATAATATTTACTCAATGCTTTGGAGCACATTCTGGGCACACCCTTCTTGATAATTTAATTTCATGCATATGTGTGTTGTATTGACCATATAAAACAAATTCTAAAAACAACATCATTTATTCCATGATAATAGAATGTGGAATTAATAAATGAAATTATATAATAAATATGTATATATTCAAAAATGTTGAATACCCACGGTAGAGAAATGGGCATGGTATTCACTACAAAATGACTAAGGCTTGGAAAACCATGGTAAAATTTCTGCAGCATTACAACGTGACATAAGAATTCATAAATATGGTTGATGAGAGAAGAATAGATGTCTCATCATATGTACATGACATGCACAGTAAGGTTGATATAGTTTTCTATCCCCACATATTTAATGTAATGTAGATTCATAACACCAAATAATTGTTTGAATTTGAATGAGAAAAGATAAATTCCTTATGGAACTTCGTCATGGTAATAGGTGTACATAAGAGGAATTAATGATAGAGAAAGAGTTATCTCACAATTCAAACATAATGATGGAAGTATGGGGGAAGTGAAATATCATAACCTGATATTTATAATTAAAAAATGAATAACATCATAATAAAAATAGGATAAAAATGAGAAAGGATGAAATCCATTACATGGAAGTGTGATACCAAAGGCATGGGAGATTCTTTAGAGAGGCTTATTGGGAACTTTCAGTGAATTTGGAGGATACTCGAGAGAGGAAGGAAGAGGTTGGTAGAGCTCCAAAGGTTTTGAGTGAAGAGTAATGGGAGATTTAGTGGGTTTATAAAGGAAAAGAGAGGGAATTCATTATTATATATGTTTTGAACATTGTACATTATGGTAATCAAAAACACAAACCATCCCATTGTTCTCCCAATAGTTAATTAAAGTAGGGAGTGGAAAATATTATTTTATAAGGGAAATGGCCAAAATTATTAAAATATTTGTCTTGCATATGTGGGGGTGAGTCACACTCACATGGATATCATATTAAAATGTAAAAATGTTTTATAAGCTTTAGAGGGTCCACTAAGGCTTCATATAATTAGTCAATCAAATCCAAAATCAGATTATTTTAAAGGTAAAACATATATTGGCCGAAAATCCAATTTATCATATTTTATTACTTCACTATTAAGCCATTATGATGTCATAAATAATATTATATAATTAAAGGGTATTTAATATTTTACCCAATAATTCATCTATCTGTAAAAATAATAAAAAATTTACGATCAAGTAATTTTCATTTCCTGAACCCAAAATAAAATTAATTTTATATTAATAAGTTTTTAAATATTTAAATATTTACTTTTAAAAGTAAACGATATATTTATAATAATCAGCTGATAACTATTCAATGACTATATTTGTAATAGATACATTTCATAACTGTATATTGAAATAAAAAAACATAAAACCATGGAATTGCAAATTTTATATAACTATTTTACTTTATGATACATTTAATTTGATCAAGAAGAAATTTTTATTAATGAATGTTTGGGTCATTACAATGTTACCCCCAAAATAAATATTTCACTTGAAATTTTCTTTTTCCCACAGAAAAATAGTTGTGGGTAACTTTTCCTTATCACTTCCTCCGGTTCTCATGTTGCTGCTTCAAACTTTTGGATTCGCCCCAACAATTTCACGAGGGGCATTGTCTTATTTTGTAGAAATTTTTCCCTATGATCTAATATCTTCACCGACTTATCACCATAGGATAGTTCATTATCAAATTCTAACACCTCTAGATTGAGTACACATGATGGGTCAGGTATTTACTTCTTCATGACATGGAATACATCATGTACATGATACATGTTCTATAAGTGTTCTAGTCGATAGGACTCTGCTCCAATGTTATCAAGGATCTCAATAGTGCCAATGTAGATTGGAATATGATTCTCCTTAATCCCTAATATGATAACTCACTTCCACCATGATATGAGGAGGAATAAAATGTATCCCACAACAAACACTATCTCTCATTGACAATTATCAGCATAGCTCCGTTGTCGACTCTGAGTAGCTTTAATGTGTTTCTAGATGGTCTTAAGCATCTCCACCATTTCTTTGCCCATTTCTGGAAATATGAGATTTCACTCCCCAACTTCATCCCAAAATTCTGGTGTTCGAGACCACTTCCCATATCAGGCATCATAAGGATCCATTTGGATGCTTGAGTGGATACTATTGTAGTATGAAAACTCAAATTGATGAAGATATGGATCACATCCTCCTTTGAATTCCATTGAGCATGCAATCAACATGTCCTCAAGTGATTTGATAATCTGAACAGATTGGCCATCAGATTGAGGATGATAAACCCTATTAAAGATTTTCTCAGTATTTAGATCATGTTGAATACTCTTTTAAAACCTAGAGGTGAATATATGATCTTGATCGGCTACGATCGATAGTGATATCCCATCCATACTTAACACATATCTTATGTATATTCATACCAATAAATCCAATTAAAAAACCTCTTCAATTTCACGGAAGTGTGAAGTTTTGTATGATAATCCACAATAACACAAGAATGAATTTTTTCCTTTGGATTTATTCAGAAGTTTAGTTACAAAGACCTTGGTGATGTTTTCCCATTTCCTTGTTGGTATGGGTAACGGTGACATCATCCCCTTAGACTATGCCTCTCATATAGAACCGGTTGATATACAAGGCACAATTATGCATAATAAATGATCTCCTTCTTTATTTTATCCCACCAATAAATCACACATATATCATTATACATCATTGTGTTTCCTGGGTGAATAAAGATATTTTAATGATGTGCATCATCTAAATGTTCTTTATATTAACTCTGGATTTAATGGGACAAAATTCCTTGACCCAAATCTCATAATTCCTTCTTCATTAACATTAAACACTAAGGATTTCCCTTTTTTGATAGTTATACTTTATTCTGAATTCCCACTACATCCTTTTGAGAATCCCATAACCTCCCTCAGAGAGATGGTTAATCAATCATTTTGTGAAAGGATTGATGATGTTCTCTTCAATATGATTCCCAAGTCCATCTTAATCATATCCTTGAAGATTAGATAATCTTCAATTCTCATCAATGATATAATCACTGGATATTTACGATTTAGTTCATCTAGCACCTTGTTCTTTTTCCCAAGGAGTTAATGGATTGAGATGTAATATCCTTTGATCTTCTCTAGACATCTTCATTGGGGCATGTTCATCGCTTTCTATTTCAATATATACTTGAGGCATTTGTTATCCACACATATTTCACACTTCTCCCCATAAAGGAAATGTCTCTAAATTTTTTAAGAGAATATTACTGCAACCAACTCAAGATCATGTGTTGGATAGTTTTTCTCCTGAATATTCAATTGTCGTGAACAATAGGCAATTACATTGTCATTTTTCATCAACTGACATCCCAAGACCTTCTTTAAAGTATTTATAAATACCAAAAAATGTTCACCACTTGTCGGTAGTGTGAGCATAGGCACTATAATAAACCTCCTTTTCAAATTGATTAAAATTTATTTACATTGATCACTCTAAAAAAACATCCCTCACTTTTGTGTTATCTTGGAAAGAGGGTTGGACAATCATGAGAAATATCTCAAAAATCAGAAATAATATCTTTCTTTCCATAGGAGGGTACGTATATTTGATTCCGATATTGGCCTCAGTCATCCATCAATTGTAGTAGTCTTAGAGTGTTCCAAAGATATCCCAATTTATGTAATGTTTTGAACCAAGAATGATACACCCTTCAACTAGAACTCGCTCTTGATGTACATTGAATTGAGATTATCCTTCTACAAGGTCTCTAGTACAGTACATTGATGCTCGACATGATCCTCCTTGGTTTTGGTGTATATTAGAATATCGTCTATAAATACTACCAGAATGTTTCTGATGTAATATTTAAAATGTAGAAACCCATAGCTTGATGTAAATAGACAGTACATTACTTTTCCAAAATAGTTAATACATAACAAAAACAAACACACAAGTACTATAATAGTTTAGTGTCTATGGAAACTCAAAAAAATAATATTCTAATCATGGTGAAAGATCTTAAAAATCTCCCATAAAGATCTTCCCCGTTTGTTTTCTTACCTAAAACCTTTCATTATATCTTGAGGAAAAGAAAACATAAAAAGGGTGAGCTCAAATGCTCAGTAAGGGTAGACATAGAGAACATAAAATGATCCATAAGCATTTGAATGCAAAAACATGAACATAAAATCTAAACATCAAAATCTTGAGGAAATACGTAAATCATGGAAGTACGTAAGGCATATATCATAAAGGAACATCAATCATGTTAAAATACATTGGGAATAAAACATGTAATTTTTTCAAACCATTAATCATATTATTTGATTTCCATAGTATCCATGGAATTGCTGCCAAGACCATCTTAATGGACAATGCCCCTTTCTTAATCGAGTTCACTCCTCATTCCGGTCTTGTATCACTGAACCAGATTAACTTACCATTCCATCCATGTCTATATCATGAGATAAAACTCTATACCTAATATATTTTATGGATATATAGGTCCCACTCATCTCATAATTAAATCATTCCTACTTGTTCTACAAAATCAACATAAATCATTCATCATAACCCAAAGAATAAAAATGGGTTTCATAAACATCATCCCATCATAACATAATCCATATAAAATAAATGGATATCATTTCATCATAAGAAGAATCAAACCATGTAAATAATAGAGTCATTATACTTGAAACATAAACTTTCTAAATAATGACATCTTAGCTGTGAAATTGATTTTATAAAACACTTGAAATGAATTGTTGAAGAAAACATCCTTTCTTCCTCAAAATCATTTTATTTTCACAAACTGCCATATAATTTTTAAATAAAAGGATTTTATTGAAAATAACCATGAAATTTTGTAGTAGAAGCTTCATGAAAATAGGGCATTTTGAAACCATAAAAATCTGTTCATTCCGTATAAGATAAAAAAACATTCTCCTTGTATTTTTTCCGGAAAAGTCAAAAAGTACCATGTATTTTAAAAAAATAATGATTCCATCCATAACAGAAGGTAAAAGTCAAATATGGGTTAACATTACTTTAAACATACATGGAATAATATTAAAATCTTTATGAAAAACATTTTTATGGACATGGATGAAAAATATAACCCTAGTTAATACGTACAGATAAACAATCTCGGATAAAAATGAGATTGAAAAATTAATCCTTCCCTTAAGTCCGATATGCTTCGTACGTATCCGAAAATCATGTATAATGATTTGAATAATGTCATATAATTATTATAGAATCATATTCATTGTTATGATATCTTATATGGTTGCATTATGCCTTTATATTAACTGTTCTTTTGTAAATTCCATGTTAAAGCAGTGTTTTGGGTAAAATAATTTTATTTATCATACGTGTTTGGACAAGTTCTTCTTGATATTATTATTACTTATATCATTATTTACATACTTCTATAATGTAAATAATTATTTATATAATATATATATTCAGTATATATATATATATTAGATAGATGAATGAAATGAAATACACTGTTAATGGAGACGGTATGCCGTACCTACGCACGAACGATGTTTTCCTTTCCTTATTAACATGAATGAAAGTAAGTAGATGTCATATATATATATATATATAAAAATACATTATCTTAATCATGTCATATATTTCATTATTATTCATTATATATACTTTATAATCATTCTTTATTGGTTATCATAGAGAATGAATCTAATCGCGTCGTGGAGACGGTAATCTGTATGTACGCATGAGGGATGATATTGTTCCCATAATTATTGAATCAAAAAAATTATGATGTTATAATATCCATATATATTTATTATTTACACCATTATACCCATCCAAGTAAGGTAGTGGTGGATAAACAGATTACACCACTGCGTGGAGACGGTATTCCGTACGTACGTACGCGCGATGATTTCGTTTTCCGTAGGATGGATAGAACGTGAAATGGGGTTGTTTAATATTTATAATAACATATCATTATATTAGTGACTCTGTTTTTATTACAATATAATGAAACAACTAAAGAAGAATAAGTTGAAGAAGAAATAAGTTTGAATGAATCATTATAAGAGATTGTCGCTTCTTCAACACACCTCTTTTAAGATTCCTCTTAAGGAACTAGACCTTGTCTTTTGAGGATACCAAAACCTCTATAATGTTTCTAGGGAAGAATTTAAGAGAAATTGGAAGGGTTTGGCCGATCATGAAGGCTCAAAATTGTGTAATGAGAAGAGGGAGGAGGTGCCCTTTTATATGGGAGGAGAGGAGCACCATAGGAAAAACATAAAATGTTATTTTATAATAATGTAATATTCGGTTTATAATAGATCAAAATTGATTTATTTCGAGACTAATGTGGGAATGGATCAAAATACTCTATAATAATATTTTTTAGTCATGTTTAGGTTACTATTTTAACATTATCATTTAGATTTAACTCTTAGTTAAATAATTTAACCTTTTATGTGTCTTCCTGTTTTCTTAAACTATATGGTTAATAAACATAATATAACAAGCCAAAAGAACCCCATTTGGTTCATTATTAATATATATAACCACATATAATTAATTTGAACGAAAATTTGACATTTAGTAATGGAATATAAATTAATAATATTATATTTGTTTTAAAAACTATTTTATGTCAATTTTGACACTATTTGGTAATTTATTTTTGTCAGAATTATAATTGCACTATTAGTTCAAAAAAAGTTAATTGAATCAATACTAACATGTCATATTATCCTATAAATTATTGTAATTCATATAAAGTCTCAATTTACATTTATTTGTGTATTTATAACATCAATTATGTTAATATTTCATTAATAAGGTAATTACTGTATCCTCATTGTGTCATTAATAAATTAAATTATTTAATGACTAAAATTATAAATAAAATACCAATATGTAGGAAATATTTTTTTATTTCTAATGAATATTTATAGTTGAATTTTTCTTTTGTATAAACCTATATTAAAAAATTTCTAGTTATTAAACTTTGATTTAACTCTTTTAACTCTTCTTTGAATTAAATAATAATAAATATCCAAATCTAGTCCAAGTGTTCCTAAGTGATATTATTATATTCCTAAGGTTTTTTTGGGTCTATTTGTACTAATCCAATATAATTAATAGATGTTTTAGGGTAAAAATAATATCATTTTTATCTTTAATTACCCGATTTACTTTTAACCGTTGAAAATAAAAGTAAAAAGTTACTACTGACCAAAAATTATATTTATCTTATTGAATAACATTTTACTCCTACATATTAACCATGTATCTAGGATTTTCTATATTCCACTCACAGAAGCATTAAAATTGCGTTTTATGTAAATTTGAAAAAACCTCTTACGAGGTCGGTAAAAGACAGTGAAAAGTTCGATAAAGGTTTTATATATCTAAAATTATTATAAAATGACTCCAACGAATTACATTGAACTTATATAGGTATTATGTATCAATTTTAATCTAAAAAAAATTTAAAGAAATTATATATTTTATTAAATAAAAAGTCGGTTTTTAAATAGCAACTCAGTGTTTTAACTATTCTTAAAAAAATGAACGTTTTCAGAAAAATACCAAAAATTTACCCTAGGATAATTTCGGTATTCCGAATCCAAAAATGAAGTCCATTTTGAAAGGTAAAATTTATAAATTTTCTAAAATTGGGTATTACTATTAATAATGGCTAGTTTATATAATATTGTAATAACATATCATTGTTTAGTGAAACCCAGTATTGAGTACTACACATGCGATCGAGGAAGGTCATGATTGAATGTAATGCAAGCCATGTCAGGGAAGCGTGTAGTAAAAGATCCCTTTGGTGTTGCATATAACATAATCAAAAAAAATTCATTTATGCATTAAACAAAATCTATACATAATGTTGTGTAGAATAATTTACACAAGACAAACTTGAAATTGTGTGTAACACGAGCCAAGAATTGTGTTGCGTGTACTGCAAGATAATAGGATGTTGCGTATAGTACAAGATAATATTATTGTAGTGTATGTAGAAGACATCAATGAAATTAAAAAGAATATATCTCATAAAATCTTAGGGTGTTACATTCTTTCCCCCTTAAAATGAATTTCGCCCTCGAAATTCATCGGGGCCATAAATCGGTTACTACTTGAACATTTCATTCATTTAAACCCACATCGTAAAAAGGAATAATAAAACTTAATTTTAATAAGTTAAGTTTGAAACATAATGGTTTCCCAAATTAACTCATCACATTGTTTCCACATAAGAGAACGTAGGTGAAATATTGATATGGAAGAGAAATCTAACCATCATGTTTGGATGAAGAGTGGTAGATAACATGGCTATGAAAAAGACAACAATCACAAAGCCATAAATTTTTTATAACTTGAGGTACCATCTGATTCCTCAGATATGAGGGCACTAGGACAACATTTTTGGTTTTCAAGATCATTTCCCTAATGTTTTAATATTTTTTTGAATTAAAAGAAATTATTAATTGATTTTGGTACAATCTCAATATTTTTTGTTTCTTGAACAATTTATAATTCATATCATAATGAAATGAAGTTGAGTTTGTCTTCCGTGAAGTGTTAGCAGATCATGCGATATAATGATAGGTCATTCCATCTATCTCAAAAATAATATTATAAAAAGTTATAAGTCCATCTTATGTTGAGATAAATCGTTTTTGGTTCAAAAAATGGACTTATACATCATCAATCATAGCTCTTAATAAAATAAAACTAGTTTCTACTAACCAGGGACTTCCTGTAGGCCAGTGGAAGGCGATAAAGGCATGTCACACTTCAGTTGTGGGTTCGATTCCCACATCCTTGTCCGACACAACGGGTTGTCGCTCGTCATACAGGTTTTCCTTTTTATAAACCTATACTATTAAAAAACAAAAAGTAATACCCTTAAACAATACTATATGATGTCTAACTTAATCTATTCCAATATTTTTGTTTATCCAAAATACTTCTGTCCAATATTATAGTATAAATGAAATGATTACTAGAAAGGTCATCTACCAAGCATTGTATACAATCATTTATCGCATGTATATCATAAGATATATATATCATGATGGTCACATTAAAAACATTTGAATTCCTTAAAGATGTATTCTATTGAAACATGAGTATCCATTTAAACATAGTTAAAACATGAAAGTTGTCAAAAGTTAACTCTTTCCACATAACAAAATCCCAAAATTCTGTATACTCAAACCATGATATAACATTGTCCTTATACCAGTCATGAGCTCATTAATACTATCAAACATCTCATTATCTCCTTATCCTTTCTTTATGCACATATCATCTAACTTCTAAAAATATTTTAATAACCATTCATGGTTACCGGTACCATTCATCATATACTTTCAAAAACTCATGGAAAGACAATAGTGTAACAATCCTTAGATTTTTCTTCGTTCCGTAGTATTATAAATTATTCTTGATAAACATACAATCATTACAATACCTTTTTAAACCATTGACTGAGCTTCATCATTTCTTTCATCTCATATATCATTTGCATTCTATTCATCATCATCGAGATAAATACTACCCATATAACCATGATGATTCCCTTAATGAGATTTTTCCTTAGGGCATTGGTTTTCATAATGCTCGTACATTACTCATTTAAAACATTTAACTATTGTTGATGTCTTAGAAATAAAATTATCCTTGTCCATGGTGTTAACTGATCCATTTCATTTACAATTACTAGCTTTGTTTCCTTATATTCCACACACAAAGCATCTTCCAGTTCCTTTGAAACATTCTCCCCGATGCCACTTCCCACATTATTTACATGAGAGAAATTGAGCTTTCTTTCCTCTATGATCATCATGAAACTCCGTATTTATCTTATTAGCTGATTCAGAAAACTTACCAAAGTTTAGATTATTGATCATATTATGAGATTTCTGATTAGTTATAAAAACAATATTTGGACTTCCAGATCCAATTTCATTTTGGTTCTCATGATGAAAATCATTCCATTGTCCATCATATCCTCCATTATCGTGAATCTTCTTATTTCTAGCCATTTTCTAAAACACAAAAAGAATAGGGTGAGAGGAAAAAATCATAATCAATGGGGAGTAAAATCAATATCTAACACCAGATGTTTAATTCTAATATCGTTTTTGTAATTCTAGGACAATAACCTATACTTATACTTAACCTTAGAGACATCCCTATACATATCTTAGAAATATATCTAGGGATCTCACTAAAGTTTTCACATCCTGGTTTCTAATGGTTAACTAATCCTTTCCTCTGATACAAACTATAGAAACCCATATCTTGACGTACATAGAAATTACATTACTTTTTAGGAATACTTAATACATAACAAAAACAAACCCACAAGTATTGTAATAGTTTAGTGTCTTTGGAAACTCGTAAAAATAATCATCTAATCATGGTGAAAGATCTCCAACATCTCCCATAAATATCTTCCCCTTTTGCTTTCTTACCTAAAACCTTTCTTTGTATCATGGGGAAAAGAAAACATAAAAAGGGTGATCTCAAATGCTCAGTAAGGGTAAACATAGATAACATAAAACAATCCATAAACATTTGAATGCAAAAACTTCACTATAAAATCTAAAACATCAAAATCATGAGTAAAGACATAAATCTTGGACGTACATAAGGCATATATCATAAATGAACATCAATAATGATAAAATATCATGGGAATAAAACATGTAATTGTGGAAAACAATTAAGCACATGATATGATTTCCATAGTAGCCAAGTCATTTCGTCCAAGACCATCTTAGTAGACAAAGTCCCTTTCTGAATCGAGTTCACTCCTCGTTCCAGTCTTGTATCAATGAACCAGATTAACTTACCTTTCCATCCATGTCTATATCATGAGATATAAATCTTTACCCAATGAATTATATGGGGATATATGTCCCACCAATCTCATAATTTAATCATTCTTACTTGTGCCACAAAATAAACATAAATCATTCATCATTACCCAAAGAATAGAAATGGGTTTCATACACATCATACCATCATAACATAATCCATATAAAACAAATGGGTATCATTTCATCATAAGAAGAATCAAACCATGTAAATAATAGATACATTATACTTGAATCCTAAACATTATAAATAATGTCATCTTATATGGAAAATAATTTTTATAAAACACATGAAATGCATTCTTGAGGAAAATATCCTTTCTACTTCAATATTTTTTATTAAATGCCCCACAATTTTAAAAGAAAACGATTTTATTAAAAAAATATGAAATATTATAGAGGAAGATTCATGAAAATAATGAGTTATGAACCCATAAAAACCAGTTCATTCTATATAAGTTAAAAAAATTATTCTCGTACTTTTTCCAAAAAAGTCAAAAAGTACAATGTATGGTAAACAAAAAAAATATTCCTTCCATAACACTAGGTAAAATTAAAAGAGGGGTAAAAATGACTTTAAACATACATGGAACAATATTAAAATCTTTATGAAAAACATTTTTATGAACATGGATGAAAAATATAACCATAGTAAATACATACAGATAAGCAATCTCAGATAAAAATGAGATTGAAAAAGTATCCCTTACCTTAGGTCTGATATGCTTCATACGTATCTGAACCTCCTGTATAATGATTTAAATAATTTCATTTACTTTTTATAGATTCATATTCATTATTATGATATCATATATGGTGCACTTATGACTTTATATTACCCGTTGTAATGTAAATTCCATGTTAAAGAAGCCTTTTGGGTAAAATCATTTTTTTTATCAACCATGTTTGGACTTGTTGTTCTTGATATTATTATTAATTATATCATTATTTAATTACTTCCAGAATTTAAATCAGGATTTATATTTCATATATATTATGTATATATATATATATTAATTAGATGAATGAAATGAAATACACTGTTTATGGAGACGGTATGTCGTATGTACGCTTGAATGTTGTTTTCCTTTCCTTATTGACTTGAATGGAAGTAAGTAGATGACCTATATATATATATATAAATAAATATAGTATCCTAATTATGTAATATATTTCATTATTATTCATTATATATACTTTATAATCATTCTTTATTGGTTATCATAGAGAATGAATCTCATCGCGTCGTGGAGACGGTAATCTGTATGTACGCACGAGTGATGGTATAATTCCCATTATTATTGAATAAGAATTAGTATGATGTTATAATAGCTATATATAGTTATTCAAAACACAATTATACACATCCAAGTAAGGTGGTGGTTGAAAAACAGATTACACCACTGCGTGGAGATGGTATTATGTACGTACGCGCGCGCAGTGATTTCATTTTCCATAGGATGGATAGAAGGTAAAATGGGGTTTTTTCATATTTATAATAACATATCCGTATATTAATGATATTTATTTTGTTACTTTATAATGAAACAACTAATGAATAAGATTTTGAAGCATAAAGATACTTCAAAGAATCGATAGAAGAGATTATCTCCTCATCGACGAACCTCTTTTAATATTTCTCTTAAGGCACTAGAGTTTGTCTTTTGTGGAGAAAAGTACCTCTATAATGTTTATAAGGAAGTTGAGAAGGTAAATGGTAAGGGGTTTTCCAATAATGAAAGCACAAAATTTTGTAAAGAGAAGAGGGAGGAGGTGCCCTTTTTAAGGGAGGATAGGGGTACCTTAGGAAAAACATAAAATATTATTTTATAATAAAGTCATATTTGGTTTATTAGAGCTCCAAATTTATTTATTTCGAGACTAAAGTGGGGATGGATAGAAATAATCTCAACCAATAGTTTCTAGACAAGTTTAGGTTACTATTTTAAACTTATCATTTAGATCTATCTCTAAGTTAAATAATTTAACCTTTACCGTGTCCTCTTGTATTCTTACACTATATGGTTAATAAACTTACTATAACAAGACAAAAGAACCCCAAGTGGTTTATTATTAATATATATAACCTTATCTAAGTCATTTGTCATAAAATTAGATTTTTTGGAAAAGAATATAAATTAATAATATAGTATTAGTTTTAAAAACTATTTTATGTCAATTTTCACATTATTTTGTAATTTACTTTTGCGAAAATAATAACAGCATGATTAGTTCGAAAAATTTACTTTAATAAATAATAACATGTCATATTAATCTAGAAAATCAGTGGAATTTATAAAATGTCTCAAATTACATTTATTTGGGTATTTATTCCATCAATTTTGTTAATATTTCATTAATAAGGTAATTACTGCATCATAATTATGTCATAAATAAATTAAATAATTTATTGTCTAAAAATTATTAATAAAATATCATTATGTAGGAAATCTTTTTGAATTATTAATGAATATTTATAGTCGAATTTATCTTATGTATAATCCTATATTAAAAAATATTTAGTTATTAAACATTGATTTTATCTCTTTTAACTCTTCTTTGAATTAAATAATAATAAATGTCCTAATCTAATCCAAGTGGAACTAAATAATAATATTATATATCTAAGGTTATTTTGGGTCTAATTATACTGATTCAATAGAATTAGGACATGTGTTAGGTCAAAAATATATCATTTTTACCTTTAATTACCCTATTTACTTTTAACTGTGGTAAATAAACGTAAAAAGTTACTATTCACAAAAAATTATTTTTATCTTATTGAACAACAATTTACTCCTTGATACTAACTGTTTCTCTCAGATTTTTTAAATTCCACTCATAGAAGCGGTAAATATATGTTTTATGTAAATTTGCAAAAAGATCCTAGGAGGTAGGTAAAAGACGGTGAAAAGTTCAATAAAATTTATATATATATATAAATATTATAAAATGACTCCAATGAATTACATTGAACATATATAGTAATTATGTATCAATTTTAACCTATCATAAATTTAAATAAAATAAATAATTATTTAAAAAATAAGTCAGTTTTAAATAACAACCCCGTTTTTTCACTATTCATAAAAAATTGAATGTTTTCAGAAAAATACCAAAAATTCACCCTAATCTTATTTCAAAATTTAGAATCCAAAAATGAAGTACATTTAGAAAGATAAAATTTATAAAATTTTAAAAAGTGGGTATTAATATTCATAATGGCAAGTTTATAAAATATTTTTAAAACATATCGTTGTTTAGTGAAACCCAGTATTGAGTACTACACATGCTATCGATGAAGGTTGCGATTGGGTGTAATGCAAGCCAAGCCAGGGCGGCGTGTAGTGAAAGCTCCCTTTAGTGTTGCATATAATAGAATCAAAACATATTTCATTTATGCAATAAAAAAATCTATACTTAATGTTGCATAGATAAATATCCACAAAACAAACATGAAATTGTGTGTAACGCGAGCCAAGAACAGTGTTGCATACACTGTAAGCTAATACAGTGTTCCGTATAGCACAAACTAATTTTAGTGTAGTGTACAATATAATACATCAAAGAAATTAAAAATAATATATCTCATAAAATCTCGGGGTGTTATATAAACACTATATTCAACAAGTCAATGAAGATTGAGAGACCATTAAGGAGTCTGAATGGAATTACAATAAATTCATAGTGCTAGTATCTTGTGTGAAAACCTATCTTAAAGATACTCACCTTCTTTACCCTTACATGGTAATATCTCGATCACAAATCCACCTTGGAGAAGTATTGTGCTCCACATATCTTATTGGACAAGTCGCCAATTCATAATAGATGATAGTTCTTCCTTATGATGATTTTTTAGATCACGAAAATCAATGAAAAGGCACATTGACCCAACATTATTTATGATGAAGAGGATAGGTGCACCCCATGGTGAAGAACATGGTTGTATAAACCCTTTATCCAAATTCTCCTATAATTCTCTCTTTAGCTTCTCAAGCTCCAAATCATCCATTCAATAAATAGAGTCTTGGATATTGGCAATGCCCAAGGTATAAGATCAATTGATAATTAAACATCTCTTCTCGGAGGAAGACCAGACATTTTTTCAGGAAACACATCAGTGAATTTCCTCCTAATAGGCATGTCTTATATGATGGTTTCATCCATATACCCAATTATCTAAGAAACATATGAATTCTATTAGGTAATTAATATACCATCTTGAGATGATGGTGCTAAAGAAGATTCATCCTTATCCTTGAATTTGTACAGAATCAGGGGTCGATTCTCCATATAGAGATTGATTTCACTCTCATGGAAATTTATGTTGTATTTATATAGGAAACGCCAATCCATCTCAATAATTGCATCAAATTCTACAATAGGTAGTATGATGATTTTCTCTTGGATGTTCAATCCATATATTTTGATAGGGTTGGATTTATATTCATTGGATGAAATGATTTTCCCATTTTCTGTTCTCACTAACATCATTACCTACATGATTTTTGGTGGTGTTGGGATTGTTATACTAAAATTTAGTGATATAAAAGATTGCATAGTACGAAAATCAAAAAGTGAATTCTCAATTATTCAATGAATAGCTAGCACACATGTCACCACTTTGGTATCGGGGTTCACATCAACAAATAGTGATGGAAAATGCATTTCGTTGCTACCTTGGAGGTTGTTGGTTGCCTCCAAAAATACTTGGTTTAGGGCAATGGTTTGAAAAGTGGCTTGGTTCTTTGTAGTTGAAGAAATTAAAAATGGATTGAGGGTCTAACGGAGTATTCCTCTTCTCTATCACAGCTGCAGATTTTTCTTGTCAGTAGTTAAGGTCGAGGTGCCATTCTCTTTCACACATAATGCATTTCCTCATCCCCTTCAGGCAATTTATTAGGTTCTTATTTCCTCACCTTTTTCATGTGGGGGGCTATATTTTCTTAACACCATTGGTTTTATCTATCGGTCCACCTAAAAAAATTACCCCTTACACATCTTATCCCCATGATACCCCTGATATTCGCCGATATTCATATTGACATTGAGAGAACGTCATACAATTTTCTCATCGCTCTTGAAGTCACAAATCGCTAGGGAATTCCATAGGTTTGGTTTTATCCCACCAAAGAAGTGGTCAGAATTGTATTTGGGAGAAACAACATTTCCAAAGGAATATTTTTAAATCCTTGTGAATTTATTCTCACACGCTCCGACGGATTGGTCGTCTTTTTTGCATGGAGGCAAGGAAGTCCCGTTCCTTCTTAATTCGGAGGGTGTGAGGAAAATATTTTTTGATTTTTTCTTCAGGAATCATTCCATTCCAACACCTCTTAATTCTCCTCAGGCATGGTATTTTTGATAAACTTACACGATTTATCACCATCACCTTCCATTAAATAAGAAACCAGATGAACTATCACTTGGTCGGGACATTGAAGGATGGAGAATACCCTTTCAATGGAGTTGATCCATTGTTCGTCAATTGAGGGATCTGATGATCCTTTAAACGTAGGAGGAATTTTTCTCCTTATGCTCTCAATTATGACTTGTTCTTTCATGGGGGGGGGGGGGGGGTCAACATTCTTTCTGACCCATGTTTATATTCAAAACACGTGTTAACTGAGTGAGTATCTTGAAAAAGATTGTGATTCCCACTCCCATCGGAAAGGGAATATTGTAAAAAATACAATAGAATCCAAAGAAACAAAATGCATAACATTAAAATGACATTTATTTACTGAACATATGTATTTATTGGCTTCAATCAATGTTATCTAGGATCTACATCCAAACATATATTTTTAGGGTTATTTTTTTTTCCTATAATAATGGTTAATAATAAGCATTTGAATTTACCAAAAAATATCCCCAAGAGTTTCATAACCAATCGTGCAACAAGGCCCATTTTTAAGAACAAGTTCTTGTTTGAATATAGCTCAATGCAGTGTTTTCAGATTTTACCCACATATATACTTGTGCTAGAGCTGCCTCTATCTGATCATATCCAGACAAAGATGTATTTTCGTGATAAACCACTTTCTAAATAGTCACCAAAATTTAGTTTTTTTGTTATACATATTCTTATCTTTATGTATTTCACTTGTTTTTTACAATCCTAATCCCAAAAATAACAAAACCTACCCTCTGATACCAACTATAAAAACCCTTTTTTTATTATAAACATAAAAAAAATTTATTACATAAAAATAAACTAAAGACAAATCTGAGGATCAATAGGTCCCATGTATTGTTAAATTATGACCATTAAATAACTACATAGAACATAAAACCAAACATATTTATTGAAAACTACTTTTACAAAACCTCAACATTCTTTCTTTCTTAAAATTGCATGAGATAACCTGAGGACATGCATAAGAAATAGGTGACCAATAATTCCCATCAAGGGAGTGAAAAAGTCATAAAATGAAAAAGATAGTACATTATAGGAAATATTATTATAAATGGATCATAGGAGAAACATGATCATAATGGTATGATATAGCATAATTAACATAACAAGGAAATGTGGAAACAACATTTAACATGATATTATCATGAGCCATGGCACATTGCACATGGTGCACAAGTAAAACCTCATTTTAGATGAATTAGAATGATAATACCCTCAATTCACTTACTGTATCATGATACTAATCTTTACCTAATGCATTCGATCATAATTAGGGTTCACCCTTCTTAATCAATTCATTTATACATATGTGTGACAAATGGATCTTACAACATGGATGCATTAAAGATCAAAATTTATTCAATGATAAAAGAATTCTTAATTCATACAAGGAACTATATAATAAATATTTAAATGTGCATAAGGTTCAATAACCATTATAGTGAAATGTGGATGGTATTATCTACACAATTAATTTGGATTTGAAAATCGCAGTGCAATTTTGGTAGAATAACAGCGTGGTATAAGAATTAATAAAAATGGTTCATGAAATATAAAGGGGCGTCACATCAAATTTAAATGAAATTCATATTAAGCAGTCATATAGATACATTATAAAACATATTTAATGGAATTTATATTCATAACACAAAAGTTTTTCTTTGATGTAAATGAGAAGAGAGAAATTCCTTACGGATGTTTTTCAGGGTAAGAGGTGTACATAAGGGGAATTAATGAGAGATAAAGATGTCTCTAATCATTAATAAATAAGTATGGCAGTATGTGTGTGGTGAAAATTCATATCCCAAAAATTTTAATTGAAAAAAATGGTATAAATATATAATGATATTTGGACAAAAATTAGAATGGATGAAATCCCTTAGATGGAAGTGTGTCCCCAAGGCTTGGTAAAGGCTTTAGAGAGGCCTCATGGGAGCTTGGGGTGCCTTAAAAGGATTATAGAGATAGAAGGTAAGTTGTTGGTCATGATCTAAAGGTTTTGTGTGTTAAGGAATGGGAGATTGAGTGCATTTATATTTGATAGGAGAGGGAATTCATTATTATTTAGTATTTGGACACTACACATTAAACTAATCAAAAAAAACATACCATCCAATGGTTATTGCAATTGGGCGGTTACAAAATTATTTTATAATGTTAGTGGAAGAAAATACAAAAAATTTAGGAGTGATTATTGGAGGTGAGTCACATTGTGAAGGAAATCATTTTAAAATATTAAAATGTTTTATTAGTCATGGAGGGTCCACTAAGGCAAAAAAAAGTAATCAAACAAATATAAAATCACATTATTTTAAATATAAGACATATATTGTTCAAAAATAACATTAATATTAATTTATTACTTCACTATTGGGTCATTATGATGTCATAAAACACATTATATAATTTAATGGTATTTAAATATTTACCCAAAAATTTGACTATCTTAGAAAATTAAGAAAAATTTACCGTTAGATATCTTTCATGTCCTAAATCCAAAAATAATATTAATTTTATCTAAATAATTATATAAATATTTTAATTTTTACTTTTAAAATAAAAATGAATATTTATTAATAAAATCATTAGTTTCAGCCAAAAACAGCTTTCAAACCATATTAAAAATTAGAATTGTATTCATAAAAATTATACCATCATTTATATCTAATATAATGTTATTTAGTAATAAAATTTTACTACAGTATTATTTAATTCAAAAATACCTTAATTCAATAAAAATATATTTCCTAATTGAATATTAACTGAAAACACAATTTGTTCTTTGAAAAGTATTTACAAAGTAACAACAATAAAATTATCGAATATTCTTTATTCTGTAGGAAAATAATGAACACAATCATAGTGCTAGGTTCTTGTTACATAACCCTTTATAACACTCACATATAACCTATGGGTAAGGTGTGCAATGGTGACATACTCTTGGGGAGGCTCTAATAACATCACTTGAGGTTGAAATCTCTATTATCTTTCACTTTTCACGTAGGTGGTTCGGTTCATGCTTAACATGTGGATGCTCAGTTTGTGCATGGTCAAGATTGAAGACTAGTGATTCTACCTATTTTTTGAGCTCTCAAAATCGGATTCATATAGATCAATTCTACTATATGATGACATCTCTAACATTGTCTATGTAAATAGGATTTTTTAACGGCTTATATTTATACAAATAATGTGATTATTTTTAAACGACTATATTAGCAATGGTAACAATTCATAAAGGTATTTTGAAATCCAAAAACATAAAACCATGTAATATCATATTTTATATAACCATTTTTCTTAATAATAAATTAAATTTGATCATGAGGAAATTTTATTGATAAATTTTTGGGGATGTTACAATGGTTACCATAAATAAATCCTCATATTATTATCACATGATTTACTACACCATGTTCATGGATATTAATATAAAACTCCCACATAGTTTTACCTCACATATATTCACCATGTAATTCATTAATCACCCCAAAAACTCATGTTACCCATATATACTAAAAATTCATGTCCAAAATTGATATTGAAACCAACATTTGTAAGGTTAACTACATGTTTTATACATAAATAAACTTGTTATCCTTTAAATAAAAAAATGACCAAAATAATGGCCATCGACATGCAACATTTTTGTAAACATCATAGTGACCATTAACTATACACAGACCAAAAAATTGAACAATAATGCCTAATAATTTAGAATATAATGATTTTTTATATATATTTGAAATGAAAATTGATAATATGAAATAAATTATATATTAATAATATGTGTATTATTATTATATTTATCATGATACAATCAAACACAATAATTTCATGAGTATGAATTGATGAAATTAGAAATGGAATCCACCACAACACCACTAATCATGGCGAGGATAGGTTGGGTAACAACATGTGAAATTCCTATAAAAACCATTTCATTTAAAAAATAAAACGTCATTTAATGAACGAAATAAAAAATTACAACTAAATATATCTAGAGAAAAATAAACCACATTGAGAATCAAAATTAAGAATAACATCATCTATACTCCCAAGACCTATGAAAATAACCTGTCACAAATTCAAATTCACAATGAATGCAACCAAAAATGTACATCACATCGAAAATAGTAATCCAACAAAGATGAAAAAATTTAATCCCACTACATGTTCAAAGAAAAAAATACCAACAAGCATAAAAATGTGATCCCAACATGAGTCATAATACTAAATGGGTGAACATGGATGTAAACATCATGAAACTATATTACAGTGAACTTGTAAAATAAAAACATCACATTTGAGTTCTTAGAAACGTAATGATAATGCTTATCATTCCCATCCAAGTTTCATCTCATGGATTACAATATCCATCCCCCTAAAATAGAATCCTCAAAAATATACAACATATATCACATTCAATAAATGTAAATTTCATGTTAATAAAACAAACACCATTCCATATTTCTCTACAAACCATAATGATCAAATCAAAAATTAATCTATAATAATAAAAAATTCAGAAATAATCAACCTTTAGAACCCAATATGCACCCAATATTTCTTAATTATCTTATGTATCATCTGACATTTATGTAAATGGATGCATTAGAATCCAAGGAAAATCTCTCATAACATTCAAATAAACTGACATAAAAATATCTACTGCTCAACCCAAGAAGCACATTTAATTCTCAAGTCGGTAAATCCCTTATGTTATACTTAAATATGGTTACCTCCTTAAAAATTAATAAACCACTAAAACATCCCCTATGATGAAATAGTATTATGTATAAATAAAATAAATACATGGCTCCACCATAATGTGTTGAGAAATGATAGATTAGACGAATGTATGAAAAACTCAAAACCAATGGAAATGTATTTTTTGTAGACTAGTATAATGAATGGACATTCCAGTTCATTCAAAACACATCGATAGTGGAATTCATTATGAAACATGAATTTTTGAAATTAAACAAGTGTAACATCCTTTTTTATAGATATATTTTTGAGACTTAATATTTTTTTACATCCTATTTTGTGTGAAAAAAAGTGAACATGGGTGAATTAGGGGTGTTCTATGTCTCTTCAGAGCATAGAACAAATATTTTTAGAAAATGAAGTCATGAGGCATGATTAGGATAAAACATATGGACAATTAATTCTAATCATGTGAGGTGGTCCAAGGCTTTTTCATGTGTCTTATAGTTTAGGGTAGCTTTAAAAAATGTAGAGGAAACCTCTATGTGGGGGTCTGTAGTTTGGTATAGTTATAATGACATGATTTGGGAATATTTTGTAAACTAATTAACAATAAATTT
This sequence comes from Viscum album, assembly GCA_963277665.1. Classification (NCBI taxonomy): domain Eukaryota; kingdom Viridiplantae; phylum Streptophyta; class Magnoliopsida; order Santalales; family Viscaceae; genus Viscum; species Viscum album. The sequence goes on from OY728133.1 coordinate 974,751,549, forward strand.
TGGAGGTGACCCTTAGATCATAGAAAGAATCCAAGTTGGTTAATGGTTTGGAAACCCTTATGGCTAAAACATGTGGCATATTACCTCTTAAGAAATTATCTTCTTTCTTTAAAAATCAATATAATAAAACCTATATTAAATTTCCTCTAGTGGATATCTTGGAATGTTGGAACTCTTATTTGGAGCTCATTTCATATATTTTGGTCATGTTTATTCCTCTGAATTGTGTTTCGAGCATTATATGTCCCAATGTATACGTTTTAGTATGTTTTTCAATTATCATGATCTACTCATAGTTTGACTTTGTACCGACAAAGTTATTTATGTAGAAACAAATATTCAATACTTCTAGGTTCTTAATAAATTATTTTATTCTTTTCTAGATTGATTAAGTAGTTGATGTTGGTTGAGAACTCTATTATAGACATATAAAAATTTTTCTATAAATTGTAAAATACATATTTCTGTTTCTTCAGTTGTATTAATGTTGTGATATATAATAGAGCTTCTAGTCATGCCATGATAAATAACTCAATAATTGAATTGAATTATTTTGGTCCAATTATTTATTACCACAATGAACTTTGACATTTTGGTGGTTGTTTCCCCATCCCAATACACCCATGGGGTGTTAATTTTTTTCTATACTTTTATACAACCTCTAGTGTACATGAGTTTGACATATTAGAGGAAGTATCTTTATAAATGTGAATGAATGGAATTGAGATAATTAAGATATTTTGATTCCTAATTTTCCATGTGTTGAATTAATGTGAATTGATTTAATTATTAAAATGGATTTTATATATATTATAGGAATGAGTGGGTAAACACATGTATTGAATATGATTGTGAATATGATATTGAAATGATATGTTGGGTTTCAATGGTTTTGGATGACATGGTTCATAAACTATGGATCCTGATTCCATTGGATGCTATGAATGTTTCTCCCAGGGATCTTATTTATGTTAGCGGATTCATTGGCATTGTTCCCTCCTTGGGTCTAGATTAAATTAGATTCTATAGGCCATGGCCCCCATTTGAAACTGATTTATTGGACTAATATTGGAAATGTAATTTTTACTTAAACCTTGGAATCCACCCAGCTCCCAATCATGTTTCAGTTGAGATTCTCTTGGGACCTGGCTTTTATGCCTTAGTATTCTATATAGTTTTTCAAACCCCTCATCGAAAAACATTTTTGATTACAAAGCGCATCCATTTTGGATGACATTATTAAATGTTGTGGCCCTTTTAAATGTAATATATGGTATTATATGGAATTTACATGATGATTTTTTATACATGTATACACCAATATAATGTTGTGTACTCTTTGGAATGTTTTCCAATTTCCCTAGAATGTGTGTAAGATTGACATGTTTTACCTGATAATATTACTTTTTTATTTATTTTTTACCACTTTCCTAATATGGGATCCTCACCATGGTAGTAGTAAGACTTATTTAATTAATAGAATCACATTAATGTTTTTACATTTAAAAATGGTATTTTCTATAATATCACTAATATAATATAATATAAATTATATACTTCACACCACATTAGATTTTATGTCATATCATGGAATTTTTTATCCACGTCATTAGTGGTGGCCTACTGAGTGTCATCTCACACACTGTTTAGGATGTTGTTGGGTACACATAAATACCTTATGTATGATGGTAGGGACTAAGGTATGATCACACTTTACGATGCTTGATTTGTGATATGATTAGTAGAAGGATAAAACAAGAGGAGGAAAGGCTTGTGATGGTTGATGGGATATTATTTTGGGTCTTTTTTCAATCATTAATTATACTAGTGTTTTTTACACATATATTGAATACATTTTAGAGACATGACATGATAATAATTTTTATATTAGATTACTTTATGAATTTTAATTTATATTATTGTCTTGCATATTTTTCTTCTCTCTTGATGATTTACTACTTATTATTTTTTGTTCTGTGTTTTCAACTGCTATGCTACACGTGGACATGAGGAATAATCTCTCTGTAGTCTCACCCTAGGCCTTCGGTACTACTCGTCTACCTCCAAATTTTGTAGAGATGTGCTTGATTCCAGTTGACCCATCAGATTGGTGAACCATTCAACGAAATTCAGTTCAGGATGCTAAAAATCAGTATCAAATATTTTTTTTATTAATTTAATATTTTAATATAAAATGAATGTAGTATGAAGGAATGGAGTTTTATAATGAACTATTCCAGATAATATCTATCCCATGTGTAAGAAGAATCAAAATTTACAAGAAAATAAATTATTGTTTTATATATTTTTCTATAGTTGTTTTACATCCATTTTTTGGTGATGTACATTAATTATGATGTTATCATTGTTATGATTGTGGATCAATTATTAATTGGTTGATGAAAGGAGGGTATAAATCTCATAAATCACTTTAGTCACCTTATATGATTCACATTCCATGAAATATTCCATGACATATAGGATGCATTTCTTGATTTTATTAAGTAGTAAAAAATTAATTATGTGATATATCTATGGTTTGATAAAGATTAGGGTTAGTGGATTTGGAATCACAATTCATTTTTATACTGTGTTCCATAAACTAAACATTTCATTACTTATTATTCTAATTTGGACACCCTATCTACCTAATAATGACACATTGAGTAATGAACCATTAGTTTCAAGGACTCGAACATGTTATGGTATCGATTTGGTGGATGCCATACTAATATTCTTAATGTGTGTGTTCCCTTATATATAAGAATTGGGGAATAACATGGTTTAAATATAAAGAGACATTTTTTATATGAATTTAAAATTAAAATGAAATTGAATTTGTGAAAAATGGACAACTACAATTTGAACCATCTTTTTATTGCTAAGTATGTTGAGTCTCTATTATTGTAAATACATGTTTACTTTTATCTAAACCTAGATGTTGTGGTTGGAGAAGTGGTGTTTCCTATTTTTATGATTACTTTGATCACTTCAATGTTTTAAACTATGATAATCCTTGTTATATATAATTTTAAGTTGGGTGTGGTGTATTATAGATACATTACACCATAACAACCTCTAGTAAAATTCCATTGGGTGGCGATGACCATTTTCCGAAGGTGGTTGGTCATTAGATACCAGCAGGTACTACAATAGTTCTAGTGATGATACCAATGGTTTTACCAAACAGTGGATTAGTGGTAGTCTTCCACATGGTGTACAAGTGTGATATGAATATATTTTAGGGATAACTACTAAATTTATCATGTATATAATTTTTGTGTTTATATTATAGCAGCAACATTATCCCACGTTTTCAAGGGATTATGGTCTATATTATACTTAGTTGTTTCCTATGGTTTTGATGCTCATATTTTAGAATATGGATAAACATTCAGAGATGAGAGTTAATCTCGTGACATATATTCTTATGGTAGTAGTGATATTCTGGTCAGAATTTTTAGCTAGGATGATGTGTTGCATGATATAGATTGAAGGGATTTATAATAGTGGTTTTGTGAAAAAAATTTCCAAGAGACTATAACGGTATATCCTTCCAATGAGTTTATGAATCTAGATTAGGGCACGATGATGGTTAAAGAGTACTGTTTCGCGACAAATCATGTGGAGTTTCCCGACGCGCCCGACTGTCGATATCACAGAGGGATGAACACCACTCAGTCGCTCGAATCGTGTATATTGGTCTTTGTCTCAAAACACACAACTATTCCATATCCGATGATACATGGACCTTCTTTCCAAAGGCAGGCATTCACTGGTTGATTTGGCCAGTGACACTTAATAACTCACATTGGTTGAGAGGATGGGAAGTAGAGATCATCACACCCTTTTAGGGTGGGGGGGAGAATTATTGCCTAGTCTGGGATTCTCTTATAGATTTATGAAGTATTCATATGTTCGAGAATTTTTGGTTTATACAAAAGCATAGTATCCATAGATTACTCCTGGTTGGAAATGGTCATCTGAACGCAAGGATTCAAAATCCTTTAGGCCGGAGGTTTATCATCCCTCATTAGATTAATGACTCCGAGGAGTTTGGACTCATTGAGACGACACTGGTTTGAAGCCCTATAACTGGGCACTCTTGAGTTTATTGTCATCCAGGGGGAAATATAACAACTTGCGTGTTTGGATCAAACCCGCGATATGGGATTCCTACGTATCCTCATGAGAGGGATCAGATTCCATGTAGTTAAGTAATGTAGTTTAACGTCATGCGGGATGAAGGATCAGGGCTTACACTCTTAGGTGGCCTGATGAGATGGTGGATGGGGCTTACACTCTAAGGCAGACCATAGAGTTGGTGAACCAATGTAAATAGTTCGGAACAACCAGGTGGTGGGCTTGATCATCATGGAAGCATCCTACGTTCCATGACTTGAAATGGATCAATGTCCTCGTAGTTTGCAAGAGGTGTTGTCAGAGAACCGACGTGAAGATGGACCGGGGGTTTGATGGGTAATGCGACTGAACCTCGTAGAGGCTTCCTACGTACTATGCCTTGACATGGATAAAGGTACTCGTAGTTCGCAGGAGGTGGTGTCAGGGTCGGTGATTACTCTAATCCCATGTGAGTCATGCTCGATTTGAGAAACAAGAGGCAGCAGAGACTTGACTATCACGTCACGAAATGTGTGTCCGTGGGAAGCAGAGTGGGGCTTACGCATGGGGCGGCCCAGGGAAATGAAGATTGGGAAATTCTCTTGGATGGTGGCCCGATGGTGAAAATCCAAAAGGGAGAGGGAAAGGATACCCTTGTGCCCATCTCCACTCTTGGTTCAAGGCACCAATGAATTACGGAGGTTCATGGGTGCTACCTCCTATGAGAAAGGCTTGGGGTTTACACCAAGGAGTCTTCCCTTTCACTCACAGAAGAGGGGAGAAGTTCTCACCACCAGAGTTAAAGGGAAATGTATGCAAGGTACTCCAATCTGGTGAGGGGAGAGGTATAAATGGGACTCCGGGCTCGAACCCTGCATTACTATGTGAATGTGAACCCAGGAACGCTTCGGGAATCCTCTCAAGGTCCAAAGAAACCCCTTTTACCTAACATATAATGGGTAGGTGAACTCAAGGTGGCACGCTAATGTTCCTGAAGGTTGCATCATATAGGTCTGGTGGCTTCAGTGGAAGCCTTAGCTTGGGGATGATGAATGGGTCAATGAGGGTGGCTGTGAAGGATCGGTCTAGATTGGAAGGATTTTATCATACTCGGGAGATGGGAAAACTGAAGGACTTGAAGGGCCACATACGTGTATGAGGAGTGGAGCCCTTCGCATACGAGGGTGCTACATGGCTGGAGAGGCCGTCTGCGTACCAGGGTGGTATGCAGACGGATAGGTATCTAGTGTAATAGGGTGGTATGCATCTTCAGGTATGGCCCACGTACCAGGTTTGTATTCGGCGGGGTCTGCGCGAGTAATGACGTCCAAGGGTGAAGCCTATTGGGGGTTCGTCGGTCAGGGATTTTCCCCCGTAGGACGGTGCTATGCGGTACATTGGATCGAAAAAGGGGCATAAACTCCATGGTTTGTGGGGAGTGTATCCACAGAGGGGAAATGGTTTGATGTATTATTTTTTTATTTGAAGTTTGCGGTTCACCAATTTTCTATGCATTTTCGGTTCCTTATTATTTCATTTCTAGCTTCATACCTGTTCTGGTTCGCGAATTGGAACTTCTCTGTTAGAGAAATCCTAAGCTCCTTCCTCTGAAATCCTTCCACCCATCTCTGATCGATCCATCTTTTCTCCCCCTCTATATCCTTTTATAGAGTGGGGAAGAAGATGTATCTGGGGTCATGCAGCACCTTGTGTGGAGGCCCATGAATGAAATCCCAGTTTATAGATGACTTGGTCAATCTTCTTTGTGGGGGGCATTGAATGCACCTTCCCTGTGAACCAAAATAGTTCAGGGTGTGCTTCGCGGCCGCGCAAGGCTCCACCTATGTTCTGTGAACAATGGCGTTCGTGTTCTGAGCCGGTTGACACAGTTTGCAGCTAGGGTGGTTCGTGATGGTTGACCGACCTTGTTCCCATACTGCATCGCGCCCGCGGAGGGTTCCCACATCTATTCTGCGAACGACAGCGGTTTGCGGTAGAGGCAGATTACTGAACTGGCAGCATACCATCACTGTAGGACCGGTACATGGACCGGTCAATCTTTTGTCTATTTCTTGGTTGTTCTACACATTTTTTTTCCTATTTCTTAAGGGAAATTAGATAGAATCGTATGTTTAATTAAGGGTATTCTCATTCTCCTTTGCGTATTTTTCAGGACCCTACAAATGCCCCCCATCAGAATGGGGATCTATCGGAATGAAAAGGAGACTATTCCGATGTAGAGTTGTCCTGAAATATGTATAGTTCGCGGTAGGGGAGTGGACCCGGTAGGGGTACACGCCTATGAATAAGGGGGACCTTCACTTGTCTTTTACCAGATTCTTCATGAACACGAAGATCTTTCTTTTTGTCACCATGTGATTGCTCCTTCGCGAAATTCCTTGTCCGTGAACCATTCCTCATTTGCACCTGCCTTCACCACCGGACCAATCTCTCGGTCGTTAACTAACACTTTTAATCAATCAAATAGTATGTTACAATGGCCCACGTAGGAACTCGCTACACGGTTTTGATGATCCGCGAACTCAAAATCTTCCAGACTTTGAAAATTTTTTAAGTCCTCCGAAAAAAAACATTTTAATCTAGGATTGAGATTCCGTTGAGCAACCTGGTTCACGGTTTTCTGGCCAATTCTCCATAGGCCGGAGTGCTACAGACTTCTTCCATGTAGGGTTGGTTTGTGGATTTCCCCATATACTTGGTAGTTTTCTCCAGATTTTATTATTCTAAACTAACAATTTTCCTGGATTTTATAATATAGGGAGAAAATATGGTTCCTCCATCTCCTGCGGTTAGGCCTACTGCCAAGCCACTTCTAATTTCTGACCAACGCTTAAGGGTTGTGGTCAGCTCTATTTAGGATGGAGTCGGCCACACTCCACTATAACCCCTCCTCACAACCTCAATGTCTGAGTCACAGTAGGATTTCCTCTTTTCCAGCATCCTTTTTGCCTACGGGTTCGGTTTATTGTCTGATACGCCGATTCTAGTGTCGTCTCGTGACAACAAACCCGCAACGTGGATATTTACGAGTACTATCCCTCGAGTTGTGATATCCTCCAGGGGGTGGCATTCCCCAAGGGATATAACTGCCGATCTATGATGAATCACCTACCTGTGTCCCCGATAGGAAAAGAACGTCAGCAGGATGGGGAAATTCCATGTTACCGAAGCATTGCCCACAATTACATGGTAAACAACCAATGTGGATGGTCAGCGGATAGGAACCTCAGTCCCAGAGGGGTATTTATGTCATTGGATTGGGGGTGGCCCTTCTTGGTTCACCAGAGTTGTGTAGAGTTTGAGGCGTAATTGTTAGCCGTAGGATTATATGAAGCTTCCTGTGTGTCCCAAACCTATACCCATCGACCATATGCCCTTGCCAAGCAGTTTATGAGCCGTTTGAGTCCGAATACCAACACATTCCATCTGGTCCATGGGTAGGTGGGTATCAATATTTGGGATGCCTTCCAGATCATAGGGGTCCCCATTGTTGGAGGAATGTTTGATGAATTCCTACCTCCCCCATCTATGTGGGACAATGAAGAGAGGACTACTCCCTTAGTGAAGCAGCTTATTGATCAGGCTCAGGAGCATTCGAAAGATACATCTTTGAAACAACATTCCCCATATCGTGAATGGATCAAGGATTTTGCTAGAGAGGGTAGGTCTATGGCTCTCCCGCGCAGGCACATGACTTTTCCTATGATGGGGTCCTGTAGGGACAGGGGCAGTTATTGGATGATCCTGGAGGAGGGCATGTTCAACAGTTGGGGCTCGGAACTAGTGTCGGATGTTGACCGACTGCTCTACCTGGCATCATTTTTGGCCACGTTCGTGAGTGGCTAGCTATTTCCCGTACGTGATACTGGTGGCGTGCAGGTCTCTACATTTGTGTTGGCGGCACAACTGGCCACCATCCACGTCATTAACTTGGTCATCCATGTACTGGCTAAGATATATTGGTTTCTGGCCAACATTACCAAAGGAAATCGGCCAAACTAGGTAGCTATCCCTCTTCAAATTCTCTGGGGATGGTAGGGAGCGCAAATAAAAAATATCTATACTTTAATCAACCCTTTTCAGAGTTTGGGCACCGTATTCCGGTCGTATTTGAAACTGACCAGCGAGGTTATGCCCGATGAGTGTGTTGCCCAAGAGAAGGATGAAAAACAAACAGTTCAGAATATGCGTCTGCTGTCGAGCCAGATCTCGAGTTATGATCATTTCAATTTCCGACCATATTCCTCCCCAACCGGTGCAATCACAAACACCATATCAGAAGAATTTAGCAAGCGGGTCTACCTCTTCTTCCTCTGAGAGGGAATTCTAGTGGATCATATTGGCGGGGTACTGATTTGTGAGGGGTATGAGCCTTGCTAATTTGGACGTCAGTTTGGCTGTGTCTAGGCGTTGTGTCCTCCTTCACTCAATGGTGCCCGCGGGAACTACCACCTAATGGTGGCCAGACAATTGTGGTTAATGTTCACCTAGGAGAATACTGGTTGTGAGGTTATGACCCCCGTGCTTGCAAACTCTATGCCTTTATTATCCAAAATCTATGCCGACTCCTCGGTGCAATCGTACCCGAATGGTCAGTTAGGGTTATCGGTGCCCACTATCCCGAGTCCTAAACCATCGAAGAGCAAGAGGAAGTGGAAGGGGAAAAATGATCCAACCAGCCTGGGAATGTTTCTCTGCAACCCTACTGGTCCCATGCTTCTGGGTAATATTTTAACGGAAGGGGTGTATTCTTACATACCTACGATGCTTCTTGGAGGGAGCTGGCCATTCCTGCTGATGCTGCCTTCTCGATGGCATGAGACCAATGGGAAAAATTCAGAGGTCAATCAACCTTTCACAGCCAGTACACCCACTCTTTGTGGCAGCATCTCCAGGAGTCAGAAATGGCATTCGACAGACTGGGCTACATATCTTCTACTGTCGAAATTCTTTAAGATGTGGATCTAGAGGGGCCCAATCGGTATCTCTGGGACCTAGAGGCTTACATTCATGAATTCCAGTGTTATGTGGAGTTGAATCATCAAGTCCAGGCCATGCTGTGATCATTGACTAATGAGGGGGACGAATAGAGCGATCACTCTTCAGGGGTTGATGATTCCGATGGTTCCCCTACTACAGCTGAGGAAATGGAATTCCACCTCATGCTGGTGATGCCTCTCCCATAGATAGCTCCATATAGTTCTAGGGTGGCGGTGAGATTTGGAGATCAAACATGGCTATTGGCGCCTCCACCAGCCCCTGCTGCTACCCGAACCTATCAGGTTGATCCCCCCCAACTAGTTGTTTCTTTTACGACCGCATTTCCAGATTCATGGAGGATTTAGGATGATCTGAGGTTTAGAGGTTCGGATGAAGAGGTTTGGGTGTTACTCTAAGAGAACCCTCTCAAGCTTCCACATATTTGGACTATTTTTGCTCCGCCTCACCTACTGTCTGAAGAGGATCTAGATGAAATAGTTGCCTCATTGATTGAGATGTACATATGTTTGAATTCACTTCGTAACCAGCTTTATGGGTCGAATCAAGTGTCCATGATGATAAGACATCCCGAATCGTCCGATCCCGAAGAAGAGGTTTCCATGTTCATCAATTCTGGCTTTCTTCCTCCTTTACATTTACGGTTCTGAAGTTTCTTCCCTTTATGCAGGGTGCCATGGAATCCTTGGGAAAATTACCTCCCCGGAGTATACTCCCCGTGGTACTGCAGTAAGCGAACACGCTCCATTGACTACGGGGGTCATCGAGGAGGGGTATCTTACTGTGGCTAAGCACATGGAAGCGAACATAATGGATCCAACAGGGGTCTTTCCTCCTCCAGCTCCTCCCAGCATTCTATGTGGGGAATTGTCCCCTGGAAAGATCCAAATACATCGGCATGCATCCCAATTATCATAACGGCTCAGATAGGGGACGTTGGGTAATCATGATTCTCATTTCCTCAACTGCCAACTCATATGTTCTGATTCTTCCAGTTATTAACTATTTTGGCGTTATGGTGTAGGGACAATCAGAGACATGGTTATGGATGCCCAAGCTGTCATGCCTTCTACCCCTTTATTATTTGAGGGACCACATGTGGCCATTTTTTAGAATGACGAGATGGCAGGCCCTACTAAAGGGGCTGGTGATACAAATTCTTTCTTTATGTCTTCATCAATCAGAGATATGTCAGAGGAAGAACCGCTGGAAGCTGAGACTCTCATTTATCATACGACCTCTCCAATTGTGGGGGAGGATGGGGCACCTTTGATTACAGAGGAGGCCCCGGATCCGATGGGGTTATATGCCTCAGACCCAATGGATCCCAGGGCAATAGAGGAAGATCATTTCATCAGGACAGTTGTCAGAAACCTAGAGCAGGCCATCATCCTGTTTACCGAGCGAGTAATTTCCCAGAGCTTGATCTCTATAGACGACTTCATGGAGAATACATTTGGAGTTTCTTTCCATGGGTGTGTCTATAGGTACAAGACACCTCTGGGTCTTCCCAAGACTCCCTTGCCTCTCGAGAATGTAGTGTCTTCCTCGAGCGGTGGCGACGGCGACATAGAGCTTGAGGGAACTGATGCCTTGATGATCAGGGGTAAGCTTCTCAATATTTTTCCACTGAATCCCTTTCTCTTCCCTTTTCTGAATAGGCATACTCATCTATCCCATCAACATTCAGGCTGTAGGACCATGACCATTGGCACTAGCGACTATGTCGTCGGATCAAACTGTTCCTATGACCAACATCACCGAGGGAGAAGTTGTCACGACATTGGAGCTTGCGGGTGAGGCCACATTGGGTCCCTTTTTAGTAAAGTTCATCCCAAGTCTGTATCTTCATCCTAGAGTGACTCCGAACTTGATCAACGAGTCCTTTCTAGTCTTCAACTTTCTTGCCAAATGGCATGGGAGAAAATTTGGAAGGTGATTTTTTAGACTCCCCTGGCCGAGATACCGACTAAATTGCTGAAGCTGTTCAACCTGTATGTGCTGCTGGGATTCGACGGCATTGAATACCATGGTATTTATGACATAGTTAAGCTGGTGGTCACTGACCAGGAGAGGCTTGGTGGTTTCGAATCTCGCATTTCTGCTACTCAATCTGAGTCCTACCTTTCTGTGACCCGACAACTTTGCCTAAAAGAAGATCATGATCATGTCGGGGTGGTTGCGAAACATTAGGGAGAAGTCATTAAGAAGTGTTATCGATTGTAGGTGCTGAAGAGTGACATAAAACATCTACATCAGATGGATACTATGGTCACAACCATAATTGAAGAAGGGTAGAGGTAGATGGAGGAGGATATGAGGGCGAGATGAAAGGCGGCACAGGAGGAGGAACCGCTGCGGGCTGGTGTAAAAGCAAAGCTAGCCTTCCTACAGAATCTCTACCAAGTAATCAAGGATTCTCATCAGCACCTGATACAACTTTGTGAATTAATTGAAAATTTCATGTAATAACCTTTCATGCCGGAGGAGGCTCTGGATTATAGATGCCCTTCCCATCAACTTTGTTTTGGAACAAAGACAAGTTTCTCCTTAGCGCTTTTATTATCTAATCCATTGAAAGAAATTATCAGAAATTATTGCTTCATATGGTAATTCACCTAACATAGAAACGTCAAAGTCCAGGACAATTGATAAAATAGAAACAGGCTTTATGTTTTGCTTGGACCATGGGATCCAGTGAGCATAGTTTGACTATTGATAGGGTTTTGTAGAAACACCCTACAATCTTTTTGTCTTTTCTGTCAATACCCTCATTTTTCCTGGGCCCATTTTGTGTGGACCTTGTGTCTATAGACCAGTTTTGGCTTAGGTAACCCTATTTGGGTTTTTGTCCTAACGGTATTTGCACCTCTTTTTGTGAGAGGTTTAAAGTCCCGCTGACAAGACTATCATTACTGATGTTTTAGGTCGAATGTATTTGAACAGATATGGTGGGGCAAGGGCCCCGACAAGGTTTGGTTGATTAAAAGATGTCTCATTACCCTTCAGATGCACATGGGGGGAACATGTTTAGATTTGAACGACATGTAGGGCATGTCTCAAGGCATGGGAGCAATATCTGCGTGCAGAGGTAGGAAAAGCATCACCTAAGGAAGACTTTCCTTAGTTAGACGGGCCATGGGTGATCAATATGTAGAACCAATGAGGTCATGGTATGCATAGTCATGCAAAGGTGTCCTTAAGTCAATGGTTGTCCATTTCTGATGGAATGAGGACTTCATGGATGTCCGGCTTATGAAAACCACCATGGGTGGCTTGGAGAACAAGAAAACCACCAGGGGTGGTATAGAAAGGGTGTGTGATGTCTGAAAGGGTTTGGGAATATCTGTATTAATCAGGAGTGTGGACCCAGGGTCCCTTTCCTACTCATCTAGTCAGCATAGAGGATGGTTGGAGCTTGGCGCAGTTTAAAGTCATACAGCTGGGAAATTCTTTAAAATGGAACGGCTTCTCCTATTTCTCGGTAATCATGTTAGAGACGTTCCATCATATTCAAGAAGGGTTGTGAAATAGGTTGGTAAACATTAGCTCAAAGGGTTTCTGAATCTCGGGATGGACATGGGGGCTTAGGGGCCAAGAGGCGTATGCAGAGAAGAATTGGCTAAGGAAATCATGTCTTTGGTATATGGGCCAGGGGAGATGAATATGCAGAGCCGCTGAGGGAATAATATGCATAGTCATGAAAATGTGTCCTTAGGTCAATTATTGTATTCTAACCATAACTGGGAAACACCAGGGAAGTTAAGATTCAGGACCACCAGGGGTGGCTTACAAGGGATCAACTCCTTCTGAGTATATAGAAAGGATTATGAGGAGATGGTTCCTAGATATGGGATAAACATGTAGGATAAATTTATTGGGAATGGGTGAAGTCATCCCTTCTCACACTGGTGTGCGACGGTGGTTTTCACAGGTTTAGCCCGTGCACTAAGGGACAGAGGAAAGCCTCCATTCATGACTGACCCCATGATAGGTTCGACCATGCAGTTTAATATCATGTAGAGAGGACCGAGGGCATCTTAAATTCCTTGTAACTTAACGTCATGCGGTGAGTATGGGGAGAAATTTTGTATATGTTGTGCAGTTTGACGCCGTGCAGTGAGGATAGGGGGCATTTTTAAACCTATGAAAAAAGCTTGCAATTGAAGTCATTTCCCTGGATACATAATTCTTAGTCTCTACAACTTCACGCCAAGCGACAAAGTCATGGTCCATGCAGTTTTAATCATCATTAGGTGAGGACGTAGTTGCAAAGGCCACTCTGGATTAGAATTTAACTAGCGTGAACATATCGGCATGTCCAAGATGTGGAGAGGGGTTGATGGTGTAAACCTTTGTTACAGTTCTTCTTGAATCAGGAAAGAAGATATGGGGGCTCTGAGGCTGGCAAGCGTACGAGGATAGGAAGATCATTGCCTGAGGAAATCGTGCCTTTGGTAGACGGGCCAGGGTCTATCAATATGCCGAGCCTTTGAGGGAATGGTATACATAGTCATACAAAAGTGTCCACGAGCCGATGAATTTCCACCTCCGATGGCCATGAATTATTATGAGGATTCGTGATTGTCCAGGCCACGAAGTCTATCATTTGGTAAGGAAATATCTAGACATGTTGGGGATGTTTGTCCCTGCATGCTGTTAAAACTTGTATATTTCGCCACACTAATATATCTTGCACATGCGGTAAACCTTTAACCCATTCAGTTTAACGTCGTGCGGTAAAGAAGAAGTACTATTAGTTTAATGGTCGTTGAGTTTGGACCATTGGGTGACTATAGCTACAATTACCCGGAAGGAAACTGAGTTAGGAGGCTCTGGTATACATTGAACAAGTGTGAGGGAATGAGGGTGTAAACTGTGACTCTAGGGTTTCCCATATCAAGAGGTATGGTATGGGGGCTTTGAGGCCGATAAGCATATGGGGCTAGGAAGAGTACCGCTCGATGGAATCTTGCCTTTGGTAGATAGGCCAAGGGCTATCAATATGCAGAGCCACTGAGGGAATGGTATGCATAGTCATACAAAGTGGTCCATGGGTCGATGAATTTCCACTTCTGATGGCCATGGATGATTATGTGGATCTAGGATTTGTCATAGTACAGAGTTCGGCATATGGGGATAATGGTGTCCATGCATACAAGAAATATTTTCACAACAATTGCTCGTTGAGTCAAAGTAGCCTAGCCTTGACATGATTTTTGTAGATTCATATCATTATGCTAAACACAGGAGGATACATAGGCTGACCAGGTAGGGATACCCTGTCAATGTTTTGATGTGATAGGGGAAAGAACTTGTAAACCACTGCTCCATAAATATTCATATCGGGAGATATGATTTGGGGGCCCTAAGGCCGGTAAGTGTATGGAGATAAGAAGAGTACCTCCTGAGGAAATATTTCCTTTGGTAGACCTGATAGTGGCTATCAATATGCAGAGCCGCTGAGGGCATGGTATGCATAGTCATTCAAAGCTGTCCACAGGTCGATAAATTCTCACTTCTGATGGCCATGAATGGTTATTAAGATCCTACATTATCCGGGTCATGGAGTCTGATGTATGGAGAGGATACATCCAAATGTGCTAGTAGTATTCCAATATCGTTTCGTCATATATCTTGGGTGGGTCACAATGATGTCTGTGCAGTTTAATGTCATGCTGTAAGGATGAAGTACATGCAGTTTAACATCGTGCAGTTAGGACGATGTTCGTGCTATTTAACTCCGTGTGATGAGGATGAAGAAGAAATGGCTTGAAAAGGGGATTCCGTTTAGATTAACATCATGCGGTAAGGATGAGTTGTATACATACTTTTCATTTATTTGTGGCTGGGTCGGGAGGCTAAATCACGGCTTCACTTCGTATCTTGCGAGGGTAGGAATCAAGCCTCATGTAGTTATTTTGGGGGAATACACCCCATGTGGGTCTGGTCCGTATGGGGGGAAAGTGGGTATTTTTAGCTATATTTGGTGTGGCTGGTCTAGGATGTGGAATTCTAGCATCACTACGTATCCTGCGAGGGCAGGAATCAAGAAATATATAGTTCTTTAGAAAATAATACACCCTGTGTAGGTCTGGTCCGTACACGGGGGAAAATGGAATTTTCAATCCTTTTTATCTGTGTTGTTTAATGTCATGCAGTAAAGATGAGGGATACACCCCATCCAAGGTTGGTCCATACACGGGTGAAAGGTCATTTTTAACATTATTCGGGGGTGGCTGGGCCAGGATACATAATCATGGCATCGCTACAAATCTTGTGAGGGAACGAATCAAGTCGTACGTTGTTCTCTTGAAGATGATACACCACGTGCATGTCTGGTCCATACACGAGGGAAGAGGGAATTTTCACCTCTTTTTTTATTTCATTTGGCGGTGGCTGGGCTAGGATGGGGAACCCTGGCATCGCTACGTATCCTACAAAGGTATAAATCAAGCCGTAAGTTGTTCTCTAAAATCCATGTAGTTTAACGTCATGCAGTGAGGACGAAATACACTTAGATTAGGGTCATAGAGTTTGGACCATTGGGTGTATGGATGTTTAAAATCCTACAGCTCAAACGATGGGTGCTGGGTAGATTAACATCATGCAGCTCGGAAGATAACTGTTTTTGATTATGTGAAATACTTCTTCAGAAATCTCACATTTTTAGGGGCGGTATTGAATTTTCCATCCCTGGAGATTAGCGCATATGCTCCGTTGGAGTAGACCTTGTGTATAACATATGGTCCCTTGCTCTTGGGATCCAGCTTTGGAGGCCTCTTTCTGATTATCATCGAGGTCCAAAGGACCAACACCAATTCTCCTTCCAAGAAAGACCGAAGATAAATGTTTTTATTGAACCCTTGTGCGATCCGATTCTGATATACTTTCAGATAGGGAAAAGTGTTCAATCGCTTCTCATCTAGCTGTTCCAATTTACCTAGTCATTTTTATGATTGCTCGTCACTGGATAACTGATCACAAATGGCAACACGGAGTGAGGGAATTTCGAGCTCAGTGGGAAGGACTGCTTCTATTCTATATACTAATGAGTACGGAGTAGCCTGAGTAGCGGTGCAGATTGTGTTTCGATAATCCCACTATGCATGGAGGAGTTTATCTAGCCATGATATCTTGTATTTGTCGACTATTTTCTAGAGAATTTAGGACATGGTCTTGTTGAAATCCTCTACCTATCTGTTGGACGCTGTATGGTAGCAGGATGAGTGATTAGCCTTGATACCATATTATTAGTATCGTTTCTCCAATTTGGAAGAGCGGAAGTTGGTGTTTTTATTCATCAATATGGTATGAGGGACGCCAAATCTGGTTATGATATTGTTTTTCACAAACCTGATAACATTTGTTTCCCCAACTTCCTTGAGGGGTACAACTTCTGCCCATTTCGAAAAGAAGTTGGTTTTTGTGAGGATATAATTCAATTGATTGGTTGTGGTGAGAGGATATGGTCCCATGACGTCCTTTCCCCTGATGGGAAATGGCCAGGATTACTTATCCGGATGAATTAACTCCGTGGGTTGGTGTATGAAGTTGGTATGAATTTGGCATGAGTGGTATTTTGCGGTAAAGTGCTCGCAATCTCATTCCATAGTGGGCCAATAGTACCTAATTCTTCAAACCTGATGGGAAAGATTAGACCCTAAATGGGATACCCCCACATACCCTGACATGCACTTCAGTCAAGACTGCATTAGTTTCCTCTCCATCAATGCTTATAAGGAGGAATCCGTCGAGGCCTCGTCTGTAGAGGACCTCCTGCTGACCTGTGCCACCATATAGTACAATTTTAACTTCCATTCACCAAATTTTCTCTCATTCAGCCTTGTCTGATGGGTGTTCTCCCCTTTGATGGTTGTTTGCAATAAGGGTCATCCAGCTAGTGGCAGGAGCGTATGGCTCAGGGATAGGACTGATTTCGTTGATTTCGTCCATCTTATTACGAACAAACAGCAAGAAAATTCGACCATGTGAAATATTGATAATAGATTCATCCCAGTCTGGGTTTTCTAGGGTTGTGGCTACGTTGGCTAATGCACCAGCCTAGGCCTTCTGAGACTGGGGAATATAGGTCAATGTTGGTTCTATAGAGAATTATTCCACTGACCCTAGGACATGGTCAAATAGGGGAAACAAATCCTCCTTTTTAATAGCATAGTTAAAATTGACATTCTTGATGACTAGTTCAGAGTAACCTTTTACTTTAAGGTGCTATTTTTGTGCCTGGAGTGCCAGCTCCAGGCCTGCAATGAGAGCTTGATACTCCGCCTCATTGTTTGTACATCCTTCTGACTGGAGAAAGGAATATGAAAAGACTGACTTTTCTGGGGACATGAGTAGTATCCCCAATCCCAACTTGTTAAATTTGGGATCCTCCATCCTTTTCCCTGTTGGGCTTCAGGATGCGTCGTCGAAGTACATTTCCCATGTTGGGAGCTCCTCTTAAAACAAGAATATGTCTTCCTTAGGTAACTCAATGTCCAGTGTGATGGTCCCTGTCGAGGGGTGATCTTCCAGAAAATTTTCTAACACCTGGCCTTTGATGGATTTCTAAGGAATAAATAAGATTTCAAACTATTGTAGGATGACTGCCCATCGGGATAGGCGCCCTATCAACATCGGGCGGCTAAGGATGTACTAGAGCGGGTTACACCATGAAACCAATATAATTCATGATGCTGCAAATAATGTCGCAATTTTTGAACTGCAAAGACCAAGGCCAAACAAATCTTATCGATGTTTGAGTATCATGTTTCAGCATCGATCATGGTTCAGCTAAGGTAATAGAGACTATTTTCACTGTCGGCATCATTTTTCTTTGCGAGGAAGGCTCCCAGTGACCGCTCTAGGGCCGTCACATATAGGTTGAGAGGTCCCCCTTCAACCGGGTGCATGAGCACAGGCGGGCATAATATTTACATCATTAGGCTTTCAAATGACTCTTAGTAATCATCCGTTCATTGGTACGGAGCCCCCTTTTTCATTAACCTGGTGAAGGGAAAACATTTACCCGCTAGGTAGGCTATGAACCACCTGATGTAGGCTAGGTGCCCTTGGAATCCTCTCAACCTAGTGATATTACGGGGAGGTGGTAGGCCAAGGATATCCTTTTTCATTTCAGGGTCGACTTTGATTCCACGATGGTGTATGAAAAAGCCATGGAATTTCTCTGAGGTAACCCCGAAGGTGCATTTCAAGGGATCCATCTTCATGTTAGGATGTCGAAGTTTGTTGATGATGGTTTCAAAGTCTGATAAGTGATCTGAGCATTTCCTTGATTTGAACACAAATCCATCGACGTAGCATTCAATGAATCTCCCCAGGAATGGTTTAATGACACGATGCATGACACATTGATATGTGGTGCCAGCAATAATGAGACCGAAGGGCCTGCCCCTACCACAAAATATTCCTTGAGGGGCCCTGAATGAAGTGGGTTTCTGTCTTCTCAGGCCATTAAGATTTGATTATACCGATAATAATCTTCCATTAAGGAGAGAGCCCCATACTCGACCATTGCGTTGATTAATAACTCATTAATCGGGACCGAGAAATCATTTTTTGGGCAATGCCGATTGAGATTTTTGAAATCGATGCAGACACGGATTTTTCTATTATTTTTCTTGACTGGGAAAATGTTGTCCAACCAGATGGGGTATTAGATCTCCTAAAAGATGCCCACTTTAATAAGATTATCGACTTCAGACTTTATTTTTGTAGTATGTGAGGGTGCATCCTTCTTAGTGGCCTGTTTATAGACTTGGCTATCTTCTGGAAGACTTAAGCAGTGCATCTCCACTTCTGGATCGAGTCTCAGCATTCATGTGTAATTCCAGGCAAAAAAATCCAGGTGCTACCTCAGGAAAGAGGTATATACCTCGTGCTCCTCGGGAGACATGGTTGTACTAATGGTAATGGGCCTCCGATCTTCCTCGGTACCAAGATTTATTTCCATGATCTCATCCACAGTGGTGAAGTTACCTTCCTCAAATAAGGAAGGTGCATCCTTGAGATCTTCCTCCTCTTCTTCCCACACATTATCATCTTGTTGATCTGACCAGGGGAGATTTTCTGGCCCGGGTTCTTGGGGGTCTGGAGGCGAGGAATCGCAGGCGTCTCTGCTCAAGTATTTATCCCCAAATTGAGGGTTAGGGGTCGTTTCTACACTGCTATGCTCGGTCATTATGGCTGAAGTCATGAGGAAAGCTTAGTGTGTGTCCAGACTTGAACCCCTTCTCTCAACATGGTTGATGGGTAGCACATAGTCTCTGTCGATCTGCTTGAGGTGGTCATCCAGAACACTTTCCAGACCATTTGGAGTAGGAATCCAGTTGTTACCGTCAAGGAAAGCCTTTTTTTTATTTTTCTCATAAGACCCAACTTCAATGTAGTGCGACTATGAGATCTCGAAAGGGTCCATGTTAGCATACAACATCCCACTATTTCCATTGATGAAATACTTAATACACTGGTGATCGGATGAAGGACTAGCCATGTGCTTATGGAGCCACGACCTTCCAATCAGGGCATTGAATGTTGTGTTCTACCGGACAACCAGGAATTCAGAGTAGGCCACAAGGTCACCAAAATGGATTTTTTACTTGATTTGTCCCAATAGATTTTGTTTACTCTAGTCATAACTTAAAAGAGTTGTGGAAGATGGTATTAGGTCATCCTCACTATTTCCCAACATACAGAGTGTCTGTAGGGGAAGGAGGTTAACTCTAGAGCCATTGTCAATAAATTCGTTGCAAATCTCAACATCATTTACTGTGTCGGACACATATAGTGGTTTGATATGTCTTTGAATGATGACGTTTTCATCATGATCCGTGAAGGAAATCACTGTATTTTATTCAGCTGGGCCAGTCTCCGTCCGGTAAATCTCGGCCACAGCTACCTTGAATTGAAACTCCTTGGGGATGAGCAAGGATTCCATATGCTCCTCCCTGAGATCTGCTGACAGACTCAGGGTATCCAGGATTGACAGTCTATATGGTACTGACACCATCTTCTTAAGGATATTTAATTTTTGCTCTAGTGGTCGGCGCTTCTCCATTGGTGGGAGAGTTTTAGCAGGCATCTTGGGTGTTGGAATATGTGACGAGGAGGGACCTGCTGCAGGTCAGATGCCGATGATGTTCCCATGTATTGGGGACTATCCCCGACCGATCTGTTTGTGTGCACTAGGCATCTAGGCACTTGTTCCACCTTTGATGGGTAACGTAGAATGATAGGGCTAGAGTGGCCACTTGTGGGGGTGGAGGGATATTCTTTCTCATGTTGAGTCTGTTGGAGGGCTCTCCCATGGGTTTCCGTTATATTATCGTTTTGGTCCTGGGTAAAACCATAGGGTTGGTTTCGGATGCGGCTACGTCTCCCTTAGTATCCCCTACTTTATTGATTCCTCCTCTTGGCCCCTTTTGTTGGGAATTAGGGTTCGTAGACATAACCTTCATCAGGTAATGATTCCATTAGATGAATGATGTTGATTCAACCAAAAATTATTTCCTCGTCCTGTGATAGGTTGACCTGGTCGGTTGTCCCTGATGGTGTTGTTTGGTGGGTCGGTGCCTGTGGCACTGTTTTTAGGGGAATAAAATCTGAAAGTGTCGGGGCTAACATCAGCCTCTTTGCAGACTCCTCCTCTTGCGCATGTCTCCTACCTTATCGATTATTCATGGATGACCGGATCATGGAGGGTTGTGTGGCCGATATTGTGGGTTGTGCAGCATTAGGGGTTGTTAGTGGTAACACCATCTACTGTAGTTGAGCTCTGAGTATGCCCTAGGCTCGGATGACAGTCTTCCGAGTCATCCATTTATCAAATTTCTGCCCCTTTTGGCTGGTGACTTCCTTCCACCCCTCCCATTTTTCGGAGTTAGTGGTAGAACTGTATGTCACATGTGCTAGTGGTGGTCTCTGCTCAACCTCCCCAAAGTCTACCATCCTTTGCAAGAGGTCTTTGAAGATGAGTCATTCATGGATACTGTGCCCGAACATTCGATGGTAGGGACATTAATTTGGCTTTTCATTGCGGCTGACTTCTTCATGATTCCTTTACTCAAAGAGGCGAAGCAAGTTGCAATTCATGGTGGTAATGAAGTATCAGTGGACTTGGTCCTCTCGGAATGAGTATACTTTGTGTCTTCATTCCGTGAACTGGTTCAGCATTAATCCTCTTTGATCATCCCACTTTGGAAGAGGCGGCCATTGATATACATGGGTACTTTGACAATTTTGGGGAGGCCTAGGCAGTGGAGCAGGCGCAGGGGCTAGTTTGAGTGTGACAGAGGATGCTTCATCTCTAACTGTTCACTTTAATGAATCCCATGATGCTATTTGGGACATCAGATTGGTCGGCTGTATGGATTCTTGAATTCTCTGGGCAATTACAGAGAGATTGCGGAAGCCAGTGGTGCACTCCACCAGTATGATTGGTGTTCGCAGCTCATCTCGAATTTTATCGATGCATATGGACAACATCTCAGCTTGGGGAATTGGCATGTTCATAGATTAGGTCATACACTTCCATCTGGCTATGAAATCCGAGACACACTCATTCTCCCTCTGTTTTCAATTCACGAGGTTGCTGACCATTTTTTAGGCATCGTTGATCTGAAGTGGAACATGAACTGCTACCAAAGGTCTTCCAAGATTTTTATAGACTGAGTTGGTAGATTTGTATACCAGACGAAGGCAAATCCTTGCAAGGTCTGCAACAAATATCTGAGTTTCAATACTTCTTCTTTTTCCGAGCATCCCATCATAGGGTCGCAATAAGACGCGTAGTGCATCATATGCTATTCCGGATCACCTAATCCATTTAAAATAGGGAATATAGGGCTCACAAAGTTGGGTGGAGGAGGTGTGTCTCTCACCCAATCTGGGTAAGGTTTTCCCTCTGGCTGTATCAGAGGGAATCGACCTTCCATTTATTCCAATCGATCTATCAGTGCCTCAATGTTTCTGGAGAGTCCCTGGTTTACATTCTGTTGGGCCTCATCTTCGTTAGGTGTATCCCGATTCAATGCTTGAGGATCCAGCTCGGCCGGCACCAAGGGTTCATATGCCATTTGTGAAACCTTCAGAGGGTTCAGACGTACTCGCTCCGGTTTCATTCTGAGTGGAGGTAAGTCTTGGTAATCATCTGAATCCATGTTCAGGTAGTTGGACGGACCATGCGCCTCATTGGGTGGGGAAAACATGGGTCTTTGAGGTGCACTTTCTTGAAGTGCAAGGTGTGGCTCTTCTTGGGAAGCACTTTCAATAAGACGATTCCTCTAGAGTACCTCGACATTAAGCCACCTTAGTACTTTCATATCCACTTTTTAAGAAGAGAATCTCTCTTCAAGCATAAGTGGCTCATTTTTATAGAGAGTATGAGGAGGGTTATGGGTAAGCGATCCATTGTTTTTATCCTTATTGGAAGCAGGCATTATAAGAGGAGGAGGGTCAGGTGGAAGGGCGACCATATGTAGGGCGGCCCTCTGGTTCCTAGTGTGCACACCTAGTGGTTCGTTGTGATTGAAAGCCTGACCTGAATCATCGTCTCTCGGACCATCCATATTTTCATCATCTCTGGTGTCACCCGTGGGGTTAGCCTCTATGGCATTGATGGATGCATATCATGGGGTGGTGGAGAAGTCATCTTTCAAATAGGAATAGGATGTCCCACCCATTTTACTGGTCCTCCCCTTCCTTTCCCGAGATTGCTTTCAGACTTCTTCTTGAAGGGTGACATATAGAGTTCGTTGATACGACCTTAAGGTATGACTCCCTCTTGAAGTAGATGATGATTCAAAAGACGGGATAGGGCAGGAACCTACTTTTCTGACTATCCTCCCATGAAGAGAAAATACTGATTCTCGTTGGGGAGGTTGTTGTTGAGGTTGTAAAAATGCCCCCAGCCCTAAGGGTTGGGGTTGTCTTCGTTCCCTGTACACTAAGCCTCTTCCCATTTTTATTGGTCTAATGGAGGCATTTGTCATTAAAAATTCCCCCACCCCTGCAGGCTGGGGTTGTCCCTGGATTGCGGCAGTGGCTATTTCTATCACTACCTACCTGATCTTGTGTGCCCCCATCCGAGGGTGAATTGGATTTGATGCCATGTTCACTTGTGAATCAATACCCTCTAGAGAGGAAATAAATGATTGCTGATTGGACTCTATTAGGTGAGAGGCATGTTGTATGGTTTCAGTGTCCTGATTCAAGAGTTCATGAATGGCTTGTTCCTGTCACCCCTGACGATTCTGGGACTTACTCAAGGCATGTCTCTGCTGGGTGTGTCGCCTTTCTTGAATAGGGAAACCACTCGATCGCTGTCTTGACGTGATGGTGTTGCAAGATATTACGCCAAACGGGTTCTTCTGGGTTGGGAGCAGAGGGAAAGTCAGAGCTCCATGTTCTCCCCATCATCTGATAAGGACTCCCAT
This sequence comes from Viscum album, assembly GCA_963277665.1. Classification (NCBI taxonomy): domain Eukaryota; kingdom Viridiplantae; phylum Streptophyta; class Magnoliopsida; order Santalales; family Viscaceae; genus Viscum; species Viscum album. The sequence continues at coordinate 974,775,146 of OY728133.1, forward strand.
TGGAGCTTCACCAATGAGGTGGTGCAACTGGTGAAGTTCATGGAGGCAGGATAGCTTAATATTTCCTTTACGCCTCCCAGGTCATAGTTTCCATGCCGGATGAAGATTTTCCAGGTCGATGTGACGCAGGAGGTCCCCTATCATCTTGACATGGTCTACATACCAATCATAGCGCAAGATGCTTGATGTAAACTGGGGGAGGGTTTTACATATATTGGAGTGGATGTCGTGCTCACATTTCATTGACAACTTTCTAGGTATGTCGAATCGGGAAGTGGTTGTGGGCCAAAACATAACTGGTATATCATCTATGGATAGTCGTTTCCTCAAGTGCATCATATCGCAATAATCCTCCGCTAGTGATTCTTTTACCTGGTCGGCCCAACTAAGGTGTTCACTGATAGTGTGGTCGGAGGCAGTGGGGCCGATAGGTATTGAATCATCATGTGGTCAATTCCGAGGTGGTTCAGAATATGAATGTGGCCCCAGACCGTCTCCTGATTGATGAAGGGTGTCGTTGGCGACTAGCTGGGAATGTGACATGCTTGGTCCCGTCCTTCGGAGTGCCTCGACATATGAGGGATTTTATGTGCTTGATTCGGTAGGGGGAGGACCTTCCTATTGATCTGATATGTCACTGTGGGGAGGACCTTCTCAATAGCGGTCATGATGGTGAGGGATACCATCATAGCTGCCATAGGGAGAGAACCTGCAGGGTACACCCTGGGGAGGGCCTTCAGAATGTACCGCAATGAGGGGATGGCCTTCTTGTTGATCGACGTATAGGTGGGGAGTGCCTCTGATATCTGTGTCGTAAAGGAGAAGGCTACCATTACATCTGGACACCTCACTGCATCGAGGACTTTTGCAGTGCATACACTGGGGAGGACCTCAAAGGCGTGTTGCAGCTTGGGGAGGGCTTCTGGCTGCGTAGTGTTGTAACAGTCAGGTCCTTCTTAACAACCTCAATCATGGTGAGGATGACCAAAATGGTTTGACGTTTGATGTGTATCCATGGGAGGACCTTCAAGACACAATGCGATAGGGGGAGGACCTTCTTGTTGTTTGGGGCCGTTGTAGGGAGGACCTTTGTAATGGCAGCCATGGTGGCACGGACTACCATCATAGATGCTACAGGGAGAATGCTTGCAGGGTATACCTGGGGAGGGCCTTCACAATGTAATGTAACGAGGGGAGGGCCTTCTTGTTTCTTGATGTCTCTACTGGTAGGAACTCCATTATCAGGGTGGTGAGGACTACCATCGTGATCTGATACCTGCCTGCACGGAGTATCGTTGCATCATAACCCCTGGGGAGGACCTTCAGGGAAGACCACGACAAGGTGAGGGCCTTCTTTTCGTGATGAGATGTCCTTGTAGGGAGGGCCTCCATAGTTGCGATTACGATAGCAAGGAATACTATCATAATCGGTGGTCCCACTACCCGGAGAGTGTTTACGGTGTATACCCCGGGGGTGGAACTTCAGGGTTGACGGTAGCAAGTAGAGGGCCTTCATGCTTCTCGATCTTCTGGTGACGTGGAGGGATACCGTGACTCACATCAAAAGAGAAGCTCTCATGATCGATTGTTATATTACCGTGGGGGAGGCCCCTGCGGGTGCTCTAGGGAGACCATCAGAGCTGCTGGTAGCGATTTTTTGGGGAGGACCTTCACAACGGCTACTGCCACTCCAATAATATGTTAATGGGTGGGAAGGGTTCTAAGCCTTTGATATGTGCTTAGCAGTATTGGGAACCACAGCTTCCAGCAGAGCAGAGTCATGAATGCGCTCTTTATTTTCTATTTTCCTTTGACACATTCGGGGTGTTTTCTTGAGGGCAGTGGGGACCGTCTGCTATGGTAATGGACTTCACCTCTGGGTCCCTTTCTAATTGGGTCCTGTGATATTGTTGGGATATTCCGACAAACATATTGACAATTAACAGGGATATATGCCTGCTCTGGAGCATCCACCGTGATGGACGGGTGTCCCCCAGTTGGAACAAGTGAAGCTGCTTGATCTGGTTTCCCTTATATCACAGAATATGGCCAAATACCCTCCTGGGTGGAAGTAGGGATTCAGATCTGCACCGAGGTGGCTATCTCATCTCTTAGATGAGTCACCTCAATTGGTGATATGGGCTCACGAGCCCGAGTCCTTTCTATAGCGCTTGATGCAATTACATTCTGGAAAGTCTGCAAGATATGATCTGGTATCGATACATTCTCCTCTATCATTTCTAGGATATGAAGAAATACATCTTTGACTGGAACGGGTATGAAGGCCCATTCCGGTATCGGAGTAGGAATATCCTGCTCCGATCCTCCGGTGGTCAGTGGGTACTGACAATTCTCCTCTGTCGGGGAAAGTGAATGAATTTTCCCCTGGGTCGGGATATGTCAGTTTATCTCTTCATTTTCCACCACATCGGTATGGTAGTCTTTACATGCATCAGCAGGGAGCTAGCCCTGAATATATTGGTTTCCCACCTTATCATGTCGGTGACCTTTGTTGGCAGGGAGACGTGCCTTCCTATTAATTGTTGCTACATCTGGATGGCGTGCTTTGTTGATCGCCACCACATAGTGATGGTAGGCATCAAGAGCATCTACTAGGAAATTGTCCTACAAGTGAAGGGTTGCAACCACATCTGGTTGGTGGGCTTCATGGCCATGGGCAGGTAAAGGTTCCTACAAAGAAGGTGCCATCTTGTGTGAGTGACGGGTTTGATAGAGCTCGGTGGGGATGCATGTCTACTCGTATAATTCTTCCATGTCTGGATGGCGGGCTTTGGAAGAGCGGACTGGTGTATGTTCCAGCTCGCGATACATCTCTGTGACTGGTCAGCGCATCTCCTACTCAGGGACAAGGGTGATGACCGGACCCTGGTTGTACGTTTTCCGCCCTCGTTGGGTGGTCCGAGGGGCCGAAGATCAGGGAGCGTGGGCCTGGATCCTCATTGAAACATCCTCCTTGGCGTGAGGAGATTGAGCCACGATGTAACAGCAACAACGTCTTCTAGAAGGGGCCTTCGATCGAAAGCCCTGTTCAGCGGGGATGAAGTCCTTAGTGTCAACCTCATCCGCCTCCCTAAGAAAAGTTTGGTACGCGTTGTCTCCTTCAGGGAATTGACTCCCGAAATAGTTTGAGACAGCAACAGGATCCATCTGGGTTTTCTTTCACAGCTGCTCCTGGGCAGTCGACCGGTGGGTCTTGACGGATTGGAAGACGTGCATGGTCGCATCCACCATCGAGAGAGTACCGTTCAAGTTGTACTCTTGGATCAACGCATTCGAAACCCAGCATTGAAGATGCTGAGTCGGTGATGGGGTCCTTTGTTGGTGACGATGTCTAGTCATTCTGTAGCATGAAGAACGCACCCGTGAGTTCCTCTGTGATGCCACTGGATCGAAGGGAGTTCTGAGTGGTGCCTTTAAAATATTTTAACAAATACAAATAACAAACCTGTCAAAGTAGCATCTCATGATCCCATGCATAATTAATGACCTTTCATGGACCACATTGTCGGTATAAGGGGTAATAGAGTGAGATTATGTATAATCTATCATTCTTGGATAATGATTCATGTCAGGTTCACCATTTTTTTGTTTCGCGATGAATCGGGTGGAGTTGACCGACTCACCCGACTGTCGATCTCACAGAGGGATGAACTCCACTCAGTCAGTCGAAATGTGTATATCAGTCTTCATTTTGAAATTCCCAACAGTTCCATATCTGACGATATATGAACCTGCTTTCCAAAGGCAAGCGTTCACTGGGTGATTTTCCGAGCGACGCTTGAGAACTCACATTGGTCGAGAGGATGGGAAGTCGGTCTCATCGCACTCTTTTAGGGGGGGGGGAGAATTATTGCCTATTCCCAAACTCTCTTATAGATTTAATAAGTATTCATATGTTCGAGTATCTTTGGTTTATACCCAAGAATAGTATCCACATATTACTCCTGGTTGGAAATGGTCTATGGAATGCATGGATTCAGAATCATTTAGACCTCTGGTTTACCATCCCTCATTGGATTAATGACTCTGAGGAGTTTGGACTCTTTGAGACATCACTAGTTTGAAGCCCTATAATAGGGCGCAATGGAGTTTATTTTCATCCATGGGGGCTAGATAATGACTTGAGAATTTGGATCGAACCTAATATATGGGCTTCTTACATATCCTCATGAGAGGAATCAAAGTCCAAATAGTTCAGTAATGCAGTTTAACATCATGCGGGACGAAGGATCAGGGCTTACACTCTGAGGTGGCCTGATGAGATGGTGGATGGGGCTTACACTCTGTGGCAGCCCATAGAGTTGGTTAACTGACTTAATGGGTTGGAACGACCGGGTGGTTGGCATGAACAACATGGAGGCTTCCTACGTACCATGTGTTGACATGGATCAATGTCCTCGTAGTTCTCAAGAGGTGGTGTCGAAGAACCGAGGTGAAGATGGTCCAGGGTTACGATGGGTAATGGGGTTGAACCTCGTAGAGGATTTCTACGTACCATGCCATTACATGGATCAATGTACTCATAGTTCACAGGAGGTGGTGTCAGGGTCGGTGCTTACTCTAAGCCCACATGATTCATGCTCGATCTGAGAAACAAGAGTCAATAAAGACCTGACTATCACATCGCGAAAGGTGCGTCTGTGGGAAGTGGATTGGGGATTACGCATGGGGTTGCCCAGGGAAATGGAGATTGGGACATACTTTCGGATGGAGGCCTGATGGTCATGAAGCTCATATAGAGATGGAAAGGATACCCATGTGTCCATCTCCCCTCTTGGTTCTTGGCACCTGAGAAGTACGAAGGTGCATGTGTGCTACCTCCTAGGAGAAAGGATAGGGGCTTACACCAAGGAGGATTCCCTTTCACTACCAGAAGTGGTGAGATGTTCTCACCACCAGAGTTGATGGAACATAGAAGCGGGGTCCCCCAATCTGGAGAGTGGAGAGGCAGAAATGGGACTCTGGGCTCAGACCCTGCATTATCGTGGGAATGTGAACCCAGAAATGCTTCGGGAATCCACAAAAGGGAAAGAGAAACCCATTTCCCCTCACTTATCATGGGAATGTTAACTGAATGAGGTGAACTGATGTACCTGATGGTAGAATCATTAGGGTCTGGTGGCTTTGGTGGAGCCCTTGGTTGGGGGCTGATGAATGGGCCAATGAGGGGGTTGCGAAGGATCAAGCCAGATTGGAAGGATTTTATATGACTCATGGGATGGGAACACAAAAATATTTGGTGGGCCACACAGGTGTATGAGGAGTGGCGCCCTTTGCTTAGAGGGGTGCTACATGGTTGGAGAGGTCGTCCGCATACCAGGTCAGTACATGGACAGATAGGCATCTTGCGTACCAGGGTGGTATGCGGCTTTGGGTTTCGCCCGCGAACCAGGTTGGTACATGCTGGGGTCCACTAGAGCAACTGCGGCCAAGGTAGATGCCATTTGGGGGTTTGTCGGTCAGGGCATCGCCCTCATAAGAGGGTGCTACGTAGTATGTCAGATCGAAAAAGGGGTATAAACTCCCTGGTCCGCGAGGAGTGCATCCTCGGAGGGGCAATGTATCGTGGTCTTCATTTTATTTTTATTTGAATTTCTCGGTTCACCAATTTTCTATGCATTTTTGGTTCCTTATTCATTTGTTTCCAACTTCATACCTATTCCGGTTTGCGAAGTGGTTCTTCGCTGTTTGCGAAATCCTATGCTCCTTCCACCCAAATCCTTCCACCCATCTCTGATCGATATATATCTTCTCCCCCTAAATATTCATTTATAGAGAGGAGAAAGAGATGTATCTAGGGTCATGTGGCACCTTTTTTGGAGTCCCATGACCGAAAACCTGGTTTACGGATGACTTGGAAAATCCGCTTTGCGGGGGGAATTGAATGCACCTTCCCTGTAAACCAAACTAGTTCGTGGAGTGATTCGTGGCCATGTAGGAATCCGCCTCTATACCGTAAACGCCGACATCCATGGTCCAGGCCAGTTGATGTGGTTCATGGCTGGGGTGGTTCATGATGGTGGACCGGCCTTTTACCCATCCTACTTTGCGCCCGCGGAGAGTTCCCGCCTCTATTCCGCGAATGACTGTGGTCTGCTGAGGAGGCATATTTGCTAAACTAGCGACATACCATCATTGTTGGACTGGTACGCGGACCGGTTGATCCTTTGTCAATTTATTTGTTATTCTACACATTTTTTCCCAATTCCATGTGGGAAATTGGGTAGAATACTTTCCTGAATTTGGGGTATTCTCATTTTCCTTTTTGGATTTTTCAGGACCCTACAAGTACTCATAATTCTTTTTATAGAAAACATGTTTCTACATTACCTTCTCTCCATCAGTCAAATATAGTGGTCAAAACCGACTCCATGCTCAAGAGAGTGTTTATATATCTACATCAAGATGGGATCAAGATCATTATTTGTCACAAAATATTATGTGTTAGTCATTGTTATGGAATCCAAGCACCAGTGGTACCTATACAACAGATCAAGGTTTCTATTGGTAGTGAAGTTGTGCCAAAGGGTTATAGATTACCCAATAGATATTATTTATATTCTATACCAGAGGAGAAGAGTGTTAGGATATTTATTATGATATTTAAAATCATAGTATCCTATACTATAGTAATAGTGATTTTTACATTTGTTCACTATATAGTTTCATAATAGAACATAAGGAGAGGATACATGGGATTACTGTTTAGATTTATGATGGAGTTATGATAGTCGATACTCCATTGGGAATCATATCAAATAGTGTGTAACATTACAATGAGTTCCCACATGATAAAAGCGGTTTTAACAACATTTTTAATGTTTTTAATTTGATATAAAAGGGTTTGACATCATACTTTTTCTTGAATGGTTGGTTTAATATCAAGACATTGTTTATTTTTATCCTCGAAGGGAGACATCCAAAACAAAAAAGGGTTTTTTCAAAAGGGTGAATGGGATGTTCCTGAAACATGTGAATGACCATAGAATAATCGGTTAGAATAAAAGACTTCCCAGATTCCTAGCTTACATCTTAATGATTCGGGATTACGTCATGTATATTTCCCTCCCCTAGTTGATAATTTCATGTATGGTTTCCAAGATTACATTTATGGTTTATATTCTATGGGGGAGGTGGAATTATATATATACATATTCAAGAGGTGAAACTCATCCATTCATCCTTATAGGATGGATATGGTATAGTTTTAGAAGATTAAGATGAAGCAAGAGGAATTGAAGTCAATGTGGTTTATAATACCCAATACATTTCAGTGGGTTCACTAGACCTTGTTTGTGAAAAATTTCAATGGTAACATCAAGTTATGTGAGGATTATTGGAAATTTAACCAACTAATGGTTTTGAACATATATCAATTGGGGGGGATAAATGACCCTTTTATTAGATTCATGGATCATGACTGTTTAATAATATGACTTGACATAGAGTCATCCCATGTGTGTGTTCCACCTATAGACGTACCACATATATATTTTCATAAAATGTATAGTCTATATGAGTATTTTATAATGTCGTTTGGTCTCTTCAATGCACCAGTAGTGTTCACGGTGTTGATGAATATGGATTTGTGGTGGTATACATGGAAAATATCTTGTTGTATTATTATAATCAACCTGACCATTCTAATAATATTGAGATTATTTTATATACACTGGAGATAATCAATGATCTTCTAGGATCAAAAAGTGACAGAACTCTATGGATAATATTAACTTACTATGGAATATTATCTCATTGATGGAATTATCAGTTAACATAGAGAATGCGAGAGCTATAGCTTCCTAGGATAATCCCATTAATTCCTTTTACATAAAGAGTTCCATAGGGATATTTTGATATTACATAAATTTTATACATGGAATATCACACAAAGAAGCAATTTTGGGTAGCTTGACTATGAAGGGTGTGAAGTTTTTATGTTTAGATACTAGTAATTCATCCTTTCAATTGTAAAAAGGGAGGTTGACATAAATATTTGTCTTTATTCTAGCATATTTGGACATGACCTTCACAGTGTATTGTAAATAATCAAGTAGATGGATTGTAGTTGTTCTAATGTAGGGGGATTGAATCGTTTCATTCCTGTCTCATTAGATGAGGCCATGGGAGAGGAACTACCTAATGAATTATCATGAATTAACTACTATTGTTCATGATTTTCACAATTGGATAAATTACATTCGATGAGGGATTTTTTGGTAAGCAATGGTAAAAAAATCAACCAGTAAATATTTACTCACAATGATCAAAATTTTAGTTTGTGAAGGGGGTTGAGTACCTATAGTATTTATATTTCTATCATTCCTACACATATTAAAATTGGAATGAAGTGGTTGATGTAATGAGTAGTATGCGTCGAGTACATAATGTTTAGAAGGCCATTAATGATATATAGATTATGGATTTGTTTATAATATTAAATAAGATGTGAAAGATACATGTGGATAAACTTTTATTCCAATCACTGTAAATTACATTATAGACTGAGGATGAAGTAGCTATCAGATTATGTGGGCCTAGTCTTATGGGAGAGTGTGGAAGGTGAGGAACATCATATTGGTTGGAATATATGAATTGATGGGATCCTATGTATTTATCGACACATATGGGTTTAGAATTCCTAAATAAGGATCTAATAAAGATGAATCATTACTCAGTTGGGGAAGTTCACCACGACGTCACCCTGATTTTCCTTGACTTTCACCATCAGTACAGGTGGTTGTGTATGAATTGTGAGGTACCTGGGTTTATTAAGTTTTGCTACAGCTATCAGTAAGAGAAGGAATAAAATTAGAGACAACTTGTAAATTTATAGATGTAACATATTCGTCAGTGGAAATAGGAAGATACCATTGTGGATTTCATTAGGAGTGTTACATGTTATCCTCAAGGTAGTGATGATGTATGGGTTTTTGTTGAAATGATCACAAATGTTGATCATTTCCAAAAAATTTGGGAGACCATCTCAGTGAATGATCATCATAAGTTGTATATCTGTGAAATAACATGACATTATAGAGTTCCTAACTCTGCCGTATTGTAATGGAATACCCAGTTTAGGTCTATTTTTCTAAATTATTTTTAGAGGGATTTAGGTACACATGTTCTTTTGAGCAGAACATACCACCCTTAGACTAATTCACTGTGAACGTGTATGATTCTATTTCTAGGCGACATATTGGGTCCATGTGTCCTTGATTTTGGGGGATCTTGGAAGAGGCATATTTTCATAGTTGAGTGTACCTATAATAATAGTTATCTAGAAAATATATAGATAAATAATTTTGAGTATTTATTTAGTTGTCCGTTCAGATAACTGATTTTCTAGTTAGAGGTAGGCGAGGAAGATTTAATACATTTAGTTCCCAAGAAGAAGACATCTTAGTAGGTCTAGTTGATCAAAAAACGGATTGATACTGGAGAGAATCGATGGATATTTTATAATGATCTCTTTCAAGAACCTCTAGAGTTTGTGGTTTGGGTTTAAGATTATTTCCACTTTTCATTGAGGATGGGAGACAAATGGATAAAGAGATAGTTTGGGATTTCACCATGATATTTCATGTTGATTGAGATTCAAGGAAGATTTGAGAAGGTAGGTTATCGGTTGCATTTACATAAGAGGTACTGATCCACCCATGTCGGCATCCAAAAATCATATATACAGAGTTATTATTCAGAACAATCTCATGATTTTCAATTTGAGAAGTTTGAGGTTGCGACTTATGTATCTATTGGGTAGAATCCTATTCATATCATTCATAGGATCACGATGGTTCTCCGAGGTCTGTTAGTTTATTTATTAGAGGTTCTATAGAAGAAAGACTATTTACTGGACGACAATTGGGAGATGGAGGCTGATGTACATTCTCTATGGTTGGAGTTCATCTCAAGAGACTAGTAACCACCCATTGATGGAAAATTTGGGGTTGAATTACATTAAGGGATAAGATTTCATGATCCGTAGTTTTATTGAGGTTCAATTATATTTTTCTCTAAATTTGAAGGCATGTTTATAGTATAATGTGTGTACCTAATGTTATCATTGTCATATCATGGGTGAACATGGGTTGTTCAAATCCCATATCATGAATATTTTTAAAAGCAAGGAAATATATAATATTAGATGTAACTCTATGGGAAAGGTCACCCTGGTACATCAAACCATGAGAAGTGGTACATGACCGTGTCGGGAGGTGTACTATTTATCGAAACCATGAGGACGGGTCACCAACACATTATAGAGGATCTAGAATTTTTTAAATTTTTGTTGACATTGTTTTCACATGGTCTTAAAAAAATGTTCACTATGCATGGACGGTTCCCCATAAGAATGATAAGCGAGAATGGTTGGCCCACAATTTGTCCAACCATGAGGACAAACGTTGTGGCCCAGTATTTATTTTGATATTAACATATACCCCTTAAAACAATTATATGTTAAAAATATATCTGTATTTCCTCTATTAGATAGCCTTGAATAAGGGATCTCTCATTTGGAGCCCATTTTATAGCATTTTTTCCAATTTATCCATCTAAAATCAGATTCAAACACCATTGGTCTTATTGGATTTGTGTGGGTGTGTTCTTTGAAAACATTATGCTGTTATTATTTTGAAATGTTTTTGACATAGTTTATTTATATGAAATATAATATTACATTTTCCAGGTTCTTCATGTGTTCATGATTTTTAATAAAATCTAGATCAAATTAGTTGTTGATAATAGAGAAGTAGTTGACTATTGACATGTGGTAGGTGGTCTATTCTTTTTCTCATATGCATTTATGTTTTATAACTCGAATAGGAATTTTTTATCCTAGTGGAACTTTTGACAATGCCATGTTAATTAATTGAATTACTGATTTTAATGGTTTGGGACATGTTATGGATGCCCACTTGCACCATTGCATTTGTTTGAGGTTGTTTCTGCCACCACATCCACCAGTGGTCTATGCCATTTAATTTTTCATGTTACTATACCACATGTGGTGGTTGTTTAGATTTCCTAGATAGATGAAGAACCTATATAAATTTAATTAATTGAATTGAGAAAATTTAGATATTCTTATTCCCCTTTTTCTATGTGTTGAAATGATGGGAATTGTTATCATTTTTTAAATTGATTTTATTGAAATTATAAAATGAATGTGTATAATCATGTAATGTTGATGATTATGAATTAGTCATTGAAATTATATGATTTGATTCAATGGAATTAGATTCTTTGGCTTGAATACCATGTATTTTTATTCCATTAGATTCCACATAAATTTTTACCAATGAGATTATTTATGGCAGTGGATGTCAAGGACATTTACTCCTTAGGTATGAACATTGTTCGGGGTAATGGGCCTCAAAAATCCTTGGAACTAGAATACAAGGACATGTATTTCACATGTGTGGCTAACATGCTCCTTAGACTCCATCGATGACTTTGAAGAGTTTCAAATTCAGATTCTCTTGGGACTCAATGAGGATTCCATTGTGTTTTATACCTTTGATCTACCCCCTCATGGAATAAAACTTGTGATTACATGGAGGGACCATTGTGATTGAATTTATTATGTGGAATGGACATGGAAAATGATATGTACTAGATTATATGGAATTTCTGTGATGAGTTTTTACAATTCAGTACATTATAATGTTGTTATGGATGATTTGGATTATTTTACACATAACTCGGGTACGAGAATCATATGTATACTATGTGAATATATTGTATTAATTTTATATTTATATTTTACTTCATCCATTATATTGAAACCAATTAATAGTTAAAGGGAGCATTGTTTTATTAACAAGATAACATTATAGTTATTAAAATTTAACTTCTATATTTAATTATATCATAGTTATACTACAATATTTGATTTTTACTTCATAATAATTTTGATTTTATTTCAAAAACTATATTTTGTATTCAACACATTGATAGTGGTCTAATAAGAATAATATCATGATTTTTTTGGATTGTTGTTGGGTACAACTAAAAAATAAATTGTGTCATGTACGGACCGAGGAAAGAACCCAAAATATGAATCTTGATTTGTGTTATTCAATGGTGTATGAAAGAATAGAAATGAGAAAGTGTCATTATTATATTTAGGATACACATTCTATTCATCTTGGTATTTTCATTAATTTATTATTTCCTCTGTTTATTGTCTTGTTTCAGATTCATTATAGATAAATGACATGATCACCATTTGTATTTTAGTTTAGTTTTGGAATTGTTATTTGTATTTCAGTATCAAATGGTTGTATTATATCTATATAAATTAATGCTTCCTAATTTGAATAATATATTTAATAACGTTGTGCTTTAATCTGACATGAGGGAATAGCCTCCACATAATCTCACCCTAGGCCCTTGATTCTAGTTATAATCCATTGAAAAATGGGGTGATGCACCTGAGGTCAAGAGACCCACCGACCCAGGGAACCATTTAGTAGAATCTAGTTCGAGGCCTTACACCTATTTCATATTTCACGACTCCATTTAATCTACACTATTATAAATAATAACAAATATAAAACAAAAAAAATTAATTTAAAATTCTCATGAAAAAATAATTCCTAAAACAATTTTTCTTAGATTTGGAAATCAATTATTTTGAATATTCTATCTAAACTAAATTAGTTATTAATATTATTGAAATTAATTGAGAATTAATACGAAAACATTCTGTGAACTCACTATAAAACAAAATATTTACATTAAAAATCATTTAAAAAAATTTATTTTGACTTTTATTAGAACTATAAGAGTTAAAAAATCCCATTGATTAAAAATTCCACTTATACCCTTTAGAAAAAATTGTTTTTTAAACTACCCTCTAAAAGATATTTACCACATCATGAACCAAAATTCAACACTATAAAATAACATTACTCATGGAATTAATATAGAAATAAAAAATTTAACATTAAAAAATTACTCATTCACAAAAATAAGACCTCAATAAAGACTTCCTTATTTACCATTACAGAAAATGCAATCACAATTGGTATTATTAAAAAGACACTGTGGAAATAATTAATCAGGAGGATAAAAGAAATGTATAGTTTTTCCAAGGAGGATAGTAAACTATATTCACACCATGTTATTCGTTGTATAAGGATTCTGAAACTATTTTCATGGGAACCAGTTGTATTACTAGACCATGCGTGATAACTTTGTGACATTGATTTCATAACCATGTTCTCATTTGAAACTCATAAAGACTAATAATCACGATTTTCCTATATTAACTCATACCATTTATTGGGTATAAATACCTTTTTGACTAGAATCTTGATGATTTCTCGATCAAATTCAATATTTTTGTGTCAATGGTGTCTTTCAAGAGATTTTAGTGTAAATAAAAAACCAATTATGATTAGTGAAAAAATTAAAATAAATGACATGTACATTATAAACACACACCATGTGAATTTACATGTGACATAACTCATCCATAGAAAGTACACCCCCCATGTCACTAATCAAATATCAATTGCAATATAACTCATTATACACACCATGTACACACTTCTTGAATTAGTTTTTAGAAGGTTGTGAGTTTAACATTCATTAAAGAAAGTACCACACAACATGTATATCCACTACCCAACAACTGATGAATGAAATTCTATGGCTAACACATTTGTCCACCAATCCATAGAGAAAATCTAGAAATAGCTTGTTGAACTAAGTACACTCTATTAACATATGTGTGACTTCCATGAAGATAAAAAATAAAAAAATATGAGGGCAGACAACCAAACTCAGATTTAGTTGGCTTTTCTAATGGGTGGTGATTCCTTTATACTGACCTGATCCATTCCATAACAAATTAGTAGTTTTTATTGTTTTTTATTTTGTTTTAGTTATATTAATATTTTATCCTTTATTCCTCTCATATCCATAGAATATATTTTGTTCTTATTCAATATTAACACTATTACCATGTTCATAAGATGATTATATGTACTTATTTTTTGTAATAAAGTTACGGTTGCACATTAATTGGGGCTTTGATGTGTTTCCCTTATTATGATTTTTATTATAAAACCATTAACGATTGAATCCACAATTTTACTTGTTGTTTCATATTTGAACAAGAATGAAACAACTGTGGAAATATAAAGGGTGCTCAATTGGTGAACCCATAACCATTGTGAAAAATCATTATTCTCTTATTTTTGGTGTATTTATTTAATATATTTTAAGTTAATTAATTACCAGATGATGGAATTGTTTTATAAAAGGTATAGTTATTTGTTTTCAGACCAATAAATAATAAAACATTTGATTTAAAATGATAAGTAAATAAAAATTAATATAAAATAATCACTTTTTAAAAAAATGTATTTTAATTTCTAGCACAACACACTTATTTACTTTCAATTATTCTTTGTTTTCGGGTATTAATTGATTTCACAAATCGTTTCACTCCTTTTCTCTCACTCAAATCAATCACTTTTCTAGATAATAAAAAAAATTAACAAACTTACGAATGGAATTTTTTATCATCTCATTACACAGATGACAAAACCCTACATCCATGAGATACCCATTTACAAGGTTTAAGGAACAAATTTGGAGAGTGTTGCGACTTATTTGTTAATGTTGGGGAACTATGAGAGACAATATGATAATTAGATTTTAGATAAATATTGTTTCATCATATTATTCTTTTTCACTTATTAATTCATTTTGTGGGAACATCAACCTCAAATCTACATGGATATTTAATGATGTGAAGGTTGGTATAGAAAACCCTCAAAGAATTTATATACATATGGTTTGGGGATGTCATTGGCTTATTCAAAATAATATTATCCATACATGGCTAATGAGTTTTATTATATGCAATCAACATGTAAAACCTTCACAATGCACATTTCTTCTCTTCTAAAACAAAACTAAGGTAACATAAAAAATTCATTATCATATAAAGAAACCTTATGCTCACCATTTTGGACCAATAACTTTTATGGGACCTCATTGAAATTTTATTGAAAAACATTGAATGTTAATTATTAAAATTGGTAATCTGATAGAATAAGAATTTTTGTTTTTATATTATATAATGATGGGTATGTATTTAATGTCATTGATACCACATTTTTTTATTAAATGTTTCATCAAATGATTTTATAAATACAAAATTTGAACATGGGAAATCTTCATGTAATAAAACTATCGAATTTGATAATTTTATCGATTTTCAACACTTATTTCATTTCGTACCTTCTACAGAGGACTCTAGAATTTACAATCATGATTTAATTATTCTTTAGAATGCATACATGAATGTGGAGGAAATAAGAGATCTAACCAAATCATATGTCCACCTTCAACATCTACTATACATAGAAAAAAGTCACCCTATTCAACCAGCATGACCAGATTAATGAAAAATAAATTATTTTGAGATTCACCTCCCTGACACATCTGATGATTCTCAAAGTATAATACACATCCTTCTGCAAATAACAGTTAGGTTTTCTACCCTAGGTCATGAAATCGACCGAAAAAGGCTATTTTTAGGAGGCAACCTAAACACCATCCTACTCACTATCATTCATATCTCCAAAAAATACATAACACATAGTTCCCCTTCACACTCCATGTAACATAATTTTATTATTTCCATAGAAATAACTATTTATACATGATTATAATTAGGTTACATAGTTTTTATATTTCTAGTTTTGGTATATTATAATATTTTATTTTCTATAAATAATAACTAATTATGTAAAAAAAGTAATGATTCATGTGATGATAGAAAGGTAGTTGGATGGTATTGAGCTGATTTTAGTTAAAAATCATCTATACCTTCCTTTGGCATATGATTCAATATTTTTCACCCTATGTTTGGTTAAATAGTGTGTGAGATGTTTTTGAAAATATTAAAATCAATTCAAAATAAAATAAAAAAGTGGTAGTGAAAAAGGGTTAGAAATGTAATATCCCATGGTTCAAAGGACATGGGCTCCAATCCATCTTGTTAACTTAGTTCCATACTTTTCACATAAATTAAATAACATTTAATTTATAATTTATAGGGTGTTCTTTGTATATATATAATTTCTATAAATTAATTAAATGTATTTAGGAATAAATATCAACCAGAAGAAGATATCATTTAATTCGAAGGCTAGTACACCCCTATCCAAAAGATCAAGGTTTTAAATCATCTATTCTCTCTACATGATATGAATCATCCCATAAATAGAAAAATGTATCATTCATTATTATTTTATATATATAGTTTAAATCTATTTATAATATATACAATATAATAACAATGTTTGCTCTAAAATAATCAGTCCAGTGGTTGAGGGAACTCACCAATATCATACCAGTCACTATTCCAAATATCACCCATGCACTAGAATGATGTTAATAGTTATATTTTACCTGTCTTATGAACAATATTTGTAATTTTTATAATAAAATACATTTATAAGTATATATATATTATTATTAAATTATAAATAATAGTTAATAAATAGATTATAATAATAACCCATTATTTAGAATATTAATATATATATTAAAAAATATGTATGAAATAAAATCTTGTTCTGTACCTATCTTACCCAACATGTGTCCCATTAATAAACACTAGAACCATAATCCTATGTGACCCCATATACTACCCCTTTTTATATTGGATTCTATTGTATGTCGCTCAAGCCATTAGCAAAAAATCCTATATTTCATTGTTTTTATAGACCCGATATATATCACATTTCATTATCCAATTTAGTTATGTTGTTCAAATTCCATTATTACATAACATTTGATACATTTACCACAATTTTCTGATATGAGTAATTTTTTCTGAAACACCAATTTTACATTCTCACACATGAAGAACACATGTTGTTTACTAATGGTACCTGACCAAAATTTTTAATTTACATTAATTTGAAAACCCCCAAAACGTTGGTTTGGAACACTTCATATATCCATGACTATAACTGAATTATCAATAGCCTACTTTATGAATCCAATATGGCTAGGCTTACCATGTTTAAAAAATAGATTTTTTATTTGATACCTAGGGTTTATATAATCAATAATGAATTAACAATGTTAGGTCCCACACACGACATGAAATCATTGTATTAAAACCTTGTGTGTGTGTTTGATACATGTAATGTACTAATTTTTTCCAATGTGGAAGCTCATGGGAGTGTGTCTGTAAAACATTGGTTTCCATTTGAAACCAATTGCATATACTGTAATGTAGACATAAATGATGTCTAATATTAAAATTCTATTTTTTAGAATAATTTTTTTCATTTCCTTTTTTTGTTGTATAAAATTTTGGATATAAGAATATGGGGACTAATTGAGGGATAAGAGATTTATTGTCTCCCCTGATCAAGAGAATTATACTATATACTTAGTTCATAATGAGAAACAAGTGGATGATTTTGAACAAGATATTCCACATTCCCAATCATTGGACAATGTAATTATACTACCACTTAGTCTAGATTGCCCATATTCCATATCACCCCTAAGTACAATGGTTTCTTCTATGTTATAACTATTACTCAAATCAACTGATCCACCCCTATGTGATTCTTTTGTGAAAACTCCGCCAACGATAATGACATCATGGAATTACCCTCCAGTAGCGTGTTCACTACGAAAACTAGTTCTAGTAGCTGCATGAGATCATCCTCTCATGCCTTATCATTAATGAGATTCCCCTCCTAGTGATTGGAATTAATTATTTTCAAAAAAGATGATCGATTGAGCATTAGATATGTTGACATTAGTGTCCCAATGAAATAGGAACTCTAGGACGAGATTAAAGATATACAAGGTTGCACCCATATCATTTTCATTCTTCAAGACAATACTTCTACTTTTCGAGATTTAATTTTATGAATTTATAATGACAGTTGAGTTCAATAGAGAGACATATCGCTAGTCACAATGTGAGATAGAGACATCAAATACTTTCAAACATGGTATATAATTCTACGTTCTGATGATGAAATTGTATTTCAAAAGTTGTGGCGTCTACACACATCCATCCACTCCACACATTTAATCTCTCTTTCCTATCATAGATGGTCAAACAAATCTTCTATGTTGACGGATAATTTTGAAACTAAATTACACTTATTTAAACTCACGTCCCCTTCATTTCTTTCACCACATATTAATTCACATACCTCTTCCTCCCCTTAAATACATGTTTGTTATGTCAAGATGAAATATGTAGCTTCTAAAATGCATCACCCGACATGATTTCCTATACTTCCAAATGTTTATATTCTCCAATATACCATCCAAAATCACTAGAAAAAAATTTAATGTTAACAGAATTATATTTTCCACCCAATTTCGATAATAATTATGGATTTTTAATCACACACCCAATAATTGAAATTTAGCTAATATTCAGTGGTTGGAATATCTCATTGTTATTGACATGTGGCTAGATTATATGTCGCGAAACCCAATGTTCTCAATCTAGATCGCTTCATTTCCACTACATCGAGTGGGAACCCACATTCCCCTGACAGTGATGACTCTAACATCCATTCACCACCACTAGTTCCAACAATTAAACCTTAATCATCAACCACTCCCACTGCATTTATTATACCCTTATCTAGCATAATTAATCATATAGAACCATATACAAAGCCATATCCACTCGCACCCTCAGATGCTCGACAAGTATATTCCAACCATGATTCCACTGCTCATTGCCTTGATTTATTTGATCGATGGACTCAGTAACTAGAGGGAGAGATGTGATTGTTTTCAGGATACATGTATCTGCATTTTCACAAGATGCTACTATTCAAACACTACATTTTCTATCTTCACAAGTCAACGAATTTATTTTTATTTCCTTTGATGGTTTGGGTGATAGGTCTACTATATGGAATCATGATATTTCCACTATGACAGATTAGCAGGATAGGTGTCGCACTCCCCCATTATCCTTTAAAACTCACTCCAACCTAAAAAACCCCATGCTATGAAGTTTCCTCACATGATCCCACCGAGTGGCTATTCATCCACAACATATTTCATTTATATATATACATATCAATTTATGATGTGATTATTTATATGAATATAGAATTACTTTTTCTACTTCATCAAAAATTATTGGTACACATTCATTTTATGCCTTCTTATATTTACATATTTCCATTTTTCATGATCACAATTAGGTTGATATTATTTTTTTCATTTAATTCCATTCACTCACATTAGATTGCTTCTACCACTAATTTCCCATGGCCTTGTCAAATTGTGTAGGTACACATCCAATTCTCATACATAGTGACTCTCTTGGAGTACCAAAAATGATATTATGTGTGTGGGAGAGACTTATAGAAACAATAGTCTTTTAACATTTATTAATAAACAATAAATCATTAATTAGATGAAAAATATTTAATTGATTAGTTTTTTATTTATTTTAATTATAAATAATAAATACATAGATTGGAATTTTAAATGTACATAAATATTAATATTTTAATGTGTTTTAAATTAATTATAGATATAGTTTCGTTATTAATATTTATCATCATCAATTTTCATTTATTAGAATGATCATTTCTATTTATTTTATGACATGAATAGAACATTTTTATCATCTTTCCTAAGATATATTATAATACATTTTTCATATATTTTCTTACACCATATTTTAGAGTGATTATTAGGGTTTTATAATATAATAGAACTATTTTTCTTATATATTAATAAAATGATTATTTCAAATCAAATTAAAATTACTATTGTAAATAATTGATATTTACACCATCGAATGCCTTTGAGACCCACTATAGATATTATTTATATGAAACCCATAGAAACCATGAACTACCATGATATGAATCCACATTACAAGCCTATTTAGATTCCCTACAATAATTATCTTTTTATACTATATAATTATTCATATAATTATTAAAGATGGTTTTGTGAAATTCATGATTTTTTTGTGAGAGACCATGAAATCAAGTGTGGGTAATGTGTCATTTTATTTTATATAGGAAATAGATTTAAAAATCTACAATTACTATGATTCCTAAGTAGTGTTTTAAAAAATAGTATTTAAAAATTTGAGAAAATCTAAATATGACTAGATTCATTCAATACACTCACAAGTAGTTTACAAAGTTGTGTTAGCAATGGAAGATAATGGATATGTAGAGATTTGAAAATATTGATTAAGTTAAATATTCATTAATAATTTTAATTTAATATGATGATATATTATTTAATAATCACTCTTCTTTTTAGAACTTTTTAGAATATTTTTACATCAATACATACCCACACATACCACAATTTCTTCAAAACCTTTTAAAAAATACCATATAATTTTGGTTATTTAATTTGTAAGTAAATATTTAGATCACATTAGGGGTTATTGATATAGTTAATATAATTGGGATTGATCATAAATCAGATTAAATTATGATGATTGAGGAGTATATCATTTTCTTCTGGAGAAAATTCATCAGGTATAGTGTATATTTTTTAAAAGGTTATAATTTTTATTAATAGTTGGTGAATGTATGTAATAAAATTATATATTATCCTTAAATAGAATGTTATTTCAATTATAATATGCTTTTTATTTTTTTTAAATACATTTCTATGACTATAATATTAATAAATGAAATTAATTGAATGCTTCTCTTTTAGAGTTTGTATTAATTTAATTATATGTTTAGTTTTTATTAAAATAATGAAAACAACAATGGGTGGTTGTGTTTGATCTTCATAATTTGTGAATATTATTTTATAGATTTTATTAAGTATTAAATTTATTTCCATTGTATATTTTTTATTTTATGTATCAAATGTTTTATTTCAGTTTCAATAGTGATTTTACTAATTTTCCACTAGAATTTACACATTGGGAAAATCATTAAAAAATGGAAATTTTTGGTTATATAATTAATTGAAACATGTAGTATACTTTTTTATGGTATAATATTCATGTTGGGACCCAATTTATTCCATTTTATACTTTTAAATAATTATTTATGTATTTGAAAAACAAGGGACAAAGAAAGCATTCAATTTGGAGGCTAGATGAGCTAAGGATTAATCATATACAAATATTAAATATAATTTATGTTGGGTGTATAAATATTATCAAATAAAAATAGATAAATCTTAAATAAGTAATCATTTACACATTTAATGGATTGATTTTAGTATGGAACTAGATGTTTTACCATGTTGTGATATAAAATGTATTGGAGCTGGACGTTCATATCTCTCTCCCATTGGCGGTACATTCCCTCCATTTAATTAATTTATTAAATTAATTAATTAAACATATTTGACCAAAAAAAATTCTAATAATATATCCTCATGGTGGATTGGCTCGGTCCAGCTTCAAAATTCTAGAATATCCAATTACACACTCCTTCTTACTTATTTTGGAATATCACATTAGATGGTGAGGAAACACAAGATTAGATTAGATTAGGATGCAGTGAATGAAATGACTTCTCTAAATATTAGGATTTTTTTTCTTCATCAACGCACAATCAAAAAAATAGGTTAGAGACATTATTTTGTGATTTACCCCTATATTAATATAATTGAGTAGATCCACCATTATTATTGGTTTTGTTAAAATAATATCATTGGTCATGCACCTATGTGTCAAATTAAAATTGATTTATTTGATGTTTTCTAACCAAAAATCACCATTACGGATTGTTAGACAATAATATTTCTTTAAAAAATTTGAAACATTTGGCCTAGTTGTTTTCCAATTTTTTTCATTGTGTTCAACACTATTTTGACCCTATGATCTAATTTGGACATTACTGGTGGTATAAAGACCTTCGAGACCCCCAGTTTCAGAAAATTCCAAAAATGAGACTTGAATTAAATAATCTTGTTTTTATATTTGATGTTTAATAGTTACATGTGATCATTTAAACAATTGAAGGAGAGATCTATGAAGGAAAAAGAATCATCCATGATTCATTCATGCGACGAACAACCGTAGAAGCACAAGAGGATAATTTTCAAAAAATTATGACCTAAATCAATGATACAAAGGTTTCTCAATATGTATTGGAAATATTTGAGGATTAATCTATGAAAAAACAAATAGATTCAGGCCAAAATATAAGATTTGAGAAAATAGGGAAAAACCCACTATATAGAATATTAAAGGATGAACACATCATATGTAGCCCCTCAGCAAAATTGGATAGCTTTTTCATTAATCTTATAGAGGTAACATAATGTAATTATTATACACTCCGTGTACTCAATCCCTAGTTAGAGAACCAATGTTGAGGTTCACATAGGTGGTAACCAGTGTGGATGTACAAGGAAAGGTACATGACTTATTTCATGAGTATAAAGACATGACCTGGTTTCATGAGAGACACCCCATGTTATGAATTATGTCATGTAAAGAGTACACATACATGGGTTCCGGTACCCCAAGATGGCTATATGCTCACGACCCGGTCCTAGGTATCCTAGACAAGACATGTAGTCCACCTGCTGAACATACACTACTATATAGACAAATATCCATTATCTAGCTAGAGACACACCCGAGTGATAGAACTAGACCAACTCCTTTCTGGTCCCATCACATGCCATGTACCATATGATCTCTTTTTAGGAAACATCAGTAGTATGTATATCATTCATTTGTATATATATTTGGATATGTGTGAGGCCTATCTTGAGTATTTTTTCTCGTAGAACATGGTGGTTCCATCATATCTGTATTTTAATATAACATGTATATTTCTCTATGTAAAGTTATTAAATAGGATTTTCTAGATGAAATAAATGATTTGGGATATTCACCAGCAACAACTATGTGGTTCCCTCTTATAATGTTGTTTGGTGGAGTTCTCAACCATTATAGTTGAACCCCATATCAACATGGATGTGAGTCCTCTACAACAACGTTCGATGTGGAATCCGCAATTGGAAAGGGTTTAGGTACATAATGAATAATTTGGATCCCCCATCACGTAACCTGGTACAATTCCTTTACATCTGATTATAACCTCTCTTCAATGTATGGTTAGGATCCTCTATTACCTACGTTATTCCCCAAATGTAGCATGGTGAATGTCCCCAACATCTAAGTGGACCCCCACCACAAGATAGGTCTCATGTCTTCGATGACTAGTGTTCACCCCTTCTGAAGAATAAGAGCCCATGTCCTCAACCTTTTAAGTTGAATCACAATTGGTATGGAAAGTATTCCTCCAAATTACAGACTAGAACACACCAACCAACATAGGGCATGGGCCCAAATGATACATGAGTGAAAACCCCCAAAGACAAGGGCATGGGTCCTTTATAGAGACTATCAGAGTGGAACCCCACAAACATACTAGGGTGTAGGTCATCTACTTCAAGTTTATTTCCCATTGAATGGGCAGTACAATGACAATTTATGGTATTCCTTGAAAATGTGCTTATGGGAAGACACAGGCGTTGATGGGCATCATTAATGGAGTTTTGGAACTATTGGCTAATCATCCTCAGTGGATGAGTTGTGATATTGACATATGAATACTCTCTCATGTCATATTTTTTTATTGATCATATATTTATATATATATTCATTTGTATCCACACCTTGGATTATGTTACTCTATTTCCCGGAGTGGAAAAGATGCATGGGGTATTCGACATGTGCTTCATGTTTATCTTCTTATGTATAGATGATTCTACTGTCCTAATATATGATAAAATGACACTATTGGTAGTTTATCTATTCTCCATGTTGATCCCCAATAGATTGGATGAGTATACATTTAGACTTCATTTGAATTGAATGATTTTTATTCACTTTATCTTGCAACTACTATGTTTCTTCTCATGTTATATCTCTTACATATCCTCCTTCACCTTTTGGTATGTTCTACTACGTATGAATATAAACTCCCATCATGGTATCTTCCCACAAGTGTCATGACTTATAAATATGATGAACAAGTGGGTGGTGACAACATCGGATCATAAGGATATTGGGTTTTTTGAACAGTATATAGTGGCCAATGCAGTGGATTTAGAAGAAAAACTATCTCAATTTTTTACATTTCATTTTTTCTATGGGTTGAATCTATTTATGGATGGATGTGTAATATTACCCTTTAATTTTTAGTTTACATTTTTATACTCTTGTACACCCTAGAGGTTATAAATTCTTTATTTAAAGGGTAGATATAGAGCATATTTTATAGTTTCCCTTCATCACTCACCGAAATAATATAGATATGAGTTAATGACTGGAACTTATGTCTACTAGTATTATAAAATAGTATAATAAGAACTTATCATACCTCTAATCATCTTGTGTGCTACAAGATCTTAAAAATCCAATGCCTGTAGTTATCCATGTCATTGACTACTAGCTCACTTAGCTTGAAGTCATCCACCAATGAGTAGTGGTGGATGGATCATATAACATTTTCCACCCCTATGGATCCTTGTTCTCCTTTTCCAGCTTCCTCTCTCTAGGGTCCAGTCTATTAATGCATTGGAGAAAAATGATCATGGTGCTACCTTTATAGTTTTAGTCATCCTTTTATCTGCCTATGCTTCATAGAATTCCAGGTTGAATAGTCTCATGCCATGTGACCTCTTCAATCACAAGAAAACTATCAACCCTCTCTGGGCTTCCATGGACCTATTCACTAACAATGTCTACATAACTGAGTCTAATTATAGGATGATCTCCTACATCGACATCATCATGAATGGAGTCTACTAGCTTCTATAAAAGACTTATCTTTGTGGGACCCCCATATAAATCTATTACTATTTTTTGATAATGGTGGATAGGATATTTCATATTTTTGTAGATTATTGTTTCTTGAACTATGAACGATAATGTTGAAGTACTTGTTTCTAAGGATTGGAGACCGCTTTAACCAGTTTTGTGGTGCATGATGTTTTTCGATGATCGATATCTAGCTAACTACCACCAGTAGATGTTTCATGAGTCTGATATTCCAATGTAATAATTGTTATGTTTTGATATACATTGTGACTTTATAGTGATTACCTTAGGTGTGAATAATTACACTATTGTGATTATTTCATTAATGAACTAGTTATTACAACCATACATAGACCAGTGTTTCTTGTCTTCTTTGATGAGACACTTGTCTAATATGCATCATACGAAGAACATGTAGTGCATTTGAGTATGGTCATTGAATTCCCTTGAGATCACTAGAAATATGAATTACTCTAGTATCGTCTTTTCTAGATCCATGAGGTTCATATTCTAGGGAAATTCAATTATTATCATGATTTTTTGGTGGACCAAACAAAAATCGTTAGATTTTTTTCTTCAGAGGCACCCACTAGCATTTTATAGATGTCTATCCTTCTTCTCTTGGTACTATACTAGATGTTGTTTGCGGAAGTCTACTCCTAAACTGAATATTTTTTGTTGGCTTAACATGAAAGGGAAACCGTTTACATTATATGAGCAGTGCTAGAGGTCCTTCAAGGAGTTGAGGATAAGGATAATATGTGATCCATTGTTGTAACTATTGGATTAGGTTATGAAATATGTTGTGTATTGCGATTCCTTGTGAGCTGGGATCAAAGGCATGTTAATGAAACGGATGAAAATTATCACATATGGGTTGTGGCAGTTGAGACACTAGATGCATAACATCATAACTATTTAGAATGATTTGGATACAGTATTCATTTACCTAATGACATGGAGGAACTAACTTCTAGGGGATCACATTATGTTTAACTTAGATCGTCAGAATCTAAGGTATATCTTCATATAGATAGAAATGAACCTAAGACAACAGAGACAGTTGGAGTTACTGTAGCACTATGCCATTGATATTGACGAAACTCTATGGAAGGAAATCATTATATAATATTCCCTTAAATGTATGCCCAATAATCGGTTATTTTTGTATGATTTAGAGAATTTGGCCCCCGTGAAGCTAAACCATGAGAGAAAGTGGGTATATATTTTCTACTATATATGGTATTGATTCCTCTTCTTCTAAATAATTTGAGAGAGTATTAGTAGGGAAACATTTAAGCTATGGTCTTTCTAGTATATATATCCAAAAGGAAATCAATAGATGTATATTATGAATGATATAAGTATGTCTTCTTGTTCCAATGATGGAATGACATTCTAGCCACGAGGGGGTGGGGGGAGCTTATGTGGGGGATCCATAATTCTCACATAACATTAAATCTTAGTGTGGAGATGATGTAAAAAGTCCTTCAGAAGAAGATTTTGTGGCCTATCGTTAGATGAACCTCAACTGAGTTTCTCTCTCGGTGTCCAACTTTTATGCCTAGGAAGTATGAGCATCAATTTTATGATTTTTTTTAAACCCTAGAAATCCAAGAGTGGAAATGGTGCGACATATCCATATAAATTTTCATATGGATTTAGGGCATAATGATGTTCCATGAGGCCATCTCGGGGATAGATGAACGACTTAAGAAGTCAGTGCATTTCCTTCCTATTCAGATGTCAGGATTAGTAGATAATTTGGGGTAGTTGTATGTACATTAGATTTTTTCCACCATCGTATTCACCCGAAATTTTTATATGATCATAACACATGGTTTATGTAATTATTATGGAGAACCCTATAGGGGGAAATTAAGGATGAGTATATCCTTTGACCATCACACAAAAGGGAAGATGAAGGGAATTATCTAGGTGCAAGAGGACATGCTGAGGGTGTGCGTGGTAGAATTTGGCCATACCTAGGATGATCACATTCACTTTTTAAAGTCTCCATAAAATAATAGAAACCGCTCTACCATAATCATGGATATATTTTAGGCCTTATTCAGCAGACCATGTATATGACATCCCAAAACCCTAACTCTCAGATCCTATGTTTCAATGTATAATGTTACATTCCTAGATTTGATAATGATTAATATGACACAAATTTTTTATAAAAATATTAAAATATCAAAATGACAACCTAGATCATGTACATAGTAGAATTACATTTAGTGTAATAGTATTGGTGAGTAAAGACAAAATCCTTCATAAAAATATCATATCAAGATGAACTCATAAGTCATCAAAATTACATTTCTCCCATTTAACCTTGAGTTTATTTTTTCATAATAGTTCATCAATATGTTCCTTTTGATATTATTTATAGTCATATATCATTCAACATCATCATTTAAAACCATAGATATTGAAATATAAGAAGGGTGAGCTCAAATTTTGAATAAGGGTAAACATACCAATTTATTATGAAAGTTCAAAAATATGTATATGTTTTCATTAGATAATGATAATTTAAAAACAATTGTATGAGTGCATCATAAAATAACTTACACCCATTAATACATAGACCATAAAATACTAAAACATTAAAATGGTTGGAGTCATCCTAATCGATAATAATGAGTGATGTCATAAAAAATAATTATCATTAGAATCATTATAAACTTATATCATGAATAAAAAAACTCATAAATGTACCTTGAGACATTAGTATTATATTTAATCATATATATGAAATAACCATGCCACTAATTTTTAGATATTTTACTCTTAAAAATAGAATTTCCATATTGCTAACATCCCTAGCCACTGAATTTGAAGGCTATCACAGACCCACATATCCTTGGTATATCACGTAATAACACATCATTGGTTTATAATGTCCCCACCTATCAAATGACCATGTACCATTTCTAAAAAACAACACATGATTATCCAAAAGAAATAAAATGGGTTTAGTAATAATATCTTCGAATCATGAGTAAAGTAAAGAAAATAAATGGGTTTAATAACAATCTATTTGAAGAAAGATTAACAAATTCAAATTTAATGGGTCCAATAAAAATTATATTTTAATGTTAATGACAAATAGAAATAAAATTATTTAAATAAAAATATTTTTGAAACATGAGTAATCCATTAAAATGAATTAGGTTAAATAAAAATATAATTGTAACAAGAGTAACCCATTGAAAATAAATTTATTAATTATAAATATTTTTCAGAAAAATAATACATTCAAATAAGGAATGAAAATCGAATAAATATAAAACATCACTAGTGGAGGATAAGTAAAAATAAGGTTTTATGATTTTTATGAATGGAAATAACATTAAAAGATCATTAAACCATTAATTTAGAAAATATCCTTTTTATATTGATTTTTTGACAAATCGTTTACATTGATAATAAAATTTAAAAAAAAATTAATAAAAAAGTATCATTCAAAAAAAGAAATGATTCATTTTAAATAATGAAGGTGGTTAAATATGTACATGTCATACAAGGTAAAAAAAACATTCCATTTACGTGGTTAATATTTAAAAAATGAATTGTCTTGATAGTGGCAAGAATATATCTTCGAAAAATTAGTAAAATACAAAAGTGATATAAATTTATAAAATATATTATATTTTTTATTGTTAAAATATTTTTATTGCTATTTTTGAAAATAATGGATTGAGACAAAAATAGGTTATATAAATATTGAGAAAATAATGTTGTGTTTTCCTGAAATTATTTTCCCAAACATTTAAAGTAACAATGATAGAAAAAGGGTACTAATACATGAAAATAATCATTAATAACCTAATGATAGAAATATTAATCTGTTTATTTATCAATGTATATATAACACGCTAGAATGGATATGAAGTATCATTAATATTATTCTTGATTAAAATAACCATTAAGCATCCCAAGGTGCCCCGTAACAATTTGATTGATTTTAAATCATAAACCTTGAGAATAATAAATGTTGAATGAATTATTAAAATACCATTAAAATAAAAGGATTAATAGTATAATATTCCAAAAGGGGAAATATATAAACCACAATAAAGAAGTAAGTTGTGAATATGAGATTTACCTCACATGTGTAAAAAGAAATATGAACATCCATTACCTCGAGTCCGATTTTTACTAATAGTTATCTATATTACTGAATAATAAACTTATGAAAATTATTTACATGATTCTGAACCATTTATGAATTTATTATTTCTTTTATCTTATTTATGATCTTGTTATGAGAAATTATTTATCAATAATGTTTAAGCTATATGTTTTGACCATATTTGTTTTCTGACTCCAAACTGACATTGATAAGTGAAATGTGGTCAATAACGCCAAAAAATAAAGTTATATAGATAATTAATCCTGAAAAATATATCATAATTATAAATAAATTATAATTATCAAACTATTCATGAAATATTGATATGAGAAATGAAACGGTGTTACAATCATGGAGACAGTAAGTCATATGTATCCATCAGTAACATTCCCAATTTTCAATTACCATTATGGAATGAGGGTATGTAACATTATATATATAGATAATGATAATTATATCATAAATAAAATTTTAATTAATCATTTAGTCTAATATATTTAATTCTTGTGAGGTAATATGAATCACATCATTTCGGGCAGGTGGTAGACCATATGTACACGATCGACATTATGGCTCTTTATTATCTGAAAAGGGTAATAAAAAATAACATAATATATTTCAAAAATTATAATTATTTAATTAATAACACATTTTTATATATATTTAATACATTAATAATTAAAAATAAACTTTTATACATTCCATATATAGTGTGATTAAATCACACAACCTAGGGGGTAATAGTCCACACTTCCCTAAACGATGTCACCATATTAACATAAATTAGAAATTATAAAGGTATGTGTTATAATTTAATTATAGAAAAATAATTAAATAACTATTATAAAATATATTATATATAAATATAATCTCAACCATTATTCCAATCTATGAAATGTTATAAAGGAAAAACAAATGATAACATTTTATGAGAAGATAGTAAGTCGTAAAACTAAATAGTAGGTTCTTTACCCATTATATAGAAGTGTGTATAAGTGTAGGTAAAACCTTAAAAAATATAATTATATATGATTATTTTTTTAATAAATAGTCATGTTATAATAATATTTTATGTGGATGATAATGAAAATTATATAAATGAGTTCCAGGAAGAATAATACCTCTTATTCAAGAAACTACATTTTTTTGTACCAAATGGCATCGTCAGTTGGACTCAATCCCAAATTGAGTATTAAAGGTTTTGGGGTAGATATTGAGAGATATTTAGTCTTTGAGTTTTCATTAAAATGTGTCTTGATATTTTTTAGGAAGTTAGAGTGGTGAGAGACTTTTTATAATGGAGGAGGATTAGCACAATTGTAAAAAAAATACATTATTTGGAAGTCTCCCATACTTAATGTGACTACAAAATGGAAAAAAAGTATTATAGGTGAATTTAGGTCATCAATAACCTCCACCAAAAATAAATAAGTGTATTTCTTATATTTATTTTTGTATCATCTAAGTTTCCCAAATTATATCATTTTGGTTTTTATTAATGTGGAAATATTTATAACGAAAGTAATTTTACCGTTAATGCTAATTTAAATTTTTGTTTTTGAGAAAATATAGACCCATATAAATATAAATATTATATGTAAATTAAAAAAGATAAAAATAATGTGTTTGGGAAATTAATTTTTAAACAATCGCATGTAACACACCAAAACACCACTATAACTTGACAATTCAAACAATATTTTCACCATCAATGGGTCAATATATTTTTCATAGAAATAAAATTGGAACATTATTATACCATATTTAGTAATTATTTTACATTTAAATATTATATGGAAGAATATATTATTTTAATAATTTTAATTTATTTAATAAAATATCATGTATTGTAAAATAACATTAATAATAATTACTACGATATTTAATTAATTTTAATTTTAAAATATCTATTAATTTTTTTTAATTCATATTTATTAATATAAAATATTTTTATCATCATATTTTTATCTAAAAAATTATTTAATATAACAATTCAATCAGTTTATTGCACATTTAATATTTATATTATTATTTGTTTCAGTTTAATATTAAAAAAATTATGAATGTGTCACTATCTCTTAGGAAACTAATGTTACTAATTCACCTTTAAAAATTAATGATAAATCAGTATAAAAAATATATGATTTTATTTTCAAATGGATATTTATAATATAATATATGTTATGTCGTTTATATTTCAATGTTTTAAAAATTACCAATGCAAAGAATATTCCCTTTTTTGTCTTTTACTTGCTTAAATTATCATATAGATAAAATTCAAGAAAATGTGTCCCAATGACTCCTAAAAATATTAATAATAGGTGATATGTTTGAAAATTTTGAATCTAATGGCCTTTAGAAAATATCCTATGAAACGTTGTCCCATAATTTTATGGTTATCCTTTATTAATCCTAATTTTATCTTAATATATGTTATTAATTTTAATAACATTCAATATTATTTGTGTCTAAAATTATGTTGATATTATTAGACCATTAAATTAATACATATTTCCATAGTTTATAGGATATTTTTCAAAATAAGTTCATAAAAGTTGGAAAATATAGTTTAATTCCAATCCTGTAGATGGGGTTTGAATGATGCGTTTTAAAGTGAAATGATAAACAGTTTTTTAGGTATTTATATCTTAATTTATTATACAAATGATTAAAATAAAATACAATGGATGAATTGATTTATAATTTATCTATTATAACTTTAAACTAAAATCTACGCATAATTTATCATTACAAATTATATAAATGAAAATAAAATATTTAACTAAAATATAAAATGTTTAAAAATTCATTAGACTTAAAACTTATTGAAAAACAAAAACATAATTTTATGTAGAATTTTATGTTTTTATTTCTGAAATTAATTTTGTTTTGTGATATTTAAATTATATAAGTGACAATGAATTATAATTAAAATAGTTTCAACATTAAATTATGGTAAAGCTACTACATATATAAATATTAATAGTATATTATTATTCATTAAGATTTTTCCTTACATGTAACAAAATTTATCAAAGGGATTCGATGATTCATGAAATTAATGATAAACATGGTACTTTCAATGATTTTATTTAAACTATTATTTTCATGTAACATAATCAATTAATGGATTTAAATTGAATTTTGGGTGTATATTTCATAAAAACAAGGTTTGTTATATCCTACCACCTTAAAATGAAATTATATGTAGAACTTCAACCTGGTTACCAAATAATTATCATTTATAGATTTCTTATAATGAATCCAACATCATAAAAATTATTTATGAAAAATCATTTTAATAAGTTAATGTGTTAAACATGAAGGTCACAAGAAGTTATGTTTCACTAGGACCCTTTCAAGGGAGAACATGGGTGGGAATTTGAGGAAATGTTTAAATAATATTAGAGTGTGATTGAGGACATTGACCATATAAATTTTAATGAATAATTGAATGTTAAGGGAATAAAAATCTTAAATATGTGATGATTAAAAATACTATGGGTTCATTATAATTGAAGTTATTAGGATAATAATTTTTATTTCAATAAACATTTCATAGATTTTCTGAATTATACGACAAGGTGGACAGAAATAAAAAAAATACATACATGATGATCATAATTTCATCTATTAGTCAAGTTACAAAAAAATGTCATCTAATTGTCCCAATGATGCGAATTGAATACAGAATCATAATTCATAATGAACTAAATTAAACATTTAAAGGCTACATATCCATTAAAAGGGATAGTCAAGCTATTACACATATCATTAAACATTAATCAAAATTAATAATATTATCATGTTGTATGATAATTCCTAAAATTATTAAAAACTAAAATAATAAACTAATATACAATATTAAATAATAATACCCAAGGTTAAAACAAAATTATTCTATAAATGAAAATTTATTAAATCATTCAACAATTTCTAAATAATGATCAAACCCCTAATATTAAAAGGATTCGATCACATATTCATTTAAGAATAAAAAACATTATGAATCAAATGTAATATCATATTCTATCCACATATACTTAATCATTACTAGAAAAAAAGTTCATACATAACTGAACACTACATAGGCTAGTGATAGGCTCTACACCAATGTCGTCGGACGATTGGGGGTTCAACATCTTGACCATTTATGGTTTGAAGGGTAATCACCCATCATTCAAATTTTAATTTTTTTTAATCATAAAAAATGAATCCTCCCATTAAAAAATTCATAATGTTATTAAGGGTTGAAAATAACTCAACAAAAAAACATTTCAAAAAATCACATTTAGATCAGATTACATAAAACATCAATTGGGAGTCTAAAACAACGAACAAAGTATCATCCTAATGCTTATAGAGGGATGAAATTATCATTGAATCTCTAGATTAACAAAATTTTAAAACATCATAATATCCAATTTTTTATAAACCTACCATGGATACAAACTATTACATCTGAGAACCCACACTCTCGGATTTGGTGTTGAAATCTATAACACAACATTCATAGGTATGATGTAGATAATTATGACCCAAATTTTTCCATAAAGACCTTACAACATCCAAATGATAAAATGGTTCACTAATATAATATAATAAATTTTAGATTTAGAGTTTAATATAATTTTGGAACACTATATCATAAAAAATTCATATCAACATAGACACATAAGTATCTAGTTTTACATTTCTCCCATTTAAACAAAATTTTATTATATTACAATAGCACTTCCATATCAACATTCTTAAATACTTTATATGCATACATTTTTATAATTAATTCTTTAATACATGGGGAAAAATAATCTTAATAATGTAGTTCTGAAATGATCAATAAGGTTAAATATAAAAATTAATAGTTAAATTTCATCAATAATCATTAGTGTGAATAAGGTATTGATGAATTAATAGTAGTTTATGAGAAAATCATAAAATAACTCACACTAATTAATACATATACCATAAAATATAAAGACATGTGAACAAAACGAGTCATCAGAATAAATAGTCATGATTGTTGTGATAACAATCTCATTCATTAGGAAAATTATAAACATATAGAAACCATAATGAAAAGCATATAGGTATATGGGGACATAATTATACTCATAAAACATATAAATGTAAAAACCCTCAAATTTACATTCATACATTCCACTCTATGAAAATGGATTAGCATTATGGATGAATTCCATCCAAAATACATTAGAGGGATATAATATTCCCAACCATCCTAGGTCTATCATGGGACCATATGTCATTGGACTAAAATATAACCACCAATAAAATTTACATGTACCATTTCAAAATAATCCGACATAAATATCTCAATGAAATTAAATGGATTAATAATAAAATCATTGGAACATGATTAACCCCTGAAAAAAGTGGGTTTAGTAAAAATCACTTTGAAACATGATTAACACATGAAAAAGAAATGGATTCAATTACAATCACTATGAAACATGAGAAACCCATGGAAAATAAATGAATTAAATAAATTTATCTTCGAATAACGAGTAACATATAAAAATGAAATGCTTCAAATAACAATATCTATAAAATATGGGTAACACATAGAAATGAAATAGGTTAACTAACAACATTATTTAAAAAAATCATATTCCATCCAAATAATGAATGTGGATGGATTCAATAAAATAACCCATGATATTAGGTATGTAATAGAAAGGGGTTTTGATGTTGATAAACGTAAATACCACTAAATTATCATTCCTCTGTCATTGTGGAAAATATTCTTTTTATATTGAAATACATTTTCATAGAAAATTAATTTCAAATAATTATAAAAAAATTAATATTTTAGAAAAAAGAAAGCTTATATTATATGATAGTATGTTAATCCAAACATATTTTATGAGGTAAAAATAATATTATTTTTTTAGAGTAAAAGTTTTTAAAAAGGCATGGTTCAGATGATTACTAGAATTTTCCTTTGAAAACATCTATAAAAAGGGTAAAAATGTATTTTCAAAATAATTTTGTAATTAGTAAAAATAGTTTTTGAATACATATTTATAGTTACTAGTTTTTATAACAATACATTTTATTTGACTAATGCTATAGGAATGTGGGATTTCATGAAAATGTTTCAAAACAATTTTGAGTAAAAAAGAGTGTACCAATTGTAACATTACATGAAATAGGTAATGAATAACTAGAGATGTGGAAAATGAAATGGTTTATTGAAAAATGGAAATATAATTTCCGAAAATGAAAATGAGATATCATTAAAATTGTTGTTGTGGAAAATAATCTTAAAACATTTCAAAGGGTCTCTTTAATATTCGAAACATTTTAAATAATAAGCATCTTTATGGAATAACATTCAATGGAATATTTAAATTAACATAAGATAAAATGATTAATGATATAAGATATCAGAAGGGAAATTATATAAAACATATAAACTAAGTAAGTGGTGAATATGTCATTTATCTCAAAGATGTAAAAATAGAGAAGAAATTTTTTTACGTCAAGTCCAATTGGCCTTGTTTTTTCTCTATTTTACTGAATATTAATCTTATTTTAATTATATATTTACAGTATAACCTTTAATGAGTATTTTATTACATTTCATTTACATATTTAAAAATTATATAAAATTACTTAATCAATAATTATTATGTTATACATTTTGACCATATCTAACTTGTGTCCCAAAATAGAAATCTATAGGTCTATTAGGTTAAATGAATTCATTACATTGACTATTAGGCCCCAAACATAATAATTTCATATTCTTGATTAATGTTTTGAAATTACATTGAGGATATTTTTAACTTTGTGAGTTTTAGAGTATTACGCTATAACTATTACATACAAAGTGGATATGACTAAAACAATATCCATTTATTTTTATATATATAATACTTAAACATAATCATTCTTTATTTTTCTTAATAAATAACTTATTTACATAATCATTTCCCTTACACATCTTTATATCCTGTAAAAACATTTTAAAAAACATGGGATGATAACAAAAACCATAATAAGGGATATGAAATAAGGAAAGAAAACTGTAGTCTATGAATATTTGTAAACCCATGAAATTATAAGAATCCTGATGAACATCATAGAAACAAAATCATATAGGTAACTTGTGGCTTCCTTTTTGTAAATACATTATTGCTTTCACAACTATATATGGTGTAACCATCATAGTTACGTTTGGAATACTCATCAATGTATATACGCTAAATCCCTTTAGAGAAACCTTATTGCTCAAATATTTCCCACTACCCAATGCATGGGAGACCAATCACAGGATCACCCACCTTCAGTTTATCATTGAACCACCCATATACATATATAATGCTTAAGAACCATAACATAATCATAACACACAAAACCTGCATAGTGGAAGAAAAAAATTTCCATATTGTAATCATAAGATATCATTCCAATATGATATAATAAATATATTCTCAAAACTTTTCTCAATACCAAAATACCAAAAAATATAATATATTGTCCAATTTTAAAAAAATATTATGGCTTGTATAGGAAACCAAATATGATATAATGGTGACCGTGGAAGAAATAACAGTCTCACCATGTACGTTAAAAAAAACCTGACTTCCATTGTTTTGTAAAATGATTCGATTAAAAATAATCCTTTTGAAAACCAATGA
This sequence comes from Viscum album, assembly GCA_963277665.1. Lineage (NCBI taxonomy): Eukaryota > Viridiplantae > Streptophyta > Magnoliopsida > Santalales > Viscaceae > Viscum > Viscum album. The sequence continues at coordinate 974,811,783 of OY728133.1, forward strand.
ATGATATTAATATTCAAATGGATTAATTATACACTATATAAAAGAATCTATTGTATATTAATAAAATATGGCTCTACGAATGGAGATTGTGGTGATTTCCCTTACCTTGGGTTAGACTCCTCACAAACAACATTATATTCATCAATAATGAACATAAGTTGATTTCATATTGATTTTGAACTCATTGAATGTTTATTATTTCTTTTATATCACTTATTACATAGTGATAAAAATTACATAATTATTTATGTTCATATACGACATTTTTTGTCAATATTCGCTACTTCAGTTAATAATGAACATGTTTTGGATGTCCCTAGTCAATGTGGTCATAATTACATCATCTATTGAATATTATTATAAAATATTCATCAATTCTATAAATTAAACATTATTTTTAAATCTACCAATTGATTACGGTTATGAAAAACAAACATAATTATATTCATGGAGATGGTAGGCCATAAATACGTATGACTAACTTTTTCATGATTCGTTGACCATTACAGAAATAAGGTAATTACAATATATATTCTCAAAATTATCATAATAGTATTAAAATCATAATATTCATTTATATTTTATTATATTTAAATATATCACAAAAATTATGTCGTGAATAAAAACAAGTCACATATCATTGGGGAGGTTATTGTTTATATGTACGCATAAACAACAAAATTGTTTTTATTTGCTTGTAAGGTAAGAATATAATTTAAATATTATTATTTTAAAAAGATAATTATTTCATGAATATTACATATGTATATTAATTCTGTCATTATAGCCAATCATGATCAACTGTAATGGAAACTAACTAATTCTGTTCGTGGAGGTGATAATTTACGCGTAAACAAGAATAGATAATCACATTCACATTTCAAGAATTTAGAGGTTGATATAGGGGATGATATTAAAATAATACCATCTCATTTTATTTAGGATATTTTATTTGTTATTTCATCTTGGAAGAATAATATTTGAGGATGTGGTAGATGATATAAAATAGAAACATATAAAACATGATACATCTTCTTCGATTCATAACCTTTGACGAACGCCTTATCACATATAATGGAGTTAGGTATGCCTAAAAATAGTCCTCAAGAACGAGGGGATTGATAATAGGAAATGTCTTTTTTCAGATATTTTATGACCCAAAATACTTATTATGCATGAGTATTTGAAAATTGAGGGTTCCTTTTTATAGGATAGTGGAGAGACACATATGGATATTCTTAAAATATTAAATTAATAAAAATTAATTTTTTATTCCAAATTATTCGAAAATTAAATATGTATAATATAGGATAATTATAGTTATAAATAATACCCCAAAATAAAATTTAATCATGTATTGATTATATTTTATTCCTTATCTTGTCATTTTACGCTTACTTATTCTCTTTTAATTTTAATTGTGATAATAATAATTTAAGTATTAAGAGGCTATAAATATTACATATATGATATTAATTTCCATAATTGACACATAATGAAATTATAAACCATATAATTCACAAAATATTAGTTTTAAATGAATTTATGGATTATTTTAATAATTTGATAAATTAATATTTTTTTTAAATATCATTGATGTCAATTTTAATGTTGTCATTTCATTAAGTTTTAATAAAATCCAAACAGGGAGATAAATTTGGACCAAATTATTTAATAGTTTTATAAAATGTCATATTACACTATATAATTATTTTATGAAATAAATTAATTTATATAATTATAAATATAAATTTAATAAAATCATTTATTTGATTTTTTCATTAATAAGTCAATTTTTGTGTCATGATTATGTCGTAATTAAATTTTAATATTTTAAGTCAAAAAATCATAAATAAAATTCCATGATTTAGGTAATATTTTATATTTATAATTACAATTTCTGTTCGATGATATCACTTATATAACCCCATATTAAACATGTTTTAAAAAAAGAGACATGTTTATGCCATATATGTCTTTCCTCTAAATTAGAGGTTATAAATGTCATAATAAAACCAATGTGGCTTCCAAATTACAAATTTGAAACCTAATGGTTTTCATGATCTGAAATTACTAATACAATAAAAATATGGAAATTTTTTGTGTATCTTTATGTTATTATAATATAATTACTACACTTATTTACCTGTTTAACCCTTTAACCATGGTAAATAAAAATCAATACAAAAGTTACTACGAGTAATGTTCAAAAAAGCGATATATTTTCACAATTTGGACCTTATAAATTAAAATATGAAATCTATTTTTCTAATTCAAAACAAATAAGTCATTGTAATTAATTTAAAATTATTCCTTGTTGTCAAAATTAGAAAATGGGGTTTTAAAAGTAATAACGTTCAATAAAATTGACTACTACTTATATCAAATTTGAAAGTGAAGTTATATATAATAACCAACATTGTATTATATGAAAAAAATCATAATACAATTACACTTTAATAATAATTACAAGAGTAACATATCTATATATATTAATTAGATGAAAAGGTAGCTTTAAATTTAAATGAAGTATTTTTCACTATTTATTAAAAATGAATTTTATCATACAAATAAAAAAATTCATCCAAAGTAAAATTTGATGCCCATTTTCTATATAAGAATAATATTTTGAAAAATTTAACATATATAAGTCAAAAATATATATTTAAAACGAGTTCTCCTTAAATAGGCTGCAAAACTTCATTTTAAAAATATTAAAAAAAATGCACAATCAATATTTATTCTCATGTTAAGCCCACAATATTTATCTATATGAAAGTAGAAAACATTTAATAAAGATGTTTAAACATATAATAGTTAGTTTTCTGTAACTCAAATACAATATCTTGGGGATAACTAACATTTTAAATAATAATAATAATGTATAATTTTTCAATACAACTCAGTATAGTGTGAAACATAATATTTTGGAGCAACCTATTGTTGTAGGTCGAGTAAGAGATCACAAATAGAATCCTATTTTATGTAAACTTAATATATAATTCATAAATACTAATAGATATGAAAATTACTTATTTTTAATCAACTGAAATGGTACATCCTTCCACACTTTTTCAAATTATGTCTCTGGAATTTTATTCACTTATCAAAGAAGTGGGGGTATTTCTATCTCATAGAATTTTTAGATTCTCATTTTTAATCTTCAACCATATGGGTTTTATATTAAATTATAACATGATGAATCAACCACTTTGGGAAAACATTCTCTCTCTGATCAAAAATTTAGATTTGTTGTTCCTTATAAGAAATATTTTATTTCAAATGAACTTCTCTTGGACTCAAAACATGGCATGGATCCAAAAACACGCTTTCAAAATAATGAAATACGGAAAACATTTTCTTCCTAGGAAAAAATCAATGGTTTATCCTCTCTGTCAGAAACTAATACAAATTTCTCTTGGATTTTAAAGGGTCTGATGAACTATGGCTCAAATTTCCCTTCCTACAAAAAAGAATTACACTTTTACATGACGTGTCATTGAGAATGACATGATCACCAACATAAAAATAATGATCTTTCCTCCGGTAATATTTAATAAAAAAAAATTTTCCGAGATTTCAAAATTTCCATCATAATGAACTGAACATTCTCTGCCATCTCTTGTACCAGTTCATGTCCCTTCAACTTTTTTCACCTACTTCATCCCAGAAATCTAGAGTTCATCACTACATTTTACATAATTCCTTAAATGGTGTCATCCTTATATGAGATTAAATTTTGTTATAAAAAATTCCAAACAATGAAAGATATTGATCTCATCATCCATTATAATCTATTAAACTAGATTTTATCATATTCTTCCCAATCTGAATTTTTTATTCTAAACTCCAATCTACATGTGGATGAAAATACATATAGAAATTTAATTTAGTTCCCAATGTCCTCAAAAGGCCTTTAAAAAATATAGAAGTGGCCTTGGGATCATGATTAGATATAATAGAGAAAGAAAATCTATATAAACTAAGTATCTAACTAATACAAAACTGAGAATGTTTATCTAGGGAGAATGTATACTGAATAGGATAAAAATTTGAATATTTAGTCATTAAATCAACAATAACACAAATAAAATTGATATCTTGATATGGAATTGGTAATCCAACTACCTAATTCATCGATATATTTTCCCATATCCACTATGGTACTGGAAAATGTTGAAGCATCCCTTTAGGACACATTCATTCTACTTTAACCAGATGACAAGTCAAACACTACATTGTAATGTCAGAAATATCTTTCCTCATTATATCGCACCATTAATACTCTTATAGGTCTCTATAAATTGTTGTACATCTTGGATGAAATAAAAATATTATAATATAAGATTTATATAACAACATAATATTCAATTGTGCATCACAAGTCACACATAAATTCTTATAAAATTTCATAACAACATATTTATCAATGTTAAATTCATGAAACAATCCCTTCTAAACCAATTTTATATTTTTCTAAAACTGCATGTCTTCATTCTATACTTTATTAGTTCTGTCTGATTGAGATGATTTCAGTTATACATGATACAAAATAATGTAATTTCATACAATAATAACGTCCGTGAGAGAATATTAAATCTATATCCAATGTATCACATTCAAAAAATATAATGGTCATTGTAGCATTACATTTCCAATTAAAATTAACAGCCACACTGATTTATTTTACCGGATGGTAATGAATCCAACAATAATAATCCATGATTAATTCCATCCATCTCCACTGTCTCATGTTCAATTATTTCGGAGTAAATTTATAATTCAATCTTTTTTGGCTACTATATATTTCAAATTTTACTCCATACAAATGAGACCTCCAAATTTTTATATCAAAAAGTACAACATCTAATTCATAATCAAGTGTAGGGTAATTTCAGTGATGAGTTTTCAACTAACATGAAGAATAGATAATTACATTATCATTATTCATTAGAAACAATCGATTCTTTTCAATGAAGCACCACTATAGATAACAAATTCATAATTCCTAGATGGTTCTTCAAAAATTTGAGCATTCAAAAATCTTCGATTAAATTCATGAATTAACTCATAAAATTATTTTTTATATATGAACATAATAACTTTTCAAGTTAACAAAGTCACTGGGATAGATAACTACAGACAATTTTCAACAATACTCAGGTAATCGCCAGCTAAACCAAGAAATATAATAATGACGGTTATATTTTTGGGTCATTTCCATTCCTTGACAACATTTTTTAAGAGGATCAACTGTTCTTCCATCCTAACAATCAACATGACCATGGAATGAAATTTTTTAACGAAAACACAAACATTTAAAAAATTCTATAAAATTTATTTTTTTTATGGTTTTCAAGACAACACATAATTTAATTTCACTATTCTCTTTAATTTTTGAATATAAAAAAATTTCATCAATATTAAATCCAAAAACATATCAATGAACTCACAAAAAAAATATATTAATAAGATCCATGAATACAAATAGATAATTATTTAATCCAAAAGATATATCTATAATTTCCAAGTGGCTATATCTGGTATGAAATATGGTCTTTAGAATGTATACTTCCTCTACATTTATCTGCTTGTACCCAAAACTAATGTCAACCTTCGAAAAATATTATTCTCTGTAGATATAGTTAAACAATTCATCAATATGAGGAAAATGATACTTTTTATAAATAGTTATGTAATTTATTTCCCAATAATTAATGTAAATTCTCATTGAACAATATTTTTGTAACAAAATATAAAGGAGAACCCCATGATGATCTGGTTGGTGAAATGAATCCTTTATCCAATAACTCATATAATTTTCTCATTAACTCTAAAAGATTAATATGATATTTTTGATATGGGGTTTTGAAATTGTATTCACATGAATATCTAAATAAATAGTAAATTAAACTTTTAAATTAAGAATATTACCAAGTTACTCATCAGAGAAGACATCAAGATATTCATTGACATCTAGAAAGACATTATTTTGAACAATTATTTTATTTTCAACAATGTGGCAAAGGTATAATTCATTTCCATAGTTTAGTAGTTTATCATGTGCTAATATGTTTGTAGAGGTAAGCGTTCATTATTTTACCAAATCTAAAACCCTTTCTAAAAATAAATTTCTTTATCTCTACTATTAATCATAACATGGTAATTAGAAATCCAATCCATAACCATAAACCATGAAAATCAACTCAAAGAAAAATCACAAGGTTTGTAGGTAAATACATTACCCAAATAAGGATATTATGTTTCTTATAATTTATTTTTTTCTCAACATTTAAAACAGCTATTTAACCATAAGTTATGGATTCATTTCTTGAGGTTGAATTTACAATTTATAAGAAAAATTCTCAGAAATGAAAAGATTGTATATACTATGAATCTAAAAACACAATGGCATAATCTAAACAAACAAACAAAGTACCTTATACCACATCATTTAGTGGCCCAAAATCTACTGATGTAGTTACTAATGATTTCACCAAACCTTTCTACTTATTTTCAATATACTTGCCATTATTCTAGATCTTCATTGGGTACTCATTCTGATAAAAAATCATCTCAATTACATAAATCATTTTACATAATATAATTTTGATTTAGTCTTACCACTATCATTATGTTTTTCAGTGTGGTTATGACCCTTACATCCCATATTACTACATCTAATGAACATATTAGAATTAAAAATTCATCCCCCAATGTGTTTTTTCCAACCACTTTCACAAACTGTAAGAATAATTTTATTATGATAATATTATTTGATGAATTCTTCTATTTCACCTGCCACCTTGACCCCTTAATATGCTATTTGTCAATGAAAACCAGAACATCGGCAAACTCCATTTTACACTTCTCCTCATATTGAACAAGTTTTTCATAACTTTTTTACAAGAAATAATCCAATTATTTTCAATAATTTCTATTTAATTTGAAGTAAAAATGATTTAATTTAATATTACTACCCCATGTGAAATTTAGAGAATTACTTGTCTATCAATAGAATTTTTCCTTGTATGTTTCCACCGAGTCCTCATATTTACTCAATTTCAAGAACTATATTCCATCATATGTCGAACCACCTTAAGACAACATTTATCAAGAAAAATACATTTGAATTCTACCCAATTTAGAGCATCAATATCTTCATTATCTCTAATATTATTATCAATCATCCACCACTGACTTGATTCACATTCAAAATTGTAAGTATAAAGAATTAAATTGTGATTCTATGGACTCCCCAAGATATAAAAAATATATTACATTTCTTTAATCCACCCTTTATATATCATGAGGTTAGATAATCCTCTAAATGATAGAGGATGTTACCTCAGGAAAAGATCAACTACTGACCTAATCCACTCTAGTTTGTCTGGATGATCTAATGTAGGTATACCACCAAAATTTATATCCTATTTCAACTTCACCGTCATTGCAACATAATGTTTAGTTCATATTCTGACCATCTCCAGTTTCTTATTTAGATATTTATTTTCCTCTTTGAGTCATCCCAGCATTGCTATACAATTTCATCTACAAAAAACCCATTAGCAATAAAAATATATTATATGAAGCAATAAGCTAATATTCAAATACCATGCTATTTCAATATTACAATAATGTACATGTAATTAATGTATCCTCTATTAAAATTATCCTAACACCTAAAATTACATAAAATGACTTTCGATACCAACTATAAGGTTGTAGCCTTAAACATTACACAATATTGATTGAAGTCATGAATTCACAATGAATATATTCTCAGGTTTATTGTTTTAGATAATTATGACACAAATTTAACATACCCAGTGGATACCACAAAAATGTAATCCATTTATTACACAATATAAAACCATCAAATGTAATCATGATTTCATTTATTTTATGAAAATATTTTTAACTTATTCCATTCAGTTACCCATCCTTATAACCAATGAAAATATTTTATAAACATGGGATGTTTACAAAAAGTATAGAAAGGGATATAAAATATGAAAACAAAATGAAAATACATGAATATTTATATTCACATTAAATAATATAAATCTTAAAAAACTCATAAAAATCATAAATATTAATGGTAACTTGTTGAATCCATATTATACAAACACTGTAGTTTTCACAGCTACATGGTGAGTAACCTTTATGGTTACGTTTGGAATACCCATCCCATTATAGTCCCTAAATATATTAGGAACGCCTTATTGTAAAAAAATTTCCCATTACACAATTCATTCAGGAGTTATCACGGTCTCAAATACTATTATTTTATCAAAAAAAACCAATATACTCAAAAAAAATATCCAGAACCATAACATAATCATAACACAAAAAACATAAATAATAGAAAATTAAATTTCCCCATTGTAATAATAAGATATCCTTCCTTGATATTGATAAAATAAATGCATTCAGTAAATAATTTTCAATTCCAATGTTTCAAAAAAGTTAATATGGTATTTGTTTTTGTTTTAAAAATTGTATGTCTTATAGAGTAAGCCAAATTATAAATAATTTTCATGACGGTGGGAATTTCATTATTACTTCATAAGTTAAAAAAAATAATTCTGTCTATTATTTTGTAAAATGTTTTAAATATAAACAATCATTTTTAAACAATTTAATGAAATTTAAATTCAGAGTTTTTTAATTATAAACATTTTAATATAAGGTGGTGTATATTGACTAAATTTTCCACAATAAAAGGGAGATTGAGACAAATTCCCTAACATTGAGTCTGAATTTTATTTATAGTCGTTATATTATTGATTAATAAACACATGATAATTTCTTCATGATTGTGAGCTTTAATCATGTTAATTATTCCTTTTATATCACTCATTAACATGTTATTAAAATTATATTGTTATTTCAATTCAAATCGGATGTTTTGATGACATTCTGTACTTGAGTTGAAAATAGAGATGGTTTTGATATCAAGAGTACATGTGGCCATACGTAAATAACCTCTATCATATTATTCAGGACATGATCATAAATATTATAAATAATTTATTCTTTTTAAATAAATCAATTAATTATGGTTATGAAAAATGAACAAAGTTATATTCATGGAGAAAATATGTTGTACATATGCAAGAGTAAAATTTTCATTCTACATTGATATTTATGGAAATAATGTAATATTATACTATAATTATAAAATGATCATAAAATTATTAAAATAATAATAATCATTTAAATACTCATATATGTATCAAACATGTGATGTGATTAATAAAAATGATTCACAACGCTTTGTGGAAGTGATAGTTCATATGTACGCACGAATGGTGTTATTTTATTATGTGCATGTAAGGTAAAGAAAAAAATAAAATATTATTATATTAAATGATTCAAAGGATATTAATTTCACATAAAAATATTTGTTCCATTATTATACCCAATCCAGATATATTGTAATGGAAAACTAACAAAATCAGTTCGTAGAGGTGATAATTCAAACATACACATGAATGATTAATTCCTTTCACATTTTATGTTTGAAGAGATGGATTTAGGGTATTATATTAACATAATAAAATATATATATATATATATTTTACATGATTTATTAATTAATATTTAAAGAATGTTATTTATGGAAGTGGAAAAATAAATAAAATTGAAACTGCAAAAAAAAACTAATACCTCTCCATTGGAGATCTTCCTTGAAGAACACCTTAACACATCTAAGAAGTGTGTTATACCTAAAATGAGGACTAAATATTGTGGGACTGGATTTTAGGAAGAGTTTTTGGAACATATTGGTCAAAAAATTCAATGGTTGTTTGAATAAATGAAATGAGAGGGTACCTTTTTCTATGAGACGAGAGGGGCATACTCATAAAATATTTAAATATTAAATTAATTTAAATTAATTTTTTAATACAAATGCTCAAAAATTAAAATATGTAAAATATAATATGATTATTGTTATAAATCCTCTCATGAAATAATTTTAATACATTAATTTATTTTATTTTAAACAATATGTTTTCATATTAACATTAATAATTCTATTTTAGATTGAATTGTGGTAACAATATTTAAATATTTAGAGGCACTAAATTTTACCTATCCTGGTTAAAAATCACATAATTGGACTGATAATGAACATTTAGATCTTATAATAGCCATTAATTGAATTTAAAAATTTTACGTTTTTTAAATAATTTAATAAATTTAATTTTTTTATAGAATATCAATCATGTAAATTTTTTTCACAATTTACATTATAAAATTTAAATAAAATCTTAACATAGAGATAAATTCATTTGAAACCAATTTATAGTAGTATAAAATTATGAATTCACCATGAAAAGACTTAGATGACATAAATTATGTCATATATTGTTTATTTTAATATTCAAAATATTATTTATTTTATTCTTTTATTAATAAGTCTACTACTGGATCATCATGGTGTCATAATTAAATTTAATTATTTAATGTCTAAAAATTATAAATAAAATACTATGATGTAGGTAGTAGTGTTTATATTTATAATTATTATTTATAGTCTAAGGTATCACTTACATAACCCATATTAAATCATTACTAATAAGAGACATGATTATGTTATATTTTCCTTTACCATAGATCAAATGAAATAAATCCCATAATGAAACCAATGTATTTTTAAAATGAAAACATTCCATTTAAATGGTTTTATTGGATGGAAATATTTCATCCATTAAGATTATGACAACTGTTAGGGTATATTTATAATATTATAATAGTATTTTTACTTGTATTCACTTGATTTACTCATTAACCATGGTAAATAAATATAATTTCTATTATTATGATTCATAATTTCCAAAAAATAAAAGTGAAATATAATCACAATTTGGGTATTCCAGTTAAGAATATGGATAAAATATTTATAAATTAAAAACACAGTAGTTTGAATAATTAATTTAAAATTACTCACTTTTGTCAAAAAAAGAAAACAAGTTTTTAAAAGTAAAAAACATCAAATGAATAACACATGATTATAAAAACATTCAATGTAAAATTAAATAATATGAACGCAGATAGATTATCTGATAAATTCATGGTCAAACTACACTTCGAAACCAAATAAAATTATAAACTAACAATATAAATAAATTAGAAAAAATGATTTTTATAATTAAAATGAATTATTGATCACTACTAATTAATAAATGATTTTTAATATAAAATAATAAAGGTAAACCGAAGTAAATTTTGATGTCCCACATATAATTGATAAGTTTATTTGAAAAAATAAAACAAAAACTTGATAAAAACTATATTTAATAAGGGTTCTCGATTAAAATGATGTAAAACTAAATTTTAAAAATCATAGAGTATTTTATGCGTAAAAACAGAATTTATTCTTATTTCAGGCCACTAAAATTTATAAGATGAAAGTAAAAATATTTTATAAACAAGTTTAAAAATAATATAGTTAGTTCTATTCATTATTTTCAACCCAATTTCTAGTCGTTAACTATAATTTTAATTAATAATACTATTAATGTAATATTTTTCAGTATAACTTGGTCTTATGTGAAATAAACTATTTCTGAGAAACCAATTGTTACGTGTCGAGTATGCTATCAAAAATAGCGTACCCTTTTATATAATCTTGATATATAATACATAAATATTATTATATAGTAATATATCATATTTTATAAAAAAATAGGATGTTATAATGACATATCTAGAATAAAAATTATGATGATATTATCATATACATACATCAATAATACATGAATTCTCAGTCATGAATGGTGGTAATAAAAAATTAAAAATCAATATAATCATTGAGATGGTAGTCCATACGTACATATTCATAACATTCCAATTTTTCAATTATCACAATAAAAAGTTGTTATGTAATATTATATCATTACATATTGTTCATTTATCAAAAATAAAATTTTATTTAGTCATATGTACTTATATGTAGAATTCATGTAATGTTAAAGGAATCACATCGTGTCAACGAGGCAGTTTTCCACATTTCTATGACTGACATATTCATATTTTTGTTTGTGAAAAGGGTAAAAAAATTATATATAATAATTATAGAAATTTAGTAAAGTAATTAATATCACATATATTCAATATATATAATAAATGTGTGTTTAAAAACCTCATTTATATATTCTATTATAGCATGAAATAATAACATCGCTTGAGGGAGGTGACATTATACACCTTTACAAATGATGTTATCGTATTTACCAAACATTGAAGGTATAATTTTGTGTGTAAAAAAAGAATTAATGAATCATAAAGATGTTATAATTACCATATATATTAAATATAACCATATTTTCCATCAGAATTACCATATATTAATGGCGGGAAACGAAAAATGAAGTACATCATTTTGCGAGGCAATAGTTCACCATTCCCAAAAACTGGATGTTCGATACCCATTAGATGGATGTGTGTGTAAGTGATGGTTGAAACCATATAATAAAAACATATAATTATATTTAGGGTAATATTGTTATTATATATTCATGGAATTTGAATATTTGATATGCTTGATAATGAATATAAAACAATAGCACTTGAGGAAGAATGTAATATTTTTTTCTAGTTAACTCTATTTGGTTTTACAAAAGGGTTTACATGGATAGATCTCATCCCAATGTGAGGCTTCTAGGTATAGTGTATGAACATTTATGAGATATTTAGTTGGATATCTGTTGAATAAATTTTTATTAAATAAGCGTAAGTGGGTGGGTTGATTGTCTTTATAAAGTAGTGGGGAGTGGAATTCTGGTAAATATCAAAAGGTATATATTGTTTTGATGTAACCCTTACATAATGTGACTCAAAAATAAAAAAATTTAGTAAATGGGAATTATTTTCTATAAAAACGTCTACCACTCAAAAAAATTTCATTTTCATAATCGAGACAGCTAAATTCTATGTTCCCATATTTTATTATTTTAGTTTTAATTAAAGGAAAAATATTTATAATAGATTTAATTTTACAATTATGTATAAATTAAAGTTAGATTAATGAGAGAATATACACCCAATTAATTATTAATATTAAATATAATTTATAAAATACAAAACCATATATTTTGAAAATTAGTTTTTAAAAAATAACATGTAACTCGCCAAAACAATACTTTAACACGGACTGTGTAGACACTATTTTTATCACTATATAGGTCAATATGATAATTATACTAGATCAGTTGGTACCTTAATAGAAATTTTTTCCTATTTATTAACACTTACATATAACTTCACATAATATTGTATTATTATGAAAATTAATTTTTTTAATATAATATCGTTCTCGGTAAAAAAATTAATTTAAATTTTTACATTATTTAAATATTTATAATTTAAAGATATAAAAACACATTGGAATTCAATTTTTAAGGTTAAAAACTATTTAGCTTGATTTATTCATCTGTAAGAATAATTTGTGATAACAATTCATAAAATTTACTTATGTTTTTTTATTAATAGTTTCATTTATTTTAGTTAATTGTTAACAAAACAATCATTATGCTGGAGTTTCTTAAACAATTAGTGCAACGAAATCATCCCTACTAATAAATGACAATAATTATGATAAAAACAACTAATTTATATTTCAATTATATATATATATATATATCCATAAATATTCTATTTCATTCCATATTGTAATGTTTTATAAATGATAAAGGCATGTAATGTTCATTTCTGTTTGACTTTTCCTTTTTTTAACATCTAATATATGGAAAATTCATGAACATGTGTCCCACTAACTCATAAAATTCGAACAAAGAGGGAATATGTTCAAAATATTTATATCCAATTTCCATTGTTAAATTTTATTGTCCATTTTGGATCTTAATTTTAATTTTTAGTCCCTTATTATATATAATTTTACCTTAATCACTGTAATTAATTTTAATTGGTTGAACTAACTTTTTTTCAAAAAAAAATGTAGATAATTTGATTAGATGAAAAATTTCGTTTTGTTTTCAATTTTTTATTTCTATTTGTTAAAATTTAATTAATACAAGTGGAAAAATTCTGTTTAATTCTAATCCTATAGATGTTTCTAGAAAGTGTGGATTTAATGTTGAAATGAATAAATGTTTAATAAGTATTTATATATATAATTTAAATTTTATATTACTAAACTAAATTTGATTAATAGATAAATAATTGATCTATTGAGAATTTATATAATTATAAAATAATTTAACATTAATAATTATGTAATCGAAAAAGCTAATTTCAGCTATAACACAGTAGTTTTCACTATTCCTTGAAAAATAAAACTTCTGAGAACCATAAAGACACTTAATGTAAATTGTGATATTATTACTTAAAAAAATTTGTTTCTTCATATAAGTATTATTAATGTGATATAATATATATTTAAAATAGATTCACCAATAAAATATGGTTAAACATCCAAATTAAATAATAATTTTTATATATTCTTATGGTCCACTGAGACTCAACTATGAATTTAATTTTTTTTAAGGGACTCGAAGTTTCATTCTGTGTTAGTTAAACATGGTTATGTGTTTCATTCATGATAAATAATTTATTTTGTGTTACATAATCTATTAATAAATTTTAATTAAATTAAACTAATATATTTCATAATATCGTTGGATGTTACAATAAAAGTCACCATTGTGTAGGAAAAAGACTGATGAAACATATCTTGTGGGCCCATATATGGTCTAGGTGATGATAGTCTATGTCCAGGTCATATGTGAGTGGATAATGGTATACCATGGTAGACATGAAACATTACAATGATTTTTATTTTAGGCTCTTGGAGTTCATGTAGGGATACCACATTTTCTAAAGATTCTCCCCAAAATTAGGATTGTGGAGGTGCATCTAGGGTATCAAGCTATTTCTAATGTTCTCCGGGCTACTAGATATGTTGTAGAGGGTTAGAAAGAATACATTCCATCTGTCCCCACCACCATAGAAGGAGAGGGTGTATGATTTTTTTCCCATATCATAGTTAATGACATATGTTCATGACCATATATACATTAATAAATGGGGAAAGTAGGGCATCAAGGATAAGTCAACCTTTGTGGAGTACCCATTTAAGATTGAGTAATGGTAGAAGATGACCATCCGTGGATGGACTATCCCTTGGTTCACAAGCTGTGGCACCAGAGAAAATGTAGGAGGGTTACTCAGAGTTGGATATCCATGTGAGGGGTCAATATCCCATGTCCTTTCATTATTTTTTTGGTATCAAAATCATATAGAGGTAACTAATCAAAGAATTAATTTTTCATTTTTATGCCTTTTAAATATTTATATTTAAACTTCTATAACTAGGAAATGAGACTGCATCTGATTCTAAGGCTCAGTGAGCCCGTAATTAATTTTATAAATATTTTATTTTCCCACACACATGTTATTAATTGAAAAAATAAATCATAAATAAAATCAATGATGAAAAATATGAGGCCACTATTGAGTCCGGAACATAGCATTTACCCAATCATGATAGAAAATGGGTTTGTGTGGGGTATTCAGGTCTCTCACATATTGGCTAAAAATTCAGTGGGTTCGATTAATTTAATAAATTAATTAATAAAACACAACTGAAAAAATTTTTCTAAATGTATATCATCATGGCGTACTAAATAGTGTTTTACTAATAATCCTGGAATCTCTAATGACTCCCTCCTTCATCCTTGCATTGGATGATCACATCAGAAGATGATAAAATCCCCGATTGGAATAGGCAAAATCCATCAAAATCAAAAACATATATCAATAATTTGAGGGCACTTTATTATTTAAAGAACAACTTAAAAACCTAGAAAAACACCTTAATGGTTTATTTATGCACTCTGATTAATTTTTTTGAACATATCAACCAATGTTTTTGGTTTTTCACCAATTGTGTCCATGAGCATGCACCTACATTCTAGTTATTAATTTATTTATTCAATTTTTTCTAACTTGGTATAATCATTTTTGATCATTGGACTAGAAATCATTTCCATAAGGTTTATGTAATATTTCTTGTTCTTTTACCTCTAGTTTTCTTCATGTTCATCTATGTTTGAGCATAAAGGTCCTATTTCAAATTAGAGGGGTAGTATTGAGCCCAATCGGACCCACAGATCTGTAATTGTTTCAAAAATGAGGTGTATATCAATGAATCTAATCCAGATATAGTTTTTTCAATGTTCAAACACTGTTATAGATAATAGGAAGCCCAATATAAAAATATTGAAGGTTCCACAACAAATCATTATTACGAAGAAGCCCTGATGAACCACCTGAGGCTGATTTCTAGCAACCTTCACCTAGAATCCATGATCCATGGCAATATTTTAATGCTTAAATAGATATCAATTTGGTATAAATTAAGAAATAAAAAAATTTAGGAATAATTATCAGATGTGAAAAAATGTTTACTAAAAAATAATCCCCTTGTATAATAATTTAAAAAATGGGTTGACCTCATCAGTGGTGGTGGATGGGGTATTGAGAAATATTAAGCATGAAATGACGTGTAGGACTCCTGCACCCTATGTATCCCTTCCCCATCTATAAAACTTGTGTAAAGGATCAAAAAAGTAGGAACCCATGTGGATGAACATGGACAGGGAAATGACCATGTTTTCAATTACACAAACATATCTATGTCACCTGATTGACACCCTGTGCGAGGTAATACATTGTGTAAAAAATACCCAGAAACAGGGTATGGAACATATACACTAAAAGAAGGGAACAAATGTGTCTCAGAGAGTCTAGATATAACATATAGTCTACCTACACAACATATAATACTAAACAGATAGGGATCCATTTTTCGGTCTGGAAAACAGATAGGCGGTGGAATAGGGACACAGAAAGTGAGGGTCCCATAACATTTCATGTATATCCTGACAACTTTCGAGGAACCTCAATCTTTTTATCTACTTTGATGATCTCTGAATTCGGCTTCTGAGTATAATATCATATGTATTTCTCTATTTACAATGTGATGATTCCATTGGTTGTATCTTTTAAGATATGGTGTGAAATTTTCCCAGAATATAACTTATTTAGGAAAAAAAATAGTAAAGGAATTGATCATTAAAAATCACTCGATATTACTGAGTTGTACGATCAAGTAGTGAAAATATGTATAGTTCTCGACACTAAGAGTGTCAAGCCCATCAATATGGGTGTGAGTAATCTACATACAATTTCTAAGTGGAATGACCCAATCATATAGGAATAGGTCCTAAATGAATAGAGTGGACCCCGACCCCACCCCCGATATACCAATTCTTGGGTCTTTGTCTTCTATGTGGAAACCCTATATCAGATACGGAACAATACATTAATGACAATAGTGTAACCCCCATGATGTACTAGGGCATTTTTTCTCTACCTTTGAGTGGAACCCCCTATTAGATTGGGCACGAGTCACCAATGTCTACAGTATAACCCCGCTAAGCCACTTGGGCGTGAGTCCTTAACATTTAGAGTAACCCCCCCCCCCCCCAATCAGCATCACCATGGGTCCTCCACCATTCTATGAAGAACCCCTATTGGAATAGGGAATGAGATATCAGGTTACTAGAGGAGAACCCACATAGACATTTTTGAGGGTCCCTTATAGATACACTCATGTTGAACACTGTTTATATATAAGTGTGAAAGTCCTCTATTATGACTGTGTGGCTGATTGATTTTGTGGAAGAGTGATTAGGTGTGACATTACTTGGACTATTTATTCTGAGTGGACACATGTGATTTCAGGAATCATTGGTGTTTTTTTGAATTATTGGCTACTATTATTCTTGGGATGAGTTTTGGGATGAATATTCAGTTTCTCCCTAATTTTCGATTCTTTTACAATGAATATATATATATTTTGATGTATCCACCACTTTTATTTACTTAATATCTTTTTAGAAAAGGTGAGGATGTGGGAGGTGAGCCATGTTATTTTAATGATTAGATACTCATATTTGTATTAGTCTACTATCCTGATATAGGTTGTAAAGACTCACTTAGTATTTCATCTACTCATTTTCGTACGCCCCATGTGCTTTGATGAGTCTACTTTAACTGCTGGGTTGGATTGATCTTTTCTCTTGGATTTTATCTTACGTCTAACTCTATTATTCTTCTCTTTCATCTCATACTACTCCCCCTGTAACTTTTGGGGTTCCCCAATTGTTATGTGTATACTCATCTATGCATGGGATTTTCTCGCATGTGTTGATTTCTCATGAACATGATGGACATGTTAGTATGGATATCATATGAATTTAGGGATAATGGGTTAATTAGATTATGTATTGTGGTAATAGATTGGGATTTAGGAGTGGGGATCTATTAGTAGATTAATTTTCCTATTTTTTCATGTTAGGACCTATTTCTTGTTAGGTGGCTTTTTTCCCTTTTACAGTACATTTTACACTTACATTCTTGTGTAAAACATATAAGTAAAGCATGATTGGATTACATTATAAATTAAATTTTATATTTTACTTTATCCTTCTCCACTTCTTTTTTGAGATGTATTTGTGTGTTAATAAAGGTACATATGGAAATTCATACTTGTGTTTATATATTTTTTAGTTTTAGTCTCCTCCATGGCCAACAAAGGTGGGATTAGGGTTGTTACAGCTCGAGACCTAGCTTGGGTTAGTTCGTGAAAACATGACCAGAACGTGTACACTCTCAGGTCACAAATCAAACATCCCACACCATGTACATAATTATACATTCTATAGTTTCCCTAATATAATTATTGTGAGTTAACATTGAGTTTACATTCAATTTATGGTGATTTCATAGGTCATTTATATCCACAAACCGATTTCCAAAACACAAAATTATCTGAGAAACATGGTTGAAAAACTAACTACAGATACAACCAATAAATATCTTGATGAAATATGTAAATGCAATTAATATTTCTGTACATGTCGTGCAGTTTAAATTTTAACAAATAAGAGGTAAGGCCTTTGAACATATGGTGGGGTGGGTACACTAGGGGGTGGTGTAGCAGCTCTATTATCTTGATCCATTCAAGGTGTAATTTGGAATTTTTATTGTTTCTTCATCCAATATTATTGTTATTAAACTATTTTCCCCCTTTTGAGTCATTTCAATTATTGAGATTTTGTTTCTACTCAATCCTTATATCCCGACCATAGTCAGTTGAGTATTATTTTTTGGTGATGGGGTTGTAATAATGTAATAGGGTTGTTACAATTGTTATTCTAATTTTTATTCCATTCATGTGAATTTTATTCTGTAATAGATTTTATGATAAAATTTCCAATTGTACCCACTGTGTCATATCAGAAAAATCATGACACAAGTAGGGGAAACTAAATGAGGTTAAATTTGAGAACCTATGACCATTGGATAAATTATTTCCAATAATTAATGGGTTATTAATTTAAATGTTTTTATGTAATTTATTATTAGATAAAATAATTAATATCTAAATGTTATAGCTATTTATTTTCAAGCCATAAAATTGTGGTATAATAGACTCTCTATTTTATAATATTTAATAAATGATTTTCAATGATAATGAAAGAATTTAATAAATAAACATAATCAAATTACATCCCCAACACTATTTTTTCGATATCTTCTTCTCCTGTTGATGCCACTAATTATTTTCAGAAAACATTTCTATAGATTTATTTTTTTATCAATCATTTCTCTAAGAAATTAGATGATTCTCACTGACTTATGACTAGATTTTTATACCCCCTATTTCCCTATTGGATCAAACACGAATCCCACTTTCTACTATATGAGCAGGTTTAGAAAACTAATATGGAATGTCTCACAATGTGTGTGTAAAATAATCTAAAAAAAAGGAACTAACGTGGCACTAATGCACCACTAAAAAATATCAAATTCCATTAATGATTCTAATAAATAAACAAAAAAACCAATCTAAAATCACAACAACCCATGGTGACTTGGGTTTCTTCATTTATGGTTTTGATCATGAACATAGTCGTAAGATACCTATCATGTCCTATGGATATTCCAAGTCTCATGTCTACTAGAATTCACCCCTAACAATAAGTGTGTTTTTAAAAAACCTAGGCCTCTTTACACAAACTCATTCCCAAATACAATTTGTAATGAATCGGTGTAGGCTAATGCAGACTAGGCACCATGCATGGTCTTCTAGTGTTAAGAAAGCAATTTCTAATCCAAATGGGTTATAAAATAGAATCTATAAATCATGAATAACACTTTGGTGATAATTTCACACTTATATAACTGAATCATTAAACACATAGATCACCATATTGATTGATTCAACCTCTATGTAATTGTAACACCAATTTAAAATAATTTATATTTAAAAATTAAATAAAAATCTATTAAGTATAATATATAAAATTAATAAGTAAATAAAGAATCACAAAATTGAATTGTAAGATAACAAAGATCACATGAAAATATTAAAATTGAATTTTAAGATAACAAATATCACATGAATATATTAATAAAATGTACATCATCTATTATATCATAGATAATACATGAATATCATTAATAAAACAGGTAACACCCTCTCCATGAACCATCTTCATGTAACCCCTTTATCACACACCACACCCTAACCAGCTGATAATCCAAAATAAACATTAATTAATTGACACCATAACCTAAGAACCTAAAATATAAATTCCTTATTTTATAAATAAATTTTTGGTGCACGGTTTGAGGGAAATAATGCACAGTAAAATTTCACTAAAGATATTGTGTACATTTTTGTACATAATTTATATTTTACATAAGATTGTAAATTAATTAAAACTTTTTTTTATAAAAACAACATATCAACAAATTTATATATCCTAAAATTTATTAACACATTTAACACTTTTAAAGAAATAATAAATTTCAAAAACTATACATTATGACCATTAATATAAATTACAAACGCCCATACCAAAACATATCTCCAAGGGTATTTTTCAAATATATCTTCCAAAAAAACTTTTAAAAAATTACTCCTAAACAAACCATGATAATATATCTACGAAATCACCTTGCTAATAATGATATGAAATACAGAAACTAAAAACAAATTCAAATCATGGGGCTCATATAGATAAATTGAACTCAAGGATACAAAATATCATATTATATCCAGCATAAGCGTCTATCATTGTTAGCACACTAGGGTTTGACATGAATGATAATGGACCCTGTATCTTGAATAAAATCTATAAAGGGGACCCTAATGAAACTAGAAAAAAAATAAATTTTGTGTACTACACTTAGTCAAAGAGTACATGATAAGAAATTAAGAGGGATTAAATATCCATAATAATTTGATTGTGGGTGAAAACCAAGCTTTAAAAACATGTATACAGATCATCTACAAAACTATAAGGGCTCCCAAGATAAAAAAATAAAGGTAGTTTTGCAACAAAAGTCCATGTAATGAGAACATTAATCGATAGTAATATAAAAACCCATAAATCTAATATAAATTCTAAAAACATACTTAAAACTAAAAATTTTATATTTACTAATTTTTTTAAAACTATAAATAATTGGATTTTATGTGTAATTTTAATAATTATATGAAACTGTTTTGAGACTGGGAAATTTGACGTCGAGCGATTCTGAGGCCCGGAGTGCCCAGAATAGTCCGTCGAGGTTTTGTAATGCTTTAATTAATGCGTGTAAGCAGTTTTCCTAAAAAATTAGAAAATATCTTAAACCGTTTATTAGATCATTAATCTGAGGTAACCATTTCGTTCACGTTGGTGGGTTTACCCTAGGAGTGGCTTATGTTTTGTCGACGCAGGATTCTAGTTGGAAAACACGTTAATGGCATAACCATAAATAAAATTATTAAATAAAATTATGTTATTTTTAAAATATTTATTACTCACAAATGGTGAATCAGATTAAAAATTAGATACCACTGCTGAACATGTGTGGGTATACTTTCCATTGATTAATGCTAACATTGGCCAATGTGGGCCACGAGCTAATGTCTGTTTTGGGCCTTAAATAAAAAAATTAACAACTATTTTATTGATCAAATTCATAACATCTAAACATAACATGTATTGAAATCTGAGAGTACCATTGAGTTTGATGGGGTGTGTTCTCCTTAGGTAGAGCCTAACCTCAACCGTTGCAGGTTGAGGGTGAATGTTAAAAATTTATTGAATATTTTTTAAGGTGCATTCATTAAATGCATGAGAGGCATCTTCTAACATTTGAACCGTTGCTCAGTTTAAAAATTTTAGGGCACCGTTGAATCCACAACTCTGAGATTGTGTTAAGGGAGACATTATATTGAACGCAGTAGGTCTGGAGAAAAAGTTATGTTTTGTGACATTTTTAAAGAAATGAAATAAAATTATTTATTATTTTATTTTATTTCATCTCCAACAATGGTCAAGGAGAGTGTGGGACCCATGATGTATGAAGCCAATAAAAGTATTGACCAGTAAATCTTATGTAACAATGTAGTTGGGGAATTATGAAGGTTCCAAATTAATGAGCCACCATTAACTTCCCATGTCGTCACATACCCTCCTTATCTCCTATTTATATGGATCTTGGGGAGTAGTGTCAGCATAGTTTCACCGAGCAATGAAGTGTTGAAGTAGTTCTGAGACCCCAAACACATGAAGGATGGAACGGGTTCTGTAGAATAGTGACAAGGGACACAGAAACCCTGAACTGAAGGATGACGTGCCAGTGGAGTCATTGAATGCATGTAGCGTAAACAAAGATATTAGATACACCTACAAGCGTAGATGTTCTCTGATTGGTTTACGATGTATTTGTTTTGATTCTCATTTGATAATGTGAATTTATTGAACCCTTTATCCTTCATCATGTTAAGAGATAAAGTGGATGGCATGGGCCTATCGAACCTGGCCAAGACCCTCTGCTACTTTCCTACACCCATGATAACTACGTGGAATAATACCCGCGTGGAGACACTGAATGACTATGAAGAAGGGGAGCACTAATGCACGTCGCTAAAGGAGGATGCGTCACAAATTAGTGGTGGTCAATGGAGCATCCATCACAAGCCTACTTTAGAGAATGTCTGGAGCACATTCACATGCCTCCAGTGATCAAGGGGTGTAGCTTGTTAGCTGTAGCGGATGGAGGAGGCAGCCGAGAACAAAAAAGGAGGCGGTGTGACCAGTGCGCCACTGGCGAGCGGGAGAGGCGGCGTGACCAGCGTGCCATCGGTGACATAACATATGACTAAAGCCATTGAAGAGGCCAAACCCATTCCTTATACGGGTTCTCAGTGACCGAGTGGCTCCCACAGGGTGACGGGGCTGCCCCCCTTGCGGGTCGCGCCCTTCGCAGTCGGACCTCCCCCTTGCGGGCCGGGTTTCCTTCTAGGTCGCCCTTTTTGGGCCACCCATGGTGGGCCAGGATACCCTTTCAGACCTCTCCAT
The DNA here is from genome assembly GCA_963277665.1 of Viscum album. Lineage (NCBI taxonomy): Eukaryota > Viridiplantae > Streptophyta > Magnoliopsida > Santalales > Viscaceae > Viscum > Viscum album. Next base: position 974,835,239 of record OY728133.1, read on the forward strand.
TGTGCAACAGGATTCTCTACGACCTAGCAAGCTGATCCCTTACCGGCCCCACCCGAACTGGGTCGGGCGGGGTCGACCGACCGGGTCGGACCGGGCCTGTGCCAATCGGGCCTCAAAACACTTAAAGGGCCATATATTGAGAACCATACATCCATTTGATGAACCGTCTATGGTATTGGAATCCATTGATCGATAATGATTTTTTTGGTATACTCCTCTTTATTTTTGGAGATAGTTGGATTATTTCCAGGTTGGATCAAACCTGAATCCAACCGGGCCTCCAAAACTAAAACGCTTATAACTCACAGACTGGGGGTCTGGTGGACGTACCGTCTATCACGTTGGAACCCTTATGACATGGAAGTTCATTAGATTACACTTTCACGAAGAATAGTGGTGGTTGAGGTATGACCGATATCTAGAGGTCAGATACTATAGAAATCGAGCACACCAAGTGCAAGGAATATAATGGTTGGCATTGAGGTGAAGGTTGGAGACAGATCAAACATAGGTCAGCGATCAGTGATCCAGTGTGGGTAAGTACATACCGATACTATGTGAGTCAGATCTTGTGTGGGTCAGTGATTAGCAATCCTATGTGGGTCAGGGCATACCGATCATATGTGGGTCAGCGCTCAGCGATCCATTGTGGGTCAGCTCATACCTATCCTGTGTGGTTCAGATTCTATGTGGGTCATAGTGGGTTAATAACATATCAAATCTGGGTGGGTCAGATCCTGTGGGGATCATTGAGGGGGGTAGTACCTATTTATACTAGGAGGTTCGGTCACCATATGGTCAGATGTAGTGCCTCTTGATATAATAAGATGATTATGATTTGCGACTAATGATCTGTAATTTTTTACGTCACTAAAAACCTAGTTTGAGCTGACACTCTATTTGACCTTAGTAGTTTACCTTTGTGATACTTTTATATTTATGGTGATATCTTCACTGTGATACATGTGTGGTAATTATACCTTCGTGGTGATATCTTCTTTGTGATACCTATTTGGTACTTTTACCTTTTTGGTGATATCATTGTGGTGTAAACTGTATGGAACTTTTACCTTCGTGGTGTTATCTTTGGGGTGTTACCTATGTGGTAATTTTACCTTCATGGTGTTAACTTTGTGTTGTTAAATTGGTGATATTGTCCCCTCATATATTAAATGAGTATATATTGATTACATGGGTACATGTATGGGCATATTCCTTAGTATAATTGTTGACTGCTTCACGATTTTTGATCGAGACTTAATTTGTGGATTATCCTTCATGAAACGTTTGGTGACCTACGGGGTCTTGGATTCCATAATGAGTATCATTATACTCACCTCTGCATGGGCTTCACCCACACCTTGTTGTGTCTTGTGCAGATGACGTACATCATTGATCGAGATTTGTGGGAGCCGGGACCAGGCGGTACATAGAGGAGACGGGCCGACATGGAGTGATGTAGAGGAGATCTATACCTACCCTTCATGTAGGATCTTTAGAGGATGAACCCATATTTGTTTTCCCTTTTTTATTTGTATTGTACCTTTTAGTTTTAATTGTACTTTTACGTTTGGTCTTGTATTCCGTCCAATTTACTTTCAGCACACTTTTTACTACTACAGTTTACTTAGTGGTTGCATCTTTTTGGTTCTACACCGTGTGTTTGTACAGGTGTAAAGGCAATGATTTCCTATTTAGTGATACTAATTTATGGTTCTAGTTTCCTATCCCTAGTCTATAGAAGGTGGTCTTGGGGTTCTCACGGCATGGGGCTCGAGGGATGGGTCATGACAATGTTGAATCAGAGGAGTTGGTTCTACCAAAGAACTATGAATCTGATCTTTTATATGTCGAAATAGTTTTTACTATTATGAGTGTGGTTTTAAGATTGGGGAATACAATATTAGTATGGTGGTTGACATATCTATACAACAGGACCCTAAATTCTGATTTCCGACTCCGTTCACGAAAAAACTAATTGCAGGTGTTTTTGGAAAGTTTTTCCCTTTTATTTATTTGAGTTATCTAACCTGGTATAACATATAAATCATGGCACCCATGTTATTTATCAGGATGTTTTCACATAGATAGATAGTTAGGAATCTTGAGAGAGCACACTGTGAAGACCCACTGAGTGATGAGGCCTCGGTGTAGGGCCCTCTTACGGTGTTACCACCTTCGGGTGATATACCAGCTATATCACTTCTCGTTGGTCAATAGTTACAACTGGCTATACTGGAAGAGGACTAATGTAGGACTAGGGCCTTACAAGTGTTTCTGAATTAGATAACCCTTAAGTTCTTAGGATATCTCGACTCACAAGTGGCTAAGGACTGGCTTGAAGTGGTGGTCATGTTTCTATCTAGCCAGGGCACCATTCAATCAATTGGAGGTCCGGGTATAGATCCTTTTATATGGCGTAGTAGGATGATAACAGTTTTTAGATAACCCTGATCTTATGAAGATTTGACTTTTCTATCGAAAAGCTAGAGAACATTCCTCCGGAATGAGATCTTGTTCCATAAAAAAGCACATGGTTGAGTGTTCTAATGAGCTTCTACAGTGTCGGCAGGATGACATGTTGGTAGGTGAGTATTCATTGAGGCATACCGACCATCCCAGGTACTCGATGAATACTATACTATCAGTACATAAGGGATTAGACCTCCGAGATAGGTGTGTTTAGGGACATCCAAGTCAGTATATTTCATTTATTCATTCCTACTTATGTTAGAGTGCTAGAGATAACCTTTTTGGTTGAGTTTTTTTATTTGGATGAGAGGTTGCATCTAGTGATTGTCAGCAGTGGGAAAGCAAGAAACTAACTCCGATTTCAAAGACATGGGAGTGTAAAAATTCTAGGGAAGATGAAGTGTTTGGGGCATGTGATTATGCAAGGCAGTTGACATTTAGGTGGAGCATGGAGAGCAGAAAGAGGTGGTATACATTTCAACTGGTTACAACCACCACCTCAATGTGGTCTCCACTGGGCATATGGATCTGGAGGAAAAGTGATGGGAGTAGTTGCATGTGGTCATGGAGTGTGACCCATGCACTCTAGGAATGATAAGAGGTATGGTCCATGTCTACTACAAGTTGTCGCATTAATATTCCTAGCAACTAATGATACATTATTTCCAAGAATCCTTTTCAAAACCAAGAGATTCCAGTTAAACCATTAACATGACCCTTATGTCTAGCGATACATTTTGTAGGAGACTTGAAAATCACACTTATGATTGTGGTGTGATATGACCCTTGAGGTGAGATTTTCAGCTGGAACCTCTTGGTGGTAGTTTCAAGGCGTGATAATGTTAGTTTGGGTATCTAATGGACATCTACGATTCATAAAGATATTGAATGGATTAGGAAAAAAGGTTTTTGTTTATCGACAACATTGGAATGGGGTTTTCCATAGACAAATAAAAAGGAAACCCATGCAGTATAGGATAAACACATGGAAAGGAGGGTGAAACCAATCACTCTTGTGTTACCCAACCATACCCTCATGGCAGTAGGAGTTTTCGGTTTTCGGTTCCCAATTGGAGTGTCAGAGTGTGGGGAATTCTATTCAAAAGATTTTTCCAGGATTATCTCCCTGAAGGGGGAAGGTCATCTGCATTGGCTGGGTACTAACAGATATTTCTACCCGACTTCTCCTGGGTAGCAGCACCCTTGTCAGCATTGATGAATAATGGGGAGCCTTTCCTGTGGAAGGGGAAGTGTCAGCAGAGCTTTTAAGAGATAAGACAGAGACTGATGATTGCCCCCATCTATAGGCTACCAGCATAGGGATATAGGTATATAGCCTACTATGATTCATCTGCCACCAGACTAGGTTGTTTCTAGATTCAGGAGTGGGTAGTGATCGCATATGGCTCATGACAGTTGTGACAACCCAATGAAAACTACGCTAACCATGATATGGAGTTAGAAACAGTGGTAATTGTGCTAATGTTCTAGTGGAACTAGATGATGGGAGAACTTTTTATAGTCAACTCTGGTCAAAAGAGTCTCAGGTATATCTTCTCACAGAATGAACTGAACCTAAGACAATGGTGTTGGCTAGGGTTTTACTATGTCTCTAACATTGAGATTTTCTACACTTCTGGGTAGGGAAATGTCATGGCAGGCACACTTAGTAGGATGTATGGTTTACATCTGTTGAATGAGGTGACGAGAAGCTAACCACATTAAAGACATTATTTTTGTATTGAGATAAATCATCTTACCTACAAAATATGAATGTTAGTCCCCTAATTCCACAACAAATTCATAGGGGCACATCTTGGGACAATGAATACAAGGCCTGACGTGCTAAAATATCCTCTTGATTGTCTCATGTAGGATTTTATGATTGTGGGGAGTACATCATTTATTTTAGAGGATGAACCATGGTACCAGTGACGCTTCGGGAGGAGGTGTTGAGGGAGATCCATACATCCCCTTAGCGGAACATCCAAGAGTTGGGAAGGTGTATCAGGACTTCCAGATTGAGTAATGGTATCCAAAAATGAAGAATAATGTTCCAGAAGTCGTTTGCCGATGGGAAACTATGATCCTTGGAGTTCAAGGTGGGAGACCATGTCTTCCTACGGGTCTCACCCCAACAAGGAATGTGGAGGATTGGTCGAGCAGTAAGCTATCTTTGAGGTTGATCAGACCTTTCTGGTTTTCCAACATAGTTTCCAGGGTTGTGTACCATCTCACACATCCCCCATAGATTCACCTGGTGCATAATTCTTCCCATGTTCCGCAGTTGAGGAGATACGTGCATAATCTGTCGCATGCTATCAACTCGGGTGAGTTAAACTTGATGATGTGTCGACATTAATAGAGGATACAGTTGAGATTGAGGATTGATATGAGTGGGTCCTTCCTAGGTGGTTGATACCTCTAGTGCGAGTTCACTGGCAGCACACAAACCTCTAAGAGAGCACATGAGAGTGGGGGCTCAGATTCAAGATGAGTACCGCCATTTGTTTCCTCAGTATATGTTCTGTCTTTTGTGGGGAGAATTTAATGATCTTGATTTTTCATGTAATTTTTTAATTATATGTAATTATTTAGAGATCGTGAAATCATTCGGCACATGAATCTTAGGCCCAGAGTTCCCGGAATGGTTCGTAAATTTTTTTTATGCTTCAATTAGTGCTGGAAAGAATTTTTGCTGAAAAAGATGAAAAAATTTTAATGGTTTCCCAGATCATAAATCTGAGGCACCATTGCATTCAGGATGGTGGGTTTACCATAGGCATGAATGGAGTTTAATTGACGTACGTTTATAGTGGGAAAAACTGATAATGGAATAACTATAAAAAAATAATTAAGTAAAATTATGTTATTTTTCAAATGCTTCTAACACACAAATGGTGACTCAGATTAAAAATAAGAGACCACCAATGAACTCATGAGGTTATTCATTCCTTAGACTAATTCTTACATTGGAGGGCATGGTCCACCCATGATAGTTAGTTTTCGTTAGTAAATAAAATAATTATGCACCAATTATTTTAATTTTAAAATCTATAACTTTTAAATGGTAACTCAGATTGGAAATATTAGTGTATCATTGAGTTTTTTGTGTCGTTTTCTCCTTAGGCAGACCCAAACCTTAACCTTCATGAGTTGAGGGTGAACATTAATAATTTATTTAATTTTTTTATGGTACGTTCAATAAACACATGAAGGTCATTTTATAACATTTGAACCACTGTATGTATTAAAAATATGACGGCACCATTAAATTCATAGCATCGATATTCACATAAGGGACATGTTATATTGACCACAGTAGGTCTAGAGAAAGTGTTATGATTAGTGACCTTTTATAATAAATGAAATGAAATAATTTTATTATTTTCATTTCTTTTTCCCCACCAATGGACTAGCAGAGTTTGGGACCCGTGATGTGTGAAGACAATAAATGGCATCACATATATCATAAGTAACGATGTCATTGGGGAATTAGGATGGTTCTTAATTAATGACCCCCTATTAATTATACATGTCGTTACTTACCCTCCCCAGTCATATTTATAAGGAGCTTGAGGAGAGGAGTCGACACAGATTCTCCAAGAAACGAAGTGATGAAGGAGTGATGAGATTCCAAACCCTTGGTGGATGGAGATGGTTCCAATGAGTGGTGACAAGTGACAATGAATCCCCGGACCAATGGATGATGGGCACATGATGCCTTTGGATGCCTATGTTTGGAACAAAAATCCCTAAACAAACTTCAAACACAGACGTTCTCCAATTTGTTTACAAGGTAGGGGTTTTTATTATCGTTTGTTTCAAGTGAATTTATTGAATCCTTCATCATCATTCATGTTACAAGCTAATGTGTTGGGAATGGGCCTAATGAGCACGGCCTGGACACTCTAATACATCGCTACACCCTTTCGTTCTCCATAGAATACTGCTAATGCAGCAATAATGACCTTCTATGAAGAAGGAGTGTGCCAACACATGCCACAAGAGGAGGTTACGACACAGATCCACAATGGTCATCGGAGCGACCGACACCGGATGAACATGGAGGAAGTGTCTGCATCGCCACACGCCACCTAGATGTATAGGGGGTGCCTCAGTAGCCACAAACTATGGAGGAGGTTGTAGACCGTGGAAGGTGAGGCGCCACAACCAGCATGCCACCGGTGAGCCGAAGCTGCGACGGATAAAAAACCGTTTCTTCTGGTGGGTACTAAGGAAACCTAGTGGATCCCACATGGCGTTGTCGCTTCCCAAACCGAATGACTTCTGGTCCATTTGGGATTCAAGAGATCATGGGGTCACACCCCCATGTCGGCTAAGGTGGAACCCACAGCGGGTCGTGCTCCCCCATGGAACGGACTGACCCCCACCCCAGGCCAGCCCGCTCTCCAACATAGAAATGGAAATACTACCCATTGCGGGACTGGACACCCCCCTGCGGGCTGCGCCATACACAACCGGGGTACCCCCTAGGGGGTTGCGCCATTTGCATACCGGGATGCCCTTGTGGGCTAACCTTTACAGGACGCACATTGTGGGCTGGGACTCCCGAACTAGGCGCCTTTGTGGACCTGGATAGACCATGGGGTAGTGGGCCGAGCCCACTTTGGCATAGCTTTGACAGGATCGGGCTGGGTCAGTTCGACCAGGTCAAACCGAACCCAGACCGACCGGGCCCAAAAACAGTTAAAGGGCCATATCTTGAGAACCTGATGTCCATTTGATGAACCTTATGTGACGTTAGGATCATTTGATCATTTCATTACTTTTGGTATACTCCATTTTAGATTATGAGATAGTTAGAGTACAACTGGGTTGTATCAAACCCGAATCCAATAGGGCCACCAGAATTAAAATGATTTTAACTCACAGGTCGGGCATCCAATTGGTGCACCATCTGTCGCATTGTAACTATTACGACTTGGAGTTTCATTGGGATACTCCTTTTTAGATCATAGTGGAGAATGCGGTATGATCGATATCTTGAGGGAAGATTATATGGAACTCGAGCGCATCGGGTGTGAGAAATCCAGTGGCTGGCAGTGAGGTGGAGGGTGGAAACAGATCATACGGAGGTCAGTGCCCAATGATCCTCTATGGGTAAGTGCATACATATCCTCTGTTGGTCAGGTCCAATGTGGGTAAATTCTTAGCATTCCTATGTGGGTTAAAACATACCATCCCTATATGGATTATATCCTGTTTTGTTCATCGCTCAGTAATCATGTATGGGTCAATGCATACCGATCCTTTGTGGGTCAGGTCCTATGTGGGTCAGCGGGGGCTAGTTATCTATCATCTTTGGGTGGGTTAGATCCTGTTTGGATCATTGTGGGGGATTGTACCTATCAGTCCATTGTGGGTCAGACACTGTATGGTCATAAGTAGTAACTCTTGACAGAAAAATATGGTCTAGCATCGTGACTAATCAATGGTACTTCTATACCTCATTGAAAACCTAGTTTTCTATGGAACTATGTTTGAACTATGTCTTTTACCTGTGTGGTTCTTTTACCATCGTGGTGATATCTTCGTGGTGATACATGTGTTGTACTTTTACCTTTGTAATGATATCTTCATAGTGATACCTATGTAGTATTATTACCCTAATGCTGATATCTTTGTGGTGTTCCATGTGTGATACCTTTACCATCGTGGTGTTATCTTCGTGGTGTTACCTATGTGGTACTCTTACCTTCATGGTATTACCATTGTGATATTGTTCCATTATCTATGAGAAATGTTTATCTTGATAAAATTGGTATATGTATGGACATATTCATAAGTATATTTGTTTACTAATTTGTACTTTTTGATTGAGCCTTGCATGAGGGTTCTTCCTTCATATAACATTAGGAGACCTACGGAGTCTCAGGGTCCATATTGAGTATCATTATAATCATCCCTGCACGGGCTTCACCAGCACCATGTTGTGTCTTTTTCAGATTAAGTACAACATTGATTGATATTTGAGAGAGACGAGACATGGTGGTACGTAGAGTAGACGGGCATACATCGAGTGTTGTGGAGTTTATCTATGCCTACCCTTCAGGATAGCTCCTCGGATGACGACCCAATGTCTGTTTTCTGTTTTTTAGATTTATTGTTCATTTAAGTTATACTTTTACTTTTATAGTTGGTCTTTATTCTAGCCCCTTTACATTCAAAAATATTTTTATTACAATAGTTTTTTTGTGGTAGCATCTTGTTGAGTTCTACATTGTGCATTTGAATAGGTTTAAAGGCAAAGCCTACCCGTTTTGGGATACACCTTTCTATTCTAGTCTTCATACCCTGGCCTATGGAAGGAAGGCATTGGGTAGTCACAGCACGAGCCTCCGGGGATGAGTTGTGACAAAAACATATTAATTACATTAGGCTATAGTCTATATAAAACACACAGAAGAATTAATTAGTTTCTAAAAGGGTGAAACACACATAATGAAATATAATATAAAATTGTTGAATGGTCCTTACTAAAAACATAGAATTGGATTCCATCCTATTTATACCATATTTTTATGTTCAATCATATCATCCACCACACTAATAATATTTGAATCAAAATTGAACTATTTTAAATCCCAATTTATTGAAAACTCAATCTTTATCCAATATGTGAATCATAGAGGTTAAAATATCATCAACAACAACAATTTAATTTTAATATGTAAAATTAAAACATTTTAAATCCCTTGAAATCCAAACACCCCGTTAAAACAATACTAATCTCTAAAATATATTTTAAATTAATTAATGACATGTGAAAAATTATATTACAATATATTAGGTGATGAATTTGTGCTTATCTTTTTTTAACATGTGTTATAATTGTTTACTATTACCATGATAAGAATGGTTTTACTATTTATGGATCAAGAAAGATCATATATAATGAAAAATGGCCCATAGATTGACCATAGTTTATATTATCCACTATATCTATTTTAAATTTATTAAGATATTTTTTAAGATCATTAAATCATTTAATAAAAAATAATTTATTAAATAACATCATTAATGTCAATTTTCACACTATTAATATGATTTTATTATAAAAATAGTAACACAATGATGGTAATAATAAAAAAACTGAAAAACCCAAATGTATTATTAATATCTACATAATGTTTATAATAAAATAATTATTTCAAATAATAATCATTTAATTATTTAAAATATAATTATATTTTTTCTCATTTTATTAAATAAGAATGACATCAACCTTTCTTATGTAATTAAGATAATTATATAAAAAATTTAAAGAGAAGTTTATATCAGGAAAATAATTTCATTAATATCAAAACAAACATTTTTATTTATTCACTACTTAATTTAGTTCCCATCTGAACACATACTATATATTTAAAATGAAGTGGGTGAAATTTTTCTCATTTTCATAACTTAATAATTTATAATAGGTTATAATCTTGTAAAAGTGTCCAATAAATGATCTAATATATATAATAAAATGATAAAGGTATAAATAATTATAGACATGTTTTATGTCATTTTAACCCATTTCACATTAGTTCAATCCTCAAAAAATAAATTTTAACATTAATTGTGGTAATATATTTTAACTATTTTAACAATTCATTGTGACCAAAAATAATTTTTGACTTGTTAGAGTATATTAATTATGAATAATTCATATATGGAAGGTATTTTATGAAATTAAATTCATATAATTGGAATAATTAAATTTAAAATTACATCCGTAAAAATGATGAAAAGATGTTTTTAGGAAAATATATTTTCATTGGAATATCTAATTTTATAATAAATATATTTCTAGTATTATTAATAATATAGATATTAATTGATATATATAAATATATAATAAATAATTTTCAAATAAATCTATCTTTATTTTTTTATGAAATAAAATTTTAAAAATTCAATCAGCACTGAAAAATGATTTTTAGGGAAAATAGATTCTTAGGCATAAAATTTTATATTTTAAAAAATATTTAATTTTATTGATTAAAATATAAGTAATAATATTTTAATAAATAAAATATATCAAATTTAAATTTATGAATATATCTAATTTATTATTTGATTTTAAATGGCAAGAGGAAAATATAGTATAATTTTATAAACATTGAGATTTTTTCATTAGTCCTCAAAAAAATCATTATTTTTATAAAAATCCCATGATTTCACCCCCTTTTTAAATTTTAAATTCTTCTTTAAATTTTCATATATTTTTTTATATATATTCTATAAAAGTTGTGATTTTCATTATAATTTTCATGCATAACCTCTGAACCCCCTTTTAATAAAATGTATTTATGTACAAAAATGGATTTCTAATTTTCTCAATAATAGAAAACAAATTAGATGAATGATTATATATTTTATTTAATATTTAATATATAAAATTCACTATTATAATTCACCAATATTTATTAATTCAATTCTTAATGATAATGAAATTTATGGGCATAATTTTAAATTCATAGAATTTTTTGTATTTTACTTTAAAATGATTATAATTTCTCATAAATAAATAAACAATGAATTTAATTAATATATGTGATAAAAATATTAAAATGATAATTTAGATATGTTTATTCCAACCCACCAATTTTATCTCTTTGTTTTATTTGTAATATATAAATAATAATATTTTTATTAAGAAATGTGGTTTGTTAAAACCTGGTGTTGTGTGTAACAGAAGCTATCAATGAAAATAAATATATAAGAAGAAAAATTTTCATTTAATCTCAATGTGATACATTATCCCCCCAATTGATAAATTTAATACTTGAAATCTGAGCTTCAGATCAGAAATTAGGGGTTTGATATTGCATAATACCATTGTTATAAACCCATGTCATAAAAAGTTTTAATAAAACATACTCTTATAAATAGATAAATGGAAAACCAATATTAATATATAATAACACAAAAAATATTTTTTTTGTAATAGTATAATAATAATTGGAATTAAAAATATAGGCATGGGTGACAAAACGTACCCCATAGTACTCTTAGAAATTGTTGTAGAACATGGACATGAAAAAGGTATCAACCACAATGAAATAAAAATCTGGCGGGTGAAAAAACCATTTATTCAACATAAAGTGGGTTAAAGTATAGTTTTTAAATTCTAGATACATTTTGAATAGTTCAATTATTCATTTAGAGTTATTATAAAGAACATAAGAAAATATAGTTTTTTGATTTTTTTTAAAGATGATAAGAACAATTTCATACTTTTGTTGTGATTCAATCAATGTCCACCTCATTTATTACTCCATGAAATTAACATACATGTAAAATGTTGTTATTTATAAAGAACTAACATTTAATTGTAATGGATCATTATATAAATGAATGAGTGAAATGTATTTCCCTCTACCTTAGAATATTTTGTAATCCAGAATATTTAGTACATATTATCCGATAAATGATAATCTCAAAAACCATAATAGTAATACCCAATGTTCAATAATAATCATTTAATAAATATTTAACCATAATAAACCATTAATATAAGTTTGAAACAATTCTATTCACAAAAAATCCAAATTATTTGATCATCAATTTATCCCTAGAATACATAATTTATATCATTTTATCACATTCCAATCATGTCTACACCTTTAATAAAATAAACATAATAATATCAGGATTCACCATAAAACCTCAATTAATAAAATACTAATTTAAAAAATTAACTCTATAGTGATTCCTTATAGTTTACCAAATATATTCCATGAATTAAAAAATTCATTATCATATTATACTCAAATCATTTTCCAATTTCAGGGATACAAATATTATCTCATTTAATTAATTAATGTAAATCATTTATTTATCCAAACTAATAAATATTATCTCTTTATCAAGAACATATTAAGGGTTATATTTCGCTTTATGATTTTTTTTGATAATATCAACATAACCCCAAATCAATTTTCATGGATATTGGATCCATCCAATATATTTTTACAAATCATTCATGAAAAATAATTTTGGTATAATTATATGATGTTACAGGATTTTTATAATAAAAATACCATAGATAAAAATAAATCAAGAACATAATTAATGAATCTTGATATTGAAAGGCCTTTATCATATAAATTAAATTATTGGTATTATTTAGTTACATCTGTTTTCTAGGATATATTATATAGTAATGGGAATTGAATATAATAATTCTTTTTGTAAAATCATTTAATACAACCGACTATAAATGGATATGTAAAACAAAATTTATTTCTCTGTATTAACGGTCGAATTTTTCCTCTGTAATTATGAACTATACTCCATTACATTCCATAGATAATTTATTTTATAGTTATATTGAGAAATTCTTTTGGGAGGGTCCTTCCACATTTCTAACATAAAGAAAATTTATTCTTCTTTCTTACATGGTAACTACCATCAAATAACTTAGTGGATTCCCTCATTCTCTTCTTTGGTTAGTTTGAAATATTTAACTTTGTTGTTTTATAGTCATATATGATGATAAAGGATTATGAAAAATAATTATAAATTTCACATGATTCAGAATAGTATTTATTTTCCTAGAATCATAGTGTTTTTAATCACATTAAATGTTATCGTGACTCCTTTAGGTTATCACAACTGAATGAAACCAAAACAAAGACCACGGTATGAAAAACAATAATTATAACTATGAATTTTTTTTTGGATATGTAAAAAAATATCTTCTTGATAAGTCAAAAGTACTCTTTTGACTTTTATATATTGTTTTGTAAATCACAAATGTATTAATATATGCGTATCATACTGACTATGTTTATCATACTGACTATGTCAATTGTACTGACTCTATCAATCATACTGACTCTTTCAATAATACTGACTAAATCGTACAGACTTTGTCAATTGTACAGACTCTGTCAATCGTACTTACTCTGTCGATCATACTGACTCTGTCATTCGTACTAACTAAATCGTATAGATTCTTTCAATCGTACTAATTGTGTCCATCGTACTGATTTTTGTGCATCATACTCACTTTGTATCATATCAATACATTACACTAAGTAATACTTATGGTGCTCATATTTTATTACATTCTTGTTTTTATCCTTTATCAACACATGTAAATCATACTCATGTTTATCATCTTCATATAGTTTTTGTGTTAACCAAAACAATGTCATGGAGTTAGTTATAAACAAATCAAAATGATGTCGTGTTTTCTGTTTCAATATGACCTTTATAATTCCAAGTGTCCAAGTCCCTCTGAGTTTTCTAGAGAAATATGACCTTTGGAGGAAATATGTCCTTTGGAACCTAAGGCCTATAAATAATAGGTCATTTGATGCTATGAAGTACAACTGAGAGACTTTGATCATTCTTTTCTACTATGAAGTTCTATAGAGAGATGATGTTACTTCTCTCTTGCTTCATGCGAAATCCTTGAAATTAAATAATCTGAATGGCTTGTTCTTAGTTTTTGTATTTCAATATGTGCTTTTTTTGCTTTGTGTGACTGATCAGGTGATATCAATCAAGGGCTGATGAGGATAATCAGACAGACCTACCGATCTTCATATCAAGGGCTTTCAAGTCATTGAAAGACAGAGGTCCCAATTACCTGCAAAATCGAGGGCTTGAAGGGATAGCAAGACAGATGTTCCGATCATCATATCAAGGGCTTGGGGAGATATCAAGGCAGACGTACTGATCATCGTATCAGGGGCTTACCATGGTGGATGAAAGACAAGACCTCTTATCCTAGGTGAAAGGATACCATTCTATTTGTGATTAAAGAATTGCAATACTCTTACATTTTCGCTGCTGTTTTTTTAGAAAGGTAATTGTATTGTTTTCTTTCTTCATTTCATATTCATTTGAAATTTTTTAAATTATAATTATACTATTAAATATTGTATCTATAGATTCTATACGCTTTATGGTAGAATCTTTCACTATTATATTACTCTGATTATTGTATTCATTTTGAATAAAATTTTTGTACTTTTATTATAGTATTACTTCATATCATACATTCATATCCAAGTCAATTGTGGTTAATTATATTTTTTTTTGAATTTTATTAGTTTAAGATCATTTAAACTAATTTTTTAAGTGTTTAAACAAAAAAAATTTATCCTAAAATTCACCCCCCCCCCTCTTGTATTATTCCACCTAATATACATATACATCTATATATAGATCTAAAAATTGTTATTATATGGGGTTTCCACTGATTTGTATTACTACCTCTATTTCATTCATGTTTTTGTTTCAACTTATTTCTGCACTAACGTGTACAGTGGAAAAGAATTTGTTTTAATAGATATTAGGGATGAATATTTGATCAATTGACAATCAGAATCCAACTAGACCACAAATTTTTGATGGGAATTATTATGAGTATTGGAAAAATAAAATAAAGAAATTTTATATCAATACTGCTGTGGACAATTTTAATATTCTTACTGGAGGTTACAAAATTTCTGACAAAGAAGTAAGTACATTCACCAATCAAGAAAAGTAAGAATATCAACTGAATTACAAGGTACACAATAATTTGTTATGTTCTATGACCAGGAATATATACAACCAGATATCATCCTATGAAGCAGCCAGCTATATTTGGAAGAAATTGTAAGTCACACATTTGGGTACATCCAAGGTTATAGAAACATGAAGAGCAATGCTTCGAGTAGAGTATCATGGATTTATTCTTTCCTTATAGAGAGCCAGTATGTAAAGTGAAACTATGATTTATGAAAATTTTCAATGGTTTAAAATCTACGGGAAAAAATTTTCTTGATGATGGTGCTCTTGTATAAAAAAATATTTTTATAATGCCAAACAAATGGGAGTCAAAAAGGACATTTGTTGATGAAAACAGAAAATTTTCTCAGATTACTCTTAATAAACTCTTGGGAACTCTTCTACAACATGATAAAAGAATTAAGAGAGATTCTATTTTTAATAAAATGAAAAATGGAAATGGTAGTGTATCATTTGCTAATACATCTAAATCCGATACACCTAAAAGAATAACACGATCAAAAGCAATGAAAGTTGTTTTATTAGAATCAAGTGATTGTGATCATTCAGATAATGAGTTAGCCAATCTTTCTTGAATGATGAATATGATTGTGGGAAAGAAATACTTACAATATATATTCAAAAATAAAGATAACAAGGATAAGAAATATTTAGAGTTAACTTCTTATGAATGTAAGACAGTAGGTCATATAAGACCTAATTGTATTTTACTAAAGAGAAATGATTGAAAGGATAAAAATTCTGATAGAAATAAGAAAAAGTATTACAAGACAAAGAAAAATAATTCATGAAGGCCAATGATACATGGATTGAATGTGGTGGCGATTCACCATATGATTCTTCAGAATATGAATCCTCAGGATAAAAGAATATTAGACTTATAGCCAGACTACCAATTAGAAGATCATTGTTTCATGGCTAATGTAATTAATGCTGAAGCTATTACAAACGTATCCTTGAATGAAAATTATACGGATAATAAATACTACGAATTTTAAAATGATGAGTCTTCGTCATCATTAAGTAATACATTACCTTCTTATGAAGAAGTGTCTAGGTTTACTGAACCACTTGAGAATGAAAATTCAAAACTGAAGAAAAATCTTGATAAATATAATTCTAGAATTTCAATTTTTACTAATGAAGTATAAGATCATTCTAATGAGAATAATATGAATACTTATTATTTTGAATGTATTTTAAAAACCCATGTGAAATTCAATTCTGATAAGGATAAACATTCTAAGGAAATTGAAAATGTAATTTATAAGAAAAATGTTTTCAAGCCTAACTCTAGTTCAAAATCAATTTTTTGGATGATCAAAACATAGTTTTTAAACTAAATCCTGATATTTTTTCCTTAGAGAAATTTTTTTCAAGCTTTACTTATGGAATGGAAAACATTGATAAAAATTAATTTCAAATTCGACCTTTGAGAAATAATTCTGGTTTTGGTTATAATCATTCTAAACCGGTTTATAGTAATAACTATTTTGTTCCCCAAAGAACCCCTTTTTGTACTCTGTGTCAATGTGGTGGTCACTGGAAAAGAGATTGTTCTCTTAATAGAACATAGTGTTTAGGATTTCATAAAGCTCATTTTTCAAAACAAATGTAGATTCCTAAAATTCTTTTATCTAGCTGTTCTAGATCCAAAGATGTTTGGATTCTGAAAAACTAATTGTTTATTTTTCATGAAAATAATAAGTGTACCAACAATAATATTTGGTACATGTATAGTGGTTGTTCTTGGCACATGACAGGAAACAAATAATTCTATGAAAATATTATCGAAACAAAAGGTGGAAAAGTTACCTTCGGATATAATACTTAAGGAAAGATTGTTCAAATATGTAATATTGTTTTTCTTGGAAAAGTTCTTATTTAAAATGTTTTGATTGTTAAAGGTATTAGTCCCAAGATCATCAGCATATGTCAATTATGTGATGAAGGATACACTATGAATTTTAGAAATGATAAATGCAAAGTTCACAATTCTAAAGATGAATTCATTCTATTTTCCCATCAGCAATAGAATGTTTACACTATAAACATAGAAGACCATAGAAGCCAAAATTTACAATGTTTAAGTGCAATATAAGTCAAATCATTGCTATGGAATATAAGACCAGGACATTGCAACCTATGAAACCTATATAAAAATTCAAAGAAAAGACTTGTAAGGGACTACCGGATCTTAGAAATCATTCTTCAAAGGTCTGTGATCCTTGTCAATTTAGAAAGAAACATAAACTAGCTTTACATAAATTAATGAAGTTTCAACTTCTAATGCATTATAACTAGTGCACGTGGACCTTTTTGGTCGTTCACAAACTGGATGCATTAAAGGGAAATACTATTTATTTGTTTTAATTGATGACTTTACTAGATTTACTTTGGTCTATTTTCTAACAATGAAATTTTAAGCCTTTTTCTATTTCATAATTTTTAGAGCCCATGTTAAAATTGAAAAAAACCTACCATTGATAACTATCCATAGTGATCATGGTGGTGAATTTTAAAACTCCGATTTTGAAACATTCTTTAGTAAGAAAGGTATTACTCACAATTTTTCAGCTCCAAGAACTACTTAGAAAAATGGTGTTGTTGAGAGAATAAATCACATTCTTCAGGTAATGAAAATAACCATGTTGAGTGAATACTCAATTACTAATCATTTTTGTGATGAAGCTGTTATTACTGATTGTTATACTATAAATCTTATTTTAACTAGACCTTTTTAAAACACCTTATGAATTGTGGACTGGACCAAAACCTAAAGTTTCATACATCAATATTTTTGGATGAAAAGTATTCATTCTGAATACTAAAGAGAATCTACACAAATTCCCACCAAGATCTGATAAAGGAATCTTTCTAGGCTATTCTACAACCTCTATGGTTTATAGAGTTTTCAATAAAAATACATGTACTATTGATGAAAGAGTGCATGTTAAATTTGATGAAACTTATCCTTTTTTTTTTCAAACAACACCAACCTACATCCTCAGATGTGTTTTCAAAAATCGATCATCAACCATTATTAGAAGATCCTTCTGATAATTAAAATGTTCAAGAATTTATTTCTGAAACTTTTACCCCAGATTATTCTCTACCACCTGTTGATGATTAGGTTTTATAAAACCCAAATCAATTACTTATTAGGAATCATCACAGTGATAACATTATTTATTATGTAAATCAACCATTAAGGACCTGAAATTCAATGAGAAATGAAATAGAAAATCTTGCCATTCTTTCCCAATTTGAACCTAAAAGTCCAAGTGAGTCCTTAGGTGATAAATATTGGATTAAAGAAATGCAATATGAACTAAATGAAATTGAAAGGAACCAAGTCTGTACTTTAGTTAAAAGTCCTAAAGAAACAAATGTAATTGTTATAAAATGGATTTTCATAAATAAATGTAATGAAAATGGAATCATTGTATTAAATAAAGCAAGACTTGTTGCTAAGGGATTTAATCAACAAGAGGGAATAGGAAATGAAGAAACATATGATCTATTAACTAGACATGCATCTATTCATATTCTATTATCCTTTTCAGCATACTTTAATTTCAAATTATTTTATATTGTTTTTAAATGTTCTTTTTTTAATGGTGTTGTTTGAGAAGATGTTTTTGTTTAACAGCCCCCTGATTTTCTAGACTCAAAATATCCTAATCATCTTTTTAAAGATACCAAAGCATTATATAGCCTTAAATAAGACCCCAGTGCATGGTATGATAGAATTAAAGGATTTGTTTTACAAAACAATTATGCAAAAGGCACAACGAATCCAACCCTTTTTATAAAAATGGAAAATAAAAATGTTTTTATTGTTCAAATTTATGTTTATGACATCATATTTTGATCAACTAAGTAGTCGTTAACTTATTTTTATGAAAATTTAATGAAATGTGACTTTGAAATGAGTATGATGGGTGATTTAACATTTTTTTAGGTTTTCAAATTTCACAAAAATTAGAAGGAACATATATATCTCAACATAATTATATCAAGAATTTACTCAAAATATATGGATACAAAAATACAAAAAGTATTAGCCCTCCAATTCTTACCTAAAATACACTTGATCTTGATGAAATTGGGAAACTAGTAGATCAAACAACTTTTAGAGGAATGATAGGAAGTTTTTTATATATGAAAACTAGTCAACCAGAAATAATGTTTTCTGTATACTTATGCGCAAGATAAAAATATAATCTAAACGAGTCTCATTTAAAAGTTGTGGAAAGAATATTTTGGTCTTTATAAGGAACTATGGATTTAGGTATTTTTTATTCTTATGGAAATTATTTTGTTTTAAAAAGTTTTTTATATGCTGACTTTGGTGGTTGTAGAACGGATATTAATAGTACATCTGGAACATGTCATTTCTTCAGAGATTTTTTGGTTTTCTGGTCCTGAAAGAAACAACACTCAGTAGCACTTTCCACTCCTAAAGCAGAATATGTAGCTGTGGAATTTGTTATGCTCAAGTGTTGTGGATTTAACACACACTCACAGACAATGGAATGAGCTTTTCCAAAACTCAAATTCTATGTGATAACACTAGTTCCACAGCTCTTACAAAAAACCCAGCACATCAATCTCGTGAAAAAAAATAGTTATTAGGCATCAATATCTTAGGTATCACACTCAAAAAAGAGATATTATTTTACAATTCATCGGAATGCAATTACAACGTACTGAAATTTTTAGAAAACCATTACCATCCGATATATTTGTGTTTTTAAAACAGAAACATGGAATGATTTCATTAAAATAATCATTCTTGTCTACTTAATGTTTTACAAATCTCCTTACATTAAACTTTAACTAAAATGGGGAGAACATTTTTTTATACTTTACCATATATATTTCTTAAAATTTTCCTTCTTTATTCATTTAATATTTTTTTTCTCTATATTTTTTATTATCATTTTGACTATTTGGTTATTGTTTTAATAATATGTCAACTTGTTTTCATGATTATCATATTGATTTTTTTGTCTATTGGAACATCACCCTATGGTAGTGAGTTTTTTTTCATCGGCACATCAACCTATGGTAATGACTTTGTTTTCCATTGGTTTGAAAACCTATGGTAATGACTTTTTTTCATCGGCTTAACAACGGATGGTAATGACTTTGTTTTCAATAAGCATGACAACCTATGGTAATGACTTTGTTTTCCATCGGCTTGACAACCTATTTTAATGACTTTTCTTTCCTTCGGCTTGAAAACCTATTGTAATGACATTGTTTTCCATAGGCTTGACAACCCATGGTAATTACTTTGTTTTCCATCGGCTTGACAACCCATGATAATGAATTTGTTTTCAATCGGATTGAAAACCTATGGAAATGAATTGTTTTTCCATCGGTCTCACAACCGATCATATTTTTTTCCTTGAACTCATATATTTTCATTTTTCTATTGTATTATAATATGTTAATACTATTAAACCATCAATTTCCTCAGATTCTGTGGCAAAAACATTCTTACATTCTTTGTTTTCTTTCTTATTTTTATTTTTTCTTGTTTTAAAAAAAACTCCTTTAAATCCCCAACATAGATTTTTTTCCATTCTAATATCAACCGTAGAAGATCAATAGACATCCTTTTTTCACCTATAAAAATAACCCCATCCTCCCCAAACCCACACCTTTTTTTCAGATCTCATGGCGAAGCTCTGCCCCTTTGTCTTAAGACTCCCTACGTTATTTCCTTTGTCGCATCTATATGTCTCAGTCCTCTGCCAACACTCTTGCCGAAATGTATTCATAAACATTTTTAGGGAAACACTTCTTCAGTGAAAGGTTATTTTATCTGGACTTCTTTGACACAAATGATTCAGCGATCAAGAGGATTATTTTGTTTCAAGGTTAGGATCATCTTTGTGTTGAAAAACATGTATCTTATAATCCGATTCTTGTTGAAGAAGATAGTCAATTCTACAAAACCATCTCTTTTGAAAATAATATGTTTATCAAATTTGCTGTGTATGATAGAAAAATATCAATGTCTGTGAAACAAGCAGCCCTCTTTCTAATTGTCTCTACAGAAGGAGATTATTTTTGTCCATATAATAAATTACAAGAGGAAGTTTGTATGTTTAATAAAGAATGTTCTGAAAAGTCGTTATTTCTTATCAATGAAGCAAAGAGAGAAGTAGCACATTTATCTCTAGATAATAGGTTCGTCGTGTATTGGATTCATGGTTTTTCTTATCTCATGGAAACAGTATAGAGAAACTCTTAGAGTCTCTGATATATTTATGCTAGACAATCTTTTAAGCATGAGAAATGTAAATCTCATGGGGTACATTTTTGAAACATTCAATAATGTCAAGTCATCAGTTATTAAATCTCATTTGATTATGTATCCCTCTATTCATAAAATGATCATTCTTGAGAGCATGATGATTTGTAATATTCCTTTGAAAGGGAAATTGAAAGAACTGAATCCATCTTTGAAAATTAATAATAAGTTGAAGAAGTTTTATGTTTGTTTCGATGAAAACACAAGGCTTTTTGCCAAATATGTGGAAGCTGAATCGGCACCAAACCAATCGGCACCAAAAAAATCAGAACCTATGAAAATCGATAATAATCCAACTACTGTTGCTTCTCAAAAGTCAGATCCGCAAACCAGTACTAATCCAAAGAAGAAAATTAATTATAAAAAGGAGGTTGTGGCCAAGTAGAGGAAAGGTAAAGAATAAATAAAAGAGGGTGATCCTGTATTCGTTCTTCATCCAGCTGAAGATTTAGCTGAGAGAATAAGGGTAGAGGATACTCTTCAAGTTGAGAAGAAAAAGAAGACTCTTTTGAAAAGGAATGCTCAAGACATTGACATTTCTAAAATCATGAAAATGGTTGTGGAGGCTAGTGCTCAACTAACGGAAGAATTTCATCAAGAACCTATCGTACAGAGTCTTCTAGAGAAAGAGAAAGGATAACAAATTTTGAAAGAAATACAGGAAGTTGAAGAAGTGGAAGAAGATTTTCTTTTGGAATTTCTTCAGAGTTCAAAAAAGTGTAGAGAACAATCATTTCAAAAGAAAAGTGAAGGTATTCAACAGGTTCCTCATGCCGATCAAGCACCCGCTTAATATATTGAAAATCCAGATAGAATTCCTTCCCAAGTGATGCAAGGTGCTAGGTCTTCTCTTACCAATAAATTCAATGTTATTAGTGACAATGTGGAAGAATAAATAAAGGAGAAAGAAAAAACAAAATGAAAATATCCAGTTGAAGACTCAAGCCAATCAAATGAACTTGATTCATAAGATTTGGATACTGATTCAGAATGCACAATTTCTCTCAATAAGAGTGATTACATTGTTAATGTTTTGAGAAAAATTGGGAATACTATTCCTTATTTTCCCTGACTTGAATGGAAAATTGATTTCATCACTGAAAATCAAATGAAGAATTTTGGTTCTATAAGAGAACATAGAAAGAGAGTTTTGTCAATTGAAGCCGATTTAAAAGTTCTGTATAAAAGTTCGACTGCTCATAATAAGGGGTGCAATAGAATGAATAAGTGGTCATACAAAACAAAAATCTCTATGAATTATAATGAAATATCAATTGAAGTCATAAGAAGTCTATAAAATGATCTTTCAATTTCTTTCAATAAGCTTGAAAAAGAAACCATTGAAAGGACAAATCATGTGTAAAATACTCATGGAGCCTATATCCCTTAAATTAATATGATTCAAGAGAGAATGAATTCATTCCAGTCATATTTTTCGAAGGTTTCATCTTTCAAAGATGAAATAGTTCTGTTAAAGAAGAAAAAATTTGTTTCATATAAAGACAATAAGAATTTACAAGACAGAATTGATACACTTGATGAAGTATTCAGAGTCCAAGAAGAGAATATCAAAAATTAGGATCTTCTTTTTTTCGATCAACAATAGTTTCTCAAATCCCAGGGTGATTCTATCTCTGATGACATGAATGAAATCAAAAAGATGAAATCCGTTCTTCATGATCTGATCAAGAAAAAAATGAAATGGAAAACAAATGAGTTTTGTTGTATCTTTCATTATTCATTTCTATAATTATATAGACATTTTTTATCTCAATGTGATTTATGTTATCTTTCCCATTTCCTTGCAATTATTTTCTCTAACTCTTTTAGGAAACTCAATATTACACCATTATTTTTGTAAATCACAATGGGGAGATTTTTTTATAATGGGAGAATGTTTTAATCAAATACTTCTAAATCAAATAAAATTTACGAATACAATCCTTAGGAAAGTACATAGCTAAGGGGGAGTTAGTTGTATTCAATTTATTATTCAAAAGATTTTTCCAATAACTCATGGGGAGATAAGTATTTTTTTTCACTTACTTTATGTTTTTTGCATTCCAAAAAGAGGGGTATTGTTGAGTCGAGATTTCTCTCTTTACTTTTATGTCCTGTTTTGGAAATCACAAATGTATTCATATATAAATATCGTACTAAATATGTTTATCGTACTGACTATGTCAATAGTACTAACACTATCAATCATACTGACTTTGTCAATCGTAATGACTAAATCATATAGACTTTGTCAATCATAGTGACTCTGTCAATCGTACTGACTAAATCGTATAGATAAAATTCTCTTTCTAAAACAAACTCTTTCAATCGTACTTACTCTGTCAATTGTACTGCCTTTTGTGCATCATACTCACATTGTATCATATCACTACATTACAGAAAGTAATACTTCTGGTACTCATATTATTATCAAATGCTTGTTTTTATCATTTATCAACACATGTAATTCATACTCATGTTTATAATCTACATATATCTTTTGTGTTAACCAAAAAAATGTCGTGGAGTTATTTATAAACTAATCAAAACAATGTCATGTTTTCTGTTTCAAATGACCATTATAATGTCAGGTGTCCAAGTACCTATGAGTTTTCCTGAGAAATATGACTGTTTGAGGAAATGTGACCAGTGGAACTTGAGGAATATAAATAAGAGGTCATTTGAAGATGAGAAATACAACTGAGAGACATTGATCATTCTTTGAAACAATCATGTTCTAGAGAGAGACGTTGTGAATTCTCTCTTGCATTGTGTAAATGCCTTCAAATTACAAAACATGAACGACTCGTTCTTAGTTTTTGTATTTCAATAAGTGCTTTATTTTTCTTTGTGTGATCATCAGGTGTTATCGATCAAGGGATACTGAGGATAGGCAGACAGACCTACCGATATTTGTATTGAGGGATTTAAAGTGTTTGAAAGATAGTGGAGCTGATTAACTGCAAAATTGAGGGCTTACGGGGATAGCAAGACCAATGTACCAATTATCGTATCGAGGGCTTGTTGGGATAGCAAGACAAAGGTACCAATCATCATATCGAGGGCTTACCAAGGTAGTGGTAAGACACGACCACTTATCCTAGGTTAAAGGATACCCTTCTCTTTTATGATAAAAGAATTATAATAGTATTATATTTCCACTGCGGTTAGTTTTAAAAAGATAATTGTATTGTTTTCTTTCTTCATTTCATATTCATTTGTAATTATTTAAATTAAAATTATACTATTACATATTGTATCGATCGATTTTATATGCTTTATGCTAGAATCATTCACTATTGTATTACTATGATTATTGTATTCATTTTGAATACAATTGAGGTACTTTTCTTATAGTATTAGATCATATTATACTTTCATATCCAAGTAGATTGTGGTTAATTTTATTTGTTGTGAATTTTATTAGTTTAAGATAATTTAAACTAATTTATTAAGTGTTTCAACACATTGTTTTTAAACACACAATTCACCCACTCTTGTATTTCTCTATATAATATAAAAATACATCTATATATCGATCCAACACATTTAATCTATGAAACAATTTATTTTTCCTAGTAATGTTTCTATCATTAAATGATCTACACCTTCATGATGTTTCTTAAAGAAATTATTAATTAGACAAATTATATACCCATGTAATGTAAAACCAAACAATACATAAGGGGAAACTAAAAATGCTATAGGATAATGAATAATGTATACTCAAAAAACTATTTTGGATTTTTTACCCTTAGATTCATCGATTTTTAAACCATTTCCAATTATAGTATCCATATATTGTTTTATAGGAAAACAACAAACATTACATTTTTCCTAACATCAGACATTTTTTCCTTTCTTAATATTATCCTAATGGTTATTATTAATGTTTTATCATCATTGTTTCTAATGGATTACTAGAACATTCTATGATTCCATCTATATGTATAAAAACTTTTCATATATAGATATAACATCATAATTGATGAATATTATTTATATTAAAAAACTATCTTCAGCAGAATCAAAATCTAATAGTTTGTTTTGAAACATGGACATATAGAAAATTTATTCATATGATATATTTTTTATCTACTAATATGTAATTAATTACATGAAACCTTCAGAAAAATAACAAACATAATACCTTCCTTCATAACACAGGGAAAATGAATCAAATGAAAGTGTGAGATCCTTTTCTTAGTAAGGGTAAACATGGGAGATATATTTGATAAAAATAATGAAACATGAGTATAAGTGTATGATAACATGAGAATAACATTGTGCAACTATGACAGTATAATACTAAGTCACGGGGTAAATATTAGAATAACATAAGAAATTAATAATAAAACAATCAATATACATAATCAATCAGAGCAAAAAATTTACCGGAGACATAGAATTCTTTAAGACACATTTTTAGTGGAAATAATTTTCATATTAGAAAATAATTATTTAAAAAACTTTAAAAAGGGATGAGTTCAGTAAAAAAACCATCGTAGTAGTCAATGTTTACTCCTTACACTATCTTAATGGATATATACCCTTATAGAAATGGGTTCACTCCATTTTATAGTCATTTTCACATTATGATACATTATCATTTATTTAATGTATAAAAATTATATATAAATTGTGGGACAATAATGAATTATTTAAAATCATTAAGACTCATTCCATAAGAACATAAAATATTCATCATATCATAACCATAAAAATAAATATGTTTAATTAATATTTTATCACAATATAACTCAGGGAAAAGAAAAGGGTTTTATAATAATTCATCATTTTATTATATAAAACCCCATTGAAAATGGAAGGATTTCATAAACATATTTTCACCATAATCATAATCCATGTAGGGATTGTTTTTATGGTATCATTGAATCATATCCTCATTATGGAATGGAAAAGAATAAAGAGTGTCTTTATAGAAGGAAAATTCACATAAATTATCACTTAGAACATTTCTCAAGGTCATTTACACTTTGAATTATCATATTTGAACTATAAAAAATGGACCCATTAATAAATATAAACAATTTATTGAATAAAAAATTGGTAAATTTAATTATGTATTTAATTTATTATGTGACTGTGATATTTGTTATTTTTTCATATCTATTAAAAATATGATTCCTTTCTCATTTTTTGTATATAGTCAAATGAGCCTCATTAATAAATGGAAAGAAAATTCATTAAAATGAATTATAAATTTTAAAAAGGGAAAAAATGAAATTCCAAAAACATAATATTAAATAATGTATATTCTTTAATTTTTTTACAAACATTAACATGGAAAAAAATATTTTCGTTAAAAGAGGGAAATAAATTTTAACTTCCATAAAAATATTATTTTAGATAAAAGAGTAAATATAATAAAAAAAATATGAAATATAAAATGAAATATTCTATAAAATATATTTGAGAAACAATTAATATTATTCTAGAAAGGCAGTTCATGAATTTACAACATTATAATCATAATCATATAGAATATGGATAAATAAAGAGATAGTAACGTAAAAACTATAAAACATTGGATATTGTTGAATCATAAGGCCCTTGAATTAATGATTAATATATTTTTTTGAAAATAATTATAATATTAATTATTATAATTATAAAATAATATTATTGTTAGTATATGTTCCAGATAATGCTAAAACGTTCTGAATAAGGCATGTGTCTAACAAAAATAATTGTGAGATGAAAATCCCTAACATCAAGATTGAATATATTCCAATATTCTAAAAACACATGAATAATAATTATTTACTTAATATATAAATAAATATTAAAAATTCTGAAATATATATATTTCATATTGTATTGTATTTATTTTTAACATTTTATAACATTATTATTTATGATTCCTTATAAAAACCACTATTTGGTTTGATAACTTGATAAAATTTTTTATCTATTATGGTTTGATAGTTTATGACCATGTACATTGATTATAGTTAAAAAATATATATATATATATAATGTTAATAATGATATAAAAATAATATATTTTCACTATATAAATACTTTCATTCAATTGAAAATGTTATGTATTGAAAAATTTACTACACCATTTTTGCATATGGGGTTCCATGCATACGCATGGATGCTATTTTCATTTATTAGACAGATAGAATGAAATAAAGGTAAATAAAACAATTATTATCTTGAAAAAATCTATTATAAATATAAAATATATTTATTAAATATATTATTATTATCATCCTTGTCAAAATAATATAAAAAATATTTAACATCCCTTTATGGATGTTGTAGTCAACACATACACAAGAGAATCGTGACCGTTTATTATGAGATTAAAATATAGGAAGGTATATGTGATATAATAATTAAAAAAGTATAATAAAATCCTAAATATCTATTATATTCATTAAATACATCATTATATACATCCATGAGAGACAACGTTGGAAATTGAATTATATCGGATTGTGAGGTGGTAGCCTACTAGAAATGTGATTGAAAGGTTTGTTTCCCATGGGATGGATTATAAGATAGATTATAGTTATTCCATTAAAATTAAAAAATATAATTATCTAGAAGATGGATGGTTTATTATTTCAGTATAGTTAATAAATATTAGAAGTAGGTATAAGATAAAGTAAAACAAAAATGATCGGTTAAGAAAGATATATATTTGTTCGAAAACCTCTTTAGGTTTGCACTGAAAGTATTATAAATAGGAATTTATACTTAAACGAAGTCATGTTGGACATTTAATGTTATTTAAAAAATTGATTTTTTACCAGTTTGAAAAAACATCTTTTGATGATTTTTTAAAATGTGATGATGATTTATTCTATTATGTTTCAGGGGAGGGAATGTTTTGTAATATGTTAATGTATCAATTAATATAAATTATTTTTATCATTAAAATGGATCCAAAATTGGAATATATTAAATACATATTAGTGTTAGTTGAATTTATATCATAAAAATAAATATTTTTGAAAATAATAATTATTTTTTTCACCATTTAATTAGATTAACATGTATCATTTATTTTGACAATTACCCTTATAGTAATAATGATAGAGTTTAAGGGTCAATAAATTTACATTAAAATGAACAGAGTCCCATAAATGGACTATGTATGATATTAGAAATCATATCCCATTTAAATGGGTGATGATAATATACTTGGTAACTGTAAAAAAATTAAAAAACAATATATATATATATATATATATATATATATATTAAAACATCAAGAATTTTTATATTGCCATTATTTATTAAATGTTATTTTCAAAACATGAATAGAAATAGGGAATTAAATTATAATTATTTTAAAATAAAAAATGTGTTTTAGTTTTCAAAAAAATTTGTGATATATAATAATTCATTCCTAATATAGAAAATTAATTTTTATTGAATTCATTTATCATATATTCTTATTAATAAAATGAATATTATGTTAGTGTAGCGTAATCTGGCATGGTATTTGTCTAATTAATATAAAATAAATATAAATTACAATAATAAAAATAATTTCATTATTATCAATGTAAACACATATGTTCATTCACCAAGAGATTTTTTTTATTTTGAAAATAAATCGATATTTTAAAAAACATGGTGATATTTATAGTCTTTTCAAAATGTGAAATATTATATTGGGTATCTTCATGGAAAATTGTCCAATATATAATTATTTTTTTATAATATGGTGATAAGGGCCGAAATATGGCCCAAAAATAGAATTTATAAATTTATTGGTGTCATTTAGAGAATTATATTTTTAGTTTATCCAAAGAGATATATGTTTTAACATTAACCACGGGAAAGTATTTTTAGTATTTTTACAATTCATTATGAAACAAAATCTATTTGAAATTCTTAACTAATATTAATTATTCTAATTCAAAATATTGAATCCATTTCATAAAATTTTATTCATAACATATTTAGAATTTGATTTAAATTTAACCCCATTAATGTGACAGAAGTTTTTTTTCCAAGAAAATGAATTTTTAGGGAAAGGAATAATTTTTATTAACTTTATGACTATTTATAATCATTATAATAATTTAAACATATAGTAATAAATTATATAATATATATTGAATCTATGTAATTTATAATTATGGTATATCTTGATTAATTAAAATGGGATAATCAATATACACATTTAAAATATTTTCTTGAAAAAAAATATTTGTAATGCATAAAAATAGGGTTTTGAAAATAATGATATTTTTTATTAAAATGAGATTTATTAGATTATATTAAATTAAATAGATCATATTCCCCATTAATTTCAAATAAAAATACAATCATATATTAAATTAATATATGAAAATAAATTGAAATTTAAAAAATAATCTTTTCAACCATATACAGAAAGTAAAATATGTTTTATAAAAATTAGAAAATTACTCTAAAAGATTAGTTTAAAATTTCATTTTCAAAAAATGATATTTTTTATACAAGTATTCAAAAATTGTAAAACATTATTACTAAAATATGTTAATTTAACGTGACAAAACATCTTTTATAAAGAATAATGATTTTAATAATAAAATAGGACTTATTGTTATCTCATTCCTGGAAAACATATTAGATGAATGGTATGAAATTTTATGGATTATTAAATATATATATATAATATTTCAAAAATAGTAATTAATTTACTTTATTGTAATAAAAACACAATTCCAACATAAAAGAAGTTTTTATGGAAAAGATATTTATTTCCCTTCAAATGATTTTAATTTTCAGTCAATTGATAACTAAAGAATTTATATTAAACATGTATAAGACTTATAATTTTCATAATTATGTTATTCCAAATTATGAATGGAAATTATAATTTCATTTATAATGATCAATTTTATGTAATAATAAATTTGTATCATATTTTGGTTTATAAAAAATGGTGTTTCATGTATTGACATATATCAATAAATATAAATATATGTAAAAAAATAAAAAAAAACATATATCGTTACATGATACTTAGAAATTGTTATTTTTTACACCATTCCATTAATGTTTATGATGAAGAGAGTGTTCCAACTACCACATCTTCCAATGTTTAGTGAGTGGTGGGAGGCCCCTAGGAATTAGAGATAAATATTTCTACAATCATAGAATCATTATGAAGCTCCTGAAACCCCATAATATGAGCCTAAAATGTAATGACTATATTATTCATGGAATAACCATGTATTGGTTGGAAACTCTTGATTAATATGGTAAGGAAAAAAAGTTCTCTGAGACTCGTTTTGGGGTGAACCATGTTGGACACTTCTATTTTCTTATGTAGAATTATGAGTGTGATCGAGATTTTAGGAACATGATGAAACATTGCCTATAATTAAATAAATATTACCATTGATTCACCATCCTCTTACATTTTTTTCAATCCATGGATGTTGATGACATTTATAGGGTTATATGATTCAAGGATTTTAATTTCAATGGGATCATGTCATACAAAAACATATTTCTCCTGAGTTGCCCTGTGAATGTGATGAATCGGGCCCTAATACAGAAGGGGATCTAAAAGAGGCTTCATGTATCGCGAAAACAGTTTTATTAGGGTGATATGATAGAACTCATTCTAGTGTAATGAAGTTATACAGTTACCATTACCATAAGTGATATTGTGGAAGAGAATATAGGGAGGTTTAATTCTATAACTATATTGTCGCGCATGCCAAAATTTCAGTTTTTATGGTGGGATTGATGTACCTAGAGTGTACATATCCCCAGTGAAGTGTCCTTTATTCCACATTATTTTCAAAATTAAAAATATTATTACATCATTTATGAAGTTATGAAGTTGTAGGGGATCAGGTTAGACACTAGAGGTTCGAAGGACATAGTTATACCTATGTAGACATATTGTTGATGTTCAAATTGACATTCAAGAAAATGTATGTCATGTATTTCCTTATTAAAGGAGTGGATGTACCATCTATAGGAAAAATATAATGGAAACAAGATGGTAACCAAATGTAAAGGGGAGAGTTATCTATATTCCATGAGATCTAAACTAGTTTTTTTGGATGTAGAAGCTCATATCATTATATGTATAATCCTTGTATGATATTTTCTAGCTTGGGATTTTTTGATATTAGATAATTTAATTCCATTATGAATTCTCATTTTGAAAAAAAAAATTGTGGATCTATTGGATGAAGTTATAACCATGGACACACAATTGAGTTTATAATAAGAGTATATAAAAATTGAAATGAATATCTCCATGAAAATGGTGGATACTGTTTCATTTGAGATATTTTTTGTACCAAAAAACATTGGTCATGATTTGATCTTTGGTGTGGATTTTTTAATTCTATATTGGGCATATATATAATTTTATTAGAGGATATTTATAATCAATATAAATAAGGGGGAATAAATAATCATTAGGGAGAGTGATATTATAAGGATTTTCATGGAAGAAAAGTTTATTGAAAATTGGATTTCACTAGACTATAATAGAATGTAATAGTAAAGAGGATAGTGAAACATGGATATATAGGTTTCATCTAGTACTGATATATTTTCTTGTATGTCAATGCTAATTATTTTTCTATCATATCATCTAAGTGAGAGATTATGATCATGAATAAGATGGTTACACAAGATTAGTGAGTTTCTATCATGCCTTACCCAATATCACCAACTAAGGTTCATGAAAATAAATTTCAGATTAATTATTTGGAAGAAAAGCGATTAGTATAACCTAGTACACACTTTGGGGTTCTCTTGTCCTTTTTATAGGAAGAAAGATGATATATTTTATCTATGTTTTGATTACTAGAGGTTGAAATTGATGATGGACATGAACCAGTATCCCCATTTGTGCATTGATAATCACTTTGATCTGAAAAGAGGTTCTAGTATATTCTCTATCTTTGATTTTAGGTTAGGGTATCATCAGTTGAAAGTAAGGAAATCTGAAATACAGAAGATTTCTGTTAAGAGAAGGTTTGTATTGTATGATTTTTTGGTTTTATTTGGTCATTAAAACACTTTAATAGTATTAATTACCTTAATAAATCAGATATATTATTAAAAATTGGATCAGTTTATTGTAGTATATGATGATGAAATCATATAATACTCACTTTCTATAGATGATGATTCCAAATATCATGAGATCTTCTGGAATAAAATTTGATGTTATCAGCTTTATTCCAAGCTAGATAAATGAAAATTATATATTCAGAGAGTGAACATCTTGGTCTATATTTTCTAAACTTTTTGAGTGGATGTGTACCTTCATAATAAAATCACAATGGTTTCGTGGGAGGGACCTATGAATTCCTATAAGATTAAAGTCTTTCTAGTTCAATAAGACTATTACAAACACCTAATCCATTACATCACCTATTTGGTAGAACCAATTTCCAGGTAGACCATGAAGGGATTTTCATTTTTTATTAGTTTGATTACGAGATGGATTTATAAGAGATGAATGGAATGATTCGATCTATACCAATCCAAAAACTACACATATCATGTGATGAATATATCATACACTAAAATGTATCTTAAGTTGTAACCATATCACTATTGATAAATGGGAATGAATTATTTTATATGGACTCATTCAAAAACGAACACATAATAGGAATTAATGTACCCATGGTATATAGTTATTCATGAGGGAATAAGCACTAAGATTCTGGATACACCACAAATTTGGTAAGTTATTTTTTGTGTTTATAGAAAATGAGAGCCTCGAGTATATATTTTAACAGTGAGACCTAATCCATTAGTAGAGAATTTGTTTTTATTATCTTTAGTTATATGAATTTTGAGATTTCTTATAGAAAGGGGATATGAATCATTATTTCAATATCTTGGAATGAATGCTATGGAAAAAAGATGTGATGGATGCTTCAGATAAGGGGCCTTGTATTCCACCATTTTGTATTTATAGCTCTATATGTTCAGGGACATAGTGAAGTGTAGCATAGAATTTAACACATGTTTTACCTATTCATTTAGATCAGATCATGCTAGGTCAGTTGTTTAGATTGAATAGATTTGATATGAGATTCCTCTTATATTGTGGGGATCCACACTCATAGTGGTATCTTCTTTATGGTGATGTTATTATTATCCATGACTAGGTATGGGTTTCTATTGGATTTTAGGTGGAGCGGATGAGAGTGTTTAATTATTCTACTGAGGATTTTTATCAGGGTCTTATGAAAATGCATCGTTATATCTATAGATAATTCCTATGATTATTGGTGAAAAATAAGATACCATGTGCCATGGAATTATTCTTCACCAATAATAAGGTGAATTCCTATAATCAAAGGCTACATTTGTTTTTACATACTATGAACATTCTTGAATATTTTTTTATGATTTTACTATGGATTTCATGATAGTATAATTCAATAAACATTACAATAATGATTCAAAATTCATCTTCATGGATAAAATAATTTAGGTATACCATATATTTCAATTAGGGTGTCATTCTTCATGTATGGCCATGGTAGTATCATTGTGATAGAGATATATTGGATGTATGTTGTTATGAGATGTATTTTATCATATAAAAATATTCATTTCACACACCAATTATAGATGGATATTTATAAGGACTTGATATCATAAATTCCTCTAAAAGGGCCTATCATCCTCAAATAGACAACCAATTCAAATTAAAAATTTATATCTTGGACTATATTTTATGATTCTATGTACTGGATATCAACTGTTCTTTGAAGAATCATATAGAACTCCTCAATTTTTACTTGGATAAATTCTTCAATTAATTGATCAAGATGGATAACATATTTGGACATGAATGGAAGTTTGTATCATTTAATTCATTTATGGATGAAGTTAAGTGAATCATCACTTTTTAGATGTAATATAATTATAGATACATATAGAAAATTTTCAATTGGTATGAAATTCAATGGAGTCCGTGAAAAGATGGAAGAAATCATATGTTTTACAATGGTGACAACCTCTATATTTTGAGGTTGAACATAATGTTTTCCTTAAGTTGTTGTCTATAAGGGATAAATTCATTATCAACAAACTAGGGATGATAATGCAGAATTTTTAGGTCCATTCATGATACCCAAAATGATTCTTCGAATAGAATTATATTATCCCTTCTATAGTGTGGGGGAAGTTGAGATATGGTTGTGTTGAAGATGTAATAAAAGTGAGGGAGTCTAATATATAGACAAAATATACATAAATTCCCTCTAATTTCAAATGGTTATACTTTTAGTATATTATGGATGAGCTGTTTTATTATAGGGAGTTTGTAAGATCCTTTATGTTTCTAGGTATATCCCTCTTTATATATTATGCTAAACCTATTTGAGCCTAAAATTTATTATTTTGACATTGTTTTTTTTCATGTTCTTTTTGGTTTATCTAGGGAGGGGGAATGAATGTTTATTTGAAAAAATACGCTGCAATAGTGGTTTATTAAGTCTTGATCCCTAGGATATGTTGTGTGTATGGTCATTGTAACATGGAATTTCAATTTACAAAGTGTGGGGGATATTATATTGATGTCTAGATCAACATATTATTGAATTATAGTTATGGATTGGTGGAATAAAGTTGTTTATATTCTCTTTCTAGAAATAAGATCAATTGAATGGAATGTATAGTTAGGAACCAAGGGTATAATGCTCATTTTTTAGTTCTAAAAAAACTGGTACTCATTTTATATAATTCTAGTTTATATAGTTTCCTACTTACATGGGTTATTAGTTCATTACTGTATTACGTTAGGGTGATATATGACCCCTCATCACGTTAATATGATTTACAGAGTAGTCAAATTCTTGATCCTCAAAAGTGGATTGACCAGGTAGATTGTAGCATGTTCAAGGGGTAATGTTATGTGTTGTGTGTGGTCATGTTTTTGTAGTTTTATTGGAAATGTAATGTTGTTTATTTTCATATAGTATCATTATATAACAAAATTTACATCTGAATTCATTTCAAACCCATAGTTTCCTCTCAAAATCTAGGTAGCACCGATGGATTATTAATGATGAATGAGTACCATTTTGATTAAAATCAATAATCTTATTTAATGGATCAATCCATGGTTATTCATTCTTTTTCAAGACAACCATTATGTGTACTCCAAAAACAAGAAGAATGATTAATAGGATCCTAGTCATCTGGTGATATATTTTCAATGACGTGCTATATAATCACTTGTACATATGATGATATTTTTTCATCATCGACTCTTCATTTTTGGTATTAGGTATATAAACACTCGATAAAATACTATTTTTAATCATTATAGTATTTAATATAATTTCTATAACTCAATAATAATGTGTGTGGGACCTATCA
Source organism: Viscum album (assembly GCA_963277665.1). Taxonomy (NCBI): domain Eukaryota; kingdom Viridiplantae; phylum Streptophyta; class Magnoliopsida; order Santalales; family Viscaceae; genus Viscum; species Viscum album. The sequence continues at coordinate 974,870,934 of OY728133.1, forward strand.
AACTAAATTAAATCAAGTCCAATGATAATAATAATGATTAGACCATCCATGGATATCATATGGTCAATTAATAGAGATACTGGACTTGCGTCCACCTAAGAAGCGGTTGTACCCATGGATTGATACTGGAAGGACATACATGATAACATAAATTTTGTTATAACATGTGATTTTTATCTACTTTAATGTAATTGAATCATGTTGACTTGAAATATTTTAATTGATTTCTAATCTGATAAACCTGGTAACATGATGAGTTGTGGTTATATTTTAGTGTTAATATGATTTTGGAAAATAATTAAAAAATTAAAAGATGTTGTTGAAATGATATCCACACAAGGGCACAATTCATGGTATAAGATAATACCCATGTGTGTTATAGATGGGGTGTGTATTTCCTTAGAGTGAGATGCATTGTAACTGGATTCCTATGTGTGTGGTGTTGATTTTAGGTAGGATGAGATCATGTGTTCATGATATTTTATGTGCAATTAATCATCAGTAGGATATTCATCCATTATATTTGGTTATAGGTTCAAATATTGTATGATGAACCATAATATTTAGATAGAAATCATTATTATGAATCATTGTTTGGTGACCAAGGGTTTCATCTCATAGCTCGAGGGTAAGTGAATTTATATCATGTTTAGTATTAGATGATTAATTTAATATCTCATGTTTTTGATATATTCCATGCACTATATACTGTTAGTGGATTTTTTAGAGTGAGTGGGGTCTCAAATATGACTTTGACTAACACAATGTTGGGGGAATACTTTTTTAAAAAAAAATTCCTTGGTTGAAGGATTTGATAAGGGAAAAAGTCCATTTTGTTGAATTTTTCTTAAATTAGGGGTTGGATATTTGCTGTGGGACCTAAATGGGGCCCAAGTCCGGGGTTTTTGATCTATTTGTTCATTTTATGTAGTTATTTTATATTTATGAGTTTAACTACATAATATACTTACATTTAGAATTCCATTACAACGTAATGTTTTTTGTATTGTTAACTTTATTCCTTATTTATCATGAGATGTCTATTTCATTATTTTAAATTTTTCCACTAATTAATTTCTATTTTATACATTTAATGTAATTATATTCTAGTTTGTAAACTCTCCAAACTATATTAACCACGCCTTATCTTTTATTTTGATGATTTTTAAATTTCATGAGCTATCCATGAGGTCATAAAAGACACAAATATCAGTCACATAATAGGGTACTAAGACATTGATGCTTTAAAATTAAGGGAAAATTATTATTGTGAATATTTTTTATATAATTTTATTATTTTAAAACCACAAAAACAATGTGCATATTAAAAATAGAACATATCCCTAGATAAAAATAAAAATTCAATAGATTTTAAAAATATATTATATACATTTTAAAATTATTAATTATATACATCAAAAAACAATAATAATTACACATTTCATTTAAAAATATCAAGAAAATCCTTGAACATGGGAATATGCTTTCATTTAAAAAACAAAGGGAAATATTTATTAGTCATTGTTAATAAATAAAATTCATGATGGTGAAAAAATGTGATGAATTGGTAAACATAAAAAAATATTATTGTAAAACTTGTTTTAGAAATTAAAAAATAACCAATATGGAAAACATTAAAAATATTTATTTTTAAAACATATGTGAAAATAAAAAAAGTGTTGAAGGTAATCATATATACAACTGAAATATATAGAAAAAAATTATTCAAAATATATAAATAGCATTGATGTTGAAAATAAATATTCAAGTAAATAGTGTGAAAAAAATTAATGAAATGGTTAAAAATATAATCTTTCTAGGATTTAAAAAAATACCCATTTATTGAAATATATAAAAATGATTTCTATATAATTTATTTATATATTGACTAATGATGAAATATGAAAAACAGACTATTTAGAGAACATATATACAAATATTGGTCTATAATTAGAATGATTTCTCAAAGAAGTGAACATTAGATGATAAATCCTTAGCTCATTTCATCACTCCTAGGGGGCCAATGTCTAACTATAAGAATAATTGGATAATTATGATTACATACATGATCCAAAACCATTTTATTTATATTAATTTTTAAATTTTCATTTACTAATATATATATTTCATTAGTTGTAAATTTTTTTGTACTCATTCACTTGGGTTCGTTCAGTTAATTAACCTAAAAAGATATCAGTATATTAACCATTGTTAAAGGGGTTATAATATGATTTCATCACATCCAGAAGATAATGAAATAATTCAATTAACATACAATATGAGAAAATTTTCTAAATGTTGTTAGGTTTTTTCAAATTGATTTTAATATAGAAAATTTCATAGTTTTTCAATATTATAAGTTAGGACATACAATGACCATTTATAGTCAATATTAATAACAAAATGGAATAATTATATATCTAGAATAATATTTATGTTAAAAATTAAATCCTTACTAATTATATTATTTTATTTTCTATTCATATATGGATATAGTGAATAATAAAATACATCATTTAGGGAGGTGGTAGTATACACATAAAAATGAATATTTTTTAAATATTTTAAAGGATGGGTGAGAATTAAGATATAAATTGAGTTAGTATTCAAAAATATTACTTATGTCCTATATCAATTATTTATTTGTTATCTCCATATTTATTGCCATATATGATATTTTGTAATGGAAGATGAAATCCTAAATATATTGGTGGTGGTAATCTGCACATACACATGACCAATGTATTAGTTTTATAATAAATTGAAAAGAGGAAAATCACATTTCATGGAATAAAAGAATATTATTTTAATTTTATAATGTTAATAATGTTATTAAGTTAGAATTTCTATAATATATTTTATATAGGTTATGGAAGATATAATATAGAAAGAATTTCTATAATGAGTGTACCACTTTGTTGGATTAACACAGGTGGATCAAACCTTATGAATTATATTGTTTTTATTTTCATAAGAAGAGAACATTTAGGATGTGATTAAGAATGTTTTGGAGTGCTTAAATTTGCATTGGTTCTCACATTTAGAGTATAAGTGTGTATGTCCCCATCCATAAACAATATGTAATCTAGAATTAAGATAATAATTCTCTTAGAAAATCCCTTATGGTATAGAGCTTTAGATAATTAGGTCATAATATATACAACACAAGATGAATATAACATTTAAACACTTCAACTCGATATCCATTTTTCCATTAAATAAAAACTATTAATAGAAAAGGAACATGGTTTGTTCCATGTTTTAAAAAAGAAGACTTTTCATTGATCCCATCCATTACTATATTACACATTATATATTATGAAAAACATTTCAAAAACTCGGGATGAGCATAAAAAGCATAGTAAAGGATACATAAAAAAGAAAAACTATCAGTTTTTTGATGCAATATGTAATCCATGAATAAATTATCATATTGCAATCCCATTCACCATTATGAAGTAGAAAGAAACATATCCCTGAATATAAGCTCATTGATTACCCTTTCTTTAACCAAAATTTTTCCATAAATTCCATTGAAAACAACGTATTGCATATAATGTTAAGCATCAGACAGAATCACAGTTAAATAGAAAAATTATATGATTGACATCCACAAATCCTTATTACAAATGGAATAGCAATACAAAAGAATTTTATACCCAATTTATTTGAGGCTATAATGTAAACACCCAAACTTGGATTATCACAGAACCACCCGTCAGTTGGATTATCAGGTGACCACCAGTCAAATGGCCATGTACCATTACATAATCATTACATATAAAATATTTAAAATATAAAAATTTTAAACAAAAATTTCAATTGAAATATTAAAATATAATTCCATGATATCAAAATAGTAAATCCTCTTCAAATCCATTTTCAATAAAAAGATATGTAAAATGGGTATATGATATTTATTTTCCATTTTAAAACATCACGACATGTTATGAAATCTAAATATCAAAAAATGATCGTGGTGGTAGGAGGATTGTTGTCCCCACATTCGTTAAAAATAAAAAATATCATTTTATTTTAGTAAAATTCTATGTATAAAAATATTAATTTTTAATTACATTAAAATTAAAAGGGTTTTATACAATGTATAAAAGCAAGTTATGAATAAATCAAAATATGCCTCAATGAAAGGATCTTGATAAACGGCCCATACAGAATTCATTTAGAATGAAAAATAGGTCAATTATGTGGATTAGATAAAATTACACATAAATCAAGTAAAAATAAAAGGTAACATATTTTAATTCATTTCATACATAATCATAACACGATAGAAACATAAAGTATATGATTTACCCAAGTAAAGGAAAGTTTGTTAAGAAGATCCCTTACATAATGTCCAACAAGATACGTTCATTCATTAATTTTCTAAATAATAATATTATGTTAATTTATAATTTCATGAAAACATTTTTCATGTTTATTATTCCTTATTTATCATTTATTAAATTGATATAATAATTGGTTAATTGTTTGAGTTTATATCATACATATTGTTGATGTTTGAAACTTGAGTCCAAAGTGGACTTGTTATAATTACCCATCATCCATGTTGTCAAAATTACATTATCCAAAAAATCATATTAATGATTCATATATAATATATATCATATGTTTCTAGAAAAAATGTATTTATAATTGTCCACAAAATTTTGACATAATAAATGAAATGCACAATTCATTGAGACGGTAAGCCGTACATAAGGATGGACTCTACTTTAATTTCATTTTCATATTTAATGGAATTAAATCATAATGATTCATAAAAATATTATAATAATAGTATAATATCATATTTTATATATATAACATATGTTCATTAACTCCATCCTTTATATGTTCCATGTATATCAAGAACGGGTCATATGACATTGAGGGGGGCGGTAGTCTGAACTTCTTCAAATGTTATTATCATATTTATAAAACAAAAAAATAATAAAGATATGTTAGAAATGAGAATTAAAAAAAGAATAGATATAAATTATATATAAAAAATCATATATAATTACAGCGCCATCATAATTGCCACCATAAGAGGGTGTTGGAGATGATTGAAAAATCATCATTTCGCGAGGTAGTAGTTCGCCGTCCACAGACATAGAATGTTCTATACCCATTAGATGAAGGTGTGTTTAGGATTAGTTAGAATAATTCACATGAAAACATCATTGTATATTAATATTACTAGAGTTGTTGTGTAAACAATAAATAATGATATAATAGGTAGGGGATAAGGAAAGATAGTTGAAAGATACATTAATGTAAACATTCCCTCAAATCCGGTAAGTTCGTTTGATTTGAGCCAATGGCCTCTCTTGAACTTCCTTCATTCTTGGGGAAGTCTTATTGGATGATGTGCGGTGTGTTGTGAGCATATTTGGTCTGAGTTTGGGCATGCCAAGGGGCCTGAGAGATGTGAATAATGGGTTAGAGGTGATTGATTTTTATAAGGGGAGGAGGGGCTATTTAGGAAAGTTATTATAATATTATTTCTAGTCTCAAAATATCTACAAAAAATTAAATATGAAGATTAGATGAACATAAGTCGAAATAAAATATTCCAATAATAATTTTATAGCTTTTAGATCTTTCTAATCCATATCTTTTTTATTTATCTATTTTTTACACTTACTATTTTATCTAGAATTTTACACTATGAGAATCAAAATAGTTACCAAAAGTGGAAAAAAATTAAAATAAATAGACAATATTAAAATATTAGACATAAGATAAATATTTGGGAAAATTAAATATTTTTATGAATTTTATAATATTGAATAAAATATTTTATATTTTAAAATATGAATTATGTCAATTTATAAACTATAAATATCAATACATTTAAAAAAATATATAAACACCTAATTACCTAAAAAACATAAATTAATTAACATATAAAAAGTAATTATCATCCATAAAATGTGTGGATGGCATAAAAAGTATCGAAATAAATTTGTTTTAATATTTATAAACTCATTCATTTAAGTAATTCATTAATAAGGTAATCACTATATAATCATTGTGTTATAAATAAAATAATTTATTTTTGGACTAAAATTTTTAAATAAATAACCATTATGTATGAAATATTTTTATATTTATAATGACTATTTATAGTCGAAACTATCACATAAATAACACCATATAAAATTTGTTTTACTAGAAAATATCTATTTGTGTTGAATTTTCCTTAACTTTAATTTAATTTTTATAAAATGTCATTTTCACATATAAGTGGCTCCATGGGGTCCCAAAATTAACCCAAGGATGCTCGTGGTTAGAAATTTATATTCCAATTGTGTTAGGACAACTGTTAGGGTAACTTAATATTATTATAATATTACTTTTCTCCTTATTTACTAGATTTAACTTTTTACCATGGTAGATAGAATATTTACTAATTCTAATATTCATAATGCCTAAAAATAAAAGATATCTCTTTACATAATTTGGACCTCCAAATTCCAAATATGGAATCCATTTTTCATAATTAAAAAAACTAGATTTCAGAAATTAATTTATTATTAATTCTCGTTGTCAAAACCAAAATGCGTGTTTTTATGAAATAATAACTATCAAAAGATTGACATGATTTTATGTATAGTTAAATTGTAAAATTACTCAAAATTGAAAAAATTGTATTAAATTGTAAAAACATAATATAATTACTCATTATATCCAATTAAAATGATAATCTACCATATAAATAAACTAGATGAATTGACAGCTTTACCTTAAAATGCAATATATTTTCACAATTGATTAAAAAATGATCATTATCATAAAAATACAAATAATTTATCCAATGTAAAATTTGATATCATAATTATAAATAAGATGTTTATTTTTTCAAATGGAATATATAAATTTTTCAGAAACAATATTTAAATGGGTTCTCCATCAATAGATGGTAAAACAACATTTTTTAGAAAAATACGTATTTTATCTGTGAAAATTAATTTATTCATATATAATATCTAGAAAACATATAATATGAATTCAAAAAATTTAATCTAATATATATATTAAATTTTTCATTAAATAAAAATCCATAATGTGTAATATGAAAACCCAATTATTCTCTTTTAAATTGGTTTTCTTAAAAACACATCCATTATATTCAATTGGTTTTTGTTTCCATTTCTAATAAATTTCATAATCAGTAAGTCATCATTTAAAAATGTGTAAAAAATACTTAAAAATTCAGTTGATAATGTTCATTACCTGAATTGAATTTTCTAGGAATTAACTACCATTTAAAATAATTATATTATTTTTCAATATAACTAAAAGTTGTATGCAACAAAAAAATTTCAAAGAACCCCATTGTTGTGTGTAAGTATGATATCTAACAATGTGGCCTATTTAATAGAAAATTAATATCCTAATCCTAAATATTAATAGATATGAAAATTTATTATTCTATAAGTACCAGGTTTGTTACATACTTCCCCCCTTTTGTAAATTGCATCCTTGCAATTTTAAATTTGGGCTCGGAAACGTCAATGAAACTCCTTCATCAAAAAAAGAGTAAATAAAAAATCACATTAAAATAAATGATTTTGAGTATTAAGGTTACCCAATATAAAATATACTAGTATTCAATGAAAACGTGTATATGGTGGATAAACTATGTGTCATTTTCGGATGGAGAGTGTTAGAAAACACTATTTAGATAATGTTAACACCTAGAAAACCATAAACTTTTGATAGGTTAAACAGTCTGTGATTCACCAATAATACATGTAAATGGAAAATGTTTTTTTATGTTCCTTTTCATAATGTTGAATAATTTTTTAAAAATATTGACTTAGAACATATGGAATCATACATACATGTCATGTAGACTTTCTTCCTTTACTAAATTTATACCACGAACTCTTCTTTTCTCCAAACTATTTGTATTCAACTTCACTTAGTCACATCGAAAGTTCTAGAATCCACTTCAGGATAATAACATAATAAAAAAATGATGAACTATATATTTCCCCTATCATTAGGCATTATCCAAAACCAAATTTTTAATACAAGATCAGATAATCCATAAAAAGGACAATAAAAAGAAACACTACTCTTTCTCTCCAAAAATTAACAAAAAATACCCAATGTTCAACAAATAGAATTCAATTGAAAATTTACCTTAAAATTCTTCAATATAATCCCTACTAATATCGAATCCCAAAACTCAGAATAATTTAATCATGTATTATTTAATAGTAAATATTGACATTTATATCAAAATAACATCAAGTACTAATATAGTCTCATACTAAAGTGTAATTCACCTAATCACATATTCTCTATAATTGGTTAATCATTCCCATAAATAACCTATATCTCCAAATGTACACAATAAAAACACCGGTTCATCTAAAATTAAATTCATCCATTACTTTACCATTGAAATCCTATACTATACTATTTTCATTAGGAATGTTTTTTTACCAAAAGAGAAAAATGACATCGAAAATAAGATTTAATAGTTAATAAATAAATCATTTTCCTATATATTTTTTCCCATTTGATAAAACATAATATCCAAAATCACCTTATTCTTGAACAATAAATTAATTTAAATGAAAATAAATAGTCATATTATCTAATGACTTCACGTAGGCCAGTGGTATGCAATGCACCATTATCGCCCTTCAGTTGTGGGTTTGATTCACATGGCCTTTCCAGAGGCGATGAGTTTTCACCCATCCTCTGAGATGTCCTTTTTCCAAAACATTATAATTCATATAGTGTTCTAAAGAATAAATTTTACTAAACACTTACAATAACCAATTTTATCCTCAAAGGTTATCTAATACCTTTAATTTTGCATCCCAAAATGTAATTACTATTTATCAACTCAAAAACAATAGATCTTATGAACCCCTAAGGATATTAGTTTTTTCCTTCCATGTGAGGATAATTATTAATTGAATTAAATTTTTACATATCAATTTTTAGGGTTATACATACTAGAAAACGTCATCCAATGTAGTCTCATTTTCAAAAAAGAATTAATTATTTTAAGCATTTCATCAACCTAAAATCTACCCTAACTATTGAATCCCTTACATGTATACTTCTTACTCATTGAATGTTATTCATGTTACATTAAACCTTCTTTTCCAACTTATTCAGTAATAAATTATTCTTAAAAACAAAATCCTTAATTATATCCTCTGATTCAATAATGTCAAAACATCAGATAAGAAATAATTCATACCTTTCCTTGGTCATTTTATGTTTTTTCACCCTAAATAGGAATAGATTTAGGTATTGGTAATCATATATTTCCAAATTCCATCTGATCCCATTCCCTTATATTCTTCATAGGGAATCTATTTGTATACTGACAATGCACACCACATTTAAAACATTCAATTTATCCCTCGGAATGAACTTCTTTCCATTTCCCAGAGTCAACTAGACGCCTCCTTTTTCCATGGATTTTGCTTGCTTTATGACCTTAAACAACCGATATATAACATCTTAATGAACCTTTAAAGTATTTTACTAGGTCTTTCTTTCAATATCCTTGATACAAATGTTTTTAGATATACATTCATTTATGATTTTTAACAAAAAATTCATAGTGATTTGTTTCTCTCATATATGTTGCCTTATAAAATTCAACAGGGTTCATCTTGTCAATCATGAATCCAGTTAGTTTGTTGAGAATACATCAGATAGTTCTCATTATGACTCCCAATAAAGTCGGTTTCTTATTTATAAAATTGTCACTATTATTTTTCTAATCCATTTTTTACATTTTTTCTTTCTAAATCCATCCATTTATTAAACAAAAAAGTTTAGTGTGACTATATCTGAAAAGTCATCATATAATATCATATAAGGAGGGTAAAAAAATTATATACATATTCATGTTATATTAAACTCATTCAATATATCTAAAATAAATATGAATCTTTCTTATATGATAACCATTATTGTTATGTAACTTATGCTTAAATAAATCCCTATCATCTAAAGTTATCTAAACTGACCTATGATACCAACAGTAAAGCCCCATCTATAAATATTATATAATCCTAAATTAACATAATAATTATCATTGATGATACTATAAGGTTTATAGATTTATAGATTTAATCATAATATACACATAACAACAGGAATGTTACTTGTAGACACTTCTACTCGGTATTTATTTTTTTCATAAAAGTTACACTTAATAGAAAATAAACATGTTTAATTCCATGTTTTATACAACATTAATTTTCCTTGATACTATTTTTGACCGTATTCCCCATTAAGTCCTTTTAAAAACATTTGAAAACCATGGGATGTGGATAAACTTGGGACATAATGGGGAATACGGTCAAAAATAGTATCAAGGAAAATTCATGTTGTATAAAACAATGTATACCGAATAGCATAAACTTGGGACATAATCATTCTTAAATGGATTAACCATACGGTCGACTTCGACAAATCATTATTAAAAATGGAATAACCATATAGCGGACTTCCATATCCAATGCATTGGAGGTTATAATGTAACCAACGTTCCTTGGTTTATCACAAAACCACCTGTCATTTGGTTTATCATGTAACCACAAGTCAAATGTCCAAGTATCATTACATAATAATCACAGATAATAGATTGCAGATATCAAAATTTCAAACATAAATTTCAATTGTAATCACAAGAAAAGATTTCAATATATTGAAATAGTAAAAAGATTTGTAAACCTATTTTAAATACCAATATATGTAAAAAGGGAATATAGTAATTATTTTCAATTTAAAAACATCACGTTATATAAGGAAGTCAATTATTAAATAATGATCTTGGTGGTGGAAAGGTTTTTGTCACCGTTTACATTAAAAAGACAAAAAATACGTTTTTAATTTAGTAAAATACAACATAGAAAAAGATTCCATTTGAATGTAACTAAATATCACAAGGGTTTATACACTGTATAAAATGAAGTCGTGTTTATATCAAAATATGCCTCAAAGTATGGAGATTGAGACAACGTCCCTTACAATGACCATTTTGTAAAAAAAATTGATTAATTATGTGTATTCAATACATGTACACATAATGAAAGTAAACAAAAAATATAAGATATCAAAATTCATTTCACACATAATGATTTCATGACATAAACAATAAGTATATGATAATCCCAAAGAAGAAAATTGGGTAAAAAGGTTCCCTTACCTCGTGTCTGACTAGAGTCGTTCATTATTTAATTTCATGAATAATAAACAAAAATTAATTTATAAATTCATCAGTTAAGTTTTCATGTTTATTTTTTCATTCATATCAGTAATTACCTTTTTATAGCTATTAGTTAATTATTTGAGTTCATATTAGACATTTTGACGATGTTTGGAACTTGAGTAAAAAAGAACATGTTATAATTTAATGATGTCCATGTTATCAAAATTACATTATCTCTAGAATTATATTCATGATTTAGATATCATATATATCAAATGTATCCTGTATATATGTATTTATAATAGTCCACAACATTTGGATACAATAAATTAAATTTACAGTTCAAAGAGATGTTAAGCAGTACATACACATGAATGCTACTTTCATTTTTTCATATTTAATGGAATGAAAAAATAATCATACAAAGATATATTATAATTCCAGTATAATATAACATTATATAAATTTTATATATGTATGTTAACTCCATCCTTTATAGGTTACCTGTATATGATGAATGAGTCATATCACTTTAAGGGGGGCGGTAATCTGAACTTCCTCAAATGAAATTATTGTATTTATAAAACATGGAAGGCATAAAGGTTTGTTACAATTGATAATTATAGAAAATAGATTTAAAATAAATATCATAAATATCATATATAATTATAGTGAAATCATAATGTCCACTATATGTGGTGGTATGATATTCTTGAACAATCATTGTTTCATAAGGCACTAGTTCGTCATCCATAGAAACAATATGTTATGTACCCATTAAACAGAGGTGTGTGTAATTTTATATAGAATCCACCACATAATAATATGTTATATTTATTATAAAAAAATTTTATGTAAACAAACAATATAAATAACATTGGCAGTGAATATGGAAAAAAATTGGATCAAAACATGAATCAAGACATTACCTCTAATTGGGAAAAATCGTTTGATTTGTGGAAAGACCTCTCTTCAATTTCATTATTCTAAAAGGAAGGCTTTAAGGAGTAAGATAGGTATGTTGGTAGATTACTTGAGTAGTGTTTGGAAGATCTAAGGGCCATGAGAGGTTTGGGTAAATGGATTGAGGTGATGGTCATTTATAAGGGGGAGGAGGGGCTCTTTAAGAAAGATTATTATAAAATAATTTTGGTTTTCCAAAGTTCCTAAAGTCATTAAATTATAAGATAAGATAGATAATGATTAAATAAATTCATCCCGTAAATATAGTATTGGTGATGGATATTTTTTAATCCTTATCATTTTTAATTATGTGTTTTTTACTCTTGATATTTTGTTAAATATTTAAGACATTGAGAGTCACAATATTTAACAAATTGTGAAACATATCAAAATAAAGAGTCATTAATTAAAATTGAGACTTATGGTAACTATCTGTCAGAATAATATTTTTAGCCATTTTATAATATTTAATAAAATATTTAATATTTTAAAATATGAAATATGTCAATTTCTAAACTATTCATATCAAGAATTTTAAATAAATCTATAACATCATGATTATTTCGAAAAAATTAAATTAAATAAATGATAACAAGTAATAATAATCCATAAAATTCGTGGATGACATAAAAAGTTTCAAAATAAAATTATTTCAGTATTTATAAATTCATTTATTTTAATCATTCATTAATAATGAAATCACTACATCATCATTGTGTCATTAACAAATTTATTTAGTTGATATCTAAAATTTTTAAATAAAATTTTGTGATGTAGGAAATCATTTTATCTATCTAATTAATTTTTGTACTCTAAAATATCAATGATATAATCCCATATAATTTTTTTACTAAAAGATATATTATTATGTCACATTTTCCTTAACATTATATTAATTTTTAGAAAATGTCATTTTCACTTAAAAGTGGCTCCATGGGGTTTAAAAATCGACCTATGGATTCTCATGGTTGGACATGTAATATCCAATTGACTTATGAAATGTTTTATGGTAATTTATTATTGTTATTATATTATTTTTAACCCTTATTTAACATATTTACCCTTTAACCATGACATATAAAATATTTACTAAAGATACTATTCATAATGTATTAATATAAAATTTACATATTTACAAAATTTGGACCTCATGATTCCAAATTAGGAATAAATTTTTCCATATTCATGACACAGAAGCTGGTGAAATTAATTTAAAATTTATTCCCATTGTCAAAATTGTAAAGCATGTTTTTAAGAATTAAAAACTATTAAAATATTTACATGTGTTTACGTCTAATTAAAAAGTGAAATTACTTCAATGACCAAAATTGGATTAAATGGTAAAAAAATAATCTAATTTCGCATTGAACCCAATTAAAAATATAATATTTCCATATAAATAAATTAGATGGAAAGACAGTTTTGACTTAAAAAGCAGTATTTATTTACTATTCATTAAAAAATAAACCTTATCAAAAAAGTATTAGAAATTAACCCAATTAAGTTTTGATGATCCACTTCTAAAGAAGAATTTTATTTTTTCATATTGAAAATATAAATGTATGAAATATATTTTTAAATGGATGTCCTACCAAAGCCAATAAAACTTCATTTTTCGAAAAAAATACATCTCTTATTCGAAAAAATGATTTTATTCTAATATAAAATATAAAAAACATATAATAAGAATAATAAACATAACCTTGATTATATATCATATATTTTTCATTAAATAAAAACCTATAAAGAGTGATATTAAAAACATTATTCTCTTTTAAATAGGTTTTCATAAAAACACATACATTATATTCAATTGGTTGTTGTTTCCATTTATAATAAATTTTATAATCAACGAATCATCATTTAAAAATGTGTAAACCACATTTCAAAATTCCATTAATACAATTCATTCCATCCATTCCAATGTCTAGGAGTTAACTACCATTTAGAATAATTATATTATATTTCGGTAATACTCAATGATGTATGCAAGGTGATATTTCCATGAAACCCATTGTTGTGTGTTGAGCATGCTATTAAAAAGGTGACCTATTTAACATAAAATCAATATATTATTCATTAATATTAATATATATGTAAAATTATTATTCTATAAATACTTGGGTTGTTACAAATTGAGGTTGTTAATGGATTCATTTACAAAATAGACAAGTAGAAACATTATAAAAAGTATTTAATTTGAAATAATATACACCTATTAATCAAGGTAATGATTCACTAGGGAAACATAAATAAAAATATTTTATATTATTGGAAAAATATACATAGAAAATAAATTCAATAAAGGAATAATTACAACTATTTACCTTATTATAGAAATATGTCCCCTTTAAAGTCTTATACCCCATACAATACTGACTAACGATTACCCTACAAACAAAAATTTCTGACAAAAAATTATTTTGAAAGATTATTTATAATTTAAATCATTCAATTCAAAACATTGAAACCATTTTATATTATTCATTTTATAGATTTTTTATGATTTTTTAAAATAATTTCACCTAACACAATGAATGTCAATTTTTTGAAGAAAATGGATTTTTAACCAGAATAAAAAATTTAATCCAAAATAATATATAATATTTATTTTCATATAATTTATTTTTAAATGATTAAAAATTGACTGTTATGTATATTTAAAAAAATATATATTCCAATGGATATTTTTAATATTTAAATATTGAAAAATATCAAAAAAAATTCATTAGAATAAAATTACAATTATGAACGAAAATGTAAGACAATGACTTATATGAAGAAATAATATATTATTTAAATTCTGATATATATATATATATATATATGTATATATTATAAATGGTTTAATTATATTTTATGCCATTCATAAATAAAAAATAATTTGTAAAAGTAACAATATTTATGAGGACTATATTTTTCACTAGTCACCTAAAAACCATTTCAAAATTATACAAATTTTTCACAATAAACATATTTTAGAATTAATAACAAAAAATATTCATTTTACAAAATGAAAATAAAAGACACATTTAATATAGAAACTCTTAATGATTTAAAAAATATTTAGAAATATATATTTTTTGGAATAATGTGATTCTAAAAGATTGGTAAATAATATTATAATTTATGACCTGAATAATTGATTTTTTATAATAACATAACTTATAAATAAAAATCCCCCAATTATTAAATAATTTATACGAGGGAATGACATGAAATGGTTGTACCCAAGGGTGGTTATTCATCTAGCATAGATATAATAGTGATGTCCACAAGCTCGAATGTCTCTTAACGTAAATGTTTCCCATGATATATATGTTCATGTTTTCTTGGGAGGGTCTTGGGTAAACCCTAGTGGGGCTGTAATCATTCCAATATCCAAAAAAGTATAACAATATGAGGGATGGTACTACTTTATTCCATTACTATAAAATTTTATTGAAATTAGTTTTAATTAAAAATTATTAATAAATTACATTATAATTACATTAACTCTATATATTTATAAGATATATATTGTTTCATTTTTATTTAGTGTTGTATCATATATTGCAAATTCAAAAAAATTATTTAATGAGAAATAAAGGTTCATCACATGTTACCTCTTGTAAAAATAACATTGTCCCAAAAATTATACTACTTAGACTAAAACATTTCATTATTCGTTTCATAAATTACACCTTCTAGTTTAGACATGGCTTACTCATACATTCAATTATTCCCCAAAACATTAACTAGAATGTATTCAATGTTATATAATCTGTTATCTATTTGATATAAGATCTACACTTTATTATCCATATAAGGGAGATAATGTTCAATTTTATAGTTTCTCAATTTATTTAATATCAAGGGTATAGTATTTTCTTACTCATAATTAATATATAGAACACATCAAATACTAGAGATTGGTCTGGTGGAAGAATCAATATATAATCTACCATCTTATTTAAAACTATTTCAATAATCTACTCCAATTATGAGGTGAACCCAAGAAATCGATTATATTAAATTGGAATAGGTACTCCATATCTCTTTACCACATAATATATTTTATACCTAGGAATTATATTGAGTGTTATCTACTCTTATGTAGTAATAAATTAGGCCGGTGTGGTATGTAGATCCACTATTACCAACATGGAATTATTCCCTTTCAGATCATTAGGAAGGATGATGTTAAAATCTATGGTGAAATATATATTTTTCCATATAGGTAAAGGTAATTGTTAAATATTTCACATACAGTAATGAAATTTCTCTATTAATTGCACACACAACAACCATCATGACGTACATTCCACATTTACTGACTTCATGTAATCCCACCAAAATTGTTTCATATGATCCTTTTACATTTTCATAATTTTAGGGTAGAGAAAGAAGGGTGAGATATAAAAGCTATCCAAAAGATCATTCATTAATTCTAGGATTCAAGGGAAAAAATATACCCCTCAAAACATATAAAACCACAATTTTCCAAATTGGTCTATCTAATACATCCATGTTAATATATAGTATAACATTGTCATTATGAACCTTGTTGATCATTATAAATAAACATCAGTGAGAAATAAATTTGTAATTTTGGGATTTTATCCCATTAGGACTTCCACATACAACCTTTAAATATACATTAGTATTAGATGTATTCAGATCCTCATCATTAAAAACATAATATGATCCAATATTCTAAGAGAATTGTTGAAATTATTTTACTTCCTTTGGTGGTATTGTACTGGGAAAATAAAATCTTTTATAAATTCCAACCATTTTATTTTTCATATATTTAATTGTTTCTAGGTAAATACCTTCTTTAAACTATTATGATTTATATATATTTATATATATAATTTCTCCATATATATAATTTCACATAAATATTAAAAAAATATGATTTGTTCATACTCAAGATCATTCTATAGGAAATTTTTGTTTGGTAGATTTATTTTCACAGAGGAATACAGACATGAATTATTATTAATTTTAATGATATATCTCAATGCCCTATTCGAAGAATAATTGTTTATGACAAAACCATCTCCACTGTAGGGTAATATATGAATGTGTGAGGAGATTAATATATTTAGGTGTTCCATTAATCACTCATTACATCCTAATTTCCAAAGAATTCTTATTAATTTTCTTTTTTACCATGGTTATAATATATGAAAGTAATTGGAAATTTCTCAAAATATGTTGATATAATCAAGTTAAACCAATAGATATACTGATCTCAGCCAATATGGATTCACAATTACCATTTTCATTAGAATATTGAGTGATATATCATATCATATATTCAGACGACCCAAATGTATGATTTATGGAATCCAAAATTTACACATATAGACCATGAAATAAAAAATCAACATTCATAATTATTTAAATTGGATATTGAAATGTTATCTATTATATTCCATTCTCTTAGAATATATAAGAAAATAATCAATAAATAATAAAATTTTTTAGTAATATAAGAATAATATATACTTAAAATCCATGGATATATAATTGTAATTTTTCAATTCTAAAAGGAATTATGAAAAATAAAAAATGCACTACCATGTAGGAAAACTTTCATGGTTATTACTTATCATTTGAATCAAAACTGATGTTATGTATATTGAATGTAAAAAATCTAATATGTACTGATTTCTTATATGCATATTTAACAATTAATCAATATGTGGTATATTAAATGTGAAATTCATTTTTATTTTGTTTTAGAAATTAATAAATGAAAATTTATATTATTATTTAAAAAATTTAGACAAAGAGAAGTAGTTATCCACAATATAATGCACATGAATATATTAATCACATGTCTGAATGATCATAGAGTTCCATTTTTAATTATTATAGCTCAATCATCTCCATACTATAATTATTCTTCAATATTGTATACAACACAATTTTAGTTCATTTAAAAAACCAAACTCATATATAGAGGGAATACATTGTAAATTATTTGTGAATATATAAGCAAACCCTTATTCAATAGGAAAGTGCAAATTTTTATTATTACTACATATGTTAACCAAGAGTCACTCTCTATTATTTATCATGACTCATATAATAGAACATTCCTCCAGATTGTGTTTTTATTCAAAATTTTATAGATATTTGGAAATGAGTTAATTTAGGATATAAAACGAGACTTTATTACTCGAACAAATATTATGAGATATGTATATGGAGTGGAAATTCAAAACTAAAATCGCATAAAATAATACCATGGGAAGAAAAACTACATCTATAGTATGTACCGTCCCATAAACCATAAATATAGAATAATATTGAACTTTTGATTCAATCAGAGAAGAAGTAGGTTTCTTCGAAAAAATACCATATCAAAATTATGTAATGGTGAATAAAAATAATTATAAAACATGTAATATATGAAAGAATAAAAAGATATAAAATTAAATAATACATTATTTTGTTGTGATTTGATAATATTTTCACAATTAAATGCATCATTTTATGTTTGAAACATGGCATTAGTGAAAGAATATTCTATTCCTCATCCCCTTTATCATCATCGACAATTCTACCTATCATCTCCATAAGTGATGATATCATGGAATTAGTATTAATAACCTACAAACGAATAGAATATAATTGATTTATTAGTTGGTGTTTTTTATTTAGTTATTTTTTTTTGAAGAAGATGAATTTATGGTCTTTTTCATCCCACTTTGACAGTATTGATGATAATGGAAAAACCTTCCACAAAATATTTTTTCTCGTTTTCAAAAATGTTCATCAGTGTTTGATATCTTTTTTTTCATTTTTTTGGTTTCAATTTATTTCCTCCTTGTGAAATATCATTTTAATTTCCTTAAAAATATATTTTTAATTTATTCTATCCAAATACATGGGAATAATGAGACACAAAAATTTCAAGATATAACATATGAGATTATGAGACAATTTCACAATATATAATGATGCCCCTTCTAAATAATGAATATTTAATACATGGTTTAAATTAAAAATGAACCATGAAATCATATATTTCATGATCATAATAAAATTAGAGTCATAACATGAATGTCTGATTTATTTTTCATTGAAGGATCCAATGGATTTATCCTACTCTTTTTGTTGTCATATAATTATATCTTATAATATCATGGAAATGGTTTATCAAAAAAGTTACAGGATTACTATTTTCTATCAATCCTCAAATTCCATTATTTAATAATTTTTTAAATCAATTTTTATAATTATTATTACTCATTTATTAACTTCAGTTTCTAATTGATAAATGATTAAAAAAATCCTATTATAATTAAAGCACTAAAAAATGTAATATATCAAACCATTTTCATTTATCCATGTTTCAAAAATTAATTGATTATTTCTATAACTATATTAATGAGGAAATTTTTACATCAAAGACAATTTAGGTACTTTATCATTCTGTGTTGAGTCTCATATGCCGAAATATTTTATATTGGTTGTAATTAATTGAGATAATTGGGTCATAATTCTTAAATCATTTGAATTATTAAATCCCATACAAATATGGTTTCTATGGAGGATAACTTCTAAATAATTATTTTTCACCTTTTTTGTCTTGGGATTTCTTGGTTCCATAAATTTACCAAAACAAAAATTTATTATGAATATCTAGGTTGTTTTCTCTTATAGGTCTTAAAAATTAACCTAAATCTAATTAAAACTAAGGAGACCCATTCTAAACATGTATAAATATTAACAAAAATGTATTTTAATTCATTAAAATATCTCATAAATAATATCACAACCCATGCATCCAAAGATTTATTATCATTTTAAATTAGAAACATAATATTGTGACATATTAATTGATCAGCATAACCAATAAAAATATCATAAAATCATTTCTTTTATTTAATTTACTGCATATAATTTACTACAGATGTGAAAAACTAAACATGGAGTTAGAACTATTATTAGAAAGGGGGAACATAAAAATGAGTCTTAAAAGTATAAATCATAATCAATTGAGGTATCATGAGAATGATATAAATATCTAATTAAATTTATCAATTAATTATTGGAGATATTATTTTATTATTGATAATCATTGGAAGGTAATGAATAATCTTAGAATCATTGAACCAATATAAATTTTTGGGATCATAACACTAGAGTCTATAGTAAGAAAATGAATATAAAACTCATAGAATTATTTAATATATATAAACCAAATTATTCATAAAAATATTATTTCAGTCAATGATAATAAATATTAATCTTGATGAAAACTATTTGGAAAAAATATAATCCTAAATTATTTCTATGCATAAAAGTGTGAGAAAGGATAATAAACACTCACATCAATGAACAATATGATTATCTAAAAATGTAAAAATTATTAAACAATATATTCTAGGGACATATATTAATCCACAAATAACATATTTATAATAAACTAATTTACTATATAATATCATTGGAGGATTAATATTTACCTTATAGCTGAATTAATTTACATATGGAAACTAGTTTCATGAATATTTTCTAAAAATATCTCATTAAATAATCTAAAGAAGCTATTGTATGATATAAATGTATAATATTCTAAATAAATAATTAAAATAATCAATGGATCTTGACAGAAGTGAAAAATATCTTTTAAAAGAATTAGTAATATTTAAAAAAAATTGAAATTCAAATTTGATTTGGAAAATATTAGAAAAAATTGATTGAATTATGGGAATTATATATTATATGAAAAACATGGTGAATTTTAAATAAGGATTTATAACAAAGAAATAAAATTATAATGGAAAATATTGATGAAGATCTATTTTTTTATAAAAATTGAATTTACACAATTATTAGTAGAACAAAAAAAATAGTTAAGGGAATTGATATATATATTTCCTTTTAAAATATTTTTAAAATGTCAATTATTCTTGAAAATTATCAAAAAAAATTAATTTAAATACACATTTATTTTTTTATTTATTAAATATACCAAATGTGGTTAGAAAATATAGAGAGTTACATAAATGATTTAAATAAATTTTCAACAATTATTAAAATTAAGAACAATAAAGAAATTAAATTAAAAAAACACTTTTAAATAAAGAACTTTTGTGGGAATATTATTTACCTGTATCATTAAGATATTGATGATACAATACATAGTAGTGGTACTGTATGAACCATATAAATGAATACCAGTGTATGATTAAAAATATTAATTAAAAAACATAAATTTTATTGGAAAATCCCTTACATCAAGACATTATTCACTTGAGGGTAACACATATATATATTTAAAAATAAAACTATGTATGATAACATATACAACATGATACCTGAAGAAAAAATAATCCTGTAATTTGTATTATATAAATATATATATTAGAAATTTATTGATAAATTGGATTATTTATGAGATATATATACTGTCCCTAATAAATATAAAAATATTGATATATTATGGATTAATAATTTCAAGGTATCTAGTAGTCACTTTATGCTTCAAAAAAATTATTTTTTTGAATAAATATTATTAATATTTTTTTGATATTATTGAAATATAATGTTTTAAAATTAATTTTTTTTTAAATAATCATATAAAAAAATTAATTCTTTTTTTTGAATTTTTTAAAAATAATTTAATTTTTAGTCAATACTGAGAAATATCAATTTTTCAAATAATTTCATTTTATTTCAAAAAATCAAGTTATTTAAAAGACTTTATATATTTTGGATTTTATTATAATATAAAATTAGAATTATTATATTTATAATAATATTATTAATGTCATTTAATATCCATTTTTTAGGCTTTTGGTATGAGTTTATTGTTATGCTTAAAAATGAACTTTTCTTAAAATAAAATTAGTGCATTTTTTTATCCATTTAAAATTATTAAAATATACCCAAATAATGATTCATTTAAATTAAATGTATAGCCTATGAATCTAGTTATGTATATTGATATTCATATAATTATGATTTATATTCATATATTTAATCTATGATCATTTATTTCATTAAAAATGCATTTTCATGAAGAACGAGTTTTCATTAAATTTTAACTCATTAATTTTTATGTTAAATTTTTCGACTTATTTGTTTTTTGTATTTAAATATAGTGTACATATTTTTAATATAAAGGTGAATCATTTTGAAAATTTTCCCATTATATTTTCTTCATTTTGAATAGTAACTATAGTCAATTATTGTTTCCTAAGTAAAGGTAATATGAATTAATTAAGGGTAATAAAAGTTTGATAAGTATTGAAATGGAACTATAAATTATTCTATAATTTTATTAGATTATCTTATTATATTGATAATCTTACAATCTTAGAATATATTTCCATTTTTTCTATAATTTTTTGTCTGTGTCTTTTATCAATCAATTTGTAATGAAAAGAAAAAAATGTTAGACTATTTTTTTAAATTACTATAATGATGTATGTCAAGGATATAACTAAACAGTACATTGTTAAAATGTCTAATTTGAAATATATAAGATTTTTTTTCACGGTTATTTATTTCTAAATATTATTAATAAAATATTTACATTAAGTTATTACATAATTTGAATTCCATATTTATTTAATTATATAAAAAATACAATATATTGTTTAAAAATAATATTATTATATAATTGGTTTCCATGACCCATCACAATTGGGCCTTCCCAATGACTACCACGATCCCTCCTATAATAATCCAAGGGAAAGAGACCAATATCATGTAATAGTATCACTAAGATGTGAGGCCTTAGAAAAATATTCTTATACACATGAACATATATACAATCCCTTATAATGATAAAATGTAAAAAAATTGATACCCATGTGTTGATCTATCTATAATTCCACCATTAGAGTATAAAAATATAAAATAGAATTAAATTTTTTAAATAAAATCCCAGAAAAAAGAAATTAAAAACCAGTCCATCCTATATAGTGGGTGAGCAATACTTTCACGGTCATCATAGGATCACATCTAGGTCTGTATGGATAATAAATCTATTCCTCGTATGGGACCTCATAGGATATTACCAAATGGATTGTGTTTTTCATAATATATGAAACTTGTTGAGAATCCCATGCAAGGGTTATTATATCAATATGAAGTAGTATGTCCTAAAATCAATAATCATATAACATTAACAATAGTAACCATCTGATCAATGGTATATTTCAATTAAATATAATATTATCACCCATATATACTGATAACAGACACATAATCTCATGTAAGAAAAAAACATACAATTATCCAAGGATTCTATCTTGAAGGTTCGAGATATAACTCATTTGTGAGAACATAATCCATGAGTCAAATAGAACTAATGACATCCGTCTAAGTGATAATGAACATTTTTTCTCTATATAATTTGAACATATAAAAAATTTGAATAGAAATTTTAAAAATCTAGGATCAGACCTAAATATATAGGGTATACCTATGACCCAAAATGAGTAAACACTTTATGCAAGGGATCAATGCATGTTTTGGTTTGGTCATGATTATGCCAAGAACACAATATATGTCAATGATGATGATAAAGGAATTCACTTTGTACAAATTTTAGGGATTCAAAAAACATAATCCTTGACTAATGTTCCTCATAGGATATCACAATCCTTGGAATAGGTTATGATTTCATACCATTACCATAGAGAGTGGATTAAGGGAACATAATCTAATTAAACCCACCTAATTCAAAGTGAAAAGGGAATACAAGAAAACATTTAAGGAGTAGACAACATTTTTTGGAAGTACATGTGATGCCTATTTGGAATCTTGTTCTTCTCATGTATCATTACCCAAGCCAATGTACATGTCCTTGTCTAATGACATGACATTTATATGCATGTTTTCTCCTGGTTGTGTGTATGTACCATCAGAGGTATATTTTTAGTGTATTTATAAGGAATATATGTCATGTGACATATATCACATGGTTTGTGAGGTTTATCCTCTCTTCGAAACCAAAGTGCCATTATAGGGATCCCACATGCCTTGTAATGAAGCAATACACTCTATTTACTATATGGCTTATGTCACGAACCAGGTCAGGTAGCCATCCGACCCAGCACCTGACTCGGTCCGCGCCATGGTCTGATGGGCGTTCATGGTCCCCACGGGGAGGCACAAGTGCCCAGGTATCAAAACATTACATGTGAATTATTTAACCCAAATAAAAGATAGAAAAACAACAAATGAGATAAAAAAATAAAACTACAAAAAGAAAACCAAACACACATTTAAACTATAAACTGGTTTAAAGTCTATAATTCAACTAAAATCCCTTGTGCACAACATGGATTGAAAACATAACTCTAATACCAAACTCCCCACAACACAAGAAGCCTCATCCACAAGATACTTACACCAACCTACACGTGAAGACCAACAACATATGAACCACCATTACTGAGCACAATGTCACAACCTGGAGACCACAAGAAACAAGTTCTACATACACCCGAAGGTTTATGTAGGGTGTGTGTGAAAATCCCATAAGAATGTCACCCAATAAAAAGTTTCCATGTGTATACATTAAATGAAAAATACATTTGCAGGCTAAATAAATGAAATGACTCTAAGGTAGAACAATTTTAAAGAAATACTTTATACAAAGAAAAAACATTAAAAGAAATCCACTTAAATAAATAAATAAAAACACCCTTGAATTTAAGAAAAAAATAAACCTTCAAGAGACACCCAAAATCTACACCATATGTCGACTGTGAGTGTATAGTAGTCTAGGAGAACCAAAAGTGGGAGAGGCCCTATAGGTACTAGCAAGAAGAATAGGAACCTAGATAATCATGTCTCGGTGGACAATAGTATATAAAACAAAACAAAAATATGTTCTCCTACACGAGCCACTTGTCGGGAAACACAACCATAACCTAATTATCTCCAATAATCAACTAATGCTTAGTTAGTGTTGTAATCCTCAAATTAGCTAAGTGAAACCGGGCCAGAACCGCTTCTGTGTCACTAGCATGGTAGATCTAGTCCACCCACATAGTACCAAGGCTTCCCTTTTTGTGCACATGATGTTTCAATTAACCATTTCATGTCAAACTCAGTCGGATAAA
The DNA here is from genome assembly GCA_963277665.1 of Viscum album. Lineage (NCBI taxonomy): Eukaryota > Viridiplantae > Streptophyta > Magnoliopsida > Santalales > Viscaceae > Viscum > Viscum album. The sequence continues at coordinate 974,896,185 of OY728133.1, forward strand.
ACAAAAAGGGTGTTACAGAAACCCAACTCCAAACTTTCACACACACACGAAACCATTTGACAAAGTATGCACGCCAAAAGACATTACCCAACATAAATAAAACAATTTCTACATTTCTAATAATTTTTTATTTAAAACATATTAAATTTTTATCATTAATAATTTTATTAAATCAGATTAGATTCTTTGTAAAAAAAATCATTAAAAAAATATGACATGGATTTAACAGACAAAACCAACTCACCCCTCCTCCATGACCAAATATACCTGACGCCACATCGAAAACCTATCCTACAACACATGCATCAATAAATAAACCAACCGCACTATTAAAATAACATTTATCGATTAAGAAAAACACTAGATATTTTATTGAGAAAATCTAGTAGATAAAACATTACATTAGACACAAAAGACCCACTAATATTAACTTTTCTGACAAAGCGCATATGAATGCTACACCAGAACATAAACCTTGAACTTTGAGCACATTCAAAAAATGACCGTAAAATTTATGAAACTCTAGTAGACAGTTCAATATAGGATTTCACCGCAACAACCCACTTAACCCACAAAACACCTTCGCTTATAACCAAACACATGCAACACCATTTCGAAAAGACGCTTAACACCACTTTTACTAAAAAAACCAAATGAACATATTATTAAACACTAACTATTTAATAAATTAATGTTTTAAACCAAAGAATGCACCTCCCCATATAAAAATTACACCAAACAATATCACACATGGAAGACTTCAAGAAAATCAAATCCTCACCCAAAAGAATTAACCAAAAAACAATATAAACCAACTAAGAAAACATATGAACTCATTAAATAATGTTTAAAACGTCGAACCACCTACGTCAGTTTTCTAAGACCCCAAAACTCAGCGCGAAACAAAAATAGCTTATCGTTACCACTACAAAGAACCTAATTCAAACCCGCAAACATGAAATCAAACTGAAAATTTAAAGATAAACACCAAAATTCAGAAAAAATACCCCTTGAAAAAAATCCAAACTCAAAAAAAATACCAAGGAGAGGAAGACAAAACCGGGGGTTCAATGCAAGAAAAGGGGAGGAGAGGGAGGCTGTTCGGGAGTTGCGGGGTGTGCCGGCCGGCATGGGGGTTCTAGGGGGTTGTGCCTCGAGCATGACAAGGGGAGAAGGGAGGGTACATGCAGTGGCACGAGCTGGGAATAGGGGTAGTCGAGAGGTCATCGGTCCGGCGGATGATACGTCTAGGGGTGCGGCGTAAGGGTACGACCAGCCGGGTGAGAGGCGCAACACGGTGCGACGATGGTCCAGGGATGGTGCGTGTGGTGAGGAGGCCGACGCGAGGTGGTCTCTAAGTGGAATAAAGGCAGGGCGAGGATTCATGGGGAGGAGTTGAAGTTGGTCGGCAGAGTCTTAGGGTTAGGGGGTACGACGAGCTGAGTGTGCACCGGTAAGGGCTCCACTGGGAGGGGAGAGAGGGAGTGTCGGTGAAGGAGGCGGGCGACGACCTCAGTGTGCAGGAGGGAGTTGGTGCGGCCCATGGAGACTGGAAACTCTAGGATAAAAGGGGGAAAATTAAAAGAAAAATGAAAAGAAAAAATATCAACAAATGAGAAAAAAGAATAATAATAACATTAATAATAATAATAATAATAATAATTAATAATAATAATAATAAAATAGAATATAAATGATGATGTTAATATTTTTAAAAATAAAAAAACCGAATTTATAGTAATAAAATAAAATAAAATGTTATATCAATAAAAATAAAAATAAAAATAATATCCTCAAATAATGTCATTATTACTACCAGTAAGACAATTCATTAAGTTAATGACATTTTTCTTATTTTATTTTAATTTTCAGTTTATTATTCAGTTAATTTTATTTCATTATTATTAACTCATTTCATTTAATTAATTGAGCATTGGCAGTTCACCCAGTGGAACATGCAAGGTTATGCAGTTTCAAAATTGTGCCTCACCCGAGTCGTGACTCGCCCAAGGCCGCACATTCTCAATTTTCATTGTGTTCTCATTTTATTATTCATCACATATTTTTGATCTCCCTTAAACATCGGGTAGACCATGTGGCAAGCTGGGTGAGGTCACGCGGTGACCCATGCGAGGTCGTGTGGCATAGACCGCGGTGTGCTGGACACAACCAAGAGCGAAAAATTCATTTCTTAATAAGAGCTCAGAAATTTATAATTCGGTCCTCGAACCGAACTATCTGATGCTCAACAAGAATAATAAAATAAATAATATATAAAGTAAGGGTGTGAAAATTCTCCCCACCATATTTATTTACATCCCTAGAAAGCAAAAACCATAACCAAACCTCAATGCAAAACACCACACTCCCTTAAGGTTCAAAGGGGATCCCCACAAACAAATATAAAAGAGAGGTAAAAGTATCGTGCTCAGAAAAAGTGACTCAATGACAACTTTGAGAAACTCATATAAAGACTTTGTGATATGTGTCACCCACCCCAAAGAGCAAGAACCCCCCAGTTGACTGATCAAGGAATGGATCTCTCGAACCCACGGAAACAAACTTCACAATCTGAAACATCTCAAGCACTGTTGAATGAAAACAACAAAATTTAGTTAGAGTGAATAAAAATGGTCAAACCATGCCTAAGGAAAACTCTTATCACTTATCACCAAGCCCTATTTAGAAACAAAAACAAAAGGTTATCATTGGGAAGACCGAGAGGCTCCCCACCATTAGAAACCTAGCAACACCAAAGGCATGACTAGAAGAATGAAACAAGGAGGTCTGAGCGTGCTCCCCATCACAAAAGAAAAGTCCATCATCGATTCATTCAAGAGACATTTGTGTGAGACCCAACGTAGGTCTCCCCACCATTAGAACTAACAGCAGATAAAGAACATTCAAAATTTCCTGATGGTGACCAAATGCCACCACCACAAGGGGTGGGGAGGGAGGGTCCCAACCACCGTGCGTAAACACCACAACCTAAGTCCATCCATAATCTCCACATCCCTGGATGAGCACTATTCAAATTTGGGACTGATATAACAATCAGACCCACAAGGACCAATAAAAGTGATTACATTCGGTTGGGGCACATCCCCCAAGACTCTAAGGCAACGAGATGAACATGCCTCCACAGAGTCACAGAAACCATAAGCAACCAGATGGTTCGTTCGAAATAGAAAAACCGTAGAAAAAAAGTTAAGCTTCTTTTACTTTCAACACAGATGAAAAAAATAAAGTCGGGGTCCCATACACTCTCGGGGTTCCTCACCATGAGCCCGCTTCACACCGATGCCAATGGATGGGGCCCTAAGGTTTGAAGTATCTCCTACCTTGTAGTCAGGTATTCAAGACTCTTGAATGGAGCTTCTCCTTTTGGTGTCACACACAACCACACTGCAACTGAGACAACACCCGCAAACACAACACATTAAGACATCCAACTAATCATACAAGGAACATTCACACACACATAAGAGCTAAAATGGTGCATGTGCATCACCCTTCAACATGCTGAAAGAGAACACGACACCAAAAATCATCACTTGAACATGGCCATTGTTGTTGAGAGGAACATAATACGGAGAAGGAATTCAAACTAAGTCTTAAACAACATGTGATTCCAGCAATCGACTGTAGCATCCCCATGTGACTGGGCATGCCACACTAGTGGCCTAACGTAGACCCTTTCTTAAACGAAACCAATGAAAGACCAAAGGACATTTTGAATAGTGCCCTGCACCGACCACTCAAGGCTTCTTCCACATTTCCCAACAGGAATATACATCACTGTTTCCAAGAACAAAATTCAAATTAATGAGGTCAAACATCAACCTTGACTATCAAAGAGAAAACACACTACAAGAAACCACCAAACATGACCCTTGCATATGATTAAAATTACTACAAAGCCCTTCAAGACACTTGTCAACACTGATAATTCTGAACCACCTTCACCCTTCCCCGCTGGAATTCCTTCTGTTGTTTCCAGGGGGAATGTAACATCCCAAGTAAGTAATGAATAATAGATATTTTTATCTATGTCTATTAATGATTAAGATAGTGATATAGAGGCTTAAAATGAAAGTAAATACAATCTTATGCATGGAATACACTAATATTCTTAAAAGATTGTTTTACTGCCTTTTGATGGCAAACCATTTTTGAATCTATCTTTTGACAATTTTATAAAATATTTTTGTCAAAATAAACATATTCTTTATGATTGGGACATCAAAATTTACCTTGTGTGTATTTTTGGTATTTTTCTGACAATGTTCATTTTTTAATGAATAGTGAAAAATACTGCATTTTACATCAAAACTGCTTTTTAATCTAATTTATTTATAGGATTAGATTATGTTTTGAATTGGTTTTGAAGTGAAATTAGAATATATTTTTACCATTTAATCCAATGGTGGTCATTGGAATCAATTTTACTTTTAAATTAGACTTAAACTGGTGTCAATCTTTTGATACTTATTGTTTCATAAAAACACGCTATTTGCTCTGGCAGCGGGAATTAATTATTGAATTAATTAATGTGACTTATATGATTTGAATTTTGTAAAATGGACTTCATTTTTGAATTCGGAATATCAAATATAGCTTAGGGTGAATTTTTGGTAATTTTCTGAAAAACTTCAATTTTTGATGAATAGTGAAACCACTAAGTGGTAATCAAGCAAACTGATTTTTCAGTTAAATGAAATTTTACCACTAATGTGTATTGAATTTTGAAAATCTGCCATACATGGTTGTAATTAAGAAGTAAAATGTGGTTCAATGAGATTATAATAATTTTTTGGTGAATAGTAACTTATTAAGTTCTTAATCGCGATTAGTGGTAATTAGGGTAGTTTAAGGTATAAATAATGCTTTAATAATATGAAATGACCTAGACACATGTCCCAACCTCATTGGTTGTGTCATGGCCGACCATGAAATGCCATGGGTCAACTTGGGGACCCCATGGATCCACTTTTGTTGGGAAATGACATAAATTACTTTTTATTTAATGTTAAAGTGAAAATGACACAAACATAAAATGTTTTGCGAAAACAATTTTTAAGTGGGGTTATACAAGTCCACATTTTGATTATAAATAGTCATTGGAAAGATAAAAAGATTTCCTATATCATAGTATTTTTTTATAATTTTTAGACATTAAATAAATTTAATTATTTATGACATAATAATGATGCAGCGATGACATCATTATTTGACGATTTAAATAAAATAGAAAGATAATGAAAAATATATGAACTACACATGTCCAAAACCAATTGGATGAGTGTATTTCGAACCCTTATCACCTTATCCACGAATTCTATCAATTTGGGACCTTTTAAAACCGAAACACATTTTCAAATAAAGTAATGTTTCTTTACTTTCCAAAAGTGCCCCTCCTCTCCCCTTATAAAAGGCCCCCACCTCTACCTCATTTTACACACTCTTCAAGCCTTTGTCTCGGCCAAACCCTGCCCATTTGCTCTCTCCACATCCCTCTCCTCATCCTAGAGGATTACCTTTGGCCATAATCCTTTCAAAGGAATCCTTTAGGCTCAAATCAAAAGGAGTTACACTTTTAAAGGTAATTCATTCTCTCATGTTCATTTGTTTTATTTTGCTTCTCCAACCCCCTAAACTCTTTTTATTTAATTCTTTTGTAACAACACCAGTATCTTCAATATACTAGGATGTTGTTATAAGATTTATTTGAGCTACAATCTCACACAACTGCATCAAATGGTTAAATAACATACGGTTTCCGTGAATGGCGAAATTCTGCCTCCCGAAACGATGATTGTTCAACACTAATTTAACACCTTCAAAGGTGGCCATTATAATGTAACTATTTTTATATATGATATATAATATGTTTATGTTTTCCTTAAGCTTCTGTTTTTTTCATTTTGGGCATACCTTTATGGTTTCCATTATGGGTAAAACACGATATCTTCATTTTAGGAAGTGCGGACTACCGCCCCCTAAAAGTGATTTGATTCGTTAATAACATATGTGGGATGTGTAAAGGATAAAGTTAATGATATTATATATGTTATTATACTGGAATTATAATATACCTTTATATCATTATGATACCATTCTATAAAATATGAAATAGAAATGAAAGTAGCGTTCATGCGTACGTACGGCTTACCGTCTCCATGAACGGTGCATTTCATTTCTTACCTCTAAATGATTATGTAATATTATAAATGCATGAATGTACTGGATATATATGACATATATGATATCTAAATCATGAATACCATTCTGGATATAATGAACCTTTGACAAAATTAACAACATGTAAGTATTATAAGTCTATTTTTGACTTAAGAACCAAATACCGACAAAATGAACATTATTAAATTAAATGATTAAATGATGTTCATAACATGGTATAAAAGGAATAATGAACTTGAAAAAGATTCATAAGAAAGTAGAGATTAACTCAAGTTTATTATTCAGGAGTTTAAAGAACGGTCGGGTCAAGTCGGATACGAGGTATGGGACTTTGTCTCAATCTCCTTTCATTGAGGCATATTTTATTTTATACACAACTTTCCTTTATACGGTGTATAAATCCCTTTGACTTTTACGTTTATTCAAAAGGAATCTTTTTTATACACAGCGTTTAATAAACGACAAAAGGAAATGTTTTTGTCGTACGTATGTGGCGACAACGACTTCTCCGTCGTCGTAACCGTTATTTGAGTTTCGGCTTCCTCTACAAGCCATACCTTTTTTTTAAAGAAAAATAAATACCATGTTTTACTTTTCATTTATTTTGGTATTGAAAATGGTTTTCATAATGTTATTATATAGATGTGTTGTATTGATATCTCGTGATTGAAATGTGGAAATGTTATGTTTCCTTTATGCATGTTTTATGTGATATGATTATGTTATGGTTCTTGGGTATTATTATGAAGACGGGTGGTTCTGTGATAAACTAAGGGCGGTTGAGCCCGTTATAGCTCTCCAATGCATTGGGTAATGCGAAGGAGTGAAACGTTAAGGTTTCTCCGAAGAGATTTTAGGGAATATACTGTGATGGGTATTCCAAACGTAACCAAGAGGGTTACTCCCTACGTAATAATGTTATGAATGCCTCAAGTTACCTTTATGTCTTATGATTTCTATGATTTATTCATGATTTTATGAGGTATGTTAAAGTGCCTATGTTTTATGGGTAAAGTATGATTTCATTATTATGTATATATGAACTCATGTTTCCTTTCCATGTTTTTTTTATAACCCATACTGAGTTTTTATGCTCGTCCCAAGTTTTTGAAATGTTTTTCACAGGTCAAGGGAAAGGTACATGATAAGATGATAGAGTCAAGGATGTGTCAAGAAATAATCCATGTTTTATTTTAAATGTGTTTCCATTGATGGGAATGAAGAATACTATCTTTATGTAACCACTTTGTTTATATGTGGAATGTAATGCAAGTTTTATGATCTAATTCTCTAAAACTCTAAACCCGAAAAGATCCTCAATATGTAATCTTGTAATAACTCAAGATTAAGTAAGGTTTAAGGCTGGGGCCTTATAGTTGGTATCAAAGGTCGGTTTAGATAACTTTAGGAGTTAGAATTCTATTAAATGATTATCAAAAAATATTTTTTTCGAAATGATATAGCATTTAAAGATTGCCATGTTGCTTCATCTAAGACATGTTTGTTCAGAATGGTTTTCCGCAGAGGAAATAGGGAAGCAGTGCTAGGAAGGCATACAGAAGGAAATAACCTTTCGAATCAGCTTCCAGAAATGGTCAGAATTGGAACTGAACAGTTTGTTGCAGTAATGGCGCAGTTGACTCAAGCGATAAATGGCGGTGGTATCCATGCACGAGATCAGCCAGAACAACCGTAGAGGAACATGTCAGTGGTGGAACATTTCATGAGGAAACATCCACCATCATTCAGAGGATCATCTGACCCTGTGCTAGCTGAAGGGTGGATTAAAGCACTGGAGAAGATTTTTGATGTCATGGGGTGTTCATACAATCAAAAGGTTAGTCTTGCTATTTACCGTTTGGAGGGTGAAGCAGATCAGTGGTGGTCTATGGTTAAAAATATCAGGGACGCCGATGAGATTGATGCTCTTGACTGGGATGAATTCAAAGGTATTTTTCTTGAGAAGTATTTTCCTAAGGATGTTCGACTTAGGATGGAAAAGCAATTCATGGAATTGAGGCAAGAGGAAGACTCAGTGGCTGCCTATGAAGAAAGGTTCACTCGATTGGCAAGGTATGCTCCAAATTTTATCCGGGACCTTGATAGTAAAATCAACCGTTTTTACTCAGGATTAAAGCCAAAGTATCGAAGGGTATTAGCTTCTCGTGAGTTTAAAAGTTATGAAAAGCTTGTTCGATGTGCTGAGAAGGTGGAAATGGAGTTTGCCGATGACCAAGTTTTCTATAACAACCAGCAGAAGAAGAGACCGAGGTGGTAGGAGAAGGGTAAGAATTCTTCAAAAAAGTCTGATGGTAAGAGAACTAAGTTTCCAGTTTGTGATAAATGTAGCAAAAGGCATACTGGGGAATGTCTTCTGAATTCTGGGAAGTGCTACCGATGTGGTAAGATGGGACATAAGGCTCGTGATTGCACTGAAAAAGATCAAGGTGAAGGTAAGAACAAATTTTATTTACAGTTAGTGAAATGTTATAAGAGCAATGAGATGGGTCACTATGCAAACGAGTGTCCGACAAGGAGCTTGAGTGATGGGAAGCAGTTAGACTACAAGCAGAGAGGGGGGGTGAAATCCTTTGCAACTACTTCAGCAGATGTCGGGCCATCAAATGAAGTTGTATCAGGCACTTTGTTTGTTTTATCAGATTATGCCAGTGTGTTGTTTGATTCGGGGTCTACACATTCATTCATCTCTGAAACCTTTTCTAGTAAAATGGGAATACCATCTCAAGAAATGACTCCTGAACTTTTGGTAAAAAAACCTGGGGGAAGTGTCGAGGAAAAAAGAATTTATAAGAATCTTCCTATCCTTATTTGTGGAAAGAACCTACTTGCAAACCTTATTGTTCTACCTCTAGTAGAGTTTGATGTTATCCTGGGTATGGATTGGCTCTCTATTTACCATGCTAAGATTGACTGTAGAGCTAAAGAAGTTTCTTTTCAGAAAGACTTTCAGTTTGTTTACAAGAATGAACCCTTACTTTTGATAACATATCAAGAGGCCGAGAAACTTGTAAAAGATGGAAATGAATGTTACCTTGCACATGTCATTGAAAATAAAGGAACTGTTCAGATTAATGATGTGCCAGTGGTAAATGAGTATCCTGATGTTTTTCCTGATGAGTTGCCTGGAATAATACCAGATCGGGAAGTTGAGTTTACTGTTGACTTAGTTCCTGATGCTAAGCCAATTTCAAAACCCCCTTATCGAATGGCACAAATTGAACTTTTTGAGTTAAAGGAGCAATTGCAAGATTAATTAGAGAAAGGTTTCATTAGACCTAGCACATCACCATGGGGTGCTCCTGTTTTATTTGTTAAAAAGAAAGATGGTTCTATGAGACTTTGCATTGATTATAGAGCCTTGAATAATATCACGGTTAAGAACAAATATCCTTTACCTCATATCGATGATTTTTTTGATCAGCTCCAGGGAGCTCAGTTTTTTTCAAAGATTGACTTGAGATCGGGGTACCATCAGCTGAAGGTTAAGGAGGCAGATATTCCGAAGACCGCGTTCCGTACGAGATATGGCCATTATGAATTTGTAGTAATGCCTTTTGGGCTAACCAATGCACCTGCTGTATTCATGGACTTAATGAATATAATTTTCCATGAGTTCTTGGATAATTTTGTGGTGGTTTTCATTGATGATATTTTGGTGTTTTCTAAAAGTAAAGAGGAGCATGAAAAACATTTAAGGGTTATTTTGAAATCCTTAAAAGAAAAGAAATTGTATGGGAAATTCAGCAAGTGTGAGTTTTGGTTGCAACAAATTTGATTCCTTGGTCACATTGTTTCTAAAGATGGAATAACTGTTGATCATGCAAAAACAAAAGTTGTGGAAGAATGGCCAAGACCCACAAATGTAACCGAGATTCGTAGCTTCCTTGGTTTGGCGGGCTATTACCGAAGTTTTGTTAGAAATTTTTCACGGTTATCTAGTCCAATGACTAAGCTAACTCGGAAGGGTGTTAAGTTTATCTGGACAAAAGAATGTGACGATTGTTTTCAGGAATTGAAAAGAAGATTGGTGAATGCTCCAGTTTTGGCACTACCTTCCAGGAATGGTGAGTTTATTATATATAGTGATGCTTCATTGAAAGGACTTGGTTGCGTCCTAATGCAGAATGATCAGGTAATTGCTTATGCTTCACGACAGTTGAAAACTCATGAGGTAAATTACCCTACACATGATTTGGAACTAGCTGATATTGTTTTTGCTTTAAAAATTTGGAGGCATCATTTGTATGGAGTAAAGTGTGAAATATATACCGATCACAAAAGTTTAAAGTATATATTCACTCAGAAAGAGTTAAACATGAGACAGAGGAGATGGCTAGAATTAATGAAGGATTATGATTGTACAATTCATTACCATCCGGGAAAAGCAAATAAAGTGGCTGATGCTTTGAGTCGAAAAAGTAATGCTTCATTAACAATTTTGCGTTTGGAACGTGATCCTTTGGTTAAGGATTTGATGAACTTTGGCATAGAAGTTGTTGGTACAGGAAGTCCTTCTGTTTTGTTTCAGGTATCAGTGAGATCACCTCTATCAGATAGAATCAAGCAAGCACAGAAGCAAGACAGTGAGTTGCAGAAAAAGGTAGAGCTGGTTCAGAAAGGTAAGTTGCCTGAATTCAACATTGATAATGATTGCGTTTTGAGATTTGGGAAGAGATTGTGTGTGCCTTGTGATTCACAGTTGAAGAGAGAGTTGTTATATGAAGCTCATAGTTCTCCGTTTTCAGTTCATCCAGGCAGTACTAAGATGTATAGAGATCTGCGGGAGTATTACTGGTGGGATGGAATGAAAAGAGATATTGCTGATTTTACTGTGAAGTGTTTGACATGTCAACAGGTTAAAGCAGAGCGGCAGTTACCAAAAGGGATGCTTCAGCCTTTACCAGTACCAGAGTGGAAATGGGAGAATATATCCATGGACTTTGTTGTTGGATTAGCGAAGACATCTCGAGGTAATAATGCAATCTGGGTTATTGTTGATCGCTTGACCAAATCTGCTCATTTCCTTGCTATACGAGATACTTTCTCTCTTGATCAACTTTCCCGTTTGTATGTTAAAGAGATAGTCAGGTTACATAGAGTTCCTCTCTCCATTGTATCGGATCGTGATCCCAGGTTTACTTCTAACTTTTGGAAAGGCCTTCAGAAGTCGTTGGGTACTGAATTAAATTTTAGTACAGCTTTTCATCCTCAATCAGATGGGCAGTCAGAACGAACAATTCAGACATTGGAGGATATGCTACGAGCTTGTTCTATGGATTATTAGGGAAGTTGGGACCAATATCTTTCTTTGGTTGAATTTTCATATAATAACAGTTTCCATTCTAGTATACAGATGCCACCATTTCAGGCATTATATGGGAAGCGGTGTCGAACTCCATCTTTCTGGGATGAAGTGGGTGAAAGAAAGTTGATGGGACCAGAATTGGTAGAAGAGATGGCAGAAAAAGTTCAGCTGATTCAGAAACACATGAGAACAGCTCAGAGCAGGCAGAAGAGTTATGCGGATAACCGGAGGAAGGATCTATCTTTCGAGGTAGGTGATCATGTTTTTCTCAAGGTTTCTCCTTGGAAAAGTGTGATGAGATTTAGTAAGAAAGGAAAGTTGAGTCCAAGGTTTATTGGACCATACGAAATTCTGGAAAGAGTTGGATCAGTTGCATACCAAGTGGCTTTACCTCCGAGTTTATCTCAGGTACACAATGTTTTTCACGTTTTGATGTTGAGAAAGTATATGCCAGATCCATCTCATGATTTGAGTCCAGAGGTAGTTCAGCTGGAAGAGAACCTATCTTATGAGGAACAACCGGTCCAGATTCTTGACCACAGGGAGCAAGTGTTACGGAATAAGGTGATTAAGTAGGTAGAGGTTTTGTGGAAAAACCACATGATTGAAGAGGCAACATGGGAATCTGAAAATGCAATGAGGGATAAGTACCCCCATTTATTCGATAAGTAAATAAATTGCGGGGACGCAATTTTCTAAATGGGGGAAGGATGTAACATCCCAAGTAAGTAATGAATAATAGATATTTTTACCTATGTCTATTAATGATTAAGATAGTGATATAGAGGCTTAAAATGAATGTAAATACAATCTTATGCATGGAATACACTAATATTCTTAAAAGATTGTTTTACTGCCTTTTGATGGAAAACCATTTTTTAATCTTTCTTTTGACAATTCTATAAAATATTTTTGTCAAAATAAACTTATTCTTTATGATTGGGACATCAAAATTTACCTTGTGTGTATTTTTGGTATTTTTCTGACAATGTTCATTTTTAATGAATAGTGAAAAATACTGCATTTTACATCAAAACTGCTTTTTAATCTAATTTATTTATATGATTAGATTATGTTTTGAATTCGTTTTGAAGTGAAATTAGAATATATTTTTACCATTTAATCCAATGGTGGTCATTGGAATCAATTTCACTTTGAAATTAGACTTAAACTGGTGTCAATCTTTTGATACTTATTGTTTCATAAAAACACGCTATTTGCTCTGGCAGCGGGAATTAATTATTGAATTAATTAATGTGACTTATATGATTTGAATTTTGTAAAATGGACTTCATTTTTGAATTCGGAATATCAAATATAGCTTAGGGTGAATTTTTGGTAATTTTCTGAAAAACTTCAATTTTTGATGAATAGTGAAACCACTAAGTGGTAATCAAGCAAACTGATTTTTCAGTTAAATGAAATTTTACCACTAATGTGTATTGAATTTTGAAAATCCAACATACATGGTTGTCATTAAGAAGTAAAATGTGGTTCAATGAGATTATAATAATTTTTTGGTGAATAGTAACTTATTAAGTTCTTAATCGTGATTAGTGGTAATTAGGGTAGTTTAAGGTATAAATAATACTTTAATAATATGAAATGACCTAGACACATGTCCCAACCTCATTGGTTGTGTCATGGCCGACCATGACATGCCATGGGTCAACTTGGGGACCCCATGGATCCACTTTTGTTGGGAAATGACATAAATTACTTTTTATTTAATGTTAAAGTGAAAATGACACAAACATAATATGTTTTGCGAAAACAATTTTTAAGTGGGGTTATACAAGTCCAAATTTTTATTATAAATAGTCATTGGAAAGATACAAAGATTTCCTATATCATAGTATTTTTTTATAATTTTTAGACATTAAATAAATTTAATTATTTATGACATAATAATGATGCAGCGATGACATCATTATTTGACGATTTAAATAAAATAGAAACATAATGTAAAATCTATAAACTACACATGTCCAAAACCAATTGTATGAGTGGATTTATAACCCTTATCACCTTATCCACGAATTCTATCAATTTGGGACCTTTTAAAACCGAAACACATTTTCAAATAAAGTAATGTTTCTTTACTTTCCAAAAGTGCCCCTCCTCTCCCCTTATAAAAGGCCCCCACCTCTACCTCATTTCACACACTCTTCAAGCCTTTGGCTCGGCGAACCCCTGCCCATTTTCTCTCTCCACATCCCTCTCCTCATCCTAGAGGATTCTCTTTGGGCATAATCCTTTCAAAAGAAGCCTTTAGGCTCAAATCAAAAGGAGTTACACTTTTAAAGGTAATTCATTCTCTCATGTTCATTTGTTTTATTTTGCTTCTCCAACCCCATAAACTCTTTTTATTTAATTCTTTTGTAACAACAACAGTATCTTAAATATACTAGGATGTTGTTATAATATTTATTTGAGCTAAACTCTCACACAACTGCATCAAATGGTTAAAGAACATACGGTTTCCGTGGATGGAGAAATTCTGCCTCCCGAAACGATGATTGTTCAACACTCATTTAACACCTTCAAAGGTGGCCATTATGATGTCACTATTTTTATATATGATATATAATATGTTTATGTTTTCCTTAAGCTTCTATTTTTTTCATTTTGGGCATACCTTTATGGTTTCCATTATGGGTAAAACTGGATATCTTCATTTTAGGAAGTGCGGACTACCGCCCCCTAAAAGTGATTTGATTCGTTAATACCATATGTGGGATGTGTAAAGGATAAAGTTAATGATATTATATATGTTATTATACTGGAATAATAATATACCTTTATATCATTATGATTCCATTCTATAAAATACGAAATAGAAATGAAAGTAGCGTTCATGCGTACGTACGGCTTACCGTCTCCATGAACGGTGCATTTCATTTCTTACCTCTAAATGATTATGTAATATTATAAATGCATGAATGTACTGGATATATATGACATATATGATATCTAAATCATGAATACCATTCTGGATATAATGAACCTTTGACCAAATTAACAACATGTAAGTATAAGAAGTCTATTTTTGACTTAAGAACCAAATACCGACAAAATGAACATTATTAACTTAAATGATTACATGATGTTCCTAACATGGTATAAAAGGAATAATGAACTTGAAAAAGATTCATAAGAAAGTAGAGATTAACTCAAGTTTATTATTCAGGAGTTTAAAGAACGGTCGGGTCAAGTCGGATACGAGGTATGGGACTTTGTCTCAATCTCCTTTCATTGAGGCATATTTTATTTTATACACAACTTTCTTTTATACGGTGTATAAATCCCTTTGACTTTTACATTTATTCAAAAATAATATTTTTTATATGAAGCGTTTACTAAACGACAAAAGGGAATGTTTTTGTCGTACGTATGCGGCGACAACGACTTCTCCGCCGTCGTAACCTTTATTTGAGTTTCGGCTTCCTCTACAAGCCATACATTCTTTTTTAAAGAAAAATAAATACCATGTTTTACTTTTCTTTTATTTTGGTATTGAAAATGGTTTTCATAATGTTATTATATCGATGTGTTGTATTGATATCTCGTGATTGAAATGTGGAAATGTTATGTTTCCTTTATGCATGTTTTATGTGATATGATTATGTTATGGTTCTTGGGAATTATTATGAAGACGGGTGGTTCCGTGATAAACTAAGGGCGGGTGAGCCCGTTATAGCTCTCCAATGCATTGGGTAACGCGAAGGAGTGAAACGTTAAGGTTTCTCTGAAGAGATTTTAGGGAATATACTGTGATGGGTATTCCAAACGTAACCAAGAGGGTTACTCCCTACGTAAGAATGTTATGAATTCCTTAAGTTACCTTTATGTCTTATGATTTCTATGATTTATTCATTATTTTATGAGGTATGTTAAAGTGCCTATGTTTTATGGGTAAAGTATGATTTCATTCTTATGTATATATGAACTCATGTTTCCTTTCCATGTTTTTTTTATAACCCATACTGAGTTTTTATGGTCATCCCAAGTTTTTGAAATGTTTTTCACAGGTCAAGGGAAAGGTACATGATAAGATGATAGAGTCAAGGATGTGTCAAGAAATAATCCATGTTTTATTTTAAATGTGTTTCCATTGATGGGAATGAAGAATACTATCTTTATGTAACCACTTTGTTTATATGTGGAATGTAATTCAAGTTTTATGATCTAATTCTCTAAAACTCTAAACCCGAAAAGATCCTCAATGTGTAATCTTGTAATAACTCAAGATTAAGTAAGGTTTAAGGCTGGGGCCTTATAGGGAACCTTCAAACACGATAGTGTCAAACTTCATACCCGATGAGTCAGACACTCAAAAGACCAAAACTTCATTCAACTCCCCTCATATCTGTCATATCGATATGAGAGGATCCTCTTAGTTTTAAAAAGGAGATGTGGGTTCAATTATATAATTCATGAAGAGATTACTTTGATCAACTAGAGGGCTTGCCAACAGTGAATTACCTTTGGCCGCACTTCAATCCCATGTTAACGCATTATGGGGGTGTACACTAGTTAATAAATAAAACCATTGACCCAGTGAAATAGGTCTAATGGCCAAGACATACCACAAACGAACAATAAACATGCAGTGGGAACCACTATAAGGAATTCCCAAAGGACTTTTCATAAAAATTCACTAACCACACGCTTGCACACCAACTTATGAATATGAATTTAAAATGAGACAAAAATCAGTCAAAAATTATCATCAGCTCGAAACGCCTCACATCCAACATTTCCAAAACATAAGGACATACCACACGATAACTGGTTATATAAAAACTATAAATTTTCTATTAACAAAACATTTTGAAAATGAACATAACTGATGGGTTGCACAAACACCAATGGTCTTCCATACATCTCACACATGCATGTTCCCATGCCACGCCAACACCCACCTCATTTCCATCTGGGAACCCATCCACTCTTGAAAATAACCATTTGTCTTTCCATATACACGCAGTCATGTGGTTTCCCATGAGAACACAAAGAATCAAAACCGGACCCTTTTCATTTTTGCAAAACCAAATGTTCAACCCACACTTTCCAAACCTTACACATCATTTAATTTTTTTTAAGAACATCATTTTGAAGCATTTTTTTTCAAGACCAAAACATTTTTACATAAAAACCAGATACCCATGAATCCAAAACAAATAGATAAGGAACGATGCAAGAGAAAACTTGTGTCAGTGGGTGAATGGAACATATAGTTTGCATCCATACGGTAGTCACACCACCACCACAGCGTGTATTCTAGGACATCGTCCCCGGATCCATATGGCTTTCCAGACCCTGCGATCTAACTAGGACCATTGACCCTACTCCCATTTCATTTCCCTTAAACAAGAATAATCACAAGGTTCATGGATTCAACAGAACTCAACTTACCCTGGTAACTTGAGTCCCGCCACGAGGTGTGCTAGCCAGGCACTATGCTCGTAACTAGAACGTCCAGTTCCGACACCCGTAACTTTGGTCTACAATGAATCTATCCCAAAATAACACGACTCAAGAGATAAAACCCCCTCTGATATCATTTTTTCTCAAACCCAGCTACGTCTCCATCTGACCCATCGCCCGACCCGGTCCGCACCAAGGCCCGAGGGGCGTTCTTGATCCCCATGGGCTAGTGCAAGTTCTTGAGTATCAAAACATTACATGGGAACTATTTACCCGAAATGAAAGATAAAAAAAGTCTAAGAAGATAAACAATATAAAAATGGAAACAGACAACCAAACATGCCTTTAATTTTTAAACTAGTTTAAAGAAAACAATTCAACTAAAAACTCATAGTTCACATCAATGATAGAAAACTAAACTCTGATACCAACCACCCCACAACACGAGAAGCTAAATCTCCAAGATACTAACACCAACCTATAAGCAAAGATCAACAATATCTGAACCACCATCACTGAGCACGATCTCACAACCTAGAGACCACATGAAACAAGGTATACATACACCCGAAGGTGTATGCAGGGTGTGAGAGAAAATCCCAGTTGGACGTCACCCAATAAAAAGGTTACATGTGTAAAAATTAAATGAAAAATACACATTCAGGCTAAATAAATGAAATGACGCCAAATCTAGAACATCTTTTAATAAATAATTTATATAAATAAAATACTTTAAAAGAAAACTACTTAAATAAATAAATAAAAACACACTTTCATTTACGAAAAACCCAAACCTTCAAGAAACACCCAAAAGCTACATCGTATGACAACAGTGAGTGTATTGTAGTCCAGGAGCACCAAAGGTGGTAGAGTACCTATAAATACTAGCAAGAAGAATGGGACCCTAGAACATCGTGTCTTAGTGACCAGTAGTATAGGAAACACTACAAAAATATGTTCTTGTGCATGAGCCACTAGTAAGGAAACACATCCATAACTTAGTGGTCTCCAGTCATCATCCAATGTTTAGATAGTGTTTAAGTCATCAAACCCGCTAAGTGAAATAAGGCTAGAGCCGCTTCTATATCACTAGAATACTAGATCTAGTTCGCCCACCTAGTACCCATGCTTCCCCATTTGTGCTCAAGATTTTCCAATTTCCCATTTTATGTCAAACTCAAAAAATTAAAACAAACAGGGTGTTACATAAACCCAATGCCACACATTCACACACACATGAAACCATTTAAAAAGTACACATGCCAGAAGACATCACACAACTCAAATAAAACAATTTATGCATTTCCATTAATTTTTTATTTGAAACATATTAAATTTGTATCCTTAATATTTTTTTAAAATCATAATAGATTCATTGTATACAGATTCGTTAAAAAGAAACATGACACCACTTTACAATGCAAAACCAACTCAACCCTACTCCCTGATCAATCATACCTGATACTGCATCAAGAACACAACCTATATAACTTGAATCAATAAATAAACCAACAAAACTTTTAAAAGAACATTTTACCGATTAAACAAAACACTAGAAATTTGATCGAAAAAATTCAGAAGATATAACATGACTTTAAACACAAAAGACCCACTCAAATTAACTTTTTGGACAAAACACATATGAATGATACACCAGAACCTAAACCACGCACTTTGCGCATTTTCTCAAAACAAACTCCAAATTTATGAAACACTATTAGAAAGTTCAATGTGGTTTTTTACAGAAACAACACACCTAACCCACACAAAACCTTCCCTTACAACCAAACACAAGCAACACCATGTCAAAAACATGTTTAACACTACTTTCAAAAATAAAAACTAACTGCACATATTATTAAACTCTAACAATTTATTAAATGAATGCTTTCAACCAAATAACACACCTACCCATATGAACATTTCACCAAACTATCTAAAACATGTAAGACTTCATGAAAATAAAATCCTCACCCAAAAAAAATTACCAAAAAAATATATAAATTAACTTTGAAAAAAATAAAGTAATTAAATATTGTTTAAAACGCAGAACCGCCTACCTCGTGTGTTGAAGGCCCCAACACTCGGTGCAAAACATCCATCACTTTTTGTTCACAGCAAAAAAACCTAATGTGAACCCACAAACATGAATTAAAACCAAAAAATTAAAGTTAAAAACCCAAAATCCGAACATATACCCACTGGAAAAAAAAAACTACCAAACTCAAAAGAAAAAAATAGCAAGGAGAGTAAGACATAACCAGGGGTTCGACGCGGAAAAGGGGAGGAGAGGGAGGCCATTCGAGAGTTGTGGGGTGCGCTAGCCAGCATGGGGCTTCCAAGGGGTTGCGCATTGAGCTGGACATGGGGAGATGGGAGGGTCAGTGCGGTGGTGAGATCCAAGGACATGGGTGTTCGAGAGGTCATTGATTTGGAGGACGGTGTGGGTAGGGGTGCAACGTGAGGGGAAGGCCAGTTGGGTGACTGGCGCAGGACGGTGCGTCGACGGTCCAGGGATGGTGCGCATGGCAAGGAGGCCGACGCGAGGTGGTCTCCAGGTGGAAGGAAGGCGGGACGAGGGTTCATGGGGAGGGGTTGAAGTTAGTTGGATGGGTCTTAGGGTTAGGGGGTGTGACGGGCTAAGGGTGCGCCGGCAAGGGCTCCAGTAGTAGGGAAGAGAGGGAGGGTCGGTGAGGGAGGTAGGTGACACCTCACTCTGCAAGAGGGAGTAGGTGTGGCGTAAAGAGTTTGAAAACCGTAAGAAAAGAAGGAAAAAATGAAATGAAAAATGAAATGAAGAAAATATAAACAAATGAGAAAAAAATAACAACAACAACAAAAACAATAATAATAAAAATAAACTAGAATATGAATAATGATGTTTATATTAATAAAAATAATATAACAAAATTGATAGTAATAAAATAAAATAAAAAGTTATATCACATAAAATAATAATAATAATAATAATAATAATAATAATATCCTTAAATAATATCATTATTATTACTATTTTGACAATTCATTAAGTTAATTTCATTTTTATTATTATTTTTATTTTCAGTTTATTAATCACGTAATTTGATTTCATTATTATTAATCCATTTCATTTATTTAATTGAGTATCGACATGTCACTCAGTGGACCATGCAAGGATGTGTGGTTTCAAAATAGTTCCTCGCCCATGGCCGCACACACTCAATTTTTATTGCATTCTCATTTTATTATTCGCTGCATATTTTTCATCTCCTTTAAACATTGGGCAGGCCATGTGGTGAGCTGGTCGAGGTCACGTGACGAGCCAGGTGAGGATTCACAGCTTCGACCGTGTTGCGCTAGACGCAACCAAGAGAGAAACATTCGTTTCAAAATAATAGCTTAGCAATTTTTAAGTCGGGCCTCGACCCGAACTATCTGATACACAATAAGAACAATAAAATAAAAAATATAAAAAGGACGGGTGTGACAGCTTCATAGGATCTTATTCTCTTCCTCAAAAAATTCATGTCCCACCTCTGCCTCTATTTCATCCACAAATACCACCAATGGATTTCAGGTTTTTGTCAAATGAGCTTGATCATAACTAGATATGCAATTTTTTTAACTTCAATTCCCCATGATTCATTATATAGCATTAATATCATCTTACTCTTCAAAAAAAAGGTTCTTCACATACCTAATATGGTCTCCATACATATTCACCATCATCATTGCTCATTTCCTTCAATTATCAAAACCCATATATGAGATATCAATAGGCATCACCTAGATTTGGGTTCACAATGATTGTTTATCTATTATTTTTTTAACCAAAAACAAAAAATGATAACAATTAATGAAACAATAAAGGTGGGATAAAACCTATAAACACACTTAATAGGAATGTGACCTATCCATTTTTGGGTTGAAATCAATCTATTTATGTTAAAACGATGAATGAGTATCCATAAATAATTAATTATAACCCAAAACCCCCTCAAATAAACCTTCACCAACAATACAATCAAACCCTAAATCAATCCAGTTGTTGACTAATTTGTATTCATTATAGGTTTATAAAATTGGGATAACTCTAGAAAAAAAATCATTCTAAATAAATATTGATCGATTGCTAATAGTGAATAAATTTTTTATATTGTAGGGGATAATATTCCTTAATTATACTACACACTGATTGACAATCCATTTTCTGGTGTTTCTATCATAAGAATGATCCTCCAACACTTTCTACAACAAATCCATATTTATATATATTTCCTTATTATTTCTTCATATATGTATATGTAAATGAAAAATAAATTAGTTCTATAATTAAATTACTAAAATAAATAATTTTATTTATTTATTTTTTGAAATTATTTTTGACATCACTAAACTCAAACATCTGAAAAAACAACAGAGTTATGTTTCACCTTGAATAAAATACAAACTTTAAACCCAAAATATCCCTTTGATTTCTAAAATTAACATATATTTATGATTTATTCAACTTTTAAATTAAGACTTATGTATTCATGATCTGAAAATATTTAATATTTTATAAAAAATAATTTTGGTCATATAGGGACACATAATTCTATGCTCTCTCAACCCCTATATATGAAAGTAATATATTTAAAAAATTTAATAAATATATAAAAAATAAGATTCGTTACATTTTCCACATCATACGGAATCACATCATAGAAATAAAAAATAAACGTAAAAATAAAGAAATTTTGTTACTGAGTATGAATATAGGTTTCCTAGTCCAATGTACTATCTTATATAATTATATGATACCATCGAACATGCACCCAAGGAATCCCTCTCCCATGAATGATCCTCTACTATTTATCCTAAATATATATTTGGTAATCAATAATATTAGCAAAAAAATTGATTTCTAGCTCCCTCCAGTCAATAAGATGTTACATGTCATGCATGTACTGGCTCAACTACAATATAAAGAAGATGTCTAGTACATGCTTAACAATGACAATAGATATATGAGTAATGAAACCTCACCAACTAGATATAGTATCTTGAATGGTCCATTGAATCATAGATATAGCATGCCACCCCAACCAAATATCATCAAAACAGATATGGTAGAGTCCATCAAGAACACATTGTCTCATCTTTTGAACTCAAAAGGCATCATTTTTCAGCCCGCATAGGACTTCTTACATCCTTGGGTAGTCTGATTCAACTCTGAGATGATCTCATCATCCTATTATATTGTTCTTTTAGGCCTCAATCAAATATGGATCTGAATATTTTTACACCATGAAATCCTCCAATTTTCCAGGGACTGCAGAGTAGAGTAGAGTAGAAATATCACTCATTGGGGAGTCCTTAGACCAATGTACCTATATATAAGAACACTTATCCAACAACATAAAATGATTATATATAGAAGAATAGATAAAAATGCATAAATATATATAATATCGCACTCTAATTGTATGAAAACATGTTTTATATTTAAAATGGATAAATGAAAGATCACTTTAATGAATATAAAAACTAGACCATCCTATAAGAGGCATGAGGATTTCTATAATTATAACGACCGGAACAAACCTAGTTCTATCTGACTCAATATGGTCTTCCTAGTCATGTACTCTCAATGTCTTGATCAATTTATTGATCATATTTATAAGAAATGACACATGTTTGAAAACCCATTTAGGGGTGAGTGTAAAAATACATTGTAGGACAACCTGAAATCACATAACATATAGAAATCAGAATAATAATATGTTGATCACTTATATTTATCAATGTAAAATAACAGTAATATCCAGATATAATTATAATATAAACCCAATCCCATGGGTGATCATAACCATACTCCCAATAGTGGATTTTTTTTACGGTTTCATGTAGGAATAGTATTGAATAACACACTCAATTTTTCAAACATCACTGATGATATCTATCCATGATATTGTTCTCAAAAGGTATCCCTATAACAAGTACTCATTAGAAATATAAATTTTACATAACATACCAGGGGATAACACCCATGTTTATGGGGTATAATAACATACCTATCTAAATTAACCTGATAATTAGGATATCAATTATCATATACTATTAGTCATGGTGATATTAGAAACCCCACTTAAGGAAATGATGATGATTGAGGGTCTAACTTATTTACTCATTGAGGGATTCCCAAAAATCTGTCAAATACAGAAGTTTCTCAGAGGGGATCACCATCCTTGTCATAAAACGTGAATATATACTAAAACCATAGAAAATAGATCAAGGGAGTTTACCTTGACTATAATTTTCCATGATGAATAGAAAAATGGCTCCAAGAAATATTTTATGGAGAATACAAAATGTATTATAAGTACATGATATTCACCTTTTTCATTGTTTTCTTCTTTTGTATCACGTCACATGGTTCTATCCATGTCCTTGTGGGAGTAAAATTTTTTTTCCAATCCCATGAACTCCTGCCCATGACCGTGTACTATACGAGGTACACACAAAGCCACTAGATTAGGGTCACAAACAATTTCACGGTTAAGTCATAATTATAGAAAGATACTTAGTAGTGTGATAATTGTGTCTTTTTGATTATCTTGATTGATATTAAATTTTATTATTATTTAAGGGTTAGGAAGATATTTATAATTATTTTATGTTTTATGTTTGAGAAATGATTAAAATTAATGAATGACACAATAATTTTTGTTCTTCATTGGGGAAAATACATCCCTAATACTACTCCACCGAAACTCTCTCTTTGAGCTTGGAGATTATCAAAAGAAATTTCATCTTATCCTAAGAACTTAACAACTGAGTATATGATGTTAAAATATATAAAATTAGTCATTATATAGTCCCATGGTTCTCATATAGGAAAAAATAATCTCCATATCATAGATTGAGAAACTGATACTCTACCACAACTGAGTCCAATTAGCCAATACAATAATAAATCAGAATATAATCATTTTTTTATTAAACAGTTTATTGGTGACAGTTTCCATAAATATTAAACAAATATATATTTTTGTATTCGAATATAAATTTCATCAATAACGAATATATTAGAAGATATCCTTCTTTGGAGTGATCATTAATAAAAATATAAACAGGAAAATATAATCAGTTACACAACATGAGGTTGAATCATTTATGTCAACAATGTGTATATTGTTTAGAATAATAGAGTCTTGAAATCTATTATTTATGTACTGTTGTTTTGTATTCAAGTAGATATTTCACATATGATATTTTAGGATCCTTATAAAAAAAATAATAATTCCATATATATATAAAACATGGATTTATTTTGGTTTATTAGATTATATAATATCAATTTTTAAGTAACAATTATTTAAATTTATATCCTTAAAGAGACTTATAACATCCATTCCAAATTGGAAAAATTTATTTAATTGAATATGATCCTTAGAATATACTTAATAACTACTTTAGACTCTTGATTACTACCATTAAGAACATTACAGTAATCAGGAAGAACATATTTAACTGTATACTCTATAATTGAATAGACATACACATGGTTCCTTTATAAAATGAAAAAAAATCTAAAAATTGGGTTGAAAATATATTATTTCGCACAAATTTATGGTTCTTGGTGTATAATTGATTACAAACCTAGATTTTATAAACAATACATTAACATTATTAAATATAGTATTACTTCCATACATAT
Organism: Viscum album; assembly: GCA_963277665.1. Taxonomy (NCBI): domain Eukaryota; kingdom Viridiplantae; phylum Streptophyta; class Magnoliopsida; order Santalales; family Viscaceae; genus Viscum; species Viscum album. The sequence continues at coordinate 974,920,823 of OY728133.1, forward strand.
GTTTTATGATCCATATATTTCCAACATTGTGAGATACATGATTCATATGGGTTTTTCAAGAATTCTGTTGTTGAACCATAAGTTATACTTAAAAACTTAAGGTATGAAATTTGCTTCAAGAATATATGAAAACATATCAATAATCCTTCAACAAATATTTAAACTCATAAATAAGAAAATATTTTTAATAAAATATATTCTTGTAAAATAATTAATCTAATTTCATCTATAAACCAAATAGTGTTTTTGGTAAGCATCAAAATAAATTTAATTTATAAAGCATTGTTGATATAAAAAACTCTAAACAATCTCACCATTTTTTATGATCACAGAACCCATAACCTAACTTACAAAAAATATTTTTATTATAATTTAAATTAAAATAATATCTTTAAAATATAACAAATTTATTGTTTTTAAAAATTTATTTATAAATAAAAATACTTATATTTTTTAATATATACTTGAAATATATTCATGAATATCGTGTTTACCAATTTCCCCGATTTTTCTGATATTAAAATTATATTACAAGAAAATGGATTAAAATAGTTCAATGCAAATTGTTACTATAATGTAATATTCAATTCATCTTATGAATTAAATTAAATGAATTTTGGAAGTAAAAAAGGGAAATACATAATGAAAAATAAAACATAAAAATCCCATAAATATGAAAAAAAATTCTAAATGTCACAAAAATAATTTTCACTGAGAAATGATTAAAATATTTACCTATCCAAAGGTGATACGTAAGGTTAAAAATATATATTAGAATTTAGTGAATATCCATCATATATATGAAAATCCTTTAAGTCATCCATCTATCTTCTTAAACAATTAATGATATTTCCATCAAACTATCACTTCAAAATCGTGTAATCGTGAACAATTTTTAAACATTCAACAAAATTTGCATTCAAAAAACACATGATATATTTCATATGAATGAAAAATATTTTAGAAAATAAAAACAGACTGTTTAGAATGTTCATTATGGTGGTTTATCTAATGATATGGATATAAATTTGATCTCTATGGTTTTCCTCTAAAACATTTAATGGTGATATGTAATATTGATTTTGATAAAGCCGAGTAATGAGTATATACAATTTAAGAATAATGGAATCAACCATTATTAATAAATATATCGATTTTTTTAGTTTAGATGTAGATTATCAGGACTAATTAGGATAACTTATAATAGATTCAAACTGATTCTCTATATAACTTTTCAATCCTCTAATTTTTTTTATCTGGATGGGGTATTTCCAACTAATCTGTCATTTCTCCATGAAAAGAATCTAAATCAAAACATGAAATAGAAATATCTCTAATATTGTACATTTTTATAATATTCAAATTATACTACTAGAATAGTTATACTTCACAAATATTCTATCGATTACCTTATAGAGTAGAGTTCACTTACATACATAAATTTTTGTCCCCCTGGTTCTAAAATTTTATTAAATAATATAAAACTGGATTATTCAAATTATTATAATATTCTTATTCTTATGAAATAGATGAGTTTCCTAAGTCAATTAAATATATTGAATATTATATATCATTATCACTAGAGGTTGAAAATTAAATCACAAAAAACTCATGAATTCTCAACAGGTTTGACTATTTCCTTTTCCAATGAATCATCAATAATTGAAAATAATTATTTCTCATTTATCCTTGTATATATAGATACAAATAGTGGTTTCATCACTTATCATTATGAATTCTCTTGAAATTTTTCTAAAATAGTATCTATTTGATTATAATTTTCATCATGAGGCTGAGGCTTTTAATTTTCATATGGATTTTTATAAAGGGCCTATTGATTATCTACAATGTCTTATTTATTTTGATTATGGTGTTCCTCATGAGTTTCTCAAACTCATAATGACATTGGATTAGAAACATCGCTAGTTGTAATAGCCTATGATGGTGGTTTCTGAACACTAGGAGCATGATATACATGTTCATCCATTTCTCTAGTCTAGAGGAAAAGGGACACAACATTGGCTTATTCAAAATATTCTTTAAGGGATTGAGGGTCATCTCTTACAACATCAAAAAAATTAACATCATATCTAATTTTTTTTCTATTTTTATAAACTGAATCACTATTCAATAATCCATAATATCTTCATCATGAATTTGGATTAAACCAACATTTATCAAATATCCTTACTCCTCCCTAAAAAATATGACCATATTTGAACTACTATTCTAGACCAAATTGTAACTAATTTACACAATATATAATATTAAAGAATCATATATTCATCAATGACCATGTATTCAAGAGGTTACTATGAATTCACTTGGTGTGATCTATAAATCTGGAGTCATGCCTCATTTATATAACCTCAATGAAATTATCCTTTCATAATTATAAGAAGACATTTTTACCTCTTCATGGTAATAATAATGGATGTACCATAACATGATTCTTCTATATTTATACTTCAGAACAATCATCATCAAAAAATATTATATACATTTAGTGATATAGAATATATTATAGCCCATAAATTATTTGAATTATTGTTAACTTAATAATGTTTCCCATAGAATTCTCTTCAATCTCAAGATCTTTTAAAAACTATTTTTTTATTGGGGCAAGGCTGTAGTGAAATCACCTAACATCCTCAGACTTATGTATTTTTTTTCAATAAACTAAAAATCTAATTGAAAAACCCCTTCATGTGGATGCTAAGAAAATTTATCTAAATAAGAAATTAAACTTAGAGAATATTTTTTTTAAAAAAAAGATGATATAGTAAAATATTTCCTTTTAAATATATAAAAATTCATATCCAAGTAATTTTTTGTGATTATTATGTGTTGACTTAAATCTATAAAAAAATAAAAATGATGGTATATATAGTCTGATATAATAAATAGAAAATAAAATACCATGAGTACATATATTTATCTTTTCGTCAGTTATTTTTCTATAATCCTCCAATTGATTATTTAAATTAGAAGATAAGGGAGTTGTTTAAATATTATTATTCTATATTCTCAATTTTGGAATAAAAAAATAATGTATTTTATTTTATATAAATAATTTCCATAATTATTTTGATATATTTGAAATATTGAAAAAAAATTTAATACCCACATCATAATCATTTCAGTTTCTTTATATGGTTTGAAATATCAATAAAACAAATTATATTTTGAGGTGAAAATATTGTGTTCATTTATATGTGTTCAAAAATTATTATTGAAATCCTATATCTAAAAAATATTTGGTTCTTTACAACCTATATAAAATATTTTTTCTGATATAAGGAACTTAAAATCTCTTATCAATCTCAATGAGCATGTTTATATCTATAAATATCATTACTAATTTTAAAAACTAAATTTGTTAGATGTTGTTTTTCCAGACCTTATGGTTGATCAATATAAAATTCCTATGTTAAATATCAATTGAAAAAAGTTTCTTTAACATCCTTGTAATATATTTAAAAATTAATATGAGCTTTATAAGAAAGACAGATTATAATGGCTTTTTATATTGAAATAGGTTAAATGGTTTAATCAATGTATTTACCTTTTCCCAGATTATATCATTTCTCTACTAATATAGCTTTAATTTTAGTAATTATATAATAATCATCATGTTTTTTTAAAAAACCCATTTGGATCATATTACATGATAATTGGTTGGCATATCAACAAATTCCCTAACATTATTTATAACTAATTAATTAATTCATTATTGTATTTTTATTCACCAACATTAATCATTTAAATATTCTTTTATAGTCTTAGTTTCAAATTTTGATCAGATGGCATAGAATTTATTAATGTTACCTACATATATTATAGTTATGACTCATGTATCTAGATTTATAATAATAGTTTATAAAGGAAGATGTAATTTATTTGTAGGTAAAACACAACTAGGTTTATCTTCTTCATGCTCTTCAAGTCTAGGATGATTTATTTTTTTATATTAGAAATCCATCATAGGTTACTAAAGCCTTATTTTCTTCTATTGAGTAAACAATTTCATATATATGATCTTTCAATTTATCTTAATTTTAAAATTTATCAAAATTCACATGATCTAAATCTTGAGAAACTATTCAATTTTTATTATACACTCTACATGCTTTATATGTATTAGAATAACATAGAAATATCCCGTCATCAGCCATTATATAGAATTTACCATGGTTTTCTTTAGTATTCAAGATATACATGTTGCATACAAATAATCTAATGTGACTAAAATTATGATCTATTTTATTCCAAATTGCACATGTCATATTATTAAAAAGATGTATTGTTATTCATCTATTAATAAAATTTAATTATTTCTTTACATCATTTACCCAAATATTGGTCAGAAGACTATATTCATTTATCCGAATTGTTTCCATTTATGGAACAAATATATTCCATATTTCTAAAATTCCATTCTATTGGGGTGTTCTTGTTATAACTGGGATTCAAAAATTGTGAACTCAAAGATTTTATGTTTTACAAAATAGCCACACATAAATATTGGTCAATCATAAACTAATAATTAAAAAAATAATATTCCAACCAATATTTCAACCCGTGGTAGTCTAAAAATCTATATGGATGTGTTATAAAGGATTAAATATGAAAACATAATCAATATATGAGAACAGTTGTTTTGTTTGTTTCAAATTTTAAATAAAAATATATATATATCATTAAAAAATTAATACTACGTAAAGAAGACACCAACAGTTTCTTTGAATATTTATATAATGTAAAGACACAACATTGTACTAGTCTTATATAACATATCCTAGATTTATTTAGATAAATAGTTAATTAAATATCTTTTTATTTAACTAAGTATTGATGATCCCATGTATATACATTTTTAGTTCTAGGTGATATAAATTTAGTTATTTTTCCTTTAAAAAATGAACCAGAATTTTTAGAAAAATTGACATAAAATCCATTATCATAAGGATGAAAAAAACAAATCAGGTAGTGCTTTATCAATTGAACAGATGACACTTATTTTGATTGAAGTATTTTTTTTATATCATACTAATCAATATCCAAATATTTAACCTTTTGAATTGTCTCTAAAGGTTATTAGTCATCAATTTGGTTTATCGAGTGTATGAAAACTGGGAGAGTATACTCGCATGTGTTTTGAGTATCTTCTCAATATACACCATCCACCATTTATGTCCCTATGATGAATTTCCTAAAAAATATTAAAATCAGATTTTGTTTTGGCCCACATAATTTCATGGGTATAACTGCTCCAACAATGTTTGACTTGGAAATCCATATTGTCTTTATTATTAAAAAATTTAAATTATATTCATCAGACACAGTTTTGTAAATAATAGATTATAATTAAACATATCTGAGTATTTCCTCAACAAAATTTATTTGAATAATGTCTTCTAATTTCATATTAGAAAAATTAATAAATTTTATAAAATGATAATAAATAAATTTTATATAACTTTATATTTTCTCCCTTAATTTATTTTCCATACTTTTCTTTTTCAGTAATAGTTTTTCAATAATATCATTAAGATATTTTTCAAATGCTGTTATTATAATTAATGAAAATTTGAATGATTCTACATATCATTTAATTATTTTTTTCTTTTCCCAAAAAATATAGTTTAATGTATATTTAATTTTTTTTCCAAATTCAGGATCTTGTGTTAATAATTTATATTTTTCACATGATACAAAATAATGAATATTCCTTAATGACATATGAATTTTTTACTATAAATTTACATTTTTATTCAATAAATGAGAAATAATAATTGAAAATTTTGACCAGATATGATATTAGAATCAAATGTATAAGAATAACTAGATTGTTCCTCATCATCTTACATACCCACAATGCACATGTTCGTTTTTAGATCTATTGTCTCTTTTTTAAGTCATATTTGGAAGAGCTACTATAGTCTCCAAACAAGCTATAGGTATCCTTTGAACATGTCTTTCCTTTTTTATCATAATTAACTTCTTATTGTGTTTATTTCTATCATTCTTATTTTTTTATATGTGAAATCTTGTCTAATATAGCCCATCCTTTAGAATTCATAAAATTTTAATTCAATAAATCCATTTTCATCTTTCTTGATTTTTTTTGAAGCCTCCCTTTTTCCAATAAAACTTACTAAATTTTATAACTATATGATATATTTCCATTTTAGCTTCTATGATATATGATTCCATTGAGATTTTGAATTAATCCTTCAAATTCATTTTATGATTATAAGATGGAACTCTAAGGGATGTATTTTCCATTTTTTCTTTGTTATGGTCTTCATCCTTAAGATGGATTTTTTTGTTACACATCATCATGGTTCCAAAAAATTATATTATTTTAAAATCTATGATGAGTGATTATTATCATATGGTAATAGAAATTACACTATGTTTAATAGTTGTAATCATAGTATATTTAGCGATCGATCAAATTTCTTAATTGTGGTATATAAGGAAGCCACATAATTAAATATTACTATCAACCAAATATTCATCTGGGTGACTCATTCACTATAATATGTTTGGAATATTTCAAAATAAAATTTATTTGTAGTGTATAGTAATTGTATTTAATTGTTATTAACTTCATGTGAAACATAATTTGTCTAGCTCATTGCATAAGATGTAGGAAATTGAGATATTTGATTAAATTACTCTTGAACTATTCCAGAAATAGTAGCATTCAATAACTTTTAATTAATTTCATAGATAGATTATTTGGAGGAAGACCTTGTTTCTTATTTTTTGGATATTTAATTTTTAGTAATAATCTTTATATATACATGAAATCCAATATTTTTGAGATACATGATCATATGAGAGTTTCAATATCAATATTATCACCACTTAACAATGGATAGTTTATCATTTACATGCCTTTACTAGGACAATCCATTCACATGTATATTAGTATAAAATTTATAAAATTGACTTTAATATAGATTATTTAATTTATTCAATAATGTAACCATTTAATTCCAATTTTTAGGTTAGAATAATGAGTACCCACACATGAGGTGGTGAAATGTTTCCAAAATAATTATTGATAGATTTTTACTTTTATACTTCTTATTTGGTAATGCATTTATGAAATATTACCATCTGTATTTATTTTGATATGTGTATTAATAGAAAATAACAATAAAACAATTTATTCTGGATTAGGGCATTCATATCCCATACTCCACTCCACCAAAATAATCTCTATGACCATGTTGATTTTTTCTATAAAATTCTCTTATCTCAAGACCTTATCAACTGAGTGTTGACAGTTGAAATATTTTCAAAAAGTCAATACATTACGTTATGGTTCATATATTGGGAACACGATTCTCTACATCTTAGTATGATAAGATAATAATCTACCTCGACTGATTCAATGTAGTATAAAATCCAATAAAAAATATTTTTTTTCTGATTTTACTGATTAAATAGGCTCATGATCAAAGTTGTCGCAAAAACTGAGAGAATATAGATATTCTTCTTCAATGAAAAATATATTAATGAAATTATTACATTGAATAAATCTCATTTATGAATGATCTTGAATAAAAATAGGATCAAACAAATAGTTTCTATCACCCAACAAGAGGTCAAAACATGTATGTGTCAATAATGTATCTTTTTCCTAACAAGAGTTCCATTCCATATTTTTTTCTCTGTAGAAGTTATGTATTAAAATATATATTTCACATAAAATATTTTATTATCATAATAAAAATAAATAAACCTTTCAATATATATATTGCATGTATTTCTTACGGTTGAGTGGATCTAATAATGTCACCACCCATGACTCAACAATTCTAATATAAATAATTCAATAGAGTAGTTTCATGGCATAAAATTATGAACTTTGTACATTGATGGATAAGAGGCATTCAATTGGTCATGGAATGGCTTTAAAATAACAATTAATTCCATCAAGTCCATTTTCTGAATCATATAAAATATCTTTAATTTTATTATCCTTAAATGATTAGTCATACATGGTTGTGCATTATGGGATGAAATAATCTAAATGTAGTGTTGAATAAAATATTTTTTCACAAATGAAATGTTGATGACATAATTTTTTTTATAAAAATAGTGTTGATAAAAAATACAATACATTTCTCATATGTAGGTGTTTTATAAACCTAAGGATGAAGATCCATAAATTTTGGAAAACAAAGGGTACATGATCCATACTTTTTTTTCAAACGTATTGATGTCGAACCATACTTTATGATAAATATTTTAGGGTATGAATAAAATATTTATAATACTTTGAATCATGTTCTGAATACCTAATAAAATATTAAAACCCATAAATATGATAAAACTATCATGAAATATATTCTAGAAAACTAGTTAATGTAATTTAATAATAAAAACAAACATGGTTATATGTTATTATTAAAATAAATATGATTTAAAGAGTTTTTTTGAAACAATAAATTCCTAATAGTGACATCTATTGTAGGGGAATTAATATTAATATTTACATGGAAACCCTAGGTATTCACAGTGGTGTCCCACATGGAATGTAATGCAGGAATACATGTAATGTACTATTGAATTTCATAGAACCATATGTTCTTAATCTGGGTATTCATACACTACATACACCTCTATTTCCCAGAGAGATCCCACCAATGGATTTCAAATCTTGGTCAAACCAGATCAATGGTCACCTTTTACCTTGTTTCTTGAAAATCATGTTTCTCAACAATCATCTACTATGTCTTCCACCACCATACACTCCAAATACCATATACACACATCCTTGATTTAGTCCCACTACACCATCACCATCTATATTGATCGATCGCATCATCAATTTGAACAATGATATTTTATAGAAAAGTGTTTCATAATGAAATGGGTGAAAAATTATTATTTACCTGATATTTTTCAAACTACTATCCAAAAATAAAGGTAGTTATGAATGAATAAGCAACGATGTGATAAAACCAAGAATCAAAAAAAAGAGGGACCAACCTCAGATATGTTAATGTTATCATCAATTATTTTTTTATAAAATTGATTGATGATCAATAATAATAAAACAATTTTCCAAAATCACTCTAAAATAATCCCCCACATAAAATAACATCATAAAATAAAGTGATTTTTTCGCCGATTATTTGTATTTTGACATATGATAAAAAAGGAGATAAATTAATAAATTAAAAATTTCTTCCTAAAATTAGATTGATCACTTATTTATAATGAATCAAAGTTGTTTTCATTGATGAGATACCTAAATTCTACTATACACCAATCGATGATCCATGATATGATGTGGTTTTCTGGAGAACGATCCCCCAATAATTTCTCTAACTGCTCCATGTTTATATTGATAACCCTTGAATTTCATAATAAATGAATCTTTATATGAAACTATATTTAGGTCCCAACATCCCTTAGTAAAATAAATAGATGAGTGAATTTAAATTATTAATTCTTTCATGATGTGTTTGAAACTGAATGATGTACACACTTCAAAAATAAGTCATGCCTTGTGTAAAACCCACGTTTTATAATCAACAGAGGCCTCACATTTCTGATTCGTAACTCCATTTAAAATCTATTACACATTTTTTAGAAAAAACAATCATGCAACATTTTATTATATTTTATATATTTCAAATGATAATTATGGGCACACGAAACCTAGGAATGCCATTACATCTAAGGTAATAACTCCAAAAATAATACATATAATTTTATAAATAAATACATAGGAAAATAATATTTGTTGAAAATAAATTATTTTGTTCATTTTTCTTGACAAGTAAAACATGATTCAGATATTTTAATGTTATTTATTATAATTATTTCTATATATTTTTTTAATTATATATTAAATGAATATTGTCGAAATTGAAATTAATGATTTTTTATAATAGATAATGTTTTATTAAATGATTAAAAAATAATAAAAAATAATATTTGGAAACATTATTGTTATTTTATTATATATATTATCTATGTTCCATTTGTGGACAAATTTTTCTTTTATTTTAATTATTCACACCTAGAGTGTAAAATCATTTTAACAGAAGTAGTTTTGGAGAAGGTTTATTAAGAGTAAAGAAGTTATAAGGTTGAAAATTTTAACTAAACAGATTCAATTTTATTGGATTATATTACTTAAATTAATTAATATATTATTTTATTAAATTTTATATTTGGATTAATTTTATATGAATTTTAATTTATATTAATTTAAAACATTATGAAAATCCAAGAGTTCCACTACCATAACTTATAAAAGAGAGGAGGCACTTCTATTTTCATTTATCTTAAAAATACCTTTTAATGAAATATTGAAAATGTCATTCTTTCCATAAATCCATTCCCATATCCTAGTATCATATAATAGATAAAAAACTCATTCTATTGGGTAAATAATAAGTGGTTGTTAAAATAATGGGTATAGTAATTGATGGATATTTCAAATTTTTGTTCCATTTTGACACCCTATAAACAATATTCATTATTTTTTGTAGTATAAATGAAAAATATTTCACATATTTATATTTTTTATGATTAAAAAAATATATATATGCGTCTCTACATCCATCAAATATGAAAAATCCATCGTGTGTATTCATGGGAGACTACCCCCTCGTGATATGATGTAATTAATTATCCATCTTCTCCTGTAAAGGGGGGATATACTTCATTATTCAATTATTTTATATTATCTCATTTAAATATTCATCATTATCAATATATAAAATTTTATTATATATCCTACCTTCCAATTCACCGAATAATGATCACATCATTCATGTATTGGTGTGGACTACCGCCTCCAAGAAGTGATGTGATTTGGTTTTCATCCCCACATTAATAGGATGGTAAATATATAATTACATTTAATGAAATTATATTATTTTTATAATATTATTTTCATTATAGAAATATAAAATTATAATTAAATTCTCTATATAATCATCATTAACAATTCAAATCTCATGAAATTGTTTGCACAACCTTCCATCTCCATGATTGTGTCACATTTCATTTTTCATAACCATCCTTCATTATTATTTTTAGAAATATAAATATTATAAAAATATTATAATTATGTCATTAATTTATTACTATATATGATAGAATAATGACCACGTATTCCATAGTCAACATTCAAATGTAATTTTATTCATATTAGTTGAATAACAATAAACATCCAACAAAAAATATTTGAATATGTTTTAGAATATAACATGAAACTAAAATTATTAATAATCATGAAATGATTCTCAATATAGTAAATAATTGAAGTAATATTTTTCTGCTATAATCATAATTAATGGATGTTATGATTTATATTCTAGGTAATAAAAATATTTTCTTACAATCCACATTTTAGTTATTTGATTTTTTTCCTAATAATTTTCTTTTATTTACATATTATTAAAACAATTTTATAGATTTATTTATATCTACATAAATGGAATATAAATTAAATTTTATCCCAATTCAATGAATTTAATATAGAATTTCTATACATATTGTAATTAGAACTTTTTTAATTTCATTATAAAAGACAAAAGAAATGATCTATATTTACATAAACATCAATAAAAACTTTTACCACTATGATAAATCTTATTTTAAATAATAAATGTATTATATGGTTATATTTTTTATTCAATATAAACCCCCAAATTCACCTTGTTCTGGTTGTATTTAAATGTTGGATTTAGATGGAATATGTATTTCAGTATCTATATTTTTTATGAATTCATTGAATAAATTTATGAATGTAATTTGGGATGATAAATGCAATTATGTGTTTTGATTATAAAATTAATGTGTGATTTTTTTATGATTATGGGATGTTCTATTATAAAATAATTATAAGTGGTTCAATTATACCCCATGTGAGTGTAGTTCAATTATAATATAAGGACAAGTCTTTCAATGATAACCCTCCAATATAGTGTCAATGAAATTCAATATTAATGGTTATTACTTTAGTAAGAGTGGAATAGAAAATGAAGCCTTTCTTTAAAAAAGGATTTATATATTTTTTACAAGGATTATTAGAGAATTCATATGATTTTTTCAGGTTAAATAATTATCATTAAAAAAGAAATTATATGTAACCTTTTATGGGTTGAAGGTATATCATTATAAAAATAATAATTTTTTTCTTCATGTATTATAAAAATATTTATTAGTTTTTACTGATTTAATTATTCATTATAAAAAGATGATGAAAATATTTGGGTTGGAAATGTTATCTGTTGAATAAGAAATATATTATTTTGTTCCCAAATATTATTTCCAAGAAGGATAATTGATATAATTATTCATGAACTAATTAATGTATGTTTTCATTCATTTATTGTTCTTATTATGTTTTTTTGATCTCATCATACATTTTAAATTAACCTTTATCCAGTTTTAGGGATGAGTAGTGACATGGATAAGGTCAATATGTATATTTTTAAGATTTTTTAATAAAATAAATTTTTTATAAATTATTTTTTATAAGGAAAAAATATACTGAGTTGAAGTGTCTACATTGTGATTTAATCTATATTTATACAATTGTGGTAACCTAACTAACCATAACAAAAAATATATTATATATTAATGAATTTAATAAAATGAACTCTTGACTGAATATCGTTGAATATTTATTGTTTAAGATCAATTCCTTATAATTGGTAGTAGTGAAATGTTTTATATTAATTATAAGATACATGGTATCTGAAGAATATATTTAATATATCCATTTCCTCAATAATTATTATGATAGGGTTATTTTAGTTAATTTGGTTAAATATAATGATCTTATGATAATGTGCATATGAATATCATTATGATCATCCTACTCATAAGATTTTATATGATGTCTTTGTTGATATACTCACACTAACCATTTTAGTTATTCTTAATTGGTGGATGCAACATGAACTAAATAAATCATAGATGTGAAGGAATATTCCAAGGTTTTAAAAATGGGAAACCAAATAAAATATGAGATATAGTGGAAACTCTTTTGGTTCTTCATAACTGATTATATTTGTTAGTCACTACAATTTTAACCTAGATGAAATTCCTGACACATCAATAAGAGTGATATGAACTTGTATTTAATTTTATGTGATATGAATATTAAATTCAAAAATATTCAATAAAAATTTGTAATTTATTTTGGAAGAATCACCTCGAAAAATGTATTAGTGGAATGGGAAGATTGTTTTTGTAAATGATTAAATGATGAAAATTTATTAATGGAAAAAGTGATAGAGAAGATAAATCATTTAAGGGGAATAAATTTCATCCCAATGTATCAAATGAATTTTTTAGATGATGGGAGTAAAGGAATTAAGAAAGTAAATTTTCTATGATTAAATCTCTATAATAAAATTCGGTAGACTATATAGAAAATTTTTAATCATTTCATTTTTCATTTAATGTGAAGATGATGAAACTACCAATGACATATAAAATTTTTGAATTATATTATGGCTTATGTTTTGATATTTTTTAATTTTATTATTATTTTTTATATAATGGTATAATTAATGAAATAAAATAAAAAGAATGGTTTATTTATTTGGATGTGTGCGGAGTGATAATTTTATCTACAAATCACTATTCAAGAGTTATGATATACTTGTAGTTTTAATGATGCTCATAATATTAAATAAATTAATATGATTTTGATATTTAATTTGATAGAAGTTCACGAGGATCCATTTATTTAATTTTTATATAAATTTTAGGTTTATGTATCTTATTATTGTAATATGTAGTAAAATTATTAAAGGAAGAATGTTCTTTTAATTTTTTAGAGAAATGGATTAAATGTGTTGATTACTCATAGGGATTATATATCCTTTGATTATTAAGATCCATTTTATGGATGTTAATTATATTTATAGGGGTTTTATAATAATTATGTAGTTTTAGTTATAATGTAAACAAACAACATCAGGTAAGGAAACTAGGTTTGAACTATCAACCAAAAGGGAGACATAGGTGAAAATGCATCTGCTTGTCTCTATGATTCCTCTGTTAGTATTATTTTATTTAAAATATCCAATAGATTAATATTAATAACATTTTGAGAAAATATGATTTATCCTAATGATAACCATATAACTAAATTTTTTTTTGTTATTATTGTTATTTTACAAGAAAATTACTATTTTCTGAATTGAATTTAATTAAATGAAATAGAATATTTTTTTATATTAGTTGAAGATTAATGTTTGAATGAACTTATAAAGGTATATGTAATTTTAAAGTGGATATACAGTTATTTTGTTCCACTATGGACACCATTAACAAATCATAGATATTACATTACACTGTAATATTGGTTTCTATAATGATACTTTTAGACTAATAAGTTTTTTTTGATATATATGTTAATCTTTATGTTGATGAAATTTGGACCAAAATCCTTCTGATTTTTTGGTATTGTACCTGATCATGAAAATTAAGCATATTCTACTATAAATTGATTTATGTTGTACTTTGGGTGTTATTTTTTACTATTTATAGATTGATGATGTATTTCATCAAATGAACGAATACTCATTTCTACAATGTTCATACCTTTTTCCAACTATAATGGTTTTTTAATGTATAAAGATAATAGGAATAAATTTTCATCCTTTTGGTGAATTATTTATTCTATAAGACATTGATTTTAGTTCCTCATTAATAAAAAAACCTCATTAATACACACAATTTTTAGAAAATGATAACATTGAGTTGGAAATTGATTAATGTATGAAATATTTACTTATCATGTAAGCATATTCAATTATGTTCTTAATATAGATTGTTAATAAATTAATAAACTAAACAAAAAGTTTCTTGTAACTAGACTCTTATCCTAAAATGTTCAATTTTTTGGAACATTTTTTCTTTTTTACACCTCACCATTTTATGGTTTTTATGGTCATTATGATTACCCGGATCATTCACATTCTTGTGGTCAATAAACTATATAGAACTCCATATTTATTTGGTTAATAAGATTCTCTTACATTCCAATATTCTCATTTCCCACCACTGTTCTCCTATTTTTAAATCACATTCTGTATTATTCGAGAAGTTCTTCGAATTTTCCTTTCATTCTTATCATGTTGATATTTTATTAAGTATTTTACCAATATGAAATTTGAGGAAAGGTATTTTGAAAAGTAAACCATTGAATAACATGATCATGTTCAAATTGTGGTATATAATGTATTTTCATAGTGTGAAAATAATTTGACATTCAGATATTTTAAAAAGAAATAGACTTTCGATATCATATCATACAAAAAACAATGATCCTATATGAACAATGAAATATTATTATTTAAATATGACTATTATAAGATAGGCATTAAATATAATTTTATAAATAGAATAAAATAACATATTTAATTTTTATAATAATACGAAATAATAAAATTTTAATTACAAATTCTCATTACACAATCAATAAATAGTTAATAATTCCATTTTACTTATAAAAATTACAATTTCATAAACAATGATAAATATTTATTTCTGTGAAAAAAATTATAATTAAATTCTTGAACCTTTAGAAATGTTATTATATAAAAATATTGACAAATTTTTAATAATCATATCAAAATGTAGTTGGGTTAATTTTTTATATTATTATGAAATTTATATATTGTTCAATGAATAGTAAAAGTGACTGATTTCTCTATAACATTAAATTACATTAATTAAATAATGTAATTTAAAAGTTGGAAGATATTTTATATTTGGAAATAATGTTAAATATTAATAATTTATTTTATATTATTCTATAAATTCTCATTTTAATATGTAATTTTAATGTTTCATGCATAAGTTTAATTTTATTGATTAAGAAATGTGTTTTAAAAACTAATTTGTGTGCATAATGTGTATCCATTTTAATTAATTAATGAAACGCAAAACAAAAAATGATATAATATAAATTTAAATGTGATTTATATGTTTATGTGAACTAAAATTAATATACTGGTGATTTATATTCATAGAGATAACATAAGATCACCTAATTATTGGAAAAAGTATTTCCCTAAAGAATTGGTTGTCATCCTATTTTTCATGTAAAATTATTTAATTAAACTCGTAAAATAATGTGTTATGAATATTGAACATTGAGTTTAAATTTAGAATAAATAGGTAAAATATTTTAAAGTAGTTCTTTTTTATTTTATTCCATTCTGGATAGAATACATATAAAATATGTATTAACACAGTAAATTTTAAATGAGTTAAAAAGGGTAAAAAGATCCTTATAATAACTAATAAGTATCCCTATTAATTAAAAAAATTATTAAATGAGTTAGTGTTTTTTATAAACATCCCAAATTTGTATATATATGATCTATTTTCCACATAGACACTATTGTGATATTTAAATAACATTATGTAGTCAAAATAAAATAACAGATATTTCATGTTTTTAATAATAATAATATATTTTTATATGGATTAAAATAACATAATGTTAGTTATAAATAGAAATTTTAAAGATAAAATAATTTATTATTTCATTTTAATTTGTTTAAAAATTTATTATATTAAATACAGAACTTAAATATTTTTACAATAAATAGACATATTTATTTTATTAAGAAAAAATAATTTATTTTGAAAATATTAATAATAATATAATTTCAATGAATTTTTATCCTCCATATTTTTTTTTGAAAAATTTAATGTTTTATCAATGTTTTATATTTATATATTCTAATTATATATTTTTTGGACGTTTAAAAAGTCAAATTGTACTAATATTTTCAATATGAACATTAATGATATTTAATAATAAATAATGACTTATTAAAAGAATAAAAATTATTAAAATTATATTATTCATCCATGAATTGTTTTTAAATATTATCATTGGTACATTTATTAAACAATTTTCTTTTTGTTAACTATAATAACATCAAAATTATAAAAATATCACTACCATGGTAATTGTTATAAAAGAGATAAAATGAGTTTAGTCAAAATAATAATGGTGAAAGAATCCATAAAACATTTTAGTTTTTAAAGGATGGAACAATTTTAGATCATCCATACCTAGTATTATATTATAATTTATTTGGAACAATTAGAATATTGAAATAAAATAATATTATTTTAAAACTATAAGAAATTTGTTAAGTTCCCCTCCGATTACATTTAAAGGGGTAGAAACCCTAAATCATTTATCATGTTTATTAATAGCATTTGTTCATGAACGAACCACGTGTTTCCTATAATAATATTTTATAAGAAAACTAACCTTTTTGATCTTTTGGTTTATTCCATAAGATGTTGCCCTAAGAAGATGCATAATTGTTACCCAATGAATTTACATTTTGTTTCTTTGTATACCTCATCCAAATCATCGTAAAACATGATAAAATAATTAATACACTATATTAGATATAAAAATAATTTAATTTTAATATTTAAAAATCAACATCCATGTTCTCTTCAATCAAATGTGAAACTAAACTAATCTTCATGTGTACATTACAATACTGCGTAAAGAATTGTTATAATTTATTATCGACCACATAAAATTATAGATAGTAAAAAACATGGTTTAAGTATATATATATATATATTGATGAAATATTTATCTCTCTTAAAATAAAATATATCATTTAATTTCATTCCGTATCATTCATTGATTAATGATAACGACGATGATGCATACATGTGGACTACTGCTTATGTGAAGTGATGTGATTATTTTTATCATTTACACAAAAAATGGATTATATATATATACATAGAGAACTTATATATTATACATGAAATTATGAAAAATTATTAATGATAAAAAATTAACATTTTTCTGTACCGATCTATGGAAAATGGAAACATTAATCATGATTATGTACAACCTACCTTCCCTATTATATTAACATAGTGCATAATTTATAACAATAATAAATATTTGGTTTTAAAAGTACCAAATTTTTTTAAATATTAAAACAAATTCTTGATTAATGTTACCACAATGAAAAATTATAACGACGATGTTGCATACATGTGGACTACTGCTTCTGTGAAGTGATGTGATTATTTTTATCATTTACACAACAAATGGAATATATATATATATATACATAGAGAACTTATATATTATACATGAAATTATGAAAAATTATTAATGATAAAAAATTACCATATTTCTGTACCTATCTATGGAAAATGGAAACATTAATCATGATTATGTACAACCTACCTTCCCTATTATATTAACATAGTGCATAATTTATAACAATCATAAATATTTGGTTTTAAGAGTACCAAAAAATTTTAAATATTAAAACAAATTCTTGATTAATGTTACCATAAGGATTTAATAAGGAAAAATTTTTCCACAATCATTCTACTGAAGTAATTTTTTGGCATATAAGGAGAATATCACTGAAACATATGATGTTAATTTAATTTATTAATTAATTGATTTTATAATTTAAATAAAAAGAATTTTAATGTTTGAAATGGTTCATAAAAAATTTAAAAAATATCAATAATTTATTAATCATGATGAAAAAGATCATATGGTATGAGTCAAACTTATGGTAGGGACGCATTATACAAAACCCCTATTTTTATAAATTTTAAGGATTTATTTTCTAAATATTTTCCTCTAATGTCCATATTCAAAAAAAAAAATTGGATATCTTTATATAAAAATAAATGGATTATAAATTATATTATTTTTTCATTATATTGGTTTTAAAAGGAATATTTTTATGTATTTTATACTGAATATTTTGAATTTTATTACCAAATACCAAAGGATTATTCTATTTTAACTAATATAATGACAATGAATTTCACCTATGTTGTAAAAATTACATGATGGTTAAAATCCTTTTTTAGATTACATTTTTTATTCCTAAAAAATTGAAATTTTAAATTAAATAATTATTCTCAAAAAAATATTTAATATATATTGGATATTTAGATATTCATTAATGATTTATTATTAGTGAAAAGAATAATTTTTAGAGATTAATGATGAAAATTGGAATCCTTTATGAGTTTTAATTATTTTACGTTTCATTGGAATTGTAATAATGATTAGTGGTTCTGTTATATACCCTACATGGGTGGTTCTATTATAAACCATGGATGGGTTGTTTTGTTATAAATGATGGATGGGTGGGTCTGTAATAGCCCTCTAATGCATTGTGTATTGAAGTTTACTGTATAAATTATTCCATTTATAAGATTGATATTGAAAATTATGTACCAATTTACATAAAAAACTTTTTAATGTTTATTATCAGTTTTTATTGAAATATTATGATTTATCAGGGTATGCTAATGATCTTTATTTTTTGGAGGAATTCCTATGAGTATTATTAAGGGTGGAAATAATGGCATTGTGAAATTTTTTTGATGATATTTTCATGGATTAAATAATATTGTATGATATTTTTTTCATTTAAATATTTCTTAAAAAATATTAATAAAATGATATTTGTTAGAATGATGGTTTTTTGCTAAATAATTTTGAGAAAAATGATTTTTTTCCAAATTCAATATTTTATCAGAATTTTGGATCATAGTGGTTTTATTATTAATTATTTTATAATCCATACAAAGGTTTTTTGAACATCCCTTTTTTAAGATGTTTTGCATAGTTTTTAATGATTGATTAAAGACATGGAATAGGTGTCTCTTAGTCATGGGGTGCCTAATCAGTGAAAAATATAAAATCTAATTAAGATCCAATATCACATCTCAACAATGGAGGAATTAAAAAAGGAAAGAATGTATAATTTGATGGATGTTAAACCATTATCCCATGATATAAATGAAAACATACCTTTTTAATGAATTTTAAATACAGTGATTCAAGTGATAAATAGACTGAATCTCAATAAAAATATGAAATATAATCAAGACACTTTGGATAAGAATAGATCAAAGAAAGGTAAAAAAGAGAATATCAATTAATGAAATTTCCCAGTTCACAAGGGGGGATATCCCAGACCCCTCAAAAAATACTAAAAAAATCCAAAAATAATTGTAAACAGTTGTTTAGGAAATGAATGTAGTAATACGATATATGTTAAATTGTGGTAATTTTCTTTTATTGAAGGTGTGATATTAGTTCTAGGATCAATAAGGAAGTAGATTACTACATTGGATTGAGAATCTCTTGAGGTTGGGTCCATGGTAAAAGAGTGCACAATATTTAATGAAGAATAAACAGGTTTGGTGGGAAGAGGAAGTGGATATCATGAAATAATTATAGGTTATTATTAATTACATCGAGGAAATGTTCTATGAATCCTTTAATATTCATTCTATGAAAGAAGTCACTATTATATTGAGTAAGAGAATGATTCAGTTCGCCATTAACAATGTGAAAAACAAGTGGATTTAAAAGAATGACCCATTTTTTGTTAGGATTTTTTTTAATGTAATATCAATATAGAAGATTATATTATATCTTTTATCAAAATGGAAGATCAGGTTTATGTTTTTTAACTTGTCGATGTGGATATATAGGTATCATTGTGGTGTTGGGGTTATATATAATGGTTGAATATTACATCATTAGAATTTTATATGATATATTTGTAATCTATTTATTGTGATATTATTTATTCATATTTCTATTTTGGTTTCTCACATGTCCTCAAAAGTTTTTTGAAATAAAAAATTAACATTTTTGGGAAAGGATGCGGTCTTCATGAGATTTTAGAATATGTTTCATGAATGGGAAAACATTTGTATCATATAATTGTTATATGAGAACATTATTAGTGATTGTAAATTTCAAATTTATTGTGGAATATTTAATTATGTAATGGTGATGATATGATATCTATAACTGTAATCCTATACGATCATTAAGAATGAATGAAAATGAATTACAGCTTGAAGATAATACATTATCTACTATTTAATGTCTAGTCCATATATGTAGTGTCTGTTGAATCCTATGAATGGAAAAAATTAAATTTATTAAATACATACATAAAAATATATATTTATATTTCATTTTCATTTTTTTTTACTATAATTTTTCAATTTTTTTATCATTTATTTTATTTTCCACTCAGAGACTTAGGTTTTTTCGGTTAATTCCTTGGAAACTATTTTTGTGTTTTTACTACAGTTAAATGGGTTTTGAAATACTATAGTAACATGTAAAAGGTTTTTAAATATTTCCATTATTATTATAGTAGTAAAATAATTATATAGATCAAATCTTTTTTCAAAATATATTAAATTAACAAAAGTTTGAAAATATTCTTATTTTAGGAGGTCAGCTTAACAATGACCAATTATTAAGAAAAATTATTAATTGAGTTAACAAATTATCTTTATATAATAATAATAATAATATAAATAAATCCATTTTTTATTGTAGAACCATCGATGGGAGGACATAATAAAAAATTGAATATTTCAATCAGAGATGTGGAAATCATTATATCCACATGATTGAAATTATCATTTGTCAATGAATATAATGGAAAATATATAAAATTATTTAACAATATAGTGTCATAATTATATTTTAGGTATGATATTTATTTATTTAATATATTTTTTAGACACAAGTCTATGGAAGTGTTGAAAAAAGAAACATGTTGCTTCTAGGAGGAGGTATTTCCAAATATATACGATCACCCTTATTATTTTTCATTTTTTTGAAAGGGGAAGATAATTAAAGATACATCAACATTGTTAAACATTAATATACAATTGATTTATAAAAAATTATATTGTTCCTTTTAAATATTATTCTAATGAGTTTAGGGTAGAATTAGAATGAAATAATTTGGGGAATAAAATTACATATTCAACTGAGATCATCATTTATAGCACTCCATAATCCTTATTAGATGGGTCTTTTTGAGATTTCATAGTTTTTAGGGAGTGGTGTATATGGTTTGTGGGAGGTTAGTACAGATTTCAGTAAATATATGTTTCAAAATTTGTGTGGATAAGTGAAAGGATGAAGCATTTCATTTATAAGTGATAGGAGGGGTAACTTTATTAATAGTATTAATGTTAAAATAATATATTTCTCTCTAAAAATTAATAGTTTTACCACATAAATCAAAATTAAAATATATAATTGGAGAGGTTTAAATAAAAAATACAGTATAATTAAATATAGTTTATTATGATATATGGCTCCATATCACATTATTTAAACCCCCAATAATGAATTTAACCCCAACTAGGGTAATTAGTATTTAGTTTTTTAATGTAATTTTGTGAATAAAAAATGGAATATATTATGATATTTGAACCTTATTATTTAAAATATTTTATCCATTATAAAATATTTAATATCTGG
This sequence comes from Viscum album, assembly GCA_963277665.1. NCBI lineage: Eukaryota > Viridiplantae > Streptophyta > Magnoliopsida > Santalales > Viscaceae > Viscum > Viscum album. The sequence continues at coordinate 974,943,171 of OY728133.1, forward strand.
ATTTTTTCAAATTTAATTTTAATCTAAATACAGAAAAATAAATAGAGAATAGTTTTCATAAAAAACACCATCTAAAACATAAATGTGGATTTAAAAAAAATTATTTAATATTATTGATCCAGAAGAAATATAATAATTAATTATTTGAATGATATATTTTTGTTACATTATAAATAATCCAAATATGAGTGGACTATTTTTAAGACACAAATAATAAAAAAAAACTATATGTGGGTTTTATTAGAATAAAATACAATTTATGTTTGAAAATGATATAAATGGATTAATTAATTCATAATAATATATTTTTTAGCCATTGAATACTTATTTTTTTAATTAAAAAGTTTGGATATAATTTTATTTCATTCTTCTATCATGGTGATTACTTAAATGTTATTATATGTTTAAAAACAATAATTTTCACTCATGACCCATAAATAAACCATTTCACTAAAATGAAATAGATCGATCACAAGACAAATTAAACCTGATTAATCAAATAATGCAGTTAATTTTATTAGTGTAAAATGATATAAAAAATTAATATTATTAAACATTATATGGGAAAATAATTTTTAGAGTAATAGTTTTTAAGAATAATATGAATCGAAATGCTTCATAGTGAAAACAATACTTTACCACATTAAAAATTTCATGATTATAATTTTATAAATTATACATATAAATACCCAAAATATATCTCCATAAGAATTAGGGGTATGATATTAAATGTATTTTTCTACATGTGGGGATTCAGCTAAAATTTATAACATTGTAGTTTGCATCAGCTTCAAAACCCCACCCATCAAATTTCAATCGAAAAATGCATGTTTATGACCAGTTGAGGATTAATATAGAGAAAATCATATTGACTCAACAATGATTAAATTTATAAAAAAGGTGTCTCGTATGAAATATTATTAATGATTTATGTTATTTATATTTATTTTATAATACCTCTACTACTATGGATACTCTATAATTAAAAATATAATATACACGAACCATTTAATATTAATAAAATGTAAATAGTTTATTTATAATTAATTTCATGTTTACATGATATTCAAACAAATTTATTAAAAGTGAAAGATATATAATAAAAATATTTTTGATTCAAATATTTTACATTTTATAAGTAATGGGGTAGTATCTATAAAATAAAAATGTCCATTAGAATGGTTTGTACATTGTGAAACCCTTAAAATCAAATCTCGAACATCCAACAAGGCTATTTTTTGGGAATCCATTGTAGAGATATAGAGTCATCATTAAAAAATTTATTCCTTTCAATTACGTTTATATATAATTATTCTATTAGTTATCCACAAAAATGTTGTAAAAAATCAACATGAAATAAATTCAATTGTACTCATGAATAATATAAGTCATGAAATAAATAATTTTATGCCTCTAATGGGAGGGTTTTCTACATACTGCAACATATTATTAAATGGTTCATTTAATATTTCTCTATCCTTTTAGTATTTAATCCTATACTATATGTACCATGTCTCAATACCGACCAACTTACAATATCCCATATTTCAATACACATCATGGGGTTATCCAAAATCCTCCAAAATATCCATAAACTCAATGGTACATTTCTTTTATTTCAATAAAGCATAAAAAAATAAAAAAAATTGATTTATATTTGTGATAGATTTATTTTTATTATAACTGATAGTATTTTACCCCTAAAAATAATTTTATATCCTGAAAAATATTTTATATTATTTTTTTATAATTTCATGAAAATTATGTCATATAAATCATGTAATGAATAAATTGTGTTTTTAACTATTAAAATAGAAAATCACTTATTTTAGATAAAACTCAAAATTCCGCTTATGATTGTTCAAATATACTTATTCCAAATTTGAAATCAATTTTTTAAATAATTATAAAATAAATATATATATATTATTTAAATGTAACCCTAAAAACTATCATGTTGAAAAATATGTTGAAACAGAATTTAATAAAAACCATACCTAAAGTAAATGTGATATAGTTTTTGAAATAAAATTTTAAGATATTTATTATTATTATACTAATTATATTTAATAATTTCTAAATAATTTAATACTATAATCGATCATGTTAAAATTCCAATAGTTTGTTATTATTCCAATGGTAACAAAGTCATTATACATCATTTAAGTACCTGGAATTTACATTATTATTCATTTATTCAATTTATATTTTATTTTTATTACTTTTTATTTAAAAATATTAAGGTTCAATAGACCCACACACCATGATCACATTCTAAAATACAATCATTTTACATATTTTTTATAAAATGTGAGATGACATATTCAAAACTAAAATATATTTTATATTACTTCTATATCATTAAAAATACATCATAAAAATTCACAAAATTTTATAGTCAAAGGATTAGTTTTTTAGAGAATAGATATATAAAAATAATTTTTTACTATGGACATTTCTAGTAACTCAATCATCAATAAATACTTCACTAGATATATTAATTGTTATACTCTTCATTACATAATACAAAATGAAAAGATAAGAAATGGGAGAGCTCAGATTATCAATAAGGAAAATATAAGAGATAAAAATTCAATAAAATATTTGAAGATAGTTCAAACATTCGGGTATGATTTCATAATTATGGTAGACAAACTAGTATAAATAATTAATATAAAGTTATTCATAAATCATTAATTACGAACCCTACCCTTAGGCTTTCGTTATACCTTAAGTAATTAGTCATACAATGTAAAAAACAAGATTATGTAATCATGATCTATGAACATTATCATGGTATAAATATTGAAATAAAAATATCTTGTCAAGAGAATATAGTTCAAGGAAAGTTACATCACGGAATAATTACACATATAGCATGTAATAATAATGTAGAAACATGGGGAAATAACCGTGATCCCCAAGGACTAAAAAATGAAGGAAGTGAAGTCATAAATATATGTAATTCTTATGGGTTTGAACATATTAATATGGTCCTCCTTTTATATTGTAGGTATATAATTAAACTCTATGATTAGCATTACGAACATATCAATATGGTCTATGTGTTTAATTCAGAACATACCAATAACGTCTTTGCTTATTATTATGATCATATCTATATATTTGATTCATAACATCAACATCTAAGGAGACATAATTTGATACCCAATTCATTATAGGATTATATTAGATCTATTTTAAGAAAAATACTTATCTATATATGTATGTTCTAGTAGAAAAAACAAGAAATAATTATTCCATTGTTTATAAATTAACCAATGAAGACAAACAGATTCCATGAAAACTACCATAAAACATTATCATAAACCAACAAGTGAAATAATGTGGATGGAATCATTATATTATATCCATTATAATGTTTATGAAATAGTTATGGATATTTACCTATATATAAAACACATTTATAAGAGAAATATAAAACTAATTTTTGAAATAAGAAGAAATGTATTTTTCATTTGATAAATTATATTTAAATGGTTAATAAATTAAAATAAATTAGAATAAAATTATTAGGAATAATCATAAAAATTAGGGGAATTTATTTAAATAAAATTGAATTTGAATTTTATATAAATATTTATTACATAAAACATTAAAAAAATATTCATCTCACACTTTTAAAAAATATATAACATTGGATTAAAGAAAGTATAAAGAAAATGTGAAAAAATAGACATTTTTCGTTAATTTCATCTATATTACATATTATATTATAAAATCATTTAAATATATACATATATATATCCATAAAACAATATAAATATTATTAATATAGATGATAAATATTACTTGAAAAATAGAGACTCTCGTGCCAATAACACTTACTAACATACATCTGGTAAAATTTTCAACCAAATAGAGATAAATAAAATATAATAATAGTAAATAAAATAAATTTTAGGTAAATATATTGGGCCTTATAGCGGATAAAAATTTCATTTCCAAATATGAGAATTTATTCATAACCAATCATGAGATTTAAAAAATAAACAAATACAACAATCGAAAAATTTCAGTCATCAAACATTGAAAGAAGGAACATGAAATAAAAAAATAAAAAATAGGTTGAATATAATCAATGATATTTCATAATACCAACATAATTTGTCTTATATTCAAAAAAATCAAAAATGTAGAGAATATAGAGCATATCGAAAACAATGAAAATTATGATGATAAAACTGCTTAATTTGATTCCAATTTGATTAGACATTCTTACACATTATCTATAATAAACTAATTCTCATTGATTATATATATTTTAATTAAATATATTTATTTATTTCATTTTATATTAATATTTCATATTCAAATATTACAATTTTTTAAATTTTTTTAAAATTTTTCAGTTATTATTGATCATGTTTTATTAGTTATTTAAATCGTTCATGATGTATTTCTATATAATTGTTCCAATAATAATTCAAAGTTATATTAGTCATCATATATTAAATAATAATAGTACAAGAATTTAATATTTATATTCATTTATTAGGTTATAGGTTCCTCAAATAGTTTTGGGTATATTTTTACAAGACGAAATCCATAAAATACATGTTTCAATGATTATTCACAAACCTAAGGTGGTATATTTATAATGGGGAAATTTTAAATATATCAACTTCTTAATATTTAATATTACACTATTTTAATTTTTATGGAATATCTTTTTATTAATTATGGTTCTTAGTCATCTGTGGTGGAAATTTATTTTAGTATTCGTATAAGTTGTTAAATAGACTATAACATGAACACTATATAATAAATTTGTGATTGTGATAATGAAGTTAGATTTTTAAAATATAATTATGAATAAATTATAATATTATTATTTAGTTGTTATTAATGTGAATAATCTAATTCATGAATATAGAGTGGAAGAAGATAAAATGATAATAAAGATAAGAATCCCTTAGAAACAAAGAATAAATAATATATTATATTGAAATACTTATTGGTTTAAATGTAATTAAGGAATTGCCATTATAAAAAGAATTAATAAACATGTGAGAAAATTATTAGAAAACTAAAAAAGATATATTACTTGGAGGAATTTTTTAATGTGGTCTAGTAGGGGAGTGGATGGGTTCTTTTTTCAGTGTTTTGGTGTTGTAAATTTATTAATAACCATTCCATAATATTATAGAAATTCCATTTATAGGTAATTTATATGAATGATTCATGATGAATGATGATAGGTAAAGAATTATCTAATAAATAAATTAGATATTTTATAATATATTAGTTCATTAACTCTTTGGTAATAACCTTTTTTACATTGGTTAACATTTACAATTGAAACTCAACTTTTATAATGATAACTTATATTTGTGTTAGAAATAAAAATTATTATTCTTACATAATTTTTAAATTATGATTCCTAATATGCATTAAATTTTATTGGATTAAATTTTTAATGGTGTTATTTACTAATTTTAATAACAGAAAACATAATTTATAATTTCACTTTGGGGAAAAAATATGAATAAAATGAATATATTCATGTTCAATTCTAGTAGATAACAATATGATCAATGTTAAAAAATATATTTATTTTTTATTGATAAGTTCCAAAAATATAAATTATTTACCAGTGTTTAATTTTAATTAATAAGATAAAAATTCATTGAAAATTATAAAATTAAATATTTAGTGATTTTTCATTATTAAAACTAATAAATAATCATAAAAAGAATTAAAATATATTTTTATATATATATATATATATAAATTTTATAGTTTAATATCTTTCATAATGTAGATATGAGAAATTTTACGTCGAAATAAAAATATATAACTAATAGTGAAGATAAAGTATTCAACAAATTTTTTTATATATGTGTAAATAAATTATTATTCTATATAGATACTTATTTATTTTATTTTTATTATTAATTTATGTTAATAAAAACATTTTAATATTATCAGTTTATTTTATTAATACAATTTATAAAAAATAATAAATTTACCTATAATAAGAAATTCAGAAAAAGAAATCATTTTAGTCAACGTTTTTTTCCATAAATTTATTTAAATTATTTATATATTATTAATAAGTAAAATATATTATTTTTTATAAAAAATTATACATATAATTTTTTTTCTTTTTACCTATAACTAAAATTTTATTATAATTCTATTAATTGGTAGTATGAAAATAGAAGAACTTTTTTCTACCATTATAAAAAAATATTTTTATTAATTTTATAAAAATCATACAATGAATATATTATCACCATTATGTCATATAAATTACCCTTATTCTATCTCCCCATTGAAAATTTTCCCCACTTACATTTTTTATTTTATAATTAAAAACATCACTTCTCCTTTAATTAGGTTTTTTTATTATAAGTATTTTATACTTATGGGGATTTTCATGGGTATTGATTATACATGTTTTTCTTATTTTAGAATATTATTCCTTTTTATATATTATTTATTTATTTATTTAATTATCATAGAATTAATAAACCATGGTTTGTTAGAATTTATATAAATCATGGATTCGTGATACATTTTTTAATATTAAATTCGTAGAGAATAAATTATTTTTTATTTTAATTATTTATTATATAATTAATTTTATACTCATATTTTAATAATTTAATTTCATTAAGATTTATATAGACATGTTTTTAAAAAACTAAAGGGATTTTAAAACATGTGTTGTTACATTCTCCAACTATAAATAAATTATATCTTGAAAATTATAATTTTCATTCACTGGTGAATTGTGTTGAGGGTATCAATAAAATAATGAATATTTAATATATAATTTATAATGAGATATCTATATATCCATTCATGGAAAGATTGGAAAACCCGTATATTCTGTCATAATAGGTATATCCCCAAAATGGATTGTATCAATGATCATTTAAGACAAAATCATTAGTGGATTTGGAAATTGAAATTTTATTTCTTTTTACAAATAATTTTAATTGATTTTTTTACTATTATCAAATACAAGATAAAAATTACCTCAAAATATAAGTAAGTGATTGAAATTAGATATATAAAAATGCAATTCCTCCAATATTATATTACATTGGAATTATAGGAATGTGTTGTAATCATTATGTCATAATTATTTTATAATGAAATTTCAATAACTAGACATTGTAGTGGATATTTAATTATCTTATAAAAAAATCCCATCATTGATTGACTACGAATAACTATATTCAAATAACAAATTTGTATTAGTTGATTAGATAAAGAGTTTATCTTTCAAAAACTCATTCTTATAACTCACTTTAGAAATTATTATTTCATAGTATTTTTTCATTCTCTTTTGTTTTACGGGGTTCTAATATATACTGATGTTATTAAACTTTTGATGGGTGAACTATTTTGAATTATAATGAAACTCATTGAATTGGATTAGTTTTCATGTGGGTAGTATATTTGTTTTTAACTTTCTATCCTTCATTGAATTTATAGTACTATATATATTATCTCAATAATCCTGATCTCAATGGATAGTAATTCTACAAATTAAATAATTTCTCATTCCTTCGTTAATTTATTAGTGTTATTCGTCACAACTATTTTTCATATTTGGGTGGTGAAATTATCTTTCTTCTATGTTAATTATCAACAATGTTTCTATGAAACTAAATTTTCCTTTTATAGTCACAATATAAGTTATAATAATGAGATACATTAGTTTTAATGTCACGACCCACCTCCCCGGGACATGAACCTTGTCATCTGACCCCATGGGTCTCTTGTAATACATTGGTTACCTTTCCAACACACCATATGCTATTACTCACGAGGGTCGCTTATCAGAGTAATGATTTTCCCCAAAGGCCAACACATGTTCTTTCAGTTTGTTTTGTCCTCACTCACACACACCCTAGGAAACGTCCCAGAAGGTCACCCATCCTTATTACTATCTAGGCCAAGCATGCTTAACTATGGAGTTCTAATCAAATAGGCTCCTGAAAAAATGGTTCACCTTGTTGACATGGGTTGTGACATTTAGCCTTTTAAGTTTCAATTTTATAACGGTGTAACATTATCCACCCCTTTAAAGCACAACTCCCTTGTTGTTTACCCCAAGCCTCAAACCCAGGCAGTGCCTAAGCACTTCCCGGTAGGGTATTGGCATTGATACCATTTGTCACGACCCGCCTCCCTGGGCCATGAACCTTGATATATGACCTCGTTGGTCTCCTATAATACCTTGGTTGCCTTCCCAGCACATCATCTACTATTACTCACTAGGGTCTCTTATCAGACTAATGACTGTCCCAACCGGCCAACACATGTTCTTTTAGTGTGTTTTGTCCTCACTCACACACACCTTGGAAAACTTCCCAGAAGGTAACCCATCCTAATTACTACTCCAGGCCAAGCATGCTTAACTGTGGAGTTCTAATCAGGTAGGCTGCCAGAAAGAAAGTTTCACCTTGTTGTCATGGGTAATAACATTTAGCCTTTTATGTTTCACTTTTTAGGGCAGTTACATTTAATGTCAACCATTTCTGTACATTAAAAAATTAATAGATAAAATAATATTTTATACCTTTTTAAAATTTAATATGTGGTTATGTGACAATAATTAAGTGATCAAACATGATTTAAATGGAATTATAACAATTGGATGGTAATTTTTCAATCCTTTTATAATTAACATCATATATACCATTTAATTAATCCTTTATTTTATATCTGCTATAGAAATTTTCTATATATTTTAATCTAAATATTTTGTGAAAATAATTATTTAGAAATTATTTTTTAGACATAACATCCTTGGATTTGATTTCTTAATTTTAAACCCAATTATTAATGTAGTTTAACTATTGATGATCTATTCGTTCCCTAAGATAAATTACATAAAATAATAATAATTTAACAAGGATTATATTAAAAAAGTTTTTATTTCTATTATGTTGTTGAATTCGTAAGGAATCATCGGATTCAATGACCCACTAATAAAGGGTGGTTGTTAATGTATGAACGATATAATGTTGAGTTTTAATCTTTGTAATTCATTTTTATGTTTTAATAGATTTAGGTTATCGATCACTACATAAGAGACTCGGGTGAGCATGCCTATGTGTATTTTCACTACATCTCCCATCCCATTTGTTTGATCATTTTCATAATAAGTGAATAATCCATTTAGCTCATATATTTCTTGAATCCATTTTACTAAATCCATATATTAAGACAAAAATGAATGTATTAATATTATGAAACAATTGTCATTTTAGGAAATCACATTTATTTATGATAAATATAATAATGACCTAAACTGAGAATTATTTATTTCAACCAATAAAAATTTGGGTGCTTCAATCATCACATTTGGTAAATCTAATATTTTTTTTTGTTTTATATAATTATTATTAATAACATATTTAAAATGCGTAACAAAAAAACACATTAACACAAAATGATATAACTCACACATGATATATTGGATCCAATGCCAAAAAAACATCAGTCAAATTCTATGATACCAGTTTAAATGACCATAGAATTTTTTTTATAATTTCAATAATTTAATATATAAGTATCACAAATTCACATAATCAAGTACCTAATGGTTTAGTTTTATTTTATATTTGATATATAAAAAACACATTTTATTACACATTGTTAATTATTACATAATCACACACCACTAGTAATAAATATTTATATTTCACCTATTAAATAATTTATTATATTATGGGGAATATAATCATTTAAAAGGGAAGTCCCCACACTACCAATAAAGGAAACATAAGAGGTTGAAATCAATTATGATATGTGAGAACAACTCAAACATGAAATTTTGAGAGAAATATCCTAGTATATGAACAATTCATAATAAATTAAACCCAATAAGACATATATCATATTTCCCAAATCATGAAATAACAATTTCATGATAATATAATAAATAATCCATAGATGCATTACAATTTATTTCCACAATAATAGGAAAAGAACAAGGCTAGAAGTAAAATATTTGATTAAAATAATTTTTTCTTGGGAATATAGGTATATGAATTATTCATCATATATCATGTACTAAAGATGTGTTAACATAGATAAATAACAATGATTAATGGGTAATAACAATATCTAGTGGAATAATAAAATAACATGTTATACATAACAATATTAATATAATAATAAAGTCCTCACATAACATTATTAATATATCATTAAGTAAAATATGTAAAATTATTAAAAAAGATCAATAAATTCTACACATTTCAATGGGAAAATATCAATCATTTATATTCAATTCATTGTGAACATATGAAAGAATTACCATTATTAAAATCTCTCTCTAATGAGACATACTATATGATCTAATTCATGGGAGGGATACATCATACCCATCAATCAGAAAATGAAAAACCATGTATATTTGTTTAACAGGTATATAAAAACATTGAAAATCCCATTATAGATTAATTTTCTGCAAAAATAAATGTGTTCCAGGAAAGATACCATAATAAATTATCATAAGAATCCTAAGGAATGATATTTGATGGTATCATTAGATAATATCCATTGGATAAGAAAATACATTAATGTTTATTGATATATAACAGGATAATTTTATCTGAATATTGAAAAATAATATAGACCATGTGAGGAATAATAATTTATTTTTAATAATTATTATAATACATCTAAATAATTTAAAAAACATATAATTAGAAAAAAACATGAAAAGAGGGAAATGATTGATAATAAATAAAATTAAAGAATAAGTTATGAAAACGAATCAGTATAGTAAATGATAAAAATATCCATTCAGGATTTTATAAATAATGTCAATGTAGGTATAAAATGACCAAAAATATAAATTTATATTATATATATATATATATGTTCAACTACATTTAATAAAGAAAATTTAAATAAATATAAAGACAGTTATAAAATAAAAATAAAAATATATGTATGCAAGAAAAATATTCTTGAAAAAATATGATATATGTTCAGATCCATATACAAACATCGTTTCATTACAAATGTGAAAAAAAAATATGTGATATTATTATATTAATTAAAAAATAACAATTTTAAAAAATATTTATGTGTTTTTTCTAAGAAAAAACATTCAATTTCCCTTAATGGGAATTTATTCATAATTAATATCAAATTCTATGTGAGATTGGAAGAAAAACTTCTACAAGTTCCGTAACATTTGAATCACAATTGATTAAATGAAATTAAATAAATTGGATTTTGAAATACCATTAATATAATTGAATATAACATCTAAGACATTCTATAGTTACTATATAATCCATAATAAGAATATTGGTTTTAGATATAAAACATATTTTAATGAAATAAGAGAAAAATGGTAAAACCCTTAACCTGAATTATTCATTGGCCATAAGTAATACATATTTAATTATAATAACAGATTTCACTTTATTCACCCATTTTTAACAATATTATTATTTATTTATATTTTAATAATCATTTAATACAATCTATTACAAAGTTATAAGTTATTTATTAGATAATAATAGACATCCCATTTTTTTATTTTCATTTAGTCCCTATATATTATGGTATAATAGTTTAAAAAATGAATCCACATTAATGATTCCATTATGTATTTAATATTAATGGTATTTAAATATTATGTTCTAAAATGGTTTATTATATCATTATTTCCTTCCATGTATGTTTTAGGTACAACTCCTAAATTTGAATCCCCTAACACTTGAGTTCAATAAATTTCTAACAAATATTAGTTGGTAACTAATTTTTATTACCACTAAATTAAATAAAAGAAAAAAATACATATTTATATCATATATTATTAGTAAAAATGGAATCATGGGAATCCTTGGTGGAAATTTATAACATCATTCATTTTGGTTTTTAACTAACCAGAAAAATAATTGACTATAATAAACACACAAGTTAGAATATTCTGAGATTTGTATATACTGCCAATATATTTGAAATATAATTGGTATCTTTATATTTTTATAATGTGACAAATCATAATTAAAATGAGGTGTGGGAAGAAGGTAATGTAAATTTTTTGATAAAATTTCTTTAATCGTGAATAATAAATCATATATTCTCTCGGAAACCATTATATTTTGATGGAATTATTGGAATCTATTGAAGAATAAAGATAAAAAATTTTACATAGTATTATCAGGTAATAAAATAAGTATATTTATATTAATTAATTATAATAATAGGTGTGGTTTTTATTGGTTAGTTTTTGGGGTACTTTTACAAATAAGGAGGGTACACAATTTTGTAAATTCTCATTCATTAATGTGAATGGAATTTCATTTTTGTGGAATGTTTTAAAATAATTCACAAGGGATACTTTTAAATCATTAATAACCTCTTTCAAATATTTTTGGATATTTTTTATAGATTTTTTGTTTCTTTACTACTCATTTATACACCTTCTAACATTGTTTAACATTTAATTTTGACACCCTAATTTTTTAATAGTATCATATTCAATCAATTTCTAATTAACGTAAATAAATTTCTTGATTTGTCAATAAATATTGAAAATAAGGAATCCAATCGATTGGCTCAATTTATAAGGTGATATATTTTATTTATAATACAATAACAAATAAATTTTAAAAAGGCTCTATTAAAAAATGTATTCTTAAGTACTATATGAAATTATTATAATTCCATGAAATTTAAAAGACAAGAAAAAAATTATAATGTAATTAATTTTATATATTAACAATAATTTTAGTTAAAATCATTATTTATTAGTAATTAATTTGAATAATTGTTTTGAAAATTATATAAACAAATAAAAATTTCATTGAAAAATATCTCTGTAAACATTAAAATATTTTATCCATATTTATGAAAAAATTGTAATAACTAAATAATTTTAAACCATTGAAATATATGTAAAAAAATCATTGATACATATGATACTATATTTATGGTAAGTTTTACTTTGAAATAAACACATTCTATATCTATTTTAAAATTTTAATTTAAAAATTTTCAATTTTTATGCAATAAATAATTAAATTTTAATTACTTATAGATACGTATTTATTTTTAGGAAATTAATAATTTTACTAATATATTTTATTATATTTAAAAAAAATTATTAGTACCATTCCTCAAATGTTTTAATTTTAAAAAAACATACATATACTTGACATACAGTTTCATTATAATAAATTGTATTTAAATAAAAAAATTATTATATATAAATTAATTTTAAAATATATTTTTTTTAAATAAATTATTATTTATAATCATAATTTCTATGTTAATAAAAATTATTTTTGTCAATATATCGAGAGTTCTAATATTGTAACAATTTTACTAGCAATATACTAAATAGTTATATAACATTTTATAAAGGTAATATATATATAATGTCACCCCCTTACATCATATAAATGTATACAATTATATATTCTAAAATAAACCTTCAGATTCCCATATCATTATATTTTTTCATTATAACATATTTTATCCTTTCATTGGGTTTTTTTATATTCAGTTCTATAAATGGTGATTTGGGATGGTGATTAACATCTAAAAGATTCACACATTGTTAAAAATAATCTCACATTTAATTTATTGTCTAAATATATTTTATAAACATTTAAATGATGTAATCATCCATTGTATGTACCCATCAATGTAATATATGGTTGCATATACTTTTGTTATAATATTTCTTTTTGAGTGAATGATGTTTTATAAAATTCCATTTGAATTTAATTTTTTATATATTTTTTAATGAAATTTTATTTCTATAAGATTATATACCTGTATATTATTGAACTATATTTATTCTGTTAATTTTTTATTATTATATTATTATACTAAATTTCATTTTACAGAGTGTATTTATCTTTCATATGTAATATACATTGTTTTTGAAATAATATCATGTTTATTATCATAGTTTCATGTATATTGTATGTAATATATATTGAACATTAATATTATGTGCATTGTAATGACACATTTTTTTTATTTAATTTTATTTTGAATAAATTTATAGGTGGAATTATGAAATATAGTATAATATAAAGTACATTCACCATTTTGAAAACGTATAATATATTATTACAATAAATTTAAAAGCTATAGGTTAAATATAACATATAAAATTCAAAATATTAATGTTATGAAATAAGAAAATTTAAATTACGGAAATAAAGAAATATGGGTCATTTTGGTCTCCTATGAATATCACACTCATAAATATGTTGTAAAAACATTATTAATTAAATTTACAGGTTGAAAGTAAAATTTTTGATACCATCAATAGAAGTTATATGACTTATGAATTAATAAAATATGTGAAATTCATTTGAATTATATAAACAAATTGAATGTTGTAATAGTAACCTAATTGTTTGGAGTAGTAATATGAAAATTTGGAATAATAATATTAAAACCAGAATATTAACATAAACATATAATTTTATGATAGTAAAATACTATTTATCATAAATTAATTAATTAAATATAAAAATTTATGGAAATAAAAAACTAAATGAAATTTAAAGTACATATTTGAATATTTTTTTTAACATATTTTTTAAATATCATAATATTTTAAAATAATTGTGTGAAATAATCAATGATAAAAATATATTCTGAAAAAAAGAATATATATTTTGTAATCGACACTTAGGAAATGAATTTTTTTATGATTTTACGAGAATGATTATTTTTAGGTGAGTAGTACGAAATATAATTCAAATACCACAAATTATAGAACATGTTAATTATTAAATAATGCCTATGGAAATATTAATTTTTTATATTAAAAAAATTAATTTATTCATATAAATGAGTTTTTAAAAAATGATAACAATTTGAAAACTATGAAATTATGATAAAATTATTAAAAATAAAATGTAATCCATAAAAAATAAATGTTCATCTTACTTTATTTTTTTGAAAAATTATAAATCCCTTGTAAAATGAATTTTCAAATAAATATTTATATATACACATTTAATAATTATAAACTATAAATCATAATGTTGAAAATATCACAATAATAAGGTCTACCATGAAAATAATGTTTTATCAATATATTAACCCCAAAATAATTACCCTTCATGTATAAATATCCCTTCACAATTCCCATGAAAACGCTTATAATCAACTTCTCAAAGAAAGAGATCTCATAAATTCTTCAATTTAAGGAATTTTACTCCCCTAAAAGAGATTCTCGGGCAACACAATTCAAATACTTCTTGGTGGAATGATAATTTCAAATGAACCACTCAAAAATCTATGTATCCTCTTCCTTTGTGTTCCTCCCATTTTTTCACATCAATTTTTCAATTCCATCACTAAATAATATTCATAATCTATGAACTATATTTAATTATTCTATTAAAATTATTATAAAGATTTTAATATTCTATAAATAGTTTATATAAATTTTTTTGTTATATTATAAAGATAAATTCTCAACTTTTGATATTTCTAGTTAATGGCATATTGACTGCATAAAAGGAAAATTCCCACCCTTTAATGATCATCCACTTCATTTTTGGTTATCGTAAATCATATTAGACATCTAAATATTTAATTTTATATTAATTTTATTCTTTAAAAACTAAATTTACTACTATATTAATGGATATTATCAAAATTAATGAAACCAAAATGAAATGGAATAGGTTAAATAAAACATGACATCAAAACATTAACCCTCAAAGAAGGAATATTATCAGATAAAATTCAATGGATGTATTGAATAAATTATGAAATATAAAAACTTTATTTATTTTCAAGGTGATTTATTAGTACCCATATTTTCATTATAAATGAGGCACAATGGCGATGAAAAAATTTGACCAAAGGTTGGTGGATCTATCTTGACCTTGGTCTTATGGATTCTTCCTCTTTATTTAGTTCTATATCAAAATGATTAATTATTATTTGATTTCACGAAAACATTTCTCATTTTCATATTATTTTTTCCGGATACATACATATCCATTCACTAAAATATTATTAATTTATGAATAATTTGATACTTATAATCGTCATTAGGTAAATCAGGAACCAAATTCAGTCCTTCTAAGGTTATCACGAATGATGTGCCCCTTGAGAAAATTTATTATTTTTAAAATTAAAGTGGTGTTGTTGTTGAAAAAGATATCAATATATGTATTATGAGTATATAAGGTTTGTAAATGAGAATAAGAAATTCCATTGAAGGTTGGATGGGTTTCTCATAATAATGATGTAAAAGATGAAATTTGCATATTGCAGTTGTAATTTTTATAAAGGAATCTTCATTTGATTAATTTAGGATGCAAGTTTCTTTTATTTCTATAATTTCAAATCAAATTTGGAAAATTGACGAGATTAGCATTTCTATTATATGGAAGCTTCATATATGTCATTCCAGAGAGTGTAGAATCTATATATGTATCTTTCTGATGTTTAATATGAGTCAGTAAAGATGAGATATCATTCATTTTAATGGTTTTTATTTTACCTATGAGTCACTACATACCATGTATGTGTCATTTCATTAATATGTAAGAAACATTTCAATATACATAATGTTGATTTTATAGAGGAATTATAATGATATTTTTATTTTTTATTTTGAGTCTTTTAATGATTAATATGCTATGAATAAAATTGAGGTTGTATAAGGACTATTTGTCTAAAACTGCATTGAGAAATTTTATGAAGGTTTAAAATTTTGACTATCTAATGTAATAGTAAAACATTGAATTAATTCGGATGATAAAAACTTTTAAATTCTTATAAATATTATATATTTATATATCTGATTGCAATAGATTTTAAAGGAGATCTAGTTGTGGGATGATCTAGTTCGTAGATGAATTTCATATTTTGAGATGCTACACAACATCACAATAAAACCACACAAAAATACTTGAAAAAAATTAAAAATATTTAAATGAATTATTTCTATATATATTTTCCAAGGGGGAAATCTGGTGTCTTTAAAAGAGTTTTGTGGGTGATTTTACTATGATTTAATAGTTTTAATGTGAAATTAAATTTTATATTCCATTTTATATTTTAAAATATCAAATCACATCTTCTAAAAATATTAATTTTTTCTAAAAAATTATTTTTTTAAATAATATTTATGATACTTTTTTTTAATATTTATATGATCAATGTAAGAATGAATGTTGGGAATAAAAAATTTCCCACAAAAAATATGAATGAATTATAAATATTAGAGACCTTGATACATAGTGGTATCATGTATAGAAACTAAAGATCGTATATGAATGTTAATCAAGAAGGATCCATTATTTAGTTCAATATTTTTTAATGTGAATACAGGTACAATAATATATGAAACAATAAAAATAAATTATGTGTAAGAGAATTTTTTGAAGAAGACCAAGGTGTTGTACTTGAAGAAGTGTACAGGGGAAAACCATTTTATTCAGTATTACCCTAAAGGATGTTCTATATTAGTTGTCAAATACTAAATCCAATATATAGTAAGGCGTTTCTGAATTTTAATCAAAATATTTTGTTTTTATCTGTACTCATATATGATACAAAGTTCCCACAAATTTCTCGGACTCTGTAAAGATTTCATTGGAGTTGTTTTTTTATAAATAAGATAATATATATTAGAGAATAATTAATTAAGGGGGATAAATAAATCAATAAAATAATTATTTATTTACAAAAAACAGTGAAAATAATTTTGATTTATATTATTTTTCATAACATTTTAATTGGATGAGGTTATCTTAATCATGAATGAGAAGATAATAGTTTTAACTGGCAACTAATTTTGAATATTAAATGAAGAATAAAATAAATTACCATTTTTTCAATCCCACTATGAGTTTCCATTGAAATGGGATATTTTAGGGGAATCAAATAAACCCATGTTCCTTAAAATGATTTATGAATTAGCGAGTATAAATAATATAAATATTATGAATATCTTGTTTTCTAATCATGTTTTTGTAGTTTGTATTACAATTTCATTATTATGATGCTTCTAAACATTCTTATGAAAGTCCAAAATTATAAAGATATAGTAAATTTTTTATTTACTCCCATTTATGACAGCACACATATGTTCTTCTCTTAAAATAGAAGATTTGATGTTGATATAAAAGCACAAAATCCAATTTTCGTGTCGATATAATACGTGTAATATTAAAAGTTATGAGGCGTAATACTATAAATGCAATTTCACGTAAATTGAGGGGATGTTATGAAGATAATACTAAAATAAATTAATAGAAAATATAATTTTTAAAAATTAAAATTAAAGATTATAAAATGGATGATGATGGGAATTGTGATGATTATTTTACAAGATTCAATTTGATTTCATGTAACATCCATGGGTTTGGTGAAAATCTATATGACTATTTTATTATTTAAAATAGGATGAAGAAATTTAATAAATGTTTTCATCTAAATATATGAAAATTTTATGATAGATAATAAGTTTCACTGGATTATTAACATAATATACACATTTTTTATGAAATGATAATTAATACACTAATAATGAAGAAATAAAATGTTGAGAGTTATTTTGAAAACATGAGAAACAATAACTCTAGATACGTTTAAGGTTTAAAATCAAGTGATTATAAAAATGAGGAATATTGTGAATACATAAATAGTAAAAATTCACATGTTTCAAATAAATTAAATATATACATGATCACTACTACAAAACAGGACTCAAATAGTACAGATCTACATCAACTCTAGAAAAATGTTTTAATAATGGTCATGATCTCTAGGAATATCTCACACCCTAATATCACATGAGAGGGTGCTCCGTTATATATCATTCTACTGCATACATTTTTTAAAATTTTACCACGATGATGGGCTCCCAGATACAAAGAATAAATTGGAAAAATATATTATAGAATTTATTAATTAATAAATTAATAATAAAAAAGAAAATAATAAATAATAAACCTACAATGAGTTTATAAATATTAATTAATGTTTTTATTAAAAAAAGATATCTAAAATGAATAAATTGTAATGATTCAAAAAAATTGAAATGTATAAATTACATAATTATTAATAAATTGTTTTTAACAATTATTACTAAAAATGAACAAGTATAATATATATATATATATATATATATTCAACTAATTGCTTCAATTATATATATAGATATATATTTAATAAAATGTAATAATTAGAAACATATTATTCTTTTATTCTTTTTTAACTGTTGGTATACATAATAATTCATTAATATATTAAATATAAGAATATATTCAAATATATATATATATGAATATATTATTTCTTAAAATAAGAATTATATAATAAAAAATAGTTATCTTTAATTTGAATATGTCATAAATTTATTTATGAATGGTTTCTTACTAATAATTAATATTAATTAAAAATAATGACAAATTTCATAGTGTAATGAACATTTACTATATTATATTTTCTTTATCAATTTAGCATATATAAATAATGTGTTACGTTGATTTAAAATATAAATATATATAATTTATAACAAAATATTGACACACTATTATAAACGTAATTCATAAAATCTTTTATAAAATCACATACATCAAATAATAAGTTATGTTATTCAAATTATAAAATTGATTTCCTAATATCATTTTGTAACATGATAAATTTAATATTTAAAGTTTAAATCAGTAAAATTTATTACTTTATTTTTCATATTATTATAGTTTGTTATTTTTTAATCATTTTTTATTATTCTTTATATTTTTTTGGAATTTAACAATTTTATAATATATATATATTATGTTTTAATATTCTCAATATTACTCATCATTATTTCAAAATATATCTATGTTTTTTATTTGTATATATTTAATACAAAAACATATCAATTTTTGCGATATTTTTAATCTGTACTCATTTTTTATAACTCGATTTCACTCATTATTAACACACATGCATTTAAGAGTATACATAAATTAATAGTGTTATAAATATAATATAATAGAAGTATTTTAAAAAATATATATTTATAAACATATATTCTCTATATTTATAAATTTATATATTTATAAATATAAATAAATAAATGTTACTTTGAAACAATGAATTGATATAATTATAATATATATATTAAAATAACCAAAAATTTAGAATAAATTTTATTAAATAATATATATATATAATATTATTATATATATACGTATATAAATATATAAATATATAAATATATAATCTCATATAAATATAAAAATAGAATTTTTTATAAAAGTTATTTACATAGTTATAAGCAAATAATTATATATTTAAATAATATTTAATTTATTAAATATATATTTAAATATTGAATATTTTTTTATATTTATATTTATATTTATATAAATTATATATATATAAATATATATATTCATTTGTATAATGAAATAAATATATTTATAGTTTAAAATTATAATTAATATATTTAAATAATTAATATATTTACTATATTTATAATTTTTTTATAAACATCTATATATATATTTAATTATTTAAATTTACATAATGAATTAAAAATATTGATAAATATGTATTGGTACTTAGAAATATATTTGTGATTATATTTATAAATGTACATTTTCTATATTCATACAACAATATATTTATTATTATACACAAATAATATATTTTTCTAATACGTATATATATATATATATATATATATATTAAATAAATAAATATATTTTTTAACTATGAAATTATCATAAATATATTTTATTGACGATTATATTAAATTTATATAATAATATAAATAAATATAGTACCTTAATAAAATTATAATCATATAAAATTATTTACATATATATTTAGAAATATTTGTATTTAAAGATATAAATTTAAATCATTTAATAGAGCATGTAATTTAGAACCCATAAAGATGCCTTTTATCAACAATTTTTTTGCAAACATTATTATATAATTTTTATCACTGCTACAGAAGCGTCAATAAAAGGAATCTTAATCCTCACTAATAGTGTAGCACTGAAAAGATGGACAATTATTAGTACAAAATGAGTGTTGATAATGACATAATTTATATGAACATATTATTTTTTCCCTAATAAAAGTTGAATTAATAATTTCATTTTCTGATGCACTGATTAAACCAGAGCAGATCTATTTAATAGAACCATAATTTCAATAATATTGGTCATTTTTATCGAGAATTCATTGAAGTCTGCTACTATACGTTATCCTCTAACACCTTATATTGGATGAATGAAGCCTCAAATGCAAGGTATTCAATTTTTTCTTCCTACTCCCCCATTTATTTCTAGATCATCTCCTAATTTTTGAATTATTTCAGGGTATTCATGACTCCTATCATCTCCCCCATACTCAATTGAACCACATTGTATCCCTAATATGGTTTTCACCTATATTTACTTCGATTTAGGTGTCACCACTACAAATTTTTAGTTTTTTTCAATTTATATCCACCCATTATAGATTATAATTTAATTTTATCCTCTCTCTATTACAATTTCATTAGTTATGTATTTCAATTCTTATTCTTCATTTTAAAAATCAATGAACCCTGAGTGCTTTTAAATCATTTTTATTTAATGAATACATATTTGTAATGTTTATAATGGATTTGAAAAATATTTTTTTTTTCTAAATTACATGCAAGGAATAGGAGTTCTTAAATGGATTATGACTGAATTATTTTGAATTAAATTTGTTCTCATACCATGTGATTAATCATATTCCCTTTAGGAATTTCATGAATACTATTTATTAAAAAATGAAATACTTCTTCCATATTTTTGGTTTAAAAGGATGATACAATTTTTTAATGAAATGATTAAAATAATAAAATGTAATGTTTTTAAATATTTCAATTGTATTGAAAATGATGAATATTAATTGTACGTAAAATAACATTCCACCCCATGTCATATATATATTTTTTATTTCAAATTAGGACCATTAAATTTGGTTTATAGCTCATGATTCCCTCATTGATTACCAATATTATTTGGTGTTCTTATTATGGGTTGTTTGTCAATTTATAATCTGTGTATTATGTGAAAGTTTTTGATTTATGTAAGGTTCTTATAGGGATGGGGTATGCTTTTGGTTTTTTTCTATAAGTTTTATTTTTATTTTATTCTCAAATCCAAACATGGTTTTTTGGATATGTAAATTATTGAAAAATAACTGTAATATTGTATGAGTGAAAAATATAATCTAGATTATGTATATATAGAGTGAGAATTGATAATTTTTTCCTTAATTATTTTTTACTTTTGTTTAAAAAATAAAACATGTTGATGGTACTTAATAAGTTATCATAAATAATCGTTCCATCCATATCAATCAGCCAAAACATTTCATCACCACTGATGCAATTTATAAATCTTGTATAAATATTGTTATCTGAAAAATAATTAATTTATATTATTACTAAGTATATTCATATTATTTTAACGAATGATTTAAAAATACATTTAGGATTAGTAATTATTCTCAAGGTATTAGAATATAAATGTGTACCAAATTGTAATTTCATTTCATTAACAATGTTCTATGATATGTGAATATTCATGTTACTTTATCAAAATAAAGTGAGGTAATATAAACCAAACATAAGATAACCACATTCCTTTTTGTATTGTAATATTATTTAGTGTTTATATAATTTTTATGAATGAAATTATATAAATATTTAATGATTGTATTGTAATATGATATAATGTTGAAGAAGCTATAGAATTCGATTCTAATGACATATAATATGTTTATAGTATCAGTCTCCCAATGTTTTAACATAGCTGTCACCTTGTGATCTATGTGATATTTGGAAGAGTTGTTATAAATACAATCACAGAGTGGGAGAAAGTAAATGACCATATTTTACATAAGGGTGATTATATTGAACCATATATTGAATCTATCATAAAAATTATTAGAGATATGAATTAATCATACGATGAAGGATGGAAAAACAATACACATAATAAATAGATTATTAGATTATTCTGTGATAATTTTTATAGGTTGTTATCAAAAAATCCAAATTCAATTTCAAAACAACTTCTATTGGTGTCCAAGATGAAAATTAAAATTTTATATCGTAAATTTTTTTTCTAATAAATAGATATACTTTCTATTCAAATGAACATGATATCATTATTACAACGCAAAATACTGAAGTAATGATGATGACAGAAGAGATGAAAATTCTTATTTTGAAGGAATTAAATACAATTTATACAAATATGTCATATTTTGGCATTATTTAATTGATATAAAAGTTGGATTATAAAATATCTCATGTGACTATTTTCTACTAAAAATCAGTTGACATTAAGAGTTCAGTTAATGCTATAGAAATGGGATTGTTTACTGTAAATTTCAGTATAGAAGTAGAAAATTAAGACTAATTCATAATTGATTCAAAATTAGTGAATTTATTTTATGTCTCAAATCCAATAAACTATATTTGGTTATTTATACATCTATAAATACTCTTAAGGAGGGTAAAATGAAAATTCAATCGAGGATACATATTTTATTTGGATATCACAATCAATTTATAGAAGTTTCAATCTATATATTTCATTTTTTATTTGAGAAATCCAAAAATAGAGGATGTGGATAATCGATTAAGGATCAAAATCCCTTCATCATTAAAAAAATTATTAGATTTCAATGATAAGGTAAATGTTTTCAAATATTCTAATATTTTAATCATTATATGATATGTTTTTTATAGATTTAAAATAATATAAATAAACATTTTGTAAATTCATTCTGATAATTCCTTATTCATATGATTAAGTATACAATAATTGGGAAGAATATACATATGGTGATTCAAATGAATCATTATTTGGAATTATACTACATTAGGATGAAAATAACAACAATATTCTGACATCACTGTGTTGAATAAAAATATCAAGAAAATAATTAAGGGTATGAAATATGTGGTTGTATGGAATCAATGTGTCCAACCTGTTGACCACATCAATTCTATGTTAATTAGTAATGTTGGAGTCACCATGAAGATGAATTTTCAAATTGATATAGATTCATGGATCCATGTCCATCATTTTATGAATAATACACATTGAGATGATATAAACGAAATTTTATGATATACCTCATCAATTTTTTTAAAATATTAATATGTCACCATTGATTTAATTTTTATTATTCCATGATGAGTGTGTTTATTTTAGAATATTTTTTAATAAATATATCATTATGGCCATCGAAAAATCCCAAAGAGACATCAAGACTCATCATACCATATTTCTACTTACAAATGGTAAGGGGAAAGAAAATCCCCACCCACCTGTAAGTTATTAACACTATATAAAGAATGAAATATATAATTCTTGTAGTAGTCATTTCTATAATAAATCATTCCCTGTTCATTATATTTGAGGACATATTATCTGACATTAATTATCTGAAATAAATTATTTTATTTAATTTTAGTCCAAAAATTAATTTTTGAGACACTAAAAAATTTCTGAAAATAAAAAACGTGAATCAAAACAAATTAACCCCTATCGCAAAGCAAGGACTGGTAATTCTTCACTAGAGAGAAAATTTGTATGAGTTTTAAATAAACAATAAATTTTTTATGTCATATTTAAAAAATATTAACTTTTCATTATATTCATATTAATGAATTAAATTTTGAAGCCACTTCCATCCCACATAATGTGGTACAGATAGAGGCTTGTGTAAATGAGAATGGTAACCTAGTTGAAGGAAAAATAATAATGTTAGGGAATCAAATTTACATGTAAACAAATTGTAATAAATTAATATTTATAATATTATTACATAAAAATATATATCTATGATCATATTTTATTATATGGTTTATAAAAATGAATTGGTGGTGACCATATTAGAAAAAAACAACTATCATTTGCATTGAGGGGTCTAGAGAAATATGGTCATCTTAGAGGGGTTTTTTTTATGCTCATTATTGAATTTATTTTTAGAATAAAAAACCACAACAATATAACAATAATATAATTAAAGGATTATAGTAACAATAGTTTATTTTTTAGATATTAATTTTTGGTCTCGTATGGTAGACCAATACATGATAAATGATCAATGTGAACTGGTAGTGGAAAAAATATCAACACATGATGAACCAAATTTCCCCGCTATGATCGAGGAAATTAATTCCATTGAATCTCACCTATTACCAATTTTAATAAATTATTTGTTATATTTATTCAAAATTAGAATATGACATTTTAAAATGACATTATTTTACTGAAATGTTTAATGGTAATGTTGTATGTGATTTCTATCATTTAATACCCAAGAATTATTGGGTTGTGAGTGAAATGACATATAATATCCTAGGAGTCATGATTCAAAGTATATAACACTAAAAATATAACATGAGTTTAGGGACTTAGATATCTCAGTAGTCAATCACATAGTTTCTCTTTCTAAATTAGGATAAATATATTACAATTATCAATTAATTTATTGTATCATTAATAAAATTGATTTATAATCAAATTATGACATATTTGGATTGTATTTTGATGTTTTTTTCATATAAAAACAAATATGTTTTTATGAAAAAAGTTATCATGTTATGTGTGATATTATATATGCATAAATTGATGGGGAAACAGATGATCAGATCATGAAGATCTAGTGAATTGACCAAAAAATAAGAATGACCTTCAAGAGTACCCTCTCCCCACCAGTTCAACAAAAATGTTTATTATCACTAAAACATCATTCATATTACATATTAATTTATTTAAATATTCCATATATTATATTTTTAGAATAATTATACAGTACCCAAATTAAAGAAAAAGGAGTTCTTGAGAGTATAAATGATATTATCATGGTCGAATGGATGATAATCTCAGCAGTACATAAGAAAATAAAGAAAATTTCCCTAATATATATTTCAAAAAAATTAAATAATATTTTCTTTATTGTTAATAATAATACATATTTTCTATAGGTGTTTATAGTGTTACTATATAAAGGGAATCCCTTGATATGTACAATTTGGATTCACTAATCCTGGTATCATTTTTATATAATTAACATAATTAAATATGGATGAAATTAATTTGAAAATAATTTTTTTATAAGATGCATTTGATAATAAATACAGGAATAAAAATACATTTTTTATGAATACATTGGAGGGGTAAATGTCAATAATTTAATAATAGGAAATATATTGTTATTTCCTTATTAGTTAATTTTTTTCTTTTTCGGAATAAATGGAAGTTGATCACAGTCATTCTATATACCCCAATTATTTAGTTATTGCATCCAATGACTGGATATCCAATAAACCAAACACAGAAAATGTGTTTTATGATTTTTTAATACACTAAGATAAAAATTTTATAGATATAATTGGAAATATTTTTTTCAGTCTTTGGTTTAACAAATTTTTTTTTAAAATTGGGAGATCACAAAATTTAGGCTAAATCATTGTAAAAATTTGGTGACAGAACATATAATGTATTTTGATTACTGTAAATGGAAACATATTTTTTTATATGTAGAATGATGAAACTATTATAACATATTTCATAATAAATTACTTTTTTTGGTCATTGAATCTTTATTTTTTGATGGAAGATAATGTAAATTATTATTCATATTATGTTTGAAAATTTATGAGAGTGATTATAGTCCAAGAAAATAATAGAATCTCTGAACAAGTAATTTCAAAATGTGATTATAATTTCATAAAAAATAGTTTTTTATTATATATATATTCATAGTAGATTAATGATTTCTGAAAAAACATTTCTAATCTAAATATGAAGTAAATTTATTTATAATTGACTGCAAAAAGTATATTGTGTTATAATGTTTTTAGAAAACATATCTTGGTGATTTCCTACTATGTTTTTGATTAATAATTTCTTATCACCTTTGAAATATGTCTAGGGTGTGAAGAATTTGAATCATAATGATTATATATTATTTCTTATATATTTCTCAAGGTGATGTAGAGGTGGAAAAATCAATTTTATTAGAACCAATTAGAAAATCCAGTGTCAATAATGTATATAAGATTCACGAAGAGTTGAATTCCAAATACATATGTAGTTAAAGTTTCACCATTTTATCTTTTTTATATTAATTTCTATTTCATTTGTAGCTAAAATTATTTATTTTTCACTGATATTTTGAGAAGTCATATATTTCCATCAACTATATAAAACATTAAAAAAATATATCATGATTCTTTTAGATGATGAGTTTCATATATCTTAGGGTCACTCTTAAATCTAAATGTAAAATTTATTTCATTTTTATCTTGGTGTAGATAGTGGACTGAAAAATACATACCACATACTCAATAAGCTTCAGCTCAATTTGATACACAGTATTCATGGAATGACATTACATATATGTATTTTTATTTAAAACATGCATTTTATATCAAAAGACAAATCACATAATCAAAACACAAGAAATATCTTCCTTAGGATCTGAAAAAAATTCATCAATATTTACATTTTATCAAATAAATTTAGTATGTATAAATACAACATGGATGGTTGGTTCATTCTGAATACTTCATTCAATTCGTCTCATTCATGATCTTTCCATTTTTTATGTTTCAATAATAATATAATTTTGAATAAATGTAAGTAATTTGTGCTCTCTTATACAAAAAAGATACCATCTTGCTTTCATTAATGATCTTTTCATGATGCATTCTCTTTTCATTCTTCACTCCATGTTATTCGATTTCATGTGAATTGAAATTCATATCTTTACCATGTTTCTCATTATAGTCACTTAGCCTTTATTCATTACCTCTTTTTTTTAAGATGATTCATATGATCAAGGAAAAAATTTGATAGTGGATTTCAAAATACATCTTATTTTATTCTATTAGAACAAACCATAACATGAATGGATTAGTTCTATGAAATTTTGGAAATGATAATATCAGAAATATTGACAATTCAAAAAATTGTTTTAATACTCAATTGGTTAATATAGATGGAATAAAATTGGTTCCCTTGTTTCTCATCTCTACGCTTCTACTCTTTAGGCCAAGCATTTCTTCTAGAAAGCATCCTTTTTGGAGTCAGTGCCGCTTCGGTCCGATGTTCCATTTACTCCCTTGAATTGTTTTGTTTCCTCTCATTATTTCATCTATATCATATTATAGGTGGTGTATCACTTTTTTTACTCACAGAGATGATGGTGTTTGACAAATCCCTCGACCGCTTATTCCCCTCTCTCACCTCGCATTTGTTATCACCTCACCAAGTCGAATCTTGAATGAATGCTACTCAGTAGTTTCAGGATATGTTTTTTGTTGAAGATGGGATTTAATGTGCTCCCATGTCATCCTTTTATTGGTTTGGTTTCATATTTATGTCCTTGTTATATGTCATTGAAGATCAATCAATTTCTATTTTCCTGTCTAAGACCCTCAGACCCTCTACTCATATCAGAATCGATTTTGGAGCATCTTTTCCTCAAATGATTTTGGATGAGAGGTTTAAAGACTGAAGATTCTTATTGTGGGAAATGATTTAGATCTATATGAGGTTTTTATGGTAAAAATTTCAATATATGAAATTATTATGGTTTTTTATATATTATTATGGTGGTGGTCATCAAGTATACAATGTTGTTGTGTCTTGTTGTGTTTCGATGGGTTTGGTCTCTGACGGTATTCAAAGACCGTAGTGGTGTTTTAATAGTGATTTCATTGGGTTACGACATTGATATTGATGCTGGTATTTCTTGAAGATAATGACTGGTATTGGGAATCAGAAAAATAAATATAGGATAGTAAAGACAATGAATATTTTACGACGGTGAAGACTAATTCCAGTGGAAGGGCTTGCCAACGATTTTCTCAAAAACAACGATGGGGATATAATATGACCAGGTGAGTTCCATGAGGTTGGTGTTTGATTAATGGTTATCAGATGACGTAATGGGTCACATGGACATGGAAGTGATGATGGGAAATATTTGAAATTTCTAATTGTGATGTTTTGATATGGGTTACCACTCATTAATAACGTGGGTTCAAAATCAAATAAAAAATAATTAGTCAATTAATGTAGATAATTTCATGGGTTGATGTTATAAGGATGAAATCATTAACTCATTCCAAGAATGACGTTCAAGTAGAAAATATTCAGAAATATATTATTTTTTCTCTTAAGAGTTATAAAATGCATCTTTCTTATTTAGTGATACTACTTAATGCTATACAATAAATCACATCTCCTGTCAAATTCTTGAATAATTCCTTCTGTTCAAACGCAAAACATACTTAGTTCTTCAACATCTGATCTCACAAAATAATAATTTCATCCCAACTAAACTGAACATCTATTAATAAATTTTACACTATTTAATTTTTTTTGGATTCCATAGATTTAATTTTAAGTTATTTATATGAAAAAATTGATATGTATATTTTGTATAGTATTTTTTCAATATTAAAAATATAGTAATATTTAACTATAATTTTTTGAATCATTTGATAAATATTTCTTCTAGTTTCAATGGTTTCGTAATCATAAAATAATATCAATTCATGTTGTTAAAAATGAATAAATATACAGGAAATAGAAATATCATATGATTATCTGTGTGCACTATTAGGTTAATAATTTCCCAATTTTGGCCAATTTATCACTTTCATAAGAAAAACAACCATAAAAAGTAACCTAGATATTTAATGTACACACTTATAATAGG
Source organism: Viscum album (assembly GCA_963277665.1). Lineage (NCBI taxonomy): Eukaryota > Viridiplantae > Streptophyta > Magnoliopsida > Santalales > Viscaceae > Viscum > Viscum album. Next base: position 974,972,907 of record OY728133.1, read on the forward strand.
TTCCCAAGTTTGATAATAAACATATTATCATTTGGGGTTCCATAAAAAAAATATATCCCCCAAAAATGAACGACTTCATTCATGTGTATTTTACACAAGTTATTAAATTAATTCAATTCCCAATAATCCACAATATAATTTGTAAATAAAAATAAAATATATGGGCACAATGATATTTTAAATAAAACATAACACAATGTAGTTTAAAAGTATAAATATGAACCAAAAACGAAAATTGATTAATATTTAAAGTCACATTTATTCATGATATCATAAAATAATATCAATGGAGGACACTATTGATTTAAAATTTATTCTTATCACTAGGTATCAATATTGGAAGTAATATTTTTTTTTTAAAAACACACAGTTTGTGTTTCTACATTAAATTAAATTTATGTAAAATAGTCAACATCTATGATCATACGAAGAAAACATGTTAAATTTTGGATACTTTTGAAAAATTATTCACATGTCATTTTTGATATGTAGGATTCAACTACACCGTAATCCGACCCACGGTGTGAAATATATGACCCCAAGTGCCAAATTTTATAAAAAAATGACCTAAATTTTAGGGAAAAGAATAGTGATTTACTCTATATAGATAAAACACATTCATTATCTATTTATACACTAGGAGATAGATCAATATTTCATTTATTATATATAGGAATTAGCCAAAAAAATTCATCAAATATACAGTGTCCCCATTAAGAATTAATGTTCGTATTTTAAAAAAAATTGATATTAATATTATTAAAAAATACAAGTTACATACATTAAATCCAGAAAAAAAATTCAGATTACTTCTAATCCTCAAAAAATTATGAATATATAAATTTTATGTATCGTAATCAGCCGCACTGCATTTCGATAAATGGAACACCAAACATGACTACAAGGATTGAATTTTTATTTAAAAATTAAATTAATTTTATTTAATAAAAAGTGAAATACATAAATCATATAAAATTAATTTAGATTACTTAAATACTTCATTAAAAGAATCTACTGGCCCTTTATTATGTCTATGAACCATCTTCACATTAATTTTTTGTGAGAGGGTCCCTGAAGAACTCCTAGTGGTTGTTTATAGTTTAAAATCACCATTTTAGTTCAAAATTAGCACAAATCACTAAAAACTAAGAAAATTCACTTATAGTTACTTGATAATTTTGGAAGACAATTCATATATCATTTTGGAAATATAGTAATTAATCTCAAATAAAATTGACACATTATGGTATCAGTATGACTCAACGTTCTTGTTTCCAATTTAAAAATAAATTTTAGGAAAAATATTCAAGTGACATACTAAAAACTAAAAAATTATAATTATTATAATATTGTAATAAAATTAACCCTAAATAATTGGTGAAATTTAGGAAACAACCACAAATAAATCATAAAAACACTATGTCTGGTTTGACTCTATTTGTTTTTTTTTCAATTAAAATTGAAATTATTTTTTATAAAATAGAATAATGACATAATCATAAATAAAATAATGATTTAATATTTTTCATATAAATTAGGTTAACAATCTATAATGCATTTTTGAAGTGTATAAATCATCCAAACTTTAATAAGACACATCTTGGGTCAAATATAACTTTAAATATTTAATTTTATTTAAAAATGACATTAATTTAATAAGAAAGAAGTTACAAACTCAAACCAATGATAACCCACTCAGGATATTTTTATACATTAAAAAAATCCTATAATCATTTTTAAACTATCAAAATCAAATTAACCAAAATAGAATTCATGTTTTACTAGATATAACTACATTTTTTCTTTTTATTTTAATTTGATTTTTTTTAAATGTGATATACAAAACTCTTAGAAAAATAATTCATATAATTTTTATACGGTAGGTAAGTGATCAAACATTAATTTGTGAGATGTAAGAATCATTTGTAGATTAATATAAAGAATGGTTTTCCCTATATAACACAAATTGTTCATTATGAATTAAAAATTAACATTATTGTTCAAAAATAGTGTCACTAACTGAATATTGAGAAAAAGTTATCATATTATCTTTATTATTTAGGAAAATTAATTATATCTCAATTATAAAATATATAAGTCATTATAATATCAGCACTACACATGATCTGACTATTATGACTCTATTATATTTTTTCTAGTTTAAAATTACATTTTGCAAAAACAGAAAATTGACAAACCAATAACCTTGCAAACTAATTCAGATTGTTTTTATAATTTAGGAAAACTATCCCAAAGTAAATTTTAAGATGAATATTCAAATTCTCCTCAATATAATAAATTATGTTTCAATTATCAGTCCATAGGTTTATTTATAATTTAAATTGAAATTAATTTTAGTAAAAAATAAATGTGAAAATTTATAACTAAGAAAACACATAAATATTTTATGATAGTTGATGATAATAATCTATATGTAATTTTTGTTTTGTGTATGAATAAAAAAATTCAATAAACCTCATGATGTGATCAGTATTTCTCCATGTGATACTTTTTACATTTAATTAACATTAATTTAAGTTTAAAATAATAATGTCATACTAAAAACCAATAAAATGCTTACAGATTGTATTCATACTATTTGAAAATGATGTGTATTTCATTTTTGTTGGGTCTAAGTTAGTTGACCATCAATACAATTCATGTTATGTCATGTATTCATCCAAGAGTGTGTTTTTGTTTTAAATTTCCATTATGTTTATTAATTATGACTTTTAAGATACTTAATACCATGAAGAAACATTAATAATGTTTTTATAATTTTTGAAAATTATAAATTATCGAATTGAGAGTTTTAGTAATCATTTTCACCTGAATCTGAATAAAAATGTTCCTAGGATAACTAGAATTGTCTGATGGTTTATTAAAATATATTTTTATGTTAAAAAGTTGTTCAAATCATAGAAAACTGAGCAAACACACTTCTATATTTGGGATATTTTATGGACAATAATTTTAAAGTCATCTATGTTGTTTTGGAATCACTATCGCATAAAACTAAAATGTTATGTCACCAATATTACAGAATGTGTGTTTTCTCAGTTTAAAATAAAATTATATAAATAATAATATTTAAATAAATATAAATAAAACAAATTCAAATGTTTATAATACATTAGTAAAAACATCAACCTTTAATTTTTCATGTGGGAATCACTTATACCTCAATCCAATACAGGATGTTGAAATTTTATCTCAATATAATTATTTTACTTTAATAATCATGTTGATAAAGGTTGAATATTCTTTTATTTTCATGTTATGTGAAATGGGGAGTTTCATGACTTGAAAAGAATTATTATTAATTTTTCTAACATAATATATTCATTTTATACTTGAAAAATATTAGAAACATTCCATAAACATAAATCAATGATAAATTTATCATGTGATAGTTATATTCTTGGATAGATATTATTTCTAAGTGAGGTCCCACATATAATATAAAATTTGTTTTCCAACACATACTTATATAAAATTATTAAGAAGAAATTTAATATATTGTGATTGGTTCCATGATTCCAAAAAAATATAGTGAGATACATGATTATAAATAAATGATGATGAAATTAGTTTTCTTGGAATATGCCACATTAGATGATAATAAAATACACATACATGTTTTAATTATTATCAATTAGATGGAAATAATCTCAAACATATTGAAAATATTACTGATATTACAAATAATAAATTCATTAGGACTGAATGATGTGAATATTTATGAGTAGTAATTTTTTTATAATAATTATTGTTCCCTAGATATATAGTATGACTTAAATATGTTTTTTGGGATTATTTTAGTTGAATTTAGGTGTTGGATAAAGAAAATTAAAGTTGGATGTTGGTTTGAGGTTATTTGATTAATATTTTGAATATATTGACCAAAGATAGAAATATCATAAATTAATATATATGTGATTATTTTAGTACCATCCAAAGTGTTATTTCTATATTGGGTTCCAATATCATTCAAAAGAACTAAATATGAATATGATTCATATAGACTCTAATAATGAGTTATTCAAGTGGGAAAAAAGTTTGGTTAGTTGAATTCCAAATATTCAAATGAATAAATCAAGACTTTATATGAGTGTTTAATGAAAATAATTATACATATAAGTCATTAATGACTCGTTATGATTCATTTACATTTTACATATGAATGATTAAAATATATTTATTGGTTATTTTAGACCAATGTAATAATTAGTGGAATAAGCATCAATTTTTTTCTTGGTAGGAATAAATATTTTTTGTGAACAATCATTGAGTTTTTGTAAGGATCATTTTCTATTTAATAAATCATGAATATTTTAGAATATAAAAAATAGAGGATATTAAGTGTTCTAATAAAATAGTTAATTAGTTATGATAATTACCGATATGTTCTTCATGGTAATAATTTAATAAATTTATTTATTTTTCTTGAAAATATTAATCACTTTTCAACTATGGGAGGAGACATTGTTGATATAATTTCCACGTATAATTCAATTGTATCACATCATATTTTATGGACACATTTATATATGAAGGGATATTTTAAAAAATATAAAATCAAGAGTTTTAGAGAGATTTGTTTTTTAACAGATTTATCCTAAGTCATCATTTATATATATATGAGGAAAACATGATTCAAATTTAAATGATTTTATATGATAAAATAAATTGGATATTCAATGGAATAATTTAAAATATGGTTCCACTATGTATTAATAGGGTAAAAGAAATTATATAATTTTATTTTTGGGAAAAAATATTCAATATCTTATTTTTTGAATATATATATATATATATATATATAGAAATGAATGTAAAATGTCTATGAAAAAATTGTGACTAACAACACTATAAATGAAATAAGAGGATGAGAGAACATGATTCAATGTGGTATCATAGAATTAAATTGGAGGGAAAACATGATATCTATTCATGATGGGGGATATTTTAAAATCATTAGTAAAAAAATTTTGAGGGGTATTATATCACATGAATATTAGTAATGACGATTAACCTATAAAATTATTTTATAATGAAAAACATTGTGTATATTCTTGTAAAAGTGATTTTGGAGGACTAATTTATCCTTGTCCCATTGAAAAATATTTACATCATATTATGTAGAAGAACCCTATAGAACAATGAAGACACTATTATTTTATGTCATACCGTACAGTGGGGTGATATATTATTTTAGTGGTTTTAGGGTCTAGAGATTAAAATAAGATAAGATGACTTTTCGAAGAATATCCTTGGCTAATCTACATTCATATATAGTGGATACTTTTTTGGTTTTGGGGGATAATACATTTTTTTATAATGTATCATTTTACACTAAACTCTTTAAATATATGTGTATTTATTATATTTTCATTCAGCTAAATTCAAGGAATATTAAGATAAAGAGCATGGAGTTAATTAGGGTTTTAAATATACATAGACCATTGATATTAAAAGAAATATTTACGATAAGTAACATATATTCATCCCACACTCAAAAAATACTAATGAATAAGTCACTTCACATGGTATTGTAGAAAATATTGGTTCTCTTGGATGTTCCAAGAGTTATTTTAGTTTTTATAATATAAAAACTATGAATATTAAGTTTGTCCCAAAAAATGATGGAATTTATTATCACACATGGAATAAAATAATTCTTGCAAACTTAATTTCATGAGTTTTTCATGTTTTAAAGGCTCAAACTATATAATTTACACCCATTTTTGAATAATCAAAAATACCATTCTTTTACAGAGAAACAAAATTGTGGAATAAAAATCTGAAAATTTCCTCATGATGCATCTATCATAAAATTTATATATTAAAGTAATTTGGATAAACCCCGCAAATTAGAATTCGTGAAAATGTGAGAATCAAATATATAGAAAATATTAAAATCAAGGAATCTAAAATTCTTATCCGAAATGCAATATAAAAAATTATTCAACTGGATAATGATTAAAACATTGATATGTATTTTACAAGAGTCAATTTTATTTTTAGAAACATCTAAGGGTCTGGTCAGAAGATGGGTGACACCATCCCTATTAAAATTTAATGAATATTTTCTTAATCAACTTGATATATGGGTCTCATAATTACAATACATATATATTTCATTTTAGTAGAATTTTTAAAAATGTTCTCATTACATAATAAATAAATTTTTCATGAATTTCAACAAATAAAATAATTGATGATAATGACTATTAATGATGACAATGAATAAATAAATATATGTTGAAGCTAAAGAATTAATAGAATTTAAATATAATGTTTATAAAAAACATTAAAATTAAAATTTATATTAATTCAGGGAAAAACCATAATCGAAGGTGGAACATAAAAAGCATGAATCCACCATTGTCAAAATACTATTATGATATTATAAATATGGATAAATTTTATTGAAGGAGGAAAACTATAGAATATAAAAAAGATATTGTTGATGAGATACCTAAAAATGAGGTAAAATAAAATACATGGAGTATGACAAGAATGATGATACAAAATTAATCACCATATTGTTTCCAATACAAGGATGACTCAATTATAGGGATTGTATTAAGAGAGTATTCTATACTATAATCGATGTTAATGGTGAAGAAATGAAAAATATAGAGTGGATTATAAAAAATGATATATAATCATGCCTTGATTAAAATATAAAACATATGTGAAAGAAAAAAAATAGTAAAATATAGTAAAAATATATATAATATTAATGATCAATATGTAGTGTAATAAAACCATTACATAGATTATATTAATAAGAATAACATGAAGCTACCCAAAAAGTGATGATTCCTAGGGACCATAAAGAACAACAAAATAGGGAAAAAAATTGTAAGAACCCGTGTTTCTTCAACGGGTCAAAATCCCAAACCTGTTTGAATTTTTGACTTGTCCATGAGAAAATTGGAGAAATTGGGCAGCTTCTGGAAAATTCTAGACTACATGCTATGTACTTTTAAGTACATGCCATGTATATGTTACCCGCATGTCGGTCATGTTCTATACAAGTACATACCATGTGATGACCGTGTAGAAATTTCATTCAACACTACATGTAGTTATATATATGATGTTTACTCTTGACTATGTGGAGGCCATACATGGCGTGTAGGACTATTGGCCAGGTAGAATCATTTAACCAAGTAAATTCATGTCCTTTTTGGACACACTGTGTATTATGGAAATGTATGAGGGATATACATCACATGTGGGTAAGTCAGTGAGGAATAGAAGAAAAACTAAGAACACGCCATGTATAAGGCCCCAGCCTTAAAAATTACATAATCTTGATATTTTTCAAGAATACACATTGAGGATCTTTTCGGGATTAGAGTATTAGAGAATTAGATCATAAAACATACATTTCATTCCATATTTAAACAAAGTGGTTACAATAAAAATAGTACTCATTTTTTCCATCAAGAGAAACATATTTAAAAAAAACATGGATTCTTTCTTGACACTTCCCTGACCCTACCATGACATCATGTACCTTTCCCTTGACTTGTGAAAAACATTTCAAATACTTGGGATGAGCATAAAAAAGCTCAGTAAGGGATATAAAAGTACGAAATGAAAACATTTTTCCATGTATGAATTCATACTTTACTCATAAAACATAAGCATTTTAAAATACCTCATAAAATCATGAATAAATCATAGAAATCATTAAACATAAAGGTAACTTGAGGCATTCATAACATTCTTACATAGGGAGTAACCCTCATGGTTACGATTGGAATACCCATCACAGTATATTCCCTAAATCTCTTCGGAGAAACCTTAACGTTTAACCCCTTCACATTACCCAATGCATTGGAGAGCTATATCGGGCTCACCCGCCCTTATTTTATCACGGAACCACCCATCTTCATAACAATGTCCAAGAACCATAACATAATCGTATCACATAAAACATGAATAAATGAAACATAACATGTCCACATTTAAATCACAAGATATAAATAACACATTGATATAATAAAAACATTATCAAAAACATTTTTAATACCAAAATAAAATAAAAGTAAAACATGGTATTTTTTTCATTAAAAAAAATTTTGGCTTGTAGAGGAAGCCAAAACTCAAATAATGGTCATGGCGGCGGAGAAGTCATTGTCTCCACATACGTACGAAAAAAACATTTCTTTTGTCATTTAGTAAAATGCTTCGTATAAAAAATATTCCTTTTGAATAAATGTAAAAGTCAAAGGGGTTTATACACCATATAAAAGAAAGTTGTGTATAAAACAAAATATGCCTCAATGAAAGGAGATTGAGACGAAGTACCATACCTCGGTTCCGACTTAACTCGATCGCTCTTTAATCTCCTAAATAATATACTTGAGTTAATTTACACTTTCTTAAGAACCTTTTTTCAAGTTCATTACTCCTTTTATATCACTTATTACCATGTTATGAACACTATGTAATTATTTATATTAATAATGGTCTGTTTGTCGATCATTGGTACATGAGTCAAAAATAAACTCTTTATAGTTACAAATTGTTCATGTGGTAAAATATCCATTATATACAGAATTATATTCATGATGTAGATATCATATATGTCATATATATCCGGTATATATAGGAATTTATAATATTACATAACATTTAGAGGTATGAAATGAAATGCACCGTTCATGGAGTCTGTAAGCCGTACGTACGCATGAATGCTAATTTCATTTCTATTTCTTACTTAATGGAGTGAAATAATAATGATATAAAGGTATATTATAATTCCAGTATAATATAATATATAATATCATTAAATCTATCCTTTATACGTACCACATATGGTATTAACGAATCAAATCACTTTGAGGGGGCGGTAGTCCGCACTTCCTAAAATGAAATTATCGTGTTTACCCATAATGGAAACCATAAAGGTATGCCACAAATGAAAAATACAGAAAAATAAGGAAATAAAATAATAATATATATCATATATAAATATAGTGACATCTTAATGGCCACCATTAAAGGTGATAAAAGATGATTGAACAATCATCATTTCGTGAGGCAGAAATTCGCCAACCATAGAAACAGTATGTTATTTAAACCTTAGATGAAGGTGTGTGTAAGTGTAGATCAAATAATTCTCATAACAACATCCTAGTATATTTATGATACTGTTTTTGTTACAAAATAAATTAATAAAAAGAGTTTAGAGGGTTGGAGAAGCAAAATAAAACAAAAGAACACAAGTTAAGACATTACCTTAAAATCGGGTAACTCTTCTTGGTTTAAACCAAAAGGGTTATTTGGAGAGCTTTCTGCCCATGTTAAGGCTTCAAGGATGAAAGGAGAGATGTGGAGAGATAAAATGAGTAGATTGTGGCCGATACAAAGGCTTGAGGGGTGTGGGTAAGGAGGTATAGGTGGGGGCCTTTTATAAGAGGAGAGGAGGGGCGCTCTTGGAAAGTTAAGAAATGATGCTTTATTTTAGAATGATTTTCGGATAAAAAAGGTCCCAAAATTATTAAAATCTAGGATAAGGTGATAATTATTCTAAATCCACCCATCCAATAGGTTTTTTACAAGTTTAGGTTTTAGATTTTACTTTATCTTTTCATTTTATTTAAATTGTTAAATAATGAGGTAATCACTGCATCATCATGGTGTCATAAATAATTTAATTTATTTAATTTCTAAAAATTATAAAAAAAAATATATAATGATGTATGAAATCATTTTAGCATTCCAATTAATATTTATAGCCAAAATTATGACTTGTATAACCCCATGTAAAAATTGTTTTATCAAAACAATACATGTTTGTGACATTTTTATTTTTACTTTAAATAAAAATTCATTATTGTCATTTTTCTACCAAAGTCGCTCCATGGGGTCCCCAAGTTGACTCATGGATTGTCTTGGTCGGCCATGACACATCCAATAAGTTTAGGGAATGTTTCTAGGTCATTTCATATTATTAAAACATTATTTTTACCTTAAATTACACTAATTACCTCTAATCGCGATTAGTAAACATAAAAGTTACTATTCACCAAAAATTATTTTAATCCCATTGAAACACATATTACTTTCTAATGACAACCATGTATGTCAGAATTTTGAAAATCAAAACACAGAAGTGGTAAAGTTTCATTTAAACAAAAAATCAGTTTTTTTAACTACCACTTAGTGGTTTCACTATTCATGAAAAATTGATGTTTTTCAGAAAAATACCAAAGATTTACCCTAAGCTATATATGATATTCCGAATTAAAAAAATGAGGTCTATTTTAAAAAATTCATAACATATAAGTTTCATTAATTAATTTAATAATTAATTCCCGCGGTCAAAATGAAAAGCTTGTTTTTATGAAACAATATGTAACAAAAGATTGACACTAGTTTAAGTCCAATTTCAAAGTGAAATTAATTCCAATGAACACAATTATATTAAATGGTAAAAATATATTCTAATTTTACTTTAAAACCAGTTCAAAATATAATCTAATCATATAAATAAATTAGATTAAAAAGAGGTTTTGAATTAAAATACAACATTTTTCACAATTCATTAAAAAATGAACTTTATCGGAAAAATACCAAAAAATTGCACAAAGTAAATTTTGATGTATCGATTCTAAAAAAGAGTTTTATTTGGTCCAATATAATGTATAAGAGTGATCAAAACTATATTTAAATAGGGTTCTCCATCAAAAGGATATAGTTCATCCTTTTAGTGAATATTAGAGTATCTATGCCAAAAATTGAATTCTTTTCTTATTTTAAGCCTTTATCCTTTATTGGATAAATGTAAAAGCATTTAAAAAACATATATAATCATATTTTAGTTATTTCTATTCATTCCTACCAATACAACAGCTACGTGTTAACTACCATTAAAAAAAATATTATTATATTACTAGTGTGCAACGTAAGATTTCAAAAAAACTCATTGTTGCGTATCGGGCACACTATCGAACATAGAAACCCCATTAAAGTAAAATTAATATTTAATTTTCAAATATTAATAAATATGAAAATGTATTATTCTTTATTTACCTGGGATGTTACATCTTTCCCCCCTTGTAGGAATTGCGTCCTCGAAATTTTATTCACTTATCAAAATAGGTGGGCGTATTTATCCCTCATAGAATTTTCTGACTTCCATGTTACCTCTTCAACCATATGGTTTTTCCACAAAACATTTACCTAGTGCATTACCTTATTCCAAAACTCTTTCTCTCTACGGTCATGAATCTAGACCGGTTGTTCTTCATAAGAGAGATTCTCTTCCAACTGAACTACCTCTGGGCTCAAAACATGAGATGGATCTCGCATATACTTTCTCAACATCGAAACAAGAAAAACATTGTGTACCTGAGATAAACTCGAAGGTAACACTACTCTGTATGCAACTGATCCAACTTTCTCCGGAATTTCATATGTTCCAATGAACCTTGGACTCAACTTTCCTTTCTTACCAAATCACACCACACTTTTCCATGGCGAAACATTGAGAAATACATGATCACCTACCTCGAGAGATATATCATTCCTCCGGTTATCCGCATAATTTTTCTGTCTGCTCTGAGCTGTTCTCATGTGTTTCTGAATCAACTGAACTTTTTCTGCCATCTCTTCTACCAAATCTGGTCCCATCAGCTTCCTTTCACCTACATCATCCCAAAAAACTGGTGTTCGACACTGTTTTCCATATAATGCTTCAAAAGAATCCATCTGTATACTGGAATGAAAACTGTTATTATATGAAAACTCAACCAAAGAAATATGTTGGTCCCAACTTCCCTGATAATCCATCGAACAAGCACGTAGCATATCATCCAATGTCTGAATTGGTCATTCTGACTGCCCATCTAATTGCGGATGATAAGCTGTACTAAAATTTAATTCAATACCCAACGACTTTTGAAGGCCTTTCCAAAAGTTAGATGTAAACTTGGGATCACGGTCAGATACAATGGAGAGAGTAACTCCATGTAACTTGACTATCTATTTAAGATACAAATGGGAAAGTTGATCTAGGGAAAAATTATCTCAAATGGCAAGGAAATGAGAATATTATGTCAAGAGATCAACAATAACCTAGATTGCATTATTACATCGAGGTGTCTTTGGAAATCCCACAATGAAGTCCATGGATATATTATCCCATTTCCACTCTGGTACTGGTAAAGCCTGAAGCATCTCTTTCGGTAACTGCCACTCTACTTTAACCAATTGACATGTCAAACACTTCATAGTAAAATCAGCAATATCCCTTTTCATTCTATCCCACCAGTAATACTCTCGATGATCTCTATACATCTTATTACTTCCTGGATGAACTAAAAATGGCGAACTATGAGCTTCACATAACAACTCTCTCTTAAACTGTGAATCACAAGGCACACACAATCTCTTCCAAAATCTCAAAACACAATCATTATCATTGTTGAGTTCATGCAAACTACCCTCTTGAACCATCTCTACCTTTTTCTTCAACTCACTGTCTTGCTTCTGTTCTTGCTTAATTCTGTGTGATAGAGAAGATTTCACTGATACCTGAAACAAAACAGAAGGACATTATGCACCAACAACTTCTATTCCAAAGTTCACCAAATCCTTAAACATAGGATCACGTTCCAAACGCAACATTGTTAGTGAAGCATTATTTTTTCGACTCAAAGCAGTAGCCACTTTATTTGCTTTTCCCAGATGGTAATGAATTGTACAATCATAATACTCGATTAATTCTAACCATCTCCTCTGTCTCATGTTCAATTCTTTCTGAGTTAATATATACTTTAAACTTTGGTGGTCGGTATATATTTCACACTTTACTCCGTACAAATGATGCCACCAAATTTTTAAAGCAAAAACAACAGCATCTAATTCCAAATCATGTGTAGGGTAATTTACCTCATGAGTTTTCAACTGTCGTGAAGCATAAGCAATTACCTGATCATTTTTCATTAGGACGCAACCAAGTCCTTTCAATAAAGCATCACTGTAGATAATAAACTCCCCATTCCTGGAAGGTAGTGCCAAAACTAGAGCATTAACCAATCTTCTTTTCAATTCTTGAAAATAATCATCACATTATTTTGTCCAGATAAACTTAACACCCTTCCGAGTTAGCTTAGTCATTAGACTAGATAACCGTGAAAAATTTCTAACTAACCTTCGGTAATATCCTACCAAACCAAGGAAGCTATGAACCTCAGTTACATTTGTGGGTCTTGGCCATTCTTCAACAAACTTTGTTTTTGCATGATCAAAAGTTATGCCATATTTAGAAACAATATGACCAAGGAAAGAAATTTGTTGCAACCAAAAATCACACTTACTGAATTTCCCATACAATTTCTTTTCTTTTAAGGTTTTCAAAATAACCCTTAAATGTCTTTCATGCTCCTCTTTACTTTTAGAAAACAACAAAATATCGTAAATGAAAACAACCATAAACTTATCCAAGAACTCATGGAAAATTCTATTCATAAGGTCCATGAATACAGAAGGTGCATTGGTTAGCCCAAAAGGCATTACTACAAATTCATAATGGCCATATCTTGTACAAAACGTGGTATTTGGAACATCTTCTTCCTTTACCTTCAACTGATGGTACCCCGATCTCAGGTCAATATTTGAAAAATATTGAGCTCTCTAGAGCTGATCAAACAAATCATCGATGTGAGGCAAAGGATACTTGTTCTTAACAGTAATGTTATTAAAGGCTCTATAATCAATGAAAAGTCTCATTGAACCATCTATCTTTTTAACAAATAAAATAGGAGCACCCCATGGTGATATGCTAGGTCAAATGAAACCTTTCTCTAATAAATCATGCAATTGCTCCTTCAACTCTAAAAGTTCAATTTGGGCCATTCAATAAGGGGGTTTTGAAATTGGATTAGAATCAGGAACTAAGTCAACAGTAAACTCAACTTCTCGATTTGGTATTATTCCAGGAAACTCATCAGGAAAAACATCAGGATACTCATTTACCACTGGCACATCATTAATCTGAACAATTCCTTTGTTTTCAAAAATACGTTCAAGGTAACATTCATTTCTATATTTTACAAGTTTCTCACCCTCTTGATATGATATCAATAGTAATGGTTCATTCTTGTACACAAACTGAAAGTATTTCTGAAAAGAAACTTCTTTACCTCTACAATCAATCTTAGCATGGTGAATAGAGACCCAATCTATACCCAGGTTAACATCAAACTCTACTAGAGGTAAAACAATAAGGTATGCAAGTAGGTTCTTTCCACGGATAAGGATATGAATATTCTTATAAATTCTTTTTGCCTCAACATTTCCCCCTGGTGTTTTTACCACAAGTTCAGGAGTCATTTCATAAGACGGTTTACCCATTTTACTAGAAATGTTTTCATAGATGAAATAATGTGTAGACCCCAAATCACAAAACACACTGGAATAATCTGAAAAAACAAACAAAGTACCTGATACAACTTCATTTGATGGCCCGACATCTGCTGAAGTAGTTGCAAAGCATTTCACAACCCCTTTCTGCTTGTAGTCTTACTGCTTCCCATCACTCAAGCTCTTTGTGGGACACTCGTTTGCATAGTGACCGATCTCATTGCACTTAAAACATTTCACTAACTGTAAATAAAATTTGGTCTTACCATCACCATGATATTTTTCAGTGCAATCATTAGCCTTATGTCCCATCTTGCCACATCGGTAGCACTTTCCAGAATTCAAATGACATTCCCCAGCATGACTTTTACAACATTTATCACAAACTGGAAACTTAGTTTTCTTACCATCAGACCTTTTTGAATAATTCATTCCTTTCTCCTGCCACCTCGGTCTCTTCTTCTATTGGTTGTTATAGAACACTTGATCATCGAAAAACTCCATTTCCACCTTCTCATCACATCGAACAAGCTTTTCATAACTCTTGAACTCGCGAGAAGCTAAAGCCTTTCGATATTTTGGCTTTAATCCTGAGTAAAAACGATTGATTTTACTATCAAGGTCTCAGATAAAATTTGGAGCACACCTTGCCAATGGAGTGAACAATTCTTCATAGGCAGCCACTGAGTCTTCCTCTTGCCTCAATTCCAGGAATTTTTTTTCCATCCTAAGATAAACAGCCTTAGAAAAATAATTCTCAAGAAACATACCTTTGAATTCATCCCAGTCGAGAGCATCAATCTCATCAGCGTCCCTGATATTTTTAACCATCGACCACCACTGATCTACTTCAACCTCCAAACGGTAAATATCAAGACTAAACTTTTGATTTTCTTAACACCCCATGACATCGAAAATCTTCTCCAGTGCTTTAATCCACCCTTCAGCTAACACATGGTCAGATGATCCTCTGAATGATGGGGGATGTTGCCTCATTAAATGTTCCACCACTGACATGTTCCTCTGTGGTTGATCTGGCTGATCTCATGCATGGATACCACCACCATTTATCTCTTGAGTCAAATGTGTCATTACAGCAACAAACTATTCAGTTCCAATTCCGACCATCTCAGGATATTGATTCGGAAGGTCATTTCCTTCTGTATGCCTTCCTAGCACTGCTTCCCTATTTTCTCTATGCAAAACTATTCTGAACAAACATGACTTAGATGAAAAAACATGGTAATCTTCAAATGCTATATCATTTCAATTTGACCATAAAAAATATATATTTTTGGATAGTCATTTAATATAATTCTAACTCCTAATGTTATCTAAACTGACCTTTGATACCAACTATACGGCCCTAGCCTTAAACATTACTTAATATTGAGATTTTTCAAGAATACACGATGGGGATATTTTTGGGTATAGAGTTTTAGAGAATTAGATCATAAAACATTTATTGCATTCCACATTTAAACAAAGTGGTTACATAAAAGATAGTACTCATTATTCCCATCAACGGAAACATATTTAAAATAAAACATGGATTATTTATTGAAACTTCCTTTACCCTATCATCACATCATGTACCTTTCCCTTGACCTATGAAAAACATTTCAAAAACAAGGGATGGGCATAAAAAGCTCAGTAAGGGATATAAAAATAAGAAATGAAAACATTAATCCATGTATGAAATCATACTTTACTCATAAAACATAAGCATTTTAACATACCTCATCTAATCATGAATAAATCATTGAAATCATAAGACTTAAAGGTAACTTGAGGCATTCATATCATTATTACGTAGGGAGTAACCCTCATGGTTACGTTTGGAATACCCATCATAGTATATTTCCTAAATTGTTTCAGAGAAATCTTAACGTTTAACACCTTCGCGTTACCCAATACATTGGAGAGCAATATCGGGCTCACCTGCCCTTAGTTTATCACAGAACCACCCGTCTTCATAACAATTCCCAAGAACCATAACATAATCGTATCACATAAAACATGCATAAAGGAAACATAACATTTCCACATTTCAATCACAACATATCAATAACACATTGAAATAACAAAAACATTATCAAAACCATTTTCAATACCAAAAAAAAGAAAAGTAAAACATGGTATTTATTTTTCATTAAAAAAACTAGTGCCTTGTAGAGGAATCCGAAACTCAAATAATGGTCACGGCGGCAGAGATGTCGTTGTCGCTGCATACATACGACAAAAAAACATTTTTTTTGTATTTAGTAAAACAATTCATATAAAAAATATAAATTTTAAATAAACATAAAATTAAAAGTGTTTTATACACCATATAAAATAATGTTGTGTATAAAACAAAATATTCCTCAATAAAAAGAGATTGAGACGAAGTCCCATACCTCGGGTCCGACATGACTGGATTGCTTTTTAATCTCCTGAATAATAAACTTGAGTTAATCTATACATGCTTAAGAACCTTTTTTCAAGTTCATTACTCATTTTATATCACTTATTACCATGTTATGTACACTATGTAATTATTTATGTTAATAATGGTCCTTTTGTCTGTCATTAGTACATGAGTCAAAAATAAAAATTTAATAATTAAAATTTTTTCATGTGGTAAAATATCCATTATATCCAGAATTATATTCAGGATGTATATATCATATATGTCATATATATCCATTATATACATGCATTTATAATATTACATAACATTTAGAGGTATGAAATGAAATGCACCGTTCATGGAGACGGTAAGCCGTACGTACGCATGAACACTAATTTCATTTCTATTTCTTACTTAATGGAGTGAAATAATAATGATATAAAGGTATATTATAATTCCAGTAAAATATCATATATAATATCATTAAATATATCCTTTACACATACCACATATGGTATTAACTAATCAAATCACTTTGAGGGGGTCGTAGTCCGCACATCCTAAAATGAAATTATCCTGTTTACCCATAATGGAAACCATAAAGTTATGCCACAAATGATAAATACAGAAGCATAAGGAAAACATAAACATAATATATATCATATATAAATATAGATACATCTTAATGGTCACCATTAAAGGTGTTAAAATAAGATTGAATAATCATCGTTTCGTGAGGTAGAAATTCTCCAACCACAGAAACCGGATGTTCTTTAACCATTAGAAAACGGTGTGTGTAAGTGTAGCTATAATACTTCCCATAACAACATCCTAGTATATTTAAGATACTATTTTTTCTACAAAATAAAGGAATAAAATGATTTTTATAGGGTTGGAGAATCAAATAAAACAAAAGAACACAAGTGAAGACATTACCTTAGAATCAGGTAACTCTTCATGGTTTGAACCAAAAGGGTTCCTTGAAGAGGTTTCTGCCCAAGGTAAGGCTTGAAGGATGAAGGGAGGTATGTGGAGAGATAAAATGAGCAGATATTGGCTGAACCAAAGGCATGAGAGGTTTGGGTATGGAGGTAGTGGTGGGGGCCTTTTATAAGAGGAGAGGAGGGGCACTCATGGAATGTTAAGAAAAGATACTTTATTATAAAAGGATTTTCAGATAAAAAATGTCCCAAAATTATAAAATTCTAGGATAAGGTGATAAGGGTTAAAAATCCACCCATAAAATAGGTTTTTGACAAATTTAGGTATTATAATTTACATTATCTTTTCATTTTATTTAAATCGTTAAATAATGAGGTAATTGATGCATCATCATGGTGACATAAATAATTTAATTTATTTAATGTATAAAAATTAAAAAAAAATATCATGATATATGAAATATTTTTATAATTCCAATGATTATTTATAGTCAAAATTATGACTTGTATAACCCCATGTAAAAATTGTTTTATCAAAACAATACAAGTTTGAGAAATTTTTATTTTAACTTTAAATAAAAAGTTATTAATGTCATTTTCCTACCAAAGTGGCTCCATGGGGTCTCCAAGTTGACCCATTGATTTTATTGGTCGTCCATGACACATCAAATAAGGGTAGGACATGTGTCTAGATCATTTCATATTATTAAAACATTATTTTTACCTAAAATTACACTAATTACCTCTAATCGCGAATAATAAATTTAAAAGTTACTGTTCACCAAAATTTATTTTAATCCCATTGAACCAAATATTAAATCCTAATGAAAACCATGTCTGTCATAATTTTAAAAATCAACACACAGAAGTGGTAAAGTTTCATTTAAACAAAAAATCAGTTTTTTAACTGCCACTTAGTGGTTTCACTATTCATCAAAAAATTGAAATTTTTCCAAAAAATACAAAAAATTTACCCTAAGATATATTTGATATTCCAAATTAAAAAAAAAAGATGTCTATTTTACAAAATTCATAACATATAAGTTGCATTAATTAATTTAATAATTAATTCCCGCTGTCAAAATGAAAAGCGTATTTTAATGAAACAATATGTATCAAAAGATTGACACCAGTTTAAATCCAATTTCAAAGTGAAATTAATTTCAATGACCACAATTTTATTAAATGGTAAAATTATATTCTAATTGTACTTTAAAACCAATTAGAAATATAATCTAATCATATAAATAAATTAGATTAAATAGAGGTTTTGAATTAAAATACAACAATTTTCACTATTCATTAAAAAATGAACTTTATCAGAAAAATACCAGAAATGTACACAAAGTAAATTTTGATCTCCCAATTCTAAAAAGATTTTTATTTGGTCAAATAGAATGTATAAGAGTGACCAAAACTATATTTAAAATGGTTCTCCATCAAAAGGTGATAGTTCGACCTTTTAGTGAATATTAGAGTATCTATGACAAATATTGTATTATTTTCTTATTTTAAGCCTTTATATTTTAGTGGATAAATTTAAAAACATTTAGAAAACATATATAATCATATTTACTTATTTCTATTCATTCCCTCCAATACAACGTCTACTTTTTAACTACCATTTTAAAAAATTATTATTATATTACTAGTGTGCAACGTAAGATTTCAAAGAAACTCATTGTTGCGTATCAGGAACGCTATCGGACATAGAAACCCCTTTAAAGTAAAATTAATATTTAATTCGCAAAAATTAATATATATTAAAATGTATTATTCTTTATTTACCTGAGATGTTACACCGTGAACCCCTAGGTACACGCCGTGTACTCATGTCGGCAGGTTCAGGAATGAAATTCAGTGGATTTCAAACTATCACATGAATAGTTAAATGATATACATGACGTGTTCTCTTGTAGTACACACCATTTAATTTTTTTTCTATAATGGGCAGTAGCCTCATTTTGGAGGCAAGAACTATTTTCCTTCTCTGGGTTTCATGAACCAAGTCAGCCGGAACATCAATTCCTTCCCAGATCATCTTCTGAACCCCGATTCCATTACTGATAGATGCGTTAGAACCCCTATAGTAAGGCCTTGCTTCCTCTTGAGTAGTTTTTCTTAATTTCTTGCTAGAACAAGTTATTGGGGTCTGCGACATTTTTATTCTTTTATAGATCTATCGTGTTTTAGAACTAATTATAGGATGTTATCGGAGGAGTAGCATCATACGAGTCTTAGGTAGGTGGTTCATACCTCTTTTTTGTTTTTGTGGTCATTTGGTTGGCACAGCCTTCGTTACATTTTCGTGTATTTTGAATGGGACCCAATTTTATCTGATATTTCATATTAAACTATTTATTAGACCCGTGGGATGCTTATGGGCATGCCCTTGACCTGTTTTTCTAGAGCGGGTTCGGGCGAGGGTTCGTTGCTCGATTAGGGCATTTTGGCCGGGGGTTCCAAAATGGTATTAATAGAATTATATTATTGTCAACTGTTGAGTTTAGTTATTAAACAGTGATTTAATTTGTTAGAGGCCTTAAAGACCATTGTGCTGGTATGGGACAATGCTTTCTTAGTGAAAATAAACTGTTTAGATTATTTTTCCTATTTATGTTTTCTTTTTATATGTGTTATATATGTAATTGATGAATGGGATATGCTGGAACCCATTTTTGGTTGTGTTTGACATGACACATTTATTATGGAGTGATGCTGATCACAGGTTAGGCTTGGCCCGGGTTATGTTTTGTGGTTCTGACCACGGGATTGGGCTTCATGGGTGTCGTTTTGAGGCATGATGACTGTCAGAGTGGGTATTGCCTAGGTTAATTTGATGACAAGGTCATCAGACTTGAGAGTCATGGTCTCAGGGACACAAGGTGTCAGAGGTGTTGTGGCTTTGGTACTATTTTGGATATTACCGCTCATCGGGAACTTTGAGTAGTGTGCACACAAAGAGACTCTGTGATGAGGTGGTTTTGAGCCTTCATGTGGGTAGAGGCCCCCATTAGTTGCGGTTTAGGTACTTTTGGTTTGGGGGTGCTTGTCATAGGATGCCACGTGGAAGGTGAGGAACATTCAGGGGATAGAATTGAGGCTATTGGGTTGGGGGTAGAGTCTCGCCGTTTTTTGAGGGAAGACATCGCTGTCCCTCCAGATACATTATTTTGAGGGCAGAAATCGATGTCCCTCCTACTACTTATTTTGATGGAAGACATCATTTTCCCTCGGGATACTTAATGAGAACATGCATTGTTTTTCTTCCAGGTTACTTCTATTGGGCGTGCCTTCAGGACTTCAGTACTTGAGACACGCAGTGTTAGGGGGCACATGGTGCCGGGTTACATGACATAGATTCCAACGCTGGCCAAAGCAGGTGACACGCCACGGTGGCTGCTGAGCACCACTGGAGTTTTTGTCTATTTGTGAATTGTTCTTCTTACTGCTATCCTTATAAATGCATGCATGTTTAAACACTTATATTAGGTATGCACTATTGGGTGGTATCTTACAGAGATTTGTCTCGCACCCTGCACAGGCCCTTCGGGACACGTGCAGACTTTATGGATTTATGTGCAGGAAAGAGGCCAGCATTAGGAGTTGGGTTGTATTAGCTGTTTCATGGAGATGTTATGGACCTTGAGGTTCTATCTAGCTATATTTTTCCTAGTTTTTCATTATTTATTGTATCAACATGCTAACTTGTTTTGTAGCAACATTTGGTTATCCATTGGTGCCCTTTTTAAATATGGATACGCATGACCTGTTTTGGATGCAAGTTTTATTGTTCATTAGTAGATACAAGAGATCAGCCTGATGTTGTGTTTACTTATTCTATTTTTGTTTATATTTATTGCTTCCGCAATTTATTGATATTGAATGTGCCTCTGCTCTACGGGTCTGGTTCGAGTCTACTGAGTCATTTATCTCTTTGCATCTTTATTGTTATACTTAGACAAGTACAATTATTATTATCCACCGAGAGGGTACAACTTCCCGCACAATACCTATAAGACCCTCGCTACTAGTCGACACCCTTTGGTGTTCGGGGAGGTGTCCCTAATGTAGTATCACCCAACCCTTTTAGCACTATTTGGGTGGCTTTTCGGGTTTGGGTTGTTACAAAGTGGTATCAAAGGAGTTTTTGACATCGATTTAGAACCAGCGTTTTACTATCTACTAATGAGATTGAGACTTATCTTTTATTTCAGCAGGTTTTACAATTTGGGATATGGTATTCTAGAGATAGGATGTTACTAGAACTGGGTTTCTAGCTTGTGCTTGGGTGCCTTCAACCCCGGGTATGAGGGATGGACCATGTTACCTAAGGTGGGAATTTATTTTTGATTTTTTTATTAGATTAAACTTTATATGATTTCCACCTCGGTAGATTAATTTGTGTGTGAGGTTATAGATTGTGATATGTGACGTTTGACCCAATGCGGTAAGGGAGAATTGGACCTTGGACCATTATGGTAAGTCTTGTTTGCTTTGATTTTAATAGGAATATTTTTAGGGTATTTCAATTTCATAACTACATGTATGCTTTCTGAAGTGATAATACAATGTGAATAAAAACCAACTTCCATGATTTACATTCTTGGAAATGTGAATACGTGAAATTCATGATAGAATTTCTTGTTGTTGCAATGTGTATGCCATGCTTTGTCATTTCTTAGAATTGCATGTGACATGGGATTTGGGTATGACTCTTGTACGAGAAGGAAAGTACTATCGATTGAGGTGATTTTGATCTCCAGGATTGCATGACTTGGTCATCGCTTTGAGGAAACTTGGGTTGTCAGGATGGGCATGGCCCGAGGTACTTTTGATACTTGGCTTTGTTAGGGGCGGATAAAGAGGCCTTGAGGCTGGGATGCTGTGGGGCATGGTTGCAGTGGGGGAGAGATAGGGAGGTAGTTGTGTGATGCCTTTTACTGCTTTCTTATCTGAAATGAATATATATAATTATACATATATATAGATGTTTGGTTATTTTTGGGAATTCAGCAGGTTTCTTTTTGTTCGAATAAGATGGAGCGTCAGATGGGAGATCGTACGGTGCCGCATGTGTAGGATATTGTTCAGGATCTGGTGTAGGCAGAGCAAGAGCCACAGGTACAGGCTCGGGGACAGGATCAGGTCTAGGATCCAGTGCAAGAAGGATAATATTCGGGTTTAGCAGCGTTTGGATCATGGCTCGACGAGTAGCTCTGAGCTAGCCTAGTGCATGTGTTGTAGGGGAGAAATAGGGGTGTGTAGGGTACAGATCCATCCATTGAATATCTGACGTGGGAGTTCCATTCGCAAAACCCGCCGATTTATCAGGGTGAGTGTGGTTTTCAGGCGACTATGAACTGGATTAAGAGCATGCAGATGATCATCGAGCAGCTCGAGAAGCCTCCTGGGGAGAGGTCAAGTTGGCGACATACATGCTGCGAGGACTGGGAAAGCATTGGTGGGATGTATAGGTTCAGGCTCACAGGAATGAGGGACTATCATAGAAGGACTTTGAGGATATGTTCTTTGAGCACATTTACCCAGAGACACTGAGAACAGAGAGAGAACGGGAGTTCTTGTATCTTCATCAGGGAGACATGTCTGTCATGAACTATGCAACTACTTTCACTGAGCTGTCTTTTTGTTCACATGGAATGGTAAGCGATGGTGCGGTTAGGATGAGGTGCTTTGAGGATGGATTATGACAGGCCATTTGGGTCTAGGTGAATATCTTCATGTTGTGTTCTTTCTCAAAGGCAGTAAACCAGACACTCATAGTGAAGGGAAACCAGAGGGATAGGCCCTAGGTTGGCTAGGTGACAGCTTCAGGTGAGGGTTCAGACAGCTGCATACTAGGACTGGATGAGTTCCAGCAGGGCAGTCAGGCCAAGGACTCAACTAGACCACCTCGTAATAGTACTTCAGTGGTTTGCTTCCAGTGTAGACAGCCAGGGCATGTTCGGAATCAGTGTGATAGGCCTCCAAAGGAGTGCTGGGCGTGCGAACAAGTCGTGCATCTGGGGAGGTTGTATAGGAATCCTTCTCAGACAACCGGCCGGTAATGACCATGACAGATGGTGGAATCTGGATTTGGTTCAGGTTCGGTACGACAGGAGGGTAGTCGAGGTTCATCTGCACGCAGAGGACATGACAGAGACAGCGGGATCCAGCTGATGGGTCAGTGTCTAGTGGCCGGAGCAGCACCGCAGGGAGGTCATGCATCAGGAAGTTGTACTTCAGGATAGGTGCATGCTTTGAAGCTTCCAAAGGTAGAGCAGGCTGGTGAGACTATGATAGTTAGAGGTACACCATGGGTGTGACCGTGATTTCCATGTTTCCTTTTTGGCCATGACTGGTAGAGGCATGTCTGTTTTGAGTGCAGGTGATTCACATGATCATTATGAACAAACTCGATGCAAGTTAGTGGGACTGGAACCATATCAGGTGAGTGATATATATATATATATATATATGAGATGAGTAGCATTAGGGGCATCGTGGATGCAGGTTACATCAGGTTTTGTGGGCATCAGGGCATCATTGATGCAGGTTACATGAGGTGTCGTGGGCATCAGGGCATCGTGGATATAGGTTACTTGAGGTGATGAGGGAATCAGGGCTTCAAGTATGCGGGTAACATGAGGTTCCTTGGGCTTCAGGGAAGCGTGGATGTGTGTTACATGAGGTTCTTTGCACCAGGACATCGTGGAGGCAGACACCGATGTGGTGTGGGATACGTTGGGCGTAGGGAAAGACACATGAGCACCAATGAGGTGAAATAGTGACGATGGGTCATATAAGGACTATGCGGCCAGGAAATGGTTTAGTAAACCTTGTTTGTTTTGAGTTTTGTTGGGTTGAGACCGATTTAAGCGATTCCTAAGGTGGGGGAGGCACATTAGGATTTTAGTAAGGGTCTTTGAGACTGGGGGTGTTCGGGTTACTTTGATCGGGGTGGTATGTTTGGTGAAAATCTCCGGGGTTCGTCTGATAGCTCAGTGATGAGCTATTTTAAGGTGGGGATATTTTAAGAACCCAGGTTTTTAGAACAGGTCAAAATCCCAACTCTATTTGAATTTTTGACTTGTCCTTAAGAAAACTAGAGAAATTGGGAAACTTCATGAAAATTTCAGACTACACGCTATGTATAGGTTAGGAAAGTGCTGGTCGTGTTCTCACCGATTACATGTCGTGTGATGAATGTGTAGAAATTTCATACTACACGGCCTCTAGTTATAGACACGTCATGTACCCTTGATCGTCTAGATACCATACATAACGTGTAGGCATTTTGGTTGAGTAGAATTGTATTACCAATTACACTCCATGTAGTCTGGCGATGTATGAGGGATTTAAATGGCATGTGGGTAAGTCGGAGAGGAAGAGATGAAAAAATAAGCACACACCATGTACCCCTATTAACACATCTTGTCATCATGTCGGTAGGTTCCGGAAATTAAGTCGGCGGAATTCCAGCAATCATATGAGTAGTTAAAAGATATAAATGACGTGTAGTTATGAATTACACACCGTGTACTTTCTTTTTTCTTATAAAATAGGAAGTAGCCTCATTTTTCAAGAATAACTCTTTTGTGTTTCCGGGTTTCGTGAACCAATCCAACCGGGACTACAATTGCTTCTTGGATCATTGTATGAACCCCGATTCAATCGCGGACATATGCGTTGGAACCCCCTCAGTAAGGCCTTCCTTCCTCTTGAGTTGTATTGCTTGATTTTTGTTCTATAACGTTTTATTGGGGATTGAGCGGTATTGATTCTTTTTTAGACATACCGCATTTTAAGCCTAATTGGGGGCTGTTATTGGAGGAGTAGCATCGTACGAGTCTCAGGTTTATGGGGAATGCATTTTTTGTGTTTTTTTGGTCATTTAGGTGGTGCGGCCTTTGGCGTGTTCTCAGATATTTTGAGCGGTACCCAATTTTATTTTGATATTTTATATTAATCTGTTTATTAGAAATGTGGGATGACTATGGGCATGCCCTTTACCTGTTTTTCATGAGAGGGGATGGTCGAGGGGTCATTTCTTGATTCAGTCATTTTGGTCGAGGTGCCAAAATGATATTAATTGAATTATATTATTTGAAACTATTGAGTTTTGTTATTAAAACTTGATATAAATTTTTAGAGTCTTTAAAGGCCTTAGTTCTACTATGGGAAAACACTTTCTTAGTGAAAAACAACTGTTTATATTGTTTTTCCTGTTTATGTGTTCTATTTATATGTGTTATATATGTAATTGCTGAATTGAAAATTCTGGCACACTTTTTTGTTGTGTTTGGAATGACCCAAATATTCTTGAGTGATGCTGATCACAGGTTGGGCTGGGTCTGAGTTACGTTGGGTGGTTTTGACCATGGGATTGGGCATCATGGGCGTTGTTTTGAGGAAGGATTTCTGTCAAGTTGGGTATGGTCTTGGTTATTGGTATGGAATGGTCATCAAGCTTGAGTGGCATGGTCGCTGGGACATGAGGTGTTAGAGGAGTTGTGGATTGGGTACTATTTTGGTGATTACCGCTCACCGCAAACTTTGAGTAGTGTGAAGAGAAAGAGACTTCGTGATGAGGTGGTTTTGACAACTCGTGTTGATAGAGGCCTCCATTAGTTGCAGTTTAGGTACTTTTGGGTTAGGGGTGCTTTCCATCGTAAGCCACGTGGAAGGCGAGGATCATTCAGGGGATAACATTGAGGCAATCAGTTTGGGGGAAGAGGGTCGTCGTTATTTGAGGGAAGACATCGTTGTCCCGTCGAATACTTTATTTTGAGGGCAGACATCGATGTACCTCTGGATACTTGTTTTGAGGGAAGTCAACACTGTCCCTCTGGTTAATTATTGAGGACAAGCATCACTGGTCCTCCAAGTTACTATTGTTGGGTGTTCCTTTGGGATGTCGGTACTTGAGACAAGAGTTTTCAGGGGCCACATGGTGCCGGGTTACATGACAGAAATTCTAGCATTGGCCAAATAAGGTGACCCTCTATGGTGGTTGCTGAGCACCAGTGGAGTTTGTGTTTATTTGTGCATCATTCTTCTTACTGCTTTCCTTATAAATGATTGCCTGCTTAAACACTTATATTAGGTATGCACCATTGGGTGGTATCCCATTGAGATTTGTTTCACACCCTGCACGGGCCCAATGGGATGCATGCAGACTTTATTGATTTATGTGTAGAAAATAGGCCAGCTTTAGGAGCTGGGATGTATTAACTATTTCAGGGAGATGGTATGGACATTGAAGTTCTTCCTAGATGGATTTTACCTTGTTTTTCTTTATTTCCTGTATCAGCATGCTTACATGTTTTGTAGCTACATTTGGTTAGCCATTGGATCCATTTTTATATATGGATATGCATGACCTGTTTTGGATGCATGTTTTATTGTTCAGTAGTAGTTACAAGTGATCAGCATATTTTTTTTTTATTTCCTCTGTTGTTATTTATATTTATTGCTTCCGCTGTTTATCAATATTGGATGTACTTTGGCTCTGCATGTCTTGTTCGAGTTTGCTGAGTCATTTATTCTGCTATATATTTATTGTTATACTTGTACCAGAACTATTATTATTATCCTTCGTGAGGGTATAGCCTCCCCACTACACCAATAAGACCCTCCCTGCTAGTCGGCAGCCTTTCGCGTTCTGGGATGTGCACTTAAGGTAGTAGCACCAGGCCCTTTAGCACTGTTCGGGTAGCTGTTCAGGTCCGTGTCCTTACAATATTTATTATTCCAATACTTGTATCTAAGATTGTATAGTTCATTAAATAATAACATTGAATACATCTCCCTGTTCAATGATTTTTGGGGAGAATCCTCACAAAAGGTTAGAAAAATAGTACAAATAAAAACATAAAATTTGTATATAATCAATGTTAACTTGATATGTTTAATCGTGAATGATTAAAAAATAAGTTTATAATAGTATGTACATTAATTAAAAGTGATAATTCTTCTTATTAAATACAATAATAGGCCACTAGAACAATGAGAAACGATACATTTATTTCAGTATGACATCAATAAAATTATTTTTGATAGATTCATCAAAGTTATGGGTGAATAAGGTTGTATTAATTTTTTTGTTTCAATGGAATGTAAGGAAACTGAACCCATATTTTTTAAACATAAAATTTTGTTTTTAGGAAATAGTCATGAAGTAGGGGGGCCCTATGGTGATAAAATGAGGGTAAATTTTGTTAAATGTAACTGTGGAACCCCAAAACCATCTAATACATCAACACAAAAGATATTTGTTTTCATTACAAGTGGAATGTAGCATATGTGTACACAAAACATGTATTATGAAGGTATGGATTACTGTGTTACTATAAGTAGTTCCCTTTGTTGTGAAAATGATGAAGGATTAAATTAAAATGATTGTAATATCAAATTCAAATGTGGTTTTCAAGAATCCAAACGAATGACTTAAAAATTATGAGTATAAAAATAAGGAATGACTAATATATTTAAAAGATGAAATAAAATCCTATATGAATGGAAAAAAATTAATTGGATACTACTGCTAAGAGAATTTTTTATTTCCAAATAATGATAGGATCTGTTGAGAATATATATACATATGATTTGAAAACCAAAGATATTTTGTGTGAAATATATTTAAAAGAGTGAAATGATATGATTGATGATATAATAATTGTTATATCTCAAGAATAATCATAGGGGATGTAGATAAAATAATCACCCAATTATTTTTTCTTCCTAATTGACGCGGGGAAGAAAATAATACTTTAGAAAACTACATAAGAGGACAATATAAGAATTGAAACACATTAATTATTAAATAGAAATGTATAAATGAATTTATTCCTCTAAGAAGATATTATAATGAAAATGATGATTTCATTGAGAAAAAACTCAATTAATTTCTGTAAATTGTTTTAAAAAAGTGGTTACCAATTATTCTATTATATTTTTTCAGTTTACACTAACAAGAAAGGAATTGAAAGTGTAATATTTTGGTTGTAGACACATCACAAAAAACATTGATCATTTAATGGAGTGTTATATATTAATTAACATATAAAGATAGAATGCATCCCATGAGTTGGATATAAAATTAGACGGAGCTATTTTATTTAAAATATGAGGTGAATAAGAAAATTTGAGTTAACATTAAAAAATGTTATAATATAGATTTTTAGTCATAGTTACAACCCATTTTTTTCAATATTTAAATTTTTTTGAAGGGGGATATTTGTTGATTAGTAATATTAGTGAAGTAGGGTGTATAATTCTCTGAACCTGATATATTTTGAGGAATATTTTTACATTTTGTTATATGTTTTACATACTAATAATTCCATTAGAGTGTATTCATATTTATGAATAATAAAATGGAGTCACAAGCTGTGTTTATTAATGGACAACCTAGATGTGTTTTTTAATATAACTCTTTAGTTTTTGATTACTATTTGTGCATTTTGGATTTTGGAATAAAAATTAAATGAACATTGCTATGTTATGAGTGGTGTAATGCTTCTCTCAATTTATTTGGAAAGCTACATTGTAAATAAATTATGGGGGACAATAGTTTTCTTGAATGAAGTCACATGAGATGGTAATAACCAATTAATATCCATTTTATGTATTATAAATATATGGGAAAAAATAATGTCATACATATTAATATTATAAGTAATTATATTTATAGAAAAACATAGTGGTAGATTTAGTTTCCCATAGAAGAATTGTATTTCGTTATAATATGGTTTTTATTAGATTTCAAATAATATTTAAATATGTGTTGAGTGATTATTTGTATCTATTTTCATTATTTATGAATTAATTTTGATTATTCAATGATTTTTTGGGGTTATATGATTAAAATAAATAATATAAAGGCATCTGATGGAAATTTCCTAATGTAATCCACATATAAATCATTCAATATATATAAATATATATGAGTCATTTCTAGAATGGGAACCAACAACTATGAAATGAAAAATACCTATGTAATAGTCAAATTTAATATATTTATGAGTCATTTTAGAGGTCCTATATGTTGTTTAAGAATAGTTCTAGATCTATTGTATAGTAAATCATGATGTCATATTAATCCTTTTAATGAAATTCATTATGTGTATAAGTAAATAATGATTTTATTAATGTTAATTTATTCATATGTATGAATTATTTTAGATTATATAAATTTCATTTCCCACCCATATATTAATGTTCTAATTTTTTTTATTTTTGTAATAATTATGACTAAGATACATAAATATAATTTTATTTTTTAAACAGAGAATTTTTCTTCAATGTCATTGAGACATATGGAGATGTTGGAAAATTTTGAATATTATATATTCTGATAAAATATTGAAAAATTTTGATTATTCACAAAATGGTATTCATAGAAATAATTCTGTAAATTTTATTTTTTATTTTTAAAGATATTATAATGTAGAAAAAAGGGAGAAGTTTGTGGAATTTTCAGTTCGAAAATATACACAGATGTTCCGCATCATTATCTAATTAAAATTAAAAATGTGAACGAAAATTAAAATGAATTAATAAAATGTTTTTAAGGGTATATTTTTGGAATTAAATTTTAGAGACATAGTTTTTTTGAAATAATTCAAAATCATTTGAAATATATATTTGATGCAAGATTCCATGATGACATACAATTCTGAGGCCTGATTGGCCCAAAATTAATTATATAAATACATTTAATATATTTTAAATTATATGCATGTAGTTCACTAATGATAATGAGATAACTCTTAAAAGTAATCCCAACTCCAAACTATGATATGATTGTCAATTCCGTAAAGAGATGTTTACCCTAAGGGAAACCTAAAATAAGTCAGCACAATGTGTTTCGATAAAACATTTATCAGTGGTAGTTTCATTGGATTACAAAATTAAATAAATACCCCAATAAATTCATTTGAACTAACATAATTTCCTAATTAGACACCACAATGGTGAAGTTTCTAGGAAGAGTTACATATACACTATGATGATCCAGGGAACTCTTTTGCTCCTTAAATTGTCAAATCATATCAAATGATGGTGAATCTCTGTACGAGAGAAGGTCAATGCATAGTAAACACAATAACTCATCTCAATCACTATAAATACCATTATTCAATGACAAATTATCCAATATTTTGGTTATACTCTACAATTTATGGATGTATCTTTTAAGGAAGAAGTTGGTTGAGAATAATAAGTGCTTCTTTGATCTGTGTAAATTTATAAACATTTTCTTGTACACATATACTAGTTTTATTGGTAATTCAATTTATTTATAAATATGATATTCTATTTATGTTTTTTGGTGAATTAATATTGGAAAATGGATATTTATCTCTTATTATTTTTCATTTCTCTGCTAAATTTTTATTGTTTATCATCATTGGACCAAAGGGTGGCGAATAAAAATTTCATAGAAGAACAAAGCACAACCAGACCCTCTAAGTCACACTGGTTTCTCCTGTGAAGACTAGAACATTAAAATACTAATGGATAAAAATGTTGTGTGTAATGTGGGTGGCCAACTCAAGGGTTGGAATACTTATCAGAAGTGATGGTGTGGTCTTTCATCTATGATGTGATGAAAACATCAATGGATGAAAAAAACTAATTTATAGCGATTAGATTGATGGAAATGATCATCAAAAGATATATCCTATAATTTGAAGAAAGGATGGGGCCAAATATGTAGGAGGAATATTTGTTTCTTGAGACCTGAGGGTAGATATGAACCTTAATGAAAAACTCAACTACACATCAAATAGTCTAATAAACACATGGTGTGTATCACTTATTCTAAGACAAATTGGGTTTTGAAAAATTATAATGATGTAATAGCATGTGTGAGTCCTAAATACAATGTACCACATCCCTAGATGAACAATCCATGGGGTTGTGTATATGGGCTAGAACCCATTTAGGAAGACACCACTAGGGAAATTCCATGTACTAATGTACATTGACATTGCCAAGGACACATGGAATACCTCGTGTATTATGGGAACAACTTGTATACACCTAAAAACCCATGTATCCCTGCATGGAAATAAAATGATATACCCCTAGAGAGACATGAGATTGATAGTGTTGGAACACAATCATTTGGTGTCCCCTCACACATCGTGTAAACCATTTTCAGTTTTTACGAATAATCAATCTCTCATATATCCTTCATTCAGGGTTGTTTTTTGGACTATGAGTAACCTATTCTATGTTTCTTCTACATATCACATGATGGGGGACTGGATTTCGGATTTTGAGATACAATTTGATATTTATTTGGAGTCGAGATTATTTATGTGATTCTCAATGACAATGATGATCATGGAATATCAGCAGAGCAATTCAGAGATGTACCATTTGGCTAGGATACAGAATGAGACTACTATACTTGAGAGTGTAAACCTCTATTTTGAATAGTAATCAGTTCTCAACCTTTAGAGTGCAACTACACTACTAGGATTGAGAATGTGTCTTCTATTCACTATAGTGGAACCCTCCAGTTGGGTTGGACTTGTTTCCTCCACCATTACCGTAGCGCCCTGATGTTGGTGCATTGAATAGTTCCTCTTTTGGACATCATAGTGGAACCCTCTTAATGGGATAAGGCATAATGTTACCGTATTTATATGTGGAACACCCCATGCGGGATGGTCATTGGACCACAATCATCTATCCGAGTGGAACCCTCATAGGGAGACAGCGAATGCATCTTATAGCATTAGAGAGTGTAACCCTCCATTGGAACATGTAATGTGTCCTCTATGGATATTTTTTCCATTTATTATGTGGCATTTTAACTAAGTGTTTCATGACATGGATGTTTTCATTTAGTTATATTCACATGATGTTGGGAATTTTTTATAGGATTAATGAACTATTGTGGAAACTTTTCGTGGGATGAGTTCTGAGATCTAGGTAACAATCTCTATTGATTTTTTTTTCATTGGATTGAGAATATATATCTCTATAAAAATTGATTTAGATTTTTCTACTCTCTTTCAATGGGTTTTTGAAAAATGTGGGGTATATCACCCACTCTGTTTTGAGAACATCATGGTTTAGTGAGATTACACCCCTTCTATGGGTGGAAAAGACTCGATGTGCAGTCCACCAACACATTGTGTTGATCCCTTTGTGTTGGGATGATCACACTCGCTTGCATTTGGGTTATTTTATCACGTTTTACTATGTATTTTGTTTCCATTACAATTGTTTCTCTTACATATCCTTTCCTCCTTCATCATTAATGGAATCGAACTATGTATTTATATACTCACCCCTACATGTGGTTTTCCCACACATGTCATGTCTTATATAAATAAAGGACACATGGGTAGTGAATTCAAATAATCATAGGGATACTAGGTGCTTTATATCACATAGAGTGGTCATTCTTTTCATATATGGGGCTAGGATCTCTCCAAATTTTTCATTCCAATTTTATCATGCTGGGACGTCATTCTAGTTGGGCATGTGTTTTTTCCATTTACATTTCAATTTTCCTTGACATATTCTCACATAAAATATATGATTAGAATTATTGGTTTATATTATAGTTATTAAATTTTTTATACCTTTTATCTTTTTCATTTACATGATAATGTTTTTGAGTACATGTAAATTAGATAAAGGCATCCACATGTAAGATATTCCTTTCACCTCTTGTTATGTTCTACAGAAGCAGTCTATGGGTAGATGTGGCTCATGTCCTGATTAGGGATGGGTCATGAATGATTAGTATAATAGTTGGTACGATCCTTGGGAGAGTGCATATAGTATTTCCATTATGAATATATATGTTTTGATTGTGGGAAACGTTGCTAATTGTCTCAAATGTGGCTCTCAAGCCATGGAATCTTATGATGCTAAGGGCAGCGGGTGTATCCACGAATTAAGTCCTTGACTACATACATGTTGACTCGTCATACCATGTCTTTGTGAACATTGATAAATGTTAAATCCACCATATATGATTAGGACTTCTACAATCATCTTTTATTCAGCTACCAATTGTATATATATAAGCTCTTCTAATTGTTGTATGTCTTTATGAAGTTTTCATGATGAATATGTGGCAATAGATAGAAGGTGTATCAGTTATGGATCATGATTATTATATAAGGAGTTATGGGGACTCTGTTCTAGGACATTATGGAATGATCCATCCTCCACGATGACAAGTAGCATCACCCCCACCTATCAAGCAACAGATCAAACTAGAAGAGTAGGCTAAAACTATGCACATGATAAGCGTACTCTCTAATTTTTTGTGATAGAGGCTATTGAGGTTACTTGATGATTAATATCCTCAATTAGCTTATTATTGGGTATAATTTGTGGAAATTTTATTTAGTTTAATTTTTGAAACCGTCAAATCTAGTGGAATTATTGGCAACTAACATATTCAAAGGATTGGTTGGGAACTGATAGAGTATTTTTTACCGAGATGTCTGATGAGACAAAAACAAATTTCCATTCTTATTGAATTTATCTTCTAAGGATTTATACCCATCCATGTTATGCTATATTCTAATTTAGTATTATTTTATGTTTCATCAGGGAGAGATGATATTGGTAGTCTATGTAGTGATATTCTAAGACCTTATACAGTACTCCCTTAACATGATTCAATATGGATACATCTGAGAAAATTATTTTGAGTAGGGAATCCAATGATATCTCCATTCCAATATAGTTCCCTTTTGAACTTATATCATTACTAGGGTAATGGAGCTAGCATTTTTTATAGAGATTTCCATTTTAGGGGGACACTAGGTAGCTGGTGTTGGCAGTGAGGATCACAGAGCTGATTAATCTACAGTAGATTGTACGATCTAGGTGGCATGATCGTGATTCGGGAGGATCTGTCGTGATTAGAGATAGAATTTTGGGCTTGTGGTATGAGGAATGTGTAGAGGAACAGTGAATCCTGGAGAATTGGGGTTCTATTCATATGATGGGTGGGGTCATATAGTAAAATATTTCCAAACCATACCTGATGAGAGACATTTGAAAATATCTAACATGCCACCATAGAAGATGAAATGTTGTGATTAGGGTTCTACAAGGAGAATTTATAGAGGCCAATAGGGAAGAGGATATGGCATAAGAGTTGGAGGATATGTGGGTGGTGGAAGCATCTATGATATCCTCCAACCACCATAGACATATGACTCACATAATACTCAGAGAGCATGTAGTAGAGGCCATAGAAAGCTGTAGGATATGGATAGATATGGTCAACATGCATAAGATATTATTATAGGAATGATAATTTTATTTTATACTATTTCTTTTGTATTTGTATTCTTATGTTCCATTTATTTCATCATTTATATATTCCTAGTGCAAGATATGGAGCTCCCTGTTGAAGTGGAAACCCAACATCTTTGTCTTGTGATTTCTACCAGAAATCATTCCTCTGTCTCATTTTTCTTCCATTGTAGCAAGATATCTCTTACTGAATAGAGGCCCAAATTGGATATTCTTGTCATCATGATCAAAACAAATGATTTTTCTTAGGTTGTATTTATCTTCAAGGAAATGAAATAATTTTTACTGTCACTATAGATGATTATGTATCCTGCAAACTAATGTGACTAGATTACAATTTATGGGAGAGAGATGTATTGGAAGGGATACTTAGTGATTCATAGAAGGGTAGGTATCCCATAACCCATTAATTATTGACAAACATCCTTAGGTAAAAATAGGTCTTCAGAAATCTATATTATGTCCGTCATGGAGGATTTTATATATGCTTTTCCCAAGGACATTTCTAAGACAACCTCTAAGGTGGGATGTAGATCTTTAAACCGACAATCATATCATGAATGATATGAAAAAATCAATAGCATATCATATGGCACATACCATGATTTTGAAGTTGAGGTTACATTTGGAGGACTTTAGAGAGAATGTTTCCATCAGGAGCAGTGTTTCCCCATTAGTATCTATGTTGTTATTTTTTGAAAAAATGATTCAAGTGCTTATTGTATTTCAGGGATTATCCTTTACTGAACTAGGTAATGATAAAGACAAATTGTACTTTGATAATTATTTAATAAATCATTGACATGTTTTTAGGTGTGAGATGGTTCTCAAAGATTGATCTCCAGTCCAGATTCCACAATTAGAGGGCTCACAAGGATGGTATTCTGAAGTTACAATTTTGAGGTCACTATGGACAATATGACTTCTCAGTGATTCTATTTGGTGTATCATAGGCCCCATCCACGATTATAGATTTTATGAACATTTTTTTTCAATATTTAGTTTGACTATTTTGTGGTTCTCTTCATTAATGACATATATATAAAATTTGTGATAGAGAAGGTGGGATGGAGTGTGTAGTTTATTTAGATTCCATAAGTGATGGGATTGGATTCATGGAAATGCATATGTAACAATATATAACATAATGTTCAAGGTGGTTAAGGCACCATGTGTAGTGCTAAATAACTGATGATCTTGATATGGAAATAATTGTATTCACCATGAGGATGTAGAGGCATTATCTATTAAGGGATTGTTTTGTAGTTGAATAATACCATCACTGTCATATGTATTACTTCACTTAGAAATTCCTGAACCTAAGTTAGTGTAAATGTTCTTAATTCATTTTGGAAATTGATTTCATGATTGATTATACTCTACATTGGGGAAATATGGTAGTAGATACCCTTAAAAATATATTCTAAAATTGATTGGTGTAGGAGGCTTCTGAGATGTATGACTAGATGTAGATAACCCTGGTTATGGAAGATGGTGTATTGCTTAATCATTTTATAGTTTTCAATCCCCTATGATTGGAGTATGTGACAGATTCTTAGATGGGATAAATTTACTATGTGGTCATTCATGGCCATTTATCCCCATGATATTTACTAAAATCTTATTTTGAGGGAGGGAATCACATAATATTTTAATAGGAATGGTTGATGGTCCCTATTTTGATGCATGATGTGGTAGTGTTTGATTTTCACAATTCTCCGACATATATAGATTTTGGTGTTGGGAATATGTATATAGACCATTATTTGAAGTTATGGTGATCCATCATGAGATAGAGTGTGGTTGAGTTCATCTCTCAATGCCTTACCTATAAACATTTCAAAGCTGAGCAGCAGGTTCAAAAAACAATTTCAACCCATTCAGTTCACAATGTAGAAGTAGGATGAAAAATAAATGGACATATTGATAGAGATTTTATTTATAGTGATTTGAAATTTATCCATTTTGGTGATATTTTACTGAATAATGATTTATTCAAACCTCTTAAATATTAATTTAAATAGTTTTGTATATAGTTATGGGTAGATTTACATTATAGAGATCGTTCACCTTCAAGGGGTTTGCTGGATGATATTGTCTAAATTTGTTACATTGTTCAAATCATAGTTGTAGGGTGGCTTACATATGGAATTAATGACATAAATTAGGATGAGTACCACCATTCACCCACCTAATGATGGATGGTATAAGATCACTATCAATGTGATAGAGGATATGCTGAGGGAATTTGTATTAGAGTAAGGTCCCATATTAGGTTATCACTTTCCTTTGGAATAGATTTCATACAAAAACATATACCACTATAATATCAGCATGATGACATTTTAGGGCATGTGTGGGAGTCCCTAAAATTCACCCTTATACTTCTTAGTTATTGGGGATGCGTTTATTCTGGGTCAATATTTTTTGTGGTTGATGATAGAGATGGTCATAGTCATCAACATGAAAATTAGGAAAGCCTATATTAGGCATTAATCTTACACAGATTAACAGAATTAGCCATTGGAGTTTTAGTGTGGACACTATGATTTACGGAGATTCACCACATGATAATGATTATGATAGAATTTTTAGGGTGTAAATATATCGCATGGGTCCATTGGTATGTTAAAAATAATTAATAAGTTTGGTGAGAACGTCGCAGACGGCGCGTCAATCGGACGCCCGGTCTGAGAGTTGTTGGCCTTTTCGTCCCAGGGGCCCGGTTGGTTTTTAAGGAAAACCCAACCCGAACATACTCCACCTCCATCCAAACCTTGTGCGTAGTATTCCAAAAGATCCTTCTCACTAAGAGGAACTCAACAAAGTTGACGACATGTCAATCGGACATCCGTAGCTCAAGATATGAATATTTCCGCTTCGAGGACCCGGTTGGTTTCGTGTACGAACCAACTCGGCCGAACCCAAAGTATTCTGAAATCTTGAGTGTAATATATAGAAACGACCGTCTCGATCCAAGGATCGTGTTACCACTGACGGCGCATCGTTCGGAGTCTCGTAGCTCAAGTTATTGGAAAAATACCGAAACGGTCCGAAGACGGGGGGTCTGGGCCCGGACCGACCCGGCCCAACCCCCCCACCCCATGGGTCGGCCGAACCGGGTCGACCCGCCCCAGTTGGACCCGATCCGGCCAGGCCAGGGCGCGGCCCCGCTCGGCCGGCCGGTCCGGCTCGGCTCGGCCGAGCGGCCGAGCAACGCGGGGGGCATGCATGCCCCCACGTGACAACACCGCAGCCCCCGCGGGGGGCCGCCCTGGATCACCCGGACGCGGCCGGGCCGCCGCGTCCCTGAACCGTAATTCCGCGCGGCCGCGGAACAGCCTCACTGTCGCGGCTTCTGCTGTGGCGAGATTGTCCCAGCAGCGCGCTGGGCGCTGCCGCCTCCGGCCGCCGGCGGAAGC
This sequence comes from Viscum album, assembly GCA_963277665.1. Classification (NCBI taxonomy): domain Eukaryota; kingdom Viridiplantae; phylum Streptophyta; class Magnoliopsida; order Santalales; family Viscaceae; genus Viscum; species Viscum album. The sequence continues at coordinate 975,011,357 of OY728133.1, forward strand.
TTCCGCGGGCCATCGGAGTTGCTCCGGTGGTCCGATTTCCTTCCTGTCTACACCGTTGTTCCTCTCGGGTTCCGTTCTTCCCTGTGGGATCATTAAATCGCCTCTATGACACGTTTTTTCATCGCCCGCCAAATCCGCACAACAAGGAAGAACTGCGGAGGGTTGTCGGGCCGTGTTTATTTGGCCCGCACCCTCCGCGTTAGATAATAACAGTCGGGAGGAATATTCAACACATGAATAAAAGCAAGGAACAATTTTAATAGAATTAAAATTGAACTTGATCCAGGTTCTTTGTTTTAAAAGAAACAATCACGGGAATATAAGTTATTTCCAAATAAATTCCCTGCCTCGTCAATTTGTCGCACACGCGTCCTTCGCGGAACAAGTGGAGTGTCGCGTCGCGGTATCTGTCATTGCGTCGACAATCTCTGAGGACCAAGAAACAACAGATTTAATTTTAATAATTAAATCCATATCGAGTTATAATCCACGAAGGAAAATAAAGGACCGCAGTCCCCTACCTTGACGTTGTCGATCGAAGGTTGTCGCGGGGTCGGATCGTCGCGGAAGAAGCGTCGCGGAGGGAGGATCGTTGGCGTCGCGGTACACGGTGTCGCATCGCTAATCTCCGCGGGTTCGGCGTTCTTCATCGGGGGGCCGGCATCCTTCGCGTTCTTCGCGTTCTTCGCGTTCTTTGCGTTCTTTGCGTTCTTCGCGTTCTTCGCGAAGAAGGAGGAAGATCCTTAGAGATTCTTCAAGGTTTTAACACAAAATTTCAAAAGGAAGGTGTGTTGGCCTTATTTTATTAACATGCCAACAAAACGAAAATGTGTTAAGAAACGAACGAAATTAATTCATAGAATTAATTTCAACGAATAAAACGCCCATTTAATAGGAGCGTTTAATTGTTTAAGAAAACGCCCCAGTTGACTTTTATTTAAAAAGGGTTTTCGCAGGTGAGTTACTTAGCGGAAAGAAACGGTGGGGCTCGTGTGGGCCCCACCCCACAAATATCCTACCAAGTGGGTTGGATATTTCAGATTTTCACCCTATCCGTTTCAACTGAGCTTAAGCAGCTTAAAGTGGTCTTTAAGCGACTTTAAGTGAAATAAAAATAAATTGTCGTACAACTTTATTTTATTTCATAACTTAAAACCCAAAAAAAAGTCAACTAGGGTGTTTTCATAAACAATTAAACGCTCCTATTTAATGGGCGTTTTATTCGTTGAAATTAATTATATGAATTAATTTCGTTCGTTTCTTAACACATTTTCGTTTTGTTGGCATGTTAATAAAATAAGGCCAACAGACCTTCCTTTTGAAATGTTGTGTTAAAACCTTGAAGAATCTCTAAGGATCTTCCTCCTTCTTCACGAAGAACGCGAAGAACATGAAGAACGTGAAGAAAGCGAAGGACGTCGGCCCCCCGACGAAGAACGTCGAACCCACGGAGATCAGCGACACTACGCCGTGTACCGCGACGCCAACGATCCTCCCTCCGTGACGCTTCTTCTGCGACGATCCAACCCCGCGACAACCTTCGATCGACAATGTCAAGGTAGGGGACTGCGGTCCTTTATTTTCCTTCGTGGATTATAACTAGATATGGATTTAATTATTAAAATTAAATCTGTTGTTTCTTGGTCCTCGGAGCTCGTCGACGCAACGCTGGATACCGCGACGCGACGCTCCACTTGTTCCACGACGGTTAATTTGGCGAAGGACGCGCGTGCGACGACTTGACGAGGTAGGGAATTTATTTGGAAATAACTTATATTCCCGTGATTGTTTCTTTTAAAACCACGAACCCGGATCAAGTTCAATTTTAATTCTATTAAAATTGTGTCTTGCTTTTATTCATGTGTTGAATATTCCTCCCGACTGTTATTATCTAACGCGGAGGGTGCGGGCCAAATAAACACGGCCCGACAACCCTCTGCAGTTCTTCTTTGTTGTGCGGATTTGGAGGGCGACAACAAAACGTGCCGCAGAGGTGATTTAATGATCCCACAGTGAAGAACGAAACCCGGGAGGAACAACGGCGCAGATGGGAAGGAAATCGGACCACCGGAGCAACTCCGGTGGCCCGCGGAAGCTTCCGCCGGAGCGCCGCGCCGGCACGGCGGCGCCGGCGGCCGGAGGCGGCGCCCAGCGCGCCGCCGGGAAAATCTTGCCGCGGCAGAAGCCGCAGCGGCGAGGCGATTCCGTGGCCACACGGAACCGCGGTTCAAGGACGCAGCGGCCCAACCCCGTCCGGGTGATCCAGGGCAGCCCCCTCGGGGGCCGCGATGTTGTCACGCGGGGGCATGCACGCCCCCAGCGTTGCTCGGCCGCTCGGCCGAGCCGAGCCGGAACGGCTGGCCGAGCCGGGCCGCTCCCTGGCCTGGCCGGACCGGGTCCAACCGGGTCGGACCGGGTCGGGTTGACCCGGTTAGGCCGACCTAGGGGGGGTCGGGCCGAGTCGGTCTGGGCCCAGACCCCCCGTCTTCGGACTGTTTCGGTCTTTTTCCCGTAACATGAGATACGGGCCTCCGAATGACGCGCCGTCAGTGGCAACGCGATCTTTGGATCGAGACAGTCATTTCTGTATATTACACTCAAGGTTTCGGAATACTTTGGATTCAGCCGGGTTGGTTCGTACACGAAACCAACCGGGCCCTCGGAGCGGAAACGCTCATATATTGAGCTACGGACGTCCGATTGACGTGCTGTCGACTTTGTTGAGTTCCTCTTAGTGAGACAGATCTTTTCGCATACTCTGCCCAAGATTTGGACGCAGGTGGAGTATGTTCGGGTTGGTTTTTTCTTAAAAACCAACCGGGCCCTTGGGACGAAAAAGCCAATAACTCTCAGACCGGGCGTCCGATTGCTGTGCCGTCTGCGACGTTGAGTTCCTGTTGATGATACAGAATTTTTGGATACATCAACTCTGGACCTTGTGTCAGTTGATGTATCAGACTCTCGGCTCGTGGAGCGGACCCTCACGAACGAGCTTGCTGTGTGTGCGAACCCTAGTGCTGGCTGCGACTTCGACGACGACGACTGTGCAGAGATCCTCAGTGGACTACCACGATGAAGAGTGCAGGTCTTGTATCCTATGTGGGTCCTAGCTGTGCTGGTCTTGTATCCTATGTGGGTCCCAGCTTAGATGATTCAATACTGGTCTTGTATCATATGTGGGTCCCGGTATAGATGAATCAATGAAGACAGCTGGTCTTGTATCTTATGTGGGTCCTAGCTATCCTGGTCTTATATCCTATGTGGGTCCCAGCTTAGAAGATTCAATTACTGGTCTTGTATCCTATGTGGGTCCCAGTATAGATGAATCAAAGAAGATAGCTAGTCTTGTATCCTATGTGGGTCCTAGCTGTGCTGGTCTTGTATCCTATGTGGGTCCCAGCATAGATGATTCAATACTGGTCTTGTATCCTATGTGGGTCCCAGTATAGATGAATCAATGAAGACAGCTAGTCTTGTATCCTATGTGGGTCCTAGCTGTGCTGGTCTTGTATCCTATATGGGTCCCAGCTTTGATGATTCAGTGCTGGACTTCTATCCTATGTGGGTCCCAGCATAAATGAGACAATGAAGACAGCTGGTCTTGTATCCTATGTGGGTCCCATCTTAGATGATTTAGTATCTATGTCTGATCATCTCTTTCACCTTTTCGATGATGTATACCTGTGTGAGCTAAAATCCTGTTTACTCTCCTTTGTGGATTGTGTCATGCTATCCTGTGTGGATTACGTTTACTCTCATTTGTGGATTGTGTTGTGCTATCCTGTGTGGATTACGTTTTTCATTCCTTTGTGGATTGTGTTGTGCTATCCTGTGTGGATTACGTTTTGCTTTCCTTTGTGGATTGTGTTGTGCTATCCTGTGTGGATTTACGTTTTTCTCTCCTTGTGGATTGTGTTGTGCTATCCTATGTGGATTTATGTTTTTCTTTCCTGTGTGGACTGGGTTGTACATGAGCTCGGATGTTGGGGCCGAGCGAGAATTGATGACTTAGGTATATGTATGGGAATATACCTAAGCAGTGTCAGATGTTACTTCATGATTGTATCTTTCCTTTGTGGATTCTGGGAGACCTTCGGGGGTCTTGGGGTCCCTACTGAGTAGCTTTCACTCACCCCTGCACGGGCTATGCCCGCACTTCGTTGTGTTGGTTGCAGACAACGGACAACGCTGATCGTGGTGGGGGCTTGCGGAGCAGGACAGTACCTGGAGGTGGACCACTGGGTGGGACGTACTCAGAGCAGACGGCTGGACTGAGGAGCTGTGGAGGCTATCTGTACCCATCATTTAGGTGGTACTTCCAGAGTACGGCTCGATGCTGTGGCTTTTCTTCTCAGTTTCTGTTTTTCCCTTCAGTTGGGCTTGTATTTCCGGCCCCTTTTACTTTCAGCACAGCTTGTTTCAGTTTTTACTTAGTGTTTACTCTTTCCTCTTGCTTACTCTGTGGTGGTTGTTTACTTTACAAAGGCAATGTCTTCCCTGTTTATCGGGATATACGACTTGGTGCTAGTCGCCAGCCCCTGGCCTATGGAAGGCGGGCTTTGGGTAGTCACGGCACGGGCCCCGAGGACGGGTCGTGACATGAACCACTTTCCAAAGCATTTTACACCTTCAACAAATCCTATAATTAGTAAACCAAACATACCCGACCAAGTTCACAGATATAAAATAGTTGTCACACCATAATCAATGCTAAACATTTAATGAAATCCCCCAATTCCATTTAGTGGAACAATAGAATATAAAAAAACACACCATAAGGGCTAAGACCCTAGGCATTGCACAAAAGTAACCTTATAAATCTATATTTCACAGACCAACACATTTTTAAAAAGCAATAAAAAGATCAACAAGGGTGTAAATGAGGTTCCCACTTAAATAAAAACACAACAATATGAAAAGAAATATACCGGACCAGGGTAGGGGTTCGGTCAGCCGAAGGTATGGAAGGGTGAGGGCAGGCCTGGAGAGAGCGAGGATAGAATGTGATAGGTGTTTCGGGTTTTGTTATAGCCAACATAGGGAGGTGGCTCATGGTGGTTAGTCGCGCTGCAAGCTAGGGAGGGTGGAGCTGCTGGGACGAGAGGCAAGCTTGTTTTTTGGGCGAGCCGGAGGCCGGGAGTGAGGGGCTGGACGAGGTAGTAGTAGGGAAGTGAGGACGAGGCGGAGGGCCGTCAGGGCTCCTGTGAGGGGTGTTGCTAATCGTGGATGGAGTGCGTTGTTAAGGCATGGTGGGAGACATGAAAATGGGAATGCGGTGTAGGGGTGAGGGCGACTGGTGTGATGCGGATGTGATTTAGGTGTAAGATACTAGGAGAGGAAGAGGAAGGGAGTGCGAGGAGGGGGTGGACAGCTATAGGTTGAGAGTTGGAGTGTTGGGGTGATGGCTTGGGGCTAGATCACATCAGGGTGAGGAGACCAGGAGGAGGAGGGGATGTAGGGGTTCCTGGCACGGCGGATAGAGGTGGGGAAAAAATTCGGGCGGCGACTCACGATGGTAAGGGGGAAGGGGGCCTAGCTCGATGGACGGAAATAGGTTCAGATTTTTTTATTCATTTTAATTTAGAATAATAAAAAAAAATATTATAATATTAATAATATTAATAATATAAACAATAATGAAATAATAATAAGAATAATAATATTTTTATTAACACCATAGAAATAATAATAATAATAACATAAATAATGATAATAATAATAATTGGTAATTTCCAACTTCTGGGCCAACTGTGCGGCTATCGCCAACCGCGTAGTGACCGTGCACGTCTTTGAAACCCATTGAATATATTAAACAATAAAAAAAAGTTAAGATGAGACCTATCCTGGACCATGGTGTGAGACCCCAGAGTTAAGAATTATTAAAATTAAAATTAATTGAAAAATATGGATGTGAAAATTCTCCCCACCATAGACACTTTCTGCCCCCAGAATGTCATCCACCTGAACAATAGACAAAAAAAGTATCCAAGCCCGATTGAAACCACAAGGAACCACAACACAAAAGAATTGGAGAACACTAGGGGGTTCTCCCCACCACAAGAACACAACTAGTGCGGAAATCTAACACCCAATCATACCACCTCGAGAATGGGGGGAAACGGAAACTCCCAACCGATCCAAACTAACTTTTATAGAAAGAGAGGACAACACTTATGGGATGAATTTAATATCAGTAGTACACCAGAGCATAAATATAATCATTGACTCCTTCACAGGAACTTATGTCTCTAAAAGAACACAGTTAAACTCAGATCAACCCATACCAGGGTCATTCACACTTTTACTGTAAGGGAACGATTCAGGAAACCACGATTAGACAAATAAGACATGTTTGATTAAAATAGAACATGTCAGTCGAAACTCCACAATAAGACAATGAACACACAATTATTTCTAAACGTCAACATCAAAAAGCTCGAAAACAACATTAAATGTTCCACTGACGACACAGAATTCAAAACCCTACCCAAATTTTCACACCCCGGGAAACTCTTGATTGTGCGCGAGCTTCACTCCAAGAACTGTGGCTAGGGCTTTGATGGTTGAAGTATCTCCATCCACGTAGTCAGGAACTGACATTCTATGGTCACAACATCTTCTTCAGGCCACGCTTCCTGCCAAACTATTCTAGATGACCTAGGCACCTGCAACGATGACATGACTTTGGGGAGATCTAACATGGCGGTTTCGTGTGCCCGAACCGGCCACGCTGGTGGAAGACCACTAAACGGTCCAATGAACTAGAAACCAGACCAAATGTAGATGATTCATTTGAAACAGGTTCCTCTCACACACCCTTCTCGCCAGAAGGGGAACCTTTGCAATCATCTACAAACACTAGATTTCCAACAATCTGTGCTCTGGAGACCAACTCAGCTAAAAACACCTCATCCACCAACTTCTCAAAAAGATGGTCCCTAGAAGGGAGGACCCACTCCATGATCCCTAGACGAAGACCCTCGATGAAGAGTGATGTCTCTATAAATTCATGTGACTCTACTTCTGGAGAAAAGGAAACAAGCTCCATGAAATGGAAAACATAAATCTTCACCATCTGTTGTCCTTGATGAATACGTGTGAGTTTTTCCCTTTTCTTCATCTTCACCTCTAAAGGTATAAACCATTAGATGAAGACTGATTTAAAGACATCCCACATCATCCAAACCTGCAGTGATGGTGGGGTGAACAACCCCTATTAGTCCAGGGCTGGACCTTCAAACATGCCCAAAACGGCTCACACTCTGACAGCTTAGGGAGTTCCCAATACCCTAAAGATACCCTCAACCTCTTCAATCAACTATACTGCCTCTAATGGACCCCGATCACCATGAAGGATTGGCAATATCCATAAAAGACCAAAATCTAGGCATGACTTATCAGAATCTATGGGGGATTTTCTGGGTGTAATATTCTGAACCGCATATAAAACAAAAATCCAAAACCAATATCAAACTAAAGCAACATCAATGACAACACTTTAATTAAAAAAATAGCCAGCTCAAAAACCAAAAAAATACAAACACAACATAAAATTCCATTTTCCATTTTAATCTTCAAGACCCCCTTCATTAAATGCCACATTCCAAATACAAAAACCATCTTTTCAAACCAAATTGAATTTTCAAAAAAACATTCTTATATTTTCAAAATATGCTAAAATCAATCAAAACCAAAACAAAACCCAAATTACAAAAAACCATCAGGACGAGGAACTAGTAGTTACCCTTAACTTGGTGACATGGTAGTGAGCCACACCCAATGAAAGCGTAATCGAAAAGGAGAAACTCGGCCATACAATGAGACTACACGTGGGTCACAACTCCTTGCAAGGTCACGAAATAACATCATTTTGCCTCTGTTGTCATCCCTCAATCCAACAAAAAATCAGAATGAGGCAAGGACTCAACTCTCGGACCACCCCTGGCGACTCGAGGTTCGGAACAAGAATGGGTTCATGACGTCCTTCCCAAAAATAAATCTCAAGTCCCTACAGTCCTAATCCCCATTTATTTGACACCCCAAAAAACAAGGTCCTCCTCTAATACCATTTTGTCACAAACCTACCTGGGTCGACCTTGAACCGGTCCAGTGATCTAGTCTACGACATGTTGCAAAGGTTGTTACCAATCCCCATGAGATGGAAACTAGTGTCATGAATCAATGCTTAATCGTTGCGAATGAATTGGCCCATAAATTCAAATAAAATAAACAGTACAATCAAATAGAACATTGAAAAATAAATAAACAACATGAAAAGTAATGGACGATCAACAACGTGGCTGATATGTCAACTTCTAAAACACCACGTAACCCCATGGGTTAATCAGCAATACCGAACCCAACATCACTCAAAGTGATCCAAACCAGAACTGGAGCCTTCAGGTGAAATTAAAAACAAAAAAAAAACTATATGTGTGAGTCGTAAAACTCAGTAGGTATGCCCGACTAATCTATTCCCATTGAAAATTCTTAAAATAAAGAAAACATTGATTTCAAGTTTGAAATACAATCTATGAATATATATTTTTCTACATCTTTAATTTTTCAGGTAAACAAATCACAATCATATTCTATTTCCCTCATTTTTTAAAATAAGTTACATGAGGAGGAAAGAAAAGGAGTCCAAAAATGAATGATTCATTTTTCATAAAAGTGTTGAAGGAAAGAGTGATTGTTCATTGAAAACATTTTTCTTGAAAATATCATTAGCAACTAAACATTTACAATATTTTAAGAAAACACCAAAACTATGAACAATGGGTATCACTATATATAGTGAGGGAAACAGTACTAACAATACTACTATCAAAGGAACATGAGAAAACCTACTAAATCAAAGGAAGACTACAACATATTATACATGTGACTCATCATGAAGGCATGCCCTACTCAATGATGTCATAACACCCTAACACCTGACTGTCACCCTACACAGCCCTGTCGAGGGGCCCAATCCCATAGCAATAATAAATAACCATCCCCCTACAATGGGGCACTAGATGTACATACCTTAACAAGTGTAGTAGTCGTTCTCCGTAAACCTCTTTGCTATGCAAGATTCCCATGTATGTTTTACAAAGGGGTGTGCCATGGAATTCAAATAAAAAGCCACATATATATAAGTGAACACACCACACAACTCAGCACCACCCTGACCCCCTCAACTGTAGTCTTTGTCTTAATATAATAATTATACAATGAAGGTCCCATACTGAGGAATCTCCCATATCATGATCGGACGATGAGGCAAGAGACCCAACCGAAGAGGGGTGTCCCCAAAATAACCATTCAAAATTGCCAACCAGGCCTTTACCTATGAAACAATCTAACATTTTTCAAATAATTTAGATAACCATTTCCAGAGAAATTCCAAACCTTATTTTATATAAACCTAGCGAAACGGGACTGAGAAAATCATATAACACTAAATCATTTTCAAATGATGCAACAGACGCCATTACATTGATAACCAGACGCACTTGGAAACCCATTTATGAAACTCAGTTCACCACTTTAAATCTGAAATGCATTTGCAAGGGCCAAAGGGGCATTTCATCAAACACTTAGTAATCACATATAAAAAAACATCATGCAATTTAAATATAATGGGTCTTACTTTATTTTATAACAAACAACTACTCTTAAAACTTGAAATTACTATCAAAAGCTTAATAAAGGTGTGAAAACAAGAAATTGATAATTCATTAATTTAAAGGATAATGCATTGGTAAACCTACTTGGAAGTCATGGAGCAAGGATGAAGCACAACCAAAAACACGCAGCAATTCTCAATGCACTTGGAACCCAGGCAGAAATATGACTCCAACCCGAAACTGATGTGAATCTTCATTCTCACCTCAACTGCACCATTGTGGGTCATGAAAAAACAATAATCATGGTAACCGGATGCATGGACTCAAAACGAAACTCTAAAATAATGGAATAAAATAAATTAGGGTTCCACGGAGGTGTGAATAATATTTGAGAGAAATTGAAAGCATGCAAGTTCCAATAAATTAATACGGATGGGAATAGATGGATTCACCTGCCTCAAACCAAACACAGACACTGCAACACTCTAGCGTAAGGAAGAACAACCTCCCATGCACCAATCAGACACCTAAAACATCAAGGAAAACGTGTGAATCAACACCTGAGGTGTTGGACTTGGACAAAATAAATAGGAACACCCAAAGGTAGATAATAAATACAACCAACTACCAAAATATCACCCAAGAATATTTTCACAAAACTACCACTTTCTTTAAAACCACAACAAACTACTGAGCTAATTTAATTAACATAAAATCGGCCTCTCAAAACCATAGAACCCCTTTCCAAAACATTTTCCACATTAAACATGTCCTAACATTAGTAAACCAAACATACCTGGCCAATTTCACAAATAGAAAACTGCCATCATAGCATAAATAATGCAAAAAATATTTATGAAATCCCCCAATTGAATTTAATGGAATAATAGAATTTAAAAAAAACACACCATAAGTACTATGACCCTAGGCATTTCACATAAGAAAACTTAGAAATCTATATTTCACAAACGAACACAATTTAAAAAACCTATATGAACTTCAACAATGGCGTAAAAGTAGTTCCAACTTAAATAAAGATGCAACAAGATGAAAATATATATAATGGATCAATGGAGGGGTTTGGTCGGACGAGGTTATGGAAGGGAGAGGGAAGGCCTGGCGAGGGCGTGGTAGAAACATGGTAGGGGGTGCGAGGTGTACTAGAGCTGGCGTAGGGAGGCGTCTCGGGGTGGTGAGTCGCTCTGCAGGCCGGGGAGGGTGGGGCTGCTGGGACGAGAGGCTGGCTGGGTTTTTGAGAGAGCTGGAGGCTGGGTGTAAGGGGCTGGATGGGGTTGTAGCAGGGATGTGAGGGCGAGGCGTAGGGCCGTCGAGGCTCATGTGAGGGGTGTTTCTGGCCGCGGTCGGAGTGCACTGGTAAGGCATGGTAGGAGACGTGGAGATTGGAATGCGGTGTAGGGGGTGAGGGTGACTGGCGCAATGCAGAGGCACTTCGGGATCCGGATGCTGGGCGAGGAAGAGGAAGGGAGTGCGAGGCGGGGGTGGGCGACTGTAGGTCGAGAGGCGGAGGGCTGGGCTGAAGGCTTGGGGCCGGATCCTGGCAGGGTGGAGAGACAGGGAGGAGGCGAGGAACCAGGGGTGCGTAGCGCAGCCGAATGAGGATGGGAAAAAGGGGGTGGTGACTCGCGAAGAGAAATTGCAGTGGGGTTGGCGCATCGGAAATAATTAGGGTTAAAAAAAAATTCATTTTATGTTATAATATTAATAATATTTATTATAATAATAATAATAATATAAATAACATAAACATCAATGAAATAATAATAATGGTAATTACACCTTAGTAATAATAATAATAATAATAATTAGCAATTGCCTGACTTTTGGGCCAACTGTGTGGCTACCGCTAACCGTGTAGTGACCGCGAATGGGTCCGAAACCTATTAAATGGATTAATTGAAAAAGATGGATGTGAACAATATAGTGTATTCAATATTTAAAAAATGGTTCCTAGTGGAATGAATGTAAACCACATCAACACAAATATCCCATGTAGTGATTTCTGCCCAATGAAAAATAATGATCTTGGTTATGGAGCTCTTATTAGGGCTGAGAAACATATAACTCTACTAGGAAAACAAAATCGTGTTATGAACAATAACCATAACAGTATGGAGAACCCTAAACCACATTGTTGATGAGTAATGTTATAACTCTGTACGAGATAACTACCTCCATAATTTAATAAGACTACAATCCCATTTGTAGCATATATGTGGATAAGTTCTATAGGGAAGATATTTATTATTTTAGGGTGTAATGAAAGAGTGAAGGTTCTCATGGAATTTTATCATTTATTGGGAGATTCTTATAAATGGTGGTCATTAATTCAAATAACAATTTGAGTCAAAAAGATTTAAAATATGGAATGCACGGATTTCAAGGAAATCTTCTTATAAAAATACTTTCCTCGTGAATATTGAGCATATATGGAAAGACCATTTCTGAATATGAGGAAAAATGGTGATGAGAATATTGAAAATTATCAAGTCGACTTTATAAGGTTAGAAAGACATTCCACAGACTACATACGTATTCCAAGGAGAAATATTTTTTGATTATTTTATTATTTATATCCTTTCAACTAAGGGGCAATAGTCTTCCATATTTTTTCATCATAAGATGATATACTCTCATGCTTTATCAAGACAGAAAAAAATTATCTTTGTATTATGAATTTAATGGAAGGAAATAAATGACGAGGTCCGTTCAACACATTTTAAAAGCAAATAATGAAAAGGGGAAAAGTAAAAGTTGATTTCCCATCATGTGATAATTATGGGAAGAAACACCTCAGTACATTCCTGAAGGGTATGGGTGTTTGTTACAAGTATGGAGGAAAAGTCCACAAATCCGATGATTGTATGTGTCTTAAAGAAGCTACAATTGTTAAATGATATAATTTCAAAGAGATTAGAATCTAGGAAAATGATTTTCCTATGTGTCAATGAAACATTCCCCAGAGAAGGCCACACTTATGTGATCACAACTACAGATGTTGAAGTTTCTAATTATGTGGTGGAATGTACATTAATTATCTCCTAGGACATAAACAATTCATTATTTTATTGTAGATCAAAAAATTATTTTATGTCTTCCTAGTTATCTATGAAAAATAGACATTTCAAATTTTATTTAATAAAGGAGTTGTCAATCAAAACACATAAGGGAAGTATCATAGCAAAAAAAATGTGTCAATCAATCCCAAAAACTACACACAAACATTATTTAGTTCTTTATCTTGTTAACAAACCTATGATTGACTTTTTATAATCCTCTTTACAGATTTGATTTTAAATTTTGATGCCAAAACATTTTTTAAGAATGAAGGATGTTACAATTCTGGATAATGTTGTAGAATCCCTTATATGTTGGGAGGAAACAAGATCATCAAATTCTTATCTAGATCCACCCCCAATAGATGTACTAAATGAAATTATTGGGGGGTATGAAATGTAAATATCTTGCAGTGGGGAAATTAATCTTGTAATTGAGGATGTACCTTATGGGAACGAATTTGTTGATGTGATTCCAGAGGATTTACATGGGCATCCTTTGGAGCTGAATGTTGAGTTCACTATTGACTTAATTCCAAGTTAAATACATATATCAATGACATCTTTAACAATGCCCACTGTATAGTTAGTATAACTAATGAAAAAATTGGAGTAATTTATTGATAAAAGATTTATTCTCCCTAGTGTAGCTCCATTTATATCCCCTTTTAACTGTCATTAATAAAAATGATGGATTTATGTGGCTTTGCATTGACTATAGAAAGATTAAAAATATTAAAATTAAGAACAAGTATTCTCTTCCATGCATGGATGATTTATTTAACAAACTTCTTAGAGTCTAATATTTTTATTATATTGATCTTTGATCTGGAAAAAAATAGTTTCATGTGATGAATGAAGATGTTCCAAATAAAGCATCTTAGACGAAGTATGGTCATTACATTTACAGTAATGCATTTCAGACAAACTAATGAAATCCCTATTTTCATGGATCTAATGAATAGAGTTTTTACGGAATATTTGATGACTTTGATGTGGTATTTATTAATTACTTCATGGTATAATCCAAAAGTTACATAGACCACGATGATCACTTGAGTATTATTAAAACAACTCATAGAAGCAATGATTTATATGGGATGTTAGGAAGTATGAATTTTGGATTAAATTAGTATCTTTTATTCATTATATTTTCTCTAAGAATGGTATCATAGGTCATCATAGAAATACAACAAAAATTTAAGAATGACCTTCCCCAAAAAAACATAACTGAGGAATAAAGATTTATTGCTTTATGATGATATTATCAGTGTTTTTTTATAAATTCACCTGATTAGCCAACCCATTAACCAAGATTTCTCATAATGGTGTTAAATTCGAATGGAAAAAATATTGTGAAGAATATTTTGGAAAATTGAAGATGAAATTATTGAATATTCCAATCCTAACTCTACTATCATAAAATTGTGTATAAGTGATTTATAGTGACATATCAAAGAAAGGACATCATTGTGTTGTTAAGTATAAAGATTGAGTTATTTCCTCGGAATCAATGCAGTATAAAACTCATTAACAAAACAATATTTCTCATGTTATTGAGTTGGAACATATAGTCATGTATCTAAAGATATGCATACACTATTTCTATGTAGAATTCTGTGATATATATATGGATCAAAAGAGCTTAAAATATATCTTCTCATAAAAGGAACACTACACGAGGAAAATTAGATGGCTTGAGCTACTCAAGGATTACGATTGTTCCATACGCTAACCCCCAAAAAAGGAATATAAGGTAGTTGATGAATTTATTAGGAATGACCATGGAGTATTAAAAAATGAGTATTGGAAGGGATCATGTATTCATGGATCTAGTAAATATGGATATGGAAATTTTTAATGAAGGTGAAACATTAATTATTTTAAATGGGTTCCCAAACATCAAAATTTTAAAAAAATAAATCTTATTAGTATGATCATGAAAATATTAAAATGAAAATTATATGTATGAATGAGGGTACATTTTCAGATTTCATGTGTGAGGATTCAATTCTACAATTTGGGAAGGGGTTGTGTGTTCCCTCTATATTCAAGTTGAAAAGTGATTTATTGGATGATGAATATAGTTCAAATTTAAATATTTCAAGGCCGAACGACATCATACTAGAGGATTAATGTGACATATACATTTTAATACATGTAAATGGGAAGAAATAACAATTTCCATTATCACTGGATTACCAAAAATACAAATAAAGAAAGATGCAATATGGGTAATAGTTGATCGACATAGAAAAAAATGCTCATTTTTTCAATATAAGGGAGGATTTTCCACTAGATTGCCATGGATAACTCTATATAATGAAGTTGTGTGACATCATTGAGAACATATCTCTCTTTTTATGAACATGATCCCAGATTCGCATAAAAATTTCTGAAAGGTAATCCAAATGATCTTGATATTTAGTTTTGAATATGTACATCGTATCAATAGAAAACTAACGGTAAATTACAATCGACAATAAAAACATTAGAAGAAATGATGAGAAAATGTTTAAATGACATTCATGGTATGTGGGATCAGTATTTACATTTTTTAGAGTTTTCCTACAAGAATATTTTCCATTGAAGTATTAAAATGGAACTGTATATTGCATTGTATATACAGATATGTCGTAAACCAACATGTTGAGATGAAGTTGGTGAAAGGAATATGGTGGGCCCATAGCTTATGAAGGAAACTACAAAAAAGGTAATGAATATTAAAACCCAAATCAAATCATCTAAAAGTAGTAAAATGAGCTATGTAGACAATTTAAAGGAATGATATGGAGTTTCAAGATAGAGATCACATTTTCTAGAGACTATTTCCATGGAAGGGTGTTATATGATTTGGATAGAAAGGGAAATTGAACCCATGAAAATTGGCCCACGGAAATTTTAGATTTAATTGGAGTTGTTAATTATTATTTTTCAATGCCTCATAGTCGTTATAACATACAAAATGTGTTCCATGTCTCATTGTTTATAAAGTAACTGCTAGACCCAATGTATGAACTCTCTTATAAAGGTATCGAATTGAAACCTCACTTATCTTATTGTGAAGAACCTATCCAGATTATTTTAAACTAATGAATTGGTGTTGTGGAATTGGATGACTCTATTGGTTATGTTAATTTAGAAAAATCAAAAAATTGATGAGGAAACATGGGATACTAAGGAAATTTTGATGACGAACTACCCAAGTCAATTTATAAGGGAATATTCTTGTAATTTCCAGGATTAAATTATTTTAAAGTAGAAGAATAAATCACCCAAATGAATCTAAAATAAATTTAATATAGAATACATGATACACTGAGTCTCTAGGAAACACCAATTTTTTTATCCAATATAATGAACACAATTTTTTCACTTCTGTGATTTGAATTTTGAAAAACCGACATACACGGTTTCTATTAGTATGATAGAAATAGTCTATTAGAATCAAAATAGATTTTTGGTGATTAGTAAATCAACATTATGAATAGTAACTTACCAGTGTGAATATTAATGCAACCTTATATATTATATCATATCCCATGTATGTTTAAACAATGTTTATTCACCATATAAATTAGAGTGAATATTTAATAAATTAATAATTGAGTGTTGGAATTTTTGTGAGTAACAAATGATTTATTATGATTTTATATTAATAAATTAATAAAATTTATTTTCATAAAATTCATTATTAAATAAATAATTAGTTTTCTTATTATTTTAGGATAATTTTATGAGACCGTGGTTAAATTTTGAAAGTATTATAAAATCACTTTTATTTATTCAATCTGTATTCTTCAGGTAAATAATGATTTTCAAAAAAAATTAAATATCTCATATATTTAATTTTATCTAAAAAAAATGTAGTTCCATTTTTTATGACTACATGTCAAAAAATGGGCAAGGTGATGTTTTGGGATTTTACTGAAATACATGAATTTTTAGAGAATAGTGAAATTAAATAATTTACGAGGTATGCTAGATAAATGGATTTATGTATCATTATTGGGTCATGGATAATTTAAATGGCCATTGGTTAGAACTCACAATCACTTATTACTATTTTAAGTATCACGAATCAAGAATATTCATAGTATTAAGCCAAAATAATAATATAATGATTAAAATAATGAAAAATGCTCTTCTACGCCACTATAAATACCAACCCTCACTCCCTCTTACCTTCACTCCTCTATGAAATGAATATTCTCATATTATTATCCAAACAATCCTCCATATTCTCTACCCACTTCTATGAGACCATGGTCTTTCCAAAATTCCAAAACCATTTCCCTTAATGAGGATCTCAATTAAGTTATTTCAAGTGAAAAGTCATTATCCATTTTCATTTAATTACATTTCAATTTACTTTTTTTCTTATTCTCTCCAATCCTAATTTGTTCAATTGATCTTGACAACTCTAATATCTTCTACATATATAATTATATCTTTTTAATGTACTAATTATTATCAATCTTATTACATAATATTTTTATATTATAAATGAAATCATCATCCGGGAGGTGCCAATTTATAATATTTATGGACAATGAAGATTCACTCATCAAATTCTTTTTAAAATATATCCAAGAAATAATTTTAATGGTTGGTAAATATTGTAAAATGTATAATATATCCATATCTATGTTCTTGATGTATCATATTTTCATAATAATAAATGATAAATCAAAATGAGTTTGTTATGGTCAATAACTTATGAAATAATCTAAATGATTATCAATAAATGCATTATCTAATGATTCATCATCAAAATATTTAACCTAATTATATATATAACCATTTAAAATTATATATTCTCATTAACAACATTTAATTCCAATTCTATATAATTATAAACATTTTAAATGTACTCCATTATTTATAATCAAGCAAACTGATCATAATATCAAAAAAAAGAACAATATATAATGAAATTATTCAATCATAAAACTTATAAATAATATAATTAATGAAGTTAATAAAACAATAATGAAAAAAATACATGTATGTTTGTTTATTAATCAATTAATTAATTGATTTAATTTTATCATCTTGGAATTTAAGGTCATATGCAGAACACATTCAGACATAATGTAAGGGGTTTTTACAAGAACACCCATATTTTGGGATAATTTGGTTCTCTACATACCTAAATTATATTAATAAATATTCTTATGTATTCCTCATAAATTATGATTGAATGTAATATAAATTCTAACCCATCATAATACTTCTTTATTTTATTGGTAGTTATATGCATTAAAAGGATCTTTCAGAAAATTCCTCCAGATAGATAAGCACATTACAAAGGAACTTCTCAAATTATTACCTATTTTCAAATGCACTCTATAATCTATTTTTGGAAAATATTATTTTTCTAAAATAAAATATTTTATTTTTATATAACTAAATTAATTCACTTCTAGTATAATGAAACAAAATCCACAATAACTCTTATTTTCAACGTAAAAGAGTATTTAACTTTAGCATTACTTGAAGATTGTATAAGAGTATTTCGATTTATGTCAACAATCTTGTTGATTCTTGTGTTTAGTTGGGATTAATAATTTATGATAACATCTACCAAATTTTATTGAATGGTTTTTGTTTATTTTGACTGTGTATGTTTATCTTGATACCATTAACTATATTACACAGAATGGTTATTCTTCATATTTATTTATTATGGTAAGTCATTTAAATTTAATATATTAGTTTCAATATGAATGTATATGTCATTCATGAGTATCCCCATTCATATGAGGAATGCATTGGACTTATTAAATGAATATTTGGGCCTACTATAGCCCTTAGATGCATCAGTATGTCTCATTAGACAATCTATTTTGGGTTTGTACATATTTATGTAGGGTAATTGCATGAGTCCATGAGAGAATTATTATGATGTCTTCCATTATTAATTACCTCATTATGAAACTGAAGACTGATAGTCCACATGATTATTCTATTAGTAAAATATTCATGGTTATATTTTATGAAATTATTTAATCTGTTTTTATTCCTTCTATATTATGTTGAGGTTTATATTTAAAGGCATGTGATTTTAGTTATTCATCATACACGGGTTTTATTATTATAAATACTTTATGATGAAAAAATTTGGGATATAGAACAACAAGAGGGAAGTCTCTAAGTCTACCTCGTGAAGCCCTTTCATGGATCCCCATGGACCCACGCTCGATGCGGAGCACGGATGCGGGACACTCTACAAATAGATATAACGTTTGCGAGCCTGCCACAGAGCTAGGTGGCAGGATTCCCCATGAACACTTTTGACATTTTCAAGCCCACCGCGGAGCAAGGAGGTGAAACGCTCTACGAACAGATATGAAATTTTCAAGCCCACTGTAGAGCAACCTTGGTCTTCACGTTGAGCGAGCTCTACTTCACGGTGCCTCTTTCCTATAAGTGCATGGATACCCTCGATCCAAGACGATGGATCATCCAACCTTTCACCTTCTATGCTCTCAAATCGGGAAGAACATCATACTTTTCTAACCATGACCTCCTCAAGGTACTTTTTCTTTGTGAAGTGCCTCACCTTTTACTTTATTTGAAACCCTCTTCTAAGAGGGATGGAATTCATGAAGCCCACGGGCCTTCGTGAAAGAAATAGATCCCCATAGGGACTTAGGTCATCGTGATGCATTTATCATTCGTGAAACAACCTCCACTCACACATATCCCAAATGAAGAGGTAGAGTCACTATGCTTCACAAAGCACATTGCTTCACAACACCTTTTTTAACAACGCACCCCTGCATCGCTAGGAATTTCTTCGCGAATGCCTTTCCACTTCACGAAGCTCCTCCCATAATCACCTATTCCCTATGACTATCCTAGGATACTTCACATCATGAAGAACATCCCTTCATGAAGCCTCTCTACTTCAGCGAGAACCATATCTTCAAAATGATTCCTATGAACCCCTTTTCTCTATAACTCATTTTCCCATGTGGACCTTAAGGTTTTCCTGAAGTAATTTCAATGTCCCTTGGACAATGTTTCCTGCTGTGTTGCTTCGCCTAATGTTTCTTTACATAGGCATGCTAATGGCTATTGCTTCTTCTCATAACCATGCAAACATGGACCCCCAATGGTTCACTCCATAACACCCCCTCGCCACATCATTGTCATTTCCTTCCATCCCACAATGGACGGAGGGTATCAGTTTTGTATGTCCTATGGGTGTAGAGCCAACCCACTACATCAGAGCTGCAAGACGTTAAACTACCAAGCACCATCGTCCAAAGCACTAGACATTAAACTGTAACCACGTACTGTGTTTCGGATACTGGGTTCCCCCACCTTGGACATTATGCACACCCACTGGTCTTCACGAGAGTGATATCATTCCTCACATAGAATGATATCCTCATTATCAGAGTGGTCACTGTTCGCGAAGAAAGGGAAACCACCTAGGGGTAATCCCCCTAAATTTCCTTGTAGGAGTTTGAATTCATGCTCGTCCTCTCTTCCTGGATGCCAAATCCCTCTCCTGCTGGGCTTTGTCTCCATCCGGGCCTCTACCCTGGAGGAAGTCCCAATCTTCATCACCTCGGGCTACTAACCAGGCGTAAGCCATTGTTTCCTCTTTGGGCCACTAACCGCGCATATGTTCCTATTCCACTTCCCACAGATGCACCTTCTGTGACATTATTGTCAGGTCTTTTATGTCTCTTTTTTTTCACACCAAGCATGACTCATGTGGGCATAGAGCAAGCGCCGACCATGACATCATCGATGGGAACCCTACAGTGCAAGTCCCACACCCACCACCGGAACTACGAGGTCTTTGATCCTTGACATAGCATGATATGTAGGAAGCCTCTATGAGGTTTAAGCCCCCAAACCATTGGTCGTTCATACCTTCTTCACGTCGGTTATCCATCCTCAACTGAACTACGAGGTCTTTGATCCATGCAAACACAAGGTACGTATGAATCCCCCCCTGAGGATCAAGCCCATCACCCATTGGTTGTTCTGACCATCTTCACGTTGGTTCTCCAACCCCACCTGAACTACGTGGTCTATGATCCTTGCCATGAAAAGGTACGTTGGAAGCATCCCTGAGGTTCAATCCCATCATCCATTGGTCTCAGACATCTTCACATCGGTTCCCTCCTCATTCCAAACAACGTGGACTTTGATCCTTTCCATGGAAAGGTTCGTAAGAAACCTCCCTAAGGTTTAATCCCATCACCCATTGATCTTAGCCATCATCATGTTGGTTCAACCCCATCTAGCAGTAATCCATTGTGACCCCATCTAGCAGTAATCAACTGCGACCCCATCCGGCAGTAAGCCATTGTGACCCCATCTGGTGGTAAGCCATTATGACCCAATCCGGCGGTAAGCCTCTATGACCCCATCCTGTGGTATGCCATTATGACCCCATATAATGGTAAGTCGTTGTGACCCCATTAAGCGGTAAGCCATTGTCATTCCCATTCGACGGTATGTCATCGTTAGGTGAACTACGATAAATTTGATTCCCAGCCATAGGGATACATAGGATTTCTCTTTGAAACTCAAGCCCAACATCCCCGGTCAACCTCAAGACGACTCCATCCCATTCTCCATCCACAACATTAAACCTTCCATCACCCATAGTAATTATTATCTAGGCCGCCACACCCCGGTGGGATCATGCCACCACATTCCCTATTCTCCTTAACAACAGTCGAAAAGCTAACCACATGTGGGGCCTAACATCAGTGTTCCCTCTAGAGGTTGCACCCATCTGATCTACTATAATAGGTGTTCTGATGAGTCTGATCCATCTCCACTAGATGTTAAACTTGTGGCAAACCCCGCGTTAAACATGGGAAGGTGAGGAAAACCTCAAAAACATGCCCATGGAATAAAATTCCCCACGCTCGACGTGGCATGCCTCAGGATTCTACACCCTCAAGAATCCATATAATAAGAAACCCAGAAGCGCCAGTGTCCTAGCATCTAGACACGCCTGTGATGTACAACATTATTACTCCCCTGACTGAAGGATGATGCCCTGACCGAACCCTTTGGAATGTCCCAACAGAAGCAGTGTAATCAACTCATTTCCATGAAGATATGGCACCAAGAATAGTTTCACGAACAACATCTTAAATATATAAGGGAGACCCGGACTAGGTGACGAGTTCCGAGGAAGAATCCCTAGAAGGAATAACTGACATTACATAATATTGTTTCTATCAAGGATCAAACTTCCATGAACAAGCGATGAATGTCTCCCGACTTTGGAATGTGGGAATGTGGGGCAACAAACAGTACTACCATCCTCCAAGAAGATGGACGCGTGCACTCTGGAGAAAGTGTCGGTAACAGAAATGGTGAACCCCACGTGAAGGTATTCTACTCAAAATAGATATTAGTAGCATTTGAGACATCAGTGGATTAGCATGTCACCAGATCCAGATATCCAGCAATGGGTCCCGCCAAGCAAACAACTGGCCTTGTGTGAAACTCACCAGACGTTAAGGAAGTAGAACATTGGGAATCCCAATTTGTGATGTTTTCAGTGTGGATCTCTCTTACCGGTCATGGAGGACATAATGAAACATGGGAAATAGTCATCAATTCCATTTATCTGTCATCACCGATGAGTTAATCTCCCTGTCTTCAGGAACCAAGCTGCTGCACCCGGAGCTCGATCACCACCTGCCTACCGACGTAGGGATAAGGGAAGCACCTGCATGGGAGTCCTATAGTGTTCCCCCTCTTCTACGAAGGTCTCAACTGCCATGACTGCTGGGAACCTCTGCCCCAAATCTCCATTAGAGTTCATCAAATGAAGGGTGATCAATGACCGTGTAGGCCGGTTCGAGGAGGAGGTTATTATTATAACTAATGATATGGCTTGCCTAGATTTAGAGGCATATGCGCTTCATCGTGAACACCACCCCTAATGGTCGTTGAGGGATCCACTGCTCCCACTCCAAAATATAACTGTTTCAAGAGCTTATCCTTGGATCATGTTGATGGATCCATGTCCTACACTGATGAGGTATGGGATATCTGGGTCAGCTCAACTCAGATCCCATTCAAGTGGCTTCGAGCGAGGGATCCCACTAGGCCACACATACACCACCAGCTCTGGTTTGTCTAACCTGACGCCTATAGTGGGCGCCAGCCGGTGAGGATGTCAACCAAGGGGAATCAATGTTAGTGGATACAGTGGCCTGAGCCACCCCTAATACATATCACCAACTCCATGTGTACACTGAACAAGGACATTCCAATGCCCGACTTGGATCAAGGACCCCACCGCCACATGGGTAGGATGGGTCGACAATCTTGGTCATCGGTAGAGGCAGTGGCTACTGCGGACTAACCCGCAGTGATTCCACCTAGTACGGTGGTCCTCCCAGTACCTCTAAAATAGAGAACGTGGGCCTTCCCTACTTCCAGGATCAGCAAAGAAGTCTGCTCTGTGCGACCTTCAATCCAAATGAGGATCCTCCCCGTATTAGTGAACCTCAGTATTGATGTTTCTCTTGTGCTCAATACATCAAATATGGAGTCATTCCTCATGCCACAAATTGTTGGTATGGGGACATTGCTCATCTGGTCGCTCTTCAATGTGAGGACCCTACTCGTGTCCTCGTAGTAGCTAGTGAAGGTCCTCCTCACCTCAACAATCAGAGGAGTGAGGGACTTCTTCACTTCACCACCACCCAACATAGAGTTCTAACCCCTATTCAGCTCAACCAGTGCGAGGACCTTCCTCGGGCTATGGTCGCCAGAGGAAATAGTGATGGGGGTCCAACCCATGCTCCTATGTTCTCGAGAAAAGGTCCTACCATCTCCAATTCTCCCCATGGAGGTACTCCCCATGTCCTCTTTGATATATGTCTTGGTTATCCTCACACCCTGGCTTACTCAGATGGAAACCCTCTCCGCCCCTGCACCTGTATGGCTGAAGGACCTCCCCATGTCAGAAATCTGCCCTATCCAGAAAAGCCATCCAGGGTAAGGAAGGCGAATCATTTCAGCCATAAAAAAATTCTTGGCAGTCTGGATAGAGATAAATCCATTATGCATCTCGTATATTGAAGAAGAGTTTGAATCTGCACTGGAATGCTCCCCTCATTCCTATGTTTTAAGGTCTGGGGTAGGAACAAGGCATATTAGACTCGTACTTCAGGAGTGCGAGGTCCATCGAATTCCCACCTCCCCCCATAGGTATATCCAAGGGGAAGAGAATTTTTAAAACTCAACGGTTAGAGTCATAAAATCACCACCGTCATCACCAGAAGCACTCTCTACCTCGAATTGAGATTACTTGAGCTATTCTAGGGTCCAATGGAGGGTGAGCAACAGTGAGTCCTATCAATAGTATCCCTAGAGCCTGCACTAGGAACTATGACTGTCAGCCCATCCTACAGTGATTTGGTGGCTATGTCGCTACACTCTTCAGAGGACATCCCAATATGTGTCGGTTTGTCAGCTCACTCATTGTACTCTCCACCAGCCATACTACCACCCCAATGGTCTCCATCGGTACAAATACCGGTCCCCCAGCCACCTCCGGTTGATGAGTGGGGTAATGAAGGGCCAAACCCAAAATTTGAGCCAAGTAGCTTATTAAATATCCTCATAGTTGACCACTTCCCTGAGATCTTCTGACTAGTTGTAGTGCCGAATTTCTCTGTGTTGGAATCCCTTACCTCAGAGGAAGTTGATTGTTTCTGTCAAACCCTCTGGGTGACACAATTTCTCCTTCATCATCGGTGAGTGGTTTACCTCAGAGCCAAGTGCTTTTTGAGTACATCGGCGAACAATGCCGTCTGGTCAACCTAGAAACACTCCTTGTGGCCAAGTGCCTTGAGTCACGAGGCCACCGTTTGGTCCTCCAATTGCAATGCGTTCAGAATTTCAAGGAACTCTGCATGATTATCAAAGAGGCTTCCCCTCATGTGAAAATAAATGGCTGGGGGAAATATGCTACCCTACTCTTCAGTCCTATCAGACCGTGGCCCAACAAACTAGTTGATATTGAGGACATGCCCCCAGGAATGGTCACGGTCAACATGGCCGACAATTTAGACAAGGAGAACGAGCTGGAGCTTCTTGATGGGGACTTACCCCCAAAGGGTGTTCCACTAGTACATGATCCATCAGGAATAGTTACTCATCAGCAGAGGAATATACTGGGGCTCCCTGCACCCACCGAGACATTCGTTCTCAGTCGAAATCTCAGTAAGGGTAAGAGAACCTTGGAGGTACAAAACACTCTGACCTATCCGCCTAAGTGAAGATGATGGAGGAGGACCCTGAGAAGGCCACGTTGCAACAAAAAAATGCTACATTTTTTTGTGTTCGATGACCTCTAGGATGAACGCGCTACAGAACGACATCCAGATTAAGGGAATCCACGACCAGGGCAGCAGGGGCAGGAACAACATCCCCTCGGCGATCTTCCTTCAGGTGACACTGACCATCCGACCCACATAGACAGGGTTGAAGCTAGAAGTTACGACAAGAGGGAATGGTATGTGTCACCAAATCATCCGGAACAGCGTGGGAATCCAAATGACCCAGCTCGGGTTCCCCCAGCTGCCCTGCAGGTTGATCCACTAGTTGCTCCACGAGCTGTTGAGCCACCAAATCAAGTTGAAGAACCCTCAAACACACTAATGGTTAGGGATCCCCATCAAGATAGGGAACCCCACCCAAATGATCATATGTAAGAACTCTTTGCCCGCATTGAGTTGAGGAAAACACAATAGGTTGAAATCCAACCTGATGGCATGTTATATCCAGCATGGGTGGATGATATGCCAGCACCTACGGGTTTCTGGAATTCCACCTTTTTCCCCATAAATGGGACAGGGGACCCGCTATAGCATCTCGCCCACTTCAACACAATGTTTGGGCCCCTGATAGGGACTCCAGCATAGTAGGAGGCCGCGAAACTCGGATGTTTTGTGCCGACATTGGATGGGCCTGCATTTTTCTAGTATGGCCAGCTCCTTATCGAACTAGAAACCAGTTGGGAGGACCTCCATAAGAAATTCCATTACCAGTTGAGCTCCACCATGTGGAAAATAAGGATCACATACCACATCAAGTGCAAATGGAGGCCTGATGAGTGTATCAAGGACATTATCACCCGGTGGGATGGGATTACATATTCCCATGACATGCCAACGGCTAAAAACAATTACTGACGTTGTGTGTCTGAAATATCAAAACAGAATTGGTTCCCTCTATGATCACCCAGAACTACCCATGAAAGTTCCAAGACTTCTCTGATAAGGCCCAAC
This sequence comes from Viscum album, assembly GCA_963277665.1. Taxonomy (NCBI): domain Eukaryota; kingdom Viridiplantae; phylum Streptophyta; class Magnoliopsida; order Santalales; family Viscaceae; genus Viscum; species Viscum album. Next base: position 975,037,340 of record OY728133.1, read on the forward strand.
ACCTGGATGAAGCCCTAAAAAAGGCCAACCAGGCATGCGTGTTCCCTCTTGAAATTCATGTGTTGAGGGCTACCAGAGTCAGGCCCACCGCTGTTGCACAAATAGAGGCCCCCCAGATAGATAGAGTTATTACCAGTGGAGCCACCTACACACTATCATAGTGGCCCACCACCATAGGTGCATCGTCCAGCCCAGCTGTGACCACCTCAAAATCGGTAGGTTCCCCCGTGTAATGCGCCTCCACCACCTAGGAGGGACAATCAGGCCCCGCCTTTTAGATAGGCCCCTCCAGCCCCTCATCGGGGTCAAGATTCAAGATCACCCTTTCTAGATAGATGAAGATAAATTACTCATTCAATGAGAATAAGTTTACTTTCTATTTCCAAAGTGCCTTGGAACAATGGATTGTGAGTTTTCTTGACTGCATAATGTTGGAAGAGGCAAACCTCCCGGATCACCGTAATTACGACCCCGACCACTAGATCCTAGGGCACACTCTCAAGAAGTGTTTTGTGTTGAAAGACTGAATCCATGTCTGGATTGATAACAACATAATCAGGATGGGCCCAGCCTCGGCATAAGTGGAATGTGTCTTCATAAGGCTAGATAGCAACATCAACAATGAAGTTAGGGGGTAGGAGGTTTCTAACTGCAGGTCCTAGATGTATGACCACTAGATGTATCGAAAAACTGTCTCATGTGCTAATGGTATCATCCACGCACACCTAAATTGGATGGAGCCTTCAGAATCCACAACTATTACTTCTGTATCGTCGTCTCAGCCATCCCCTTCCTAGAAGAGAAAGCATCGGCGACAAGAGAGAAAGAAATGCGCCCCACCAATGCCATCATCATCCCGTACTCTCGGCGACTTCATGCCCGCAGAGATGGTGATTCCTCAAAGAATCCTCCCAGTAGTGGATGAATCTTTGAGTGATAGAGAAGTGTACGCTTCAGTTAACACCATGTAGTTGGTAAACCCCTACATGACTCCTGAAAATGGGGAGCGCCAGGTGGATCTCCCTAATGTCCTCAGCTGACTGCAACGTCGGAGAAGTCATGACCATATGGGTCATCGAGGCACATAATTTGGAACTTCCAGCCATGCCATGCATGCTACCGAGACTAAACAGAAGGCCCAGTGCAGAGCTCAGTGCACACAACCTCCTCATCTGGTGTCATCAGGCCCAACTCCACCACCATTTGTGCTACTAGATCAAGAAATGACAACTAAGCCTCGCCATGTTCAACAACGCTCCACCCCATACATGTCCCAGTTATCTAGTCCCTATACGAAGGGTACCCCTCATGCTTCAAATATTGAGTAGCGGGACATTCCCAGCACCAGTCATCACTGGTCCAGCCAACAAGGCCTGCTATGCCTCCTATCATAGAGTGAACTCCTGCAAGCAGAAGATAATGCATGGCGTAGAAGTACATTTTTCTTTAGCACCTTAACAGTATCCCGGCAAGGATTTCCATCCTAGAGGCCCTTCTCCTATCATCAGATACGTGTGAGGCCCTCACCTAGGCTTTAAGAAGCCCACTATAGTTTCAGATTGAAGTAGTAGCTACATGAGACATTCATGCTGAAGCGGTCGAGAATGCTGAATTCCTAGACATTATCTCATTATCTGGAGAAGATTAAGGTTTTCTCATACAGGGTCACATTCTCCCGTTGTACATCACCAACCAATTTAATGGCATGGATCTTCTTCGCTGTCTTGTTGACACCTGCTTCGGGATTATCCTTAGCCCGACACGGACACTTCAGTTGCTGGGGTTATTTGAAGATTACCTGACTCCCTATGACCTAAAAATCTAGGGATATAACAAGACAGAGAAGAACCCAATCTATAAGATCCATTTAAAGATCCAGTTCGGTGGCATAGTTTCCAGAACCGAGTTTATGGTTGTCTTCCAAGACACCGTGTACAATGAATTGATGGGACGACCATGGTTCCACCTACACAAGGTGGTTCCCTCATCATATCACCAGTGCCTTAAATACACCCTCAATAGACGAGTGGGCATGATCCAAGGAAACACATCTCCTTTTCATCTTGTGAAGTTCACTACATGGATGCGAACTATTACAAGGGAAAGGACAAGTAGATTGAAACTAACGAGGGTGAGCATGTCACGTTTGCAACTGACCCTGGCTAGGTCCGGATGACGCCTACATCTTCACAATCCATTGATTGGAGTCCACGACCCCCCATATAGGGCAATTTTTTGTTGTCTCTTTTACCAGGGGATTCATATTCTTACGTCCATGTGACATTGAAAGATCACATTGTATTCTTATACGAATCAAGGCACGGTGATCCTTGAGCCCCCTACTCCCATAAGGTATTGGGATGTCCGCCCCATGGCAACAAAAAGACATCATACTTGCTTGTTCTGTCGAGATGGAATTAACCGGCTCAAGCCAACATGCCACTATTGCTTTGATATAATCAAGCGTAGCCCATTAGGCTGAAGACCAGATGGGATTGGGTTGGTAGCCTTCATAGTTATGGTTTCGGTAGCTCTGGAATCTCTCGATGTAGTGACGATTACTATTTAGACTGGTACTAGCCTCCCTTCAGAATCTGCCGACCTAGAGGAAGCTCCTCCCACTGGGGATCCCTCCTCTGAAAGTGAAGAATAAGATTTGTAGGATTCTCCCCCGCCATTGAGAAGGGCATCTCTGCCATTGTAGATGAACTGGTAGAGGTGAACCTCCGTAGAGAGGTAGAGCGAAGACCCACATTGATTAGTGTCACCATGTCCCTTGAGGAGCAACATCGGTATGCAGTCTTTCTCAATCAACACCACGATGTATTTTCCTGGAGTTTGGACAATATTCCTAGACTAGATCATTAGGTAGTCATCCACCACCTCAGTCTCCCTGCAAATAATAGCAGGCTCAAGCATTCTCCTTGAAAGATGAACCCTTCTCATGGTTCCATGGTAGAGGTGGAAGTTGATAAGTTCATCAGAGTCAATTTCATCATGGATTTCCAGTACCCCAAATGGCTAGCCAACATTGTTCTAGTTAGGAAGAATAACGAATAGATCAGAGTCTGCATCGACTTCCAGGAACTAAACTGTCAATGTCCGAAGGACGCTTTTCCCCTTCATGTGACAGAGCTGTTGATTGACGCTAAAACTGGATTCCATGCCCACTCTTTCATGTATGGTTACTCTGGGTACAACCAGATTCGAATGTCTCTCGAGGACGAGGAGTCTATAGCCTTTAGGGCACCACAAGTTACATTTTTTTACCAGGTCACTCCCTTTATCTTAAAGAATGCAGGTGCCAACAATCAGTGGGCCATGCATCGCATATTCAAGCCAATCCTTAGGAAATTGGTGGAATGATATGTGGATGATCTGGTGGTCAAATCTCTCTAGCTCCAGGACCATCTCAAGGACTTTGAGAAAGTGTTTGGCATCTTCTGTTCTCACCAACTAATGATGAACCTGTTGAAATGTGCCTTTGGGGTCACCTCCCGAAAGTTCATCGGCTTTGTTGTTAGGTACCAGGGCGTCGAGATCGACCCAAAGAAGATCAAGGCCATCAACCGGATGTATCCTCCAAGCAATATTCCAGAGCTTCTAGGTTTTCAATTCAACTTAGCCTACATACACCGATTTATTGCGAGTCTGACCGGCAAGTGTAAGACCTTTTCGTGGATCATGAAGAAAGGCACCACATACGAATGGGACAAAGATTGATAGACCACATTTGAGTAAATCAAGAATTATTTTCTCCATCCTTCAGTCTTGATGTTGCCCGTCTTTGGAAAACTGTTGGTCCTTTATGTGACTGCCCTGGAAGGATCTGTTGGTTCCCTTCTCATAAAAAAGTACAATGAGAAGACAGAGAACAGCCTATACTACCTCATTTTTATGATCCTAGATAAAGATAATAGTAATTCCCACATTTAATAGAGTTGTCATGTGCTAGTATTCATAGTACAAAAATTGCGACATTACTTTCTGCACCATGAGGTACAGCTACTGTCCTGAGTAAACCCACTGATGTATATCCTAAACCACCTCATGTTGATAGGCAGTCTAGCATAGTGGGCAGTGATATTCCAGCAGTTCGATATCAGGTTAGTCCCTCAGAAGTCTATTATGGGGAAAGCATTGGATGACTTCATCACTGCCCATTCGGCTCTTGCTGACCAGTCCATGGACCTCAATTTCTTCGATTAAGTGGTCCTCTTGGTTGACCAAGCCAGGTCATGCTGGAAGTTGCACTTCGATGGTTCTTCCTGAAGCCCCAACGATATGAGGCTCAATGATCCCAGACTCAACTGAGTGGGCCTGGTTATCGCCTTTATTACCCCAGAACAAGCCATTCGGTCGTACTCATTCTTGTTGTCAGAAGGATTCACCAATAATGAGGAAGAGAATCGGGCTCTTATCACTGCCCTCAAGCTAGCCCTCGAGATTGATGTACCCCATTTGCGTGTGAAAGGGGATTCTGAACTATTAATCAAGAAGATCAAATGTTACTACGTCGTTAAAAAGCCAAAACTTGTACCCTTTTGTAGCACACTCTTGATATAATGATCTTGGTCCCATCTCGGCCGGAAGTCACTCATAACCCTCGATCTAAGAATGGTCAAGATGATGTACTGGCCGGCATGAATGCATCACTTGAAGAACCCATGTAAGATGATCTGATTATCCTTATAGAACATAGAAGATTCATTGATCAAACCCCCCCAGGTGTCTACAACGGCCTGCAAGTGAGCCATCATACTTCTAGATCGTCAACATCAGGACCCACAAATGTAGTTGTTGAAGTGACTCCTGACTAGAGAGACACCTTTGTCATGTATCTCTAAAATGGTTACCTCCTAGAGGATCGGGCCGAGCATGGTTGAATCTGACACTGCGCGACACAGTTTACCCTCTAGGATGGTTTCAATCATGATATGATCCTCTACAAGAACAGGTTTGATGGTATTATCCTCCATTTCATCCATGGAGTCATGATTTCTCAGGTCATGTAGAAGGTTCATGCCGGTTCCTATGGGGGCCATCAGACTAGGACAAATCTATCTCACCAGATCCCGATATTGGGGTACATATGGCCCTCCATTATCCATTACTGCATCGAGTTCTCCAAGAGATGCTACGCATTCCAAATTCCTTCTAACTTTAATCATCAACCACCAGAGCCCCTCAATTCCATCAAGTACAGTGGGCCGTTTGCGGTGTGGGGACTCAATGTCGTGGAACCATATCAACCGGTGACATCTTGCTAATGTAGATTCCTCCTGATGGCTATAGATTTCTTCTCAAAGTGGGAAAAGGAAGTTCTACTCAAGAAGGTCATGGTTCATTCCATCATTGACTTCATGAGATCCAATATCATCTACTGATTTGGAGTCCCTCATGTTTTCCCCATCTATAACGACACCAGATTCCAAGAACTTGAGTTGAAGAAGTTGTACGCCAAGTAAAACATATGTTCTAACCACACCTCCCGCTATCATGCGAAATAAAATGTGCAGATTGAGGCGTTCAACCAAACCATATCTTACATTCTTCAGAAAATGGTTTGTCAAAATAGGAAGAGTTGGGCGCACAAGGTCCCCAATGCCCTCTGGTCTTATCAGACGATGACTCGTAATTCCACCCAGGAGACCCCATATCCCCTGGTATATGGAACATAAGTCATCCTACCCATCGAGATTTAGTTTCCCTCATTACACACAATGGTCTATGAATAGAAGGCGTTAGATAAGGAAGCTGAAATCTTCCTGGCTGAGATGGAAGTGCCCGACTAAAATAGGCTTCATTACCTGCACAACCTGGAGAGACACAAAAACACGATGGATAGAGACTTTGAAAAGAGTGCTCGTCTCCGCTTCTTTTATCTAGGTGACTTGGTATTTGATCTCCGGACAACAATGATAACTTGCAGGAAACCACACAAGTTGGAACCAAAATGGGAATGACCATGCAACATTCAAAAGGTTTACTCCAATGGAGTGTACTCACTGTTTATAATGAATGGTGAGCATATAACTCCTCCAACCAATGCCACGTTCCTTAAGAAATTCTTTTCTTGAGTATTAGGGTCCCACATGACCATAAACTATATGGTATTGCATGACCTTAAATTGGACGGTGCCGCAGGATCCATAACTGCAGGATTGTCCCACATGACCCTAAACTCCATGATGGTCCTATAAGACCCAAAATTGAATGATGGTCCTACACGGCACTAAACTGCATGAGGGTCCCGCAAGTCCCTAAACTACATGATTTTCCTGCATGACCCAAAACTGCTTGGTCATGCGTTACCCTAAACGTCTGGGTCCCGCATGACCTTAATCTTCATTGCCCCGCGTAACATGGAACTGTTCATCATCCCGCATGAAGTTAAACTATATGGATCTTCTAGAACTACATAATTCTTGATTCCCATCCTTATGTGATACGTAGGAACGCTCAGAACCTCGGCCCTGAGTCCAGCCCCCAGGCTCTTCTTTTCGACTATCCCTCCTGGGTATAGATCTCTTGGAGGATCCTTGCATGGTATAGTGTGGGCTTATTTATCCCCACTCATGTCAAGATTAAATCAGTCACACCATGTGCCCCTCCCCGTTCTTCTATCCTCTCACGTCCTCAGTGCACGAGGTTAATTTACATGGCCTTCAGGAACTATGTGTGTCTAGATTCTCATCCTTATGGGATACATAGGAACACCTGGAGATTTTGTCAGTTGGTCTAACCCCAAACTCCAGAATCTACCCTCAGGTCAATACATTTGGTGTGGTGCAGGATTTTTCCTCAATTAATGTTGAGTTCATCAAAGCCCCTCCATGTGTTCCACTCCCCAGAGACTTCCACCTCTTTCACCGTCCTGCTTGACCTTGAAATGCACAGACATACTTATGCTTCACTCATGCTCCTTATTTGGGACTCCATCATATTTCATGTACAAAAGGGCCCTCGAGTGGCATGGATGCTCAGCCCAATGTCTTTCCACCCATTAAGTTCCAATGTCCTCAAGGATTGAGAACAAAAAACTTGACATGAGCCCCACATTGTGAATATGGTTAGTGGGAGATCTACATTTTTTGTTCCCATTCCAGGTTATAGAATATAGAAACTGTTTTTCGAACATGGTCAACAACTACTTGTTGTCACTATCCCACTCCCATAGGTCCAAAATATGGAGTGTAGTGGCTCGGTATTCCCCACTATATCTTCAAGCTGTGATCTCCATTAGTTGATGCCATCAATCTGACCCTTATATGATGGGGAGAGCCTAATACTAACCCTTTTTTCCCACACCGAGCATTTCTCACGTTGGCTAAGAAGCTATGAAGATGTGATGCCAGCAAGAGAGGTCATCTATCTACAATTGGCTAGGATACTCAACCCCAGGTCCTTCAGCCCCTCCAGGCCCTTGGCCCATGTTCTAATTTAGGATTGTGTGGTGCAGTATGGACTCACATCCTCATTTACATTGGGCTATTTCTCCATGACACACGTATCCTTAAGGAATAAATCCATTCATTTATGGTCCATTTTGTGAGTGCAGTCCCAACCATGCTTCGCGAGTCCCATCATTTGGGCTTTCCTCACCCTCTATATCCAAAAGGACCCATGGATGACATGGATGGTAGGCCCAAGGGATCTCCTACCATTACGGGCTAATGTCCTCAAGGATTGCGGGTGAAAAATTGATACATGTACCATGTTGCGAATATGGTCAATGGTATATGCTAAATTGTTCACCCCCCTTCTGGTCATACAAGGGTGGATACTATGTTGCAAACCTGTTCAATAGTGGTCCTCTGTCATCATTGCTATATTTTTTGTCTTCCATAGGCACGATGATTCACCCTCTCCGTCCAACACATATGACATTAAACTAGGCATATACGGTCCGAGTTCTATGACCATAAACAAAGATCACTATCATCTTCACTTCTAGATGTTAAATTGAAAATTGGTTAGGACATTCCGTCTGAGGTCCAACCTCCGGCCCATTGGCCTTTTCAGGCCCCTCACCCAAATTCTCTCTCAGGGTTGTACGGTGTGGTGTGAGATTATGTCCCCATTCACGTTGAGTTTCGCATTGTGTCATACACATCCTCGGATAAGGTTCTTTACCCCTACCTCTTTCCTCACTACAAGATGTTAAACTGAAAGATGGACATGACATTTGTCCATTGCCCAGCATCAGGACCCTTATCCTTTTCGGGCCCCTGGCCCATGGACTTAGTTAGGATGGTATGGTGTGGTGTGGAATTATGTCATGATACATGTCTGGTTATTGGTTGTGCCATACACATCCCTTGTTGAGATACCATGCCCCTATCTTCATTCGTACCTCATTCTGTTAAACTGCATGACATCCCCTAGAACTACATGTGGCCTGATTCCTACCCTCATGGGATACATTGGAATGACCTGACATTTCTTCTGTTGGCCCAGCCAATCTCGTAGATATCTCCATGTTATCTAGGCCCCAAGTCCTGCATTGTCCCATTGGAGGGATATATGGTGTGGTATGATATTTTTTCCTCATTCACGTATGGTTTGTAACAACCACGCCATGATAATTAAATGAATCATAAATAATCGACACAATATGATTTATTAACTAACATGGAACAACCTCAATTTTATCCAAAAAAAAAAATTATGCTGTTGGTTTGGTTTCATCAACATGTAAATTAGTTATGGTCTCCCAATGTGATGAATTATGAGTTTCTAATGGTATCAACCATGAGGTAGATCCTCAAGTTTCAATTGAGGGAGGTTCAAGGGATCCCAAGGATGCATCCTATGTGAATGTAGTACAATATGGTTGTAGCTCTGGATGTGGGGGATAACAGGAGTCTAGGACATTGTGGGTAATTGATTTGTCTAATTTAACAAGTTAGGGGCTCCATTAGGTGGAAAGAGACTTGTGAAAGAGGGTGGGTATCAAACATTTCCAATACTGATGATGGAGGATTCAACTATAAATATTTTTAACCACTTTTAATGATATGTGTGTGATGGGTTCATCTATGATGAAACAGCTCAAGAAGGTTAATCTAGTGATGCGTAAGGAGTCTGAAAAGATGAGACTAGTGGTGAGTCATATTATAGGTTCTCAGTGGATAGTACAACATATTTTTATGGTAGTTGGATTTATACTCCATGAAGGTCAAAGTGTTATATGGGAAATAAGAAATATAGAAATGACTATACCTACTTACCAGTACCAATGCATTCATGATCCATAAAAGGTCCAAAATAAATGTGATTGATGAAGATACAAGGGATTTTGGAAATTATAAACAGACAGAGGATGTAGATAATTGGTAAGTTCCCCTCATGGAAGATTCAACTAGACAATATTATAATAAAGTCGTGTTTTTTAGAAATTATTGTTACTAACCATGCATTTGGAGGAATATACAGTAGAAGGAGTTCTCATAATTAATCTCACACTAGAGGAAGCATAAATAATAATGGGAAGACTGATAGGTGTGGTATCTAATCATGAGAATTGTTTATGGAATCATAAGAAAGATCTTATAATAATAAAATATTTAAATTAATATAAAATTAATAAAGAAATGTACATGAAAATTTTGGAAAAATTGGCACATCGCATTAGATACCTTATAGTGGATGATCTATAAACAAATGTATGCACTCTTTGCCATTAATTATTTAAGGATAATGCTTCCATTATAGTTATGAAAATATTAAAAAAAACTTCTTTCTATTTGTGATTCATTCTAGTGAACTTTTTGGTTACTAACTTTTAACATAAAAGTTATTTTATTATAAAAAATTTAATGTTCAATCATTGGGATATGTTTCATATGATTTGTATGATTAGAAAAAAATTTCAAAGATACAATCAATACTCATAAGTTATTACAATAAAAATTATTTATAAATAAAAATTATAAGGTAAAACATTCCTCACAATTTGACTATTGATTTCTTATAAAAAATATGGAATTTATGTTAACACTTTATTTTAATGGAATTAAAAAATTTGAATAAAAAATAGATTCTGACAACCATTTAATGAAATTCATTTAAAAATATTTATATAATAAAAAAATCAATAAATACTATATATTTTAAAATTGTGTATCATACTTGGTAAAAAATATAAAATCATAGTTATTCATTTAATGATCTATGTAGGTGACCTCCTACTTTTAAACTCAGTTTATATAAATGTATTGCTATAATTACACCCCTACAATGCCATAAGACCCAAAATTGACCAAGGGGAATCACTAAATTAAGGAATAATAAAACAAAAATTTCATGGATATATCCTAATGATGGATACCCCATTATAGTGTATAAAAATTTGATCTAACGGATGGAATTTACATAAGGAGATCATTGAATATATTTCTATGAAAAATCATATTAAAGGCTTCACTAAACCAGATAAAATAACAGTATAGGTTAATAAATTAATGGGAAATTTTTTCAAGGGGATTATCATCAAATATATATTGTGCGATATCAGTTAAAAAACAGATTAGGGGAAATATATTGGATATATTTTTAATATGAAGGACACAACAACAAAAAATTGTGTTTCAGATGGTCTTATTATACACCTTCAGTGAATGCTCACTAGAATTACTAGATATTGGATCAAGGATATTCCATATGGTTACAAAAAACATATAATTGAATATTTTTAATTAATCAATACACTCATGTGATTGTATCACATTTTTCTAATAGTTACTTCTAAATTCTCACTAATCATACAACATTCACTATATACTGAAAAACTCTAATTTCCATAGAAATTTGACTCAATAGGATAGAGATCCAAATAATGGTTAACAACAACTAAAATATTATATATATTTTTCTTCATATTTTGATAATCATCAAATCAATAACAATATATTCCCAGATAAACTACCATAATTATTTTTAGATCATGAAATAGGAAAATTAATCATCTTCCCATATAAAGACATTATTATAGAGATAAAAAACCACCAATATAAAGTGACTATACATAATGAAACATATTAAAACATATATAAGGTATAATTTTATTATACCATAAATACCAAATTCATGGATTATAATAAATTAATAATAACTGAAAACCAATACATCTAATGGACCACAACACTTGTGGAAGTATTATAAAAAATATAATATATATCTCTATCATATCTTATTAATAAAATTAAAGGATCCTAGATATGAGAATGAATAAATAAAAGGGTAACTATTATATAATTTTTAGAATAAATTAATGAAAATGTAATAAAATCCATAATATGATTCCATTCAGTTTTCTATATGTGTGGTTTGGTCTGGTTCCGAAAATGGATTAACCAAATTTCTAAAGACCATTCCTCACAACTGTGAAATACACTATATTTTTTAATATATCCTTATATTGTGAACATCATACAATATAAATAATTCCTAATAAAACCTTAACTACCATATATCTATGATATACAATAAAACCCCAAGGATCTCATAGACTATACGAATAGTATGTGATTCCAAAAAAACAATTACTCATCATCATCATTACTATGAATTCGTCATCATATGTTTAAAAAAATATAATCCCATAATTTATAATCATAATCATAATCCCGGTAAAAATACATAAGATAAAGAATATGAATACATCATGATAATCTTTAATGATTACTAAATAATCAATATGACTAGTAGTCTAAACCTATACACCTTTTTAAGGGGTATATCATTGTCCACATCTCTTATGAGTAATGTCTCAAAAAAACATGGATGTTTTACTAGATGGAAATGAGTCCAATAGTTCACCATAGTCTCCTGAAATTAAATAAGTATAGTTCTCTTAGTTATAAAGCATAATGGATACACATAAAATTCTTCCACATGATTATGGTGTGAAAAAAATCATCATCAATTGATGGAACTACCAAATCTCATAGTCTTTTCTCAAATTTCCTTGTCAATAGTGTAACATCGTCCACCACAACCAAAGATATTTGAGTGGCCAATTTCCTATTATGTTCTACCAAATTTTAGTTTAATTATGATTTTTTTATTCATAACATGTTTATAATTTTAAACTCTAAGGGAAGACACTACCAATAAATGATTTGGTAAAATAACTCAATAAAATATTGATATGTCAATGTCTAATTCATAATCATATAAAAAATGAATGAAATAGAATTTATTAAATGATTGTCACAATCCAACCCCATCCCACCATAATTATAGAGTCAATACAACTCTACTGAATTTGGTATTGTTTCATCATCAGAGAAAATATTCAAATTTAACAATACCATAAATGCTACCTTGGAATGGTTCCTCATTTTACTCTGGATTATATACTTGCATCACTATAAATGTGATCAATTGAGCATGAATACTGAAATTGTATTTTATGAGACCTAGGGAGATGAAGTAAAAAACATCCCAATAAATAAAAATCATTCATGCATTTTTTGCGAATTTATTCTACATGGAAATTAGGAGGAATCTCAATTTCATAATAATCGACTGAAATCCTTATGCATAGAATTTATAGGAAAAATACTATTTACTTTATGTAGGGAATTGGGTTAAAGAGACACCATAAAATCGTGATCAACTATAGGGTTTACGTGTGGAGAACCACCAAAAACACCCTATTTTTAAACCATTATATCATTATAGGACCATACTCTAGAAGTTATAAACAAAAAACAAAATCAAAGAAATAAATATATTAAATTACATTAACTGAAATATAATCAAATAATTTAACATGAGGAATATTTTATGAACACATTAAAATATCATATTACCTCATAACCACATAAATTTAAACTGTAAATCCTTAAATTATAAGAAAAACATCAAACAATCACATGTAGAGTAACATATAAAGATATATGGAAGTCAATTAGAATTCTCAGAAAAATCATAATTTTTTTATTATTTTATAATAAACCTTCAATTAAAAAAACCATTGTGAATTGAAACTTTTAATCTAATTATATATCACCCACATCTAAAAACATCAATTTTTTGAAATTAATAAAATAAAATAATGTTATTTTTAAAGAATCGTCAGAATAAGTTCTAAATGTATTTTGACCAAATCATAATTACACTCATTATCAAATAAATACACCAACAATATTCACTTTTATATTAAATTCATAAAATATGAAGAGATAATTTAACATTTATAATTTTAAATACTTTTTTATGATATATTTTTTTCAACCACAAAATAATATACTAAACGAATTTCATTTCCATCATCTATTAAACCATTATAATCATCCAAAAACAATATGAATAATGATCAATGGAAACACTAAAAATAAATTATAATAACCTAAATATTGAAATGGATATAATATTTGAACACGATTTTCAAAAGATTAACCATGAAGCATAAAACAAACCATGATTGTTCCCAAGAATTTATACATATTAGTCTAGACGGTCTTCACATGGTTTCCTTGACAATGAAAAATATCAAATTGACACTAAATTTCATTTGATATTTCACTTAAAAAAAAATAAAATCTATTGCCTAAATGTGTCATCGACAACACCATTAAAAAAAACCTAAATAATGAAAACCCCTAAAAATGTTAAGAATACATATCAAATAAGTTATTTTCACTTATCAGGAAAACCCATACATTTAATTTATTTCATGAGAGGTGTCAATTTTGGACCCAAAAATCCACATTTACATGAATTAAGATTATACTATCTCAAATATAATTGATGTCTCAAAACGGAATATGAGATTCTTGATCATAGGAGAACATAACAATAAGGGAACCTAAACCATTTTTGTCTTGATCCAACCCCATACCATTAATTATTTATGTACTATAGTCAATCACATGCAATACCAGATATACACTCCAAGTCACCATGGGCTTCAAAAATGATATTATGAAATAGAATATAACCTATTCAAATGGATTAACCGATTCAAAAAATATAAAACTAAGGATACCACCTGGATTTCATGATGATTTATATATATATCATACAACCATTTCATATATAAAAAATGTGAATCTAAATGATACATCAAAAAGTAACATGAGTAATTATGATAAAAAAATACAAAAAAGTGATCATCACTAGAAAAATTAGCATCACATAAAAGATGAAGGATAACAAATTTATTTTTTAAAGTGAATAATTACTATAAAACCCTCAGTGATACAATAATAAACAAAATAATGTATCTAAAATCACAACTAACAATATCCAAAAAATGAGGGACAATAAACCATGGAGACTCCAGAAAACCTAAATAATAAAATTATGATCATTTTATATATTGAAGTAGAATCGATAAAAATAGTATGATAATAGGAATAATATACAAAACAGTGTAAGAAACATCCCTTCAATCCATTATTAAATTTCAAATGTCAAATCACTTATTTATAATTTTAAAGGAAATATAAAAATGTGGTTATAAATTTCATTATAAAATATTAAATAATTCAATTAAATTAAAATAAAATTTCATTTTCCTAAATTCATAATACAAATTTGTTGAAATCCCATAGTGAAACTTTTTAATAAATTATTTTTGTGATATATTATAATATTATTTCAATAATAGAATATAATCCCTTAATTTTTTTTTAAATTAACTTTGTAAGTGTATTAATAAAATTAGGCAAATAAAAAAAACTCAATATGTGAACTTAAAAGATTATGGGATTGTTTAGTAAAAATATTCCATAACCATCAATGTGAATCACTAGAAGAAAATTCCATATAACCATCAACAATAATTTTTATTAACATAAAATTTATAACTAGTGGTAAAATTAAATAAAAAAGTTAAATATTTCTTAATAACACTATACTTTTAATGATAGTAGAATAGTTAAAACAATTGTGTCTTGGACTCCTATTTATCTACATGTGGTTTTCTAAGATATGTAATATAAATGTGAATCTATCGAGAAATAATCACATAGAATAAAAAAAATATACAAGATATACCTTATTTAAGAAAACCATAGATGAATGAATCCTAATTATATCAAGAACATGTATATATAAATAATCCCCTATATCAGGAACTATCTATGAGAATGTGGTTAATGAAAATTAGTGATTTTCATAAATACAGAGGGCTTTTTTCTAGGTAATAATAATGTTATAATTATATTTCCTACTTATAATGATCCTTCATTTTTATTTATAATAAAAATTATTTACTAAATAAGATTATAAAACCCAATACTTTTTCATAATTTAACTATATAATTCAATGATACAATACTAAAAAAATATGAATGCATAGTGTTTATTGATTTTTAACAGGATCTTTATAAATTAAAAAAAATAATTAGACTCGTATTCATTGAAATTAGAAGGTAAATGATCATATTATAGATAAAAAAGATAATTTGTATCATTTCCAAAATTCCTAAGACATTCATTTTAAAAAAATCATATCTCAAACATTAAAAAACAATATAAAGGACTATTTTATTTTAACATCACTCTGTTCACTAGTGGGGGTCCATTTCAATGAAACCTAACAAAAGATGTTCTAGAATATTAATATGGATCAATGAATCGATGATTTCCAAAAAAATCATTCTACAGACAACCCTATGTTTCTTTGTCCGTGGTAGAGATAAAACGGGATAAGAAAAATGAATAAATATTTAGAGGGAGAAGACTAAAATATATTTCCTAGAATATTCACTAGAAATGATTGAAGATAGTATTTGAAATCACTATTTGGAATTATAAATCAAGGGGTGATGTTTTTAGTAGGATTTAGTCACTAATTTAAAAATAAATACGTGGATTTATGGTTAAGAACAATTGATGTTAAATTATTAAGATCAAAATTTTGATGGGATGGAAATTGTGAATGCTTTGGGTACGTTTTTTATGAACAATATTCCAATTGTGAAGGATTGCTAGAATGGATGGAACCTGGAATATATGAAAGAACTTCATTTAGAATTGTCTTGTTCCAACCATTTGATTTACTATGTTGAATAATCATTGCTTGTGACACGATTATCACACGGTTAGTTCTACAGGTTTTCAAACTATTTGAAATAAAAATGTTGACAATGAAAAATATAATGAAAATTAACATATGAGGATAGATAGACGATGTTTGAATAAAATATAAATATT
The DNA here is from genome assembly GCA_963277665.1 of Viscum album. Lineage (NCBI taxonomy): Eukaryota > Viridiplantae > Streptophyta > Magnoliopsida > Santalales > Viscaceae > Viscum > Viscum album. The sequence continues at coordinate 975,053,513 of OY728133.1, forward strand.
ATGTGTTTGGGGGTATAATTACATTCAAACACATACAAACCAAACACACCAGTTGGAGAGGTAGACCACAAACCCCCATCCATTGGATAACCCATCCATTACACTTTTTTTTATTTATTACATGGAACGTAGGCATAGAGTTCAAGGATCCCATAACAGGGCCCAAAATTCCATTATAGATCCATCATAAATAATATTTATGTATCCTTAGGTATGCATCATCGCCTACCCCACCACCATTTTATGTTATAATCTACATCCCCACCTTTATTGTGATGTAATAGTACATTCTCCCAACAGGGATTGATCCATGGATATCCTGGATATGAAAGAACATTTACCACTCATGTACATGCTCTTTGGGAAATGTATGACTAATATTAATGTGAATTGCAGTGATAAAAACATTTATGGTGTGAAAAAATGGTCATTTTATTATATATCTAATGACTATAGTGATTTCTCAAACTTAAAAGATAGTGTCCTGTGATATTAGTAGGGATGAAACATGAAATAAAAAAAATTCTCTCATATGTAGAAGGTGGAAGAAACTACAACGGTTTAAAAATAATCAAAAGAGAATGAATCATACATAAAATATCATTCCATATATACCTATCAAATTTATTTCAACATTTATTTGAAAAAAATTAAATCATTAAATATAAACAAATTAATGTAAAATATAATTCAATGACCGTGATGTACAAATTAAAAAAATAGTCATATTCATATCTTGTAATTTAAATTAATGTGAAAAAGCATTTCCATTATGGATGGTCCCCATCCTCTATCAACATAAGATCATGAAATTATATGCCCACTGAAAATATATCTTATATAATCTATCTATAATTATTAATAGATCCATTAACTTATTGAAGACATTACATAATACATTTACATGCACTAAGTACTGAATATTTATGAATATATGAATATATAAAAGTATTTCCAGATATTAATGTCATGAAATCCCATACAATACATATGGAAAATCACATATCTATAACCACTAAAATCATGTTATGACATTTTTATTAATAAAAATTACCACAACTCATGATAAATTATATTATTTGATAGAAATACAATGAAAAAGTCTTTTTTAATAATATATTACAACTCAAATTGTAATGAAATTTTCTCTTTTTTTATATCAAATATATATTATAGATATACAGAAACTGAAAATTAGTTTAACACAATTTTATTAATAAAAAATGAATACATTTTTTTTTATTGATACCCACTCACACTATACCATAATTTATAAAATTACCCATTTAATTTTAAAATAATATGGTTTTTCCTCTCCAAACAATTTACAAGACCATTATGTCTATTCACAAGACATCACAATAATTACTCAAACTCAGTTTATTCAATTTAAAAATAAAATATATTTCACACCACATTTTTACCTAAACAAACTCATAAATAATGAAATGTTAAATTCATCTAATCTAAGACAATAATAATTCATTTTATTTTAATCTTCTCTTTAAATAAAAATTCCATGGTTTATATTTCAAAGGCCAAAAATCTAAAATTTTCTTTCACCAATATATGCATGCATCATTAAATAAAATTCTTGGAAAAAATATACTACTAAATATACATTATATAATATACAAAAATAAAATCTATCGAATTAAAAACAAATATATTATATTATTGAATGAATACGGTCTAATGATATTTTATAAATATCATCATGTTCCAAATCATATTATTGAATAATAGTAATTTTTACACTATAAACAAATGAAAAATGAATGTGAGATCATGATCACTAAAAAATGTATTGAGAATTTAAATCAACTTGATGTAATCCAATATGATATATCAAAAAAGTGAACAGAAAAATAAAGGGATATAGAGATAAATAGATGTCATTTCTTGAATGAAATCATCTAGTCCATATTATTGTTCAAAAACTGATGTGATCAATGATAGAGGGTAATCCTTTTCCCATTGATGGATAATAAAAAAATTACCTTAATAATCCCACGAACCATTAAATATTATGTTGTGGTTTTTAATTAGGTATACTATTGGACATCTTACAACACAAAAATCAATGTATAGAACCCAAACATGATATAATGTTCTGTATACACTATCCCTATGATATATTATCTTACCATGTTAGCATATAAACTGACCAAACCAAGAGAAAATATTCTAAATCCATGAACCCTATGGTTGGAGTTTCAATCTAACTCTCACATATCACATGAAAAATATATATATATAGTCCAAATATAGTTAACGTAACCATATAGTCATTACTAATATTCCAAAAAACATGAATTATAAGTCAATATCACATATATAAAAAATATATTCTCATAATGAAGCTAATATTTTAAAATTACACTCATCATAAAACTTAATTTAACTAAAAAGATAATAGTATATATTCTCCTAGAAAATTACATAAAATTTTTATAACATATGATAGTTTCCCATCCAAGATCTATTAGATGGTTATGTATCAATTACACTCTCATCTGTGGAATATTCATTATAGTACAGATTTTTTCAAACATATCAATAATCATTGTTGCTATTTTTAAAACTGATTTCTGTTGGTAGAAAATCTAGTGAATCACATGAATGAAAATAATATATATCATACTGTAATCTTAGTATTTATGAAATGTAAAATAGGTTTCTTAATACAATATATTATAGTGTTAAATCAAAACATTCATTCATATCATATATTTTCTACAATATTTAGAATTTATTAACATTATGTGGAACTAACTTACCCTGAAACCATATTCAGTGGTGTCATAATTTGGTTACTCAAATAATAATACTGAATCCTCAATCAAAATCACAATTTGTTTTTGATGATGATATTTAAAGTACTTTTACCAATCCATGAAATGATTACTCACTACCAAGTTAGATAAAACAAATTATATTCCCTCATGAACAATTATATGACCCAATAGTGATTTCCTAAATATATTAATCCAATATAATGGTGTTTAACAAGGGCATCAATAAAGTCCATCAAATGGATTTTTTTAATAGTCAGGTTATTGATAATGGTTTATAAACATAGTAGTAAGGAAGTTATTATATTTGATGTTGGTGATAAATTGGGCACATATTTATTTTCATTATCATCAAAACTATTAATTATCCTTCATGATTACCTATATATCCAACTATTATATGATTCACTATCTGTACGTATGTACTTATAGAATTTTAAAATTTACTACATATGTTAATGTAAGTCAAGGATATTTATATCATGTGATTGATGATGTAACCCCATGAGCCATACCACCATCTCCATATCAATATTATTAAATTTAAAAACATAGAACATAATAGAAATATGAATTAAATGGAGGATATTTTTTAATAATTAAACAATAGTCTTATTGCAACATCATTACATGATTATATTAGTAAATTGATTATGTAATCTAATTTATTGTTTTCACACTTAAAATTTAGATTTATTAATATTAATATAATTCTCAATATTTATTAATACTCTTCCTTAAACAACCAAAATTCTATGAAATTTAAGATATAATAAAAAAAATATTCTTTATCACTATCTAGAAGAAATATCTATAAATATCATGATATATGTTTTCCACTCAATTATAATATTTTCCAACTATGTTGTACAATAAACATGTGACAACATTCCTCAAACATGAGGGACGGACAAATATAATAAAACAAAATACTATGTTTTTATATCATGCATGAGACCAATTTTCCTTTTACTTTTGAAGACTTTTGGGTGACTAGAGGAGTATGAAAAAGAGATAATGAATAGAATTTCAGTCTCAACATAGATTTTAATTATAGGAAGGGTGGTGTAATTTTTTGTTGATAGGAAATATCATATTGTAATTTATGATGTGGACGTTAAAAAATGGTCATCGAACCAACAACAATAATATAGACACAATGTATTTTGAATTCATTAAATTCAAGACACCCCAAATAAATAGTTCCTAGTTTGAATTCTAGATCCAAACATGGCTAGTTTAAGTGTCTCCTTATTTTTTGTGATTCAAAAATATAATGATTCATTATATTAGAAGTATACACATATTTAATGTTTCAAAGATTGAATTATTTATATTTCACTATGGAATTATATTATAGGATCTCTATGGATCTTACAGGTTGGGCTATTATATATTCAATTCTACAGAACAATATAAGTTGGTCCCAAGTTGGGGAATACAATACTTATGATTTATAGTACACGGTGATTTAATATGATTTTAATCTTTAATATATAGTTTATTTAACTAATGAATTATGGAGGAGGGTATAACTCATACTTATTGTGGTGTGAATACCCTTATTTCATCTTATATTGGGTGAAAATATAATTATTTGATCATATTCAGGGATTTGCTTCATGGTTCCATTAAAAATAATATCTTATATACTTTGGAGTGCCATGTATTTACATTAATTTTCTCCCCTACCATAAAAATAGAAGAGAATAAAAGATTCCATTTAGAGATGGTTTAATCAAATTTTGTTTTATATACACCATCATCCATATAACGATTTATAGATCATCATATATGTGTTTTATTCATTCCTAATAGTCATTCTCTCTCATATTCTCTCATTTAATTCCATTATAAAATGTTTTCTTCTATTTATTTATGCTATATTAAAGATTTATAGTAATTTTTTCAAGAATAATATTCCATTTTATTTTAGGTCCATTATAATAAAAGTTTTCTGAGATATATAATTATTTATTTTATTTTATTTTAAAAATATTAAAATATTCTTATATGGGAAGTGGGTGTATGAAATTTCATATTTTCATGACTCTGTTTATTATAATTATTTTTTCATTCGGTATTTAGTTAAATAATCATATTGAATAAAATAATAATAAAATTAATATAATTTAAGATTTTAAAATAATGTATTGTTCTAATGTAGTTCATGTTTAATTAGTTAATGCACCATGGTATTTACTTTATGGAATTAAATTAATTATATTTATTATTTTAGTTCCTAATCATGTATTATAAAATCATAGTTGTTTAAATAACATAAACCAAATTTGATGAAGAATTTGATGAATTATAAATGTTAATATAAACATTTATTTCCTTGAATTATTCTAAGAATGAATATTTTTTTGAAGCATTACCAAAGTTAAATGTCATATATTTTTATATAATAATATCAGGTTTAATGTTGTTCAAACATGGTCAAAATTAATAATATATAAAAATATACTTATGGTTAATTATTATTGTATGTATTTTATAGTATTTTGTGGTTAATATCACATCCTTTTATTTTAATCCCTATTTCCTTATGGTGATTTTCTATGGGTCCCAATAAATTCCCTTTATAAAGTAGCTATTAATTTTGTGTTCTATAAGAGATTATATTAATTTATATGATTTATTATAAAAAATGTAATAATTGGTATTATATAAATCTAATATATAGAAAAAGATAATAGTTAGACATTAATTTTTCTAATATGTTGAGATGAGTTGGATGTCAGGAATGATGTTACATATAAAGAGTGAGGATTTATTATCATTTTCTTATTAGATTTCATATTAATATCCTTTATTTTTCTATAATTTCTATCTATAAAATATAGATGTTTTAATATAATTCGAGTAAATATTATTTTTTGATGATTATTTTGATTCATTTAATATTACGATATATGTAGTGATAATGACTTAGAAATGGATTGATGTTTTGGGGTGATAAAACTAGTAAATAATTGTAAATACTAATTATGGGATTTTTGGATTTTTTATTTATTACAATGGAATCAAATTTAAAAATATTAAAAGATATTATTAAAATCATTTTATAATGGGAATGTTTTTGAATCAATTTTAATGGATTTATAATAGAATAAATAATTTAACTAATAATTGATTAAATTAAAATATAAGTAATTATGATTAATCATGGATCTTGTTTGATAATTATTTTTCCATAATAATCCATGAGATGGAATCTATGTTATCATGTTAGTTGATAGAAATATTTTAGTCTTGGATTGAAATGTTTTCCATAGGCTGGCAGTGTGAATTATCACCATTCTATTATAATACACCACATTCTTTTCCACTCATTTCAATAGGGAGGATGATTCACATATGGACATTGGTTTAGGGTTTTTAAGTACTAAATGTTGGTTTTCAAGGATATGAATGGATTCCGTATACCATGAAATAATTTTATTTAGGATGTATCATGATATATAGGTATTCATGGTAATTAATGACTTAAGGAATAAGTTCTGTGATCATAAGGATATGATGGATCTAAATTTTATTATATATTTATTTATTGGATCTAGTTTTATTATGTTATAGGAGATACATGTATTTTATATATATCTATTTTTTTATTGTTTGTTTACATGTATAATATGTAATAGTATAAGTAACATTTCATGATTCATGGGTTGTGATATCTTTCAAAAGAATTATATTTTTATAGAATTTAATAATGAAAATGATTTGATGTCTTACATTAGACACAAGTTGATATGATAATTTAAATATTATATGGTTAACAATAAGGGTAGGAAAAATGTTGGAGGGGATTGGATCACCATGACATTAGGAATTAGGGACATGGAAATAATCTTGGTGAAAAAGAGGTTTCATGGTACTCATGCTATGAATATTTATTTTTTGGGTTTACATTATTTATTTTTATATATTAGGATTCGATTGAGACATTTATGTATTGATATTTTTGATCAAATTTAGTTAACATATTTATTTATTATGTTTATCCATTGAGATTTGGCCTGATTTGTGGAAATTTTAATTATAAGATCTAAAGGGGATCTAATTGATTATTATTGTGATATTGTCTGTATATACATATTATATTTATAAGTCCCCATTGGTAGGTTGATGATAAAAAATGGCATTAATACCATATATAGTTGTATGGGAGCAATGTGACTAATTAAGACATCTGATTTTAAGTAACTATATGGTTAAATGAAAGGACCATAAGTATATTGGACATGATAAATGGTGTAATTCATATTACTTTGAAGAGAATATATAAAATACCATGTTACATAATTTTAACATCGTTTTTCAATTATGTATAAAATATGAAATAAAATGAACCAATAATATGTAAAATTTGAGAACTCAATTTTGTTTATAGGTATGGACATCGGTCTATAGACACATCATTTTTAGGCTATTGTTTTTTATAAGATGTATTAAGAGTTCCCAAAATTTATTTGATAGATTATGATAATGATTCACATAAGAGGAAAATCAATATTTTTACCACCAATGCTCTTAGAAGTATGATGATTATGTTTTTAATAGAAGACATGGATTATGTAAGAGATTTTGTATATCTCCATTATATTGATCTAGTATAAAATAGTGAACAATACTAATTTGTATGTTTTAATTGTTTATAAAGATTCTCAATAGTGTTGGATTCTAGTCTATGTCGACCATGAGGTGAAATAATTATAATCAGGGAAAATTGAAAATATGTATTTGGTAGCGTTTCAAAAATTAACCATGGATGCACCTTGCTTTCATGAGATTCATTTTATCCACCAATTTTCTTCCATATTGAATAAATTTTATTCTCATTTTAATATAAGATATCACTATATTTAGAAATTTTTTCAAAATTTGAATCCCAATGCGATACATTTTCAAAAGGATTTACATCTACTGATTTAGTTCAATGTCAACCAATTAATAATGCAGATGTATCTTAGAGTGATTTATATAGAAGAGTTCATAAATATTATTCTACTAGGGATTATAAATTTGTAAATTGAGTATCATTATAATTCTATTCAAAGTAAAGATATAAATATATGATCTCATTTTTCTAGCTATTGGGAGTCTTAGACAGAAGTGGATCGATTTCATCCCCTCATCGCCGCATATCACTAGGTACATATGTTTGTAAACTCCTTTTAAAAAATGATTATTGTATATTTCATCAAAAAATATCCCATGAATTAAAAATATGATTGCTTGAATTTTTTCAGTAGTTATGATGGGGATGGAGGCCCTCATTTGTCTTATCTTTTTAATTTGCACACATTATGTTACCTATAATATCATTCTACATGACATTATTAATATATATTATGTGGTTTATATAGAAGGAATTCAATTTAATACAATTTACATTAGGATATTGATAATATAACAAATAAGTCAGTGGTCACCAAAGGGTTTGTGAAGTCATGTTGCCGAATATACCATATTTTGTGTTTTCTTCCAGCATAGGGATATTCAGATGTCATACAGTGCATTATATAATAATATTCCACCATGGGTTATGATTTGATTGATTTATGAGTTTTAATATTATTCAATTCAATATCTATTGTCAATTTTTAAGAACATTTTTTAATGTAACTATACAATATCATCACCCATATATAGATTTACATTATTCACAGATTAAAATATCATATATACTATTTTCTATGGAATTGTTTTATTTAATTTATCCAATTTTTCTTTCATAGGGAGATTATTGGTTTTCCATGATGATAATGAGAAATACCCCCAAACATGTTGATTTCATGTCAATTTATTATCTTTTTTGACTAATGATATAATATTTATTTTATCAGGAGATTAACTATTAGTAAGTACCATGTTTGTTGAATAGTTTATTGATTCCTTTCATATGGAGGATGAGACCCAAATCACTGATGTGAGATCAAGTACCTTATAGATATAAAACCCGATGTTTCTTCGATATAGCTAAACCATTGACATATAAATTGGTTTGATTTTTAGTTATTATAAATTTAGATAAATGATATTATTTAGTGAGGTTTTATTATACCTTCTATGTCTCATCAGGGTAATCCAAATTTTTTTAGGAAGAAGGGGGATGAATATATTTGTTTATAAAAAGATTATCGTAACATGAATATAGTAAAAGTGATGAAATTCAATCCACTCCTAATGATTGTTGATCGATTTGATATGCTATGTATTCATAGGCAGACCATTGTGATCAACTAGCTGTTAGGTTATCATTATCTGTAAGACACATAGTATGATATTAAAAATTCTTACATTAGTTACATTTTGAGTACTTTGGGTTAATTATATTGTCTTTTAGAATTACGAACAATAGGTTTTTTTGGAACAGATGATCCCAATCATCCATTAATTTTTGAAACAAATTATAGTGGTGTTCATTGATGAAATCTAACTATATTTTTGTTCATAAAAGGAATATAGAGTTTCTACATGCTATTTTTTATGTACTTCCATATCATGAACGATTTTTGGAATATTTAGATGTGTATGTTTAGACACATGATATTTATTTATTTGGAACTTCCATATCTATGAATATTGATTTCATATATCCGTAAAATGTAGTGGTAGATATTTTTTTGGGTAACCCCTAGAATTTGGTGAATTCAAAGAGTATCCTTTACCTATCTAGATATAATGAGAGTTTTATAAAAATAATTCTCTTAGATTGTGGATTCTTGGATAGTGGTGACCAGTAAAGATCATTTTGTTATTATTTTTAGTACTATGAATCATTTTAGTATTTATAGATGAATATATTAAACACAATATTTCTAAATTTTTAATAGGGTGAATTTTTTTTAGGTATATTGTGATTATTCTTGGTTTTGAGTGGTGTTTATCCTATTATAGTGGTTTTATATTATCTCATATAGAATCTTATATGGATCTCAACAGTTATGGTCTCATTAAAGTTAATATAAACCCCATTGCCTCTATAATTTTTTGGTTGTGTTTTTATGTTATTTTGACTACATTAACTCATTAGTGAATAATTTTTTGGTCATTATAGAATAAAATATCATGATGTATAAATTCAATAAATACCACTTGAATTTTCAGTGACAAGGTTTTTTTGAATTCTTTTAGGATCACATTTTCATGATTTAATGAGAATTAGGGAAGTAGAATATTTTTAATAATTTGATTATTTTAAATTTTCATCGTTATATTATACTTATGTATGGGGATTATTTGATATTAATTGTGGAAATTTATATGACACATGTCAATATGAGGGAGGCAAACAGTAATGGTTATCACTATCATATGCTAGTGCAGTTATCCTTGATGTTGGTGGTCAGGGAATCCCAATTTATGTATTCTGAGATAGAGGTGTGATTATATCATCTTGTTTTTAGTGATTCTCTAAAATAAGGAATAGAGGTATAAAAAAATTATATATAATTCATTGGTTTCATTTTATGTTGTTGGATGTTTGGTTATTTTATAGGCATGTATGACCATATTTTATTTTTGAGATTGGGTATGATGTTTTGTGTTCATATGGCTTTATCCCATTAGGTGTTGACTATGAACATGTAATAGATAACCCTTGAGAGGTACTTCATGTATTGGTTCCTCTATTATATATTTTCATTAAATACATGGTTTTTTATAAATTATCAAGCATTAGAATAGTTTTAGTTGTTTCTTATGTAAATATCTAATTGTTCCCTAAACAGATATGGTGTGTATCTGTGCTCAGAGGTGTTGTGTAATGAAAATTAAAACAATAGTGTAGTGTTTTATAAGATTATAGTTGTATGTATATTTTCAACACATATTCAGTTAGGTTTTGGAATGGTATTTTTTTAATGAATAAATTTACAATTTTGTTTATATCCCATGTGTCTTATATTTTGGGATGAAGGATTTTGGGGATTTTCTATTATAGAGACCCCTTTGACATTATGGATGGGTTGTCCGATAGATATCCAGTTGTATTTGTTTGGTGTGTTTCTAATTATGAGGATAATGAATCATAGTAAAATAAGCCACAATCTTGATCCCCAGTTGGTAAATTTGGTGTTCATGGAAATATATACTATAATATGACATGTTAATAGGGGTGTTTAATGAAACTAGGTGGCTAGGAAACTACTCACTAGCATTTTTTGTAATAATGCACCAAGGTGACTAGTATTTATTATATCCTTACAATGGGTTTAAACAATGCAGAGAATTACATTTTTTAAGAATGGGGAATATATGTGATATTTTATTCATGATATCATTGAGAGGGTTTTACTCATACCCAATTGGGTGTGGAACCACTTAATGAACAATGGTTTTGCTAAAAAAATCAATACTTATTGTTTGGGATATGGGTGTTGTATCATAGTATCATTATTAATATATGCTGTAAAAATTTAGAATTCCATTAAACATTAAATTGTTTTCTCACTCTCCCTTGAAAATCTATTTCACTAGTGTATAATATTTAGTGAATCTTGATCCACTTTGGGTTTCTTTACCCCTAAGCTTCTTGGGATCATTATTAGCCACACATATGGGTGTTTTATTCTTACTTACGGGGTTTTATATACCACACTAACTTATCCCATGTGCTGATGTAACTATTATCATTAGTTTATATGATTTATATCCATGATTAATGGAGGGATATTGAGAAACTGATGCATTATTTTATTATGGGTTCCTCACAAGAGATATGATTATATATATATATATCCATTCTTTTTTACAAAACCTAGAAATAATCATAGCAAGGAAATGGATTTTTTTTCCATTCATTCATTATGTAAAATTGTGTCACTAAACTGATTAAGATTCTATGAGAATTTAGTGATGTTCGTATACTGAGAATAATTTCCATGAAATTTTGAAAATTTTTTATATTAATTGGGTGTTGTGATTTTATGTGGTTTATTCTATATTTCTGGATGCCACATGATATTTTCTACATAGTGTGTAATTCATTGTAATGAGTATTATTTTTCAATAACATTATTGATATGCATGAATTTGATTAATCAAAATAATCTTGTATGATTTTCAATGAGGAAAATGTATATTATTATTATTTTTACTTCAAATCTATTTAGGAATAGCTTTTTTAAGAAAGAATATCATTTAATGATTCATATATAATTTTATCTATTATAATTAGCTCTATTTTTACATATTGTATTTATATTTAATTGGCACATAAAATATTTTAAAAGGAAATGATGAACACATATGATATTGTTATTATTTTTAATTTCATAACCACTATTTTTTTTTCATTCTATTGTTTGAAATGATATGATGGTCAATTTTTCCTTATTTATTTATATACTTAAAATAGATTTTCATTGCCTTTATAATTCCATATAATATTTGAGAACCATTTATTTATTTCTTTCAAGAATATTATTACTCGGAAATTTGTTGAGGCATGGATGGAAAAACTTTAATGCTGGTCTTTCTTGTTCAATATTCGTTCAACAGATAATGATATCAGGCGAGATAGTAGTGGTTATAATATGTATACACATTAATATTGTGTTTTAGGGATTTTTATATTCTTAAAATTGTGGTTTATGTGATTTACATGTTTATTTTTGTTTTCATAATAAATTTATAGTGTTTCGTCAATATGGTATAATAAGAAAATTCCATTATGTTCTGGATGTATGGACTAGTAATGATTTTCGTATGAATTTATGCGACCTATTCTGAAAATTTTTAAGGTAATATATATTATAACAATGGGGTTGTTAGTTTAATTCTTTTGGATCATGGAAAATAAATAATGAACCTAAAATGATTAATATTATACACTATTTTGATTTGAAATATCTGGAATTATTAAACTGAAATATATAGTGGAATTAACAATGAAAACTACAGATGATTAATTTACATGATTATTACTGTTAATTAATCATGCTTAGTGTTTTATTTTGACCATTAAATTCCCAATATGAGAGATGAAATATAGTTCATATCGAGGGATATAATCTATATATGATCAGGGTGTGGGATAGAATCCTTTAGGATGATGGTCTGATATATTATAGCAATTTATTATTATTTTATTTATTCTACCACACAACATTATTGGGAAGCTTACACAAATAATCTATTGGGATCTTGTTATTTTTTTCAATATCTAGGATATTGATGATATGAATGAATATTAAAATTATCACACCAATATCTCCTATTTATTTAGAATATTATATATTCATACATAGAATGTTAGGGATTACTATGTATGGTATATGCACAAAAGGTATTTATTATATAATTTCAGACATCTATTCATGGGTTGTACTAACATAAGGTTATAAAATATACTTGTATTCAATATATTGTGAGTATGGTTACTATATTTTTACATAAAATGTTTGAAATATATTCTGGTATATTTAATAATACACAGACAGTGATGGATTCTATATACACTGCATGTTTTTTTTGATAAGATGGTGACAATTGTGTGATGATGTATATTTGGTGTCAGATTATGTGATGAAATGGGTATGATATTGTTTCCATGATGGGAACAATGACCTATAAAAGGGATGACAAAACAACCAAATTATTCATTGGAGTGAGGGTGTATAACTCAGTGGGACCATGGTTATTGGGTATCACTAAAATTTATTTTCTATTGATAATGTGTTGATAATTTTAGTGTGATACTTATAGAGAGATCCTTAGTGATTTTATGATGTAGTTCACCTGATTCAGTTAAAATTATATTTTATTTTATTAATTCAGAGATCATTATCATTCTTCGTCCTAATTTTCCAAAGTTGTTTTAGGTGCAATAAAAAAGTATACTTTTATTATCAAACTTATAAATAATTTTTTCCAGGTTTATATGAGCAAGTGAGTGATTGAGATGGATTTACTAGGTTATAAATTTATCATATTGTTATGTATTTTTTCCTTAACAAGAAATTTATAATTTTCATTTCATTATTTTTTCATTATATACTAATAAATGTGTGTGTGTGCATTGTTTCATTGTTTATTTATTTTATAGTTTTTATTTTTTGTTCTTAACACTATTTGCAGATTAATCTTTTGAGGTAATGCCTCTATCATTTTGATTTTATAACCTTGATACTTATCTCCTACCAATGGCCTGCTGGTGGTATGTAATTTGGTCTGTACCTATTTTCAATATTTTCCCAATGTGGGTATTGGTGTATGGTGGTGTTATATCATTAAGAGACCACCATTTAATTTCTCTAATTCTATTTTGTGTAACATTAAACCTATTTATTTAATCCTCAACTATTTATCACTCTGATATATGGTGAAGTGATATTCATCTCTTTTGACACCATACTATATCACACCACTTGAATATAAATAAATATCAACACCATCAACATCCATACGATCATTTATTGTCTCAACACTTATTAATTACTATTGAATGTATCTTCCATGATATTACACATTCATAGATATAGTGTATTTCAAATAATTATTCTAAATATACTTCATTAAACATTATTTCATAAAAATCATGTATTGTAGGGATAGTATATAAATAAGATAATTATGATCAAAATAACCTATTATCATTTAACTTATGTGTTAATAAATTACACTTCATGGAATATACAATTTATAAAAATTATAGATAGTATATGGGATTGTTCACATGTAGTTTAAACTGTCTTGAATTGAATGAAACTGTATTTTCTGTAAGAAAGAGAACATAAGGAAAATTTGTTATTACTATATTATAGAAAACACTAATATCATTATTAGATTATTCAAATATAATTTCTTTAATTGAATTCAACATCACCTTTATTTAATTGATGTCTATCTAACACTTTTCATCTTTCACATGCATCAATCCCTTTTAAGTAAATACTATCATAAGAGAATATATTTTTGATAACATTATAATTCATATTTTAAATGTGTCCTCCCAATAGTAGGAATCCCTATATCATAAATAAATTCTTGGTTGTCTCAAAATGTATCATCTCATTATGCTTATTTATCTCTATTAAATCAACCTTCTAATAATCAAAATCCAAAATATTTCCAATTTATATAATCAATACCTACATTTATATTAAATTAAAAATAAAAAATGTTTTCAATTTTTTTTTTAATATTTTAACATTGTGCTATTTCGGTTGCAAATAAAATTAATATTTAAAAAAAAATTCCATAGTAATTTTTTTATGACAATGAATAATGACGAAATGAATCTTAATTATGAAAACAACATAAGGGTATATTACCTTGAAAAAAATCAACCCCATCACATAATATACATATATACTTCTGAAATATATAATCAATATTTATGCCTCTTTCACACTCAAATACATAAATATAAATTAAAAATAAATCTATGAAAACTATACAAATCCATTTAATAGAAAATATTGATTATTGATATTAGGTATATTATATATATATATATTATGGTCATTGTATTCAATTAAAAACAACAATACATGACCTAAAAGTTTGTAGAATCGAACTGATACAAACATGATAAATTTTGCAATTGATTATTTCCCATTTTTTATAGATCCTAAAATTTAATATTCAAACCCAATTGCATTACGGGAGACATGTTAATCAAATAAAATAAAACAGAATACAAAAATTGAATTAAACAAATGTAAACAAACAAATAAATATATGGTTTTTATATATAGAAGAGTTATAGAAAAAATGGTAAGAATTAAATCACCATTACAAGATATTAAATTAAATGTTTAAGATCTAATGATCCAAGAGCTTCTCCATCTAACAAAAATTTAAAAACTCAGAGTAAATTAATATATCATCATGAATTAATATGATGAGTACATCACTATCGATAGAATTTAATAACTCTTTTACATGGTATAATATAGACACATAAATACCAATTGATATCTAATATTTAGAAGAACATTTCCATCCAATTAATATTAATTTATATATCATATGAAAAAATATCCTGAACTTTGAAGTAACATGATATTTTAATATCGTTGTTAATAATGTTAAAATATATTTTTATAAAACCCATTTTTTTCTTTGCATTTATAGTTATCAAAATCAATTAGAAAATAATGCATACCATAAATTTTAGTTTTTATTATATAAACCAAACTAAAATAAATAAATGTATATTTTATATTAATTAAAGTATATAAAATCATTAAATTATGATAAGAGTACATTTTATTTATATTTTTCCTCTTTTAGATTCTGATTTAACCTATTTCATTGAATAAATTTCCCTATAATTCATTATGTTTTGGCCGTATTATAGATTAAAAATATTCATCCCCTAAAATTGATATCAATCTAGCCTTGAATTCATCATAGGAATCTTTGACCCCTACATCTTGATGAAACATCAAACACAATAATTATAAGATATGATATTATAAAATATCATTATATTTTTTGTATTCTCATAATGATGGAGTGTCATTTTATCAGAAATGTATTCCCACTTTAGGTGTTCCAGGTTGTTTTTACCCCATTTATTCATTGACTTGACATGAATATGATGCAGAAAAATATATATGGTTATACAATTTTCATTATTCATCATCTTCCCAATTATTTATACTAGAAAAATCAATGACACCCTCTTTTCAACAAATAATATAACATCCGACCATTACATTCATCATGTATACCTACATCCATGGTGAATAAGAAACAACAATCACATAGGTAGGAATTACATGTAAGTTGAAGCATGATTGAATCATAAGTTTATTATTCATCTCAATCCTTAATGCCTTGAAACATTAAATATTAATTATCCCGAATGAAAGCTGTATTATCTAATTAAAGAGAGACATACTCTAATAATGTAATACTCCATTTCCCAAAATATAATAACAATTTTCCATCATCAACATGTGCATATATAGAGTGAACCAGTGACTAACCATCAATGGGAATATATCCAACGTATCCTCTATAGGATTCTTATATTCCATAGTGATTTCCCACCACATACAATTAACTCTATCCTGCTTCTTAAAAAGTGGCTTCCACATTTGAATTATAAAGTGTAAAATTAAACTAAAATATTAAGAATAATATATCAATACAAACTATATATTCATTCACAGGACCATTTTTTCAAATAAAATATGGATTTTTTTCGACGATATTAAACAAAGAGAACCCTCTACATGGCAATACTGGTACTACCAATTTCCATGCATATGGAACAATGCAGATAGAATTTTCATGAGTTTGAGAATACTCTTAATGATTTCATATCTTCTATAATAACATCATCACCCACTAAATTTCTATAATTGGATAGATAAATCATCTCACAAGGTGGGAGAATCACTAAATTTGAGTAATTAAAAAAATTACCAAGAACAAAATTACTTATGCCTATATAACACACACACATATATATATAATTTAACTATGGACCTACATTAATGTGAATTAATTCATCCTTTTTTTATTATTTGGATTTTTTATAAATATAATATATATTTTTAATAATTAATTTGGATAAAATTATTTTAAAATTAAAATAATTTAATATATATTAAAATTAAAATAATTTAATATATATTAAAAAATAATTAATAAATAAAATTTTTATTGTATCTAGTTAATATGTATGGAAATTTTTAATAATACTATCATGGTCAATGAACACACATCCCATCCCAAGTTATTATGTATGTAGGCACATATAATTCTTTTATGATAAAAATTCTACTAGAAAACCATTAAATAATAGATCAATAGAAAGTACTTAAAATCCCATGTCATGTAATAAGGAGGTTGACTATTCCATTCTCATGGTGCCTCATGTGTTCTGGTTTCAATGGCCACCTTGATAGCTAATAAACAAAATTAATCCTCTAAGAATCTGACATTTCACCATATAATGAAAATAATAACTATGGATCTTGAATCAGGACAAACAAGTATAAATTACATATGGTGGATGTTTTTTCTTAATTGAAAATGTATATAAACTCATGTTAGGTGATATACATTATAATTAATGATTTTTTTTCTAGAAAATGTTAATATTTTTTTAAATAATCAAATTTTTTTTTTATAAATCCAAAATTTGAAGAATAAGTAATCCTATATTTGTATAATTTTTTATTCCTAAAAAATGCGAAGATAAATCAATAAAAAATAGTAAAAATTACATAAATATGTCTCTAAAATGTTGATGATTCTTATCTATGATGGATGGCATAAATCATCTAAAATACATAACTAAACATTATTATATCAAATACTAACACACAATATAGAATCCATTTCTTATAAACAATGATGTCTTTACCATAAATGAATTTAAATATAATACATGTCTATGCACACCAAGATGATTATTTTAGGTTGTGTATATGAATAAAATTTTTGTTTGACCAAGTTGACTGTTCTAAAATCCCATGAATGATATATTTTAAGCCACATAATAACTATCATTGAAATGAGGATAACACAGATTATTAAAAAATAGTTTTATATTATTATTATAAATTTAGAAAATTATATGAAAATAATGTTACATATTAATTTCAAAAAATCATTGTAATCATTCTCAGTTCTAAAAAATGTGTACCCCAGGAATAAATATTATAAGTCACATAGACATTTAAAAAAATAAAATAAAATATAGTATTTGAATAATGCGTAAGATTTAACATGGATTATGAATTAAAGTGAGACTATGAGATGTCTACTAATATATAACCCATCTTAATTTATTTTATTAGACTCTATTAATAATTCAATCATCTATTCCTAAAATTAATAATATAAAAAACTATTTTATTTTTTAGTCACAAATGGTTCAATAATACCATGGATTATTTTGTGAATTCTTGTTGGTTCGGTTGCTTGAATTATATATTTAAATATTAAACCTAATAAAATCATTCTTTTTAACATAATTAATGATCCTGGTAGGGTAATAAATATTATTTATCATAGTTAAAGTCCAATTTACACCATTAGATAATTTATCGAACATACATAGGATGACTACATTTTTTATGGGTATGAGATTAGAACTGAGGATCCAATCCTTCCACCACATAACATGTGATATCAAAATGATTTCATTGAGTATATAAGTCCTTATTAATATAAATAAATATTTTTTATAAGTCATGTACCCTCTCATTCCGTGAATAAAACAACTATGATATCCATCACAATATGAGAGATTCATATTGTTAAAAATAATTTCAAATTTTAGAGGACATTTCAATTTGGGGACTCATTTGGTCATTTTTATTAGGAGGTTAAATTTATTATTTTTTTATGAAAGATCATAAAGTATGAAACTAGTAAATTTGAAATTCCTTAGACCACGACATTCCAATATCACGTAATAAGGTGGTTAAAAAATTCATTGAGTTATCCAACATATATAATATAGGATAATGACTACCGTTATGTTCCAAAATTAATTATTGGGATAAAATTTCTTATATATAATATCACATGAGTCATTCCAAAATTAAAAAAAACATTACTGATCTCTGTGGTTTGAAAAAAATATATTGAAAAGAAAAATGGATCCAATTGAGATGATGGAATCAGAAATACAAAAAAGTAAGTATCCTATGAAATATATCATAAATTAATTAAGTAATAAGAAAAGAATATATATAAATATATTCATTATAATTATAAATAGACATTCCATTAGGTTTCTAGAGGTTCATTAGAACTTAATGAAAATATTTGATGTCCATTATCCCAAATTAACTTATCAAAAACTGGTGAATCAAACACCTCTAATATCATGACAATATATGGTCATGTTTTTATCTCCAGGATATAACTCCATAGTGAAATGAGACATGATGATGTGCAACAATTAGTTAAAAACATTTCTTATAAGAAAGCTGTGTTTATCTTCAACAAACTAGTACATTTTTACAACATACATTGGTACACTAGGGTCTACTTTGATAAAGTGGATATAAATGAAAATTTTAGGAGGCTGCAAATTTAATCTTTTTTCCATAATCAATGAGATAAAATTATTATTTTCATGTGATTTTTATAAACGTTTTTATGTGTCTTGAATAAACACACCCAAATAATCACACTAATACAAGAAAATATAATTAATATTCCCCATACATATGATCAATAACAAGTATACCACCTAACATAATTACAATTCATGACCACTATAAACTAATTAAATATAATAAATATAAATCTTTTATTAAATTTATAATACTCTTCTAAGGTTTTCCAAGTGAATCCTATATTTATATTAGTTTTCTCCCTTAAATGAATCTATGAATATCATATGAAATGATGAATCCTATATAAAAAATGGATGTAAATGAGAGATGAACTGTATACAAAACTTAATAGAAATTTTTTTAAGAGAAATCATCAAATAATAAATGGGTTCATAGAAATTAAAAAGTCAATACTAGAAATAATGATTTTTCCAATCTCATGTCAGTGTTCCTTAGAATAACATTATATCAATATACCGCTATAGGTTAATCATCTTGATTACATTTTTCATAGGTCGTCCTTGGGGTTTTCTATTTGTATAAAATGTTAAAATAGTATAATCTTTCACATACCACATTGATTAAACCAAAACCACCTTCAATCAGACCGAATAGTGTTTCATTGAAATTTTCATACCATTGTTTGGTCTTCAAACGGTTCCAACCCTTCAATATTTTATGATCCCTTTAATCAAACCACACAGAACCTCATCCAGAATATCTCCATGTTCATAAAAAAATATATAATAAATATCTAGAGTGAGATCAATATTATGATGAAAAAGTCAATTTTTATTAACATATGATTCAAAATTATGCTTGTTGTGACAATTATATTCATTCAAAATATCACCTCCAACTGGTATTGACACCCCACTAGAATATAAAAAAATGAAAAAAATAATAACTCTCAATGTATGTTTATAATTCCAATGACCAAAATGACATATATAATGATATCTTCGAATGTTACTCTCTCGATGTCTTTCACTCAATTCCAAAAAAATATGTAAATCAAATATCTTGAATCCTTATCATGATCTATATTAAGGATCATCAAAATACCAGAATTGATACTTAGAAAATATATGATAACCATTTATCATGTGAAATGTTCTATGGATTTTTGTCACCATTATGTTAAACTATGAGGCACACATATAATAAATAAATTAATCAGACTTATCCTCAATTATATTATTATTTTTATAAATTCTAACAGTTCCTATATTTTCTATTGTGAGTTATATAAAAATATCTAACAACAAGCACAAGAGAATCCATTGGTTCCCATAGTACAATGATTAAAGATTACTAAAAACCCACCAAACATATTTATCATTTAAATTACACAAAATAATAAATATGTTATCGGAACAATAGAATTGTAAATTGCCAGAAAATTAAAAAAATGTGTTAGGGAATAACTAATCAAATCTCACATATTAATAGAGGTATAGGTTGTAAATTAATAAATCACCCACAAGAGTCCAAAAATGATAAAACATGTATCAAAAGAGTTCTATAAATCCTTCCTATAATATAAAATTTCTCCCTCCTTTTTGTGCAAAATTAAATATCACAACTACAATTTCCATTAAAAAAAACATTGTGAAATCTTTACTCGTCCTAGTATGTTTACCCAAAATCCCATAAAAATCCATCTTTAATCTAAAAATATATATTTAAACAACTTTCAATGACATTATAGTGGCCATGACATTATATAATTGAATGAATTAGTTAAAACAACACACTCATCTAAAAAGATATTGCCAAATGGTATAATAGAACCATTTTGTCAAGACACCATTATATATCACTTTTTCATGACATAAAATTCATGTTATATGTTATGATTATATTAGTACATAGAAATTCAAATTATCTGGTCATATTATTTCATAAAATTGTGAAAATGATTAAAATTATAATGCCACATAAATAGTAAATATCCAAAATTATCAAGAGACAATATATTTTAGTGGAAACTTAGCACCAAAAAATAATCAATATATTTACAATTTATATGTACAACAACCATCGATCTAAATTGACACTGTATAAATCCGAAAATGTCAAAAAAATTATAAAAAAATCCAAATTATGTTAAATAAATAGTAATTATAAAACTGAATGATTGGTTTTGAGATATATAAAAATTATAAGAAAGTATTGTGGTGCACTAAACATATTAACCTTAATCTAAATAATTTAATAGTATTAAATCATAAACAAATACCAATTACAAAATTTAATAAATTTAATCAAAAATATCATATTAAATCATTATAAATTGAACCTCTATTAAAAAAATATAGTGATGACAAAAAAATCCCATTAACCTAATACCCACCAAATGTGGTGAACCCACAATGTCATTGATATTAATAAATGATCTTGTCATTGAATACCCTAATCAAAAACTCGTAAAAAAGTATACGGAGAGTGTAGATAGTTAACATGGTAGAATAACATATAGGATATTTCTCTTGGCCATCATGAAAATTAATCTATGATATCCTTTATTGTTGGGAGACAATGTAGTGGAAGTGGGAGACAAAATGTGTTTATCCCCATTCTATTTTCTTATTTTCAATATTAAATTACAAGTGGGTTAGTTTATAAACCAATTTTGTAAAAGAGATATTTATAGTGTAATCCCACAAATTTATATAATATATACTATTTTCATGGAATCAAAATAATGAAATATGTGATCATGGATGTGTGACAGTCAACATCATGATACAATAGACTAATATTGATATATAATAAATATTCATGGAAACCGATTAAATATTTATTAATTGAATCACTGTGGAACACAATATGTTGTGGTGTGATCACAACTAGAGTTTCAATTTTTTTAAGGTACTTAAAAGGGAGCATATGAATCATAGATAAATCTAATTTTTATTTAAAATAAATGATCTAATATAATCATTACATCAAGACTCAATATTTCATTCTATAGTTTGATATTCAACATTCATGAAAAATTTATATTTAATAATTTAATTCCAAATCGTAATTTCGTATGTCAAAAAACCCAAACAATATAAACTTCCTTCCCCATGCATATTTTTTCCTTATATATAAATATCATCCTATAAAAATAATTAATTTATAAATAACTTGATGAGTTTTATCATGATGTTCAATTCATGTCCCTGGTAAATAAAATATAACACCAAAATCACTATTTATCATATAATATATTATTATATTATAATGAAATTATATTGGTAATCCCCAAAATCCAATACCCTGGTAAACTCATTTTATCATGAAATATATATTATAACTCTAAAAATCCATTAAACTCAACCAATATCACTATTTATATTGAATGATGAAACGAAGATATGATTATTGAATGTACTATTTATTAAAAAAAACCAAAATAAAAAATGTTAAGTTATTGGGTGCTATATACCTTAATGGAACACAATGAATGATAGATTAAAAATATCAGTGAGCCCTGCAATCATAAATTCAAAATAACGATGAACCCCATGGTATCCAAAAAGAAAACTCCAAACTATAACATGGATAATGGGTCACTATGACAACCTCTAATCCATCAATCTATATAAACAAGAATCTATAAAACTATTACGACATGATGGAGTTAGAAAAAATTAAAATAATATCAGCAGATGTTTTAATCCATTGAAAATAATTACATATTGTTTATAAAATTAGAATGGTTATTTAATAAAAAAATCTACAATCATTTTAAACCAGATAGAAGACATGAATCTATTATGAAAATAATTCACACTCAATAGTTTTCATCAATACTCAAAACATTAGACATGGTGTCCCTTTTACTCAAAAAATCCCCCTTTCCAAAATCAATTATAAAAAATTTTACCAAATCATTTTCATTAAATATATACAAAATAAAAAAAATAAAAAACCCTTTATACATACCATACTCAAATACATTATTTTTTGATTAAAATAAATTAAATATTCACTTTTTCAATTGAGAAAATAATGGCTTTAATAATTAATTTTTTATTCTGATCATAATATTCAAAAAATTTAACATTAAATGAATTAATATATTGTCTAAATCTCAATTCCCATTATGATTGATCTAGAAATTTGGTTTTGAGGGTCTGACTTAGTATTTGAGAGACTATGCCACCAATAAAAATCACAAGTGGTCTCAACAAACTCTAGTAGAAATTCTGCATAACCCATCATGGTTGTGGGAAATCCAAAACCTTTTGTAAAGGGAAATCAGATCCATGAAGGGTCTACATTGTTCAAAATTTAAAATAAAAAAATTATATACATATTAATTTATAAATTAAATAATATGAAAAAATATAATTTAAATAATAAAAATAATGCTTTTAGTGAATAGAAATCTTGGTTACCATATGCATGTGTTATAAACCTGAATGTAAAAACATTAAATTTACATTTACGCATTATACCTAATTAAATCCTATTGACCCATTGGCCTCCAAATCCATACTCCATAATTTTAATGCATAAAAACTATTATAATATATTACGTTGGGATAAAACATGATTATCTATATATGTACATCAAAATAAATAATTATATAAATAATTATATTTGGAGGGTAATTATAACATCCACATCTGATTCCCATGTCCTCTATGATAGAATGATCTATTATATGATCAAGTGGACATTTATAAATATCATTATATATTGAAAATATGTTATATGTATAAATGAAACAAAAAAACCTGTGTCATGAGACTATACAAAAATCCTACAAATATATATCTGTCTAGATGAAATACACACCATGAAGACACACACTGATACTATAAATTAAGGGCCATAACCCACCAAAATTTCAAAATATGATGCATTCCGCCAAAAACAATGATGTATACCAGCCATATATCTTTTAATATATCAATAAAACTAGAATAGTGTCTCTATATTAACCAAAAAATACTATTCTTGTCACACAAGTACTTCTAGACATCCCAAAACTCACATATATGAAAAATCTAAATAATAATAGGAAGTTGTGTTACCAAAAAAATTGAAATAAAATATGATAAAAACATTAAATACCAAAAAAATTATTCCAAAAATTTAATATTGGAGACATATTTAATGTGGACCAACCTAATAAAAAATAACCCAAATCTCTATCCCACCCCATCATCTCCTATGCTTCCCCAATAGAAATGTATTCTACACTACCCATTGTGCACAACTACCTTCAACTTATATATAACATTTAATTTTTTGGTCTTATCATAATACATGATGACATAAGTAATTTTCTATAACATAATCAAATTTGATCTTCATTCTATCATCATGAACTGAGGACAACACAACATCTTCATAATTGTCATGTCACATGGGGGTTCTGATATATGTCATTGATATTTGAAGAATTCCAATATCACATTTAAGTTATCATTAATTTTCTCACCGAAATCCTCATTAGGAATCATATTATCTATTAATAAAAATTATGATGAGAAATAAAAAATGTGATCTATATCCTGAATAAACAGAACTAAAAAAATAAGACAACCCAAATGAAAACCAAGAAAATCATTTAGATTATAATTTTTAATTTGGGTTCATCCTGGATATCATTCAATATATTTATAAGCAGGAAACAATTATGTCATTTATATGAATTTTTTTTTCTTATTCTATGATCAAAGAATGATAACTGTATATTCTATTAACAAATTCAAATAATGAATTATATTCATCATCAACATATCCAAAGTAAAATTTATGTGCCCAATATCTTTTTGATCTAAAAAAAAATATATACAAATGATTGTACCATTACTAGTAAATTTATATTAGAATATAACTACTAACTACTATATTATACCCAATGGTAAATGTTGTTTAACTCTTCAAAAAACTATATAGGACACACAATCATATATAATTGTACTATTTTTCAAATGGTTATTGATGAGAATCTCACCAATCACTCAATCTATCTTATAATTTGACCCCATTCCATGGTTATTGAAAAATTCCTACATAACTATGCCATAAATGGATAAAAAGAATCTCATCATTGGATAAAATAAACATCATCCAATGGAATGTATATATCGCACATCCAACTTAATTTTTGATCATCATGTAATAAATCAATTTTTCATATATCTGTTATAAGTTCATCATAAAAAATATAACCCATAAAAAACATGGAAATCAAAACCACATCGTGAAATAAAAATAACACATATAAAAATATCCAATCAATTATTTAATCCAAATCATAAGGTAAATACATTTTTTACTACTTTTTATCCACTACCCAAAATCAATCATACAATTTCATGTAAAAAGAAACACCGTTTGAGGTTTTATTATTTGAGGCCCTCATCAAAAATCATCATACAATGTATCTATAAAATTATATATTTAATAAATGAAATATAAATTTTTTACATAGGTAATATCTTGTCACTTTTTTTGAAATTGATATGGGGCCACACAAAACAATGATAATTCCACATATATTTTCATTATAAATTATTTGTGTAAAACCCAAAGGATTTAAAAATAAATTGAAATGAATAATACAATGAATCTATACCTCATGAATCTTTGTTTTATGTATATAGTTATAAATAATCCATTATTCATAATTTTTAAGATTCTATGATATAAATTTCAAAAAAGAGACATTTATGGTTTTGATCACTAAGTTATTTAGAATCTGATAGAACAAAATTAGTTTTATAGTGAATTCTAAAATACCCATAGGAATAGTAATATGAATATTTATATGACCCTTATTAATATTAAATCATTTTATTATTTAATTTTCATAAGGATTTATGATAATGAAATATTGTTTATTTTTGAAGGTGATATAAAATCAGATATAGTTTTAAAATTTATTTTTTTGAATTAAATATCATATTATTTAAAAATTATATTAATCATATTTATAAAATTATTTTCAAAAAATATAGATCATTTTTGAATTATACATTTCGAAATATGGTATGGATGACTTTTTATGTTTTTTTTAAATTCATGAAATTTTTATGAATAATTAAATATAGTAATATAACGTACACATACATTATCAGTTAAATGCACTATTACTAAAAACATGGATGATATACGAAACCTTGGCATGATCTCAGATTCTCTATTTAATATTTAGGGTCACATAAATCATTACGTTTCGTAGTCATGAGCAAAAATATTAAACTAATGTTTTAAAAAATAGAAACCCCATCCTCTCATACACTATAAATACCACCCATAACCCCCAGTTTCTCTAAAACCTCTGATGCTTTTATAATTGTATAAATTGAGAAAAATTCCCTTAAAAATTCCCTTCACCATGTTCAGAACCCAGTAGTCTCACCAAAAGTCGAAAACCAAAGGCCATAAAGAGGATTTCAAAGAAAAGAGATCAAGAGGTTAGATTCCTCTCTCTTATTCTTGTGTTTTCATTTCTGTTCCCTTTTTTCAAATACTATCTTCCAATACCCTTATCCAAGAGGCATGAAAGCAAAATAATATTATATATTATGTACTCTATAATATTTTTGGAAAAACAAATAATTATTCTTTCTCTCATCTTCATCTAACTCTAAAAATAAAAACACATTCGTGATGTGCTAATTTATCAAAATCACGTAGGGTATGTCTTCATTTTCCACTACATCAATCAAAGTTGATTATAAAACCCTTTTAATGGTTTAAAATGATTTTAAAATTTATGATATATCCCATGTCATTATTTTTATTTTACATGTATACATAATATTATGTTATATAATTGAAC
Source organism: Viscum album (assembly GCA_963277665.1). Classification (NCBI taxonomy): domain Eukaryota; kingdom Viridiplantae; phylum Streptophyta; class Magnoliopsida; order Santalales; family Viscaceae; genus Viscum; species Viscum album. Next base: position 975,081,155 of record OY728133.1, read on the forward strand.
TAGTTTGTGATTTTCCAAGAACAAACAAAATGAACTAAAGGGATATCACAAATGAATTATCAAATGATTAATCCTCATTAAATATAACAAAAATCATTTATGGAATCATTTAATATTTTGGAAACATATTAATACCATTTAATTCTACTTATAGATTTTCTCTTCCATTCGGCATGGAAATCCTTTACGAACCAACCTTGGAAATCATGTAATTAACGCATCTGAAACAATGGAAAGAAAAAAATATTATTAAATAATATGTGGAATAATGTTATAAAATTATTATATAAGTTTATATAAACATCAATAAATTTCATTAAAATATTTATAAAACTCTTTTAACAATTATATAGGAGGTTTAAACAAGTTTCATGTAAGACAAACCCTAGGTAAGGGAATTCTTAAAATAATTTTCATTCTCTCGGTTATTTGTCCACTTCTTGGATTTTAAGTTACTAGAAATAAATTATTAAATAATTTTGGTTTATTTTAGGTTTTATTATGTGTATTTTTAATTCATACACATAATAATTTCATTCTTTTTGTAAGAACCCGGTTTTTTCTGTGAAAGAATTTGGAATATTCTTGATGATATTCCATAGCAGCACCTTCAGACGACATGCGATTCCGAGCCCCGGAGTGGCCAGAATTAAATTTTCAGTGCGTTCACATTGGAAATGCAAAATAAACGGGATAACTCCTAAACGGTGATCCTGATCAGCGATTCTAGTGTATAGATGGTTCCGGAATGGGGTGTTTACCCTAGGAACGTCATAAAACTAGTCGGTGCGGGACGTTTGGACCCCTCGCTCGCTCTCGGAACGTTAAATGGATAAATTAAATAATCAATTTAATCGTTTAATGGTGAAACTCAAGTATCTCTTAAATGGTGGCTCAGATTGGAAAACCGATGGAACCGTTTAGTTCAGAGTGTTCCGTTTACCCTATGAGGGGTATATGTTTCGCGGGCGCGGGCCGTCTGTGAAAAATGGACCCAAGGGCGTTTTTGTAATTTGTAGGCCTCAGGCGCTATGTTTAATAACATTCCAATAGAAGCTCGGAATCCAATTCTGAGACCACCACTATGCTCGGGGGGGGGGGGGGGGTGGTTGTGTTTACCCTAGGGGAGGTTTAATTTTGACCTTGGCGAAGGTTTCAGATGCAAGGAAAATTATGGGTTTAAATTAATTAAAATTCTTTTTATTTATTTATTTAAACCCTTCTCAATCCACTTCCTCCCTTGTTCTCCCTTGGAGAAGCCTCCCTCAACCTCTCCTCCTCTCCTCCACCACTCCAGCGAGGCAACTCCGGCGAGGCACAACAACTTCGGTGGTCGGTCCGTGAAGCATCGGGCGAAGCCCAACAAGGTAGGATTGTGCGTTTCGTTTTTAATTTACCGCACCTACTTCGAGCTCAATTTCCATTATCGATTCCCTGTCAAAACTTCTATCAAGGCCAATATTTTCGTAGTACTCATCCCAAGCTCCCCAATGCAATTCTCGGATTTAAAATCCGAGTCCCGATGTGTTCGAAAACTTCCGGCGAAGTATGCGGGGTTTTGGTTTTTCCGGTGGATCCAGGGTGGTCCGACAATTCATGGCGGCAGCAGCGAGCTCTGGCATGGTGGCGCAGGCAGCGGCGCGACTTGCAGGCGGCGGCGCGGCACTTCGAACGGACGACGGCGGGCGTCAGCGTGATCGGGGGAGCGTCGGGGCACCGCGGAAGAGGCTGGCTGAGGCCGCCGGCCGCGTCCGGCAGGGGAGGAAGGACCCGCGCCGCGCGGGTCTTCTTGGGGTCAACGAGGACCGGCTTCGGCCGGTCTGTTTCAGAGGAGGCAAGGACCCGCATGAGGCGGGTCCTGCGTTGTGACGGAGACTGGCCATTTGGCCGGTCGGTTGAGGAGGTCTAGACCCGGTTTGGTCCGGCGGTTTGAAGCGGGCCGTGGTGGACTAGGCCAGACCCGCGGCTGGGCCGGCCCAGTTAGGCCCCCTTGCATTCGGGGGGACGTAACTCTTAAACGACACATCCGATTGACGCGCCGTCTGAAGCTATGAGACCGTGTTGATGAGGCGGTCCGTTTAAGGAGGGTCTAGGGGTTTTTTCAGATATGCGCCCGAAGGCGAGTGACCTGATAGTTTTAATTTAATAATATTAAATTATTATTAAAGTTGCGACGGACGTGGCTCGCGAGCCAAACGTCCGTTTGATGCGCCATCAGAGGTGTTGTGGCCCTGAGGTTGAGACAGTCCTTTCAATGTGGTTCAGAACTTTTGTGGGTTGGTTTCGTAGCCCTGTGTCACGAAACACAACGTGAATAATTAATTAATTAATTAATTAATTAACTAGTTGTTGTGTCGGACCAAACTCCTGCATGGGATGTCCGATTGACGCGCTATCAGCGGCAGCATGATCCCAGTCCTTGTGTGGACTTTTTGAGGAGCTTTCCGAAGAATTCGGGTTGAAGATGAGGTGCGGGCCCCATGGGGCCTACTTTGCACGTTTTATGGTGAAACGCCACATTTTCACCCGACATCCGTTTGGGGTGTTTGAGTATTTGATTCTGGGTCTTTTTTCGAGGGCATTGCAATGACGCAATCCGCCCGCTTTAATTTGGCACGATGGTGCGGGGCCCATGAGGGACGTTTGGGCGTCGATGGTGATTTTCCATCTTTATCACAGGGCAACCGTTTTGGACAAGTGAATAGTCCATCTTGTGTGCTTTTTTGAGAGGGTCGCAACAGTGCGATCCGTTCATTGAGTTTCAGGACCGGGTTACAGGTCCCACGAAGCACCGCTCGTGTGCGGTGTGCCGGAATGCTCCTTTTTCTCCGGATATCCGTTTCACTCATGTGGGTAGTTCTTTTGACGTGGTTTCCTGAGGGGATCACATTGGTGCGATGCGCCCGACTGTTTTCGGGGCCGAGGCTTGGGATCACCTAACGCCGTTCGGGCGTGAGGCGGTTTTGGTGACCTTTCCGTCGGATATCCGTTTGAGGCAAGTGAGTAATCTATCTCGCGTGTTTTTTGCGAGGATTTTAACGGTGCGATCCGTTTGCTTGTGCGAAGCCTCATACACGATCTTATAAATGTGGAAATGTGAAGGTTCCCCAGGGGCGGTTCTTCTACTGTGTTTGTAGCGGACCCTTCGAGTGTGATCACGTGCACTCCCGTGTGAGTGAAGTAAATGATTGAAGAGATGTGGTTGGTTGTGCTTCAACCATTGATGTGGCATGTTGGATTTGTTACGTTACGCCTTCGCGTTGACGTTGGGTTCTGTGTGCACGATAGCCTTTGGGATGGAATGTGGTATACTCTGGGAGTATACGGGAACGCATGGAGCTACATGTTGTCATTTTTACCTGAGAATGTTTGTGTGTTCGGTTGGGGTTGACATGGGGCCACATGTCGTGTGGGCCCCATGTGCGTGCCATGCTCTGCTTTATGTACTTTGACCTCTCGCGACGTAGAGGGTCCCTCTGTGCTCGTTTGTTTGACCAGTAGGGTGGAGCTTTTCCCATGGCTTTGTGCTCGTTTGTTTGACCAGCATGGTGGAGCTTTTCCCCTAGATCTGTGCTCGTTTGTTTGACCACCAGGGATGAGTGGTCTTCCCCTGGTTTTGTTCTCGACGGATCGGCCGATAGCGGTGCTAGTGACACCCAGTGATGGAATAGGTGCTGAACCTATTTTGGGTGAGTTGTTCTGGAGTTGGGTGGTTGCACGATACCCACTCCATGTTCGGTTGGCCAGAGTAGTTTTGAGTTCTACCCTCCAGCAGGGCTGGGTAGTGGGTTACTCATCGACTTCTTCGGGTTTACCCTCCAGTAGGGCTGGGCAGTGGGTTGCTCACTAACTTCTAGGGTTTACCCTCCAGAAAAGATTGGGCAGTGGGTCACCCGATGCTCTTAGGGTCTACCATCCAGCAGAGACTAGGCAGTAGGGCACCCGAAAACCTCTTAGGGTATACACTCCAGCAGGGCTGGGCAGTGGGTCGCTCATCGTCTATTCCAAGTCTACCCTCCAGCAAGGCTGGGCAGTGGGTCGCCTGTCGACTTATTCCAGGTCTACCCTCCAGCGGGGCTGGGAAGTGGGTCGCCTGATGTTGTATTAGGGTTTACCCTCTAGCAGGGCTGGGCATTGGGTCACCTGATATAAGGTTATGAATTACCCTTCAGTAGGGCTGGGCAGTGGGACACCTGTCGGCATTCCTGGCTCAGTCCTTTCTACTAGGCTAGCTTGTGGCTTTCCTAAGTGATTATCGGAGTGGGACCCTTGGTTGTACGAGTCAGTGATGGAACGATCTTGACTTTGAGGAGACCTCTCGACTATGAGGCGGTGACGAGTTGTGGTTTGATGTTCCCCCAGAACAGTCAAGTATGAGGAGCACTTGCCCCCACCGAGACGCGTCCCTGTGACGCGACCTAAAACCGTGTAGGCGAGTCAGTGCCTCCCAAAGCGGATAGTGTCGAGGTGCGGTGGTTTGGGTCCCTTGACTTATAGTTCGGGGCAGACGTGCGGGATGCTGGGCATCGATGGTGTTTACCTCTGGGACTGTTGGCTAATAACTTTCTTGGGCTGAGCTACGGGATGGAGATCACCTTACGATCTTTTTGGGCTTCTTGATTGAGCATACAGACTTGTATATACCTTGTTCTAGTACCCACTTCTTGGGTTTGATTAATCTACTTCCAGGAGAGGTGAAGACACGCGGGGTATGCCACGTGCTTTCCGTGTCCAGCTTCTCGTGGTTGAACGAGTCTACTCTCCTGCTATAGGTAGAGAAGACTCGACGGGAAGTTCATCTTCTCACCATTTCCAACTCCTTGTGTTTGGACAAGTCTAACTCTTTTCTCTTATTGGGTTGAGCTGGACTCTCTACTGTACTCTTCACTGCACTCCTTGTTGTACTCCTTTACTTTCCCTGCTCGATCTACTGCTCACCCTTTGGTACCTCCTTTGTTGCTCCCTCGATCCTTCAGGGTATCCTACTGTGTATTTTTATACTCACCCCTGTTTGGGCTTTGCCCGCACTGGGTGTGCCCTTGCAGACGACGGATAGGTGGAGCATGACTTCAGAAGAGATTAGGAGTTCAGGAGCTTGGACTGCGTCCGGTGGTCGTAGCCGGGTTCCAGGTGGGTAACCCATCATCTTTTTCTTTTTGTTTACCTATTTCCGAGTTGTGGCACCTTTTCTGGTTGGGCGCGTGTTTTGCCCTTTTTTCCTTTTCATCACTTTACTTGTACTGTTTAGGGTTCGATGCACATTTGTGGTATATATATAGCAGAATTTCTTTTTTTCTCTGCTTGTTCTTTCTATTACTCTTCACTTTTTCATTGAGTGGGCTGCGTGTGTGTGTACAGGTACTTAGGCAAAGGCCTCCCCGAGTAGTTGTGCCTTCGGCGCTGGTCTCCATCCCCTGGCCTATGGAGGCGGGCTTGGGGTAGTTGCAGCTAGAGCCCGGGTAGGGCCGGGTCGTGACAAAGTGGTATCAGAGGTGTTTTGTTCCTTAGGACGTTGTGCGGACGTCCCTAAAAGAGGAATTGGTTGGGATTTAGGGAAACAATGTTAACGTGTCTCGAGAGTGGCTCTCAGGCCAGGGAGTCCAATAATGGTGCGGCGGCCGACGTATCCATTTACCAGGACCTTGATATCCTGCCTGTCGACTCAGCATGCTGAGAAACTTGTTGTAGGGAAATTTGTTTGTGCATCATATAGGACTGAGTCTTGATTTTCCTTCTTGGGTCAGCTCCCCATCATTGTTTTTATTGGTATATACATATATGCTCATCTGACCGCGACACTCCTTGATAATATTCAGGATGTCTCCGCGAGGACAGCCAGTCAGGATACCAGCATTGGTTCATGACGATGACCCTGTGAGCTATGAGGCCATATTCTAGGACCCATCACGTGACCCCATTTCTCCGGGTGGGCCGGTAGCAACACCCCCACCTGTTGAGCAGCAGACAGCTTCAGCAGAGCAGGCGAGGCTTGAGCGCAGGTCGAGCGCGCACCGTGAGTTCCAGCGGCAGAGATAGATGAGGTTAAGTGGTGAGCCAGACCCTCATGCAGTAGTGGTTTGGCTCGAGTCAGTGGTTATCCTTTTCAAGCTTGTGCAGACACCTACAGATCAGAGAGTGGCTTTGGTAGCCAACATTTTTCGTAAATCAGCTTGGCGTTGGTGGATTCTGGTGACTCAGCTTCTTGACGAGTCGTCGCTTTCATGGGACGACATTCAGTTTTTGTTCCGTGAGGAGTTTTTCACCTCCTGCTTATGCTCCATTCGGATTCAGGAGCTCCTGCAGTTTCAACAGGGAGGGATGACGGTGGCCGAGTACATGGATAGTTTCGAAGCCCGTGCACACTTTTACCTAGACTTGGTCCATGACGACAACATCCAAGAGCGGAAGTTTGAGCAGGGTCTCCACCGAGAGATTCGAGCTGTCATAGTACCCCTAGGCATTTCCACATATGCCGGGGTGATAGAGCATGCGCTGGTGACAGAGAGCTTCCTGTCACGTTCTAGAGTTGGTGGTGGAAGCAGGTTGACCACCACAACGAAGGCAGCGCCATGATCAGAGTAGTACCCAGAGAGGTGGTGCTAGCGGAGGAGAGGGAGGAGATGGTAGTGGGGGATGACCTTAAGAGGTCTCTCCCCTACCACTAGGCAGTCCACGTCAGGATCCGAGAGCTGACAGTTGGGAGCGCGGAAAGCCGCGAGCCTTGGATGTCTATGATCCTGCAGAGCAGGGGATGATGAGAGGTACCCCTTGTGACTCTTCTACTTCTTATAGTAGAATTGTTAGACTCTGTGTGTGAGGTGATTTTTCTCCCTTCACCTTGCTTGAGTTGATACCAGGGTGGCGCGGAGCATGGGTGTAACCCTGTGTTGGTATGATAAAAGGGGCAAGACCTTTTTTCTTTAGTCGATGGTGAGGACTCCATCGCTCTCCGAGTGTGTAAGAGAGTCTTCGTTGAGAGACATCGACTGTGGAATCTTGCATGAACAGATATCCTTGGGTGTTTCATCATATGGATATTGTAAAGGAGGGAATTACCAGGCCTTGTTCCAGGCGCAAGCGGTGATTCCAGTCGCGGCATGTGATGTAGGGGTTCGGTTAGGGAGGTGAGTAACCCCCAAGGGCATTCGGGTCGTTTGAGACCGAGAAGAGGGATGACGAGGTTCCCTAATGCCTTGCTCTAAACCCAAAGTCTGGAGTGCATGCAAAACATCGGCAAGGGCTGAACTCGCATGAACAGATCAATCCTTTGGTCTATGTGCGGTGACGTAGAGCTGTGTGTGGGTTCTTCTGGGTATCGAAAAGCTAGGTGTGGTCTTAGTACCCTGTGATGCTCCCTAGTTTTTCTTTTCTAGGATGAAAAGATTGAAGGAGGGATTTATGGAAGAACCCGGTTTTTACTGTGAAAGACTTTGAAATATTCTTTATGATATTCTAAAGCAACGCCTTCAGAAGATGTGTGATTCCGAGACTCGGAGTGGCCAGAATTAAATTTTCAGTGGTTTCACACTGGAAACACCAAATAAATGAGATAACTCCTAAACGGTGATCTGGATCAAGGATCCGAGTGTACGGATGGGTCTGAAATGGGGTGTTTACCGTTGGAACGACATAAAACTAGTCGGTGAGGGAAGTTTGTACCCCTTTCTCGCTCTCGGAACGTTAAATGGATAAATTAAATAATTAATTTAATCATTTAATGGTGAAACTCATGTATCTCTTAAACGGTGGCTCAGATTGAAAATCTTAGGGCACCGTTGAGTTCAGAGCGTACCGTTTAACCTAGGAGGGGTATATGTTTCGCGGGCGCGGGCCGTCTGTGAAGAATGAACCCAGAGGCGTTTTCGTAATTTGGTGGCCTCGGGCGCTATGTTTAATAAATTTCAAACGGAAGCACAGAATCCAATTCTGAGACCACCGTTGTGCTCAGGGGGTGATTTTTACCCTAGGGGAGGTTTAATTTTGACCATGCTGAAGGTTTCAGATGTGAGGAAAATTATGGGTTTAAATTAATTATAATTCTTTTATTTATTTATTTAAACCCTTCTCAATCCCCTTCCTCCTTTGTTCTCCCCTGGAGAATCCTCCCTCAACCTCTTCTCCTCTCCTCCACCACTCCAATGAGGAAACTCTGGCGAGGCGCGACAACTTCGGTGGTTCGTCTGTGAAGCGTCGGGTGAAGCCCAACAAGGTAGGATTGTGCATTTCGTTTTTAATTTACCGAACCTACTTCGAGCTCAATTTGCACTATCAATTCCATATAAAAACTTCGATCAAGGCCCATATATGTGTAGTACTCATCCCGATCTCCCCAATGCAATTCTCGGATTTAGAATTTGAGTCCTGACGTGTTCGCAACCTTCCGGCGAGGTACGCGGGTTTTTGTTTTTTCTGGTAAATCCAGGGAGGTCCGGCGATTCATGGCAGCAGCGGCGAGCTGCGACATGGTGGCGCAGGCGGCGGCTCTGGCTCCAGGCGGTGGTGTGGCTTTCAGGCTGCGGCGCAGCACTTTGAACGGACAGCGGCGAGCATCGGCATGATCGGGGGAGCACCGGGGAACCGCGGAGGAGGCCGACTGAGGCAGCCGGTCGCCTCCGGCGGAGGAGGAAAGACCCGCACTGCGCGGGTCTTCCTGGGGTCAACAAGGACTGACTTTGGCTGGTCTGTTTAAGAGGAGGCACGGACCCGCATGAGGCGGGTCCTGCGTTGCGACGGAGACCGGCCATTTGGCCGGTTGGTTGAGGAGGGCCGGACTCGCTCGGGTCCGGCGGTTTGAGGCGGGCCGTGGCCAGCGGGCTGCGGCGGACTGGGCCGCGGGCCGGTGGCTCGGACCGGGCCGGCCAGGGTGGATCAGCCCAGTTAGGCCCCGTTGTATTCCGGGGGCCATAACTCTTAAACGGCTCATCCGATTGACGTGCTGTATGCGGCTGTGGGACCGTGTTGAAGAGACGGTCCCTTTAAGTTGGGTCTAGGGGTTTTTCGGCTATGCGCCTGAAGGCGGGTGACCCAAGAGTTTTAATTTAATAATATTAAATTATTAACAAAGTTGCGACAGACGTGGCTCGCGATCCAGACGTCCGTTTGACGCGCCGTCAGAGGCGTTGTGGCCCGGAGGCTGAGATGGTCCTTTCAATGTGGTTCAGAACCATTGCATGTTGGTTTCGTTTCCTTGCATCACGAAACACAATGTGAATAATTAATTAATTATTTAATTAATTAACTTGTTGTTGTATCTGACCACACTCCTACTTGGGATGTCCGATTGACGCACCGTCAGCAGCAGGGTGATACCAGTCCTCGTAAGGACTTTTTGAGGAGCTTTCCGAAGCATTCAGGTTGTAGATGAGGTGCGGGCCCCACGGGGCCTACTTCACACGTTTTACGGTGAAACACCACTTTTTCACCCGACATCCGTCTAGGGTGTTTGAGTATTCGATTCTGGGTGTGTTGTTTCGAGGGCATTGCAATGGCGCAATCCGCCCGCTTTAATTCGGCATGATGGTGCGGGGCCCACGAGGGTCGTTTGGGCATCGACGGTGATTTTACATCTTTTTCACCAGGCGACCGTTTTGGAAAAGTGAATAGTCCATCTTGTGCTCTATTTCGAGAGGGTCGCAACGATGTGATCTGTTCGTTGAGTTTCGGGTCCGGTTTGTGGATCCAACGAAGCACCGCTTGTGTACAGTGTGCCGGGATGCACCTTTTTCTCCGGATATCTATTGCACTCATGTGGGTAGTGCTTTTGACATGTTTTCTCGAGGGGATCACATTGGTACGATGTGCCTGACTATTTTCGGGGCCCAGGCTCGGGATCACGGGACGCCGTTCGGGCGTGAGGCGGTGTTGGTGACCTCTCTGTCGGATATCTGTTTGACGTGAGTGAGTAGTCCATCTCGCGTGTTTTTCTGCGAGGATCAAAACGGTGCGATCCATTTGGTTGTGCGGAGCCTCATACACGATCTTATTAAATGTGGAAATGTGAAGGTGCCCCGGGGGCGGTTCTTCTACTGTGTTTTTAGCGGACCCTTGGCGTGTGATCGCGTGCACTCCCTTGTGAGTGAAGTAAATGCTTGAAGAGATGTGGTTGTCCATGCCTCAGCCGTTGATGTGGCAAGTTGGATTTGTTACGTTACGCCTTCACGTTGACGTTGGGTGTTGTGTGCACGATAGCCTTTGGGATGGAATGTGGTAAACTCTGGGAGTATACAGGAACGCTTGGAGGTACATGTGGTTGTTTGTACCTGAAAACGTTTGTGCGTTCGGTTGGGGTTGACTTGGCGCCACAAGTCTTGTGGGCCCCATGTGTGTTCCATGCTCTGCATTGTGTACATTGACCTCTCGCGACCTAGAGGGTCCCTCTATGCTCATTTGTTTCACCAGCAGGGTGGAGCTTTTCCCTTGGCTCTGTGCTCATTTGTTTGACCAGCAGAGTGGAGCTTTTCCCCTGGCTCTATGCTCGTTTATTTGACCAGCAGGGTTGAGTGGTCTCCCCCTAGTTTCATTCTTGATGGATCGTCCGGTGGCGGTGCTAGTGACACCCAGTGATGGGACAGGCGGTGAACCTCATTTGGGTGATTTGTTCTGGAGTTGGGTGGTTGCACGATACCCACTCCGTGTTCGGTTGGCCAGAGCAGTTTTGAGTTCTACCCTCTAGCGGGGCTAGGCAGTGGGTTACTCATTGACTTCTTCAGGTTTACCCTCCAACAGGGCTGGGCAGTGGGTTTCTCACTGAAATCTAGGGTTTACCTTCCATCAGAGACTGGGAAGTGGGTCACCCGATGCTATTAGGTTCTACCCTTGAGCAGAGACTGGGCAGTGGGTCACCCAATGACCACTTAGGGTCTACCCTCCAGCAGGGCTAGGCAGTGGGTTGCTCGTCGTCTAATCTAGGTCTACCCTCCAGTAAGGCTAGGCTGTGGGTCGCCTGTCGACTTTTTCCAGGTCTACCCTCCTGCGGGGCTGGGCAGTGGGTTGCCTGATGATGTATTAAGGTCTACCCTCCAGCGGGGCTGGGCAGTGGGTCGCCTGATGATATATTAGGGTTTACCCTCCAGCAGGGCTGTGTAGTGGGTCACCCGATATCTGGTTATGAATTACCCTCCAGTAGGGCTGGGAAGTGGGAAAGCTATTGGCATTCCAGGCTCAGTCCTTTCTACTTGGCTAGCCTGTGGCTTTCCTCCTTGATTATCGGAGCAGGAACCTTGGTTGTACGGGTTAGTGATGGAACGATCTTGACATTGAGGAGACCTCTCGATTTCGGGGTAGTGACGAGTTGTGGTTTGACGTTCCCCTAGAACTCTCAAGTACGAGGATCACTTTCCCCCATCGAGACGCGTCCTTGTGACGCGACCAAAAACCGTGCGGGCGAGTCATTTTCGCCCAAAGCGGATAGTGCCGAGGTGTGGTGGTTTGGGTCCCTTGACTTTTAGTTCGGGGAAGATGTGCGAGATGCTGGGCATCGATGGTGTTTACCTCTGGGACTATTGGCTACTCACATTCTTTGGCTAAGCTACGAGATGGAGATCCCCTTACAATATTGTTTGGGCTTCTTGAATGATCATACAGACTTGTATATACCTTGTTCTAGTACCCACTTCTTGGGTTTGGATACTCTCCTTCCAGGAGAGGCAAAGACGCGTGGGGTATGCCACGTCCTTTTCATGTATAGCTTCTCATGGTTGGACGAGTCTACTCTCCTGCTATAGGTAGCGAAGACTCGACGGGAAGTTCATCTTCTCACGGTTTCCAGCTCCTTGTGTCTAGATGAGTCTACCTCCTTTCTCTTGTTGGGTTGAGCAAGACTCTCTACTGTACTCTTCACTGCACTCCTTGTTGTAATCCTTTACTTTCCATGTTCGATCTACTTCTCACCCTTCGGTACCTCCTTTGTTTCTCCCCCGAGCCTTCGGGGTATCCTACTGAGTATTTTTATACTCACCCCTGCTTGGGCTTTGCCCGCACTTGGGGTGCCCTTGCAGATGACAGACAGGTGGAGCGTGACTTTAGAGGAGCTTAGGAGTTCGAGAGCATGGACCGCGTGTAGTGGTCGTAGCCGGGTTCCAGGTGGGAGACCCATCAGCTGTTTCTTTTTGTTTACCTGTTTCCGGGTTGTGGTACATTTTCTAGTTGGGCGCGTTTTTTCCCTTTTTCCTTTTCATCACATTACTTGTACTGTTTAGAGGTTGATGCACATTTTTGGTATATATATAGCAGTTGTTCTTTTTTCTCTTCCTGTTCTTTCTTTTACTCTGCACTTTTGCATTGAGTGGGCTGCATGTGTGTGTACAGGTACTTAGGAAAAGACCTCCCCGAGTTGTTGTGCCTTCGGCGCTGGTCGCCTTCCCCTGGCCTATATAGGCGGGCTTGGGGTAGTTGCGGCTCGAGCCCGGGTAGGGTCAGGTCGTGACACTTTTAATTTTCACAACAATTATATGATATTAATATTGGACATCAAATTAAAATCCTCATATAAACTTCTATTTTACAAAATTGAAAATAAATGTTTTATGAAATTATTCATGTATTGTGATTATGTTCTGGATACTATGGATAATTTTTGATGATGGGTGGTGCCTATATCTCCCTCCCATTCATTGGTTATGTTTATATTGTAGGTCAGCCATATGGTTACTACAAGTGTAACCGTGATAGTTACACCATAAGGTAGTCGGGAGGGTGACATTTTAATGTAGTCACGAGGGTAACAAATAATAAGGTAGTGGTGAAGGTTACAAAATTATGTATATAATTCCCCAAGATTCCCTTATACATTATTTATGTTTTCTATAATTTATGGAAATCTCTTGTTTTACAATGTATGTATATGCTTATTTCCGGTTGAGAAGTATGTCATTGCCAAAATGATTTCATAGGTTTTCAAGTGTTCATAGACTAATGGTTTTTTATTTCTTATTATATACCTTAATGAAATTTTCATGATGATACCATTATTTTAAATTCTTTCAACAGGTTATAAGGATGTGTAATAGAAATATTTAATTCATGTTTAATGTTATGATATTTTATGAAAGAAATAATGTTGTTTATTTGTGTTTAAAATTTTATTTTTTAGAAGAAATTTATATCATTTTAATGGTAAACCATTTTTATTCATGTGGTTTGATATGTATGAGATATTTAATAATATTATAAAAATATAAACCAAAAAGCACTTTGGGAATTTAAAGAAGTAAAATCTAGTTGAAATAACAAGAATATGTAATGTTTAAGGATAAGGTCTTATAGTTGGTATCTGATCACGGTTTAAAAAACATTAAGATTTATAATAACGTTAATAAAATACCAAAAATTATTATTACAGTATTTTTATTCAGAAATGATATAGAATTTCATTAATACCATAATATTTATAAAATATATGTCTATTTAGAATTTTTTTCACTAATAAAATTAAGAAGATGATGTCTGAAGAAACAAAGAGGTTGACATCATTCATAATCTACAACTAGTAATGGATGGAGTTGGAATGGAGTAGTTTTTGATAGTGATGTCTCAGTTGACTTAGGAAATATATTGCAGTGTAATACTTGCAATAGAACAACTAGTGTTTCCACAAAGTAACATGATGATAGTGGAACATTTTAGGAGGCAACAAAATCTTGATTTTAGTTGATCTTCTGACCCAATAGAGGGAGAAATATAGATTAAATCCCATGAAAATATATTTACTATTAGGGGGTTTTTAGATAATCAAAAGGTTATTCTTTACATTTATTGTTTTGAAAGTGATGTTGATGAACATGTTTCAATGGTCAAGAATATCTGGGATATAGAAGAGATTGATGCATTAGAGTGTGATGAATTTAAAAGTATTTTCCTTGATAAATTGTTTCCATTGGTGGTTTGAATTAGGATAGATAAGAAATTCATTGAGTTCATGTAGAGGGAGGAAGATCCATTGGATCTTTATGAAGAAAAATTCACCTGAATGGGGAGGTATGCTGGAAATCTTATTCTGGTTCTTGAAAGTAAAATCACCCATTTTTACTAAGGACTAATTCAAACATATCAAAGGTAATTAGATTATCATGAGTTCAAACATTATGAAAATATTTTTTAATGTGTGGGGCGGGTAGAAATTGATTATTCTAATTACCACATGTACCATGAAAACAAATATAAGAATAGTTCCATATGAGAAGTGATGGATTATAATCAATCAAATAAACCTGATGGTAATAATGTTTTGATCACAATTTTTGAAAAATGTGTTAAAAAGAATCCTAGGGAATTCCTTTCCAAAATTATGATGTCTTTTCGACGGGGTATGTATGGACATGTGGTCTGATACTGTAATGATAATTATCATAATACTAATAATGATTAGAAAATAGTAAAGTGTTTTAAATGTGGTGAGATGGGTCATTATGAAAATTCCTTCCCAAAGATAGATATAAATGATGTAATGTTGAAATACAACAAGAAGAAAAGTTTAGATAGATCCATTACGACTGCATCAATAGACTACAGGCTATCTAATGAAGTTGTATCATGTACCTGGTTTTTTTACTCAATATTTTCTAGTATTTTGTTTGATATGGAGTGTACGCATTATTTCTGGTAAATTTTCAAGTAATTTGGAAATATCACCTCAAAAAATTATACTAGGATATATTTTGAAAACACCAGGGTGAAATATTACTTGTCATATGAATTATAAGAATGTTTCTATTATGGGATTTAGAAATACATTACATTTAAACATTTTTTCCTTAGCATATATTTATGTAATTATAGGTATGGATTGTATTTCTGTTTATATTCCTATGATTAATTATAGTTTTAAAGAAGTTATTTTCTAGAAATAGTTTCAGTTTATATACAATAATGAACCAATACAATTGATAAAATTTTAGGAAGCTGAGAAATTATTGAAATATGGAAATGAAATTTAACTTTATCATTTTTTTAAATCAAGGGAAATGTTCAGATTTATGTTATCCCAGTGGTAAATGAATACCATGATATTTTTTATAATGAGATACCTAGTTTTATACAAGATTAAAAAATATCCTAATTCTAAGAAAATTTTAAAACCCTTTATCTAATGACTCATTTGGAACTTCATGAATAGAAAAATAAGTTGTAGGAGTTTCATGATAAAGGATTTCCTCATCCTAGCACTTCACCATTGGGAGCTTCGATTTTGTTCATTAAAAATAATGATTGTTTGAAGAGAATTTGCATTGATTATATATAATTTAATAAAATCACTGTTAACAACAAGATTCATTTGCCGCATATCGATGATTTATTTTATCATTTCAAGTGAGCATTGAATTTTTCGGTGGTTAACATGTGGGCAGAGTACCATCAGTTTAATGTAATAAACAATACATCTAGAAAACTTCATTATGCAGTAGATATGGGCAATATCAATTTTTTTTTCTTGTTGTTTGAGTTAACTAATACACATGTTGTATTCATTGAACTTATGAATAGAATATTTCATCACTACTTCTATATGTTTTTGGTTGTGTTTATTGATGTAATTATTGAATGTTCTAAAAATAAATAAGAGCATGAAAACAATTTAATGGATGTTTTGAAAACCATAAAATAAATAAAATAATAATGAAAATTCATCATGTGTGTATTTTGGTTTCAATATATATCTTTTCATGAGAATATTGTAAATAACAATGGAATAACACTTGGTCCTACAAAAACAACAGTGTTTGATGAATGACCAAGACCTATAAATCATAGAGGGATTCATATTTTTGATGGATTGATAGGTTATTAACAATGGTTTGTCAAAAACATTGCACATTTATCTAGAATTCTAACTATTTTGAATAAAGGGGTCAAATTTGTATGGATAGTAGAATCATATGTTTTATAAGAATTGGAGAAGAGATGGGTGAATGATCTAGTTTTGGCCCTGCCTTCTAGTAATGGTGAGTTTTATATCTATAATGATTCTTCATTTAAGTGGATTGGTTTTCTTCTAATGTAGAATTATCAAGTATTTTCTTATACATCAATTCAACTAAAGGCTCATGAGTTTTATTATCCCACACTAGATTAGGAATTAGAATATGTGGTTTTTGACTTGAAAATTTTGAGGAATCATATATATAGACCCATATGAAATATAGATCAACCATAAAAGTATGATTTATATATTGATACAAAAGGAATGAAAAATTAGGTTGAGAAGATGCATGAATTGATAAAAGTTTTACGATTTCAAGATTAATTACAATATGATGATAAAAATTTTGGGTATTCCGTGAATAGAAAACATCAAGGATCATTAACCATGTTATTATTGGTACATGAACACAAAATTATTGAATTGAAGAAATTTCTCTTGGATGTTTTTGATGAAGTAAAATACTATATTTTTTTCTGGTTTTAGTGCAGTTATCATTTTCATATTGAATTATGAATGCGCAGAAGGCGGAAAGGGAGCTACAAAAAAGGTAGAATTTGTTAAAATGGGTAGTTTTAAGGATTTTAACATTGATTAAAATTGTGTTTTTATTATTGGAAAAGTATTTTGTGTGACTAGTTATTCTCATTTGAAGAATGAGTTATTGGGTAAATCTCATAGTTCTCTTTTTTCTTATTCATCATGGAAGCACCAAGATGTATGATGTCCTTTGGGAGTATTACTGGTGGGGTGGAATGAAAATAGATATTGAAATTTTTACCACGAAAAATGAAAATAGGTTATTGCAGATTGGTTGTTACTGAATGGGATGCTTCCTCCTTTATCAGTTCTAGAGTATAAATGAGAAAATATATAAATGGAATTCATTATGGGGATAAGAAATACTTCTTGAGGTAATAATGAAATATCGGTTATTATTTATTGAATGACTAAATATACTCATTTAATTCTTATTTGAGATACTATTTTATTTGGATAGCATTCTCAAAATTAACTCAAATAGATTATCAGGTTACATGGATTTCATATTTCTATTTTATCTGAATGTGATCCAATGTTTAATTTTACCTTTAGAATTTCTTTTAGAATCCTTAAGAAAGATAATTAAATTTTAATATAGATTATCATCATCAATCAGATGGGATGTCAGAATAGATTTTTCAGACTTTGGAGTATTTATTAATAGCTTGTTAAATGGATTATTGGGTAAGTGGGGATCATCAATTTTTAGTATAATTTTCATATAATAATATTTTACATTCTAATATACAGATTAATCTTTTTGAGGAATTATATACGAAGCATTATTGAACTCCAATATTTTGGGATGATTTTTGGGAAAGTATGTTGATGGGAGTAGGATTTGTATAAAAAGTGGACAAGAAAAAAAAATATGACCCATCAACACATGAGGACAACTCCGAGCAGGAAAAAAATTTAAGTAGATGAAAGAAGGAAAGGTTTTTATTTCAAGGTAGTTGATCAAGTTTTTCATGGAATATCACCATGGAAAAGTGTCATGCATTTTGTAAAGAAAGGAAAGTTATGTCCACATTTCACAGGACCGATTGAAATCCTATAGAATGTTGGAGCAGTCTCCTACAGAGAATATTTTCCTATGACTTTATCTTAGGTACACAATTTTTTTCATGGTCAAATGTTGAGAATATATGTGCAAGATTTATCTTAGGGTTTGAATCTAGAAGTAGTTTAGTTAGAAAAGATAATTTATTTTCATGGGAAACCTGTTCAGATTCTTGGTAGAAGAGATCAAGTATTGTGGAATAAGTTAATCCACAAGACAATGGTTTGGTAAAGATACTGCATGCTTGAAGAATAAACATGGGAGTTTCAAAATTCTATGAAGGAAATTTACACTCCCTTGTTTAATATGTAAATTATTTCAAGGTTGAAATTACCAGAAGGTGTAGAGAATGTAACACCCCAAGGTTTTAAAAATATATTTAAATAGACGAAACACTGAATAAATACTTAATAAATCATTATCATAATGATATAGTAATAAATTATTCATTAAACACAATTTTTATTCTTTTATGATTTTAATTTCAAAAAAGGGATATCTATAGTTGTCATTATGAGTTATTTAGAGTATGTTGAACCAATTTGATGTTTTGGTAAATAGTAAAATAACATTATGAATAATAATATAAATAGTTATATTACCTTAATGAAGAGTAAATAATATAATTTTTATTTTTTCTTATGGTTATAAGATAATGATTTCTCGAATAAAATTTTAAGGTGATTTATAATCAATTATAGTTTTAAAATTGTTATTTTTTTAATAAAAAATGATTTTAATTAAAAATAAAATTCTTCATTTTTAGAAAATTATGTTCATAATATGGATTTTATATTTTAAATCTACACATCAATAAATGGTTTGTTTGAATTTTTTTGGATTTTTATGAAATTATCAAATGTTTATGAATCATAAAATACAACAATATAATGTTTATATAGATTATTTGATAAATATGTTGTTTCTAGAATAATGGATGATGTAATCATGCTTAGTTTAAACTCTTATACTATATTTTCATTATATGGTTACATAAATAATGACTATTCATAATCTTGATCTAAAAAAATGAACTAATGACAAAAAAAATAGAAAACCACACCTCTCCTTCACTATAAATACCACCCTCAACCCCTCTATATCTCATACCACTAATGTCTGTATAATTGTATAAACTCTAACAAATCCCATTTCTAAGGCTATTCCCCACATCTGAGACCTATTGGATTCACCAAAAGGATAAAACTAAAATAATAAGGGAGGATCATAATGATAAGATATCAAGAGGTAAGAATCCTCTTTCATTTTATTCTATTTTATTTTCAATTCCATCACTTTTCATATAATACCATTACCAAAAATTATATGACAGTCATGTAATCTATTGAATTGTATATTTTTTATATTTTTTTTCATTTTTATTGAAAAAATTAATCATCATTTTTCCTCTCTTGTTCCTCTTATTCTGAAAATAAAAACACCGTCTGTGATGTGCCAATTTAACAAAATCACGGATGATGTGTTTTCATATTACATTACATACTTAAAACAAGTTATAAAAACAATTTAGTGCTTAAAACATAATTTAATGGGTATTATATATCCTCTTTCATGTTTTTGAACTAACATATATACATAATATTATGTAATATAATGAAACTTGTTCCTGATTATCAATGATCCACCGAAATGAACTAAATAGATATCACAAAGGATTTATCTAATGAGTCGTCCATATGACATATAAAAAAAGATTTATGGAATATTTTAATATTCTAAAAACATATTAATACCATTTTATTCAACTTCTGGTGTTTTTCTTCCATTCAACAGAGAAATCCTTTACGAACCGATGTAGGAAATAAGTTAAAAACGCACTGGAATAATGGGAATAAAAAAATGTATTAATTAATGGGTGGAAGGATGATATAAAATGATCATATAGGGTTATATTAACATAAATAAATTTTTATAAAATTTTATTATCACTCTTTTAACAATTATACAGGAGTTTTAAACATGTTTTATGTAATAATGACCCGAGGTAAGTGAATTCTTAACTCAATTTCAATTCATTGGGTTATACATCCACTTCATTAATTATATGTCACTAATATTTTTTTTGTAACTATTTTTTGTTTAAATTATAATTTTTTATGTGGATTTACACTTTAAGCACAAAATCCTTTAATAATATTAATTATCACTTCAATTTTATGATATTTTTAAGTGACAATCGATTAAAAATACTCTTTTAAAATTTTATTATACAAAATACAAAAGTATTGATTTTATTCATTTATTCATACGTTATGATTATTTTAAAGATATTAGGAGTTTTTTATGCTGAATTGTGGGACCTATATCACCCTTCAATGAATTGGTTATGTGTATATTGGAGGTCATCTATATTGTTTCTCCAAGTGTAACTGTGATGAATAGACCCGAAGGTAGCTATGAGGGTTATATAATAATGTTTTCATAAGAGTTACAAATAATATTATAGTCATTATGGTTATGAAATTAAGTAATTACCCATGATACCGTTATAATATATTTATTTTTTCTATTATTTATATAAATATAATGTTTCACAAAGTGTTTGCTTCTTTATGTGTAATAAGTATGTATTTTTGAAAATGATTTGATATGTTTATATGTATTCATTCAGTAATGGTTTATTTCATCCTTTTTATATCCCTTAGTCAGTTTTTTTATCACACATGATATTAAATTCCTTCTACTTGTTATAAATATGTATAAGTGAAATAAATAAGTCAAGATAAATTTTATTAAGATTTTTCAATGAAATAATTTTGTAGTTTTGTGTTGAAAATGTTATGTTTTGGATGAAAAGGATACTATTTTAATGTTACCCATTGTGTATTCTCTAGGGTTGACATGTATGAGTTATTTACTAACATCATAAAACTCTAAAATGTAAAGATCATTGGTAATGTAAATAAGTGAAATCTAGTTAAAATTTCTTGAATATGTAATGTTTAAGGCTAACATCTAATAATTTGAACATGGATGTACTATTAAAACATTTTTATGTTGTATAGTCTTTTTTACAACTATGTTGATGCATTCTTAACCTAAATTTAATAGTGATATAATACCTTATCAAAAATTAATGCCTAGGAATCCAATAATTTAGATAATAAAAAATTAAATTACAAAATAATTATTATTTATAGTACTGTAAAGTCCACATTAATTATTAAATTTTCAAAAAACCTATCTGTATAGTATAAAAACCACCACAAATACCCAAATAAATTATCTAAACTATAAACCATCACAAATTACCTGATAAATATTTTTAATCAAAAATTACATATAGATAATATATATTCTAAACTTATTAGGCTATTATATGATGATGAATATGAATTCCCTATTCTTATATTAAATCATTACATGAACCAAAGAAAACAAAATTTATTTAAAACCAATTTTTAACATGAAATAGTCTTTATTTTCAATTACATTTACCAGTAAACCGTTAATAAGCCCATAATAAAATTAACATTAAAACAAATGATTTGAAATGGTGATACATTAACATTATTAATCGACCTTTACACAAATCACACAAAATACCCCTCATATCACTGATATTTCACAATAAACCATTACATTTCCTCTAAAATATAAAACCAAAAAAATTAA
This sequence comes from Viscum album, assembly GCA_963277665.1. Taxonomy (NCBI): domain Eukaryota; kingdom Viridiplantae; phylum Streptophyta; class Magnoliopsida; order Santalales; family Viscaceae; genus Viscum; species Viscum album. The sequence goes on from OY728133.1 coordinate 975,102,313, forward strand.
AATCAGAAATAAAGGTGGATGAAGATCTTAAGAATATAATGGAAAGGATTATTTCAACTTCTTCATAATGAGATGATACCAACTAACAATGATTTAGTTGAGAATATTAGATAATAATCATAAATCGATATGTGGTCCCCGTTCCCACTTGTTGAATGAAATTTGAAAACAATAGTAAGTCGAAATAAATTATTATATTTTAAAAAAATTAAAAACATATCATTGAAGTTTAAACCACTATGTGTCATGAAAATTTCATTCTATCATGGAATACCAGATAACATTACAAGGTAATATTATTGTGTGACCCTAATTTTCTAGGTGTATTCATATAGTACACAAAACCACTAAAAATTAACAACTAGTATAATGGAATTAAAAAGGTAATCACGATGGAACACACCATGCTTCATTTTGAACTTTCTATACACACTAATAATATTATAATCCTATAGGTATTTATGTCATGAACAAATGAACAATTATTTTATCATATCATTTCCACAAAAATAACTTATACACTACCCTTTCACAAGACCCAAATGCATTTCTATAATTTATGATAAAAAACTAAAATAAATAAAAAAACAACTAGAATTTTCATTGTAAAATTACATGGAGTGCTATATAAAAAGAGTATCTCTAAGGTCATGTACATATGGAGGGTGAATTGATGATATAAATTTCAATTGGATAACATAGGGTAGTAATGTTACTAAATGGTCCAATGAAATTCGGTTTCATAAAGAATTGAATTGTGGACAAAAGTAACTACAGTAAATGAATATTAAGGACATTAATATGCAATAATTAAAGGATAACTAGTGGGGGGAAAGTTATTTACCCCAAAAAGTCTATGTGAACTCTAATTTAATATATTGATGAACAATATTGTATTTTTGATTTAATCAAGACGTTTTTCACAAAATTAATCATATCCAAAGTAAATGAATTGATTTATTGGTTATTAATGAGGGGTTTTTGTATCATGAAATAATAGGAACAAAATATATATCTTAATTTTATCTATATTGGGATTATCAAAATAACCAAAGGGGAAATTAAAAATTAATTTATGTGAAATGGGCTGATATTTTTTAGGAGAATAGGGTTACTCATTTAGTTTAATACTCAAAATCGTATGGGGATTAGTTATAGAAAAAAATCCTCATAGAACATCTATTTCAAGAAACAACCAAAGATAATGAATCCCTAAAAAACATATTTCAAGGAAAACTAAATACATGATGGTTAAAATCCATTAATACATATTTATAATGAAAATTAATAACATTATTATCAAGTGAATATCATTGTGTTTATTATTAGTGCATCAATGTATGCGAGGTAGCGATCCATTCCACATTTTCATAACATTTAATGTAGTTAAAATTTTAGTAAATGATGTTACGTATGATAATTCAATACCAACAAATTCCACTAGAATATTTTGATTTATTTCTAAAACATTTATAATTTATTAATAATGATAATACTAATGAAAAAATATAATTAATTTTAGAGAAATAATTTAATTATTTGGGTGGACTCAAAAACTGTCCACGATATATGCATGTTCTCTAATACAAACCCATGATTTATCTATAATATTGTAATGGGAACTATAAATATATTTCAAGTTCTTATTTCACTTATTTATATTTAATAGGGCACACAAAAGTTAATGATAATAATAAATGAATGAACCATTCTGATTTTAACTTCTTATTTTCACCAAAATATTGATATATAAGTTAGTTACACTTATGTAATTCTGGGTGTCTTGTTTTCAATGTAATTTATATATTGTTTTTTATGGGGTACCTTATTAATGGTGCTCCATGCTGTCCAAGATAGTCAAATTGAATGTAGATTGTGAAAATATATATCACTTTATATAATTATAATCTTTTACCTTTTCATACTTTGTATGTTTAATATATATTTTTATTATATTTAAAAAAATGACAATATTATATCAAATATAACAATTTTAGATAATTTTTATCATATAATCAATAATAAAATGTAACATACCAATGATAATCGACATTGATAATGATTTATGACATTATATTTTATTATATAGACAAATATTACTCTATTATTATTTGATTATAATTACTAAAATTCTTGTTTTTTTTAAGATCCATTTATATGTACAGTTTAACATATGTGAGACACTGATTTAATAAACAGGTAAAAATATCCATTATTTTTTGTTTATATCATCATATATCATTCAAAGATAAAAAAATATTTTCTTTATCCAATAATAATAAAATAAACATTATTAAACCATCCAATGTAATTAAAGTTTTTTTGATGTTTCACTATAGTCAATAAAGATGTTAACAATACAATTTTCAATATATAATAATATAATTATTCACCATATTGATTAAAAGTGATGGATTCATTACTGGGATCTTTGACCCTGAGATAATTTGTATGAAAATAATTAATTTTTTATTATGTAATGTAGATTTGATTCATGTATCAATACCAATTTAAATCCATAAAATACTATAATGCAATCTTGATATCATATATGTAGTCTATCATCATCGAAATCCTATCCCACACATAGTTATATAATGCTGCTGAAAAACCAAAAAATATATTTACTAAATGAGTAATTCAATATTCTCTTACTATAAATTCAAATGAATGAAGTATTTCCCATCATTAACGTTATGTATTATGAATTATTATTCATTCGTGTAGATTTGGATTAATTTTAGAAAACACATTTATTATAAAAATAAATAAATAAAACTAATTGAATTTATGGTATACATAGATTAAAATTTTTCTTTATAATAATTTATATTCCTCCTATATTACTATGTTCATAGAGTTTCACTAATCAAAACAAATTTTAAACTGGATAAGTACTTATCAGGACCAATGTGATTTTTTTACTGAAATAAATTTATAATTAATTGATTTTTTTATAATGATAAATTGGTGAAATTTTTATATCATTTGAAAATTTTAATATCATAAATCCTTTGATAAGAATTAATTTTAGTGTTTTGACTTAGTGAACTTATATTGCGAGTATGATTTTATCTCATGAGAATAAGGGGAATTATATAATGGTATGTATTTGACCCTGGAGTGATAAAAATTTGTAATCCTTTTTGATGAAATAATGTAAAGGTCATAAAATATAATTAGTTAAGTATAATTGGGGTGAATCTATATATAAGACATATAATCTTATCTAATTTAAAAAACAATTCTATTAACACATCATTGTGGTTACATTAATATGATAACTAGAGTAGTTTCAAATTACATTTTAAAACCCATAGTGCAAAATTTCATGGTTATACAAATAATGTTTCTAGATTTGAGTAATTTCACTATCAGGGTTATATATACAAATAAATATTAAATAATTCCATAAATATATATAATTTCATTAATAATAAAAAAACAAACCAATACAATGGGAAACTAGTCATATAAATTCTTATTTTGGGATGGGGTGATCTAGGATTAGGATGATTAAAATTCATTATACATTCTGTTCACATGATACTGATAGGAATATAATTTTAGAGGTATATAGAGATTTAATAAAAAAACTATATTATGGGATACACGATGTAGTTCACCTCAAGATCTGGTGAAATAAATTATTAATATTTTGAAAATAGATTATTTTTTAGAAATTAATATTCCAAAAGTATACAATTAGATTAAATTTCCCTTTAAATATTTTCTAACATGGGTTGAATATTAACATAGTTTTGTTTTGACATGATTCATTTCAAGGACATACAAGTATCCTTTCATAACTAGTAAGAAAAATATAATATCAGTGGATTGGAATTTAACAGGGATAATGTATCCATTGATTATTATTCATAAACAATTAATAATAAAATAAAGAAATAGAGAATGTTGAATTATCCAAATAAAAATTTCCTGGTAAAAGAATACATTCTTAAATTTCCATTTCATTATTTATAGATTAAGATTAAATTATTAACTATAATAGTGAAACGAATTAATGTTAGAAAATTTATTCCTCCTCAAATATATAAGAAAAATTGAAATATTGTATTTCTACACAATACATGTCATTCATGGAATTTTATAGAACCTTTACCATTCAATATAGAGGGTGAAATTATTCATAATAGATTCATAATTAATAGTTTTAATTTCATTTTATTCATCAGTCTTATTATATTATAAATTATAATTATAAATGATAATGATAATTCACTGAATTTAACTATTAATAAAATCCATGTAATATATGAATGTTAATGGAAAATGGATATACTCTAATTATGCTGACTCAACTAACTGAAATGGCCATCAAGTAAATCCTTATATTCCATCACATTATAGGTTTAATATAATTAATTCGTTATTATCATTCATTGTATACAATAGGAAAATATATTTTAATAGCAAAAAATTAATGTTTTTATAAGAATAGGATCATCATGTAATCATAAAAAATATGGTTCAAAATGTCAAAATTATATGATGAATCTACATATATTTAAATAAATTAATTATATAATTATAATTATAATATAGAATTGTTAATTGGATTGTGGATATAGTGATTTTGAAGTTCATATTTTCTACATTGAGAGATAATCACAAAAAATTAGTTTCATTAGATAAAACATTAAGAATTTATATCAATAATTATTCATGATTGATAAGTTACAAAAGTTAGTTGATGTTTATGTTACTAAAAATATTTAATTTCAATGAATAATTGATACTGTTATGTAAACAATATACATTTCTATATTTTTTATATTCATCACATGTAAAATAATTCTTATTTATATTCATATTATTCTATGATATTTAAATTTCTGATATATCATAAATGGAATTTTCCTCCATTATTTTTCTAATAAATCATAAAACTCTTCATCCCATTGTAATTTTTTTATTAAATGATAAATATAAAATTTAGTTACCATGTTCAATAATAACTCTAATATATTTTGAAAATTAATAAAATATTATTTCAATATATATAAATATTTAATAACATTATATAATAATTAATTCATATAATTCATTATTTTTAATTATTAATTTAATAATGAATGTTTTGGGGACCCTTTCTGTATATGTTGTATTTATTGTCATCAGTTGTCAATAGTTGTCAAAATTCAGAAGGAACTACAATGTGATTGGGGATTGGATGAACTCAAGATGCATGGAGAACTTTTATGGATTCATATAATTGGATTCCACACGTGGGAAATTATCCATGTGGATCAATTCAAGAGTTTGATATATTTTTACTAAGTTCAATGAACATGTGTCAAAAGTGACACATTGTTTAAAAAATTTATGTTCTTTGGAATTGATCCAGAAAAATATATATATAGAAGAATGGTTGTTGAAGAAGAATATAAGATGAATATAAAGGGTTCGATGCATGGGTTGGTTTGTGTTTAAATATGGCCATGCATTTTAGTGCATACATAGTTTTATAAAATAATTTTTTATTTCCATCACATATAAAATTATTTTATCCTATGAGCTAGCTAGAAATCCTCAATTCAAGGTTTATCCAAGAACAATGTCAACTGCTCCCAATGGGAAGCCATCAAGAGCTGGTCCACAAGCCATAGATATTGGGTACTGAGTGCACCAACAGAGTAAGGGCTGAAGAATTCATAGGGTGGGAATATAGAACGCTCGTAGTGAACACAGTACGAGATTGTACCATGGAGAGGGGAGGATAATATTGATCTATTGTTGGGAATACTTAATTGAAAAACTGGGGCAATTATGCTACTCCATTTTGAAGCGGGATAAGGAAATGTGAGTTATTGATCATCATTTAAAAACATGGGTATAATCCTGGTCAAAAATCTCATATATGGTTGTGATCTAATAAACACTATTAATATAATTTGTGCCACTGATGTTTGAACCAACATCATCAATATCCTACCATATTTGATTTATCCGAGCCATCATCTTCCTCCTCCAGTGCATGTCAGTGTCGCTTCTCTCCATTAAAGACAATCAAATAAAATGTCTAAGCTCTCCTGATTTATTATTTTGACGATGTGAGTATCTTTGGATCACACTAAAGCCCTGAATTCAACGTACATTGACTATTCATGAGAATATATCAAATAATAATATTTTTCCAATAAAAACGACGTATTCAGGGCCACATGGATTTGTGATTGTTTTAAATTGAGATTCATGCACCCTAGCATGACTACATGCACCAAGAAATGATGCCACATTCGAAAAGGAAACAAAATGAGGATCTCGACATATCTCCACCAATGGGTTTGCAGATTTCAAAATGACAGATTTCCTGAGAAATCAACACCACAATCTCCATAGTATGCCACAAGAATTTTGAACAACTATGGAGGAGTGACTCTCAAATATAAAAGGATAATCCCAAGACAAGAATATGATATATATATCTCATTTCGAAGAGATCCTATTTCATAAAATACAGCATCTCTATGTGCATTCACTTTGAAAACGGAATCTAGAGGACCCACAATATTTCTTCTCTATGAAGAGTATGACCCCACAGTTGTTTGATTAATGCTTCTCACTCTCAAACCACTTATTGAAGAAGTAATATGATTACGAACAAACTGGTTCCCGCAAACACGTGATTGGTTTCCAAAACATTGTTGTGATTTGTGAAGGATATGAGACCGTGAGCCAGTGATTGAGCCTCAGCCTCTCACTGAGCATTGTGAAGAGGCATGAATATGTATGTCTTTCATAAAGAAGAACAATGAACCTCTCATGTTCACAAAGAAAATGATAACTCCCTCATGTATACGTGAAAAATCTTCTTATTTTTTAGGGGTTCGTTTACTGATGAATAAATGGATTGTAATAAACGGGCATTGCGTGTTTCCATGCATTCATGTGCATGATCTAAATAAGCCGGAGGCATTGTGTATGTGCTTGGGAAGAATATGTTAAAGGGATATAACTAATTCTGGTGTAGTTGATGTGAATAGAAGAATGAGTAGGAAAGAGGCAGTGTTCATGTGTGCAGTGGTCTATACCCTTTAGGTTAATCACACAATAAGGAGAGAAGAAGATAATAGTGTGCATTCAGTTTAATTGAGAACACATCATGCATGCAGAAATGTGTATAAATTATGAACACTAAAATATGTGAAGGAGAAGAATATAAGAGGGAAAATATGAAGAATATATGAATTCATGCATGCATACGTAATGAGGGTGCAATTTAGTTAAATACATATTGACTAAACCCAGAATAATTTGGAAGATACGGATCAACCAAAAATTCCACTTGCATGATCACATGCATTCGTGAACAATGGAGGAGATTTAACTATGATTATTCCATGTGTGTCGTTTTTTAGTGATTGCATTATAATATAGGGGTATTTTATTTTAGCTAAATAATGTAGAAGATTTGTGTAGTAGATTGTTGCACTATGTTGAAGAAATATGAAGAACTAGTGCAGTTGGTTTCGAACTAGAGAAGAGGATAATGAAAGAAGAGAACTCCAAGTGTAGGGAGCCACACTATAAAGCAATTTTCTCCATTTATGTTGGAAGAGGATTATTTACCTTCCACATATGAGTGTAAGGGCATATCTTACATGTTCAATTTTGGAAGAGGATTATTTACCTTCCACCTATGAGTGACGGGACTCACACTATGAATCAATTTTCTCCACTAATATTCCAAGTGTAGGGATCCACACTAACTAGAGGATTGTTTTACTACTCGACCACTATAAATGTATATAACTTTATAGTGGAGAATCCAAGTATTGTACATCACCATATATGGAAAGGACTAGCTACTCAAAATGATTATTAAACCCTGTAAAAATATTGTGTGGGTATTTTTACTACCTTCTATGATTACATGTGATATGGAATATAGAATAAGAGAATAAATATCCTAATTGGTCATGAGTTACAGTGATTAAAGGTTGTAATTTGATTAACATTTCCCCAATACCGAATCACCCCCCAGTATTAGGCATATCCCAAACTAGTCATTTCAATCAGTATTAGAGCTAGGTTAACCTATGATAGATTCTCTAAGAAGGTCATATCTACCAACTCTATGATGAACACGAAAAAGGAGAAGAGGAAGTTGAAGAAGTCCCTATTATTTAAAGGAGAAGATGTATCTAGTTCTCCATAACTTTCTAACAGTTAAGACACACCAGTATTGGATGTTAATGAGAATATAGTTCATGATTTCTTCCATAAATATGGATAATCTTCCAACCTAAAATGATCATAAGGTATGTGTTTTTTAATTTAAAAATTATTCTCCTCTAGGAAATACTACCACATGTTGTGATGTTCAATCTATAAATTATCAAGAATTATTAGTTGATAGATTATGATATATTCTTTATGATAATCATAAGGAAATTCCATATCTTGTTTATGGATTATTTCATTTAATGAAAGAATATATCATCCATCTATAAGAAGAAACTATTATTTTAGAGAAGGTCTTGAATGAAAAAGTATTGAATGTCAAAATCTCCCCAAACAGGTTAGAGCCTTTAAAACAACAATGATGGAATTTGGAATAAATTCATTAAATTGGCTCATAGATTTTGATGATAAATAGGGATTCAATAATACTATGAAAGGGAATATTCATGCACTTGAAGATGTTATGAATAAGGGAAGTGATGTCAAGGAATTATATTTGGATGAAAATTCCAATATGATCCAATAGCTTGACTCTTTGTAAGAAAACAAAGTGAAGATACATGAAGATGGAGTTAAAAGATTAAAGAATACTTGTGAAGAGAAGATGATCTTGATTGAAGACAACATGATCATCATAAATATAGAATTTCAACAATTGGCGGCTCAATATTCCAATATTGAGAATATAGATATTGAACCATTTTAAAAGAAGGTGAAAGTTTCTACTATTATTCAAGGTTCATTGGAGGATTCTAAGGATGAAAAACGCCAACATCTAATAACAATATCCCGACTTCATTCATTGATCTATTATATGTAGCTAATAAGGATAAGGTACAATCATTTCCATCATGTATTAATGTTTTTAAATTTATTTCTAAAAAAATGTAGGGTGGAAGATAAAATTTAATCATGTATGGTTGAAGAAATGTGATAAGAAACCTACCACCATGGCTAGGGTGGATAGAAAGAAGATGCTCAAAGATGATTACCCAAAGGAGCACATCAAATCATGAAGACATAGACTGGTTTTCAATTTCGGTACTACAATTGATTTGGGCATTGTGTGTTGGATTGTTGGTACAATCCCTTAAATGAAAAAACATAGTGAAAAATTATATCAAGGAAGAGAAATAAAAAAAATAAGAATCAACTTCCACAGATCTAGAAGCATTAGTACACTGAAAAAATGTTTTGAATGCTAGACAACATCAATGATTTATGAAATAGGAGTGGTCCCAAGGATGGTACATGTTTGTCTCAATAGGTACCCAAAGCTGGAATGAGAAGAGGGTCAATGAAGCTGGATAAGACAAAAGAAAAATCGTCGAGAAGTAATCAATAGAATGTAATAAAAACGAAGTCTCCCAAGAAAAATCCATGGACTAATGCTAAGAAGACCTCAGATTATAAATCCATGAAGTTAAAGTGCATTGCAACCTAATTAACTACTATGAATGATGAAACTTAAAAGAATCCATATGGAATACCAAAATTAGATTCCTCAATTCCTAATGACATACTGGTTGTTTGGTTAAATGATTTTGAATGAATGAGAAAGAAAAAATATGCACAGGCTATGGCTGGTGAAAAAAGAAAAGAGAATATTCCATATAAAGGCAGTTATATTCTATGTGTGTGGTGCAATAGGGCTAGTCAAACTATTATACATTACATGGAATTCATTCTAGTCCAAAAATTATTTCTCAATTTGATGAAAGTTACGCCTAAACATTTCGGTGCTTTGAAATATCATAATGACAGAAGACTCAGAGACAATGAAATGGAAGATTTACTGAGGTCCACACAATCACAGTCATCACTGAATAATAGTTGTTAAAGTGTTCTTAATGGGGCATCTGGGTTGAGAAAACCACACCAATATTTTTTTCATCATTTATGAATCATGGAGGATCCACCTTATTCCCATAAATCATTGTGTATTTTTTTTATCATACAGGGAATTGATGTTAAAGAAACTTTTCAGGGGGGTACCTAAAATTCAATGATTAAAAGTTTTTCATTATGGGGTAGACGCATGCAGAATCTTCTATAGATATTATTTCAATTAGTATCAACTTCAGTTGGTATAAAATTCAATTACACTGATGTTTGTTTGAATATAATATCATTGGAAATGTTATTTCATATCTCAATCACTCATCCTTCGTTACTCAAAATAGAGATCATTATACAAAGTGGAATTGATTAATATATCTATGTAATAAGTAGAATGGATGTTCCTCAATATCAATCATCCTTCATACTGAATATGAATGTTTTTATTCATTTTTGTAGTGAGTTCAGGAGTTTTAGGTTTATTTAGATCACATTTTTTATCCTTATCCAGAAATGAATGCGGAAAACAGTTGCTGAAAACTGCATGAGTTCTCTTCTCATGAGGTATCATGATTAGTGGGTAATGTAGAACATTGTTGTCTAAATAAAACCATATTGTTTTCTACACCGATCATAGATCAAGTATAATTTCTGTGAAATGATTGATGACTCCTTTCTTATGTACGGAATGATACTCTCTGTATCATGATCTTTGTATTTATTGTCAATAAGGGTAGATAAAGATAAATTAAAGATAACAAGTGAGAGAATGGAAAGTGATGGGGAGATAGAAGAGTCATTTTTAGATGTTGACACATTTATTTCAAAGAACATTGTTGTATTTCCAAAAAATACAACAGGGGATATTGCTGGGAAAACTTTGTGTATAAGTTGTATTTGTTTTCAAAAGTTGTCAATAGTTGTAAAAATATATAATGAACTCCGAATATATACGAGGAGAATTTTTATGGATTCATATAATTTGATGCCATTCTTGGGAAATAATCTATGTTGTTCAATTCAGCTGATTGATACACTATTCCTAAGATCAAAGAACATGTTCCCAATTGACACATTGTTTACAACATTTGAAAGGACTCAACACCAGTTTCTTGGAGACGGTGCCATATTTTATTATATTGGAATATAAACATGGAATATGTATCTTGAAGTACCAAGTAGTCTAGTATCATTTGGAAACACGATACATATATAAGATTAACATTACATCATAAAGGGAAATACAACACTAATTTATTCCAATAGAAAAATCCAATAATCCTATATTATGCCTACATGTCACTCAGAACTAACTTCTTCATATCCTCGGAAAATGGAACATAAGAAAAGGGGTGAGATCAATCTCTCAGTAATAGTATGAAATACAACATAAGATAACATGAACATAAACATTACGCATAATGAATTTGTAAAAACACATGCTTTCATAAAAAATAAACATGAACACATTAGTGATGGAATTTGAGTCGAGTAAATAATGTGATAATAAAACATTATAATGTGTATTTTACTAGTCAAATAACCACCTGAACATTCAACTACTAGCTTCCTTATGAGAGAAATGAATATGCTGTACATTCTGAAAACATTTTTCATGGCCTCAGCAAAGAAGTATAAAAATGATTATTGCCTTAGCCAAAACCATATATCCAATTGGGAATGTCCTCAGCCAATTCCACATCTATTTGTCTCATGAGACCTACAGGTGAATAGAGGGGCTATAGTGGGCCACACCTATCAAATAATAAGTCAAATTAATTCCTCATATTAGTGGGGATAAACTTAAAAAACATATATATTCAAATTGAAGCTATCATTTGAAATGTAACTAACTTTCCCCAATAGTTAAACATAAAACACTAACCATTTCGAGTAATACAGTGAAGGTTTTTGGGCAGATATTCCATATTAAAATTATTCAAAAACCATTAAATAAATTATGGTATATTTATTCATAAATAATTAAACACAATAATACATAATAATCAACAAGAGTGTTCAATCAGATGAAAATACTCTTATAAAATCATTAATCAATTCTTGAGATGAATACTCTTTTAGTTTGAAAAGAAAAGTTCTTTTCAAAAAATCATTGTATAAAACAAAAAGTGAAGTAATATAGTATTTTAATAATACGGTGAGTGATTTTATAAAGGTAATGGTTTCCAAAAAATAGATTATAGAGTGCCCTTGAAAATAGGTAGGATTTCGAGAAATCCCCTTGAACTAGTCTTGTATTTTGGAAAAAAATTTGAAGGTTCCTTTTAAAAGTTGTAACTATCCATAAACAATCGAAGGGTTCTGGATGCTAAAAATTTATAGAACACTCACACATATTTTTATGAGTATTTAATAACAATATAAATGATTTTTATTTAGGTAATTAGACCAAAAATGTAACCCAAATGAAAATGGAGGTTCAGGTGAGAAAACCCACACCTTAAGTCTGAATGCGTTCCACACATGAACATAAGGAACTAAAATTTGAAATTAGAATTATTAATAAATTATATTAGAACATATTATACATTTATTTAGTTGATATTAATTTTTCTAATTCATTTATATCTTTATTGATAGCTAATTATATTGAATTCTGTCATTTTGGAGTGTTCATTTTCTTGATTTTCATAATTTGTTCACTTGTTTTTATGTAATGGAGTTCACGTAGAATGGATTTAAATCTCTAGAATGTAAATTACATTTTATTTTTGAACATACATAATTGTTAATGATCATTTATAAAATTTGGTTAACGTGAAAGATGATGAATCATTTGATGAATTATTAATGGCATACACTTAGATTATTTTAGCAGTATTATGATTATTAGGAACTAGTTGGTAATATAATTTAATATTATGCACATATACTGGTACCTGAATATTAATTATGTAATAATAGATATATTTTATTCTGTTTCAACCATCAAAATGGTTTCATGACCAGAATTTAATTTGGTGATTGAAATTTAAAACTCATCATCCTTGAATGTGACAAATTAACACATCTCGGATGGTGTTTTCATTTATAGTATTACATAATGGGAAAAGAGTGATGATGATTATTTATTCCATTATCAAAAGAAATATCCTGCAAAAGTATGGTACTAGAGTTATCTTAACATTTTGATGAAGGTGTTTGAGGAAATAATGAATGGAAAGGAACTTGGAAATGAATGAAAAGTTCACAAATTCCTTACAAAAAAGTTACCAGCATAAAGACAATGCTATATGGATTTAGAAAACATTAAAAATTGAGGTTAAATGGGTCAAACATTCATAAAAGACCCATAATATAGTATAGGGACAGAATAATATTGATATAAATAAATGGTATGTTAACTTGAAATTCATACCACATAAAAGAGAACATGAATGTAAAAGAGAAGTTGAAAAGTCCCTTACAGTGTATTGTAACTCCTATGATTTTAAAGTTGGACATTGAGATATTGAGGACACATTGGGATGGCTATTGGGGAGGTAATAAAACCAGATATTTGAGGATGATGAGTTTTTAATGAAGGAAAATGAAGTAATGAGTGGTTATTTATACTATAGTAGGAAAGAGTTTTTTATTAATTTAAAAGGACACCTCATTAGTGTTTTTTGTAAAACCATGGTCTTGACAATGGAATTTTCAAATGGTATTAGTCAATTAGGAATCCTAATATCTTATTTTACAGTTAAAAATTAATCTATAATTTTATTTTAATTATTACATCATTATTATGTCAATAAATATACAGAAAACTCAAAACTGTATTTTTACTATTAACAGAAATTTCATGTATTTTAGAAAAATCCCTAAAATTCAACCCTGCCATTTTTTGATATATAGAATTCAAAAAATGAACACCATTTTTCAAAAATAATTTTGCAAATATTATTAATTTAATTTTAAAATAATATCATAGTTATTTTGAAGAAATAAAAATTTTAAATGTATAATTACTTTTATATCACATTGAAAAATTAACTAAGATATCATTATCCTATTACCTTAAATAAATAAAATTATATCATTATTTACTATTCATAATGGTCGTATTACAATTCATATTGCTATTGATAGGGTATGTTACAATTCACCAAAAAACATGTTTAATCTATCAGACTCTAAATGACTTACTGATCATAACTCTTGATGACGGTTTTTCGAAATGGAAAACATAGAAGAGGGAAAATTTCATTTAATGGATAAATTATAAAATATGATGTTTTGTAGGGATACAATGTTTCATGCATATAATACTTTTTTTTAAACCTTAGGGTGTTACATTCTGCCCCCATTACAATAATTTCATCCTCAAAATTCAGAAAATGTTACCTAAAAATATTTGGGCATTTCTTTACCATAAGCTCCCAGGGATTCCATGTTTCTTTCTCTATCTTATGGTTCCTCCAAAGAACCATTACCAGGAAATTCATCCAATTTCTCATTACATTTTCTACGATATCAAGAATCCTGATAGGCTCTTCCCAATAAGACAGATCATGCTCAGGTTCAATTATTTCATAGGTGAGAACATGTGTTGGTTCTAGCATGTATTTCTTTAACATTGATACATGGAACACATTATGAACATTGGATAGACTTGTAGACATTGCCAAACGGTATGCTACGACTCCAATTATATTGATAAATTCAAAAGGTCTTATGTATCTGGGACTTAATTTTCCCTTCTTACAGAATCGTATAATACCCTTCGAGGGAGATACCTTTAGGAAAACATGCTCTCTTTCTTGAAATTCCAAATCCTTAATTAGGTTATCAAAATAGCTCTTATTCCTACTTTGAGATGTTTTTATATGGGTTAGGATATTCTTCAACATTTTTGTTGTTTTCTCAACATGTTCTGGGCCAATGAGCTTTCTTTCATTGACATCATCCCAGCAAGTTGGTGTACAATATCTCTTTCCATATAATGCTTCATATGGTGAAATATGAATACTTCGATGGAAGCTACTATTATATGAAAATTCTACAAGTGGTAAATATTGATCACACATACCATGAAAGTCATGTGAACAAGACCTCAACATGTATTCCAAATATTTAATAGTTCATTCTGATTGTCCATCAGTTTGTGGGTGGTAGTAGTGCTCAAATGAAGATAAATATCTAGGCCCTTCTAAAGACTTTTCTCGAATTGTGATGTAAAATGGGGATCACAATCAGATGAAATTCATAAGGGTACACCAAGAAGTCTTACAACTTCATTAATATATAGTCTTAATAAACATTCCCGTGGTAAATCCTCTCTTATATCAAGAAAATGTGAAGATTTTTTAAGACAGTCAACAATGACCCATATCACATCATTCTTTCTTTGAGTATTTGGAAGCCTCGTGACAAATTCCATTGTAATCTCATCCCATTTCCATGTAGGAATAGGATGGGGTTTCATGACTCCAATAGGATGTTGTCTTCCAGCCTTCACCTATTGATAAACAAAACATCTCGACATAAAATTAGCAATATCCCTCTTCATGTTTTCCCACCAAAAATGATTATTTAGATCTCTATACATCATTGTGCAACTAGGGTGTAAATAGAAATTAGAGCTATGAGCATCATCCAATAGTTCCCTATTTACCTCAGAAATATCTGGAACACAAAGCCACATTCTGAATTCCATAATTCCACCTTCATATACTAATTAAATCAACATAACATCATTTATAGCGTTATTTTTCTTTTGAAACTCTTCATCATCAGTATAAGAACTTTTAATCATTTCCAATAAATAATGTTTGGAAAAAAATTGAAAATGTAGTGATGTGTTACTTTCCTTGATAATTCCCATACCCATTATTACCAGATCGATGAACAAAGGATCCCTTTAAACACCCATCTTGTTTAGAATTCTATGGTCCTTTCTACACAAAGTGTTTGCCACATTATTTTCCTTCCTAGGGTGGTATTGTATTGTGCAGTCATAATGCCTAACTATCTCAATCCATCTCCATTGCATCATGTTGAGTTATTTCTATAAAAAGATATATTTCATACTATTATGATCTGTATATATCACACATTTTTCTACATAAAGGTAATGTCTCCAAATCTTCAGAGAAAATATTACCGCAGCTAAATCAAGATCATGAGTGGGATTGTTTTGTTTATAAATTTTTCGCTACCAAGATTCATATGCAATCACTCTATCATTCTGCATAAGGAATTATCCAACTCCTTTATTTGATAAATTAAAAAAAAATCACACATCCATCATTCCCTGATGGTAGATTCATGATTGGAGCATTCACAAATCTTATCTTCAATTCATTAAAACACTCATCGCATTCCTTTTTCCATAAAAACATAGCCCCATTTTTTGAAAGCATGGTCATTCGGTTGGATAAATAAAAGATGTTCTGAATCAAATGTCAATAATAACCTGGTAACCCTATAAAACTACATACCGCAAATATTTTCATTGGAGTACGAAATTCGTTCACATGATTTCTCTTCACATAATCAGCTGATATTCCATACATAAAGACAATGTGGCCCAAAAAGAAAAAAATTAGAGGCAAAAATCACCAATTCAAAACTTACCATATAATTCATTTCTTATAAGAGTCTTCATAATAGTGCTCAAGTGATTTTCATGATCTACATAACTTTTAGATTATACCAAGATATCATTAATAAACACCACCACAAATTCATCAAGATATTACCTTAAAAAATCATTCATTAGATCCATGAGTATATATGGGTTATTAGTTAGTCACAAAGGAATTAGTGTAAAATCATAATTTCCATACCTGTTTCAGAATGCTGTTCTCAGAATGTCTTCCTTCCTCACAAGCAACTAATGATATCCGGATCAAGGATTAATCTTCGAAAATATTGGGCTTGTTCATTTTCATTAAATAGATCATCAATGCATGGTAGGGGATAATTTGTGTTTATTTTTATATAATTGGTTTCCCTTTAGTCAATGCACAACCTCATAGACCAATCTTTCCTCATAAGGAAAAGAAAATGGGATCGCCATAGAGAAATGATAGGGAGAATAATTCCTTTATCACTCAATTCCTCTAGTTTTTTATTTAGTTTCACTAAATCCACAATGTCCATTATGTAAGGGGTCATTGATATGGGTCTCGAAACAAGAATTAAGTCAACAGAAAACCCAATTTCCCACTCAGGAGGATTTCCTTGTAAATCCACTGGAAAGATGTCAATATATTCTTGCACAACAGTTACATATTCAATTTGAACATTCTTTTCCTCACCCATAGTTGTTGAATGTCATACCTCCTAAATAATTGAATTCAGTATAGCTATTGCGGGTGGATCTAGATGAGAATAATATGGTGAGTTTTCTACTCTAAAGATAAGGGACTCTACACCATTCTCAAAAATTGTAACTTCCTTATTATTGCAATAGATATTTGCATCATAATTTGATATCCAATTCATATGAAGAATTATATAAATGTCAATAATTGGTATGATGAAAAGTTTTGAAACTAAAGTGTGTTTATATGACAATAGGAGGACTGATCGACAAGACATTGTTGTAATGATACATCCAATATAAGTTTTGAATGATAATAACATTATTAAATTAAATTGGATGTGTATAATATTCTTTTAAAACTGAGAATATATAAATGAATACTAAATTTCATTATCAAATAAATTAGTGTCGATGTTTGATGAAATGATTAATGTACCTTCAACCAGTTCATTAGGGACTTCAATATCAGCGGTTGTGATCACAAAATCTTATCCCTACTCCCTTGGCCTTTTCAATTGCATGTTTCCATGATGCATTGGAAAATCACTAGAATAGTGTCCCGTCTCCTGAAAAGTATATCATTGAACATTATTGGATTATTTCTTCCCCTTAAAATCACCAGAAATGTGGCCTTATTTTCCACATTTTTAGCATTCTCTTTTTCCCTTTAAGCAGGCACAAGGGTGTTTCCATCCAGAATTATCACATTCTGGGAATTCCACTATTCCCTTCATCCATGTTTCTGTATTTCCTTTCCCATATTTTTTAGAAACACTATTCTTCTATTACATTCCATTAAAGTCATATGTTTTAGAGAATTCCATTTCTACCATGATATCTCATGAAATTGTATCTTCATATGATTAAAAACTCTGGGAGACCATATCCCTCTAGAGTAATGGCTTAAGGCTATCAACGAATTGATAAATTTTCTTCTTTATATTTCGTATATAGTCCACGTCATGTATTTATATCCTAGTGAAGTTAGCTTCATACTATGAAAAATTATCATCTTCATTTTTCTTCACATTCAGATACTGCCTTTCCATATCAGCTCGCTATTCACAAAGAAAGTATTTCACTTTAAATATTTCCTTGAAGTCCCTCCATTCCTTCTCTTATATATCTTCCTCCTCCTTTGTGTATTGGATTCATGACCACCACAGATCCGCATATCCCGATAGATGATAAACATCCATGATGAACTTCTCTTTTTCATTACATCCCAAAGAGAGAAATATCATCTCTAGGGAACTTATCCACTGATCAGTGAAAAATGTGTTTCAGTACCATTGAATGATGGTGGTTGTTATCGCATAAAGTAATCTGACATAGCTTCTTCATGTGGATGATCTAGATTTTCCAAACGAGTAATGTTATTATTCATAACTTGAGTATGTTGTCCCAGTATTTATATATATATATATATATTAGCATCGGTCATAGCCCCAGTTCCTACATCATTATCATGCATCAGAGAAATATTCATATAGGGGACACACTCGTTTGTGCAGTTTCCTTTCCTTCCACTATGGGCCATTTTATAAAAATTGAATACACTATATTAGGATATGAATCATAATGTATAATTTTACCTTTACAAAATTATTAGCATAAATTGAGATAATACGAATGGCTAAACCCATAATCAAAAAATGTTTACTCTGAGGAATAATTTAAATTTAAATCCTACATAATGGTTGGTAAATAAAATGTGTATTATCCTTTGAATATTCCAAGAGAGTGTCAATACCAATAGTGAATCAAGGATCATTTTTGTGTACTATGATACCTTGGGTCTTACTCGAAGCTCTTTGTTAGAGCTATCAATCCTAGATGTATATGTTCTAAAGCCACCTCTACCCACTTGTATCCATACATGGATGTATTTTTTTAGAAAGATCCACACAGTCTTTTCCTTACCAAAATATTAGGACATTATTGTATGTATGTTCTCAAATAATACCTTAGGGACTTGTTCCCTAATATACATATTCTAACCTTGTTTCCATGTTTTCTTCTAAAGTTCCATTGATACAATCTCTATGGACCCAACCCCAATTTCTCAAAGCAAGTTCCTTATTTTATTACATTGGCATATAAATAGGGAATATGTATCCCAAAGGACCAAGTATATGAGTAGATTTTGGAAAAAAGATAAAACTATTTGTTTGACATTACATCCTGAAGGTAAACACAACAATAATTTATTCCATTAGAAACATCCAAATCTCCCAGAATATACCAGCAAGTAACTCAGAAATAACATCTTCATTTCCTAGAAAAATGAAACATAAGAAAAGGGGTGAAATAAAATGATTGGTATGAGTAAACAATAGAGCAAAAGATAACATAAACAAAACATTAGGCATCGTCAATAATTTAAAGAACATTCCATCACAAATAAAAACCTTGAACACATTATGGTAGGAATATGAGCTGAGTAAATAAGTCCATAATAAAACAAAATCATGGGTATTATACTAGTTGAATAACCACATAAACATTCAATTAATTTCTTCATAATGAGGGAAATACATATTCCATGCATTCTGAAACATTATGTCAATGCCTCGGCCAAAACCTCCAAAAATTATTAAGGCCTTGACTAAAACCATATATCTAACTGTGAAATGCCTTGGCAAATTCCACATCTATTTTTCTCATGAGACCTTTTGATGAATAGAGGGGTTATAATAGTCCCCGACCATCACATAATAAGTCCAATTAATTCTTCATATAAGTGGGGATAAACATAAACAACATATACATTCATATTGAAGCTATCATATGAAATGTAACTAACTCTCCTAAATCACTAAACATAATACACTAACCATAATAAGTAATAGGGTGAATGTTTTAGGATAGATCTCCCACAATAAAATTAGTCATAAACAATACAATAAATTATGTTAGCTGACATTATAAATTATTAAACCCAATAATACATAATAATCAACAAGATTATTGAATCAGATGGAAATACTCTTATAAAATCATTACACAATGCTTGAGATAAATACTATTTTATTTTGAAAAGAATAGTTATTTGGGAAAAATATTGGTATAAAACCATAAGTCAAGTAATATATTATTTTTATTATAAAATAAAAAATTTTATAAATGTAATGGTTTCCCAAAAACACATTATTGATTTCCATTGAAAATAGGTAGAATTTTGAGTGAATCGCTTCAATTGGCCTTGTATTTTGGAAAAACATTTGAAAGTTCCTTTTACAACTTGTAACTAACCCAAAAATAAGGAAGGGTTCTAGTTGTTAATAATATATATAATGCTCGCACAAATTTTATGAGTATTACTTAATAATATAGGAAATTTAATTGAGGAAATTAGATAATAAAAGTAACCCGAACGAAAATTGAGGCACGAGCGAGAAAACCCATACCTTAAGTCCGAATGTGTTCCACACTTTAACATAAGGTGCTAGAATATTAAATTAGACTTATTAATTACTTATTTTAGAAACTATTATACATTTATTTATTTTATAATAATTATATTTATGGAATTTATATTCTTATTGATATGTTATTATATTTAATTTCATCATTCAAGAGTGTTCATTTTCTTGATTTGCATAATTGGTTCACTTGATTTTTTGTAATGGAGTTCAGGTAGAATATATGTAAATCATCAGAATTGAAATTAAACATTATTTATGAACATATAGAATTATTAATGGTCCTTTCTATGATTTGGTAACGTGAAAAAAGGGTTAATCATTTAATGAATTCTTAATGACATAAACATAGATTATATTAGCCGTATTTTGATTTTTATGAAATTATTTGGTCATATGATTTAATATTACGAACATATAATAGTTCCTGAATATTAAGTAAGTTATAATAAATATATTTTAGTCTAGTTCAATCATAACAAGGGTTTCATGACCACAATTTATTATGGGGATAAAAATTGAAGACCTGCCATCCATGAATGTGATAAATTAACACATCTAAAATGGTGTTTTCATTTACAGTGAACAATAATGGGAAAGGATAAATTATGATGATTTATTCAGTTGTAAAAAAAATTCTAGTACATTTAGGGTATTGGATTTATCATAAATTTTGGATGAAAGGATGTGATGAACGAAAGAAAGGAAAAGAATGAGAAATTGAAAGAAATGTTGAGAGGTCCCTTACGAAAATTCTACTGCATAAAAACTATGCAACATGGTTTTAGAAAAAATTAAAAAGAGCAGGGTAGGGGCACCCATTCATGAAGGCGCATAAAATAATATTGGGACCAATTAATATATAAATAAAAACATGGTATGATAACATTAAATTCATACAACATAAAAGAGAAAATTAAAGGAAAAGAGAAGATAAAAATTCTTTTACCATGTAGAGTAACAGAAATGATTTGAAGTCTGGGACATTGTGAGAATGACGAATCCTTGGGATGACTACTAGGGAGGAAAAAAACAGATCTTTGAGGATGATGAGTTTGGAATGAAGGAAAAAAAAGGAATAAATTTGTATTTATAGTAAAGTGACATAGAGTATTTTATTAATTTAAAAGGACACCTCAGTAGTGATTTTTGTAAAACCATGGGCTTACCCATGATATTTTCCCATGGTATTATCATATTGGGACACCTAATATATTATATTTCTATACCCAAGTCGACCGGAATTTTATTTTAATTATTACATCATTATGATGTCATTAAACAATTAAAAACTCAGAACTGTATTTTTACTATTCAATGAAAATTCAAGTAATTTAAAAAAATTTAAAATTCAACCCTACAATTTTTTCATCATATGTAATTCAATAATGAACTCCATTTTTCAAAAATAATTTTCAAAATAATATTAATTAAATTTTTAACTAAGATAATTGTTAATTCAAAAAATAACAATTTGAAAGGTATAATTAGTTTTATATATAATTGAGAAATTATCATAGATCACATTATATTATTACCTTATGAAAATAAAATAATATCATTATTTAATATTAATAAGGGTTATATTACTGTTTATATTAATATTTTAGGGGTATGTTACTATTCAAAAAAATATCATATTTGTTCTATCAGACTCTAACTAACTTACTGATCAGAACAATAAATAACCATTTTCTGAAATTCAAAACATAGATGAGAAAAAATTATGTTTAATGGAAAGATTATAAAATGTGTTATTTTGTAGGGACACTATGTTTCATGCATTCAATATTTATTTTCAAAACCATTGGGTGTTACAACAATGCTATTATTTGTAATTGCCAATAAATAAAAGTAGATGAATGGTGGTTGAAAAATAATATAAGTGGAATATAACGTTGTCATTCCATGGGTTTTTTTGTTTTAAAGATGGAAATGACATTTAGTGAATATGTAGTTTTCGAATAAGTATTTTTATTATCTTCACATAAAAAAATTGGCTAGCCTACGAGCTAATTAGTCAGCCATAACCCAATGATCATGCATGAGCAATGTTGACTACGCCCATGGGGAATCCAACTAGAGCCATCCCACAACACACAGAGAGTGGATGCTGAGGGGGCCTGTAGAGTTAGGGAAAAAGCATGCATAGGGTGGGAGCAGAGCGCTGTAACACCCCGAGCTTCCACGATACGCTTCTCATTCAATAATACAATAGCTTGCATTGTACGCAACTTCGAGTTCTAAAACATCGCGACAAATCAAAGTAGCCGTTATGAATAGTAATAACCACTTTTTAAAATTATAGAAATTTTATATTTCAAAATGGACTTCATTTTTGTATTCCTAATATTGAAATTAGCCTATGTTGAATTTTTTGTAATTTTCTGAGAACTTCAAAATTTTTATGAATAGTGAAAAATACTTAAAACAACTTTTTTAATCAAAATAATTTATACAGATAAATTATACTATTTAGTGGTTTTAAGGTATAATTAGAAAATATTTTTACCATTTTATCCAATGGTGGTCATTAGAATTAATTTAACATTGAAATTGGACATAAACAATTGCCAAACTTTTGATATAAATTGTTTCTTAAAAACACGCTATTTGTTGTAACAGCGGGAATTAATTATGAAATTAATTAATACAACTTATATGTTTGAAATTTTGTAAAATAGACATCATTTTTGAATTCGGAATATCAATTATAGCTTAGGGTGAAATTTTGGCCTTATTCTGAAAAACTTCAATTTTTGATGAATAGTGAAACCACTAAGTGGTAGTTAAATAACTGATTTTTCGTTTAAATGAAATATTACAACTTCTGTGATTTGATTTTCAAAAATCCGACATACATGGTTGTCATTAAGAAGTAAAATGTGGTTCAATGAGATCAAAATAATTTTTTGGTGAATAGTAACTTTTAAGTTCTTAATCGCGATTAGTGGTAATTAGTGTAGTTTAAGGTATAAATAATACATTAATAATATGAAATGACCTAGACACATGTCCCAACCTCATTGGTTGAGTCATGGCCGACCAAGACAAGCCATGTCCTAACTTGGGGACCCCATGGATCCACTTTTGTTGGGAAATAACATAAATTACTTTTTATTTAATGTTAAAGTGAAAATGACACTAACATAAATTGTTCTACTAAAACAATTTTTAATTGGGGTTATACAAGTCCAAATTTTGATTATAAATAGTCATTGGAAAGCTAAAAAGATTTCCTACATCATAGTATTTGTTTTATAATTTTTAGACATTAAATAAATTAAAGTATTTATGACATAATAATGATGCAGCGATGACATCATTATTTGACGATTTAAATAAAATGAGAAGATAATGCAAAATCCGAGGCTTACACTTGTCCAAAGCCTATTGGATGAAGATATTTCGAAACCTTATCACCTTAGCCTCGAATTATATAGATGTGGGACCTTTAGAATCCGAAAAGCATTTTGAAATAATGTAACATTTCATTACTTTCCAAAAGTGCCCCTCCTCTCCACTTATAAAAGGCCCCCACCTCTCCCACCTTATTCACACCATCAAGCCATTTGTCTCGGCCAACCTCTGCCCAAATACTCTCCCAACATTCCTTCCTTACTCCTAGAAACCTCACTTTGGGCAGAACTCTTCCCAAGGAAGCCTTTAGCTCAAATCAAAAAGAGTTACCCGATTTTGAGGTAATGTCTTTTCTAATGTTGTTTTGTTTTATTTTTCTTCTCCAACCCCCTAAACTCTTTTTATTCATTTCTTTTGTAACAACACCAGTATCCTCAATATACTAGGATGTTGTTATAAGAAGGATTCGAGCTACACTTACACACACCTACATCTAATGGTTAAAGAACATATGGTTTCTGTGGATGGCGAATTTCTGCCTCACGAAACGATGATTGTTCAACACTCATATAACACCTCCAAAGGTGGCCATTAAGATGTCACTATTTTTATATATGATATATAATATGTTTTTGTTTTACTTATGCTTCTGTATTTCTCATTTATGGCATACTTTATGATTTCCATTATGGGTAAAACGCGATAATTTCATTTTAGGAAGTGCGGACTACCGCCCCCTCAAAGTGATTTGAATCGTTAATGCCATGTGTGGGATGTATAAAGGATGGAGTAAATGGTATTATACACTATATTATACTGGAATTATATTATACATTTATATCATTATGATTTCATTCCATTAAATATGAAATTGAAATGAAAGTAGCGTTCATGCGTACGTACGGCTTACCGTCTCCATGAACGGTGCATTTCATTTCTTACCTCTAAATGTTACGTAATATTATAAATGAATGTATATACTGGATATATAAGATATATATGACATCTAAATTATGAATATAATGGATATTTCACCACATTAACAACTTGTAATCATAAGAAGTTTATTTTTGACTCAAGTACCAAAGGTCGACAAAACGACCGTTATTAACTTAAATAATTACATAATGATCATATCATTGTAATAAGTGATATAATAAGGATAATGAAATTGAGAATGGTTCTTAATAAGGTATATATTAACTCTAGTTTATTATTCAGGAGGTTAAAGAACGGTTGAGTCAAGTCGGACACAAGGTAAGGGAACTTCTTAACCCAACTTCCATTCTTTGGGTTAATCTCCTACTTTCAAATTATGTCATGATATTATTATGTCCTATTTTGTATTTTTACTTTCTTTATGTGTACCTATAGTGAATACACATATTAGATCTATTTTATTTTAAAAAATGATCTATTTAAGGACTTCATCTCAATCCCCTTTCATTGAGTCCTATTTGGTTTTATACACAACTTTCTTTTATATGGTGTATAAACCCCTTTGACTTTTACGTTTATTCAAAAGGAATCTTTTTATACGAAGCATTTTGCTAAACGACAAAAGGGAATGTTTTTCTTTCCGTACTTATGCGGCGACAACGACTTCTCCGCTGCCGTGACCATTATTTGAGTTTCGGCTTCCTCTATAAGCCATCTTTTTTTTAATGAAAAATAAATACAAAGTTTTAACTTTCTTTTATTTTGGTATTGAAAATGGTTTTGAAAGCGTTTTTATTATATCAATGTGTTGTATTGATATCTTGTGATTGAAATGTGGAAATGTTATGTTTCCTTTATGCATGTTTTATGTGATACGATTATGTTATGGTTTATGATATGCTTAAACCTATTCGTATGAGGAATGTATTGGACTTAATAAGTGACGGGTGGAGCCCGCTATAGCTCCTCGATGCATCGGCAGGTCTCATGAGACAACTAGACGTGGAATTGGCCGAGGCCCTTTCCCAATTTGATTTATGGTTTTGGCCGAGGCCTTAATCATTTTAGATGTCTTGGCCGAGGCCTTGACAAAATGTTTCAGAATGTCCGGCATTATACATTCCATCATTATGAAAGTGGTTATTGATATTGCATGTGATTATTCGACCAGTAGAATATCCATGTGAAGAAGTAAATGGCATTATCTCATTTTACTTTTGCCATATTATGTTGAAGTTCATGTTTAAAAGGCTTTTGTTTTAGTTATACATTGCCTTAAATGTTAATGTTTATTTATGAAAGCTTCCGCATTATTGTTATCCTTACTGAGCATCTGAGCTCACCCCTTTCAATGTTTTAATATTTTCCAGGATGTGAAGAAGTATTTTATGAATGACCTGCAGGGATAGTCGGAAGAGGATATGAGTGTGGACTATGGAGACTTTGTTATTGTAGTTTTTCACTTTTTGATGTAATGAAAGACTTATGAATGTATCTAGTGTTTCCAAGGCTACTAAACTAATCGGTCTTTCGAGACTTGATCCTTTGTGATCATGCCAATGTTACGAAGTAATGCACCGACTCTGGGTAGCTGGGGTCGGGGCGTTACAGTTGGTATCAGAGGCAGTTTAGTACTAACCTTGGAAGCTAGATGTAGATAAACTCTGATTAGAACGCATAGCCCAAAGATAGGCTTCGAGGATTAGTATAGAAGAACTTCCTAGAATTTTGGTATTATAGAGATGATATGAGTTTTCCAAGCAATACATCCCTGTCTGGATACGAGCAGGTAGAGGCAGCTCTGGCACAGATGTACCTAGGGGTAAAACCCGAAAACACCGCTTTGAGCTAGACTCGAACGGGAACTGGTGCACGACAACGGGCCTTGCTGCACTCTTGGTTACGACACTCCCGGGGGATATGCTTAGGATAATTTTCATTTTATTTACAAACCACTATGAAGGGTTATGAGTATATACTTCCTCAAAGAAAACATTTCTTTTTATGATTATGGATTATATCCATAAATAGTTCAATTTATGTAAAGTGTTTTACAAGTATGGAATTATGTATTTTGATTCATAACCTAATCTAGTTTATGCCATTGTTTAGAAATGGCGCCTAGTAGAAGGAATGGAAACCGTATCAATGCACGAACTCCGTGTAGGGATTGCCCTCCTGATCAAGATAATTATTGTGGATCTGGAGATACAACTGGTGCTGATCAACTTATTACCATACTTGGACAACTCACTCAGGTTATGAATAATAACCTTACTCGTATGGAGCACCCTGATCCGCAACGTGGAGGATCAATGTTAGACCGCTTCATGAGGCAACAACCACCAACCTTCAATGGGAGTACAAATCCTATGGTAGCTGAGCAATGGATAAATTCCTTAGAGAAAATATTCCATGCCTTGGGGAGTAGTGAAAGGGAGAAGGTTGTCATGGCAGTTTACCGCCTCACTGGAGATGCCGATCAGTGGTGGTCACTGATTCAAAACACAAAGGAAGATGATGACGTATCGAATATGGAATGGAGGGAGTTCAAAGAGCTTTTCTTAGAAAAATACTTTCCTCGTGACCATCGAGCAGATATGGAAAGGCAATTTCTGAGTCTGAGGCAGAAGGAGGATGAGAATGTCGCAAAGTATGAGGCTAACTTTACAAGGTTAGCGAGGCATGCTGCCGATTATATACGTAACCCAAGGAGTAAGATTGATCGTTTCTTTGATGGGTTAAAACCATTTCTCCGACGAGCTTTAGTATCACAATCCTTCTCATCATACGAAGATATAGTCTCATGTGCTATCAAGACAGAAAAGGAATTCTCTAAGTCTTATGACAACAAAGTAAAGCAAGAGAAGAAGAGAACGGTGGAACAAGAGACAGATAAAGGGAAAAAGGGAAAGAAGGATTTTCCATTATGTGATAATTGTGGGAAGAATCACCCTGGTACTTGCCTAAAAGGAATGGGAGTCTGTTATAAATGTGGAGAAAAAGGTCACCAGGCACGTGATTGCAAGGGAAAGAAAGAGGCTGTCAAAGTTGAATGCTACAATTGTAGAGAAATGGGTCATTACGCAAATGAATGTCCTAAGCGTCAAGGAATCTTACCTCAGAAAAGGCCAAGGGATCAAGGACAATCTTATGCTATTACTACAGTTGAAGCAGAATAACTAATGTATTGATGCTTTCGGACTCATGGATTATATTCTGGTTATTAGAATAATGTGATCTATATAAGGATTGTACTGCAGTACTTGTTGGTTTCAGTAAGGTTTTAATATGATTAAGGTAATCATATTTTTAGTATGTGACAATAAGAGAAACTTTTCTTTGTGTGGGGAATCTGATGTTACAATTGATTTTGGAATTAAGAGACCTTTTAGAGAAAGTTTGGACAGAGGTATTTTGGATAACTATAAATGTTGGGATGGATTAAGTTGAACTTTGAATAGTATTGTTTAAGGTTAAAACTTTTCTGAAGATTATTTCTGGAATACTATAATACTATATTTTTAGAAAAAGGACAACCTGCAGGGTGGGGAATAACCCGTCGCGTCGGACACAGCTGCAGGAATCGAACCCACAACCATAGTGCGACAAGCCTTTATTTCCTACCACTAGCCTACAGGAAGTCCCTGGTTATTACAAAATCGTTTTACTAATCTAAATGGTATGTGTTAACATTTGGAACCTTATACAATTAGGATAAATAGAATATTTTTGAGTTCCGTTACCATTTGGAGTAAAAGATGGGTTTGTGGCAAAAATTTATTAACGAATGATAGTATACATAACAAGTATGTATATTCCCTTACGTTCTTAGTAAATCTCCTAAATAAATTCCTCAACATTATAAAAGGTAACTTAAAACAAAAATGTTGTCGGTTAACTTTTCCAACTGGGGATTCAATGACCGTTTAACCAATCACAAGTTTGTGATTTTCTTGTGGTTAAACTTTCTCCTAATCCTGTTTTCTGTAACTCTCCATCAGACCTTGATGGTTTGTTTCTCCTCCATATCCATATTTTCATATAATCCTAGAGTGGGCTATATCGGGTGACCTTTGTACTTATCCTGCTTTCTTTTAATGTTATGTATTTATTAACCTTATTTCCGATGTGGGTTTTCCTCAAAGGTATTTTCTCTTTTCAACCTTTTATTTTCCAAGAAAAATTTCAAATTGCGAGGACGCAATTTATTGAAGGAGGGGAGAATGTAACACCCCGAGCTTCCACGATACGCTTCTCATTCAATAATACAATAGCTTGCATTGTACGCAACTTCGAGTTCTAAAACATCGCGACAAATCAAAGTAGCCGTTATGAATAGTAATAACCACTTTTTAAAATTATAGAAATTTTATATTTCAAAATGGACTTCATTTTTGTATTCCTAATATTGAAATTAGCCTATGTTGAATTTTTTGTAATTTTCTGAGAACTTCAAAATTTTTATGAATAGTGAAAAATACTTAAAACAACTTTTTTAATCAAAATAATTTATACAGATAAATTATACTATTTAGTGGTTTTAAGGTATAATTAGAAAATATTTTTACCATTTTATCCAATGGTGGTCATTATAATTAATTTAACATTGAAATTGGACATAAACAATTGCCAAACTTTTGATATAAATTGTTTCTTAAAAACACGCTATTTGTTGTAACAGCGGGAATTAATTATGAAATTAATTAATACAACTTATATGTTTGAAATTTTGTAAAATAGACATCATTTTTGAATTCGGAATATCAATTATAGCTTAGGGTGAAATTTTGGCCTTATTCTGAAAAACTTCAATTTTTGATGAATAGTGAAACCACTAAGTGGTAGTTAAATAACTGATTTTTCGTTTAAATGAAATATTACAACTTCTGTGATTTGATTTTCAAAAATCCGACATACATGGTTGTCATTAAGAAGTAAAATGTGGTTCAATGAGATCAAAATAATTTTTTGGTGAATAGTAACTTTTAAGTTCTTAATCGCGATTAGTGGTAATTAGTGTAGTTTAAGGTATAAATAATACATTAATAATATGAAATGACCTAGACACATGTCCCAACCTCATTGGTTGAGTCATGGCCGACCAAGACAAGCCATGTCCTAACTTGGGGACCCCATGGATCCACTTTTGTTGGGAAATAACATAAATTACTTTTTATTTAATGTTAAAGTGAAAATGACACTAACATAAATTGTTCTACTAACACAATTTTTAATTGGGGTTATACAAGTCCAAATTTTGATTATAAATAGTCATTGGAAAGCTAAAAAGATTTCCTACATCATAGTATTTGTTTTATAATTTTTAGACATTAAATAAATTAAAGTATTTATGACATAATAATGATGCAGCGATGACATCATTATTTGACGATTTAAATAAAATGAGAAGATAATGCAAAATCCGAGGCTTACACTTGTCCAAAGCCTATTGGATGAAGATATTTCGAAACCTTATCACCTTAGCCTCGAATTATATAGATGTGGGACCTTTAGAATCCGAAAAGCATTTTGAAATAATGTAACATTTCATTACTTTCCAAAAGTGCCCCTCCTCTCCACTTATAAAAGGCCCCCACCTCTCCCACCTTATTCACACCATCAAGCCATTTGGCTCGGCCAACCTCTGCCCAAATACTCTCCCAACATTCCTTCCTTACTCCTAGAAACCTCACTTTGGGCAGAACTCTTCCCAAGGAAGTCTTTAGCTCAAATCAAAAAGAGTTACCCGATTTTGAGGTAATGTCTTTTCTAATGTTGTTTTGTTTTATTTTTCTTCTCCAACCCCCTAAACTCTTTTTATTCATTTCTTTTGTAACAACACCAGTATCCTCAATATACTAGGATGTTGTTATAAGAAGGATTCGAGCTACACTTACACACACCTACATCTAATGGTTAAAGAACATATGGTTTCTGTGGATGGCGAATTTCTGCCTCACGAAACGATGATTGTTCAACACTCATATAACACCTCCAAAGGTGGCCATTAAGATGTCACTATTTTTATATATGATATATAATATGTTTTTGTTTTACTTATGCTTCTGTATTTCTCATTTATGGCATACTTTATGATTTCCATTATGGGTAAAACGCGATAATTTCATTTTAGGAAGTGCGGACTACCGCCCCCTCAAAGTGATTTGAATCGTTAATGCCATGTGTGGGATGTATAAAGGATGGAGTAAATGGTATTATACACTATATTATACTGGAATTATATTATACATTTATATCATTATGATTTCATTCCATTAAATATGAAATTGAAATGAAAGTAGCGTTCATGCGTACGTACGGCTTACCGTCTCCATGAACGGTGCATTTCATTTCTTACCTCTAAATGTTACGTAATATTATAAATGAATGTATATACTGGATATATAAGATATATATGACATCTAAATTATGAATATAATGGATATTTCACCACATTAACAACTTGTAATCATAAGAAGTTTATTTTTGACTCAAGTACCAAAGGTCGACAAAACGACCGTTATTAACTTAAATAATTACATAATGATCATATCATTGTAATAAGTGATATAATAAGGATAATGAAATTGAGAATGGTTCTTAATAAGGTATATATTAACTCTAGTTTATTATTCAGGAGGTTAAAGAACGGTTGAGTCAAGTCGGACACAAGGTAAGGGAACTTCTTAACCCAACTTCCATTCTTTGGGTTAATCTCCTACTTTCAAATTATGTCATGATATTATTATGTCCTATTTTGTATTTTTACTTTCTTTATGTGTACCTATAGTGAATACACATATTAGATCTATTTTATTTTAAAAAATGATCTATTTAAGGACTTCATCTCAATCCCCTTTCATTGAGTCCTATTTGGTTTTATACACAACTTTCTTTTATATGGTGTATAAACCCCTTTGACTTTTACGTTTATTCAAAAGGAATCTTTTTATACGAAGCATTTTGCTAAACGACAAAAGGGAATGTTTTTCTTTCCGTACTTATGCGGCGACAACGACTTCTCCGCTGCCGTGACCATTATTTGAGTTTCGGCTTCCTCTATAAGCCATCTTTTTTTTAATGAAAAATAAATACAAAGTTTTAACTTTCTTTTATTTTGGTATTGAAAATGGTTTTGAAAGCGTTTTTATTATATCAATGTGTTGTATTGATATCTTGTGATTGAAATGTGGAAATGTTATGTTTCCTTTATGCATGTTTTATGTGATACGATTATGTTATGGTTTATGATATGCTTAAACCTATTCGTATGAGGAATGTATTGGACTTAATAAGTGACGGGTGGAGCCCGCTATAGCTCCTCGATGCATCGGCAGGTCTCATGAGACAACTAGACGTGGAATTGGCCGAGGCCCTTTCCCAATTTGATTTATGGTTTTGGCCGAGGCCTTAATCATTTTAGATGTCTTGGCCGAGGCCTTGACAAAATGTTTCAGAATGTCCGGCATTATACATTCCATCATTATGAAAGTGGTTATTGATATTGCATGTGATTATTCGACCAGTAGAATATCCATGTGAAGAAGTAAATGGCATTATCTCATTTTACTTTTGCCATATTATGTTGAAGTTCATGTTTAAAAGGCTTTTGTTTTAGTTATACATTGCCTTAAATGTTAATGTTTATTTATGAAAGCTTCCGCATTATTGTTATCCTTACTGAGCATCTGAGCTCACCCCTTTCAATGTTTTAATATTTTCCAGGATGTGAAGAAGTATTTTATGAATGACCTGCAGGGATAGTCGGAAGAGGATATGAGTGTGGACTATGGAGACTTTGTTATTGTAGTTTTTCACTTTTTGATGTAATGAAAGACTTATGAATGTATCTAGTGTTTCCAAGGCTACTAAACTAATCGGTCTTTCGAGACTTGATCCTTTGTGATCATGCCAATGTTACGAAGTAATGCACCGACTCTGGGTAGCTGGGGTCGGGGCGTTACAAGCGCGCCCACATTGAATGTGGTACGGGGTTGTACCATGGAGAGGGGAGGAGAATTTTTAGTCATAATTGGGATGATTTGATTGATAAACGGTGGAAAATTCACACCCCTGCATTGATGTGATTCAATGAAATGTGGGTTACTGTTCATCATTTAAAAACACTGGTTTAATCCTAGTGGCACATCACATTTATAGTCGTGATCTAATCTCCACTGTTTAACTCATTCGTGTTTCACATGTTTAAACTAGTACAGTAGATCTATCATAGCATTTATAGAACTCAATCCATCATCTTCTTCCTATAGTGCTCAGTGGTTCTGCTTCTCTCCCTGATAGATGATCGAATACCACATCTAATCTCTAATAAATTATTATTTTATAGTTGTGCATATCGTTGGATCACACTGAATCCATTCATGAAATGTATGATGATCATGAATCAAAATTCTCTATGAAAAAACAATTTTTTGAGGAAAAAAATGTTATCATGGCCAAAGTGATATGTGGTCATTTTAAAATGATATTCATGCATGTGATCTTGACTCCATGCGTGAAGAAATGATCTCTCATTCGAAAAGAAGAAAAATTGAGGATCTCAATATATCTTCACTTGTGAGTTTGAAAATTTCAAAACCCTGGATATCGCAAGAATTAAATATTGTGATCTCTACAACATTTTACAGAAAAATTATGAATGTTGAAGGGGGAGTGGATCTCTCTAATAAAAGGAGTGTCCCAAGAAGAGATGAAGTTGTTGGTCCCGCATTCTCGAGAGATAATGTTTTGAAAAATATAGCCTCTTTCCATGTATACACTTTTTGAAGGTAATCCTGAGGACCCACAAGACTTTTTCTCTATGAAGAAGAATATCTCGTTGGTGTTTGATAAGGGCTTCACACTCTTAAACCACTTTGTGAAGAAGTTTAGTTCTTAAGAATTCACTAGTTCCCATGAACACGTGATTGGTTTCCAAAAAATTGTTGTGCTTTGCAAAGGTAGTTCCACCGAGGGATACTGACTAATCCATAACCTCTCACTGATCATTGTGAATAGGCATGACCATTCATCCCTTGCACAAAGAAGAATAATGAAGCACTTGGGATTATGAAGAAAAGTATAACTCTCTTAGCTACACATGACACATCCCACTATTTTGTAGTGGTTTCTCTCATAAAGAAAAAGGAGATTGAAAATGAAGGGAAGAATAAGTTTTCAGGATTTCATGTGCATGATCTAATGAAGACTGAGGCATTGTGTTTGTACATGGGAAGAATCATACCAAGGTATATAACCCATTTGAGTGTAGTTGATGTGAAGAGGAGAAAAAGTTGGAAAGAGGTAGTCTGTGCGTGAAATGGGTTATACCCTTTTGTTTTTTTCACACAATTAAAAGAGAAGAGGAGAAGAGTATGCATTTAGTTTGGTTAAGATAATATCATGAATGAAATCATGTTCATAAGTTAGGAACTATAGCATCCCGCCTTTTTATCACATAAACTTTTATTAAATTATACAAAACTGAGAATCATTAAGGTTTAGTGTCTTGGAAACCAAGAACATAATACATGAAACAAAAAAAAAACATTCTTCTTAAACACTTGAAAGGCTTCTCCTTATGTTCATCCTAGGTTCATTACTGCATCTCATAACCAGGGGACATACATCAAAAGAAAGGGTGAGCAGAAGGCCCAGTAAGGGAAACAAAAGAAACATTTTACATGTGAACTTGAGATACTTCAATAAGGTCATGAAAAGAACTTTATGGATTGAGAAAGAAATAATGAGATATATCATAATAAAAAAACATTTTTCATAACTTGAAGATGTGTCAAAAACATTTAATATTCACAATCATTTCGTTTCACCAAGGTCCATCCCCAAGGTGTCAATAAAAATTACGAAGGTTATTTGTAACACCCCAGGTAAATAAAGAATATGACATTTTTATATTTATCCATATTTGTGAATAAAATATAAATATTACTTTAAAGGGGATTCTATGCTCGATGGCGTACCCAACACGCAACAACGGGTTTCTTGGGAATCTTACGTTGCACTCTAATAATAAAATAATATAATTTTAAATGGTATTTAATGCCTAACTGTTGTAATTGAGGGAATGAACATAACTAACTACAAAATTATTATATATGTTTGTCAAATATTTTTACTTTTTACAATAAATTTTAGTGGATTAAAAATGTGAATGAATTCAATTTTTAAGCGAAAACATTCTAATGTTCTTTAGAAGGTTGATGAACCGCCTTTTGATGGAGAACCTCTTTTAAATCCACTTTTTGACAATTTTATGTGTTATATTTGACAAAATAAAATTCTTCTTTAGAATATGGACATCAAAATTTACTTTGTGTAAATATTTGGTATTTTTCTGAAAAAGATCAATTTTTAATGAATAGTGAAAAATGTTGTATTTTAATTCAAAACCTCTTTTTAATCTAATTGATTTATATGATTAGATTATCTTTTGAATTGGTTTTAAAGTGAAAATAGAATATATTTTTACCATTTAATCCAATAGTGGTTGTTGGAATTAATTTCACTTTGAAATCATACTTAAACTAGTGTCAATCTTATGATACATTTTGTTTCATAAA
This sequence comes from Viscum album, assembly GCA_963277665.1. Lineage (NCBI taxonomy): Eukaryota > Viridiplantae > Streptophyta > Magnoliopsida > Santalales > Viscaceae > Viscum > Viscum album. The sequence goes on from OY728133.1 coordinate 975,137,943, forward strand.
AACACGCTATTTGTTTTGACAGCGGAAATTAATTATTAAATTAATTAATGAAACTTATATGTTTTGAATTTTGTAAAACAAAAATCATTTTTGAATTCAGAATATCAAATATAGCTTAGGGTGATTTTTTGGAAATTTTCTGAAAAAGTTCTAATTTTTGATGAATAGTGAAACCACTAAGTGGTACTTATAAAAACTGATTTTCCGTTTAAATGAAATTTTTCCATCTTTGTGTTTTGAATTTAAAAAATCCGACATACATGGTTGTCATTAAGAAGTATAATGTGGTTTAATGGGATTAAAATAACTTTTTGGTGAATAGTAACTTATTAAGTTTTTAATCGTGATTAGAGGTAATTAGTGTAGTTTAAGGTAAGAATAATGTTTTAATAAAATGAAATGACCTAGACACATGTCCTACACTCATTGGATGTGTCATGGCCGACAAATAAAATCCATGGGTCAACTTGGGGACCCCAGGGAGCCACTTTGGTTGGAAAATGACATAAAAAACTTTTTTAATTTAATGTTAAAGTAAAAATGACACAAACATGAGATGTTTTACTAAAAAACTTTTTACATGGGGTTATACAAGTCAGATATTTGACTATAAATAGTAATTTGAAAGATAATAATATTTCCTACATCATATAATATTTTTTTTAATTTTTAGATATTAAATAAAGTAAATTATTTATGACATCATGATGATGCAGCGATGACCTCATTATTTAACGATTTAAATAAAATGAAAATATAATGTAATATCTAAGACCTAAACATGTCCAAAACCTATTGGATGGGTGGATATAGAACCCTTATCACCTTATCCTCGAAAAACATCAATGTGGGACCATTAATATGTGAAACTCATTCTAAAATATTGTAACATTTCCTTACTTTCCAAGAGTGCCCCTCCTCTCCTCTTATAAAAGGCCCCCACCTCTACCACCTTACCCACACTTCCAAATCCTTTTGCTCGTCCAACCCCTGACCATTTTGTCTCTCCACATCCCTCCATAACTCCATGAAGAATCACTTTGGGCAGAAGTCTTCCCAAGGAAGCCTTTGAGCTCAAACCATAGGGAGTTACCCGATTTTAATGTAATGTCTTCACTTGTGTCCTTTTGTTTCATTTTGCCTCTCCAACCCCCTAAACTCTTTTTATTCATTTATTTTGTAAATAATCCAGTAAATTCAATATACTATGATGTTTTCATAAGAAGGATTCGAGCTACACATACACACACCTACATCTAATGGTTAAAGAACATACTGTTTCTGTGGATGGCAAATTTCTGCCTCACGAAACGATGATTGTTCAACATTCTTCTAACACCTTCAAAGGTGGCCATTAAGATGTCACTATATTTATATATGATATATAATATGTTTATGTTTTCCTTAAGCTTCTTTATTTTTCATTTATGGCATACCTTTATGGTTTCCATTATGGGTAAACACGATATCTTCATTTTAGGATGTGCGGACTACCGCCCCCTCAAAGTGAATTGATTCGTTAATGCCATATGTGGGACGTATAAAGGATGGAATTAATGGTATTACATATTTTATCCTACTGGAATTATAATATACATTTATATCTTTATTATTTAATCCAATTTAATAGAAAAAAAATAAAAAATGAAATTAGCGTTCATGAATACGTACAGCTTACCGTCTCCATGAACGGTACATTTCATTTCTTATCTCCAAATGTTATGTACTATTATAAGTACATATATATAATGGATATTTATGTAATATATTACATCTAAATGATGGGTATCATTCTGTAATTATAATATATATATATCTCATTTTGTTTTAATTCCATTAATATGGAAAAAAATGAAAGTAGCATTCATGCGTACGTACGGCCTACCATCTCCATGAACGGTGCTTTTAATTTTTTATCTCCAAATGCTATGGAATAGTATAAAACGAATATATACTAGATATATATTATATTTAAAACATAAATACTATTATGGAGATGATGTACCTATAACTACATGGAAAATGCGTTTCTAACAAGTTCAATTTTTACTCATGTACTGAACATCGACAAAAACGTCTGATACGAAATAACTTTATTAACCAATTATTATAACATTATAATATGTGATATAAACTGAATAATAATATGTAAAGGAGGTCCTTAAGCAATTATAAATTGAACAATGTTTATTATTCAGGAATATAAAGAAACGAACAAGACAAGTTGGACTTGAGGTAAGGGATCCTACTCCTCTCTTTCTTTTTAAGTACACTCTTTTATGTCATTCCTTTTAAGATCATATTTCTTGTGATTGGGATGTTCTTTTATATTAATATTACTGTAATGTTTTTGTTCATATGATGAGAGACCCTATTCTCTCTCATCAATCCATTTTGGAAGTTTTGAGTGGCGCCGTTAGGCAGCCGAATTTTCGTAAGAGATCTAAGCTCTCTCTTTCTTTTTAAGTACTCTCCTTTATGAAACTTCTTTTAAGCTGCTATTTGTTATGTTGGGGGATGTTATTTTATATTCCTATTGCTGTAAACATTATGTTAATATGATGAGAGACCCTATTTTATCTCATCAATCCATTTTTGTAAGTTTTAAGTGGTGCCGTTAGGCTGCCGAGTTTTCGTAAGGGATTTTTCATCTCACATTTATTCCCGTGAGATTTATGCTACATTTTCCACAAATTCCATTGAGTGGTGTATGTACTTCCCATTATTTTACTCATTGTGTAATATACTTTCATTTATGAGTATTTACATCAATGTTGTATTGTCCTTCTTTCACGAGATGTATGTTTCCCAAGATACCCATGTCGGTAAGGGAACCTTTCACCCTCCTATTTTAAAAGACTTCTTTTGTTATGTCTTTTAATTCACATACTATTATGTTGGGATATGTTCTTCTATATCCTTGTTGATGTAAATTTTATGTCCAAGTGATGAGATACCCTTTTTATCTCTCATCAATTCATTTTCTGAATTTTGAAGTGACGCCGTTAGGCTGTTGAATTTTACCAAGGGAACTTTTTAACCCAATTTCGATTTCTTTGGGTTCAACATGTAGTTATTGAATATGTCATCCTTTGAATATGTGTGAATGACCTTTTATTGTTTTACATTTAATATCCACTTATATTGGGTGTATTTATATTTGTCACACATAATTTTGAGATTGATTTATCCTTAATTTAAGGATACCTTCTTTATAAGGGATTTCATCACATTTTACATTTCTATTGAGACTTCATTGTTGTTATGCACCAATTCACTCCTATATGGCGTATATACTATCATTTGGAATATTATATCATGAATCTATTTATTCTCATGATATTATAATGTTCTGATTTAATGTTATTCCTCAATTATTGTATTCACGTGTCTCCAATTTTTGTAAGAACCCTTTAACCAAAATATCGCTTTAAATGTTTTAATGATTTGTTCTTATTAATTTCCATGTTTTCAAAATGGTTTTAAGAATTTATTTATATGGATATTAATGGTTTAAAATGTTAAAAGCTTCAAGGTGGTATGGGACACTTTGATTCAAAAATCTCTTTATTAAATGTTTTAAATGGTTTTGAAAATGGTTTTTAGAATGGATTCATTATTTCAATATCTTAAAATGTAATATTGTTTTTGCAATATGGGAATGTTATCTTTCCTTTATGCTTATGTTATGTGCTATGATTATGTTATGGTTCTTGGGCATTGTTATGAAGACAGGTGGTTCCGTGATAAACTAAGGGCGGGTGAGCCCGATATATCTCTCCAATGCATTGGGTAACACGAAGGAGTGAAACATTAAGGTTTATTTGAAGAGATTTAGGGAATATAATGTGGTGGGTATTCCGAACGTAACCAAGAGGGTTGCTCCCTATGTAAGAATGTTATAAACGCCTCAAGTTACCTTTATGTCTTATGATTTCTATTATTTATTCATGATTTGATGAGGTATGTTAAAGTGCCTGTGTTTTATGGGTAAAGTATGATTTAATTCTTAAGAATATATGAACTCATGTTTCCATTCCATATTTTTTATAACACTTACTGAGGTTTTTATGCTCATACTAAGTTTTTCTGAAATGTTTTTCACAGGACATAACGTGGAATAGGGTCAAGGATGGGATTAATGGAAATTCATGCTACCTAAAACATGGATATAGAAATGTTTCTTTTTAAGTGTTTTTATTTTATGGAAACTTAGTAGAAGTTTCTACTTTGTAATCTTTTGAGAAGTAATAGTTATGTCCAAATTCTCTAAAACTCTAAACCTGAAAAGATCCTCAATGTGAATTATTCATTTAATTCAATATTAAGTAAGGTTTAAGGTCGGGTCCTTATAGTTGGTATCAAAGGTCAGTTTAGATAACTTTAGAGGTTAGGGTATTCTTTAAGCATAAGTGAGAATACCATAATGGATAGTATTTTAGAAAGAGTCCTAGTTTTAGATAAAGTGAATGAGTAAGTATATATTAGTGTTTACCTTCCTCATTAGTACATGATGGTTTTGTTGATATACTCACACTGAAATTTCTGTTTTTAGTGAATGGATGGATCTAGCAGGCACCATAGAGACAACAGGTTTGAAGGAAACTATGTTGGTTCTCTAATTAAGATACTAGATAAAATGGGGGACTTAACGATGAAACTCATGGTTGTTCTAAACCAACTATCAAGGAGTCACGATCAACCACTTGAACCTTGGTATGATCTGTAATGCATCATGTACGAGATGACCAATCTATGTGGAAGTTCAGGTAACAATTATAAAGGTAACCATTAGAGTTTATATGATCCTTACTTTTGAGGTAATTATGGGTTATTATATGTTATGATGGAAAATTAAAGGAATGAGATAAACTTGAGGTTAAAATATGTTATGATCATTATTGAAGATTTTATCTCATTGTTGGGGAATGTTTTAAGAGTTATATAGTTTTGGAAAAAGGAAAACAGGCAGACCGTGTGACAACCCGTCGCGTCGGACAAAGCTGCGGGAATCGAACCCCCAACCAAAGTGCGACTGGTATTTATCGCCTACCACTAGACTACGTGAAGTCCCTGGTTAGTTTGACTGATTCTTTTTAGTTATATGATTTTATGAATTAATATTAAGTTGATTTTGGGTTATCTATGGAAATTTATTAACCTATCATGGAGGATATGTGATTAGGTTAATTACTTTTCAATACGAGACTTTAAGAGAAAATGATGTTGTTTGGAGATAAATGTTACGATTTAACTTGGAAGACTATGTGACTAAATCCTTCAAATATTTGGGTTTCAATCTTAGTTTGGTTTACTTTGAAGAATTTTATGGGAAAATTGTTTATCGAATGGTCCTCGTTGAACTTTGGGTTATGTTAGACAAATTTTGGAGATTAAGAATAGATTTTCTTTTTATAAAGGGTTATCCTTTTCTGGATTATTTGATCATGTACTAACCTTTTTGGTTTTGGTTTTGGTTAAAAATATTGTCTGTTAACTTTCCTACTGGGGAATCGAATACCGTTTAACCCATCACAAGTTTGTGATTTTCTCGTGGTTAACTTTCTCCTAAACATGTTTTCTATCACTCTCCATCAGAACATGATCCTATGTTTTCTCCTTCATGTCCATGTTTTCCTACATGGGATCCTAGTATGGGTTAACTCGGGTGACCTCTGTACTTATCTTTATTTATTTTAAAGTGATTGTTTTACCGACTCTTGTTCCGATGTGGGACTTTCAAGGATGTTTCCAAGCTCAATTTTAAAATTGTGAGGACGCAATTACCAAAAGGGGGGAAGGATGTAACACCCCAGGTAAATAAAGAATATGACATTTTTATATTTATCCATATTTGTGAATAAAATATTAATATTACTTTAAAGGGGATCCTATGCTCGATGGCGTACCCAACACGCAACAACGAGTCTCTTGGGAATCTTACGTTGCACTCTAATATTAAAATAATATTATTTTAAATGGTAGTTAACGCCCAATCTTTGTAATGGCGGTAATGAACAGAACTAAATACAAAATGATTATATATGTTTGTCAAATATTTTTACTTTTTACAATAAATTTTAGAGGATTAAAAATGTGAATGAATTCAATTTTTAAGCGAAAACATTCTAATGTTCTTTAGAAGGTCGATTAACCGCCTTTTGATGGCGAACCTATTTTAAATCCAATTTTTGACAATTTTATGTGTTATATTTGACAAAATAAAATTCTTCTTTAGAATCGGGACATCAAAATTTACTTTGTGTAAATTTTTTGTATTTTTCCGAAGAAGTTCAATTTTTAATGAATAGTGAAAAATGTTGTATTTTAATTCAAAACCTCTTTTTAATCTAATTTATTTATATGATTAGATTATCTTTTGAATTGGTTTTAAAGTGAAAATAGAATATCTTTTTACCATTTAATCCAATAGTGTTTGTTGGAATTAATTTCACTTTGAAATCAGACTTAAACTAGTGTCAATCTTATGATACATTTTGTTTCATAAAAACACGCTATTTATTTTGACAACGGGAATTAATTATAAAATTAATTAATGCAATTTATATGTTCTGAATTTTGTAAAAAAAACATAATTTTTGAATTTGGAATATCAAATATAGCTTAGGGTGAATTTTTGGTAATTTTCTGAAAAAATTCAATTTTTGATGAATAGTGAAACAACTAAATGGTACTTATAAAAACTGATTTTCCGTTTACATGAAATTTTGGAAACTTTGTGTTTTTAATTTCAAAAATCTGACATACATGGTTTTCATTAAGAAGTAAACTGTGGTTCAATGGGATTAAAATAATTTTTTGGTGAATAGTAACTTATTAAGTTTTTAATCGTGATTAGAGGTAATTAGTGTAGCTTAAGGTAATAATAATGTTTTAATAAAATGAAATGACCTAGACACATGTACTACACTCACTGGATGTGTCATGGCCGAACAAGAAAATCCATGGGTCATCTTGGGGACCCCATGGAGCCACTTTGGTTGGAAAATGACAAAAATACCATTTTATTTAATGTTAAAGTAAAAATGACACAAACATGAGATGTTTTACTAAAACAATTTTTACATGGGGTTATACAAGTCAGATTTTTGAATATAAATAGTCATTGGAAATATAAAAAGATTTCATACATCATAGTATTTTTCTTTATAATTTTTAGACATTAAATAATGTAAATTATTTATGACATCAAGATGATGCTCCGATGACCTCATTATTTAACAATTTAAATAAAATGGAATGATAATGTAATATCTAAGACCTAAACATGTAAAAAACCTATTGGATGGGTGGATTTCGAACCCTTATCACCTTATCCTCGAAACACATCAATGTGGGACCATTAATATTTGAAAATCATTCTTAAATAATGTAACATTTCCTTACTTTCCAAGAGTGCCCCTCCTCTCCTCTTATAAAAGGAACCCACCTCAACCTCCTTACCCACACTTCCATAGCCTTTGGCTCGGCCAACCCCTAACCATTTTGTCTCTCCACATCCCTACCTAACTCCTTGAAGCCTCACTTTTGGCAGAAGTCTTCCCAAGGAAGCCTTTGAGCTCAAACCATAGGGAGTTACCTGATTTTAAGGTAATGTCTTCACTTGGGTCCTTTTGTTTTATTTTTCTTCTCCAACCCCCTAATATATTTTTATTAATTTATTTTGTAAAAAATACAGTATCTTCAATATAATAGGATGTTGTTATAAGAATTATTCAATCTACACATACACACACCTACATATAGTGGTTAAAGAACATACTGTTTCTGTGGATGGCGAATTTCTGCCTCACGAAACGATGATTATTCAACATTCTTCTAACACCTTAAAAGGTGGACATTAAGATGTCACTATATTTATATATGATATATAATATATTTATGTTTTCCTTAAGATTCTGTATTTTTCATTTATGGCATACCTTTATGGTTTCCATTATGGGTAAACGCGATATCTTCATTTTAGGAAGTGCGGACTACCGCCCCCTCAAAGTGATTTGATTCCTTAATGCCATATGTGGGATGTATAAAGGATGGAATTAATGGTATTACATATTTTATCCTACTGGAATTATAATATACCTTTATATCTTTATTATTTAATTCAATTTAATACAAAATAAATAAATAAATGAAAGTAGCGTTCATGCGTACGTACGACTTACCGTCTCCATGAACGGTACATTTCATTTCTTATCTCCAAATGTTATGTACTATTATAAGTACATATATATAATGGATATATATGTAATATATTATATCTAAATGATGGGTATCATTCTGGAATTATAATATATATATCTCTCATTTTGTTTTAATTCCATTAATATGGCAAAAAAATGAAAGTAGCGTTCATGCGTATGTACGGCCTACCGTCTCCATGAACGGTGCTTTTAATTTTTTATCTCCAAATGCTATGGAATAGTATAAAACAAATATATAATGGATATATATGATATTTAAAACATAAATACTATTCTGGAGATGATGTACCTATAACTATATGGAAAATTCTTTTTCCAACATGTTCAATTTTTACTCTTGTATTGAACATCGACAAAAACATCTGATACGAACTCACTTTATTAACCAATTATTATAACATTATAATATGTGATATGAACTGAATAATATTATTCAAAGGATGTCCTTAATCAATTATAAATTGACAAAAGTTTATTATTTAGGAATATAAAGAAACGAACAAGACAAGTTGGACTTGAGGTAAGGGATCCTACACCTCTCTTTCTTTTTAAGTACACTCTTTTATGTCATTCCTTTTAAGCTCATATTTCTTGTGATTGGGATGTTATTTTATATTACTCTTACTGTAAGTTTTATGTTCATATGATGAGAGAACCTATTCACTCTCATCAATCCATTTTGCATGTTTTTAGTGGCGCCGTTAGGCTGCCGAATTTTGGTAAGAGATCTAACCTCTCTCTTTCTTTTTTAAGTACTCTCCTTTATGTCACTTCTTTTAAGATCATATTTATTATGTTGGGGGATGTTATTTTATATTCCTCTTGCTGTAAACTTTATGTTAATATGATGGGAGACCCTATTTTATCTCATCAATCCATTTTTGTAAGTTTTAAGTGGAGCTGTTAGGCTGCCGAGTTTTAGTAAGGGATTTTTCATCTCACTTTTATTCTCGTGATATTTATGCTACATTTGCCACAAATTCCTTTTAGTGGTGTATTTACTTCCCATTATTTTACTCATTGTGTAATATTCTTTCATTTATGATTATTTACATCAATTTTTTATTGTCCTTCTTTCACGGGGTGTATGTTTCGAAAGATACCCATGTCGGTAAGGGAACCTTTCACCCTCCTCTTTTAAAAGACTTATTTTGTTATGTCTTTTAAATCACATACCATTATTTTTGGATATGTTATTATATATACTTATTGATGTAAATTTTATGTCTAAGTGATTAGATACCCTTTTTAACTCTCAACAATTCATTTTCTGAATTTTGAAGTGACGCCGTTAGGCTGTCGAATTTTACCAAGGGAACTTTTTAACCCAATTTTGATTTCTTTGGGTTCAACATGTAGTTATTGAATATTTCATCCTTTGAATATGTGTGAATTACATTTTATTGTTTTAAAATTAATATCCACTTATATTGGGTGTATTTATATTTTTCACACATAATTTTGAGATTGATTTATCCTTAATTTAAGGATACCTTCTTTATAAGGGATTTCATCGCATTTTACATTTCTATTGAGACTTCATTGTTGTTATGAACCAATTCACTCTTATATGGTGTATATACTGTCCATTGGAATACCATATCATGAATCCATTTATTCTCATGATATTATAAATTTATGATTAAATTTTATTCCTCAATTATTGTATTCAAGTGTCTCTAATTTTGGTAAAAACCCTTTAACCAAAATATCGCTTTAAATGTTTTAATGATTTGTTCTTATTAATATACATGTTTTCAAAATGGTTTTAATAATTTATTTATATGGATATTAATGGTTTAAAATTTTAAAAGCTTCAAGGTGGTATAGGACACTTTGATTCAAAAATCTCTTTATTAAATGTTTTAAATTGTTTTGAAAATGGTTTTTAGAATGGATTCATTATTTCAATATCTTAAAATGTTATATTGTTTTTTCAATGTGGGAATTTTATCTTTCCTTTATGCTTAAGTTATGTGCTATGATTATGTTATGGTTCATGGGAATTGTTATGAAGGCGGGTGGTTCCATGATAAACTAAGGGCGGGTGAGCCCGATATAGCTCTCCAATGCATTGGGTAACACGAAGGAGTGAAACATTAAGATTTCTCCGAAGAGATTTTGGGAATATACTATGGTGGGTATTCCAAATGTAACCAAGGGGGTTACTCCCTACCTAAGAATGTTATGAATGCCTCAAGTTACTTTTATGTCTTATGATTTCTATGATTTATTCATGATTTGATGAGGTATGTTAAAGTGCATGTGTTTTATGGGTAAAGTATGATTTCATTATTAAGTATATATGAACCCATGTTTCCTTTCCATATTTTTTATAACCCTTACTGAGATTTTTATGCTCATCCCATGTTTTTTTTGAAATGTTTTTCATAGGACATAACGTGGAATAGGGTCAAGGATGGGATCAAGGGAAATTCATGCTACCTAAAACATGGAACTAGACATGTTTCTTTTTAAGAGTTTTTATTTTATGGAAACTTAGTAGAAGTTTCTACTTTGTAATCTTTTGAGATGTAATAGTTATGTCCTAATTCTCTAAAACTCTAAACCTGAAAATTTCCTCAATGTGAATTATTCATTTAATTCAATATTAAGTAAGGTTTAAGGCCGGGGCTTTATAGTTGGTATCAAAGGTCGGTTTAGATAACTTTAGAGGTTAGGGTATTGTTTAAGCATAAGTGACAGTACCATAATGGATAGGATTTCAGAAGGAGTCCTGGTTTTAGATAAAGTGAATGAGTAAGTATATCTTAGTGTTTACCTTACTCATTTGTACATGATGGTTTTTTTTTGATATACTCACACTGAAATTTCTGTTTTTAGTGAATGGATGGATCTAGAAGGCACCATAGAGACAACATGTTTGAAGGAAACTTTGGTAGTTCTCTGATTAAGATACTAGATAAAATGGGGGATTCAATGAGGAAACTCGTGGTTGTTCTAAACAAACTATCAAGGAGTCATGATCAACCACTTGAACCTTGGTATGATCTGTAATGCATCATGTACGAGATGACCAATCGATGTGGAAGTTCAGGTAATAATTTTAAATGTAACCATTAGAGTTTATATGATCCTTACTTTTGAGGTAATTATGGGTTATTATATGTTATGATGGAAAATTAAAGGCATGAGATAAACTTGAGGTTAAAATATGTTATTATAATTTTTTAAGATTTTATCTCGTTGTTGTGGAATGTTTTAAGAGTTATATAGTTTTGGAAAAAGGACAACATGCAAACCGTGTGACAACCCGTCGCGTCGGACAAAGCTGCGGGAATCGAACCCCCAACCAAAGTGCGACTCGTATTTATCGCCTACCACTGGACTACGTGAAGTCCCTGGTTAGTTTGTATGATTCTTTTTAGTTATATGATTTTATGAATTAAGAGTAAGTTGATTTTGGGTTATCTATCGAAATTTATTAACCTATCATGGATGATATGTGATTAAGTTAATTACTTTTCAATACGAGACTTTAAGAGCAAATGATGTTGTTTGGAGATAAATGTTACGATTTAACTTGGAGGACTATATGACTAAATCCTTCAAATATTTGGGTTTCTATCTTAGTTTGGTTTACTTTGAAAAATTTTATGGGCAAATTGTTTATCGAATGGTCCTCGTTGAACTTTGGGTTTTGTTAGACAATTTTTGGAGATTAAGAATAAATTTTCTTTTTATAAAGGGTTATCCTTTTCTGGATTATCTGATCTTGTACTAACCTTTTTGGTTTTGGTTTTGGTTAAAGTATAAAGACATGGGAAGTATATAGTTATCTTTTGTGGATTAGGTGATTATCTAGAAGTTGATTATAGTACTCTTAATGTGAACAAGTCTTCCTAAATACTCATCTTTTGGAGAACATGATAAGTAATTATGTTTCCTTATGAATAAATTCCTCAATAAAATGTAAATTAAAACAAAAATGTTGTCTGTTAACTTCTCTACTGGGGAATCGAATACTGTTTAACCCATCACAAGTTTGTGATTTTATTGTGGTTAACTTTCTCCTAAACATGTTTTCTATCACTCTCCATCAGAAAATGACCCTATGTTTTCTCCTCCATGTCCATGTTTTCCTACATGGAATCCTAGTATGGGTTAACTTGGGTGACATCTGTACTTATCTTTCTTTATTTTAAAGTGATTGTTTTACCGACTCTTGTTCTGATGTGGGAATTTCAAGGATGTTTCCAAGCTCAATTTTAAAATTGCGAGGATGTAATGCCCAAAAGGGGGGAAGGATGTAACACCACAGGTAAATAAAGAATATGAAATTTTTATATTTATCCATATTTGTGAATAAAATACTAATATAACTTTAAAGGGGATGCTATGCTCGATGGCGTACCCAACACGCAACAATGAGTCTCTTGGGAATCTTACGTTGCACTCTAATAATAAAATAATATTATTTTAAATGGTAGTTAATGCCTAACCGTTGTAATGGTGGGAATGAAAATAACTAACTACAAAATGATTATATATGTTTGTCAAATATTTTTACTTTTTACAATAAATGTTAGAGGATTAAAAATGTGAATGAATTCAATTTTTAAGCGAAAACATTCTAATGTTCTTTAGAAGGTCGATTAACCGCCTTTTGATGACGAACCTCTTTTAAATCCACTTTTTGACAATTTTATGTGTTATATTTGACAAAATAAAATTATTCTTTAGAATCGGGGCATCAAAATTTACTTTGTGCAAATTTTTGGTATTTTTCCGAAAAAGTTCAATTTTTAATGAATACTGAAAAATGTTGTATTTTAATTCAAAACCTATTTTTAATCTAATTTATTTATATGTTTAGATTATCTTTTTAATTGGTCTTAAAGTGAAAATAGAATATATTTTTACCATTTGACCCAATAGTGGTCGTTGGAATTAATTTCACTTTGAAATCAGACTTAAACTAGTGTCAATCTTATGATACATTTTTATCATAAAAACACGGTATTTGTTTTGACAGTGGGAATTAATTATTAAATTAATTAATGAAAATTATATGTTTTTAATTTTTTAAAACATACATCATTTTTGAATTTGGAATATCAAATATAGCTTAGGGTGAATTTTTGGTAATTTTCTGAAAAAATTCAATTTTTGATGAATAGTGAAACCACTAAGTGGTACTTATAAAAACTGATTTTCCGTTTAAATGAAATTTTGCCATCTTTGTGTTTTGAATTTCAAAAATACAACATACATGGTTGTCATTAAGAAGTAAAATGTTGTTTAATGGGATTAAAATAATTTTTTGGTGAATAGTAACTTATTAAGTTTTTAATCACGATTAGAGGTAATTAGTGTAGTTTAAGGTAAGAATAACGCTTTAATAAAATGAAATGACCTAGACACATGTCCCACAATAATTGGATGTGTCATGACCGACCAAGACAATCCATGGGTCAACTTGGAGACCCCATGGAGCCACATTGGTTGGAAAAGGACATAAATACCTTTTTATTTAATGTTAAAGTAAAAATGACACAAACATGAGATGTTTTAATAAATCAATTTTTACATGGGGTTATACAAGTCAAATTTTTGACTATAAATAGTCATTGGAGATATAAAAAGATTTCGTACATCATAGTATTTTTTTATAATTTTTAGACATTAAATAAAGTAAATTATTTATGACATCATGATGATGCAGCGATGACCTCATTATCTAACGATTTAAATAAAATGGAAAGATAATGTAATATCTAAGACCTACACATGTCCAAAACCTATTGGATGGGTTTATTTATAACCCTTATTACCTTATCCTAGAAACACATATATGTGGGACCATTAATATCCTAAACTCATTCTAAAATAATGTAACATTTCCTTACTTTCCAAGAGTGCCCCTCCCCTCCTCTTATAAAAGGCCCCTACCTCTACCTCCTTACCCACACTTCCAAAGCCTTTGGCTCGGCCAACCCCTGCCCATTTTATCTCTCCACATACCTACCTAACTCCTTGAAGCCTCACTTTGGGCAGAAGTCTTCCCAAGGAAGCCTTTGATCTCAAACCATAGAGAGTTACCTGATTTTAAGGTAATGTCTTCACTTGGGTCCTTTTTTTTATTTTGCTCCTCCAACCCCTAAACTATTTTTATTCATTTATTTTGTAAAAAATAAAGTATCGTAATTATACTAGGATGTTTTTATAATATGTATTCGAGATACACATATACACACCTACATCTAATGGTTAAAGAACATACTATTTCTGTGGATGGAGAATTTCTGCCTCACGAAACGATGATTGTTCAACATTCTTCTAACACCTTCAAATGTGGCCATTAAGATGTAACCATATTTATATATGATATATAATATGTTTATGTTTTACTTAAACTTATTTATTTTTCATTTATGGCATACTTTTATGGTTTCCATTATGGGTAAATGCGATATCTTCATTTTAGGAAGTGCGGACTACCGCCACCTCAAAGTGATTTGATTCGTTAATCCCATATGTGGGATGTATAAATGATGTAATTAATGGTATTACATATGTTATCCTACTGGAATTATAATATACCTTTATATATTTATTATTTCATTCAATTTAATACAAAAAAAAGAAATGAAAGTAGCGTTCATGAGTACGTACGGCTTACCGTCTCCATGAACGGTACATTTCATTTCTTATCTCCAAATGTTATGTACTATTATAAACACATATATATAATGGATATATATGTAATATATTACATCTAAATGATGGTTATAAATCTGGAATTATAATATATATATCTCTCATTTTTTTTAATTCCATTAATATGGCAAAAAAAAATGAAATTAGCGTTCATGCGTACGTACGGCCTACCGTCTCCATGAACGGTGCTTTTAATTTTTTATCTCAAAATGCTATGTAATACTATAAAACGAATATATACTGGATATATATGATATTTAAAACATAAATACTATTCTGGAGATGATATACCTATAACTACATGGAAAATTCTTTTCCAACAAGTTCAATTTTTACTCATGTACTGAACATCGACAAAAACGTCTTATACGAACTCACTTTATTAACTAATTATTATAACATTATAATATGTGATATTAACTGAATAATAATATGTAAAGGAGGTCTTTAAGAAATTATAAATTGACCAAAGATTATTATTCAGGAATATAATGAAACGAACAAGACAAGTTGGACTTGAGGTAAGGGATCCTACTTTTCTCTTTCTTTTTAAGTACAGTCTTTTATGTCATTCCTCTTAAGCTCATATATCTTGTGATTGGGATGTTCTTTTATATTACTCGTACTGTAATTTTTATGTTCATATGATGAGAGACCCTATTCTCTCTCATCAATCCATTTTGCACGTTTTGAGTGGCGCCGTTAGGCTGCCGAATTATCGTCAGAGATCTAACCTCTCTCTTTCTTTTTAAGTACTCTCCCTTATGTCACTTCTTTTAAGATCCTATTTGTTATGTTGGGGGATGTTATTTTATATTCCTCTTGATGTAAAATTTATGTTAATATGATGAGAGACATTATTTTATCTCATCAATCCATTTTTCTATGTTTTAAGTGGCGCCGTTAGGCTGCCGAGTTTTCGTAAGGGATTTTTCATCTCACTTTTATTTCCATGAGATTTATGATACATTTGCCACAAATTCCTTTGAGTGGTGTATGTACTTCCCATTATTTTACTCATTGTGTAATATAATTTCATTTATGAGTATTTACATCAATGTTGTATTGTCCTTCTTTCACGGGGTGTATGTTTCGAAAGATACCCATGTCGGTAAGGGAACCTATCACCCTCCTCTTTCAAAAGACTTCTTTTGTTATGTCTTTTAATTCACATAATATTATGTTGGGATATGTTCTTGTATATCCTTATTGATGTAAATTTTATGTCCAAGTTATGAGATACCCTTTTTATCTCTCATCAATTCATTTTCTGAATTTTGAAGTGACGCCGTTAGGCTGTCGAATTTTACCAAGGGAACTTTTTAACCCAATTTCGATTTCTTTGGGTTCAACGTTTAGTTATTGAATATTTCATCCTTTGAATATGTGTTAATGAAATTTTATTTTATTACACTTAATATCCACTTATATTGGGTGTATTTATATTTGTCACACATAATTTTGAGATTTATTTATCCTTAATTCAAGGATACCTTTTTTATAAGGGATTTCATCGCATTTTACATTTCTATTGAGACATCATTGTTATTATGAACCAATTCACTCTTATATGGTGTATATACGGTCCTTTGGAATATTATATCATGAATCCATTTATTCTCATGATATTATAAAGTTCTGATTAAATGTTATTCCTCAATTATTCTATTCAAGTGTCTCTAATTTTGGTAAAAACCCTTTAACCAAAATATCGCTTTAAATGTTTTAATGATTTGTTCTTATTAATATACATGTTTTCAAAATGGTTTTAAGAATTCATTTATATGGATATTAATGGTTTAAAATGTTAAAAGCTTCAAGGTGGTATGGGACACTTTGATTCAAAAATCTCTTTATTAAATGTTTTAAATGGGTTTGAAAATGGTTTTTAGAATGGATTCATTATTTCAATATCTTAAAATGTTATATTGTTTTTGCAATGTGGGAATGTTATCTTTCCTTTATGCTTAAGTTATGTGCTATGATTATGTTATGGTTCTTGGGCATTGTTATGAAGATGGTTGGTTTCTTGATAAACTAAGGGCAGGTGAGACCGATATAGCTCTCCAATGCATTGGGTAACGCGAAGGAGTGAAACATTAAGGTTTCTCCGAAGAGATTTAGGGAATATACTGTGGTGGGTATTCCAAACGTAACCAAGAGGGTTACTCCCTACGTAAGAATGTTATGAATGCCTCAAGTTACCTTTATGTCTTTTGATTTCTATGATTTATTCATGATTTGATGAGGTATGTTAAAGTGCCTATGTTTTATGCGTAAAGTATGATATAATTCTTAAGTATATATGAAGTCATGTTTCCTTTCCATATTTTTTATAACCCTTACTGAGCTTTTTATGCTCATCCCAAGTTCTATTTGAAATGTTATTCACAGGACTTAACGTGGAATAGGGTCAAGGATGGGATCAAGGAAAATTCATGCTACCTAAAACATGGAACTAGAAATGTTTCTTTTTAAGAGTTTTTATTTTATGGAAACTTAGTAGAAGTTTCTACTTTGTAATCTTTTGAGATGTAATAGTTATGTCCTAATTCTCTAAAACTCTAAACCCAAAAATATCCTCAATGTGAATTATTTATTTAATTCAATATTAAGTAATTTTTAAGGCTGAGGCCTTATATTATTCACCAAGGTATCAGTCTAAAAGGTCATCTCTAGAGATTAAGTCTTTACTCAATGCATTAGAGCGATATCTGGGCGCACCATTGACATGTCGTTATTATCATATGAGACACATATATAATCATCAATCATTTCATAAAAAAAACATATAGCATAAAATAAATGGGTTTCATTTCCTAATCATAATGTTTTAAAAATTGTTTTAAAGACATGATCTTTATGTCACTTTAAACCCACAGAAAGGGAAAGTGGGTTTCATGAATGTAAATCCCAGAATTTAAAAATATGACATTTTGATATATATGTGAATACCCCTGTAGGAATAGTAGCATTGAGTTTTCACTTAATAACATGAAGTAATTTTGAGAAAAAGAGAGATGCATTTTGAGACGAAAATTCTGCAGCACAACAGCTACGTTACAGGGTTTTAGAAAACATTGAAAAGAGAGGGGATATGGGTCAAACATTCATAAATGACCCATAAAAAAGTAGAGGGAAAACATATAAGGGATTTAAGAACATGGTAATGAAATTTGAAAGTATACCATATGAAATGAAGAACATGAAAGGAAGACAAAAAATAATATTTCTCTTATGAAAATTCGGCTGCCCAACGACGTCACATAAACTTAAACCAAAAATGAATTGATGAGATCAAATAGGGTCTCTAATCATGTAAACATAAAATATCAGTATGATAGATATAGATATCATACCCTAACATAATAAAAAGTAACATTCAAGACTTGACATGAAATTAGAACTTTGAAAAAGGAGAAAGGTGAAAGAACCACTTAAAAATTCGGCAGCCTAACAACGCCACTTAAAACATCAAATTACTGAATTGAAAAGATCAAATGGGGTATCTAGTCATATGATCGTAAAAGATCAGTATTATAGTTATAGATATCATACCCAAACATAATAACAAGGAACTTTAAAGACTTGACATGAAAGTAGAACTTGAAAACGAGAAGGGTGAAATAACCACTTAAAAATTCGGCAGCCTAACGACGCCACTTAAAACATAAAAATAATGAATTGAAGCGATCAAATAGGGTCTCTCATCATATTAAAATAATATTTCAGTATGATAGATATAGAGATCATACCCCAACATAATAAAAAGGAACTTGAAAGACTTGACAAGAAAATAGAACTTGAAAATGAGAAGGGTGAAAGAATCCATTAGAAAACTTTCGGCAGCCTAACGGCGCCACTTAAACATTCATAAAATGAAATGATGAGAGTAAGAGGGGGTCTCTCATCATATGAACATAAAAAGGAAAGTATAATGAATATAAAAGAACATCCTCCAACATAATAACATGGAGCATAAAATAAATGACATAAAAGAGATCACTTGAAAAGAAAGAGAGAGGGTAAGATCCCTTACCTTAAAACGTAACTCTTAAAACTCAATGGTTGGGACCTTGAGGGCTTGGGGGAACCTTGGGAGTCCGCCTTGGGAGGTAATAATACCAGAGCATTGTTGGGGGAGATTTGGGAGTCGAATGGATGGGAGGATGGCTTGGTATTTATAGGGAAAGTGAGGGGACAAGGCATTAATGGCCAAGGGACACCTCATTGGAGGTTTTGGCAAAACCATGGGCTTTACCATGGTATTTACCCATGGTATTGGCCACTTGGGACGCCTCAAACCTTATCTTACTATTAATAAGTAGACCATATAGATTACATACTTAATACATCATTTAATTATGTCATTAAACACCCGTAACTTAAAAACTGTATTTTCACTATTCATCGAAAATTCAACTTTCTCAGAAAAATACCAAAATTTCACCTTAACCAATTATCGATGCTCTAATTTCAAAAATGAACTCCATTTATAAAAATAATTTTCTAAATATTTTTAATTTAATTTTTTAATAAATACACTATTCACCAAAAATTCATTTTTTTTTCAGAAAAATCCCTAAAAATTACCTTAACATAATATCGATGCTCTGAGTTAAAAAATGAAATCCATTTTATAAAAATAATTTTCTAAATATTTTTAATTAAATTTTTAATTAAAAAACACTATTCATCTGAAAAACTAATACTTGATTAATAATTTATGAAACCGTTATTTAACCATTTTATTGAATCACATTACTTAATCAGGGTGCCTAGATTATATTACTGCTTTATTTAAGTGATATTACTAATCCATTTAGTCACATTACTAATCCTAAGAATAAAATCACTATTCATAATTTACTATTCATCAAAAATCGAGTTGATCTTATTAGACTCTAAATTTCATAATGAACATAATTGTAGAAGACCATTTTTTGAAAATCATTACACATTTTTAATTATTGAATCTTTACATAAACATTTTTTTAAAATATCCTTTCTCTAAAATTCACCAAAAATATGCATACTATATTTATCCGGACATTTGAAAATTCATAAACTTAATCATAAAAAGAAATAAATTTTTTTACTTAAAGTAAAGGATTACACAAGGAAGTTATGGTCTCCTTACATAGCCTTTTATCACACAAGCATAGGAACTAAGTGTAAGGTGTGCTAAGGTGAGAGAATCTGATGGAGGCTCGACCAACATTGCATAAGTAGTAATTTCTATCAGTTTGAACTTCTCGCAAAGGCGATTCCATTCTAGATTCACACGATGAATTTCGGATTGGGTTTGGTCCAGAGCAAAGCCCAGTGGTGCTACCTCCTTCCCAAGTTCTGTTAGATGGGCTTCGATCAGTTCAAGACTACTGTGTGAGGCCATCGAATCTTCTTTCTATATTAATTAACCAAGATCACTTGTATTTAGAGACAAAAGTCGCAACATTCAGTTTTCAACGGTCATACTGACTAACAGTCATATAATAGTCAAAACACAACAGTCTCATTTTAATTATAATCATGTTAAATGAAACTGTTTTGTTGAGTATGAAAAATAAAATGACACAAAAAATCAGGAAACAATAAATATTCAAAATTTCGGGTCGTTACAATCTTCCCCCCTTAAGAAATTGTGTTCTCACAATTTTTTGAAATTTGGGTTTTGAAATTTCATTGAAAGTCCCACATTGGAAAAAGAGTCAGTAACACTATTACATGAAAAGATAGAAAAGGAAGTACAAAGGTCACCTGAGTTAACCCATACTAGGATTCTATGTCAGAAAACATGGATATGGAAGAAAAAACAAAGGGTCAAGTTATGAGGGAGAGTGATAGAAAACATGATTAGGAGAAAGTTAACAATAAGAAAATCACTAACTTATGATGTGTGTAAAATGTCTTTGATTACCCAGTAGGGAACGTTAACAGACAACATTTTTTTTTACTTTCGTTTTCATAGTTTTGAGGAATTCATTTACTACATAGAATAAAAACAAAAGGAAATATACCTACCTTCAAGTAGACTTTCATCCTTTAAAAAGTTTCTACCAAAACTATTCTTTTCTCCAAACAGTGAGCATTCAAAACTACTTGGTCTCATCAAAGCACAAGAATCATCTTATAGAGAATCACATAATCCACAAATGATTAACTATCTATTTCTTCTATCTTTAAACATTATCCCAAAAACAGAAAGGGTAAGATGAAACAACTCTTCCAAAATAAAGAACCCCAGAGGAAGGGAAACTACTTTAAATCTTCAAAGTTCAACGGTACTACCCAAAGTTCATCATAGACCATTCCTTCAATAACTATCCTTAAAAATCCTCAAAATAAACCAAACTAAGATTGAAACCCAAACACAAGAAGGATTTGATAACATAGTCTTCCAAGGTAAACTTTATCATTCATCTCCAAACAAAATCAACCACTCCTAACATCCTATAACAAAAGTAACTAACCTAAAAATATTTATCCAAATATAGGTTAATCATTTCCATAAGTGACCTAAATTACTATAATTCCGCCTTAAATTCATCGATTCTTCAAAATATAAGTCAACCATTACTCCTCAAATAAAATACCGCAGTAATCTATTTACCTTGATCAAATAGGGTTCCCAAAATAGTTAACGTCTTCCAAAATAAAAACCATCTTTTAATCCCCTAATCATTATTTTTTTATAAGAACAGCTTTACTAAATTAACATGTGGTACATAATAATAAATGTTTTCCTTAATGATATAAAATCATATTAGGTAGTGACTCATTGATCTTAGAAAACATAAAAGATATGCTCATAGAGCACGAACTAAAATACAACATGACATAGAAAATTATTGCTAAGAAGTTACATCTACTTCAGTCATCATGATCCATATCAGCATAGCACTTTCATTGTTCACTTGTCCTCAAAGATTGTTGATGCTCATCATGCTTGACACCCATTATAAGAGAGAATTGCCTTGGATAATGTCTAACTTCTCCACATTTATGACATCGAAATGTATAAGGCACATTAGATCGAACCTTATCTCCATTCATCACATAATACATTTTTTAAAGCAATTGGCTACTTTATTCCCTATCTTCCCACACTTAAAATATCTCCCGGTTCCTTTGTGACATTCTCCTTGGTGCCCCTTTCCACAGTTTTTTCACAAAGGAAATTGGGTCTTCTTTCCCTTATCAACTTTATCATATGAACATCCTTGAGACTTTGTCTTCTTCTTCCTTGAATAATTTGGGCATTCAACTAGGTACCAATTATTAATTGTGATTTTTGATAGCTGGTTTGGCATAATCACAATATGTTCAACTTGATCTTTCTTAATCTCTATCACATCAATAGAGAAATCATCACATTTCCTATCACATTGGTTGTTGGGACATGTTCTTCCATTTCCTGCCATTAACTAAGTAAAGAAAGTATAATTAGGGTCTTGAATACTTAGCCAATAATCATTAAAAGTAAACTTTAAGCACATAAGGACAAACTTCTAGAAGGAAAGTACACCCTAACTTGTGATCCCCTAGGTTCCAATCTAGGTTATCCATGATCATATCTTCTTATGTGAATCTTTATTTTATTTTATCTTTGTTCCTTTAATAATGTTTCATACTAAGCTTATGAATTTACCAAAGCATATCCCCCGAGAGTGTCATAACCAAGAGTGCAGCAAGGCCCGTTGTCGTGTACCAGTTCCCACTTGAGTCTAGCTCAAAGCTGTGTTTTCGAGTTTTACCCCTATGTACATCTGTACCAGAGCTGCCTCTACCTGCTCATATCCAGATAGGGATATATTTTCTTGGCAACCCCTTACTCAATACTCACCAAAATACCAGGAAGATTTCCTATATTTAAACTTTTATATAGGGTTCTTCCTAAAGTTTTTATATCCTAATTTCCACAAATAACTAAGCCATCCTTTGATACCAACTATAACATCCCGCCTTTTTATCACATAAAATTTCAATACATTATACAAACTGAGAATCTTTAAGGTTTAGTGTCTTGGAAACCAAGAACTTAATACATGAAACAAAAAAAAACATTCTTCTTAAACACTTGAAAGGATTATCCTTATGTTCATCCTAGGTTCATTACTGCATCCCATAACCTGGGGAAATACATCAAATGAAAGGGTGAGCAGAAGGCCTAGTAAGGGAAACAAGAGAAACATTTTACATGTGATCTTGAGATACTTCAATAAGGTCCTGAAAAGAACATTAAGGCATAAGAAAGAAATCATGAGATATATCATAATAAAAATAACATTTTTCATAACTTGAAGAGGTGTCTACAACATTTAATATTGAAAATAATTTAGTATCACCAAGGTCCATCCCCAAGGTGTCATTAAAAATTACCCAGGTTATTCACCAAGGTATCAGTCTAAAAGGTCATCTCTAGAGATTTAGTCTTTACCCAATGCATTAGATCGCTATCTGGGCACACCCTTGACATGTATTTATTATCATGTGAGCCACATATATCATCATCAATCATTTCATAAACAACCCTTATAGGATAAAATAAATGGGTTTCATTTCACAATCATAACGTTTTAAAAACTCTTTTAAAGACATGATCTTTATGTCACTTTAAACCCATGGAAAGGGAAAGTGGGTTTCATGAATGTATATACCATAATTTAAAAATAGAAAATTTTGATATATATGTGAATACCCTTGTAGGAATAAGAGATTTGAGTATTCACATAATAACATGAAGTAATTTTGAGAAAAAGAGAGAGGCATTTTGAGACGAAAATTCTGCAGCACAACGGCTACGTTACATGGTTTTAGAAAACGTTGAAAAGAGATGGGGCATGGGTCAAACATTCATAAATGACCCATAAAACAGTAGAGGGACAATATATAAGGGATTTAAGAACATGGTAATGAAATTTGAAAGTATACCATATGAAATGAAGAACATGAAAGGAAGACAAATAATAAGATTTCTCTTATGAAAATTTGGCAGCCTAACAGTGTCACATAAACTTCAACAAAAAATGAATTGATGAGATAAAATAGGATCTATCATCATATAAACATAAAATATCAGTATGATAGATATAGAGGTCATAACCCAACATAATAAAAATGAACTTGCATGACTTGACATGGAATTAGAACTTAGAAAAAGGAGAAAGGTGAAAGAACCACTTAAAAATTTGGCAGCCTAACAGCATCACTTAAAACTTAAAATTACTGAATTGAAGAGATAAAAAGGGGTATCTCATCATATGATAATGAAATATCAGTATGATATATATATATATATATATATATATATCAAAAAAAAACATTATAAAAAGGAACTTGAAAGATGTGACAAGAAAATAGAACTTGAAAATGAGAAGGGTGAAAGAATATGTTACAAAACTTTCTGCAGCCTAACGGCGCCACTTAAACTTTGATAAAATAAAATGATGAGAGTAAGATGGGGTCTCTCATCTTATGAACATAAAACGGACAGTATAATGAATATAGAAGAACATCCTCCAACATAAGAACATGGAGCATAAAAGAAATGACATAAAAGAGATCACTTGAAAAGAAAGAGAGGGGGTCAAATCCCTTACCTTAGAACGTAACTCTTAAACCAAAAAGGCTAGGACCTTGAGGGATTTTGGGAACCTTGGAAGGACTCCTTGGGAGGTAATGAGACCAGAGCTTTGTTGGGGGAGAGTTTGGAGTCGAATGGATGAGAGGATGGCTTGGTATTTATAGGGAAAGTGAGGGGACAAGGCATTAATGGCCAATGGACACCTCATTGGTGGTTTTGGAAAAACCATGGGCTTGCCCATGGTATTGGCCACTTGGGACACCTCATACCTTATCTTACTATTCATAAGTCGACCATATAGATTACATACTTAATACATCATTTAATGATGTCATCAAACACCCGTAACTTAAAAACTGTATTTTCACTACTCATCGAAAATCCAACTTTCTCAGAAAAATCCCAAAATTTCACCTTAACCGAATATTGATGCTCTGATTTCAAAAATGAACTCCAATTTATTAAAATAATTTTCTAAATATTTTTAATTTAGTTTTTAAATAAATACATTATTCACCGAAAATTCAATTTTTTCAGAAAAATCCCAAAAAATTACCTTAACATAATATCGATGCTCTGAGTTAAAAAATGAAATCCATTTTATAAAAATATTTTTCTAAATATTTTTAATTAAATTTTTAATTAAAAAACAATATTCATTTGAAAAAACTAATACTTGATTAATAATTTATGAAACCATTATTTAACCATTTTATTGAATCACATTACTTAATCAAGGTAAGTAGATTATATTAATGCTTTATTTAAGTGAGATTACTAATCCATTTGGTCACATTAATAATACTAAGCACAAAATCACTATTCATAATTTACTATTCATCAAAAATCAAGTTGATCTTATTAGACTTCAAATTTCATACTGAACATAATTGTAGAAGACCATTTTTTTGAAAGTCATTACACATTTTTAATTATTTAAGGTTTACATAATCATTTTTTAAAATATTTTTTCTCTAAAATTCATAAAAAATATGCTTACTATATTTATCTGGACATTTGAAAATTCATAAACTTCATCATAAGAAGAAATCAAAATTTTTATTTAAAACAAAGGATTACACAAGGCTCTTATGGTCTCCTTACATTGCCCCTTATCACACCAGCATAGGACCTAAGTGTAAGGTGTGCTAAGGTGAGAGAATCCGAGGGAGGCTCAACCAACATCGCACGAGTAGTAATTTCTATCAGTTTGAACATCTCACGAAGGAGATTCGGTTCTAGCTTCACACGATTACATTTGGATTTGGTTTGGTCCAGAGCAACGCCCAATGGTGCTACCTCCTTCCCAAGTTCTGTTAGATGGGCTTCGATCAGTCCAAGACTACTGGGTGAGGTCATCAAATCTTATTTCTATATTAATTAACCAAGATCACTGATATTTAGAGACAAAAGTCACAACATTCAGTTTTCAATGGTCATACTGACTAACGATCATATAATAGTCAAAACCCAACAATCTCATTCTAATTATAATCATGTTAAATGAAACAGTTTTGTTGAGTATGAAAAATAAAATAACAAAAAATAGGAAACAACATTTATTCAGAATTTCGGGTCATTACAGGAACACCCATACCAAATTAAAGATATGAATAGAAGAGAGAATAAGTTAAGAATATATTTATTCTTTCATGCATATGAAAAAAGGGTTCAATTTAGTTAAATACATATTAACTGAAACAAGAAAAAGGATTAAGAGAAGGTTGAACCTAAAATTCCACATGAATGATCACATGTATTCATGAAAGAAAGAGAATAATTAACTTTGATGATGCTAATTGAGCCAATCATTAGTGTTTGGATAATCAAATTGGTGTATATGATTATAGCTTAAGAAATAAGAGGATTAGTGTAGTCAGTTTTTTTACAAAGACGAAGAAAGAAGAATAACATGTAGAGTTGGGTTTTCACTACAGATGAAGAGAAATAACCAAGACAATTACTTTCTTATAGTTTTCAAGTAATCAAGTCAAATAAACTAAAATAGATAAAGTGTATCACTAACATTTTGAAGAAAGAAGAAGACTATCCTATATGGACTTATAAATAACCAGCAAGTGTATGGTCAAATCGTATTTGTTGCAAGTCGGAAGAGGGCTATTTCCCTTCTTCCTCCGAGTGTAGATAATCACACTAAGATGTGATTATCTCCTTCCTTCCTTCCTGTATAGGGATCTACACTCCCTAGAAGTTTGTTTTCCTAGTTAACAACTAGGAAATCATATCACTTTGTAGTGCATAATACATATACAGGTCTTCACCTTTCATGGAAAAGACTATATACTCACATTGAGTTATGAACCTTGTAAAAATATCGTGTTCATATGTTTAGGGCTTTCAAATTTTCCATGTGATTTGGAAAAGAGAATAAGGGTATTAGGATCCTAACATGTCCAAATGTACAGGGATAAAAAAATGGAATTGGTTTATAAAGCCCCAGCACTATTTGACCCCTATCAATTTTAAGCATATCACAAACCGGTCCTTTATGAAAGAATATAAGCAGAATATTGTTTTCTAATGGATATTATCTCATATTGGAATTATTTAGCCATTCTCACTTACAGTATCATCAGATCCTAGGGTTAATAGTCCAAATAAATGAAAAAAGTCCATTAAAACTTAATGTGGCCAATTTTTAATACTTTTTTCTCCTCTTATCGATGATGATTATTGGGATATTTATTTTATATTAAGTAGTTGGTTGTAAAATATTTTATTTAGGCTTATTTAATTAATCATTGAATCCTTTAAATTATTGATAAAACTAATAATTTTTGAACTAGAATCATTAAAATTTCTATATTTTTGCATTATTTCAAGAGAAACATTTAAGGGACTTTTGAGAGGGAATTAAATGAGAATGTTTTTTTGTTTTAATTTATATTTATCATTTTCTTTGTTATTTTTATATTAATTTATTCAGTTGGAATATTTAATATTTATATTTTTCATCGATATAAGGTTTTTATTAGTTTTTTATTTAATTTTATTTATGTTTGATGGTTAAAATATACAATGTAAATGTAAATATGGTGAATATATTTCATTATAAAAAATTATCACTCAATTGAATGTATATTGTATTGAACGGATGATGATAATAGTGATCTATTGTGGGCATTACCCTTAATTTATCATGGAATGACACCACATGAAATATTTAATCACAGAACCTACCAACCATAGTCAACCATTATATATCATCATCATTGTGCTTCCATAAGAAGAATCACAAACCAATGTTGTGTCCTAAAAAAGGGAAATTGAATAATATAATCATAGATAAAAACATGATTGTTGTTATTTTAATCCTATAACTATATTCAAATAATGAAAAAAAATTAAATAACAAATAAAAATTGGGTATACTGCTCATAGATAAATGATCAATTAAAATTTGGAATAGAAAACTAAAAACAAATGAAGGTCAACCTATAACCATAATTTTCCTTCACAATACCAATATTATTGAATTCAATATATATTAACTCGATATACTAAAAACTAAAATTATATTCAATTTTGAAATGAGAATTTATTTAGATTAAATATGAAGAAGGAAAACCAATATTGATGTTTTTGGGAACAAAATTAAATAGATGTGGATCATTGATGAAGAATACATGGTGATGGTGATAGTTATCATCATATTTATTAGAAAAATAACTGAATAAATAATCACCATAACATAAGTAATTTATACAATTTTGCTTTTATGGTCATGTTATAATCTCATGTGTGTGAAGAATTTCCATTTCATGATGTATACTGAACAAAATATTCGATACAATTGAAGACAAAAATGAATATTCACATGATATGACATATATAAGACCTCTGGTTTACTAATTTTTTCAGTTGAATCAATAATTGATGATGGTATAAGGGCCCTAATAATTCAAAATATTATATCATCATATTCCCTTTTATCATCACACTATTAGTTGTATTATTTTTATAATAAGAACTATAGTTGATATTTTTTTGAAGACCTCTGATTATTTTGCGAAACTATAATAGTTAAATTGAGCTTTGAATACCCTACATGAGGTATTATTTCAATATTGAGGAATATGGGATTAATAAAACAATGTTAAAGGTATTTTATGATTTTTCCTCTATGCATTGGTCAACCCTATTATCTAATATTTTCATGAATTTTGTGTTTTTTAATTGTTCATTGTCATTCCAAAGAAAGGAACAAAATTTTGACCATATGTAAGGTCATAAATATATTTTAAAATGATATGGGTCCCTAATATTAGAATTTTTTATAGTAAATAATTAATTTATTAAACAATATTCTGCATAATTGAAGATGTTTTCAATAATATTTAACAAAGAAAAGTTTCCTCTATTTCCCAACCCACATGGGTTTGTCCCATTTTTTATTTTAGAATTTTTTTATCACTGATAATTTTAATTGAAACTAATGAATATGTATAGGAATCATTCATAGTGGTGGTCGTTTCCTCTAATATTACCATTTTAATGATTTTTTTATTTCTATTATGAATTATAGGGAGTTCAACTCTAATTTACCACATTCTAGATCACATAGATCTTATACAGATTATCCTTATCCCTAGTTCTGAAATTATATTAATCCATATTTAATAATTGTATATAACAATCATTTCATCCATAATTCCGTATATTTTTATCATAAACCTGTAGTTATCGTAGAATTATTTTCAATTAATTTTCTATTATTTGATTGTCGATGATGCCTTAATATTAATGATCATGGTAATCATCATTTTTATTCATCACACAAGGGATAATTTAATAGTGATGTAGTGAAATGAAATCATATCCATTCACATGATTGTTTTGGTAGACCATAAACCATTATAAGTTTTTCCTTATTATCAGAGATTATATTTCATCAGTTTATGTGGGATTTTATTAACATTCCGATCTAATAAAGATCACTTGGTCATAGAAGGTTTTCCTGGTCTATTTAATTAAATTAAGAAATCAATTTCACTTATGTGTTAGATTTTATATTATGATATAATTCTGATCCTGTAATATTAGTTTTATAGGGGAATTAGTTTTTTGATTCAACGAATTTTCCATAAATTTATTGAGGATTACAAAAAAATTTCTGATCCATCAGTGGATCCATGGTAGGAAATTGAGAATATATCGACCAATATATGTGAATGTTTCCTTCTATAATGAATTTATACTATCTTCATGTTTTTATTTTCATAATTTAGGCATTGAAATTTTTATCCAATTAACATTTATAAGTGTTTCTACTTCTTTTTCAACCTATCATCACTTACTAATATAAATTAAAATAAATCACATTATTATATTAAAATTATTATGAGGGGAAAAAATATTACATCTTTGAGATAGACCATGTGGTCATTCACTCATCGATATTCCAGATGGACTAGTTCTCATAGATGGTGAATTAATTTTTATCTACTCTTAAATCATAATCAGAGGCTGTGATTAGTAAACATGTATTTTGATTTTTAATAAACCAATGCTAAATGAAATCATTATTTGAATATTTTTATAAATTATTAAATGTTCAAAAATGTTTTAATTACTATGATGCTAAATCATTATTTACTG
The DNA here is from genome assembly GCA_963277665.1 of Viscum album. NCBI lineage: Eukaryota > Viridiplantae > Streptophyta > Magnoliopsida > Santalales > Viscaceae > Viscum > Viscum album. The sequence continues at coordinate 975,168,054 of OY728133.1, forward strand.
AACAAAATTTTATTATAAAAATTAATAGATCTAAAATAGATGGATATAGTAGATTGAGGTATGAACAGTAAAATAAGATAGTAAAATGATTGAACCCTGAATAAAAAATCTAGTGAGACATAGAGAAGTTATGTCAATTAAATATTTGTTTGGCCTAATATTATTTAGATTTATTGTGAAGATGACAAAGGATTGTGTATGAATTATATATTGTGCTTTATTACAAGGGAATATATAATTTTTTATGTCTACTATCGGATGATATTTAATTATAGATTCAGTTAATTCATATGTATTAAAGTAATTAACATATAATGTAATAATGAAAATGTAAATAATGATGAAAATATCTAATTTCTAATGGAATGGATGTTAAATATATAGATTTAGAGGTAGGGTCTGTCCACAAGGATATTAGGCACACTATACTAGAAAAAAAATAAAGATACACTTGGATTTTAGAAATTTCCCACAATATGTGGAGAATACTATTCCATTGCATGAAATAATGAGTGGATCATAATTTTGATTTATTTAATGTTATAAATCAATGATCCCGAATATTAGATGATTTTTATGTTGACATCATTATTAATTGGGTCATGTTGTAATATGATGACCAGGATAAAATGGATGAGAAGTGGTGAGATATGACAGATTTGTTCACATCATGATGTATATTTATCATTCATATATATTTTTTCATTTTCCATGTGATTAAATATATACTGATACATTTCAAAGTTTCACATAAGAACATGATAATAAAAAATGGAATAGAATGATTTCAACATAATAGTTCATTTCAAATAATTATTTGAAAATGATTGGTAATTAGTATAGTGGGATTAAATTTAATTTTCAGGCATTATATCGCATTGTAATTATCAAATCCCCTCTAGAAAATTTTCAAAATATTAATGAATAAATATCATATATTAGATGCATATAAATAATTCATCAATATATGATTTTTTAAAACATATTGTTGATATCCAAATTCAAACATGACGAACAATTCCTTCATCTAGAAGGAAATATATGAATGTGTTATTTTAATGGATTATAGATTAAGAGTATGTTATTGAAGACAACACATGTAGAGATATGTAGGAATAATTGAGTGTATTTTTCAGGAGATGAAAGAGAGTGTTTTTTTGAAATATTAAATAAAGTGGATGAGTATATATAGTACTGAATCTGGAAAATGATTCCTAGAAAATCTACAGATCTATTTTTATATAATGTTAACAATTATTTCATATGGGAAGAAACAAGTATGTACGATGTTTTTAATACAATAGTTATGTATATTAGAATTCTAATTTTCATTAAAGAAAATCATTAGAGGTAGAATATTAATCCCACCACAAAAAAATATAATATCATTATACTGTATGTTAAGTGACATTCTATGTTTCAACATGTTGTTAATATTATCACACATGTTCATATGTATTACCATCTTGTTATATTTAAAAATTTATGTTTTTTTGTGGATTTTTTGCGTCAAGTGATTTTATATTATTCCAAGGATTAGTTAATAATTTCATTCTGTGAAAGATATTTAAAAATTCCTTTTTTATGATTTTTACCCATAATGTGTATGATATAAGAAGTATGTTCACTCACTAAAATAAGGGATGAGTGATTATTTTTCAATATTTTATAAATAGATAAATATATTTTATTATTGCAATATTCCCCACTAACCCTAAGTGATAAATATTATTGCCATAGAAATCATAATTGATGTAATATAAAATATGTTTTCGTAAAATATTATTATGTTTGAATATATAATCTATGAATTTTCAACTTAGTTGGTATTTGAAATTTTTTTATTTTTAAAATGAAGAATGTGTTTGACTATAGTTGATGTTTATCTCTATAAATATGTATTATAATAATGTAAATTCATTATTTTCATAATAGAAATGGTATACACACATCTCAGTGGAACATGTATTCCATATAGAAGTATTATATGATGGAATATCCTTTTCCCATGAAAATAAATTTACTATAATCTATCAAGAGTTGTATTATTCCTCACGTTGAAGGTTATTTATTTTTATAAGTAGATAGGATGAATCTAGAGTATTTAATTATTTCATGGTATTTGATCTAATTAGTAAATATATAGTATTAATGTTTTCATAGATAAAGATATTACAGAAGGTTAAGGCTTTTCAGATTTATTTTAATAAATTTATAATGGATATTCAAAATAAAATAATGTTATGCTACTTTGTTTGGGACAACATTATTAATATCAAATGATATATAATGATGTAATGTATGATAACATCAATCAAAATCGGACTGAGATCCATGGATTTGATGAGCATTTTGAGGACAATATAGTTTCTGAAGAAGATGTAATGTATTATATATTTTATGATTTATGTAATGGTTTTCATGCTTGATGATCTTACTATTTAATAACCTCCATTGGTGAAAAATAATATAGTTTTTATTAAATTTTAAATATATAAAATATGGTTATTCAAGGAGAGTAAAAATGGTTAAATTTAAATATCATTATAATTATAGATGAATAATATTTTTTGGATAAAAATTGATGATGATTACAAGGATTGATATTTCAAAATCTATTTTCCAAAAAATATCACTCCAATTATATGACCAATAATAAGTGAGGTCCAACAAATAATATCTTAAATTTTTAGGTGGTTATCGTTGATGTGTATTATTTATAAACATATTTTACATTTAACAAAAATATTTCATCAGGTACTAGAACATATTTTTAGTTATTATAATGATTGTATTCCAAGAATTTCCCTTATAAAGGATGAAAAAAAATTAACTCAAATTATAATGATAGTAATTTTTTACATTCATATTGATAAATATATTAAAAGTTTATCAATATTTTTTTTCTACATTATATGAAAAAGAATTTTAATTTATAAATGATGTTTTTAATTCTTTAAAATTTATAATTTTACTAAGGAAGAATTCCCTAGTGATGAGATAATAAATGATAATGTTAAGGAATTTGATTAAATGGATTTCTTGTAATAACACGAAAACAAGGATTTCTACAAGTATAATTATCAATTTTATAATGGGATCTGAATTTTAAATAATTTCTGTCCATTATCTATCAATAGTAACCACTTAAAGGGGAAAAATTATCATAGATGACAAAAGATGCTGGTAAATTTAATATATTTTTATTAATTTAAGATTAAATTGGATATTGAGAATCACAAGAATATTTAATCAGATGATAATTTTCTTGATCATGTTCATAAAAATTATATATGTTAAAAGATAAATTGAATCATAGAAAATTATAAAATTTGGGATTCAAAGTTTAGATGATTGTGAATCCTTTAAAATGATTATTTGGGATGGAGTTGGAGAGTTTCATAATGATGAGATTCATGTCTTCCAAAAAAATATTTTATTATTTTCTAAAGATATCATGATTTTTTTGGGGGATGGCCTGATTGAAATTCACATGTTGGGGAAGGTACATTTGTTAAAAAAATTTGATCATTTTTATAAGTATATAATTTTGGGTAATTTTAATAAATAATTGAAAAATATTAAAACAATTATATTTGAAAAATTATGGAATTAATTATAGTGTGATGATGAAACAGTTTAGAACCCATATGAAATTAGGGCCACTAAAAGGATCCAAAATTCATTATTAAAATATGAATGAAAACCAATTGTTTGAAGAATGGCCAGTAGTTATTTTAATAATTCTGTGTGTATTTTATATGTAATTTTTTTATAATGGAATATTTTCGATCATTGATTGAATATATTATATTAATGATGAAAATTATTTTGATTCAATAAATTTTATGGTAAAAGAATTTTGTGTGATTTAATCAACTCAATATGGAAAAGTTTAGAAGCTACCACAAAATTATGGACTCATGTTCCAAAAATAATTTCATACATTTTATATTTTACGATGATAATGTGACCCAACTTATCACCATGATGTAGAATTAATAAAGATTTTACATGGATTTTTTTCAATTATAATACCATAATGTCTTCAAATATGAAAATATAATAAATTGAGATTATTTTTATAGATTATTTTTTTAACAAAAAATAACATATTATTTAATTATGGATCTTATAATGTAGATTCACCTCATATATGATATGTGATTTAAAACTCATGATGGATGTCAATATTTTTCTGTTCAAGTTTATGAAAATTTACATTTGGGTTCACATAAAATAATAGTGGTTGGTATAATAATCATTGGAGAATACATGATGGAATCGAGGAGCATTTTTTATATGTGGTGAAAAACTATTTACTTTGTGTGTCTCAATATAGAGATAAAGGAATTGATGAGATTTATATAAATAATTAATGTACAATTAACATAATAACACATTATTTATCTGGATATTCTACTTAAATAAATAATATAAGAAATTTATTTTTTTACATAGTACACATAATAAAAAACCATGATTTGATTTGACTATTAAATATGATCATTCAAACATAGTAATTAAATTAGCAGATATAAATTGATGTAACTATATCATAATGTTCTAAAGTAATTAGAGAAAAAATGGAATGCATAATTAGAATTATTCCATAAAATCCTATTTTTTACCTTTGGAGGGATGTAGATTCTCTAATGTTTTCCCTGGTATGTTCCCAATCATGTCTCAATGAATTATTGCTTAAGAAAAATTATTATCAGAAAATGCATAACCTTGAAGAATTATCTATGAAATCCAGTCTAGATAAATCATCACCTTCACCATACACTGCTATTTATCCTAAAAATATATCTTATTTGAAAGATATAAGGGGTTTCTAATGTAAAAATTAGTAATTTAACACCCTGTTAGCTTTCCTTCAATTATGATTTTACCTTTATTTTGGTTACCCTTGTTTACTACTTGTGTTATTCTGAGAAAACATTTAATGGATACCTCTAATAGTTAATTAAAAAAATTTGTTATACTTTTTACTATAAAGCCTATATTTTATGCTACGTGATGTTCAATTTTGCACTATCTAGGTGGAATACAAGTTCTGTGATGGCTTCCAAGTAGAATTCGTGAACTCGATACTTGATGTGAATGGTATTCATGTCATGTAATAGGTACACGTTTTTTAATGGAAAAAACTGGTAATTAACTAAAAAATATTAATTTTTAAGAATATATGAACCTCATGTATTACACGTCATATAAAGACCGTACATTCTTTGAAATTATCAAGAGATGGGTTTTTAGGTTTCCCCACATTTGAGTCTCTATTTAATCTTCTCCCACATGACCTAGAATCTCATAGGGATGATTTTGGGGACATTCAACCCTTCCATGCCATTTAATTTAGTGATTGATTTTTGAAATAGTAATAGTGTGTCTCTCTGTGTTAGTATTCCATATGGTTATTCATTGGTATTGATTGAGACTATAGATTGGTTATGGATTTTTGATATGGTAGTGTTTTCAATATAGCTTGTTTGGCATCATGGAATGTATTGCCTTTGGGAGGCTATTATATTGGTTTCCAGTCACCATTGTTGAAATAATATTGGTTTTATACCATGTTTAGGTATGTGATTCCATAAAAGGGTCTAATTTAATGCATTCAATATAGTTCATTATAAATTATTTTGGGATTTCCATTGATTTTATGAGATAAATGATTTCAAATAATTCATTTGAAAGGAAATTTTCTTAAAAAGGTTTCAATTTGAAAAATTATTTTCATAATATGGAATTGAGTTTTAAAACTATAAAGAGGAATTCCTTGGATATTCAAAATTCATAATGATAATTAGAGAATGAATTTGAAATTTTATTGAATAATTGAAAATTGAGAGGCTTGGGAGCATTGAGATAGAGACACTTATTGCCTTAGACTGTGTTTCACCACTATGAGGTAACCTTATTTATGCTGGTAATTAGGAATACATATCTTTTAGAATGGAACATATTCTTATTTATGATTTTGACTATCTAATACATATCATACCAAAGTATTTATCCCAAATTATGATATAATTTTTCATTTTTATTTTTTTACATTATTTATTATGTCGAACAAATTTTTCGTTAAGATTTCATCTCATTGAATTACATTTAGATTATTTCAAGTATATGTGTTTACTTATTTACCTATTGACACAAGGATATGGTTTCATGTTTTTATAACTTTTAGTTGTCATATTTATTGATTGATAATATTAATGTATATATAAACACCAAAGGATTGAAAACTGAAATCAAATTATTCTTGATTTAAATTTTTAATAATGCTTTATAAAACCACATTTTATTAAAAGCATCAATTGATAAACTTTTTATATTAGACATTGTATGAAAAAAAATTTATATTCTATTGGGACATTCCTTTTACCAATCCTATAAATTTTGGAATTGGTAGATGTTTTATTATATGATTAATTTAATGGGAATATCATCATGTATAATGTTTTATTCCTTTGATGTTTTTGTGTTCATTTCATGTTTTCCTAGTGGTGAATATTTGCCACAAGGGGACTTGAATTTCTTTTTTGTTTAGCCTATTGGGCATAGATTGTATTTTTATGGTATGTTTTCTATTTTAAATTAATACTATGGATTTATATCTATTTTTTATATAAAATACCTGTATTTATTATAATATTTTAACCATATCATGTGACGATCCGGTTCGTGTTTCTTGTCTAGATTTCTATAGTTGGCTCTCTATGATTTGGTATTTGAGTGATTTTCAGTGTGAAATCTTTTATCACAGATTGAGATGGTTTTGTGCCTTTGGTACACTAGAGTTAGAACCATTGTAATTAGGATAGTATGAATGGAAATAGGGCATGGACAGCTCACTTTAATGACTAAAACCATGATACCATGGGTGGTTAGGGGGTTTTCCATGTTTTAGGTGTGGGTTTTGAGGTCATTTTAATGATAATTATTGAATGTTTATTTATCTTCTCATGTTCCTTTTCCACTCTGTTTTATTAAGTTGCATTAAATTTTTGTGTTTTAAATATTTTTCAATCAATTACTGATGTTGGTCCTATGATTTTTGAATTTGGTTGTCCCTAGTTTGTTTTTACATTTTGTTATAAAATGTAACTAACAATATATATTCAGAATCATAGTAAGGAAGCTGCAAGATAGGTTCTATTGGTGATCCCTCCAATGGATGGTAATATAATAATAGAATATATCAACACATTTTAGACTTTATTTAATTTATTTATTAGGATACTAGGAAATGTACTGGATCATGGCTCAAAATTTACTAAGAATCACCCTCCCATCATTCAAATTAACAGAGTTCCATGGGTATTTAATGTGTGGCCTGAGTGGATCTATTGGATATTTATCATCATGATGACTTATGGTGACTCTATAGTGGGTTATTTCACCTATATTCTTTAAGGGAAAAAATAATATGGTGGGTCTCTATATTGAATTTTTAGTTGATTGTGGATTTTTTTTGTTCTTCTGACAAGAAATTATTTAACAAGAAGTTCCATCATGTGGTGAGGACCCCTAAGTTTCTCGCCATATTGACTGGGGATTGCCATTATAAATTATGCTACTAATTTATTTTTGATTTGGTGTATTTAGAAGTAGATATTTTTGTTAAAATATGAAAAATATAACCCAAAATTTTCCAAATTCTCCCATGAATGATCCAAGGGCGTAGCTCATTTTGTAAGGTTCGATTTGATATGTTGTAGAGCCTGAATAGAGTTTCAGATTAGGTTTTATGGAGATATATTGTTAGGCACGAAAACTAGTTTTCGGAGCCCATTCACGAAGCTCCCTCCATGATTTCAGAGTGGAGGAACATGACCGGAGTTCCCTGAGCCTCCTGACTAGCACAAATCTCCCCCTTTACAAAGCCAGAACAGATCGAGGAGGCGAGATGCTCCGTGAACCCCTATGATGTTCGCTATCTGTCATGGATCAAGGAGGAAAGATGCTCTGCGAACCCCTTTGATGTTCGTGATCCACCGCGGATCGAGGAGACGGGATCCTCTGAGATCCCCTTTGATATTTGTGATCCGCCATGGAGTGAGGAGGCAGGATGCTCCATGATCCCCTTTGACATTCGTGCTCTGCCATAGAGTGAGCTCTGTCTTCTCGCCGAGCAGGCCCTACTGCACAGCACCTCTGGCCTATAAATACCCTGCTCACCCACCCCCCTTCGTATGAAAATGTTCACTCCACCCCTTGGGTGGCTGATCTCCCATTTTGTGGATCTCAACATTCCTTAACGAAGATGCTCCTCGAATCCATTCTCTGTGAGTCCATGCTTCGGGAGTCCATGCTCCATGAGTCCATGCTCCATGAGTCCATGCTTTGCAATTCTATGCTCCGTGAGTTGTTGCTCAGTGAGTCCATGATCCATAATTCCATGCTCCGTGAGTCCATTCTCCTCGAGTCCATGCTTTGTGAGTCCATTCTCTACAATTTTTTGGGCCATGACCATCATTCCTTCGCGAAGATGATTCAAGAGACCCCATTCTCTTCGAGCCCCTTTCCTCCAAGAAGTTACTATGTGAAGACCTATCATTTGCGAAGCTCCTACCTTTATGCCCACCTGTCCATACCGAGGGGGTTGCGCCCCTGAACCCTTACTCAGGGTCAGTGCCGAGCTATGGTCCCGACCCTCCAGGTTAGTCCCTTCGATACCGTCACTGACCCCTATGAAAAAGGGACTGTAAAACAATGAAGTTTTCGAGATGATATGTTGGATATTTCAATTGTTCCCTTATATGTAGCCACCATCCGCATATAAGATACCATGATTTGACATACTACTCTAAACACCATGATATATCTTGAGTCAGCATATTTCCCTTGGTCCATTTCCCATGTCGTGAGTTAATATTATCATTATCAATACACCCTTAGTACCTTGAGTTGTACCTTTCCACAAGCAACCCATCTGAACCCCATCACATGAATCATATGCCAGGTAGAAAAATAAAGGGCCTCCCTTATGTAAGTCCCCACACCATCCATTTCTAGGAACCTTATGCCTAACTGTACTATCTACATGAATATAAACTATAGTGAAACCTATGATCCAAACAAAGGATGCCTCTTGCTCTAAATAAGAGAGGCCTTATGCTCCAAGCCTGAGATTCCAACAGTCCTATCTACATGATTATAAACTATAGTTTACCCTATGTTCCAAATATATGATGCGTCTTGCTCCAAACAGAAGATGCCATATGCTCCACGAATGAGATTTCAATAGTCCTATCTACATGACTATAAAATTTAGTGCATCCTATGTTCCAAACATAGGATGCCTCTTTCTCCAAACCAGAGATGCCACATGCTCTAAGCATGAGATTCCAACAAGCCTATCTTCAAAAATCTAAAATGTAGTATGACTTGTGTTCCAAACATAGGATGCCTCTTTATCCAAACAAGATATTCCTTATGCACCAAGAATGAGATGTCAACAATCCTATCAACATGAATTTAAACTGTAGTACACCTTATATTCCAATCATAGGACTCCTCTTTCCCTAAACAATAGATGCCTTATGCGCCTTGCATAAGATGCCTAATCCTATGATTACAGTGACGTAATATCAAGAGTGTTTCTATTCATTCAAACATTCCATCACTCCACCTCACGCTTTGTGTGTCCTTAATTAGGATCTTCATCCACATTCATGTCAGAAGGGACCCCCTAACAGCCCGGTCCCATGCCGCATCGGCTCACCTACCTTCCTGGGCCAACACCCATGAAGACATTGGACGACACTTTGAGTCAGGTCCTTTGTTTTGAACATGGAAAATAGATGACCCTCATTTGTTTATCCCTATTTTAGGATAACGCGACATGTATTCCGTTTTTTGAGCATGGACAACAGTTATCTTTCATCTCCATGCCACCCTCCCTGTGTTCAGAATGTCAAACATGTGATTCAATGATTTCATATTCCTTTAATCAGGATGATTCCAAATCCCGTGGCATTATCCCTCTGGTCCACTAGCACATAGGTGAAGGCCTCAACCCACTAGTGGGTTGGTATTCCCTCATGAAAAAACATGAATAATACATTATGTGAAACATCCATGCATAAGCCCCATCCCATGCCACTCCATAGCGGCACCCGGGCAGTATCTATGAATACACCTCATCCATTGCCTCTCTATAGCGTCACCTGGGCAACTTAATGGCCTAAGCCCCATACACCATTGCTGATCCATAGCAGCACCTGGGTAGCTTCCATTCATAAGTCCCATCCATTTTTGCTCCATATATGCACCTAGACAACTTCTTGCGCAAGTCCCATCCACCATTGTAGCTTTATAGCAGCACACAGGTAACATCCTTGCATAAGCCCCATCAACCATTGCTGCTCCATAGCGGATACCAGGAAGCTTCCTTGAGTAATCCCCATCCATTGCTAATCTATAGTGGCACATTAGTTGATTTATTTCGTAATCCCCATCCAAAATTGTCTCTCCAAAGCGGCACACATGCAGCGTCCTTGTGTAAGCCCCATCCACCATTGCCGCTCCATAGCGGCACACGAGCAGCTTTGTTATGTAAATCCCATCCACCATGGCCGCTCCATAGTAGCATCCATACATATTTTTTCCATAATCCCCATCCATTGTGGCTCCATGGAGGCACACTGGCATCTTCATTGCATAATCCCCATCCACCATTGTCGATCCTTAGCAAAACTCGGGTAGCTTCCTTGCATAATCCCCATCGACCATTATCTCTCCATAGCGGCACCCGGGCAACATCCTTATGTAAGCCCCATCCACCATTACCGCTTCATAGTGGCATACAAGAATCTTTATTTTGTATGTCCCATCCACCATTTCCGCTCCATAGTGGCACTCGAGTAGCTTCCTTGCATAAGCCCCATCCACCATTACCGCACCGTAGCAGCGCTTGGGTAGCTTGCTAGCGTAAGCCCCATTCATCACCCTTTTTGGACACACCATTGCCCCATGATTGTCAGGTCCTTTCAGCCTCTTATTTATAAAACTGAGCATGACTCACATGGTCTTAGAGTAAGCATCAACTATGACATCCTCTCTAGGTAGCCTAGAGTGTACGCCCCAACCACCATCCTAGACTACGTGGACTTTGATTCCCTAACACGGGGATACGTAGGAAGCCTACTATAGGCTTAATCCCACCATCCATTGGTTCTGAAAACCATTCGCATTAGACCACTATCGTCCCGCATGACGTTAAACTAAATCCCACTTTTCATCTTGTATGACTTTAAACTGCATCCACCTACTTGAACTATGTGGGTTTTGATCCTTGTCTACAAGATAGGGTATGTAGAAAGCCTTAATGAGGTTCAACCCCATCCATCGATAAGCTGTTGTGACCCCACCCAGCGTTAAGCCATTGTGACCCCATCCAGCGGTAAGCCATTGTGACCCCATCCAGGGGTAAGCCTTTTTAACCGCATCCAATAGTAAGGCATTGTAACCCCAACAAGTGGTAATCTGTTGGAACCCCCACCAAACTTTGTGGAAATTGATTCCCAACCATGGGAAAACGTAGTAAGACACTTTGAGGTTCAAGCCCATCAATCATGACTCACCATGATCTAACTCTCGATCCCATGTGTTCCCGGGAGATCATGCCCTATCCTAGAGGTTCTATTTTCTCCAGATCCCATCCATGTGTCCATTCTAATGGGCCGCCTCCTCAGGTGTCCCATCTTCCCATATAACTATGCATACTTTGATTCTTAACAACAGGGATACATTGGAAGTCTTTTTGAAGCTCAAGACCAACACTAATATCAACTTCATGAGGACTTCATCTCATTCACTATCAACTTCATTAAACTTTCCATCATCCATCCGTATTCTTACCCGGCCCGCCACATCCCGGTGAGATCGTTCCACCCATCCCAGTTTCGTTCCTTGCAGCACACGGAAAGCTAACCATGCATAAACCCCACATCATCCATAACCATCCACCCATGAGTATCCCTCTTGGGACTTGCTACTATCCATGAATAATCCCAAACATGTATTTGGGGTTTTTTTTTCTGTACACCCTAATTCATCACCCCATCGTTCTATGTGGGTTTTGTTCCCTATCATCTACATAGGGTACGTAGGAACCCTTCTTGAGGATCAATCCCAGCAAATGGTAAACATTGGTGTTCCCCCATTTTGGGGTACACACTCCCTGATCTGCCCTCAGTGGTGTCTAGATCAACCATCATGGTGTTATATAATCCCTTTATTGGACACACCATGTTGGGTATGCTGTTATTGGGTGTTCTGATCCATCAACCAAGTAAACCTTCCAGGTGTTCCCTCCTTGGGATTTAACATTTTGATCTGCCTCTATTGGACATTCTAATCACCCTCATTCCATCTCCGCATGATGTTAAACTCGCATCCTACCTCGTGTAAAACATGAGATGCTTGAGGAAAACCTCGAAAGACATGTATTTGGTGTAACCGTATCTACAAGATGTTAAACTCACAGAATACCATGTGATAAAATTTGGAAGACGAGGAAAACCTCAGAGACATGCCTCTGGAATATGATACCCCAAAACTGACATGGGAAACCTCGGGTTTTTCACCCTTGAGATTCCCTCTTATGAGGAAGGATACATATTCCCTAATGTACACACATCCAGAGATGCCCCGACATGCCTGATGTTCTCATATACTCTGACCGATAGTTGTTACCATTTCATGACCCCATGGAATGTATTGACATAATTAGTGCAATTAATCAGCATCCACAATGATATGGCAACAGTAATGTGGTTCAAAAACCATGACGTAATCTTTATGGGAGAATCAGACTATGTGACAAGTTCTGAGGAGGAATCCACAGAAGAAAGAACTAACATCCCATCATCCCATTTCAATCAAGGAGAAAGCATCTCGGAATATGGTACGAATTCCGCCCACCTTTGGAAAGAGGGAATGTGGGTCAACTATTGTGAATCTTTTATAGACGAATGTGTGTGTCCCGGTGAAAGCATCTGAAACAATTTTAATTAATGGGTATTAGAAGGATCATAGGATTGAGTTATGTTTGAGACCTGATAGTCAGTCGATGTTTATAATCTTATGCCTTATAAACATTGTGGATGTAGTTGAAAAGATATAATTAGTTGAGACAGACATAGCAGGGAAGAAAAGTTTTGGTAGATATTTAGTTGGATTAGTCATTTTCAAGGGTGTATCTTATAGCTACAGAAGGATGCATAATAGCGGTAATTTTCCATCACGAATTGTCCAAGTGGATACAATTGTACAACATATGGATTTCTTTTACCATTGTCGAAGGTGAATTCATACAAGGAATTATTAGGCGGAGGATCATCAGTCTAGTTTTATTTTTCGATTATCTGTTCATATCAAATTAATTTGTGAAAGGATAACAAATGTATGTAGAGAAATATCCACTCTCACCAAGGGTTTTCGGGTTCACGTAGATTCTTCTATAGGTTTTGGTGTCTATTCCTTAGGCCTAGGGATTATTTCATGTACAAATGTCTATAAAAATACATATGATTGATTATGTTCTAGAGGAGTATAACGTAGTTACAAAGTTAATTTAATCTTCTATGGTTATATATTTGTTTAATATGGTTCTTATTATTCAATTATATAATTAATGTTATTGAATGTCTTGGGATTGAATTCAAAAGATATTCCATTGTTGTTGGATATTTCCATGCCATTTTGAAAGAGTCCCCAATAATGTTTTTTATGTCCCACATGTCAGGTGATGATATCCAACATGGAGTCGGAGTGGTACTTCATTGTACACGATCATGGCATAGTTGACTTGATTATCCTTATGAATTGGATGATTAGTGTTGTTGTAATGACATTCAATTATCATCTTCTGGTTTATTTATAAATTTTTGATGTATTAACTCATGTTTCTAGGTTGAATGGGCATCTAGATAAGGAATTTAAGGGCATATTGGTTAATATGAAAGAATAATCATTTTATAGTTATCAAATATATTTTATTGATTAGGTTGACCTTTGTTAGGGAGGATGAATTACTTTATCTTTTGGAGTACCATGATGTCTTTCTGGTTTGTTTTTTGGGCTTGCCTCTGTAGAGGTAGTTGGAGTTTACAATTGTCCATATACATAATATGATACACATTTCTATGTCGACTTACCATATTAAACCTGCTAAATTGGTGGAACTTATCGTCTATCTTGAAGAAATAAAGGCTACCATATTTATTTATCAGAATGTTTCACTAGGCACTTCACCTTTATTCCATTATAAAAAAATATTGAAACAATATACTTTTTATTGATTATTAAAAGTTGAGTCAGGTTTCCACTATAACGACCCGACTCTTTGACCATGGTAAAAATAAATAGTTTTTCTTTTTTAATATTATTAATGGTCTTAGTGATGTCACCTAATCAATATAAGGAGGTCACATGAGCATCCTGGGAATTTTCAGATCTTGGAGCTCTAAAAAGAAGAAAACAGGCAGGGTTACACTGCATGTTCTCAACCGTGTGACCCAGGAACGACTTTGCAAATAGTTTTTGATGGTACAAAAACTCTCTGCACTGTTTATGCATGCTTAGTAAAACCATGTGGAGAGGACTTGTAGTGTGACCAATGAGGTAGTGGGTTACGTATGGTGTGTGTATAGTTTGGGAAACTAGGCATAGTGACCTTGCAGACTTGCAGGAAAGATGCAGAACCTTGTGCACGGTTTGTACACAGTTAATAAAACCATGCAATGAAACCATACAAGCCTATTATTAGGGAAACAAGCCCTTTTTCCCCCCTATTCGATTACACTTATATTTTTCATTCTTTTCCTACCTTATGCGGATAGAACCCATGTATCTTCATCCATTGAAGAGAAAGCCCTATTATTCTTTCATCACATATAACTATGTCATGCAGTGATCGTTTATTGATCCTTCAGAAGAAAAAAAACCCTTGATATAAGGATAACATCATGCTCTAGTCCTGCAATATTTCTCAGAATAATGAGATATTTAGATTTATTATCATTCACTCTATTTTCATGGTGTTTGATGAAAACTTAGATCTACTCCAACCGACTTAAAATATGAGTTCGATACTTAGCAAGGCTTCATGTAAGGGCTTATAGTAGGTGTTTACAATATTTTCTATGTGATTTTTGTCTATTTGGCATTTTATATCATTCTTCCTTGAATTGAAAATTTCTGAGCTCCTCTAGTATGTTGATTCTTTCAATTCTAATTAACCCTAGTGTAATGACACAAGTTAATTGGTTCATGTATGGGGGTTTTGTTATCACCCTCGCACTATATGGAATCATAAGGGTTGTTCCATCTAAATTAGTCATTTTAGGCCAATTTCTCAAAACATGGAATTATGGTTATTTTTTGGAAGCTTTGTTTCAAATTGAATTTTCCATGTATTCATTAATCTAATACACCCCATCGGTGTTTGGACCTTGTATACATGGAATTGACAATTTGACCCTATAGATATTTTAAATTTCTTTTCACTTTTCATGTTCCATGTAGATGAACATGGCACATTAGGTCAAGGAGATGGTTAGCTTAAATTTTTTGGAAATTATGAGATTTATTGAACATTTGAGAAGAAATGCCATAAAAGAATGATTTCATGTGATGGAAAAACCATTCCCATTCTCTGGATTTCATTATAAATTCATTGCAACATTGGATTTTCTTTATTACATTAAATAATAGAATATGGTTTTCGAAACATTATACAGTATGTGAATGCCTATATCATTTATATTATTATGCCATTATTTATATGTTGGTAGCAGGAAATATTACCCCATTCAATTATTTACAAATGGGCGGGAGGCTTTACTTCCCTGTGCCATTATTTTCATGTGGGTGGGGGGAATTAATAACATTGGCCATTATTTACGTCTAGGTTGGAGGCATTACGACCCCACACCATTATTTACATGTGGGTGGGAGGCATTACTACCTCGTGCCATTATATACAATTGGGTGGTAGCAATTTAACCGTGTGCCATTATTTCCTATGGGTGGGGTGAATTATTACAACGTGCCACTATATTTCATGGGTGGGAGGAATTTTGATGCCATACCAACTATATATATATTCGCAGTAACATATTTCGGCATTTCATCATTTAATTGAAGCAAGTACACTATCAATGTGTTATTTTAGAAGATGAGTGGGAGCGTAACTTTTTATTCTAATTTTCACTACCTTCCTGGTATTGGATGCACACTATTTGCATATGATCACTACTCGAATTAAACATATACATTTTTGGTGGTGGCCTAATGGGATTTAACTCACACACTATTTAGGTTGCCTTTGGCACTCATGTATACTATTTTTCATGTATGTATGGATAGAGGAAAGAACAACTAATTTAGCTGTTGACTAGTGTACATAGATGGTGCATAGGATCAACAGACTATTATGAGGCTTAAGATGCTATGGAGAAACTTTTGGATTTTTCTTACTTTTGTAACGTTTATATATATGATTTCTTCCCTCTTTATTATTCCCATTTTGTATTGGCATGTCACTCATGCATTTCTATATTAAATATTTCCTATAAGGCACTTTTTATATTATTCAGTCTTTCATTGTTTACTATATATATTTTTTAATTTATGCATCCGATATTTTATGTTTGTTTTTATATCTTTTGTGTTAGTCTGACATGGGGATATATTCTCTCCAATGATATACCATTACACCCATGCTGCAATTCAAAAGCTTGTGGTTTATGGGGAGATGTGCTAAGGGTCATGTGGTCAACCGGGCTTGGCGGCCAATTTATGTGGAATTCGGGTTCAGGACAACACATCCATTAGGAAATAATGTCATTTTAAAATGATTTATGATATTTTTTATCTTAATATATTGAATTAGTTTTTTATGTGATTTACCTATGGTCTTGGTATCACCAGTTTAGAGTCTGAGAATATGAAATACCAAGGAATACATTTAAGAGTTGATATATGGATTTCATGTTTGTATTTATTCCATTCGGCCTCACTACATCTCAAATTTAGTTTATGTCATTGATGAAACAAAAATTTCTTTGTTACATATACTATTATACTGACTTGACTATGGATGAAAATTTATTTTACTAAATTTCAGAGATGGAGAATGTGAACCATTTTAGAAACATTCATCGAACCATCATTGAAAAATGTCTATATAGTATGATTTATAATAGAGAGTTTTGGATTCAAATGGTGATTTATCTAGGGAATGTGATATACGAGTTGGAAATTTCAATAGATACAAATAATATATTGGTAGTTATGTCATGTGAGTATCCCAAAAGAAATTCGTGCTTCAATGTTTCTTGTTCTTTGCTGGTCACTATAAAGATGTTATTTAGGGATTCTCTATGATTGTATATATAATTAAATATTTATACCACAAGGGTGGAAAGATTAAATGGAATTAAAAGTTTCAAATACAAATTAAGGATCTGAATATTATTTTGAATTAAAAAACATTTTTGATAATTAAAGAACTAGGTTTGGGATATAATGTCTTCTGTGATGCTTCACTAATAGGATTAGGATATTTCTTTTTATTGGGGAGATAATTTTTGGAAAATAGATATAAATTGTTAAAACATCATTATATAATCTAACATACCCATGATCTTTAGTTGTCCTCAGTATTGAATTCACTCGATATTTAGTGTGGCTATATCTTTGTGTTGTGGCTTATAGTGAATTAATATAACAATATCCCAAATATAATTTTTATTAGAGGATTCTGGGATTATTATTGGCACACCAGGTATAATAATTCGATAATTTTTCTTTTTGATATTTCTTATACCCCTATGAAAGGAAATGTGGGACCTGATACATTGAGTTTGAAATTTCCAATACAATCAATGATAGAATCTGTTTAGTAGTGTTATTTGATAAGTAATGTTTATATAAGCATGGAAATGGGAAATAATAATGGAAATGTGTTTGAGGGATTGATGAATGCTGACACATCTTTTTATGAGAGATCTTGACTTACGTAGGTGTAATACATTGAGTTCTAATGATTTAATTAAATACTTTATGGTGGGGAAGCATCACATGAGTGGTATTAGTCTCCCAATTAATATTTTTTGTTTCTATAACAGGGTGTTTATTCTATTTTCATTTATACATAAGTTGTTGTACTGTGGACACCATTTTTGTTAGTCTATAAAACCTAAGTATAACATGATTTATATTGAAATGTGGTGACGGTATTGGTGAAAAGGGTTGAGGTGGTCGATTGTCGTTTTTTTGTAGTTCTATTATTTTGAGGGAATAAAGGTAGGGTATTAGAGAAAACTATAAATTTTTAAACCTCTAACAATTTTGTTGTGGTGGTAATATGTTATTTCCACACATTTTTTTATTTTCTTTCCATGGACTCCAACTTAGAAGGATTCTATTTTGGTGATCTTTGATCAACCCATGAAATCATTTTATTTTCTTCCAATCTATGAGGATGAAATTAGAATAGCTTGGGGACTTGTCTGTTCAATAGATTTTGAGACTTCTTGGGCATCCATTTGTAGTTATATCTAATGGGTATATGAGGATTATGTATAGGTTTTTTAATGGTTTATAGAAGGTGATTGATTAACAATTTAAACTAACCACATCTACTTATCCTCAAATACATGGAAATACATAGAGGGATATAGAGGTTCCTGAGGTTATGAAGTTGGTTGGTGTGATTAATTTGGATGATTACTGTAAAATAACATTACAATGGTTTATATTTCATATAATATTATTTATGAGGCTTTAATAAAGATGATAGCCTTTGAGGTTTTGTGTGGGTGGTGGTGTGGAACTCCATTATTCTGGGAAGAGTAATGATAGTGGTCCTTGATTGGGAGGAGTGTCATTTGATGACGTCAATGATGATATAGTTGATCTATAGGTTTATAATCTTGACACGATGATTTCAAAAATCCTATAAATAGTATTTTAATTATCCTCTAGTGTTTGAGATTGTTGGTCTTTTATTATTCAATATTTCACCTCATTTATGACATCATCAGTTGGATTTTCATGGTATGTTGGATCCATGCTTTGTGGGACCTTTTTATATCATTGGAATACATTGGAAGGTTGTCTAATAGTTTCTTTTATTAGCTATCTAGACATATATACATGACTTATTGAAAGATTCCCACTTTCTAAGTCAAACACCACATGCTTCCATTCTGATTAGATGGGAGGATGTGGGTATTGAGCCTGATACCATTTTGGTTGAGTAGACAATCCATATTATTGGTCATGAGGATATGGTACAACAAGATAAAATTATACCCCGGTCTATGAACTGTGGAAGTCTGTAAATGATATCTAGTATATGTGAGAGTGGGATTCATTGATGAGGAAGAAATTGGAATCTATTTTGTGGAAAACAAATCTTACGGGTTTTCTATGGGAAGAAATAATTATTGGTGAGGAGATTATGAGACTCTATTTACTTTCTATTAGGTATGTTCTTATATATGTTTTTGTCTTAATTTTTTTCATGGTTCTAATATCTAGAAAAAAATGGAGGATACCATTAATGGTGAAGTGAATTTTGTTTTATAATTTTAAACATTAAACCTTCAGTTTTTGCTTGATGGTCAGATAGACAACATGAAAGTGAAGTTCACACTTTCTAATGACTTCAGGGATGAATCCATGAATTGGATACATGAAGATAACTTTTTAACAACAATTTAATAGGTATAATAAATGTAATAGGAAAACATGGTTTTAATTAATATATGATAGATTTCTCGGAAAATATGTGTCTAGATCATTACATTCCATCTAAATACTTTACAAACTATGAGATTATCACGATTTGGGTTTTTAGGGTGAAACATGGATGAATTTTAATTTCATTTTTAGTAACATCTTATACATCATGAACTAGAAGCTGTTAGAGATGAATTAAAATACCAACAATAATTCAGCATCATTTTTTCCATTGATTGACCATTTTTAGTTTTGGGTACATTTCTTACAATAATAATTCCTTTAGGTTACTCATTAAAATAGATTGTTTCTATGGTGTGGCTATAATGTTTTATTAGATGGTGTTTTCTACCAATAATTTTCATCATGGTGGTGTGTCCTATATTTTGGAGTCCATTATCTTTGAATCCATTCACCTTTTGCAAAAAGATTATTTTTCTTCAACTATGTTAGTGTATGTGTTTCTATAAAATTTTATATCCTGAGGAATTTATTTTAGTTTATCATAATTTCATTTTGGATGTTCACATATTTTAAGTGATAAATGGTAAAAAATTATTTCATAGAAATAAAAATGATTTAAAAAATAGCATTTTCTATAAAAATGGATTTTCTTGATATAGAAATGGGTTTTGAAACTCTAAAGAGTATTTTGTAACTTTCAAAGCTCATAATAAAAATGGGACAATGGTTTTGAAAATATTTATGAAAAATAAAAATAGTTAACTTTTGGTGCGTCAGAATATAGACAAGAGTACCTTATTATGTGACTCACTACTAGAAGATAACTTTTGTGATATAGACTAGAAGGAATCAACATATTTTTCACCCAATATATTCTTATTTTGGATTTTGAGTTTCTATCACTAGTTTTCCCATATCCATGAGACAAATAAGTGAGTTGATTTGTCATTTTTCATTTATGGTTATTTATTTAATGATTTATTTTCATGATTCATTCCACTAAAAATATTTTTAAATGACTATTTATCACATAAAATCAGATGAAATATTGTTTTATGGATAATATTTTTTACCTATTTACCTCTAATTCATTGATACTATTTCCTATTTCAATAACATATGATTTCATTATTTATGGACTGATAATAATAAATGCTTATTGAAAACAAAAGGAAGAATATTGGAATATTATTTATAAAACATTTGAATTTATAAAAATTATTTGTTATGATATTTTATTTTGGAATATTGAATTTTTATATTCAATATATTAGACCATATGTTGAAAATGTGATGGTACTCTACTGGGATTTAACTCACACCCTACTTATTCATTTCAGTGTAGCATATTTCGTATATCCAGATTCAAATAAATGGAATATCATCTTATAGCATGTTGTCTTTTCTTATTGTTGTTTTATTTTGCTCGGTTGGTCAGGAAGTGAATGTTATTCATGTGGGGACATGATCTTCTTCCTGGTTTAGTTAAATTTTCAGGGAATTTATATTCGTGTGTTATCTATTCTATTTTTTCATCGTACATTGGTTATATGCCTTTTCTTTTATATATTAAAGAAATTTTTTCTTTCACCTATTTTACCCATATCATTAGATGGGTAGGTTCGTGTGTCTTGTCATGATAACCCATGTTGGTTCGTTACAAGTATGATATCAACATATTATATCTTTAATAAAATGAGAATATCAATATTAAAATCATTTTAATATTTATATATTTTCTTTTATAATTTACGTATTCTGATATTAGAAGGAACATATATCACCATTAAAAAAGGACAGAATATTCATAAAAATATTTTAATCATACATCCAATAGTTATTTCTCGACACTATATAAGAATATATTCACATTAATCCTATAAAATATTTCTTTTTCCAAAAAAATTATTCAAGGAATCAGACATTTATATTGAATAAAATTATTATTTATTTATGAACGAGAAAATAAAAAAATGAAATTCATTTTTAATTTATCATATTAATATTTAATTTGATTTAATTTATTTATATTATTTAAAATTTTTATATTTTTGGGAGAAGTGTTAAAATTACAAATTTATATAATACATTCATATTTATATTAAATATATATCGTGAAACACTATTTTATATAAGAAATAGATAAATTAACTATATATATGGTAATTTAAAAAATTAACATGATTGATTTATAAATCACTTGAATATCATCTTATAAAATCAAGAAATATTTTATGGAAAATATTATTTGTTTTATCATTAATTAAATTTAAGAAAGACAAATTTAGTTTTTGGATATATTTTAATGTCACATAACTATTAATTGAACAATATAATTTTTCTTAATATCATTTGGTTCATCAATATAATTATATCTTACACATAATCTTTATGCATGATTTTTTTAAAATGGATGTTTTAAAAATTAAAATGCTCACATAAAAAATAATTACCACATACGAAGAGAGTTAATTTTATAAAATGATACCAATATTTAAAATAATAATTTTAATATTATTTCATATGTCCAATTACATTATTTATATATAAATTTTAGAATATTTGGATTAATGATAACAACAAGAGTAATGGTGATATTAATTATTTTAATATTTTGAATTTATTAAAGCTAGTGGAATTATATCAAATCAATTATAAACCCTTCATTATGTTACGAGGCTTATATAATTTATAAACAAATAAATATAGATATTATTAAAAATTTATTGGGAATAAATAGTAATTAATATTAAGAATCCATAATGTTAAAAAAGTCGTTTTAATACAAAAATAGTTTTAATATGCATTATGTATTTTCATTTAATAGTTAATTACATAATATTTTGTTATTTAATTATATTAAATAAACGATTATATTAGTTTCAACAAAAAAAATTATTTTATGTGATGAATTATATTTTTAGTTAAACATAAAATCACTTAGTTAATAAAATAGTTACCTAATTTAATAATGAAAGAATAAAATGTAAATTCATAACATTGAAAACCATATAAAATGCCAAAAAAAATTATAAGGACATGGAAGACTCATACCTGACCCAAATAAATAATGAAATATATCATTTAGAATCCTTGAAGTCATTTGACATGAAATACATTTATATAATTATCAATATATGATTGGTGTTTTTAAGCATTTCATTTTCCTCTCTTATATAAATTTGTCTCATTCTATATATCAAGAAGACACATCCATATATAAAATAATACGAATCCAATATAAAATAACCTCAAAAATATGTATTTTTATCATCTTAAATCCCATCCTCCCTTGAACGTATCTTATGTCATTCATGTATAAGGAAATATCTAATATTAGATCCATTATATGACATAGGGTTCATATATTTCATAAAATATATTATTATTATTAAAATATAATGAAATTAATATCAACATTATATCAATATGTTTTATTTCAATTTAAAATCCATAATTTATTCCTCCAATATATAAGAAAAAAGTGTCATTTCACTGTTGTGCGGACTACCACCTCCTCAAAATTACATTTTCGCCTTTTAATCACTTACATTCATGGATTATCCAATAGATGTTGTATCATGTTGATATTTTAAAATAGAACTATTCTTGAAAACATATACAACTTGCAACACTATGCCTAATAGAACTAAAAAAAATATTTTAATGAAATTTATATCAAAGTTATAAAATTAAATGGTATTGATGGATGTAATATAAACAGAAGATATATGTAATGGACATAATCAATAAAAATTTATTGGTAAATTCTTAAGAAATAAAAAATCAGTATTTCATAAAATAATGTTATTATTGAAAATATTGTTTCATTAAAACCATGTTTATTATTCTTCTGAGAAAATAATATGAATATTTATTACCAACATTGGAAGATTTTCTTGAAAATTGTAACATAAATTTTTCTAATCATCATATCAAAATTATCTCATGGTGAATAATTTTAAATGTTACATAAAATTTAGAATATGTAGTGAATAGTGAAAATACTAATTTTTATTTATATTTGTTTTATTTCACAAATTTAAAATTTCTTATTCTATATTAAATTGTTTAAAATGATATATATGTTCTATTATATTATTATAAATCCAAATAATTTTCATTGTATGAATTTTGAGGATTCCTTTGTTATGAAGTCATTTTTATACATAAAAAAATTCTTACAAACTATTTTCCTTTCAGTTTTTAATTTTCCATATAGATTGATACATGACACATCATAAATATTAATCCTAAAAATTTTATTCCATATTTTTAATTACATGGACTAATGTATTTAAATATTTCCATTTTATTTTTTATCAATATGGATAATATCAGTAATTTTTTTACATGGGTAAAATTAAAATAGGTTTACTAGGGTTAACACAAATGTGAGAAGACTTTATATTTATTCAAACATTTTTAATTAATTCAATAGTTGATTCAATTTTCCCCATATCCATCCAAAATTAGAATTAATTACCAAAGTCCGATTTTATTTTTATTTTGACCTCTATAATAATAATTTGGTTTATAAATAAAAAATTTCAAATTATATCTTGTAATATATATAGTATTTTTTGAGAGGTATAAAAACATCTTACGCTCAGTTATAAATATTTATTAGTAATATGGAATAAATTTTTATTCATGAAAATTATTTTTTTTAATTTTATATATAAATATCTAACTTTAAACATTACATAATGTATTGTTTTAGTATGGATGTAAAATTCATTCATTTTGAGAATTTTATAAGGTTTAGATTTGAATTTAATATTTTCGTAACTCATATATAAAAATAAATTATACAAAGTGGACACATCTTATTAGTATTAATTATTCACAAAATATAAAAATTTTAAAAATGATTTTTTTTCATGAAATATCTTCCTGATATCAAACATTAAATTTATATTGTTCTTCACCATCCAAAATACCTATAAAATATTTTATAATATATAATGTGAAGAAGAATATCATTAAAGGACATAAAATAAAGAATTAATGAAACTAGTTAGTTCATTTAAATTTATAAATATTTCCCTTTAACATATAATTATTGTTCTAAAAAACATTTTCATTGCAATGAAATCTCCTTAACATACATAATATTTTCAAAAAAATTTCATCAAAAATATCTATGCAAAAATTAAACTCATGAATTTTTATGTTCGATCAAGAAAACTCATAAAATATAATAAAAAACTTTTTTCATGTCATAATTAAAAATAAAATAAACATTCATATAAACATATGATTAATATATTATAATGAGAAATCATGATATTTCCTAAACACCACATGAAATTATTAGATAAAAATGTAGCTATGTTGGTTGGAAAATTATGAACCAGGTTCCAGACACCAGTGCATCGAGATGGTTTCTCACATGACCTCTGGTGCATCTCCTTGCATTCTAGTGTATATCGAATAGCAGCGAGGGACTAATATTTAATATGGAAAAACTATAACCCCATTATTAAAGAATAACAACAGAAAACAAAATACAAACAATATACTAATGGTAGTATCCAAAAACCATTTTAATTCTATAACTATGACAGATTAGTATCACAGGATAAACCAAAGTAGGAAAAAAATATCCAATACAAAACTGTAGATATGTCATGCTATATATGTCATGTGTCTAATAGAAAGCCAAATAAATGACATAATGAAAATTCCCAAACATGTCCTAACACCATTTTTCATTTCATCTTCTAGGATATATCCCAACACATCCATCTTAAATAGGGTTCTTTCTGAAATCCTCTATTGTAAACAAGATATCATTTTTGGGTACCAATAAGGCATCTCAAGTAGGGAGTGAATATAACTTGTTAGGGAACCAGTAACGATGTATTAAAATTATCCAATCTATAATTGTTCATGAAATTTAATAACAAATGAAAAAAAATTATCATAATTATCTATTATTTTAATTACCTGATAGTCTGTTGGGTACATGATTACACCTAAAATAATCATACCTACCATGGTCCGTGTTATAGTCTAAACCGTATATCATAGGGAATGAAAATTCATTTTATAATAGATTTTATTATTTATTAACTTCAAATTTGAAATCAAGTCTAATTGTAACTCTAGTCTAATGCTAATGTCATTGAACTAAAACATCATGTCTAGATCCCTGTGGGATTTTGTAGCATCATTCCATATCACATGACTCATTGTAATCACATATGGGTATATCGAGTATTAGTATCTATCAAAAACTCATTATCACTTATTGATATTTGGATAATCAGTCTCTTTCTCACACTCTATACAATATATATCATGATATAAAAACCGTGGGTAAACATCATTAACCATAATCAATCATTCACAAATATCAAATTTAATAAGGTTAGTCATTATTATCCTTCTTATCACAAAAAACATGATTACTAAATTTAATGGTTTGGAGTAATATGGAAAAAAATTATACGACCCATTAAATAGATTTAATGA
This sequence comes from Viscum album, assembly GCA_963277665.1. Classification (NCBI taxonomy): domain Eukaryota; kingdom Viridiplantae; phylum Streptophyta; class Magnoliopsida; order Santalales; family Viscaceae; genus Viscum; species Viscum album. Next base: position 975,194,265 of record OY728133.1, read on the forward strand.
TATAAACCATTAATCCTTCATGGTTAAGACAACTATCCTTTAATTTCGATTATCAATCAATTCTTCATCGTAGTAATAATCCTATTTCAAAATTCCATTTAATGATTAATTAACATGAATCCAAAATGAAATTTCCCAATGTGGAAACTTCCATTTCACAAATACATTTATATTATTATAATCTAGAATATGGGGACTAACATATATACAACACACCACAAGGACATTTATGGATGATCGCAAATAAGAAATCCACAAATTGAAGCAGAATTATCAAGATTACTTTGGACAGAAGATGTAGAACCAAAACCTAATATAAGTATCATATATAACACAACCATAAAAACCTATATCTAAACCCAAATAAAATATATCATAAATTATTCAACTTCTTTTGAAAACCGATATGGGAGGGAGTGATATCCATATAGGGAATAAATCGCATACCAATGGAAAGTGGATGCTATGAATGAGTATTTGATTCACCGATAATGAGGTTATATGGGCCTTTTAATTATTTATAGTGATTAAAAATAATATTAATTGTTTTTGGTTATTGTGTGTATTATTTTAAATTAATATCTGGGTGATTAGTATTTTCTAAAAAGCAATTATGGTAATTAAAACCCAATGAACATGTTTTTTTGGGTAGGGGCACACAATTTTCCAAACCATGATCTTTATCTATGAGCATCTTCATCGGGGATTAGGGATTATATTATTAAGGACTATAATTTGAAAATCAATTCAATAATGATGCAATATCTATTTCTCAAGGGGGTAGTGTTTGTAGGTAAGGGGGATTGATTTGGGAAAACAATGCACCAACCACACACTTCTAGAAAACCCTCTAAAAAACTTCTCAAATTTTCCTTAATGAACCTAGTAGAAGTAAAAAAACTATGAAATAATAAATTAAATGGTAAAATATTAACTAAAAAATAATAATGGAACATGTCCCCATAATTTTTGGATTTTACAATATCCCTACCATATAATAGCTCATCCTTGAGCTGTACTCTAGTGAATCACTCTGATTTAATGGAAAATGATTATTCCACTGAGACCACATATCTCTTAATATTTACCATGTTTCATCTAAAACATTTCCATATTTCATCTATACTCAAACTACCTTCAATTTGTTTCACTGTAACATTTTGTCATTGTAATCCATAACACCTATCAGATTCTAATCAAAGGACACATTGGTCTCAAGATCAAAATCATCAATGTCGATTAAAAGAGAAGGGTTGGGGTGATACTGCCAAATATATTACAAATTAAAAAAATAATGCAGTTCACTGTACCTCTATGGAAGGGCCAAACAATATGACACTGACTTGATTATCTCCACAAACTCATAAGGTTGAAATAATCTGGGCACTAACATTCCCTGCCTTCAAATACTGTAGGGATCCAATCTTGGTGATACACAAAAGAACACACGATCACCAACTATAATTTCAAAGGGTTTTAAATTTCTATCAGTATAAGAATTTTTCCAACACTAAGTTGTATCCATATGATTATGAATCAAATGAATCTTCTCCTATGTCTTTCACATGAGACTCGGTCCCATCAACTCTAACTAACCTTCCTCCATCCAATATAAAGGTGATCTAAATGGCCTGCCATAATGTGACTCATATTCTTCTATATTAATGTTTTCATTATAAATTTTATCAAATCAGTAATAATAATGTTATATTTTTCTCTCATAAGACCCACCATGGTCCAGTATGCACATATAATGAAATTCCTCTAAAACCAGAATAATACATTCTAACTGCCAATCTGTCTAATGGTGTATAACCATACTAAGAAATTCTGGCATACCTTGCACAAGATGTAAGTAATTCAATAAGAATGATTTAAAACATTAATCATGTTCTTAAAATATACTCCATTTAACCTTGTGGAGAAAAACTATATTGGGAATGTATATGTCTCCCTATATGTCCACTATGAATGTCAACATGATAAGTAGGAAATGATCTACGTTGGTCAAAATGTCTACAATCCCCAAAATAGAATCATTATTTAGAAGTCTCATTGAGTTACCCACAATGAAGTCCATGGTAATCTCTTCACACTTCAATTATGTAATGGAAAATGGATATTATAATCCACCAGTTCATTGATGCTCAGAATTCTCCCACTAGTAGTTGTAGAATCAAGATACGTAACCCGCAATATCCCTTTTCATTCCCTTACAAAAATACTATCGACATGGGTCATAGTATGTTTTGGTCAACATGAATGTACATTTGACTTTGAGTTATGATGTCACGACCCGACCCTACCCGGGCTCGAGCCGCAACTACCCCAGGCCCGCCTCCATAGGCCAGGGGCTAGAGACCAGCGCCGAAGGCACAACAACTCGGGAAGGCCTTTGCCTAAGTACCTGTATGCACACACGCATCACACTCAATGCAACAGTGCGGAGTAAAAGAAGAGACAAGAAGAGTAAAAGAATAACTGCTATATAAAAACCACAGAGTGCATCGACCTCTACAAGTACAAAGTACAAACTGAAAAGAAAATGGGAAAAACACGCACCCAACCAAAAAGTGCCACAACCCGGCAACAGGTAAAAAAAAGGAAATAGCTGACGGGTCACCCACCTGGAACCCGGCCACGAACATCGCACGTGGTCCAATCTCCCAAGCTCCGACGCTCCTACGCTCCAATGAAGCCACGCTCCACCTGTCCGTCGTCTGCAAGGGAACACCAAGTGCGGGAAAATCCCAAGTAGGGGTGAGTATAAAAATACTCAGTAGGATACCCTGAAGGCTCAAGGGAGGAACCAAGGAGGTACCGAAGGGTGAGCAGTAGAGCGAACAGGAAAAGTAGAGAGTACAACTAAAGGTGCAGTAAAGAGTCCAGCTCAACCCAACAAGAGAAAGTAAGTAGACTCGTCCAGGCACAAGGAGCTGGAAACAGTGAGAAGATGAACTTCCCGTCGAGTCTTCGCTACCTGTAGTAGGAGAGTAGACTCGTCCAACCATGAGAAGCTAGACGCGGAAAGCACATGGCATACCCCGCACGTCTTCGCCTCTCCTGGAAAGAGAGTAACCAAAACCAAGAAGTGGGTATCGGAAACAAGGTATATACATATCTGTATGCTCAATAAGAAACCCGAACAACGTCATAAGGGGATCTCAGTCCCATAGCTCAGCCCAGGAAAAAGTATTCAACAGTCCCAGACATAACAAAATCGATGCCCTGCATCCTGCACATCTGCCCCGAACTGCAAGCCAAGGGCTCAATCACCGCACCTCGACACTATCCTCTTTGGGCGGCACTGACTCGCCCGCACGGTTTTAGATCGCATCACAAGAACGCGTCTCGGTGGGGAAATTGCCCCTCGAAATTGAGAGTTCTAGGGAAAGTCAATCCACACCTCGTCACTGCCCTGCAGTCGAGAGGTCTCCTCAGAGTCAAGCCGTCACAACACTGACTCGTATAACCAAGGGTTCCGCTATGGTAATCACGGAGGTAAGCCACAGACTAGCCTGGTAAAGAGGACTGAGTCTGGAATGTCAACCGGTGTCCCCACTGCCCAGCCCTGCTGGAGAGTAATTCATAACCAGATATCGGGTGACCCACTGCCCAGCCCTGCTGGAGGGTAAACCCTAACAAATCATCAAGCGACCCACTTCCCACCCCTACTGGAGGGTATACCATATTAAGATACTGGGTGACCCACTGCCTAGCCCTACTGGAGGATAAACCCTAACACAACATCCAGCGACCCACTGCCCAACCCTGATGGAAGGTAGACCTTAATACATCATCAAGCGACCCACTGCCCAGCCCTGCTGGAGGGTAGTCCTGGAATAAGTCTACAGTCGACCCACTGCCCAGCCTTACTGGAGGGTAGACCTGGAATAAGTCGACAGGCGACCCACTGCCCAGCCTTGCTGGAGGGTAGACCTGGAACTAGACGACGGGTGACCCACTGCCCAGCCCTGCTTGAGGGTAGCCCCTAAGAGGTCGTCGGGTGACCCACTGCCCAGTCTCTACTGGAGGGTAGACCCTAATAACATTGGGTGACCCACTTCCCAGTCTCTACTGGAGGGTAAACCCTAATAGCATCAGGTGACCCACTTCCCAGACTCTGATGGAGGGTAAACCCTAGAAGTCAGTGAGCAACCCACTGCCCAACCCTGCTGGAGGGTAAGCCCGAGGAAGTCGATGAGTAACCCACTGCCCAGCCCCACTGGAGGGTAAAACTCAGAACTGCTCTAGCCATCTCTACCGAAGGTACACCACTGGCCAACCAAACACGGAGTGGGTGTCGCACAACCACCCAAATCCAGAATAACTCACCCCAAAAGAGGTTCAGAGCCTGTTCCATCACGGGGTGCTACTAGCACCGCAACTGGCTGATCCATCAAGAACGAAACCAGGGGGAGACCACTCAACCCTGCTGGTCAACAAACCAGCACTGAGCCAGGGGAGAACTTCACCCTGCTGTCCAAACAAACCCACAAAGGGACCCTCTAAGTCGCGAGAGGTCGAAGTACGCAAATCAGAACACGACACGCACATGGGGCCCACATGACGTGTGGCCCCATGTCAACCCCAACCAAGTGCACAAACAGCTCAGGTACAAACCACACGTACCTCCAAGTGCTCCCATATACTCCCAGAGTATACCTCGTTCCAGCCCATAGAAAATCTTGCACACGACACCCAACGTCAACGCGAAGGCGTGACATAACAACTCCAACCTGCCACCTCATCGGCTGAGGAACAACCAACCACATCTCATGAACCATTTATATCACTCTCCCAAGAGTGCGCGATCACACGCCAAGGGTCCGCTACAAACAAAGTAGGGCGAACCACCACTGGGGCACCTTCCATGCTTCCACATTTAACAAGATCGCGCAAGAGGCTCTGCACAACCAAACGGATCACACCTTTGTAATCCTCGCGAAAAAACACACGAGATCGACTACTTACTCGCCTCCAATGGATATCCGACGAAAAAGTCACCAACACCGCCTCACGCCCAAACGGCTTCCTGTGATCCCGAGCCTCGGCCTCGAAAACAGTCGGGTGCATCGCACCATTGCGATACCCTCGGGAAAACACGTCAAAAGCACTACTCACATGAGTGCAACAGATATCCGGAAAAAAGGTGCATCCTGGCGCACCGCACACGAGCGGTGCCACGTGGGACCCACAAACCGGTCCCGAAACTCAACGAACGGATTGCACTGTTGTGATCCTCTCGAAAAAGTAGACAAGATGGACTACTCAGTCGTCTAAAATAGTAGCCCAGTGATAAAGCTGGAAATCACCGTCAACTCCCGAAACGGCCCTAGCGGGGCCTGCACCATCGTGCAGAATTACAGCGGGCGGATGACACCATTGCATTCCCTTCGGAAAAACATCCAGAATTGATTGCTCGCACGCCCCGAACGGACGTCCGATGCAAAATCTGCTAAACGCTGCTCTCAGCTCAAAAGACGGGCCATGGGGCCCGCACCTCAAATCCAGTATCAACGCCCGAAACCGCCCTGGAAACCTTCTCCCTTGCGCCAGGGTCCCAACGCAACTGATAGCACTCAAAGAGGACGTCGCATGCGTCCGCGCTGCTCAAAACAAGATTCCCGGAAAGACGTCAAACCCCTCGATGTACGTGTCGCTCCACCGAGACCTATCGTTCAGGGAATTAAAAATTCCCAAAAGCATTTCACAAGTACCGACTCGTCAATACGGTTCCACCACCGCAGACGTCACGTCAATCGGACACGCCGTTTAAGAGTTACGGTCCCCCGAGTGCAAGGGGGCCTACCCGGGCCGGTCCACCTCGGCCGGCTCGGTCCGAGCCGCCGACCTGCTGGCTGCGACCCGCCTCAAACCGCCGGACCCGAGCGGGTCCGGCCCTCCTCATCTGACCGGACAAAAGGCCGATCTCCTATTTCAGCACAGGACCCGCATGAGGCGGGTCCTTGCCTCCTTTGAAATGGATCGGCCGAAGCCGGTTCTCGCTGACCCCGGGAAGACCGTGCATGGGTCTTCCCTCCTCCGCCGGACGCGACCGGCGCGCCGGCCTCCTCCGCGGCTGCTCCTCCAGACGCCACTCCCTCACCTTGTCCAGCAGTCGTGATCGCCTAGTGCTGCGCCAAACCCCCGCACCACCGACCGCCAAAACCACCCGCACGCCGCCTTCTCCGCCTTCTCCGCGCCACCGCTCGAACCCGCCAGAAACCGAAAACCCACAATCTTCGGCGGATGATTGCGGGCGCCACCGAGCTCAGAATTTGATTCTGAAAGAAGAGACGGGAAGAAATAATTGTGTACTATGCATCCACGAGATTTGTTCGAAAGGAAAATAACAAATAGATGCTACAATTGGGGTTCAAAGGGAGGTCCGGGAATTAAAAAGCAAAAACATAACCCTACCTCTTGGGCTTCGCCCGAAGCATCGCCGCACGATCCGCCGCCTTGCCGGAGCTGCCTCTCCGGAGCCGCCATGCCGGAGGTGGAGGAGGAGAGGGAGAGGAGGGGCTGCTGGGGGGTTCAAGGGAGAAGGGGGAGGGGGAGGGGTTAAGTAAAATTAAAAATAATTTTAATTAATTAAACCCATAATTTTCCCCGCATCCGAACCCTTTGGCGAGGTCAAAATCAAACCTTCTACAGGGTAAACACCACCTCTCGAGCACAAAGGTGGTGTCGGAATTTTAATCCGAGACTCCGTTCAAGAGTTATTAAACTTAGCGCTCGAAGCCATCAAATTACGAAAACGCCCCTGGGGCCATTTTTCACAAACAACCCGCGCCCGCGAAACTTATACCCCTACTAGGGTAAAAGGCACGCTCTGAACTCAACGGTTCCCCCAGTTTTACAATCCGAGCCACCGTTTAAGAGAAACCTGCGTTTCAACATTAAATGAATAAATTAATTAATTAATTTATCTGTTTAACATTCCAGAAGCGGGAGAGGGGTCCAAACGTCCCGCGCCGACATGTTCTATGTCGTTCCTAGGGTAAACACCCCATTCTGGATCCATACGTACACTCGGATCCCTGATCCGGAAGTCCTTTCAGGAGTTATCACATTTATTTGGTGTTTCCAGTGTGAAAGCACTGAAAATTTAATTCTGGCCACTCCGGGGCTCGGAATCACACGCCGTCTGAAGGTGCTGCTCTGGAATATCATCAAGAATATTCCAAAGTCTTTCATAGCAAAAAACCGGGTTCTTACACATGATACCGAATAATTAGGTCTTCCATCATACTCTAATGTACAATAATGTGGTTCTCTATATATATTATTTCATCCTTATCTATGGTCTTATTTCATGGTGATTCCCCACCTTCATGGAATTTCATCACTGAAAAAAAACAAGGTATCCTCATGATATCTCTCTCTGATCTAGTTCAGTAGAGTTAATAAAACAAATATTTATATGAGGTCCATATTCCCATAGACCTCCCAAACTACAATATGCATCTTAGCCATAAAAGTCAACATCTTCCTCTCAAAAGTATATTTTTGTACTACCTATCTTGGATCTATCCTCCACAAAGAGTCATAAACATATATTCCCTTAACATGTGTAATTAAAATCACAAAATTGAATAACATCTTATTATCAAACCATTTCCTCTACCAAATATTTAAATCTAACTACCAAAATATATACATTAGGATTTTGTGGATAGTATATACATTAAATATTTCTCCCAATAGATAATGCAAAAAAATATCAATTCACAATTAACAATAGCTAACACGACTTCATTCAAAATGTAGATCTATTAATGCGGGATCAACTACGTGAACCAATATTCCATATCTCTATACCCTTGAATCAAAACCATTCCATGTACTATACAATGTGAATCAAAAAACACTATGTACTGCAACCCTGTCTTGATTAGGATCAATATCAGCATGGTTTTAAAGATCATTATCTACTCAGAGAAAGAATTATGAAATACTCCATACCATCATAACGTAAATCCCTTGTCTGTGAAGACTAATTGTTTTTCTTCCATGTGGGTAAATTCCTAGATGATCTTCCGATATTCACATGTTATGCCCTAAAAGCGTGAGATATCATAAAAATCTGGGATTCTCCCAAGAATGAACTGACAACACATTCTATGGTTATAGTAAAACAAATATTATGATATAATATAACCCATGAAATGTACATGACCATTCCACTATTTACACATAGATAAAATTATGTATTGACAATGATCTCTCAGTGTACTCAGTAAGATGTAACGATATTTGGAATAATCTTCATGCATCTTGGAGAACACCAAGATGTAATCCACAATAATGAAACTAATATAAGAATGGATGAGAGATTCAATTAATCATGGCAATAAAAACAATAGGATCATTATTTAACCCACACGACATCAATAAGAACTCGTATGCACTATACCTGCTTTGGAAAGCAGTCTGTTGTATATCATAAGGAATAACTATCTAATGATGACTCCATTTCATAAAATTGACCACTGAGAAAACAAATGATCTACTGAGCAGGACAAAAATAATGTTTCTATGTGGATGAGGATAGTATATCATAACGGTTATCTACTTCAATATTCACTGTTCAACACATAATGTAAGGTCTCATCAAAACTTTTAGCAAACAATACTATAGAACACCATGGTTACATACTCATAAGGTTAAATCCCTTGTCTATCAACTATTCCATTTGTGTATTAATTTCTAAAATATCTATTGGTGTCATAATGGATGGTGGAAATGAAATTAAGAAATCTTTAGGAATGATCTCAATAGTAAATTCCCCATCCCACTGAGATAGTTTCCATTATAAGTACTTATAAAATGCATCCTGGAACTAGTTAACATAATATGGAATGACATCATGAAGAACACCCCATCATGTAACAATAGATTGACGTATTGGGTGTTAACATCCACCAGTTGTTGACTAACTATCCATGAAATGCATTCTGAGATATTCCAATATCCATGAAGAACATAATTGCCTCCCCCAAGAGTTGTAATGGGAACTCTCATGTTGCAACAATATAGTTGGTATTAGTACACTAACAACCATTATATACCCAAAATCATGTAAAATACTGAAATATCAATGAAATAAATATACAGTTGAATATAATAATACCCATAATCAATAGAACTCCCCCTATTTGAAATGATTCATCCCGGCCATACTCCCAACAGTTTATCAGTTGTCAAAACCCCCCCCCCCCCGAAATCCAATGTTAGACTCGACTAGTTCACCAGTCGTGTGAATATAAAATAAGTAATTCCTCCAATATAAAATTATTTAAGAAAAACTATATACTGCACAATAATTGTACCTCTAACTATCGATGGTCCAACCTTGCCATACAAATGTTTGAGCTAAAAAGCATGAAATTGTTAGACCCCACTTCTATATGCTTCAATCTATTTATATTGAGCTTAACCATTATACTAATATTGGTTTTCTTTACCTAACATATCACACCCACTTCCTTGATCTTCATAGCTAGTAGAACTCAAACTACCATATTTATATGTGGTAGAAGACAACCTTTAAGAACTATTACTCTACTCAGATCCACTATAATTATCCACCTATGATGGGTAACTTTAGAACCATTTTTGATGTACCACCCTCCAACAAACTCAAGACTCTATAGTTTATTATTGGAAAAATCTATGGATGTGAACCTACCTACCGCACTGGAGGAAGAAAACTTGGTTAATGTCCATCGTAATTGATCCTTCCCTTGGATAATCATTATTCACTTTCCATGTTAACATTTTCATAGAAAACAATCCTAATAATATAAATTATACAAGTTGGACATCTTGAATAAACCATTTTCACTACAATGGAATCCTCATTATGGTTTTCCTCATATATGATAGTCTGGTGAACCACTTCTGCAAATTATTTCATCTGAAAGAAAATAAACAAGGATTTAATATAACATTTTTTCCCATATTGAAAACATTTTGCTGTAATATAGGTACCCCATTCCAATTATAGAGAAAATCACTAAAAACTATGAAGCATTCAAAATAATCCACTACGAACATACTCCCATTGGGAAACCTATTAAAATATTCTTCCCTATCCCACATGAGTGTCTCTTGGTAGAAGTTCTCTGTGAACGTATCATTAAATTTTGTTCATTCCATTTCATCTAGTGGTCCATCATGGTTCTGTATTTCAAACAAAAAAATAAATTTACCTCAAAACATATAAATAATCATTCATGACTCTAATATAGACAATATACTCTATGTGGTAATGGATTTTCTATATTGACAATATCCATAACTTGTCTCCTTCAGTTTGACCCTCTATAGTGAATGTAGGAGGGTGCTACAAATGGAAATCTCAAGTCATGCAAAACATAATATTCACTACCAAACCTACATCGTATTGCATTAATACATTAATATAGAAACAATCTCATAGAAATTCTCTCTAACATACTCACCTAGAAATATCTACGACACAAGTTAAAATACTAGAGGTTAATATCCAACCATATACTCTATTAATCCAATCAATAAGTGTGTTCATTGATCCATATGTCTTCAATGATATAGAAACATCGAATGGAACATTACACATCATTTTCTAACATTCATAAAAGGGGATAAGAAATCCCATAACCAGTCATTATTCAAATCCCACTGCACTGGCAATAGTAAGGCACTATTACTACCCACAACCATTCCTTTATCATGACATGGTTAACGAGGAGGAATAAAATTTTTCCATTTATGTTTCTCATTAGAAATGAATTATCCATTAAAATTTAAATAACATAGAATCATATCAAATTTTAAATTTTATATTAGGAATATTTTTCATTTAAATTACCAAATAAGAAAATCCTTTTATTTTAATAAACTCAACCCAAAACCTAGTTTTTTTACGAATGAGAAAATAAATTCATGTCATAATAAATCATGAGTTTCTAGAATGAGGAATGTATGCTCAACATCTATGAAATTATTTTCCATGATAATAAATCTCCAAAAACAATAATACCAAACCAAAATTGCGTCACCAAGGTAATATAACATTCCACTATAATAGAAAACATCAATAACAACAATACCACCCTCGGTACATGGAGTTTCCCCCATAAATAACATAGATTCTATAATTCATAATCTCATAACCAAGTCATGAATCATCCTCAACTCATATATACCTTTACAAAAACATAAAAAAACCATATCAAACCAAAACTGCAATAATACCATTTTTTACTGACCAACCCTAGTTTCTATGTACTGGTTTCCGAAGCTGAATGGTCACATGACCTTAGGTGTGCCTCCCTATATGCCAGAGGCTTCTAGCTACCAGGGAGGGTTTAATGTATAACATTCGAATACTATTCTATCTTTACTAAAGTATCACAATAGTTAAAAATCAATAAACTATTCCAATGAAAATAACTAACAACCAAATTAATACTATAACTAAGAAAGGCATGCATCATATGATATTCCAATGAAGTAAGAAAAATCAAAATGAAAGCAGACAATATTTCATTCCTTTTATATGTCAGAATTAAAATGAAAAACCAAATAAATGAATAAATTTAAACATACAACGGGGATTCAATAACATTTTGTCTTCCCTCATTCAAGATTAATCCTTGCTCTACAATCAAATAATGGAATCTTGACCATCTCTTATCCTGTAAAAAAAATATATTCGGGTACCAATCTACTAGATTGAGTAGGGTGTGATTCAAAATCTATATCCCATCACCAATGACATAAGAAATAAAATCATTTAATAATATTTTATGTTGTTATATAAAAGTAAAGAATCATTAAAAACATAAATAGTTTTAAGAACAAATAAATTTTTAAATAACCTGATTGTACCATGTGATCATGATGACAACCAAACCAATCATACATTCTTTATACCATGAATGAGTATGAATATTTTTCATATAGATTCACAATTCAATATATAATGTATTTTATGAATAATTTACTTCAAATTTAATATCATGTAAACTAAGAACTTAGGTATACAAACAATGTCTTTTGGAAATAATAACAGGTCATGCACCTCATGAGTAATTGGAGAATCTTTCCTTACCCCACAACTCATTGTTATCACATATGGGTATTTGGAGCATCATTCGACGTCCCAAACTCATTATCACATATCTGTATTTAGGGAATCCGCTCTCATCCCTTAATTTTTATCACATATATACGGATATATAAAACAAGTTTGAACATCATTAGCATTTTATTAAACATTTCCATGTATCACATATAATACAGTTTTGAAAAATAATCATCATTAACTCTGTTATAGACAATGTGGTTCTTTACTTTAATCATGTGTAAAAATTGACAAAAGTCACTATTGAATACTTTCTCAATATTATATCATATAAACCATTAACCTTTAAGGGTTAAGCCAATCATCCCTTAATTCCAATTATCAACCAATTCCTAATCACATGAAGCAACAAATTTTAAAATCTAATTAATTATTTAATTAATTCAATTCAAAAAATAAATTTACCAACATGGAAATTTCAATTGAAAAAATACATACACATAATAATAATAAATACTATGTGAATTGAAATTTAGAACACCAACCTCATGGTTGTTGATGGATGACAGGTGAACAAAAAATAACAAAACTAAAGAAGAACATTTTAGACAATAACAAATCTGATGATTGAGGGAAAACCCTAAAATCAAAACCATATCTAATAGATACAAAAAATGATAGATCTAAAACCAACACCAAAAAAGTATAAATAATTCATCTTTATCCACAAAGAGAGATTAGAGATAGTGAAATCAAAACAAATATGAAATCATTTACCATTGAAAAGAGGATCCATCAAATAGATATTTGATTCATCATGAATGAGGTTGTAGAAGATTTAGAACCCTTCCAAGAGATTAAAAATCATATAAATTTGACTTTGCCTATGTTGGGGAAATTAAGGAATCATATTGATTGCATCGTGATTTATTTATAAATTTTATGGTAATTAAAAACTCACATAAACAGTTTCCTTAGAAGGGGTGAATATATTTTCAAAATATAACCCTTTCCCATGCACCTCTTATTTATGGTGCATGGTTTTTAATAAAAGTGAACACAATTATAAAAATGTTATGTCAACCATGAAAATACACTATATCAAGGGTGAACAATTTTCTAGGATCGGTTCACTGTTTGGGAAAATCGTACACCAACCACGAACTACTCAAATACCCCATAAAAACATCCATGATTCTTATGAATGGACCCAAGACAATATTCAATAATGATATACTCAAAAAAGATAAATCTATTATCTATTATCAATACTAAATTAGGCTTCCTCTTTTCCTACGTGTCACCTTCCCCTTAACCCACATCCCCTTCCAATCAATTTCCATACACATTCCCATTCACCCAACCGAGACACAATCGGGCTCCGCCTCACGCACAATCTTGTCGGCCCTCCGAATTAGGGTTCCTTTATCGGGCTTCCTTCCACTATCTGGGTACCTTGTACCTTCGTCTGAACTGTATTTACAGCTCCGGTGATTCCATCCGACCTTCCCACGCACACGCTCTGCACTCTTCAAAATGGATTTCGGATTTCGAGCTAGCGACGTGCTTCAAAAATAAACATTGATACACTATTCCTCATTTTAGTCTCACCTCCTGTGACGCCATTTGGTGGCCGGCACGCTGTCTAATCATACCTTCATATTACAGTTTTGTTGTACTGACTAGCTTTGACGAAGGTCGAAGAAACTATCCTCATCCTCTTCGGTAGGTAGTCAGTATTGCATCGTCTATGTTCTATTTCTCTCAATGTGAACTCCTATCATTGAATAGATGTATATATTCCTCCATTATACCATATTATTTTCAAATGTAATCTTCCACTATGTTTTTCTGATTCTATTTTGAATCATTTCGCACATCAGTATGCAACATCAATCCATGTGTGGGTACCTTTTGATGCATTATGTGACATTCAAATTGCAGATTTGATTCTATATTTTCTGTATAATTTTTATCTCTTTCATTAATGTTTCTATAACTATGGTTCATTACAATCACAATATGCTTCTTCCTCAAATTTATAGAATATTTAGTGCAGCTCTTCCATATGACTAATTTATATATGTTTCTCTGATGTTTATATTTCTTTTATGTTTCTATAACATTGGTATAATTGTCGTTTAGTGAAATAATATACACTTATCAACTATGGGTACCTTTTACTGCATTATGTGACATTAAATATGAAGATTTGAATTTATAATTTCTGTGTAGTCATTATATGTTTGATTGATGTTGTCATAACTGTGGTTCATTTGAATCACAGTAAAATACTTATTTAGGTTTACATAATGTTTAACTGTGATTCCATCTCTCTTTACTGCATATATATTCGTCAATATCAATCGAAGGTATTCACTCAAATTGATTTGCTGATGTCTTCCCATACTACATTGTTTTAAATTGGATATGCTAATTTCATATGAATAATTTCTATATAATATATTAATGATTCTTTCATGTTGGTATAACAGTTGTTTAGTAAAATCACAGTGAAATACTTATCTTTCGGTTCCATTTAATGCATTATGTGACATTCAATTGGGATATTTAACTGTATATTTTATGTGTAATGTGTATATGATTGGTTGACGTTTGTATAACTATGGTTCATTGCAATCACAGTTCAGTGCTTATTCAGATTTACAGAATACTTAGTCGCCATTCCATCCATCTTCACTTTATAAATATTCCTCAATATCCATCCAAGGTATTCATTCAAACTATTTTGCATATGTGTTACTGTACTGCATTATTTTTAATTAAATATTCCATTTTACAATATATATTTCTGTAAAATATATATATGATTCTTTCATGTTTGTGTAAGTGTTGTTTAGTAAAATCACAGTACGCTACCTATTTATGTTAACAAGAAATATCATACAGAATTAAAACATGAATTCTCTGTCAATTGTCATATCAGTAAATTTTAAATTTAATCTACATACCCATAAACATATTTTGGTTTCATTCTAAAACATGACAATTCAACATAAAGGCAACAAAACAAAGATGCAGACACCGTCAGGATCGAGAGATGCAAGGTTGCAAAGGAGACTTTGTATGAGAGAACGAAAAATGGGTACAGTTGTATTGTATTTCCTTGAAAACATTACATAAAATTACTTACTGAATTATAGGTTCCTAGAATCACCGGAAAATCACACATGGACTACCATAAACGTTGTTCTACTACATTTGATTCAGTGCAACTGAATTCCAACTTGATCAGAGGAGCACACATACCACTTTCACTTATACCGACCAGTGGTTAATATAATTTCATTTGAAAACATTTTCATATACAGTCAATATATTAATTTTAAATAATGTTCCCAACTTTACTCATTCTGCATTTGAATTGACAGTGGCTCTAGATTCGGGATCTTCTTCTCCGAATAGCGTTAGAACAACCACAAGAATTTTTTTTGTAACTATATTAACTGTACATCAAGTAAGTATATGAGCATTTCAATCTTAAATTCCATCTAATAATTATAATTTCGTTCATGTACTGTCTATTCACCAAAGGAGGATCATGCATATCATTGTCACCATTATCTTTCAAAGGTGATTTATATTTCACTGTCAAAGAACAATGAGTATATATATATTTATTTTACTATGTCGTAACATTGTACAGTTTTTCAACTACTAAATTTCATTGACAGCTCATCAAGGTTGTGGATCTTCATTAACAAGATCTGCGCTCGGTAGCAAGAGAAAGCATATATTTGAATATAATGAATACAATTATGAACCCTCTAGTAACTACTCTGTCTGCGTTTTTTTGAGAATGAAATCATGTTTTGTCTCATATTTATTGAACAATTTAACAAATTATGCATTAATTTTTCTAGGTGTAATGACTGAGGGAAATATTCCCACTTACCCTTTACATGACTCATTATCAGATTAGGCATAGATCATGTGTTCAAATGCTTTCCAATTATCCCATACAGTAATTTGATGCATACTATGTTTAAAACAGATTCTGTTTTACTACTTCAACTACTGGTAATGAAGCTTATTTTCCAGACACAGGTGTGATGTATATTCAAATAATGTTGTATTCTTCTTTTGTATCCATAGATATATATGTCCATTCTTTCGGTATTTCAATGTAATTTGAATTCATAATTTACACACGAAAAGGATGTGTCATCTAAACTGATTCATGTCATTTTATAAAGAGAAGTAACAACTGGTGAAATCAATGATAGAATTACTCATTGAAGAGACTATTAAGGTTTGACCTACTATATAATCATCATATACTTTACAGATATTTCTTATTCATTTTCATACTAACTAAATGAAAATAGTACAGCAGAAATCATGAAACTAATTCACCTTGTAGAAAATTCCGGTCTTCTTCTTTTGTATCTATAGGTATATATGTCCACTCTTTCGGTATTTCAAATTTAATTGAATGCATATTTTATACATGATTCAGATGTTTCATCTAAATTTATTCATGTCATTTCAGAAAGAGATGTAAAAACAACTGAAATCAATACTGTAATTACTCATCGAAGAGACTATTCTGGTTTGACCTACTACATAATCATCTGTTACATTATAGAAATTTCGTGGGCATTTTCTTAATAACTAAATTAAAATACTACTGCATAAAGAATTAAACAACGTCACCTTGTAAAAAATGCAAGTCACAATATTATTTTTACCTTTTACTATAATATTATTCAAGTCATCATAGTTTAATGTAATTTATATTGCCATGTTTATTATCTTCATTCATTTAACCCTTATTCACATACAGAATATCTGAATAGTGGAGACCCCTCTAATGTTTTCCAATACTATGGATATATATTTTGTTTCTATGAGAGAAATGTAAAATGAAATAATAATGAAAACCCACGATTTGGTGTATGTTTCATGATTGGTACAGTCTCCTTGCAATTACTACTGTCATGTCCTCTATACCTTCGAACATTAGTCTTTAATCAGAACTCTGTGGAGGCAAGATAATTCCAAGAATATATGAATATTTACAATTATAAGTTTGAATTCACGTCAATGGACATTTTTTTTGACAGATCATTCAATAATGGAAGAGCTCTAATTATATTCAGATTGAATGGACTAAACTACCATCACATAGGTAGTTTGTGTCCTCCTGGGGGACAATCACCTTGGATTGCCCAAATATATGTTTCTGATTCTGTGAACGAGTATCAAAACAGGATTCTGAATTTCATGTAATATTTAACATATAGGATAGAACATTTACTTGACTGTCATATTTTCACATCATTTTTAATATAATTCACTTTGCAGTTATGAAAGTGAAAATTCAAACACAGTGGTCAATCCTAATATTGTTGTCAACTTAAAAAAATGCTTCCTGAAACAAATTTTTTAGTTCGTCATTTCAAAAGTGCAAATTGATTTCATGATTTTCAAGAACATGCTAACTTAAATTTGTGCCTTCTTAAGATAAGACAAACATATGCATCGACATACAACTTTCCTACTACTTATGAGATTGTGATGCTTATTGTCAATGACATTAATGATCTCAACTGTGAAAGAGATATTATCATTCAAAGAAGAAGTGGTGATTTTCAGCGGTTTGATGAGCATCATCCCTTGTACCTTCCATTGCAATATCCACATATTTTAAAAAATGGTCAGTATGGATATGTTGACAACATATTTCATCGATCTATGTCTATGAGTACATGTAGAAAGGTTTGAAAAGTAACAATTCATGAATACTTCTCATTTCACTTGCAGTGTCATTCGAGTGATACATCAATATTACAACATTCAAGAAGACTGTTGCAACAATTTATTGTTGATTATTATACAATGATAGAGTCTCAGAGACTATCCTTCACACGCTTCAATCAAAAACGCTTTAGTGTTGAGTTGTACAATGGGATGCAAGATGGTTTTCATTGAGGAGACTGTGATGGGTATGCATGCAGGAAGAAAATCATTTTACCATCTACATTTACTGGTGGTCCCAGATATATGATTCAAAACATCCAAGATGCTATGTCAATATGCAATTGGGTAGGATATCTGGATTTGTTTTTAAGGTTTACATGCAATCCACTATGGCATGAAATCAAAAGATGTGTATCACGTTACAATCTTCGTCCTTCAGACTGTCTTCACATTGTATCCAGAATTTTCAATATTAAGGTTTACCGGTTAATGAATGATTTACGAGACAAATGTTTCTTTTAAATTCATGAGCTAGTACCTTCTTTAATAAAAATTATTTTATGAGACATATGAAGGTTCCAGGCATAGAGGATGAGCGTGGGTGGATGTTCCCACTTGGACTTTTGTCATTAGCAATGACCAATACGGGATCAATATGACGATAAATATCAGTCTCCATGGATAAATTTAAAGAAATAGACAAAGAAGAAGAAAAGACACGGAACCACAAAAGTGGAACGCCATAGGTTGATTATAATTAATTTAATTAATTGACCAAAAGTACCTTTTGGGGGTACTTTATTCGATGATATTCTTGATCAAGTTCTGATGTGATTCATCATTGTGTCGCAGAATCCAAGTGTAGACTTCCTCTAGAGGTGATCCACACATGCACCTCGTATCTCTGGACATCTCCAAAGGAGTCTCTAGGTGCTAGAATGGAGAAACCTTTTCTTCATTTGTCTACCTTAGATCGTCTTGATCCGATGGAAGAGGATCCCTCTCGGCCTTGAGAGAGTTCTCGTGGGAAGAGTTTCTTTCGGCCTTGAAAGAATTCTCCATAATTGTTGTGCACAACGATTCTCTTGTGTTAGGAAAAGAGTTGGGGATGTAAGGATATTTATAATCGTGTTTGAGGTTGTTGAGTTATGACAATAAATAAACGTGTTACGCATTTTATTTATTTCATTAACTCTTTTGAAAACCCCATGAAGAGTCATTTATTCCTTGACATGCGTCCACACAGATTATAATAAATATCATTAAATAAAACGATATTTCCTCAAAATCGTGACTGAAAAAACAACACAACGTGTAATCATAAATAAACATCATGTAATTTTTTTCATTGAAAACTATAGTACATGTACATTCAAGGTACATGACGTGTGTATCTTTTTTTCATTTATTGATTTACTTTCCAAAATGAAAACTACACGGCGTGTACTTGTTTTCAAAATAAAAACTACACTTCGTGTAATCATTAATACACGACGTGTACCTGTTTTCATTTTATTCTTCCTCCAATGTTGTAACTATTCAGGCTTCCTAGATTAATTATAAAACCACATATGGGAATAATCATTATTCTACATGAGATACTTGAATGCACTTAATGTGTGACCCTCTTGGCCTCTTTCTCATTGGCATTAAGCGGGATTTCCTAAAGTCCGAGATTAATATCTAGCTATGGGTCAAGGAATCCATGAGAAAGAAGTTGACGCTGCATTGACGTATCACCTCATACAAATGATTATTGTGTAATTTAATCCCTTTGTCTCAATATCTCATCATGCAGGTTTCATGACAGTGTCATAAACCTCTATGCTTGAACTGTCATTCATTGACTTCCAGAAATAAACTCGTCATGTCACCATGGCCCTGGAATTTGTTTGAAAATTCTATTTCAATCAAAGGGCCCGAGATATCTACTTCCATAAATATAGAAGGAACAAATCCTTCATCGACTTATCCATTAATAACATGTCATTCGTGACGCACCCATCGTACCCTACTTCCAACCAACTGTCTTCATGACAGTTTTCATCAGCAAATCTAAGTGTGTGAGTCATGACATGAGTTAATGATAGTCTTCCAGTCTATGGACAATTACACATGCTCGCACATAGAAATTTTCGATGACACCAAAACATGCAGAATTAATAATGGCGGGTCTGTTCTCATAGTCTCTCATCTTGAAGATTACCATGTGCAAAACCCAGGACATAGAGTCTTGTCTTATTACGAGTGCTCACACATGACAGTCTGTATACTATGTGTCCTATCATAGTATGTCATCCAACCGTAGAACTTTATTTAAGAATAATTTTATATAATTTCAAGTTTCTCATCATAGCGGGGATCTGGCATGACCTTATCAATGCAACAAATATTGCAAGACAATATTATATTATAGTCTTGCTGAACAATGAACCATATATAAAAAGTGAAAATTCATGTAATAAAAGAACAAAACATTTGGTTCTCAGGAAACCAACCCGAAAAATCTCCCACTTATACTAGATCCAACTGCTTATGACTTTTAGTCCACTAGACATCACATGATGATCATGTTTCTGCTGAGTCAAGGATTTAGGCAAGTGGTCTTCCACGTTGTGTTCTGTGAAATAATGCTCATTGAAACTTCACTAATCTGAGAAAAATAATTCAAGAGATAATACTTCTGAAGTATGTGCTTTATCCGCTGATGTGACCATGGCACTTTTCCATGTGCCACCGCAACAGTATTATTACAATAGAGTGTGATTGGATCGATACTGCTAGGTACTACATCCAGCTCTTGAGTGAAGCTTCGTATCCATACGGCTTCTTTAGCTGCCTCAGAAGCTGCGATATACTCAAACTCTTCTGTAGAATATGCCACCACACTTTTCTTTGAGCTCTTCGAGCTCCCTGAATCTCCATTCAAACTGAAGATGTATCCAGTCTGCGACATCATATCATCTTGATTAGTCTGGAAACTATCATATACATGTCCTCTTATGACTAGTTCCTCATCTCCTCCATAACCCAGGAACATATCCATATTACGCCTCAGATACTTAAGGATAGTCTTGAATGCCATCCAAAGGCGGTCTCTTTGATCAACTTGATATCTTCCTACCACACATAATGCGTAAGCTATGTCTATCCTTGTACATAGCATGTCATACATGACGGACCCAATCGCGGATGCGTAAGGGATCCTTGCCATTCTCTTTCTTTCCTCATGTGTATGAGGACACATTTTCTTGGTATGATGAATGCCATGTGACACTGGAAATAATCCCTTCTTGGATTGTTCCATACTGAATCTCTTCAGTATCTGGTAAATATATGTACTTTGACTAAGGCCCATCATTTTCTTGGATCTATCATGATCAATCTTGATCCCAAGAATATATGCTAGCTCGCCCAAGTATTTCTTGGAGAAGAATTTATCTAACCATGCCTTAACTGACTATAAGACAGGTACTTCATTCCCAATTAGTAATATGACATCAACATATACTATTAGGAAAATTACTGCACTTCCACTAAACATCTTGTAGACACATGGCTCACATTCATTCTTAACAAAACCATATTCCATAACAGCTTCATCAAAACGCGTGTTCCATGACCTTGATGCTTCCTTTAATCCTTAAATGGATTTTTGCAACTTTCATACCTTGTTCGAATCCTTTGGAGTCACAAACCTTTCAAGTTGTGTCATGTAGACACCTTCCTGGAGGTTCCTGCTAAGGAATGTTTTTTTGAAAACCATTTTCCAAATTTCATAGTCATGGTAAGTGGAAATGGCCAATAGGATGCTGATGGATTTCTGCATCGCAACCAGTGAAAAGGTTTCATTATAGTCAATTCCTTGACGCTGTCTAAAACCTTTTGCATCCAGTCGTGCCTTATAGGTGCTGACATTCCCCTCTATGTCCAGTTTCTTCTTGAATACCCATTTATTTCCAATAGGCTTTACATAAACTAGAGGATCATCCAAAATCAAGACTTGGTTTTGGTACATGGAATCCATTTTATAATTCATGGCTTCTTGCCACTTGGAAACATTTGTGCCTTCAACTACATCCTTGTAGGTAAGAGGATCATCTTTGTCAACCAACAATGAGTCACCATCCTCGGTGACTAGAAAACCATGTCATTCTGGTTCTCTCACCTCTCTCGTGCTCCTACACAGTTATTGTTTCTCTTGAACAGATTGTTCTTCCATGGGGAATTATGGAATCTATTCTTGTACCAACTTCTGTGTATCTTGAGCCTCGAGTTCATCGAAGTCTATCTCTCTCACACTATATCTTTGGGAGATGTGCTCCCTCACATGGAAGATGGTGTGTCTTTCCACTGTAACCTTTTTGGATGAGGGGTTGTATAGGTAATATCCCCTTGTTTCCTAGGGATATCCTATAAAGATACACATTGTGCCTCAGGGTTCAAGTTTGTTACCTGAAGAGGCCTTAACAAATTCTTCGCTACCCTACACATGTAAATTCGATAACATTGATTTGCGTCCACTCCATAACTCGTATGGAATTACATTTATCGATTTAGTTGGAACTTGGTTTACTATGTGTGTTGTTGTTTGTAACGCATATCCCCAAAAGGATAATGGTAGCCTCACCTGACTCATCATTGATCTCACCATGTCCAACAGGGTGTGGTTCCTCCTTTCACTTACACCATTCCACTGAGGTGTGTAAGGAGGAGTGAGTTAAAATAAAATCCCAAACTCCTGTAAGAAATCAATGAAGTCTTGTTTAAGATATTCTCCTCCTCTGTCTGAGTGGAGCTTCTTAATATTCTTACCAAGAAGGTTCTCAACTTCATTCTTGTATTCTTTGAACCGATCAAAAGAATCTGACTTATACCTCATTAAATAAATATATCCATATCTACTAAAATCATCAGTAGAAGTTATGATGTACGGGAACAGACCCCTTTCTTCAACTAGAAATGGCCCACACACATCTATTTTAACTAATTCTAGAAGCTATTTAGCCCATTCACCTTTCCCAGTAAATTGGGCTTTGGTCATTTTTCCTTGTAGACACTCATGACATACACCAAGTGGTTTTTGTTTGATAGAATCTAAATACCCATCTTGATGTAATTTTGTCAAACGTTTCTCATTGACATGACCTAGCTGGTGATGCCAAAGTTGGGTGTGGTATGAGTCATGTGAATTATCTTTGTCATCAATTTCCATTACTTGGTTTGTGTAGTCTAACATATAAAGGTCGTTATATAAAGGTTCCCTTCGAAAACAAATTCTATCTTTATAAAAGTAACAACATACACTTCCAAACCTGAAGATAAATCCATCATTATCTAATATTGATAATAAAATAATATTCTTGGTTACAGAGGGTACATAATAACATACATTCAAAAAGAAGACCATCCTAGTAGGAAATGTGAGATGGTAGTCACCGACAGCTACAACAACAAGTCTGGCTCCGTTGGTTGCTCATAGATCGACCTCAGCTTGGTCAATCTTTTTGAATCTACTTGGTTCCTATATTTGGGTACATATGTGAGCACCATAAGCAGTATCCAAAACCCAATTGGTAGAAACAGATAGATTGCATTTGATAAAAAACGCACCTGAAGCTTCCCCTTGCTTCCTTGGCTGGGTACAGTTTTACTTTCAGTGGCCCTTCTTGCCACATGCGAAACAAACAACATCCTATTATCTTGCACCCCCTTTTATCTTCTTTTTCGTGGAAGGCCTTGAAGAAGCTTTGCTCTTAAAGATCTTTGCCTTCCCATTCATTTTATTTACCATGAGGACATAAGGCTTTTCACGCTTCATGCCGTTGTCCACTTCGTGGATAAGGATAATAAGATCAGATAGAGACTTCTCAATATTGTTCATGTTGAAATTTACAACAAAGATGGAGAAGCTATGGGGGAGTGATGCAAGAATGAGATCGGTACCTAGTTCTTCGGGGAGTTTAAACCCTAGAACCTCCCAGCGCTTAATGTTTCCAATGAGATTGACATATGAAGCCCAGCTGGTGCACCCTCTCCAAGAATGTTCTGGAATATAGCCTTGAAGATATCAAACATTTCCTATCTTTCTCTCTCTTAGTATAGACCATGGAGGTGCTCGAGCATATTGTAGCCATCCATGTCTTCATGAGACTTCATGATATCACTAGACAATGATGACAACATAAAACATTGAATGTTGAGTGCATCACTCAAATGTTGATAATAGACCAGGAAATCTTCATCACTTTCCCTTGGGGAAGGAGAATCTGGAAGTGAGGAATCTGACACATAAAACATTCGTTCATGGCGTAAGATAACCCGAAGGTTCCTAAACAATTCCTGAAACTTACTACCGTGAGGATATTGTCTTTATCAAGATTTGGTCGCAGAGAAAATGTGGTGGACGAGCTTGTCATATTGATTCTACAAATTAAAAGAGCATATTTATTAGTACATTTTGATTACATTTTATGAAAAATAATAAATGAATTTATTAATTCTCCGACTATTTTATGAAGTCACAATTCCCCTCACCATTGATACCAGAATTTCTAGTTTCTTTGACATTTTAGTAGAAAGGATCTATATTCCCCTTCGCATAACCCCATTAAGGGTTGGTCAGGAAATTTGATGGTATTTAGGTAGGAAGGACTTTTCCAATTGTGAACCTACATTTCCTTGATCTGTTGAGTGGACTCCCCAATCCTGAAATCCTAACATGGATTTCCTCAACTATTACCTCCAATATTACATCATGTCTAGAAAGGGCTACTTATCTTGATGTAATACGGTTATGTAAACCCGAAACCTTTCATAAGGGATTCCTTTATAAAAGTATGTGTCTCAACAAGGGTTGGTTCGACACATAGTTTTATTGAGTCTTGCCCTTAATCATGCAATAGAAGGCTTGGTCTGACATAATATGGTATTGAGGGATTTTAATCCTTTATGCGTAGTTTTTCATTATCACATGCTTGTTAATATTTAGTGAATCTTTCTTAAGTGATTAACCATGTTCTAATAATGTTTACGCATAGTCTGGATTTTATTTTATTCCATCTTTGCATTTTTTTATATTTCATTAATTACCTGATCATGAAAACACATACACAATAAATAAATCATGAAATAAGACAAAAAAATATGGCAAGATAATGAGATTCCATTGGATATCTTATCTAGTGGTTTGATAACCTAACCCTGACCTAAGAAAAAACACCTTGAACCGATGGTTCTGGTTTTACAGCTCCCACCTGTCTACCTTTGTATCTTCTTGGGATGGTCTCACCTCAGCTTCGAGTTTTGAACCATGTCCTCTGGCTTGGGAGATCCTCCATTACATGGGATTTACATTAAAGAAACCATGGTCATGCTGGCCCTACATTTTATTGGAACAAGGCTCTCATGACAATTAATTTAAATTAAACAAATTTAAATGAAACTATACACACATAAAAAGGGTCGTTGTTCTAGCTCATGATCATCTATAGCATGCAATGACATTTACACATATTTAAAATTCAAATTATTTTAATCATCCTATTACTAAAGATGAGTCGTGCTTGAATTCAATTAATTATGATCTTATAATTAATCAATTCTTTATCTTAAATTCCTTTATGAATTTTCTTGATAATATTCTCATCCATATTCCTTGTATATGTGTTTGTAATTTGGGAGGAAACCTCGTGAAATTCCATTTTTGGAAAGTACACGACGTGTAGTTTATATTTACACTGCGTGTATTTCTTTTCACCCTTTATCCGGAGTACACGCCGGGGGCTTTGGTGTGTTTTCTCTACTTTGGAAATTTTGGACTACATGACATTTAGAATAATCTAACACAGCGTGTACTTCCTTGTTACACGGTTAATGGCCTAGAAATCCCGTGTATGCGGAACATGGATTCTCCTTCTACACTGTTTCACCTAGACAAAATCGGACTACACAACATGTTTCTTCAACATACACACCATCTATTCCTGTTCCCATGCGCAGTTCATTTATACTCAACATGGGGTAATAAATACTTAGGTATAACCAATTCACATGGTGGGGTTTGGCGGACTAGTACTGGTTCTTTGAACATAAGTACACGACGTGTTATTTTCCCTACACATAAGGTATTCTTGTGTTGTACGGATAGAAAGAGTGGCTCCTCTAGATGATATCCTGGTTTTTAATTTAATAAAAATTAAAATTATAAAATTGTTTCTATGATGTGAATCTTGAATTGAAGGAGGAAGAACATATCTCATTCATTTAGTTTAATAGAACGATTTATCACGAATTGAATCATATATAAATGTGTAAATTATCAACTAAAATTAAATAACTATTATCAACGTTGTAACCTCCATTTGATACCAATTGAAGGTTCCAGGAACAGCGGAAGCGTGTGGGTGGATGTTCCCACTTGGTTTTTTGTCATTAGAAATGACCAATCTGGAACAATACGACGATAAATGCCCGTCTCCATGGATTGATTCACAGCAACAGACAAAGAAGAAGAAAATTCCAAGAACAAAAAAAGTGGATCATCACAGGTTGATTATAATTAATATAATTAATTGAAAAGAAGGAACATTTGTGTGTTCTTTCTTTATTTATATTGTTGATCACGTTTTGATGCGATTTGTCGTTGCGTCGGCGAAACCAAGTGTAGACTTTCTCTAGAAGTGATCCACACGTGCACCTTGTATCTCTGGACATCACCAAAGGAGTATCTGGGTGCCATTGTGGAGTAACCTTTGCGTGCGCTGTCCACCTTAGATCGTCTTGATCTGATGGAATAGGATCTCTCTCATTCTTGAGGGCATTCTTGGAGGTATAGGTTCTTGCGTCCTTGAAAGAATTCTCCAGAATTCTTGTGCACAATGATTCTCTTGTGTTAGGAAAAGAGTTGGTATTGTGAGGATATTTATAATCGGGTTTGACGATGTAGAGTTATGCCAATAAATAAATGCGTTACGCATTTTATTTATTTCATTAACTCTTTTGAAAACCCCATGTAGAGTCATTAATTCCTTTACATGTTCCCACACTGATTATAATAAATATCATTTAATAAAACAATATTTCCTCAAAATCCTGACTGGAAAAACTACACGGCGTGTAATCATAAATACATGGCATGTACTTATTTTTCATTGAAAACTACACAGAATGTAGATTCAATGTACATGGAATATATATCTTGTTTTCATTTATTCATTTCCTTTTCAAAATGAAAACTACATGGCTGGTACTTATTTTTAGAATAAAAACTACACAGCGTGTAATCATTAATACACGGTGTGTATTTGTTTTCATTTTATTCACCCTCCAACATTAAAACGATTTAGGCTTCCTTGAATAATTATTAAACCACGTTCGGTAATAATCACTATTCTACTTGAGATAGTTGATTTCACTTAGCGTGTGACCCTCTAGGCCTCTTTCTCATTGGCATTATGGGGGCTTGCCAAAAGTCCAAGATTACTGTCTAGCAACGGGTCAAGGCACCTAGAGAAAGAAGTTGATGTCGCATTGATGTATCACCTCATATGAACTCTTACTGTGTAATTTAATACCATTGTCACAATATCTAAACAAGAAGGTTTCATGTAAGTGTCATAAACCTATAAGTTTGATCTGTCATTCTTTGACTTCTAGAAATAAACTTGTCATGTCACCATGGCCATAGAATTTGTTTGACAGTTATATTTCAATCAAAGGGCCTAAGATATCTACTTCAATAAATATAAAAGGGACAAATCCTTCCTCGACTTATCAATTAACAACATGTCATTCACGACACACCCAACACACCCTACTTCCCGCCAAATGTCTTTGTGATAGTTTTCATCCGCAAATCTCAGTGTGCGTATTATGACGTGCGTATCATGACATGATTTAATGATAAGCTTCTATTATAAGGACCATTACACACGATCGTAGAGAGCAATATCCTATGACACCAAAACATGCGGAATTACTACTGGTGGGTCTGTTCTCATAATCTCCCATCTTGGATATTACCAAGTGCGAACTCCATGAGAGAGAGTCTCGTCTTTTTACGAGTGCTCACACATGACGGTCTTTATACTATGTGTCCTATCATAGTATGTAATCCAACAATAGAACATTATTTATGATTATTGTTATAGCATTTCAAGGTTCTTATCATAGCGGGGATATTCCATTACCATATCAATGCAACAAATATTCATGGACATTATTATATTATAGTCATGCAGAAAAATGAACCATATATAATAAGTGAACATTCATGTAATCAAAGTACAAAATAGTTGGTTCTCAGGACACCAACCCTAACAAAATACTTTATCTTATTTAATGAATATTTTGTTGAACTGTGTCAGTTATATCATTACATTCTGTGCAGTCGTTTTGTACAGTGGAATTTTAGAAACGTGGACTGCCTCTTATACACATTTTACTATTTTTAGGTAGAGAGAGAAAAATAGTTACTCCTGCCCAAATTGACAAATTTGTTTCTGATGATGTTCGAAACAAAGGTGATTTACCACAACTTCATGAGGCTGTTATGAAGTTTATGATGCATGGACCTTGTGGCACTGCTAATTATAAATAAACTGGTATGAAAAATGTAAAATGTACTAAATTATTTCCAAAAAAATTGTTGAATGTATAACAATTGATGATGATGGATATGTTCTATACCGATGAAGAAATGATGGAAACATAATTGTGAAAAATGGTGTCCCATTGGATAATGGGTTTTTTGTACCATATAATCCTATTTTTCTAATGAAGTATCAAGCTCATTTGAATACTAAAGTTTGCAATCAATCTAATTCCATCCAATATCAGTTTTAATATATTAGAAAATGTAATGATCATGTAAAAGCAGCTCTGTATGAAACCATCACTACACCACTGTCAGGAAATCATGTCGATGAGATTAAGATGTATTATGTTTGATGATACATCTCTCCATGTGAGGCCTCTTGGAGGATATTTTCCTATGATATCCACTATAGATATCCTCCGGTTGTAAGATTACATTTTCATACACCTGTCCAAAATAGTGTTACGTACACTGACAATGATCATATTGAGGATGTGTTGAGTAAGGATAATATTTATGAATCAATGCTTACAACATGGTTTGAAGCTAATGTTGCTTACCATGAAGGAATATGTCTCACATTCGAAGAATTTCCAACTAGATTTGTATTCCACCAGCGTGAAAAAATATGGTGTCCATGTAAGTAGGGGTTCAGAATTGGTAGACATTATTATCTCCCACCGACAACTGGAGAGATATATTACTTGCGATTAATTCTCACAAAGATCAGAGGTGAAAATTAATTTTAAAGTATTAAAACTATGGACAACATTATTCATTTTACTTTTAGTGGAGCATGTTCTGCATTGGGACTTCTTGCTGATGATAGCAAATTATTGAAGCAATAAAGGAGGTGTCGACTTGGGCTACAGGACTGTCTATGTGCTGACTTTTTTCAAGCATTTTGTTCTCAAACATTATGTCTCTTCCAGGCATTGTGTGGCATGAATCATTAGAGCTCCTTAGTGGATTCATTCTCTATGAAAAACAAAATAGGCTACAAATTCAAGGTATATGTTTTCAGATTGCTCAATCTATATAATGTGAAATGTGTAGTTGTTAATTCAGTAAATTTCACTTATTTATTAAGACATTGTACTAATTAAATAACAATATTTCATGATTCCATTTTGATTTGGCATGCACGGATCATCAAAAACAGATGTATGATTTTCATGAAATAGAAACCCTACTATAGAGGAATGTTAGATCTCTTCATTCTATTCCACCAATGCCCATTCCAGATTCTGAAATTGTATCTCAATGAAATCAATTGGTAGCTGATAAACTAAATCATAATAGAGAGAGTCTTCAGAATGAGTATCGATCTTTGAAATGTAAGCTTACTAGTGAACAGAATGACGTGATGACAACCATTATGTCTATGTTAACTTCTTCTGCTGGAGGTTTATTTTTCTTGCATGGTTATGGAGGAAAATGTAATACTTATATTTGGAAAGAATTGACAGTTTCATAGTGGTCAGAAGGTAATATTGTTCTGTAAGTTTCATCCAGTGGAATTGCATCAATACTGCTTCCTGGTAGGATGGAAACACATTCCAAATTTTGAATTCCGATTTCTATTTCTCCTTTTGGAAATATTCAACAAGGCAGTGATGTCACCGATCTTCTTCAGTTAACAAATCATATTATTTGGGATGACACACCAATGATTCATAAGCACTTTTTTGAAGCTCTTGACCATAATTTAAATGATATAATATCGATAAAAAATAGAAATGCCTCGATCTTGTCATTCGGTGGAATAACTATTTTGTTGGGTGGGGATTTCAGGAAAATACTGCCTGTCTTACCATGTGGTAACTGAAATGAAATAGTTTCTTCAAGTATATCTTCTTCATACTTGTAGAAACATTGTCATGTTCTAACACTGACAATGAACATGGGATTTCTTTTCAATTAATCTACAATTTCAGATGAGGTTATTGAATGTGCTGAATGTACTTTAGATATCTGTGAAGGTCTCATTACAGAACTGAATGATGGTGGAGATACAATTCCAATTCCATCTGTATATCTTCTTTCTTTGACTGAATATCATATTTCTCAAATTGTTGAACATACTTATCCTTACTTCATCTATAACCATGCTGATGTTAATTATCTAAAAGTATGTTCCATATTAGCTCCAACTTGGGATATTATTGAAGAAGTAAATGCGTACATGATATCCCTCACGTGTTCTGAATGCAAAGATTATTTCAGCTCAGATTCAGTTTATGATGCATGTTTTGATACAGATAGGTCGGAAAACATTTACACATATTATATGTCAAATGGTATTAATGTTTCAGGGATGGATTCCCATAAAATTACACTCAAAATTGGGGTTCCTGTCATGCTTCTTTGAAATGTAGATCATTCTATGGGATTACGTAATGGGAATCTCTTTATTGATACCGACTTGCAAGATCATGTTATCGGAGAAAGAATTATTTTTGGCTATAATTACGGATATCTTTCATTCATTACAAGAGTAAATATGACACAATCTGATTCTCAGTGGCCTTTCAAACTGCAAAAAAGACAATATTCTTTGACTGTTTCGTTTGCTATGAATATTAACAAAAGTCAAGGACAATGACTATCTTCTGTTGGGTTGTATCTTAAAAAACCTGTGTTTTATCATGGTCAATTATATGTTCCTCTATCTAGAGTCACATCACCGTTAGGTTTGAAAATATTAGTTGGTGATAATAATCCCACCACTCGTGAATCAATGCAAAATATTGTCTACAAAGAAATATTACATAGATTGTGTTAGGTATATGTTAAATTATATATTAAATTGTCACTGTATGGTTCTACTCAACTTATTTATGTCTGATTTTATGAATGTCAATGTTTCTGATAATGATCTCATTGTAAAAAAATTATAACAACACATTTATACCAAAATGTCACGATCAATTACCCCATTGAATGATATCACAACAGTTACCACTAAGACATTGAAGATACCAGTGCGTATTTGGAATTTATGGTGCAACACTAAATCGAAGTACTCCAATGATGTTGTTGTGATTGATATGATTCTTGGAGATATACAGGTGAATTGTGAATTAAAATAGAGTTAATATTAAATTTCTTCTATTTTATTGCCCTTCTCATTTCATGTATACCACATATTTTTCATGTTTATTTATATGTATTTCAATTTTTGACATTGTTATAAATTTATTTCTCCAAAAAGCAAAGATACATTGTACTATTACTGTCCATAATATTCTATCTTAGTTCAAAAATATATTATAGGAAGGGATGTGTTATTTCATTCAGAACATGCATATAGCGCATAATCAAGGTACCAACATAGGAACTAGACATGCATGCTGAGTACTATTCACATCAATAATGCATGTCTGGCCATGTGATGCACCGCTAACACATTTTTTTTTGATTTTACATCCTTTTAAGACATAATTCAGATAATTGTTCTGGAACATCATTTAATTGGTAAAATTTTGTTGATATTTATGTAACATTTTATTACTATTACTACAGTTTCTCTATTGATAAATACATAATTTTATGGATTACTGTCAACTATTACTATTTTACAATAAATAATCTTTTCTTCATACTTAGATGTTTTAGTAATTATTTGATATTTATGTTGCTCACATCCTCTTGAAGCATTGGGTAATTGCGATTTCAAGATGAAAATTGTCTTATAGGGTGAAAGGTTAGTCATTACGGTGTTTTAGTATTTCAGACCCGTTGTTTAGAATTAACATTATGAGGTAAATATTTTTTTTGCTATGGGTTACAACATAAATGCAATTTATGGGGTGACTATGCTAACTAGATGTCATCTCACTTGGATGAAATTATCGTTTGATCAACTATTTTAAAATAGAAACTCGTCATCGTTAATAAATTAAATAGTATGCTCTCTTATAACACAATTCTTTATTTACATTTCCTATATTCAATGCTTTTAAAAGTTTTAAAATAGTATTCCAACTAAATTAGATTTAAATATACTTTCAAACTCTTATATACTTTCAACTTCCATTAATGCGACGAAAATCCTTTTCAATCTTGATATTGAAGATGTAGAATGATTCTGGAGAAGTTTCTCTAGACAATTGATTTAATTGACTTTTTTGTATATGTTGTCCAATGTTTACTATATGATAGATGTAGATAATATTTTTGACGTTTGAGTTTCATTTTTCAATTTTTTGATGTACCTTTATAATGGCATCAGATAATCGATGTCTTGCACAAAAACACCCATATTATTTCTCTACACTATTGATATATTGGGAAAATAAAAAAACCATTTATGAAGTCAAGAATTGTCATCAGGTACGTAGTATATTGAAAATTTACAATTTAATTTATGAACATTAATATTCTGGATATACCCATATACTACTATACAATTTCATTATCTACATTATTCTTAACGTTGGAAATCCTACAAATTTCATGATTTCTGTCACCATAAAAATAATTCAAACAACTCACAATTGGTTCTATGATTCCTGCAATTCTTGCAAAAAAAGTGCATAATGTTGATGGAAAAATTTGGTGCTGCAACTGAAAAATATCTATAACTTGCACTGTCCCCAGGTTCTTATTTTTTTCTTCTTCATAATAGTTTGTTAGTTATTTAATATGTCAATAGTAATTAAATTTAGTTATCATAAATCATTTTGTAATTATATTTATAAATCAACATATTTAGAGTGCAACTTCTTGTGACTGATTCCACGGACTCCTTATCAGTTATCCTATTTGATAAACAAGTAATGCAATTTGTGAGCAAAACTGCTTCAGATATATGAGATTATTTGATTATGATACTACTAGATAATAAACTAGCATGATGACAAAATATCTTCGCTTCATTTAAACTAACACTTAATTTTTTTTCTTAAATAATGCTGATGATGAATACAGTTATCCTACTGAATTGAATGTTTTCAAATCAAGAAGGCCTCTCCAGTCAAATTAAGTGTCAAACTATAATATTCAAAATCATCCCCGTTTAGTAGAACAAAACTCATACAAGGTAATATTAATTACCGAAAACGATAACTACATCACTGATTTCAAGGATAGCCTCACGGAATTTCAGGTATATTATATTACATAACCTTATTTTCATTAATATGGATGGATTTAAAATATTTATTTGTCATATTACTTATCTAAAGAATCTGCAGAAAAGTGGTTGTACAAATGTAAGTATTGTTCATGAACATATTCAGGTACAATATTATCCATTATCATCATTTTTACTTCCTTGTGTGTAAAGAACATTCAACTGGAATAATGCTTTCTTGTTCTATCATGGGATCATCGGAATGTTGAATCATTTCGAATCAGCGCAATGGCTGACTCCATATTTGAAAAATCGTCTGCGTTATCATCAACTATTCATGTATATATATATTTTCTCCTTGTGAATTCTATTTACAAGCCTTTATTTTAATCCTACATTGAAATTTCTCCTAGATCGGATGATTCATTAATGTTCTATATGCAAAAAAACCTATTGAGTGAATTTCATAATGAAGATGTTATTGAGCAATCTCCTCATAAACCACCTAAAAGTGTTGGTATAACATGTCAGGAAAAAAATATGTCAATATGAATGAAGAATAAATTAAAAGACAAAACCGAAAAGAATGACTGATATCTTCTGTATTTATAAAATGCAATACGATATCAGGTGATTTTATCTTCTGATTTCATTTCGGTTATATGACATAGTTTATTCATCCTATATTACATATCAACTGTTAGTTAATGTATTTCATTATTGGTGGGAGAAGCGGAAGGGAAGGGAGGTTGGGCCTGGTGGGGGCTGGTGGGAAAGGGGTTGGGCATGTAGGAGGGGTCTGGTGGGGTTGGTGATGGGAAGATGGGAGGGTGAGTTGGAAGGGGTAGGTGCTGGGATGGGGTGGAAGTAGATGCTGTTAAGGGGGGAGGGGAAGGAAGGTGTTGGGTAGGGGGAGGGGAGGGGAGGGGCTGGGAATGGGTGTGGGTGGTGATGGGAAGGAATGAGGAGGAGTTGGAAGGGGGGACGGTCCTGGTGGGGGGTGGTGCTGGGCAGGGGGAAGGCCCTCTGTAATGTTTTTCTATCATGTTTCTGGTTATTATCTCAGTGAATTAAATAAACGGAAGGTAATCATGCATATTCATGTGTTTTTTGTTATATACAGGTTTTTTATCATTGATAGTGAAAGATGTTCAGTTAGCCTTTAATTTTAGGATTTCCTAACTTTAACTTTTGTGCGCAGGTTCGAAAGAAACATCGTGTGGGGGTGTATTGCAATGATCTCCATGTAGGTATTCAAAGTAAAAGATTATTTAATGTTATGGTTTACGTTTTTATTGGCTCATTGGATGGTTTATATGAATTAAATTACACAACACATGAAGATTTTCTATCAAAGACAATATTTTTTGACTCCACAAACCAATCCTGTGATGTTATTGGTGATATTATCTAATGAATATTTCACATTTGAAAGAAGGTTTTGCAGTGTGTTATTGTTATTAAAAGGTAACAACTTATAAATTGTTCAGTAGTCTGTGATGCGTTACTTACTTTAATAGATGTTTTAAATTACTGTATATGTTTATGATTCCTAATAAATGGTTTCGATTTTGTTTTACATAGAAATGTAAATGGGATAGATTTTTTGAATCCACTAGTTTATGATGAGTATCTATACATGATGCTTTGTTAAACCATAGTGGCATGAAATTCCAGGTCCATGATGGAAGAGCTGGTGAGGGGGTATGGGAGGAGGAGATCTGGGAAGGGGGAGGGGGCTGCTGTTGGAAGGGGCTGGGTATGGGGGAGGAGGAGGTCAGAGGGTGAGCAGCTGGGAACGATTGGGAAGGAAATCTAGTTAGAGGGGAGGCAAGACAAAGAGCTAGGTAGGGGGAGTAGGATGGGGGAGGAAGAGGGGGAGGAAAAGGTGGGAGGAGATTCATGTTAGTGGGCATGAGAGGTGAGGGGAGGAGCTGAGAAGGTTTGAGAGGAGATGAGGGGAGGGGAGGAGATGATGAGGGAATAGGGAAGGGCCTGGTAAAGGAAGAGGTTGGGTAGGGGGTGGTGGGGGAAGGGGCTAGGAAGGGGGGAGTCGTGGGGGATGGGGCTGGGCAGGGGGACTGGTGGGGGAAGGGGCTGAGCAGGGGGGAGGCTATGGATGGAGGGGGAGGTGTTGGGATGGGGTGGAAGAAAACCAGAGGAGGGGTCAGTAGAGGGGTATATCTGGGTAGGGGGTGAAAAGAGGTGATTGGAAATTGTGGGGGGTTCATGGTGGGAAGGGTGGGGGTGAAGGGAGGGGCTGGGTAGGGGAGAGACGACAAGTAGAGGAGTGGGGATGGGGGTTGACAAGCTGGGCAGGGTGTGGGTGGGGGGAGTGAGGGGCTAGGCAGGGGAGGGAGGACATGTACGGGAGTGGGGAGGGGAGGGGGAGAGCTACACATGGGGATAGGAGGTTGTGCTAGGAATGTAGGAGCTACCAATCTTTCCAGAGGGGAGGGGAGGACCTTGGAAAGACAGAGGGGAGGAGCTGTGTAGGGGGGAGAAGAGGGTCTGTGCTGGGGGGCAGTGGAGGGGAAATGGATAGGTGACAGCTGCAATATAGGGATGGTCTTGAGGGGGGGGGGGGTTGGACTGGAGGGCGGAGGGTAGGGGAGGGGCAGGGCAGTGACGACGGGCTAAGAGGGGGACATGTAATTCCCTAGGCAGCAGGTGTTGATTATATTTTTTCTCCACTTAAACAATTTTTAGTTTTTCAAATATGTCTTGATTGTTTTCTGATAAAGTCAACCCGGTTAACATTTTCTAATATTATTTCAATTAGTAGTGATTTTTCATTTTCATTTTATTTAATTGTTTTTATACAATTTTTGTACATTTTTTTTTCATAGATGAATATCGTAAACAAATAATCCATTTGATTATGACATGTTTTCTTCACTTCACTAGATTAACTAGTTATTTTTTCATAGTAGTTTGTCTCATTTACTCACAGTAATTTCTAATTATAGATTGCTAGGATCAATATAATTTTCAACAAACATAAAAAACAGCTACTCTACATCAATGATGTAAGGTAGTACTGGGAGGCTGTTGACTACACATTTTGATGACATGAATTGTAATCTGATCATCACACCCGCTGTGGCTTAAAATCATGGTTGCTATATACATTTTGAAACATGTATCTGCTACTGAAACTGTATTGATCTTATCTTATCATTGTTAAATTACATTACATAGTTCTATTTCAAAGGTGACCTAAAAATGAAAACTAATGCCTGTTCCCAATTTCATGTTTTCTTACCAGGAGTCGGTTTCACTATTGACCTATTTCAAGTATCTACAAATTAGATTTTCATACTTTGTTACTATGTATAAATTTTTAGATTCAATATATAATTTATTAATTTGTATTGATCGCCCCTCATATTTGTAGTTCATTTTGTAGTTTAGATTTCATTTATAATGTCGTGTGTAGGCAGGTGCGATGTACTAGTTATTACTAAAAAACAGAATGAGACATATACCAAAATCTAGGGATATTTCATTCTACATCCATTCCATATTAATCATACAGACACTCTTATAAATGAAATGACTATGCGGTTGACATCCATACCCAATGCACTAGAGGAATACAATGGTCGCACATAACCTAGGATTACCATGGAACCACCCATCTTTGATTAAAAATGTGACAATGCATCATTGGCATATAATGGAACCACCCAAACAGGGTTATTAATGTAACCACCTTTCCTTGGTTAAGTATAGAACATTTAGCCATTTTTAATAACATTATAATTCTTCCTTAGTTTATAAAAAACTAGAAATCATCATTATAATTGACCAAAAATCATAAAATAATTGTAATATATATATTATTCACATTAAAAAAATCATATTTATCCATATGAAGTCATATTTCAATATTTATATGTGCCTTATCATCGGAAAACATTTTCAAAATATATAATTCAAAAAATAATGGAAATGATATATATTCATTGAATAAATCCAGGATTCTTATCAACTAATTCATAAATAAAATAATTTTTATAATGAAGGTAAAAATCATTGATTCTATATAAATTCAAATAGAACAATATTTAGGTATTTCATAATGTAATCCAACCATTCTATTAAATGATTTCATCAATAGAAAATATATATAAAGGTCAAAGAAAGAGAAAAATAATTTTTAATTATTTTATGGTAAAAAATATAAATCCATGAAATAATTTTCAAAAATATATACATTTATGAAAATGAGATTTTTGGGAATCATTGAAACGGGCTTTTTATATGAATGACACTTAAATTATGTTGGAATCATCATGTATTTTCATTATCATCCATAAAAATAAAGTAATGTTAATTATTTATTTTTTCAATATCATTTTTATGATTAATATATATTTTTTCATGTTATAATAATTCAATTATTCAATTATGTTCACATTAGATGGTTTGGGGATATTAGACAAATATATCAAAAAGGGAATCATTTGTTTGACCATAGTTAAACATGTAATTATTCCAAAAAAATTGAATTATAATAAAGAATTATTTATATATTTTTTAAAAATATATTTTTCTTTAAAAATAAATTATGAAATAAAATGATGTAAACTGAACTATGTTATTATAATAGTGATGGTAAGTTGTGCATACACCATATTAAAGTTTCATTTTTTCAAATCACATTATGGAATAAAGGAAAAATATATACATTATATTCATAAAATTATCATTAATGTATATATATCATATTATTTCATTAATTATTATTATATAAATCATATTTGTAATGGGTTCATTAAAAAAGAATCAGATAGATTCCTAGAGGCAGTTTTGCACATGCTAGAATGAAAAACATTATCATTTTTTAGTGAGTTAAAGTGTAAGAAACAAAATAATATATATTATTTTAAGAGTTATAAATATGTCAATAATTTCAAATACAATAATTAATTTTATAATTATATCTTTATTTGAGAGTCGATAATAAACAAATATATTTGGTTCTCTAAGAGGTAGATTGTCGTACATACGAATGATGGTTTTGTTTCTATTTTGATAAAATTTAATATATATATATATACATATATATTACACATTACATTAATAAAATATTAGTATATATAGTATACAAATTATATTACATCATCATGGTTGGGGAATATTTGATGGATTTTTTATACGAATGAAAAAATGCTATGTTTAGAATGATAAATATTCTTGAGACCACCTCACTAAAATTATATCTAAATCCATTCTATATTAGATTTTATATAAAAAACTCCCTCCATGAAAAAGATATGAATTTGAAGATGATAATTTTGAACAAATTTACTGAACCAAAAGTATTTGAACATGTTCATAAAATAGGATAGAAGGTATCATTTTATAAACTAGAATGAGTATAATTTTTTCAATACACATAACTATTAATCAATGGGGAGTAACTCTAAATAAATTCCCACAAAAATTGAAATATAATAAATTGATTATAATATATTTCTTATAGAGTCTATCAAAACAAAAATAGGAACATTTTTTAAAGATGTTATTCCTTAATCACTATGGTTACCCACCATCACAATTCTAGCATTGTCCTATGGTATCTAGTTTATTTACACAATATGGTTCATGATAGTCAGTATAAAAAAATTAAACATAATAAGACAATAGTTGATGTTTTCAACCATATCATAACCACGTATCCAAATATACTATTTTCATAAATTTTAAAATATTTAATAAAATATTGTTTGTTATATACCATAATTGATGTCTATTTTTTAAATATTCATTATTTTGAATAATAAAAAATAGAAAAAATATTGAAATCAAATATATTAAATTAATACCTATATGATATTTTAGAATAATATATAATATTTTTAAAAAAATATTAAATTTATATTAGTATTAATATTACATAAATCATTAATTTTACATTTCCATGAATTATATATTTATTTTGTCTTCAATATGTAAGAACATAATGTAATTATTAGATCACCAAAAATATATATACAAATTACCATTATGAAAATGAAAAATTTATAATTATAATTATTTATTGAACTGAAAAAATAATTTCATTGTCTAAATTATATTTTATTATAGATATTAAAATAATGAAATGTTCTTTCTTTGTATTTTTCTAAAATTAAATTATTATATAAGTCATAATGATTTAACATGGATATTTCTTTATCATACTAGGAAACATATGAGATAGGGTCAAAATATGTTTACCCAATACAATTTTTACCTATGTTCATTTTAACCCCTTTCTTTTTTGTTTAACCCCCATATAAATAAGTTATAACCTTTATTATGTTTATTTTTTTTATTATTTTGGTTTTCATTATAAAAAAATTATTTTCCCTATATTATATATTATAATTTATTAATATTAAAAATATTAGTTCCATTCAAGAAATACTTAACTCCCAAAAGTTTCAAATTTTAACCACTCATTACCGATAAGTTTTTTTCTCAATAAATATACTTTTCAAGTATAATAGCATCTTATATTAAATTTTTGACTTGTAATATTAATTATTTAAATTGATGTTTTAAAATTCTGGTATATAATTCATAAATTTTATTTAAATCATTCATCATTATCGTTTATATTTAATTAAAAATGCTAGAAAATCACTGTGCACTTTAAAATAGTGACTACGAATAAAAATTTTGAGAAAAAATATACATATAATAAAACAGAGTATAAAAATGACTCAAATTTTAATAATTTCATAAAATATAACGAAAGAATAATTATTTTACTAATAATAAAATTAAATTAATATTTGGGATTTTAATTAAGTTAATTTATATAAAAATTTGATTTATTTTCAAATATTGGTATTTTCACTATTCATTGAAATAGTATATTTTACTAAAAATACAAAATAAAATGCCCTATTTAATTTATATATTATTACTTAATAAATTATATCAATTTTATTACAACATTTATAGAATCTCTAGAAATAAATTCAAATAGTTTTCTCAACAAAATTAAGAAAACATTAAGGATGAAAATGTATTTATTGGAGAATAAAACGTCTTTATTAAAATTTATTGACAGTTTTCTAATAAAATATCAAAAATGTACATTTATAGGAAAATATATATGAAATTAATATATGTGTTAATATTATTCATACCCATAAATTTTACAGTGGTATTATAATCCTATATCATGGGACTTTTAAACATTGTGTATTGTGTCATTTACACTATAAATTATAATTTTATTCTTTTAAAATATAGAGGTGTTACATTACTCCACCCCCAACATAATAAATTGATTCCTCGTAATTTTGGAATGATCTTGGAAATAAAAATATTTACCTTTGAAAAATAACTTTTTAAAAATCCTAGAATATAAAATGGTTAATAAAACAACACATTGAGAATGGTGAAAATAAAATATGATGGTCCCATGGAATAACACATAACATGGTGTCCAAGTAGGATACAATTTATGGGATGTGAAAATATTTTCATGGAATAATAGAGTAATTCTCATATAATTATGGAATGTGGAAAATATCATTGATCACTCAAAATTGATTGATCTTGATAATTTTAATATCCAAAAAAATATAAATCAATGTGGTATGAAGAAACCATTATCTCTTCAAAAAATAAGGTAATAGAAAAAATTTACATTTTCAAGGTTATTTTTTAATAGTTGATGAATTACTATCATCTAACTGATCACATATTTCAAATAAAATATAAAAAAACGATTCACCATTTATATTATAATAAACCAAAAATATTATTAGAAAAAGGTAATATAATTAATAAAATGAATAATCCCACATATAAATAAATACCAAATCTATAAGTAATTCTTAAAAAATATTTCAAAAATATTATGTTTATTCATTCCATAAGAAATATAATTAAAATGAAATATAATTTTTGTTGATACTGAAAACCAGAAACCAAATTTGGTTAACCACATATTCTTCTAGGATTTATTTATCATTTTTTCTATATAACACCAATCTCTATTAGTGTCTCATAACATAATATAATATGATATAATAATAAAATATTTAAGATAAATTAATCATTTTTATTAAAAAAATTCTTCACAAAAAAACTATTGTAAAATTAAATATGCAACAAAAATATAATTCAAAATTATGTCCATTAATAAAATCACAAAATGATTTGTTTAACATAACCCTATAAGTTTCAAAAAATAACTATTTCTTCAAAAATAAAATTAATTATCTCGTCACCAATTCACTCTAAAATCTCATGGTTATCTATATGGTAAAACATATGTTCAAAAAATAATCTTAATCATTATCATTCAAGAAATTATAAAAAATCAAGTCATAATAACCTTATATTATTTTGGCTAATCGTATGTGAATAACTGTTTCCCCTATCATTTTTGGTTCAACCCTAAATCATTTCATGATTTCATAGGTTACCCTTTACCTAATCCCACACTAACGAAACAACTATAAATTTTACTAAATAAAATGAATATCCTCAAAAATATTATTAATGATCAATGATTTATAAATTCTAAAGGTTATAATTATAAATAAAATATTTTGAAAAAAATAATTTTTCATTTATCCTTAATTGAGTTTTTGGAATTTTATTATTATGGAATACATAAACCTCAAGCATCAATCAAAAAAATGTCTAACAAATTAATTCCATTAAAAAATTAATTTAAATAGTTTTAATGATTTTATAATAATGTTCATTAGTTTTAATACAACTTCTTCATAATCCCATAAAACTAATATTTATCCACCTTAATTAGTGAGAGTTATTTAAAATACATTAATGAAGACTTTTGATAATATGGATTTTCATCTATAGTTACAATCTTTTTGGACACATGTTATTGAAATTACCCAGGTAATTGTAATTAAACAATTCCATTCATGGATTCTAATTATTTTACTTATGACTATCCTTATAGTTATTATTCATATGGCTATAAATTACACATTAGAATAATTTATCACAATTTAGAAGACATTATCCATAGTGATTTTAAATCACATTCCACATGGTGGGAACATGATTTT
Organism: Viscum album; assembly: GCA_963277665.1. NCBI lineage: Eukaryota > Viridiplantae > Streptophyta > Magnoliopsida > Santalales > Viscaceae > Viscum > Viscum album. The sequence continues at coordinate 975,236,796 of OY728133.1, forward strand.
TTACCTATAGATTTCATTGATGGATTCTTACCCATATCATTACATCCATTACTTTTATTCTTATTATTAACATAGAATATATAATCATCAACAAAACCAATTTTTTTATTCTCGAAACATAAGAAAGGATTCTCATTAAATTTTAATTCATAGACATATAATTCCCATTGATATCATACTTTTAACCGTTAGTAATACTAATACGTCAAACTAACATAATATGAGATAAAATTAGTTACATACCTTTCTAATAATATGATTTTTTGTATATATATGTACATTTAATTTTTATCTGTCTTTATCAATTCAAATAACCTTTTCCCATCCAAATTCAAACGCCCTTAGGAAAATATTTAATGGGTAAAATATATTTAATTTCATCCCATTATAAGTTATCATTATCTTTTGAATATTTCATAACATTATATATTGAATATAATTAAAAAACATTGTTTCCACAACTATAAGCATAAAGAGTTAAATTTTGGTTAATAAGATATCGCATGACATCATATATCTTCTATAGAGATTTAACACATCACTAATTTACCTAATGGTAAAATTATTCACTTAATAGAGGAAAATGTTTCATCATGTAATGCTTAACCATTGACATGATTCTCATTGAAAGATATATTTTCACCCATATATATTTACCGACCACATTTCTGCTCATAAATTTAGGAATCAAATCAATATATTTCATATATCTAATTCCTTAAATTTTGGCATGATTATATGGAAGGATATTTCTCTCTTAGATACTTACTACTAGATATTATTTGTTTACTCTATGGAAAAACATAATGATAAAACACAGTTTGGATGATAAAACTTGATAATCATAAAATTTTATAAAATGAAAACCATATCATGAATTATCTTAACGATATATTCATACACTATCATAACATCTAATATTATATATTACTTTCCTCAGATTCATACTATAAGAGTCTAGAATTATTAAAAGTGGTATATAATTGATATCTGTCAAAGAACTCATTGGTGTATAAACACAAAGGAAATAAATCATACCACCATCCCAAGTGGAAACCTTCCTAATGTTCATGAAAGAGAGGTCCCAAGGATCAGATCTAATCCATTTTCTCTTTTAAGAAATAAAAATAACAGTCATTAAATTTTATATAATTATTTTTTTAGTCAATAATTTTTATTAATTCATTTTTATATAATTTTACATCTGTGGATTTATAAAATTAGTTTTGAACTCATGAATAACAATAATATATTATTTAGAATGGACACTTCTGATCAATATCTATTACTACCATAATATAAAACATAAAAATATGTTTTCATTTAAATATATAATCTTAAAAACATTGAAAATATTTTTCTATTTGTTCTTAAACACCCTTTATCCATTGAAAGACAATTTAAATCATCATATTATAATAAGAAGGATGGTAATGATAAGAAAAATTATAATTATTTAAACCCATTATTCTATGAAATAAAATTAAATTTTCCATTTCAAATAAATTTATTTTGAGTAATATAAACTTATTCTTACATAAGAATTAAATTTATATTCAGAAATATTTTAATAAAACATTTCTTAAGAAAATTAGAAGGAAAAATAATTATTATAAATATTTATTTTTTATCATGTGAACTCAATAAAGTCAAAAAAGTAAATTTATCACCCATTAAATTAATATATAATATATTTTAAAATTATGATCAAAATCATTCATTGATAAATCACAATATTTACTTAAAACCCCATAATATACCTATATCAAACCTGTATTTAACCTTGGACAACATATCTAGTAACATTCCCAATTAGTCTTACAAATAGAAAAATTTTATTGTCGAATTCTATAACTAATGAATTGGAGGGATATCATAAACCCTCATATCCAAATATTATCATTTAACCTAATGTAAATTGTTATTTGTTTAATTTTTTTCTAGGGTTCATAACCAAACCACCCATCCACGGTTAACAACATTACCACCAATCATTGGATTATAATGGAACAACACATCATTAGTAAGCTTCTTAACCACCTATCCTTAGATTATAATAGAACCACCTATCAGAAATAAATACCCAATAACTATAACATACTCATCACACATAAAATCTTCAACATTAAAATAGTATTTTAGCCTTGAGAAAAAAAATTGACATGGATATATTCTTTTTCTTTAAATATTATTATCCAAAAATAATATTTCCAAAACATAGGGGAAATGTTTTTTTCATTGAGTTTATTAGTGAATGTTTTAAAAAATTCCAAATAAGAAATAATTGTTATAAAGGATGAAGAAGTAATTATCAATATATATATATAATATAATAGATCCTTTTTTACATCTGTAATGTGATTCAAGCAATTTATAAAATGATTCCTTCTAAAAAAATTTAAAAATAGTCAAAGGAGACAAAAAAATGACCATTAAAATTATAATTTTTTCATATGAAATCATCAATAGAAGAGTTTTTATAATATGTTCATGGATGAAATATTTTCCATGGGAAACATTAAAATGATGAATTTAAATGAAAGTCCATCACCATGATTCTAAATCATCACAAACATTATTAACCGTCATGCATGAAAAAATTTTGGTAATTTTTTTATTTTTTAAGAACCATTTTCAATTATCTTATTTATGTTAATATGTTATAATTAAAAAATTAACCAATTAATCTCATATCAAACATTTTAACAATATTCAACTCATATTCCAAAAATGACTTCAGTTGGATTACTATGGTCAAAAAATCCATTATTACAAAAAATAGTCGAATAATAATAATGACATAATTAATTTTTTTATACAAAAATAATATGTTATAATCCAACCATGAAATACTATTATGAAAAGTGAAATATGTTACAATCATGCACACAGAATTCCATACCTAAACATGAGTAATGTTTCCATGTTTTGACAATCATTATATAAATAATAAATTTATTATATTATTAATAATTAAAAATAATTATATGAGTACAATATTATTTCAATATATATTCTTAATTATATCATCCTTGGGGTTTTCTTATAAAAAATGAAACCCATTACTTTATAGGCGTGATAGTCCACACGTACACATGAATGATGTTATTTTTTAGTGAGGGGAAACTTGAGATAGTAAATTATAGAATATATTCTCAAAATGGTAAATATGTCATTAATATCATATATTATGATTAATTCAATCATTTTTACAATATGTGACACATGATGAGGAAAACGAATTACATTTTTTTTTATTGAGGTATTCTATGTCTCAAAAAAATTATGGTTTCATTAATGTAATGGCCCGGACCTCTCCGGACCATTCCTTTGTCAAAAAAAAGGTCACGAAGTGTTTTGGAGCGTAAAATGGACATTTCCCACACTTTCCAGAATTTTGAAACTACACGTCGTGTAGTTTGAGTACACGCCGTGTACCCCCTTGCCGGGTATACCCCGTGCTGAAGGCCGTGTCCTTGCCGTGTGAAGTAAATGGGTACACGCCGTGTACCCTAAATTACACGCCGTGTAGTCCCTCCCTGCGTACGCATTCCTAGTCAACAGTCATGTGCCGTGTTGAGGCCGTGTCCTTGCCGCGTGAAATAAATGAGTACACGACCTGTGTCCAAACTACATGCCGTGTAGTCCTTCCCTGCATACGCATTACCAGTCAAACGGCCGTGTACCGTGTTGGAGCTATGTCCTTTCCATGTGAAATAAATGAGTACATGTCGTGTGTCTAAACTACACGCCGTGTAGTCCTTCCCCGCTTATGCGTTACCCTCAAACCGTGTATTGACTAGTCAACGGACGCAGAGCCGTGTTAGAAGTCGCGTGGAGACCATGTAAAATAACCGAGTACACGCTGCGTACCCTAAAGTACACACCGTGTAATTCTCCTTTTCTCGCCTATAAGAGGAGGGGTCCCCTCATCCTTTCAACTCACTCCTCTCCTCTCGTTTCCTCTGAGCAAAGCTCTCCCAAGAGACTCGAAGGCTCCTTTTCTTCCATAACTTCTTCATCTGAGCTCCAATTTATGATCTGTCAGCGGCTGCGGGATCGTAACGATGAGGCGGAACTTCCCAGCTTGGATACATTGTCTTTCATTTGGCATTTCCTTTCCAACTTCAACCCAAGGAGGTTTTTCCGGGACCCGAAAGAAGTGACGGACACCGACAGACTTCTCCTAAAGTTGATCTGGGGGAGTGCTATGACCAGAACCTGTTAAGGTAGGGGTATTACCTTCGTCTCTCTAATTTGTGCATCATATGGGGTGGGTATCTTCTTGTTTTCATGAGAAATAGTTGAACCATTAAATGAAGATAATAACTGGTTAAGGAATGGGGTTGGGAAGTTTTTGTTTGCTGTTACGTTATATCATGTGATATTATGTTGTGAATTGAATGAGTTTCTACCTACTGAAAATCGTGGTCGTTGGGGGCCTTTGCTTATGCAATTAAATGTTTCCCTCTCCTTATGGATATTCTAATGGATGGAAACTTTGTAGAATGTGGAATTGGTTAATCACGTAAAGTTGGCTGTTTAAAATCTAGAACCCTTGTGTGATCACCCCGGTAAAAAAAAAACAGAATAATGAACATGTGGGTGTTGTCTTGGTTACATGGCATGTGATGGGGGTGTTTTTGTGGGTTTTTGGGGTTTGGGTGAGCAGCGGGGCTGTGGTTGGCTTGGTTGTGGGTTGGTGTGAATGCTATGTTGGTGACGGGCAGCGCGGCTGCGATTAGTGGTATTAAAGGGATAATGATGTATGAGTTACAGTGCGGTTGTGGTTATGATGGTTGGCAGCGGGCTGTAGGAATGAGTTTAAATGTGAACGAGATACGGGTTGTGAATAATAAATAAAAGTGGAAGAGTTAATGAATGGTCGGGCGTGGTAATGGAACTGTTTTAGTAATCAATGGGGCTGTTTGGTTAATAAGAAGGACTTGGTTGTGTTTCTTGTGTTTTCCTAACTTGATTTGTGGATGGCAGGGATATGTTTTACGAACGATCGATGTGGTTGGTTGTGGATAGTTTCCCAGTAGTTAAGGAACTAAATAAACTAATTCTGCTGAAACGTGAAAACCTAAATGTGGTTGGGGTTGTTTGTTGTATGCATGCTTCGTAGTAGCAGTGCCGAAGCACGTGCTCAGTCTCTCTGTTTAGAAGCCATAGGTTGGGCTGTGTGGTTGGTATATATATATCTGTATCTTTTGTGTTTTATCACACCCTTCCCATGTTTAGCACTTAGTACCGAACACTTCCATTTAATGGGAGAGGGTGTTTTTCCATTAGTTACTAGCTCCTTCCTGCTCCCTCTCCCCTAGGCTGTGATGGCTTGAGGTGACCTTACACCTAAGACTCTTCGGGTAGGTTTCGATTGGGGTGGATTTAGCCCAAGACTCTTCAGACAGGTTCTACTATTTCCCAAGAATCTTAGGGATGAGGCCCAGGTGCGTGCGGGCGAGATACGTGGTTGTGAGGCCCTGGTGTGTGCGGGCGGGATACGTGGTTGTGAGGCCCAGGTGTGTGCAGACGGGATACATGGTTGTGAGGCCCAGGTGTGTACGGGCAGGATACGTGGTCGTGGGGCCCAAGTGTGTGCGGGTGGGGAGAGTGTGGCAGTGTCAGGACGTTCACTATTAGGAATAGCTGCTAACTAAAGGGAAATGGTGTGGGGTACCTGATACCCTTGTTTCTTATATACTACTACCTGTTGTGCTTGTGTTTTGGTGAGTGTGGCTAGTGAGGTTGGGTGGATATAATTCCTTGTTAGGTTTCTTCTATTGTTCTCAAGGGACATTAGGATGTCTCCCCATTTGTGCACGAGAGCTTTAGGTTTCCCCACTGAATATACTTGTATGCTCACCCTACATTTACTTTTAGGTTTCCAGGAGGACTACCAGGGCCGTGCGGGACCCTACTAGTCGGACAGTTGGAGTTGTTGCAGTTTCTGTTCTCTTGTTTTCTTTTGGTATTGTACTTTGAGATTTCTTGTACTCGTACCTTATTATAAAATTATTTAAACATGCATGTGGGTTTGGTTTGGGTTTATTTATAGACACTTGTTCTTTTTTTCTTTTTGGTGGTTGACTTGTCCTATTTCCCGATCCTAATAATAAAGAGGGTAATGCCTCCCATATTTGTGGAAACTCATTCCCTTGGTGCTAGTCGCCACCCCGGGGCCTACTGGAGGCGGGACTCGGGGGTCATTATCTCTCTTTCACCATTGCTAGCTCAAGAGGGGCATCTTTGGTGGGAGGGGGTCATGACAGAATGGTATCAAAGGTGATGGATGAGAGATAGGATGGAGTCTGGAGTTAGGCACAGTGAGGATTGCATGGGATGGTAGGGAAATAATGTTAGTTAATCTTGGTGCATGACATATGCTAGAGAAGACCGGCTAGGACACGAGATTTTAGGTCCCCCCGTGATCCGATGCAAGGACTCTGAGCCAACCTAATGACCAAGTGAGACTACATTGATTGCAGGGTAGAGACCCTAGGGAAGGTACATGCATCATCATGATTGTGTTTTACTTGATTTGGGTGTTCTGGGAAAGAAATTGAAATAAAATGATAAAATAAAACCTTGAGTTTCCTTACTACTTGGGCTTAGGAAATCCTTGTTTACCGTACAACTATGGCACCTAGACGTCGTCCCCGGGTGGCTCAGATGGCCGAGGCCCAACAAATTCAGGTGGTCGATCAGCTGAGAATTGACCGAGAGGAGGAATATATCCAGTGGCAGAAGACTCTCCGTTCTTTCCAGCGGAAGACCCTCATGAACTACGAGGGTAGTACATCGGATATGGAGACTGAGGGGTGGCTTGAGGAGATGGGGATCGCTTTTACCTTGATTCGTGCTCCGAGGGAGTACTGGGTTCCCCTAGAGGAAAGTCAGCTGAGAGGTGTGGCGCGGCAATGGTGGATGCTCTACCTTGGAGAGAGGATAGAGGCAGAGGTTCCATGAACTGACTTTGAGAAGGAATTCCGAGAGGAATTCCTTTCTTTCATGATCAAGGCGGATAAGCGGTAGGAGTTACTCTCCCTTCAGTAGGGGACTATGTCAGTACGAGAGCTAGGGATCATGTTCAAGGATCTCTTGTGCTTTGCTCTAGATCTCTTTTCAGATGAGGAGTCTCGGGTGAGACGTTTGGAGGAGGGGCTTCGTCCTTTGCTCCAGTATGCTGTCACCCCATTCACCCTTCCGACGTACATGGCGGTACATAAGAAGGAAAATGTTGTAGAGAGGATGCACTCACTGGGAGGTGCACCATGTGAGGGGTTTCAGCTAGGTTCGTCGAAGGGGAAGGCAGTCAGTAGCAGGTATCCTGCGACGGGACCTTCCAGGTTTAGGCCAGTGGGGAGCATGCCCCATCAGTTCCAGTTCAGATCATCAGGTCCTCGTCCCTTTTTCATGAGCCTAGGTCCGAGGTGTTTTTCTTGTGGAGGTTTCGGGAAGGTTCAGAGTCGGTTCTCGACCCGAGCTCAGTGCGATGGAGGTGGGCAGGTTCAACACCCACCTCAGCAGCACCAGTTTCAAACGAGGCCCTTCCAGCAGCAGCAGGAACATGCTCCTCCGAGGGCAGGCTTTGCTGGAGGAGGCCTACCTCAGGGTGCTCCTCAGGGACCTCAACCAGGTCGTGTTCAGGGAGGTGGAAGACATCAGATAGGCAGAGGAGCTGGGCGTGGGTAGTTGGACGCAGTAGAAATGACAGATCCAGCAGGAGTAGAGGTGGTGCGAGGTACGATTTGTTTGTTCATCACTCTAGTTTTTACTTAGTTCAATTTGGGAGCTTCACTCTCCTTTGTTGCACCTGGTCTAGCCCATGCTTTGGGTCTAGACGTAGAGAGACTTTCAGTACCACTGGTGCTGAGTACACCAGTTGTAGGTCAGACCAGCGTATCTTGTGTTTGCCGGGGATGTGGGCTGGCATTGGGACCACATCGATCTAGTGGGGACCTTCTTTTGTTACAGATGCAGCCATACAATGTCATCATAGGCATCGACTGGTTGTTTTCTATTGGTGCCGTTTTCGACTACTTCTGGAGAAGAGTCATGTTCTCCGACGTGGATGGGCAGCGTGTAGCTTTTGTTGGTGAGAGGAGCTATCAAGTGGGAATCCGGCATGTGGAGCCTCTCCTTTTCTTGTTAGGTGGGATATCAGTGGTTCTAGCTGACCTAGAGATGATGGATGTCTCGGAGGTTGTTGGGGAGTTCCTCGATGTTTTTCCTAAGGAGGTTGTGACTCTACCCCCCCCCCCCCGACGTGACGTTGAGTTCGGGATAGACTTACAGCCTGGTGCCCATCCGATTTTGATGGCCCCTTATCGGATGGAACCTTCAGAGTTGCGGGTGTTGCGGATTCAGATTGATGATCTGATGGAGAAGGGTTTTGTTTGACCTAGGGTATCGCCATGGGGTGCACCAGTTTTGTTCGTGAAGAAGGTAGATAGTGGTCTCAGGCTATGTATAGACTACCGAAGGTTAAACCAGGTAATAGTCAAGAACAGCTATCACCTCCCAAGGATAGATGAACTCTTCGACCAACTGAGGGGAGCAGGTTGGTTTTCAAAGATTGATCTATGATCTGGATATCATCAGCTGAGGGTAAAAGACAATGACATCTCGAAGAAGGCTTTCAGGTGCAGGTATGGGCACTTCTAGTTTGTGGTGATGCCGTTTGGAGTTACGAATGCACCGACTGTGTTCATGGGACTTATGAACTTTGTCTTCCGAGAGTTTCTGAACCGGTTCGTCATTGTGTTTATCGATGACATTCTAATCTACTCAACATTAGAGGAGGAGCGTTTTGAGCATCTTAGTGAAGTCTTGGAAGTCCTTAGACACCACCATATTTACTGGAAATTGTCGAAGTGTAAGTTCTTGATGCAATAAGTACACTTCCTTGGGCACGAGGTGTCTCAGCATGGAGTGTTAGTGGACCCGTCGAAGGTGGAGGCAGTTGTTTCTTGGGCAGCACCCAAGAGAATTATAGAAGTTCGTAGATTCCTGGGGTTAGCAGGTTATTATCGGAGGTTTGTTTTGGACTTCTCTCGAGTTGCTGCTCCATTTACGGCTTTGACGAGGAAGAACCAGGTCTTCCTATGGAGCGATCAGTGCCAGAGAGCTTTTGACTACCTGAAGGAGAAGTTGGTTAGTGCTCCCGTACTCAGGTTGCCAGAGGAAGGGTTATTGTATGAGGTGTTTTGTGATGCTTCTGGCCTTGGTCTGGGGTACGTGCTGATGCAGAAGAAGGGAGTGATCTGTTATGGGTCTAGGAAGTTACACCCTCATGAGCGTAACTATGCCACTCGTGACATAGATCTTGCAGCAGTAGTGTTCGCGCTGACGTTGTGGCGACATTACCTCTTTGGGGAGCACTTTGTAGTCTTCTCAGATCACAAGAGCCTGCATTATATCTTATCCCACCGTGACCTGAACTTACGGCAACAGAGATTGGTTGAGTTTCTCCAAGACTATGACTTTGAGATCTCTTACACTGAAGGTAAGGGCAACGTTGTGGCTGATTCCCTGAGCAAGATGTCGCATCAGGAAGTAGTTCGGGAATCCACTGATGCTTGGAAGGCTGTGGCAGAGTTGGCTGCCTTGCACTTGGATGCCAGGGTAGAAGGTGTTATAGGCTATTTGTTTCAGATGACGGTGCAGTCCTCCTTGTTGCAGCAGGTGGAAGAGTCTCAGTGGGGGGACTCCGAGGCTGAAGTGATGCTTGATCATGTGGATCAGGGGAACGCTCCAGAAGGATGGTCAGAGGATAGCCGACATCGGATGCTTTTCCATGGAGGGTTTTTTGTTCCGGAGGCGATGCGTGAGGGATTTCTCCATGAGTTCCACAGATCAGCCTTGGCGGTACATCCAGGAGTTTCAAAAATGTACCAAGGCATGAGGGAACATTTTTGGCGTCCCGGGATGAAATGGGCAGTGGTGGAGTTTGTGGCTAAATACCTAGTGTGTCAGCAAGTGAAGGGTGAACACCTTGTTCCCAGTGGTTTGTTGCATCCTTTAGATGTACCCGAGTGGAAGTGGGATGCCATCTCAATGGACTTCGTCACAGGACTAACCAGAGCTCAGGGTGGTTATGATGCTATCTGGGTGGTGGTGGATCGTCTGATGAAATCAACTCAATTCTTAGCAATCAAGGAGTCGGACTCAGTGAGTACCTTAGCACAGAGGTACGTAGATGAGGTGGTGCGTTTGCATGGAGTTCCGAGGACTATCATCTTCGACCGGGATACTCAGTTTACCTCATGATTCTAGAGGGGGTTACCACATGCTTTTGGAACCCATCTTCACCTTAGCAATGCTTTCCACCCCCAGACCGATGGGAAGACGGAGCAGACTATCCAGATGTTGGAGGACATGCTGCAAGCATGCGTTCTAGATTTCAGAGGATCATGGGTATGACACTTTCCTTTAGTAGAGTTCTCCTACAACAATAGCTTCCACCCTACTAATGTCATGGAACCGTTTGAGGCTTTGTACGGAAGGCCATGTCATTTACCCATTTTCTGGGCAGAGGTTGGTGAGACAGGTGCGCTTGGGCCAGAGGTAGTGCAGAGTACCACAGAGAAAGTCCAACTTGTACGTGAGAAAAAGGAAGAAGCTCAGGACCAAAAAATGTCTTATGCTGATCATCGGAGGAGGCCCTTGGAGTTTGAGGTGGGAGATCATGTGTTCTTGAAGGTTTCTCCTCGACGGGGGTAGCAGAGGTTTGGAAAAGGGATCAAGCTCTCACTTAGGTTCATCAGACCTTTTGAGGTGTTGAGGAGAGTTGGTGAGGTGGCATATCAGCTAGCCCTGTCACCTTAGTTGGAGAAGGTTTATGACGTCTTCCACGTCTCCCACACTACAACAAATGCCGATCCTAGCGGCGGTTGTTTTCCGGTTTAGCGGCGGTTTAAACCGCCGCTATATTGTGTGGCGGCGGTTTACAAAAACCGCTGCTAAGTTTGGCGTCGGCAATCTATTAGCGGCGGTTTTTTCGATTCCGCGGCGGTTTTAGAAATGTGTCGTATGTCCGTCATTTAGCGGCGGTTTTTCTTCATTTAGCGGCGGTTATATGGGTATCTTATTTAGCGGCGGTTTTAACCGCCGCTAAATTCAGTCGTTTGATGCGCCTATTCTGCGGCGGTGAAAACCGCCGCTAAATATCAACATAATATATTTAGCGGCGGTTAAAACCGCCGCTAAATTCTGCCCAGTTCATCATTTAGCGGCGGTTAAAACCGCCGCTAACGGATTCCCGGTTATTTAGCGGCGGTTAAAACCGCCGCTAAATGCTCACAGGTATGGCATTTAGCGGCGGTTAAAACCGCCGCTAAACGTTGAACTGGAAAAAAAAAATACGTTGCATCTGCTACACCACTGCCCCACTAATTTATCCATCATCATTCATTTACTAGGATTTACCATTTCAAGAATTCCATAACTACTGAGTAACTAACAAGACAAGACACAATGTTATAAAATTCAAACACATCCAACCCACAATTTTTGCATCACAAATCATCACCTTATCCATAATCCAAACTCATAAAGTAACCATAACCATAATTCCATCTATTATGCAAACTATCAAATTAAATCAACCTCACAAGAAAAGGGAAAAGACAATGATTCCTTGTTTACAGATAGGAAATTCAATTACCATAAGTAAAGACATTATCATTTTAATGTGAGGTGATTTATCAAATTAAATTTTAGAAACAATAATAATTTCATAGAAGTAAAAACAATTCATAATAAACAACAACCAACACACATTCATAGAAAAGCAATATCATGAAAAACCTAAAGCACATTTGATATCACCCCTTCCCATTAATTTTAATATATCCAATTAATTATTTTCATTAGTAAATATCTTAACTTCCACCCAAGATGAAATAGTAGTATTATAATATCACATATTTAAAATAGTAATGAGGGAACTCAAATATCCTACCTTAATTAGAGATTTAAGGAGAACCATAATCGCAACAGAAGAAACAAAGGATCAAGTTTCACTAGGATATAAGAGAAACCCACCAAAACCTATCCTCAGAATCCCATCACCCAAACACACTCATAACTCAACCAAAAATATAGGGGTTCTCAACAATAAACACCCAAAATATTGGGAATAATAAAAGGTAGAAAGGAAAGAAGAAGGAAACTTGAATAAATGGAACTCAATTATCCACAATCCAAGAGGATAAAAACATTAAGAGAGATGGTAAAAGGTAATCAATGGGATTTGGTGTTATCCAAATATCAAATTAGAAGAAAGAAAATCAAAATAAGTCCATATGTGCCTTCTATTTATAGAGGAAATCCCAAATGGGTTCTCCATAGTGTGGAGACATCCCAATATGCTGTGGTCTCCCTTGGTTAAAGGAGATCTAAGTCACCCATATCTCTTTCCTGCCTTTCATGTGTTTTTAAAAAAAATTGACCACCACCATATCCTAGAACATGGAATGGACCAAGGTGTGCTGGATCCCTCGATTCCCTCCATGAACATCCACTATGACATAACATAAAAAGATTGGTTGTTTTCTCCTCACCACACCCAAGACCACGACATGGTTAAACCTAGCTCCCCGTGCTACACAGGTGGTACCCAAAAGTGAAATGAACAATATAATTCCCTTCACCGTGCATATTCTATTTCCCATGTTACACAGGGTGGACATCCATTCACCATTCCCAACAACATAACCAACCATACCATTTCACTCTTTGTGGTGTATCCTAACATCACACAACCATCTCCATAGACAACCTACAAGAACCAATGGCCAAAACAACCATCACCACAACCAACAACATGGAATGGTGACCCTTTGAATGCACATAACTCTCACCAAGACTCTAAAACACCTCTAAAATTCCTTTTAGTAGAAACAAGACATGGAAAAATGTAAAGGGAGTGACTTTTGAATTCTGGACCCTCAAAACAAAAATCTATTAAACAATTATCATCCTTGAGAATCAAAACAAAACATAAACACATCACAATGTAAAAGTATACAACATCCAACACAACTCATAGAATATATACACAAAAACAGATGAATGATGTATATTTTTATCGGAAAACAAAAAAAAATTGGTGTTTTATTCACCCATAATGCAACTAGGTCAAAATTAATGTTCCCAAAAAATCCCACAACTTATTGAAATTCAATTCCAGATTTCCATCGATTAGGGGATTGAAAGTCATTTTAAAGAGAGTTTAGGTAATGGAGGGATTCCATATTCCTCCCAATAATGATGATATGAAATAGGAATTACATTCTAAACAATTAATTATGGTATCATGGGGAGTCCTAAAACCTCATCCATGTACAATCATTCTTAATAATGTATTTAACTGGACTCCTTGATTTCTATATAATGTTATGAAATCATTATTCAATATATGATCACATATCCTCCCTAATATTGGGGATACATTGTGACCATCACAATTTTGACTTCCACCCACTTCCAATTGGTATATAATGATTTCATGAATGTACACATCTAAGAACTAGTATATGAATTCATAGATCATATATATTGTGAGCCCCATTTATATATCTTCTTCTATTATAACACTGAATGATATAACCACAAACCAGATGTATTCAAACCTATGAGGGAAGGATGTATTCAAGATAACCTCATCATTCAACCACCTCGGGTGATTTTTAGACCATATATCAATCATAAAAAACCTATCAGATTCCTTTAAATGGTGTAATATATCATCTACAATTAAAATGGGTAATAATTCTTGATTTTATGATAATTAAACATTAATTACTCCAAACATAGTCTCAGAATACCATCTTAATACAAAGAGAACAACACTAGAGTGCTAAAAAGAAATAATTTTCAGCAAATGAAATGCTTTTACTACAAACCAACTGTTATCATACTTGTTCAACACATCAACAATACTACTACTCATCATCTGATGCTGCATCGTCACCCTCTCCACCTTCATCTCTACCACCTGCTGCCACCTGTAAGAACATTATATTGAAAATTAAATATTGTTGCATATTTATAATAAAAATTAAAACCAATAAAAGTTTGCAAACTAAATGATTTTGATTTTTTTGTGATTTACCTACTCACCACTACCCGATACACTACCACCGGGGGCATATCTGCTCATATGCTGACGTATTTCAAGCAACTCTTTCTGCAAATCAGATATCTGATTCCCGTGCTGGTGAACTGTGTTTCGTAGAGCAGACATCTCCCTCTGAGCATCTTCAGGTATGAAATGACTATAACCAGGAGTGGATGAGGCAGAAATCCCTGATGGCATGCGAAAGACCTCAGATGGTACGGGTCCCAAACCCATCCCGCGCACTCTACCAGGATGCTCCTTCCCAAGGACTTGACCAACCGGGTCATCCTGGGAGACTGAGTAGGATTGCCCAGGATTGGCATCCCATTTTTCTTTAATTTTTACCTATAAATCAAATATCAATATATATTAACACAGTAAAAACTGATATTAAGTTATTATAATAAATAATTGACTTCATACCCCAACTTCTCTGGCAGGTTCATTAACAAAACTTCCATCTGTTTTTTTATGAACATCCAGCCACAGTTCTGTTCGGGATGCTTCATGCCCTAAACTCTGTGACTGCATTAAACAAAGATAAATCATCAATCAAATATGTTAAATAGATAATATTATCTTATAAATATTTAAACTAATTAAAATATTACCAATGACATTCGGCTTCTTGAAAATCTTTTTGAACCCGCAGTGTGCGGGATTACCTGCTTCGCCCGGTTTGAAGCATTCTTTCTTGAGAGATCCTGAAATAAATAAAATTCAAATTAATAGTATTTTATTCAATGTCTATCTCCTCTTCATGTACATTTATAAATGTAAAATGAGGATAATATAATAATATATATTTCAATACCATCCGCTTCTCATCACGATGTCTATCGACAAAAACCTGCCACTGTTCTTTCGGTACCCCACTGGGTATCTTCTCATACATCTGCTGCACGGTCAACGAAGAATCGTTGACATCACACCACAACCTCCATTTGAAATCTTTCCATTTTTTTCCAAGATTTTTCAATGTCCACTTCCGTGCTATCACATCAGCAACGGTAAAGTGGAAGAACATCTGTATACAGAAATTCATTTTGAATATATTAGTAAAATGACATTCAATTAAACCATAAAGTAATAAAATTACCTTTATCTGAGAATCATAAACTTCATTTTTCCAGTTTGGAGGCATATGCCTCCAATCATCATACGAAATAGGCAGGGAAACGGGCTCCGCTGCCAGCTGACCTATAATCTGACCAAGTAAACCTGCGGCGTCATCCGTCGGGACCCCATAAGAATCAAATGGCACCACTATCTTCTTGCCATGCATGTTCCAAACATCAGAACTTTTTATGTCTCTTTCCACGGTTTCATTGTCTTCATCTGCAATGAGAAAACAATTACTATAAACAAAATGCAATAAATTTATTTAATTAAAATTTGTACCTATGACTGCGACCCTCCAGAATGTCCGTGATGAACTGGAGTGGGCGTGTCGCTGCCCCGCTGCTGAAGCTCCTGTAGGGGGAGGCGATGACTCATCCCCTAATGAGGCATCCACTGATGGTGTCAGAGATGGTGCAGGGGGAGATGATACTGTGGGGACAGACGGATCGTCATCTGTCGCAGAAGAAGAAGGAATAGTGTACCGCTTCTTCCTTGGCATTCCTGTCATTTAATCAAATAAAATTAAGTTCAGAATATATATTTCAAAAAATTCATGCAGAAAAAAAATTAAAAATGATAATAGATGCCCAGTATTAACAAACAATATATATATAACAATGATAATGAATGACTACAGAAATGAAACAAGTAGTTGCTGAATGAATAAATAATTGTACATACAATCATTTTCCCCTTCAATCATGTCGGTTTCCTGCTCCATTGCTTCATCCACTTCATTCATCCTTGCTAGACCAATATTTTCAATATCATGATGGACAAATAATTCTGCTTCCTGTTGTTGATGAAATTCAATTGCAGAGGTCAAATCTTCCACTTCATCACCCATATCATACAAATCTCTTTGTATTACGTGAGTAACTACACTCCACCCTTCATCCACAACATCATTCACATAATATACCATTTTTGCCTGCGATGCTAAGATATATGGATCATGCAGTTCACGATCACCAACATCCATCAAGCGAGAGAAGTTTACAGAAGTAAATTTCAATGAATCTCTTTTAACACCTCTGATAAAATCGACCCATTTGCATTTGAATAAAACAACAGAAAAATGCCCGTGGTAGTTTAATTCAATAATATCATGCAGCTTTCCATAGTATTCCACTTCAGCGAATGTAAAAATACCACTATTCTGTGTTTTCAAACCCACTTCTCGATCGACTGTACGAAATCTAAAACCATTCACATTATAAGCGTTGAACTTTCTAACTTGTTTTATAGGACCTCTAGCAAGAAACTTCAAATCTCTTGAAAAGTCAGCTCGAGTATCAGTATTCATGATCTGAAAAAAAATATATAATTTAATAGATTTGCAAATTGTATGTGTCAAAGTAATATTCGTATTTATTGAAATATTTATAAGCTTACACGTCGTGCAAACCATTCTACCAGCTCTTTATTCACAGCTTTCGTTATATCTTTTTCATTTCGTGTTCGGCTTCTCATTCGTCTCTTTGTTTGTATCCTCAACTCTTCAATAAATGGATCTGCAATTTCACTATTCAGCAGCACATATCTATGTGCCTGTAATAATTCCAATTCTGTTAGTGTCGCGTATGAGGTCCTCCCAACTGATCGGCCAATAGCAGGAAATATTTTTGATTTCTGATGCATTTGAGATTGAGTTGATGTGTTGTCAACACGTCCAACTCGAGTAAATCTTGTCTCAATATCATCCAAATATCTGGAACAAAAGGTGAGACACTCCTCGGCCAAATAGCCTTCAGCAATAGAGCCTTCTGGTTGAGCTTTATTTCTCACGTATGCTTTCAAATGCCCAAGATATCTGTGAAAAAATAATAATAATATTATGCATTTATTTAAATGCCAAAAAATGTTTACTTAACTGGAAACATATAAATAAAATACCTCTCAATTGGATACATCCATCGATAATGAACGGGGCCTCCTAATTTAGCTTCGTCAACCAAATGCACAGTTAAATGCATCATGACAGTAAAAAACGATGGAGGGAAGATCATCTCCATTGCACAAAGGGTCAATACAAACCTCTCCTGTAGGTTGTCCAGCTGAAATGGATGTAGAATTTTCTCACATAACTGTCTGAAAAATGTGCAGAAATGGAGTACAACAGCAGTAACTTTTTCAGGTAATAATGTACGCAATGCCAATGGTAGTAACTGTTGTAACAAAACATGTGAATCGTGACTTTTCAATCCATATAACTTACGATTCTTCAAGTCAACACACCTCGAGATGTTACTCGAATACCCATCAGATACCTTCACATTCTTTAAAATTTGAAGGAACGTATCTTTATCCCTATTTTTCAATGAAAAAATGGCCGGAGCATACTTTTCATTCTCATCTGGCCAGAGATCACGTTTTATGTTCATTACTTGTAAGTCTTTGCGAGCATTGAGATGATCCTTTGACTTTCCATGCTCATTAAGTAATGTGAAAATCAAATTATCACATACATTCTTCTCAATATGCATCACATCAAGATTGTGGCGCAAAGAATTAAATTCCCAATACGAAAGTTTGAAGAATATACTTTTTTTCTTCCATTGTTGCGTTCTGATTTCACTTGACGATGCACTTCGCACTCGTTTTCCGCTATCATTCAAATGATGAACCTTCCCAAATTCTATTTTAACATTTTCAAGCTGTGTCAATATTTCAGAACCGGTTAACAACTTTGGAGGTGGTCTACGATCAATGCAACCATTAAATTTTGATTTGTTCAGCCGAAATCTATGAGATGCATCAAGAAATCTTCGATGGCACAAGAAGCACCATTTTCTACTGTGAGGTAGCCGTTTGGGCTCGAAATCAAAGTTACAAACGGGACAAGCCAAACCCGTATAAGTGTTCCAACCAGATAAATTCCCAAGCCCAGGGAAGTCACTAATGGTCCACATTAAAGCAGCATGCATTTTAAACATTGTTTTAGAAGAAACATCAAATGTCTCAACACCGTTGCTCCATAACTCCTGCAATTCTTCAATCAAAGGCTGCAGGTATACATCAATATCATTTCCAGGCATTTGTTTTCCAGGAATAATCATCGAAATGATAAAAGATGTTTGTTGCATACACATCCACGGAGGCAGATTATAAGGGATCAAAACAACTGGCCAAATGCTATAACTCGTACTCAAAGTCCCAAATGGGTTGAATCCATCGGCAGCCAATCCCAATCGAACATTCCTAGGATCAGCTGAGAAATCTGGATGTAATGAATCAAATGTCTTCCACGATTGGGAATCCCGTGGATGTGTCATTAACCCATCATTGTTATTATCTACAGCATGCCACTTCATGTGTTCGGCGGTTTTTGATGACATGAATAATCTTTGCAATCGAGGCTTCAAAGGAAAGTAACGCAAAACTTTTGCAGGTGTGTTCCTTTTCTTCTTCTCCGTGAAATTATGTTCAGTCATACTTCCAACATCACCCTTTGACTGCCATCTAGAAGAAGAACATTTCTTACAATTCTGTCTACTTGAATCCTCTCCCCAGTAAAGCATACAATTATTGGGACACGCATGTATTTTTGTATAATTCAGACCAAGCTTGTTAACAACTTTTTTCATATCATAAAACGATTCTGGGATTTTTGCTTCATGAAATGCATCACGAATCAATTCCAATAACATGGACATTGCCTTATTTGTAATTCCACATAGACATTTGATATGGTACAACTTCAGTAGAAATGAAAGCTTTGAATATTTCAAACACCCACTATACAACTCTTGATTTCCATCGGCAACTAAATCATGAAATGCATTTTCCTCACTGAAGTTTTCCCTTACAATTGGCTCCACAGAATCAAGAGGATCCAATGATATGTTACAATCTTGATCTGCTTGTGTTACAGTCTCAGAAACATCACTTGTCACGTTGCAATTTGTAGCACCCTCTTCTGGTTGTTCTGATATGTTTTGATGCTCATAGTGGTGTCTTGCAGTGCCGAATGCATCATTTATGAGGTTTTGAATTTCATTTTCCATTGTCGAAGAACTTGGGACCTCATTCTGTGGATTAACATCAGTCCTCAATCTTTCTGTATTGTTTGATTCTCCATGCCAAATCCAACACAAATATTGCTCAGGGAATTGCTTCAGTATTAAATGTTCATAAACTTCATCTCTCTTCAACCATGTTCTAAATTTACATTTAGGACATGGACATCTTATTCTCCCTTCAACGGATCGATTAGAAATTGCAAAATCTAAAAATCCATTCAAACCCTTAACATATTGAGATGTGTTCCTCGGTAATGTGATCCAGCTTTTATCCATGTATATCACAATGTGCCTACACAAAATATACGATAGTGTAAGATTACAGAAACATAATATAATAAAGATGAACCATTGGCCATAAAGTATGCATAATATAATAAAGATGATTCATTGACCACATTTACCATTTCAGACCAACTGAACAAGTCTGGTCCATAGGAGACAGCGTCAACACCTCATTTAGGAGCAATAAGAATATCGGGATACACACTTATCATAACACCATCGATCACACATTTATGTTGCCTCAAACAACACCCCTTTGATGTGTGATCGAAACTGATCATAATGCATTTTAAATCAAGTTAACTACATTCACTGAAACCTTTTTCACAATGGGTAATGTTTGTTTTATTGTTCTAGGGAAATCTAAATGGCCACATTTAAGTAAAATTTAGAATATAATTCATTTAATCATGAGCCCATATAATGTGATCCATAAAAAGGATCCTATTTATCTTTCTAGGATAACAAAAAATACACATCATTGTAAGCGTCCATCAAAGGTGATCCATATGATGAAGCCTTTGTATCACTTTCGGCATGGTGTAAAGCCTGAACTTTTGAGATCTTCCCATGTATATCATGTAGGGGTCTGATTGTCTCTTGTGGAATGGTATAAAAATCTATCCCTAAAGAAGGTCACTCATCCAGAGAATCAGGATCACTCCTTGGTAGATATGTAATATGCCTCATTTTCCAGTATAGGGCATTTTATAAAAGAATCAAAGTATCACTATTGGGGTATTCATAAAACAAGTAACCTATGAGTCCATTCATGGAGTTCAATATATGGAACCAAAGTATATCTCAAGGAATACATAACTAATTTGATGAAGGAGCAGTGAACTCATATTTTTCCATGGATTACATCTTTTACATGACTTATTGAGGACAAAAATTATTTATAGTGGGGAGTTTGTAAGATCCTATTACTGATCTATCAGGTATTTTTTTATCCTCTTCATGGTTTTCCTTTTTTCCATTGTCTGTAAAGGACTAGGAAGGAATTGGTAAGATACCTAAAATGGTGAAGTCAGATATTTGTTGTACTTTCATCTTTAACCAGCTTTTTCTACATGATTCAAAAGTCTTTCACACTCTATAACTAGGTTACACACCGTGGAACTATTACTAGATACAAGTCATGAAAGGGTATTCATGCTGTGAAAGTTTACACCTCGGGAAGAGTGGTTTCACATCGTAAATTTTAAAATAATGGATTTTTAATTCGAGGTGAAGGATTTTTCAACATACTAGAACACCATGGATTTCACAGCAGGTAATAGTATTACACATCATCAAATAGCCCTCGTTTAGTTTTTAAAATAGGTGAGTGGCTATTTTGGTTTCAGTTCTTTTCTCTAGGACCTTGGATCCATACCTAGAGATCTTCTCGGGTTATTTTGGGAGACTATGCTCCATCTAGATTAATCCATTCAACATTGGATCTTTTATTATATTCGTGGCGCATCTCTCTGGGTAAGAAATATTTCTGATTCTTCGTTTCTCTTGATAATGGTGGCACCCTAGGGTAATATTATCAGATCTGGTGGCCTAAGTTTTTGAATCTTTTTGTATTATTCTAGATCCTTTGGGAGATCTCATTATGGAGGCCATTCCTTGGTTAGTTGTGGTGTGGTGGATGTCTGTTCTTGAGGTATTTGTTGTTTTCCCTTTCCACCAACCCCTTATTTTCTAATTTATATCAATATTAATGTTTTTATTATATTCTAGGGCCTTCGTTTTCATCATTGGGTTTTCATTGTTGGTGGATCCCATTACGGGAATGTGTGACTTCAGCTTTGAGGTAGGTGGTTCCATCTCTAGCCTATGATAATTAGCCTAATTTCTCTTAATTTATAAGTTGATTTATCAAATTGGAATGACTATTTTCATTTGTTTAAGAAGGGGTTTTTGAGAGAAATTTTTTTCCATGATTTTTGATAAATGAAAATGAAATGGGTACTTTTAAAATATTGAAATTGATTTGTGAAAATGATCACTTAGGTTACCTTGGGTACTTAGGTGGAAGGTTTATCTTGTGTCCATCATCCATGTTTTGTGATTATTAGGAGGTTTTCTCATGGGTATTTCCTTGTTTTCCTAGTCCCATTGTTCTAGGGGACAACTTAGCATTTTCGGGGGGGGGGGGGGGGTTTACTCATGGGGTATTCCTCTTCTTCCTAGGCATGTGTTATAGGAATTGTATTGTGCACATGATTTATTATGGTATAATTATTATTCTAGTCTAAACTATAGTGTTCCTTGGTATTTATGCCTCTACTGCTTATTTTATTTTGTACTGATTTGATTTCTGAGTTATAATTGATATACATTATGTACCTACTTTTGTTTAGAACTAGGAAAAAGGGAAATGTTTACCCATGTTTTCTATAAAATTTCATTACTGCTTATCATTCCATGTTATCACCCAGTAGACTCCAAGAAAAACATATCCTCATCGATCTAACAGTTATTCCAAGGTTCAAGTTTCTAAACTACTAGACTAGAAAATCCCTAATAGAGCCACTAATGATGTGATTCCTTAAGTAAACTAAATCACATCACCCCAAAAATAAAACCACACCAACCACTCCAATTGGATCATAGAAATGGTCAAAAAAAGTTGGAAGAACCCATAATATGAACACTCTAATTTCATAATAGATCTTTTTTGGAGGGGGGGATCACATCAAATAAACTAAAGCATAGACTCTTAAGTATTTGTTTCCCCAAAATCACACCAAGATATCCCAAAACATCCTAAATGGAACATCACATTCTCCTATAAATTCTTTTAAAACAACAAAATTCACAATAAAATAAAAAAACCATTCTCAAAAAATGCATTTTCCAAAAATAAATTTTTCAAATAACACATGTTCTTGTAAAAGAACCAAATTGCATACATAAATCCTAAAACATTATCAACCATTTCTTGATACCACCTAAGATACTCAAATCTCAATATTTAATTAATGTAAAAAACATTTACTATATCAATTTCATTAAATGAAAATAGTCAGTTTTTCAAACCCCCCATGGGGTTCCAAATTCTTTTAAAACTGAATTGGTTTTTAAAAGAAAAAATTATTATAGAAAACCAATTCAAATGATTTAAAATAAGAAAAAAATCCCAATAATTTTCCAAAAAACAGAAAATTAGCAAACAAATCCCAAAGTATTCCTATCAAATTAGAATGATTTTCCATAAAACACTCATTTAAAAAACACACATTTCACACAACAATCACATCAATTATTATCTAAATTCCTAATAAAATCAATGGTTTTAAAATATTTCATCAAACCAAGCACATTTTACAAACAATTTATATGGGATTGATTTATAACCAAAGGAATGTTTTCTAGGGAAATCTATTTTTTGATGCACATTAAATGATTTTCACAGCACATCCACAAACTGAATATCAAAGAAACAAAATAATACTAAAAATTAATCCAAATATTCAAATATAACACAAGACCTACCATAACCATAATCTCTATCAAAATTTTCTATATTTCAAACCTAGTTAAATGGATACATACCTGGAAAAGACGGGTTGCCGGAGATGGAGGTCACGGGGTCGCCGGAGACGGAGGTTGCGGAGTCGCCGGAGGTCGCGGGGTCGCCGGAGGTCGCGGGTCGCCGGACGGTTGGGGGTCGAGGGTTGCGGGTCGCCGGGGGGGTTAGGGGAAGAAGGGAGGGCGCGGGGGTTTGGGGGAAAGATCGGGGTGGGGGTAGGGAAGGGTCGCGACTGTTTTAAAAAATTTCGGGTTTCGCGGCGGTTTATTAAAAACCGCCGCGAAACCTTTCGGCGAAAACGTTTAGCGGCGGTTTTGTGAACCACCGCCACAAAACCGCCGCTAAACCCGGTTTTTGTTGTAGTGCCAGCTTCGTCGGTACTTACACGACGACTCCCACATTATCGATTGGGGAGAGTTAGATATGGGAGACGACGCGACCTTCTAGGAACGACTAGTCATGATCGAGGACCGTAAAGAGAAGGTGCTCCGTGGATGAACCATTCCATTGGTTCGTGTGTTGAGGAGGCATGGTGGCCTCGAGGAGAGCACTTGGGAGTGGGAGACCCAGATGCACGCTCAGTACCCAGAGCTGTTTTGACTTGTGTTTTCCCTTGTTCTTATGAGCTTTGTGTTGATGTTATAATCTATACCTTTGATATTTATGGAATGCTTGGCTTGTCAGTTGTGAGGTCTTTTGTTTCCTTGTTCCCCGGTAATGTGTAACATGTACGAATGTGTGGGAAAGGGAAAAACTTGACCCTTAATCGAGATGCATTAATGCAGATGCGATTGAACCTGTGCGGGAGAGTCAGTGCCGCCTAAAGTGGATAATATCTCGACGTAGGAGAAGGAATTTTTTTTCTAAACCACATGTTTGGGAAGTGTGTTGGTTGTGTGGTGTTGGGGGTAGTGTGAGTTGAGGAATCCAAATGCATGAAAGTGGGAAGACCCAATTCTTAATCGAGACGGATTAATGAGGATGCAATTAAACCCGTCCAGGTGAGTCAGTGCCGCCTAAAGCGGATAATATCTCGACATAGGAGAAGGAATTCCTAACACATATGATTAGGGTTGTTAGTTGGGTTCCTGTTATAACGAGAACCCTAATAGGTATCTTTTCGGGTTTCCTCTGGGTTGGTTTTGAATTCTTGGGGATGAGAATGTTTTAAGAGGTGTCTGATGTAATGCCATGGACCTCTCCGGCCCACTCCTTTGTCCAAAAAAGAGGTCACGAAGTGTTATGGAGGGTAAAATAGACTTTTCCCACACCTTCCAGAATTTTGAAACTACACGCCGTGTAGTTTGAGTACACGCCATGTACCCCCTTGCTAGGTATACCCTGTGCTGAAGGTCGTGTCCTTGCTGTGTGAAGTAAATGGGTACATGCCGTGTACCCTAAATTACACGCCATGTAGTCCCTCCCCGCGTACGCGTTCCCAGTCAACGGTAGTGTGCCGTGTTGAGGCCGTGTCCTTGCTGCGTGCAATAAATGAGTATACACTGTGTGTCTAAACTACATGCTGTGTAGTCCATCCCCGCTTATGCGTTACCCTCAAACATTTTGTTGACCAGTCAATGGCCGCAGAGCTGTGTTGGTAGCTACGTGGAGGCTGTGTAAAATAACCGAGTACACACCATGTACCCTAAAGTACACGCCATGTACTTTTACTTTTCTCTCCTATAAAAGGAGGGTTCTCCTTCTCCTTTCAACTCACTCCTCCCCCCCTTTCCTCTGAGCAGATCTCTCCCAAGAGACTCGAAGGCTCCTTTTCTTCCATAAATTCTTCGTCCGAGCTCCGATTTACGATTCGTCAGCGACCACGGGATCGTAAAAACAAGGCAGAACTTTTGAACTTGGATATGTTGTGTTTCCTTCAGCCTTTCCTTTCCGACTTCCACCCGAGTAAGTTTTTCCAGGACCTGACAGAAGTGACAGACGCCGATGGACTTCTTCAAAAGTTGATCCGGGGGAGCGCTGTGACCAGAACATGTTAAGGTAGGGATCTTACCTTCGTCTCTCTAATTTTTGCATCATGCGAGGTGGGTATCATCTTATTTTCATGAGAAACAGTTGAACCCTTAAATGAACATAATAACTGGTTAAAGAACAGGATTGGGAAGTTTGTGTTTTCTGTTATGTTATATCCTGTGATATTATGTTGTGAATTGAATGAGTTTCTACATACTAAAAATCATGGTCGTTGGGTGCCTTTGCTTACACAATTAAATGTTTACCTCTCCTTCTGGATTTTCTTATGGATGGAAACATTTTGGAATTGGTTAATCACGTAATGTTGGCTGTTTAAAATCTAGAACCCTTGTGTGATCACCCCGGTTAAACAAAAACAGAATAATGAACATGTGGGTGTTGTCTTGGTTACGTGGCATGTGATGGGGGTGTTTTGTGGCTTGTTGTTGTTTGGGTGAGAAGCGGGGCTGCGGTTGGCTTGGTTGTGGGTTGGTGTGAATGCTATGTTGGTGACGGGCAGCGAGGCTGCGATTAGTGGTATTAAAGGGATAATGATGTACGAGTTACAGTGCGGTTGTGGTTATGATGATTGGCAGCGGGGCTGTAGGAATGAGTTTAAATGTGAACGAGATACGGGTTGTGAATAATAAATAAAAGTGGAAGAGTTAATGAATGGTAGGGCGTGGTAATGGAACTGTTTTAGTAATCAATGGGGCTATTTGGTTAATAAGAAGGACTTGGTTGTGTTTCTTGTGTTTTCCTAACTTGATTTGTGGACGGCAGGGATATGTTTTACGAACGATCAATGTGGTTGGTTGTGGATAGTTTCCCAGTAGTTAAGGAACTAAATAAACTAATTCTGCTGAAACGTGAAAACCTAAATGTGGTTGGGGTTGTTTGTTGTATGCATGCTTCGTAGTAGCAGTGCCGAAGCACGTGCTCAGTCTCTCTGTTTAGAAGCCATAGGTTGGGCTGTGTGGTTGGTATATATATATATCTGTATCTTTGGTGTTTTATCGCACCCCACCCATGTTGAGAACTTAGTGACGAACACTACCATTTCATGGGAGAGGGTGGTCTTCCCTTAGTTACTAGCTCCGTCCTGCTCCTTCTCCCCTAGGATGTGATGTCTTGAGGTGACCTTACATGTAAGATTCTTCGGGTAGGTTTCGATTGGGGTGGATTTAGCCCAAGACTCTTCGGGAAGGTTATACTATTTCCCAAGAATCTTTGGGATGAGGCCCAGGTGTGTGCCGACAGGATACGTGGTTGTGAGGCCCAGGTGTGTGTGGGCGGTATGCGTGGTTGTGAGGCCCAGGTGTGTGCGGGCGAGATATATGGTTGTGAGCGCCAGGTGTGTGCGAGCGGGATACGTGGTTGTGGGGCCCAGGTGTGTGTGGGTGGGGAGAGTGTGGCAGCTTCAGGATGTTCGCCGTTAGGAAGAGTAGCTAACTAAAGGGAAATGGTGTGGGGTACCCGATACTCTTGTTTCTTATATACCACTACCTGTTTTTCTTGTGTTTTGGTGAGTGTGGTTGGTGAGGTTGGGTGGATAAAATTCCTTGTTAGGTTTCTTCTGTTATTCTCACGATACATTAGGATGTCTCCCCACTTGTGCATGAGAGCTTTAGGTTTCCCTACTGAGTATACTTGTATGCTCACCCTACGTTTACTTTTAGGTTTCCAGGAGGACTACCAGGGCTACGGGACCCTAATAGTCAGACAGTTGGAGTTTTTGCAGTTGTTGTTCTATTGTTTTCTTTTGGTATTGTACTTTGAGCTTTCTTGTACTGGTAACTTGTTATAAAATTATTTAAACATGCATGTGGGTTTGGTTTGGGTTTATTTATATACACTTGTTCTTTTTATTTTTTTGGTGGTTGACTTGTCCTATTTCCCGATCCTAAAAAGAAAAAGGGTAATGCCTCCCATATTTGTGAAAACTCATACCCTTGGTGCTAGTCGCCACCCCGGGGCCTACTGGAGGTGGGACTCGGGGGTCATAATCTCCCTTTCACCATTGCCAGCTCAGGAGGGGCATCTTTGGTGGGAGGGGTTCATGATAGTTAACTATATAAAGGATGATGATATGGACATAAGTTATTAAATGAATTTAAGAAAATATTAGTATATGGTACATATAGTTTTTTACATTATTATTTTTGAAGAATCATTGAAAGTGGCGAGAGAAGAAACTATCCAAAATCTATATGATTAGAACAATACATCTTCATTAAGTTTATACTAATAGATTATACATAATGATATTATATACTATATTTATGATAGAAAATACATATAGGATGTGTACAGGTATATAGGGAAAATATTTTAGTAGGGGTTGGAAGAATAAAAAAATGTTAAAAATGCTAATAAAAGAGGTGAGGAGGGGACTTTTTATATATGAGAATTAGTGGTATTTTTCTTAATACTAAAATATATTTAATAATGGGGTGTCACTTTAAAATCATGTTCCTCCAAAAATAGAAAATAATGTACTGGAATGAATTTATGGTCGATTCACACATATACCCCCAAATGAATCATGTTTTAGACATTTTATTCTATGAACAATAAGCTCACTCAATTTTACAAATTTATTTTTCTCATATATTTAATAAAATTTCTCTTTGTGGAATATAATTGTAACATTAAAAAATAAAATTTGTTAATAATTTGAACATGGATTATATTTCCAACTATATCACAATATTTTTCCCATTTAATTTATTTTTCAAATTTTAAATCATTTATTAATATAATATTTATTTTAAAAAATAAAAAAAATATATTTTCACAACATTGATTTAATATGACAATAAAAACATCAATGAAATTGGGATTTTTGAATCAATTATATTAGAACCTCTCTGATATGTTATAATTAAATACAAATTCATGGAAGACAATAATTGATTTATTTTATATGAAATTTTAATTTCCCAAAAAATATTTTATTTTTATATTAGTTATATAATTATTTCATCGTCATTGAAGAAGATATTAATGTAATTATTTAATCACCAAATATTAGAAATAAAATATAATGATAAGAAATTATACTTAAAATAAATATTTAAAATTAAAATATGTTTTCTTTATCCTTATCCAACATATCACATGTATTAAATATTATGACGGTTTTTTTATTTTTTTCCATCAAATAAAATATTATATGTAAAATAGCACAACAATGTGAGCCCAAAATACTAAATATCAAGTATAAATATGATATATTCAATGTAATTCATACACTCTAATTTTACCACCATGTTCTAACATTAATTTATTTTATGAGTCATTTATGCATGACGTTTCATATCGTATACACTATTAAATAAAATGTTCTTATTTTAAAAAACTGCAGGTTTACAATAGTAGTGAAAATTTTCTATTTAATTCTAATAAAATAGTGATATAGTAAATGTGAAAGTAGTAAAAAAATAAATTAAATGAAAATAATCAACAAAAATAATTTTACATGAGTGAAAAATAGTTTCCAACAATAATTGTAGGAAAATATATCACATTTGGAATGTTTTAAATGTTTATATTCTATTTTTTTGTTATTTTATAAAGTAAATATAATGAATAGTTCCATAAATTGATTTAATTATATTTTAAATTAAACAATCCAAAATTTAAAAAAAATATATTTGGAAAATTTAATTAGATATGGTTTAAGATATATATCATGGATCATTTTGGCTCAATATTATTATTAAAGTAACTTTCTTTACCACTAAAGATTAAATAACATTAATATGAGAGTAATTTCTAATAGGATTAATTTGTGTTTTAAATCCTGAAATTAAATTTTAAATCATAAAATGAATAAGTATAAAATTTATTGTATGATATGACGTATATAATTTGTCATATAATAATTTAAATATTCATATTTGGGAAAAAAATTATTGAAATTTTTTATATATTAAATTTGAACTTTATTTCATTCAATGTGAACCCCTCCACTCACTTATAAAGGGGAAACTCACATATGTAATTATTCATATTTTTTATGCTCTATATATCTACCTATACATTCCATAATGTATTAAAAACATTATTATTATTATTTTAGAGCCTCTAGTCTTACCAAAATCCCATCATTTCAAGTCTTAATGTTTAAGACAAAATTAATTTTTCAGTATGTGGTAATACATTTAACCTGTCATTTAAAATTATATTTATTCTTATACTTCATATAAATATTTATTATCCATTATAAAATTATGAAATAAATATAATAAATATACATATATTTTATTATTATGAAACAACCATTATCCACCTTCATCCCATCTATTGAAAAATGATAATGTTTCTATCGTATTTTTGTGAAATTCCACCCCATAAAGTGATGTAATTAATTTTTCATCTGGTATTTTCGTATATGGTAATAAAAATATATTTACTGAATACATATAATATATATGATATAATAGTGGTTACTTAAAGGGTAATTTTTTTTTAAATTTATTTTATATTATCCATCAGAAAATCGAAACAGCACTCATGTGTATGTAAGGACAACCATATCTATAATGTTTTGTTATTAATTTTTAATCACCACATAATATGAATAGTTATAAAAGTGAATATAATTATTAATATTATACACATGACATGATTAACATTTTTTATATGAATGATCTATGATCAATGTATATAGACCTTGACTACTAAATAAAAACATTTATTAAAAACAAATAGTTATCCCCAAGAATAGTGTTTTTATAGAAAATTGATGATAAATGGGCTATATGATATTATACGAAAAAAATAATTTTATTATTTGTATGATTATCTTCCAATAATTTATTTAAAATAATTCTATAAATAAGATATATGATGTTTTAATGTGTTTGGGGAATGATGAGACATGAGCTGTGATAATTATGTTTCAAACACATTTTAATGGGGAATGTTAATGTTTGAATTACCATTAAGTGAAATAATTTATCCTTATCAAATAAATCCATTAAATTTTTTATCCATTGTGTATATCATGATTGTAAATTTTTTTACATTTTCACAGATTATGTATTTATGATCGAGACAAATGTTTTTTAGGTAATCTATCTATGTTTTACTATCCCATTGAAAATAATTTTTTACATGTCCATTTATAGCCAAATATTATAATTATTATATTTCAATATTATCAAATGATTGTTTTTTTTAATATTTATGAATATTATATTTTATATATATTATATTTTAGATGGAAGACTCTTGTAATTCATAGAATGATTTACTTTTTACCAAGAGTGTGAGAAAAATAATTTTATAATGAGTACAACAACATAATAAATTTTCACTACCATGACCCCTAATTTATTAAGGTATCATATACATGTTTCCAAGGATATTTTAAATATAAATTTTATATATAATATTTTTTTAAATATTTTTAATTTAAATTTATCAATTCAATATGAATTTTTTTTTCATCAATAAATATTCAAGTGTTCTCTAAAAATATTTCATATATGATAACATCAATTGATGTAAATATTATTATTCTAGGGATATAATACAATTACAAAATCCTTATTATATATTTATATGTTTTATAATTATGATAATTATAAGATTATGAAAATTATTTTTTTTCTAGGAGGGTTTCAACAATAAATTTATGTAATTTTTATGAAGTACGTTTTCTTTATATGTTCCATGACATGATGATATTATGAATAAATTATGAAATTATGGAAAAAATATATTTTATTTTCATTATGTGTTAGGTGGTTATAAAATTATATGTCCTTAAAATGAAATGGGTAATTTCCAATATCACATGTGATAATTATGAGATGCATGTTGATGTGATCAATACATTCTGGTAACCGGGTAGGGATGGCTGATCCAATACGAGAATCATGTGGTGATCCCAATTCACTATAAGAAACTTGTTATGATTCCTAATTCATTATAATTTTGGAAATAATCATTGATTAATATTACACTATATTTAAATTGTCTCGGTAATTAACCATGGTATATAAAAATGTATTCTATTATGATGATAGTGCCATACATTTATGAGATGAAAGTGATATTATCATATAGATAATAATTTATTATATTGTTTTCTCATTGTTATGTTACATTTAATTTTTAATGGTATTGTTTTATTCCATTAAAATTTATTATTATATATTGTCTTTCGAATACTAACAATGTATGTTATGACAAGGAAATCATTCCAATATTATTCGCTTATTCTTTCTTGTGATAATCGATTAACATATCCCATAATTACTCTTATTGAACATCTATGATCACCCATAAATATTTTTAATTTACTTAGGTTATAAATAATTATTTTATTAAGGAAATGAGTGTATGGATTTAATGAATGATGTTTTTTTGGAGATGTGGTTGTTCAGTCATGATATAAGAAGACTATGTATCTATTACCCAACCACACTACACATTATGATTTTTGAATGGATCAAATTTTTATCTATATAGTTTAAATATTTTATGACATAATATTAATGTCTGAAAATAATGGTGCTTGATAGTTTCTATTATAAGAGTGTTTACATAGACATTAGAGATTTGATTATAGAACATAAGTTAAACCCCTAGGATAATTCTATGTATAGAATACCATACTTATGTTTCAGTTAGTTAGAAACAATGAGTTTTTCCAAGAATAAAATCCCATTATAGACTATAAGTATATGTGTATTTGGAATTTGAAAATATTTGGGTAATAAACCTAAAATGAGATGGTTGAGTACAAATCGTCAATCATTATAGAACACTGTGAATGTCCTCAAACTATGAAACTATTTTTATATTACTAAGTATTATTCTTTGGTTAAATTACATATTTTATATATTCCATTACAAGGGATTAGAATATATGATAACCAGTGTTGTCCTAGGTTAGACCTATGTTTTCATTGATT
This sequence comes from Viscum album, assembly GCA_963277665.1. Taxonomy (NCBI): domain Eukaryota; kingdom Viridiplantae; phylum Streptophyta; class Magnoliopsida; order Santalales; family Viscaceae; genus Viscum; species Viscum album. The sequence continues at coordinate 975,268,779 of OY728133.1, forward strand.
ACAAATAACGTGTCATGATTTTGAGTTCATATGGATGTTTGTCACGATTTTAAGTTTCCTTGCTAATTATTTTTATAAAAAATGTTACACCTATTGATTTTAGTAGATAGATGTATGATAGAGGAATCATGTCATTATTGGTTTATATTGGAATGGTTATCCTTATGTGTATTGAAATGAAATGGGATCTGTAATTTTAATCATTGTGATTGTGCCAAAAGATATATTTCATTATATAAATAAAAAACTAATATTTAGTGAGTTTCATATTAATACTAAAAAGAGTAATATGGATATTCATTAAGACCGTACAGAAAAGTATATTCATCTTTCAATATAACGAATCTTTTGGGAGAAGAAAAGAAATAAATTCCACAAAAAAATGAGATTATGTTCACTTTATTGAAACGAAGGGAATATAATATATAATTTTTGAGGAAAATTACATAGTCCATTGTAGGGATGTGATGTTCACCTAAAGGTCACATATGTAGTCAAATTACTCATTTGTGTTGAGTATTATCAATATCCTTTACAATTTCATAATCGAAGGGTTAAATCATTGACCATGGAAGGACATATGATATGATATGGAGTGAATTATATTTATTGATGTATTTATTTATTAGAAATTGAAAATTTTATTGTAAAAGTGTTATGAAAATTATTTTCTAGATTTAAAAATAATGAAAAAATAATGTACAATTCCATATTAGTTTTTTCATTATGTATTTTAAATCATATTTTAATGCTACCAATAACAAAGATAATTGATTTAGTGTCAATGTTATAATTTTTTGTTGGGATACTGAGATGATTGATATTAATTAGGGTAATGGGATATTATTTTTGTCCTTATTTTTTGCGATTTAAAGAAAATGTAATTTAGGTCATCTTTGATTGAGGATATTGAATTTTTGGATTTATTTAATATATTCAATTGATAATTATATAATATTATTAATAAGGTTTATGTATATTTTTTAATGATATATGATTTAATTTATCATCAACTTGAGGGCTATGAATATGATTGTTGGTTTATCTGTTTAATTTCATTGAAACAACATTAATGAATTCTAGAAATGGAATTTTTTGGTAATATTTATAGGGCTTTAGGAATAATACATAATTTTTGTTTAAACAACACAATAGTTTAGTGTATGATTTAATGTTTCGTTAATTATGATCTTTTATATGATGGGGTATAAATAATATTAATGGTTGAATTATGATTCATTGACATGTAAATATTTTTCATCATATTTACGGTCAATAAATATAATTCCATCTAGGATAGTATCTAAATATGATTCATTATATCTTTGTGAATTTTACTACTTTATAATATTATATATTCATTTTTTTGAGTAATCATTGATATTTTGGTATATTTTTTAGTCTGATGAGGTATATATAACCCTTATGATTAACACATGATTTAACCAGAATGAATATTTCATAATAATGAAAATATATTTTCCAAAATATACGATGAACGGTATGATATATCCTTTGAGGTTAAAAAATTCGTGAATTTTTTTGTTAAAATAGCTGTAGGGTTATTTATTTATGAAGTTATATAAGTTTAATTTTTGGTATTTATATTAATATGAAGGTTTATTCAATATGGGTGTTATCATATCTTAAGATAAAAATCTTTATATTTGGTTTTATCTAAATTTATAAATACATTAGGAATATATTTATGTCCTTCTACAGAATAATTTTATCAATTATATGATATTTTATATACTTAGGCATGAAAAGTTCATCTTGAATAGTTATCCTTTCGAGAAAAGGATGATATTGTTTTAGAAATTTATTAAATAATCAAAATATAATTTTCATGAAATTATAGTTACTTATTTTATTAAAAAATATTGTATAAAAGTTACACATCAGTAGTAAAATAATCATGAAAAAAACTACCGTCATATTTGAAAAATTGGTGTTATTTTTCACACCACTTGGGTATATAGTTTATTGGTCATTAATACTCTCTAGATCATTGAGGCTTTTGAGATCAATAATCTATGAAAATATATAGCATTATTTGATTATTACGTTTCCTCCATGTCCATATTTTCACCCCCACCCCCCTCAAATTATATCCTATTTTTAAATCCTATTTATGTGTTATTCTAAATGACCTTTATATTACCCTTTCCCTTTTCTCAAGAGAATGTTATATTACTCCATTCAATTTTACGAATTATAATAAAATTTCAAAAATCAAACACTTAATTAAATAACACAACATCACATTGAAAGGATAAAATTCCTAAATTGGGGGATATTATAAAAACATGATATTTTAAAAGATTACTATGTACAATAACATATTCATCACGCACCAATGAGATTACATAATCTGTATTATATTATAATAAATCTTACAACATTTTAATTGAGTTTTTTTATTTGAATATAAATACATAAATATATAATATATATAATACATAATGAGGCCACCATAAAAAATAATTTATTGATAAATTATTAGGAAACAGAGACTCAATGTTTTTAAAATTTATTTTATTCTAGAAAAAACACATCTTCATCTATAATTTATTTTATTGATATTGAGATAAAATAAAATAAATTATTTGAAAACAAATTAAAATAATTTGTAAAAAATTTTACATAATGTTTCATATCATTATATAAAAATTAATGCAGGCATATTTTTTTTGTATTTTTCTGAAATTATTTACTTTCTAGTGAATAGTGAAAAATATCGTATTTTTTTATATACTATATTTATTTCATAAATTTCCAATCTTCTAGTTAATATTATAAAAGATGAAAATATTTTTTTCTAATATATTATAAATTATCTTTTTATAATTATTGGAATTAATATAAAGGTTGAATTTGAAAAAATATAATTATTATAATTAAAAATTAATAATTTTGAAAACTTCTTTTATTTTTTCTTTTATTTCTCTTGTAAAATAATTTATGCTTATTTAATAAAAGGAATGTTTAATAATACATACCATATTTGGAATCATTATGAACAAATTTGGTAAATAATAATTGTTAATAATTCTTCAATATTAACAGTAAACATTTTAAATATTTGTTACCATTAAACAATTAAATAGGTTAATTATGTATAAAAATAATGTGGTATGGCTTCAAAATAATTAGAACCCATGTGTTAATTTAATTTATTGATTTTAATTATAATAATTCATATGAAATTCACATATATTACAATTTCTCAATTTATCATTTTTTATCTTTATAATATTTAGCTAAATTATAATGTCAAAAATTCCACTTTATTGATTTTAAAAACTATAATATTTTTTGAAAGGGATAAAATTGCTTTTTTTTATATAAATTATTTTAAATATAATTTAATTATTTTTATTTGGTGTATTATTTAAAAAATAGAGATGAATGAATTACATAAAATGAACTTTCTATATTGATATACACTATGTCAATGTAGTAGAAAATCGAATAAATGGTTCTAAAAGAATTAAAAGTAATATTTTGATTAATTATATTATCTATTAAATTTTATAGTCAAATATATCATATTATGTGTGTTTTAATGGTCTAATTACTAATTCCATTTCAATCATTTTTATTTTTAGGATCTAATAAAATGATTAGTTTGATAATTGTAATTAATGATATTTTATAATAACTAATATTTATTAAAATTATTTAAAATTACTAAAATATTTATCTTAATCGAAAATAATTAGAAATTATTTATTATTTTAACCATGGTAAAGTTTTGGATTAAATATCATTTAAAAAATCATTTTTATCCATTATGTGGAAAAGTAAATTGAAATCTTGGTAATTAATATAAGGGTTAATATGGGATAATGCTAATAGATAATGATTAATACATAAAAAAACATATGTGAATATAATTTATGGGTACCTCATCAACTTCATTATTAATAATTTTTTATTATTTTCGATGAATAATAAGACAAAATTATACATTAATATACCCCTAAACCAATTAAGAGTAATTGCGGTCATTTCATAATACCATCAATTAATGTATTAATGTTTAATTCATAAGAGGGTTATCAATGAAAGAGTATAACAGTTAACCATTAATTTTCATTTTTATTTACTCGTATACCTCTGTTAAATTTTTTGTATCATTTTTTGAATAATGAATCTAATATCACCAATATAAATAAATTTCATTAATATTGTGTATAATCAATTATCAAGATTCATTTTATATATTTTAAAATTTGTAATTTCAATCATGTATATGTGTGGAATACCACCTCAAAAAATTAATACATATAATTTTTCATTTTAACATTTCATGGATTGTAATAAAGACAAATGGAATGAATACAGAATATAAATATTATATAATAATTATTTTAAAATTTTAAAATATTATTTACCTATATTTTATATTATTCATGGAGAAATTAAAACATCACTCATGTGTATGTACAAACTATCATATCTACAAAGTGATGTAATAACCTTTTGATTGAAAATTCATTTGAATATTTATAAAATAATATATATTTTTAACATTTCAATCTAATTTAATAAATAATTTTCAAGAGATGATGAAACCATGATCAATGTATAATGGCATATACTACCAACCAAAAGATCCATGAAAAAAATAAGTTATCAACTGTAATATATATTTTAATGAAAAATTGCTAATATACAGGTGATAAGATGTTATAAGTATCTCATTTATGGTATGAAAGATATGAGTATAATTATGGAATAAATGTACACTAAATTATTATTTATTATAAAGAACATTCTAATGAATATTAATAATGATGGTACGTGAGGTAATAGAATAATGTTTCAATAACATTTTATTATAGATTTTTTATGATGGAATTTACATTAGGGATATTAAATCTTCCTTATCTAATAAATCCATTTTATTATTCATCAAATAAATTCATATCAACATAACACATGTTTTACTTTCATTTTCATCAATTTATGTACTCATGAGACCAAACTATTTTTTTAGGAATACCAAATGTCCGTTATTTTTCAGTCAAAAGTCTATTTCATTCTTATACATGTCTTATAAACAATTCAATAGAATTTCTAAAAATATTATCCAACTATTAGTTAAATTATATTTTAATAATGTTTTAATTTTTATTAAATTTCTTAAAGATAACTTCTTGTTGAATTATGATTGTTTTAATTTTTACCAATAAAGTGAATTGAATATTTTTTTACTAATTTTTGAATGAATAGAACTTCCAACTATCATGATTAATAAATAATATAATGAATCCAATTCAAGTTTCCATGAATCTTTCAAATATAGTGTTTTAAATAAAATTTCAGAAATATTTGAAATTTAAATATTTGATAATAAAAAAAAGGGTATTTTCCCTCCAATAATATATCCGTCATCTTTTAATTTATTTATCATCTATATGATCATCCATTAATATTAAATTTTTTTCAAGGGGTATAATCTAGTGAAATAATCATTATTATTTATATGGAAATTAATGATTAACGTGTGGAGTTGTTTATTAAAAAAATTATTTTCAATGGGTTATTCAATGATGAATTTATAAACATTTAATGAAATAAAATATCTTTTTTTGGGTTGGGATAAGACTATATGATGAATGTTTTATGATATTGAAGAACACATGTGTATGGGATTCGTTACATTATGTGTGGGAATGGAATGATATATCCCACCCATGTATCTTGTAATGTATTTAATATCATAATATAATTATAGGATATGACTAGATATACTCTATCTACTTTTGATAATATATTGGGACTATATATATCAATAATGGGAAATATATTATCATTCCTAGTCTAATATGGGTAATATGTTATAATGTATAATCTATTATAATATATATAATGTTATTGATTCTTAATTCATGAAAAATATATGGTCTCGGTAATTAACCATTACATATAAAATGGTTTATGCGACTGAAATTTATTCATACATTTATGACATTATTATTATCAAATATTTGGGATTATAATCCATTATGACATTTTATCACTCTTATGATACATCTATTTTAAATTGAAAACGTTTTATAGAATTACATACGATTTTTATACATGATATATTGAGTATTATCTTTTTCTTTATTGGTTATGAACTCATACCATTATTTTTATTCTATGATTTGTTATGAAAATAAATTGTTATCTCCCATGTTTACCCTTTCTGAGCTTCCAATGTCACACTTTCTTATGATTAAATTCCCCATGATAAGAAGAAATATTTTTTCTATAGTATTCATATAAACAATTCTATGTGGGAATATAATTATCGATTTTGTAAAAGAACCATCAAGAAATAAAAATATTATGTATTTCTTCTCAAAATACACCAAACCATTATAGTTATTTCTTGGATCAAATAGTTTTTTGTTTAATAATTTTCAAAATTAAAGTAATATTTATGTATAAAATTATTCACTCACTATATATATAATGGAAAAATTGATATTATATCAATAATATATATTTTATTATGAAATTTCAAATGATAAAATATTTAATTTCCCTCTATTTAATTAACATGTAGAAACATTAATCATGTGTAAATGTGAACTATCACCTTCATGAGAAATGAATTTTATTTTTCTTCACTACACTTGATTGTTTTATTAAAGAATATATTTAATATATAAAAACCATGTCTATAACATTATTAATATGAAAAATATTTTAAAAATATTTTATAATGATTTATACTATATTAGACATAAATAAAGAGTTATAGTAAATTTGAAAAAAATCATATTAAGATATCGATGTAAAAATAGAAAATATATTAGAAATATATATTATATTATATCTAAGGGTTAATGGCATATTAAATATTTATGAATAATTTTATTTTGAAAAATAAAAAATCAACATAGTTTAAATATTCAGGATATTAAGTGACTGTGTAAACCACATTTAGAAACATGTAATGATTTTCAACTACATTTATCTACATTGATACATGATTAAATGGTATACCATAATTTCTTATTTATATAGTGTACATACCTATAAATAATTAATTTTCGGTATAATCCATGATTTTTTTAATTTATTGAAATATATTTTTTTCATGAATATAGATTATTTATCGTTAATTATTAAATAATATAATAGCATAAGACCCCACTCTAGGATCCAATGTTGAAATTAATATCTTTACATTTTCATTAATGATACGGATAATTTTTACCAAATTGTTCCATCAAAACCTAGCATAATAAAAACAATTACATAGATAACTTAACTTATGGTTGAACTTTCGAGTTTACTTTTTTAGATAATTATGAAAAAAATAAACATAAACAAGTCACATTAAAATAAATGAGTACTTCCCCCACTTGTTCTAAATTTTCTTTTCTACATTAATCCATCTCCATCATCAATAAAAAAGAATCTTCTACAACTAACTCAATCATTGGTATTCATTAAATCGTCGAGAAAATAAAACATAATAATAGAGAGCTTAGATTCTCACATAGTGTAAAAAATTTAAAAATTAAATTTCACGAATCTGTATAAGAGTGCCTATGGGTGTGACCATAAAATTATAGTGAATGATTGAATCATAAAATAATTCATACTATTCATTATCCAGTTCATCAATCATGAAAACATGAAAGAAGGTTTTAACAATGTAAGAAGTCACAGGAATCGATAATCATGTTCCATATGATATTATTATTGATTTAATGACAATGAATAAACCCATAGCAAGCATATTTAAAACATATTGGTTTCATGGGACATTGTCTAATTGGACCCTTGTATATTATTTGATGAACCCTTACAAACTATAATAATCTTATGAATGAAATCTACTATAATTCTCTAAGTAACATAATAATTACTCAATTCATTAGAAAGTTATCTTGGAACACCCATCACATATGTGATAATAAGCTCACATGGTGGTACCTGGGTGCACACATAATTTCTAACATCCCTGAACCGGATAATGAATAAAGCACATAAATAATTCAATTCATCATAACTCATTGAAATAACCATTATGATTTTCAGAACATTATTAAATCAGGGAAAATTAATGGGTTCCATAGAAATAGATTTGAAACAGGATTAACTCATGGTAAATAAATGGATTACATAACATTATCCTTGATAAATGGTTAATCTAGGGAATTGAAATGTGTTTACTAACAACCTCTTTCAAAAAAAAAATTAATATGTGGAAAAGAAATAGGTTTTGTAAAAATAAATCTAAAACATGACTAATCCATGAAAAGAAACTAGGTTCAAAAAAATATCTTTGAAACATGGTTATCCCTTATAAAAAAATGGGTTTTATAACAATCTCTTTGAAAAAAGATTACCCCAAGGAAAATAAATAGTTTTGTTAAAAATATCATTGAAACTATCAAAAAATCAAGATAGTGAATTTGGATGGAATCTATAAAAAAAATCCCCAGTGGAGGATAGGTAAAAAAATGGGTTTTGGATGTTAATGAATGTAAATTCCCTTAAATCATCATTAATATAATTCTTTTGTAAAAAAATATTTTGTAATTCACGGTTACCCATACCACTTTGAGACATTTGGATCATTATCCCCATGACGAAATAAAATTTAGAAAAACATAACATAACATTAGAATAAATAAATTAATTATATGAAATGTTAAAGGAATAGTATATAGAACCTGTAAAATAAGATTAGTGTATAACATTACAAACATCACGAAGAGGGGAAATTAATAGAAAAATGTATTACAGATTTAGAAATGTCAGAAACCATAAACCCTATGAAATATATATCCTCAAATGGACATGTAAATCCAAATAAATTAATGTATAAGAATAGTAAAACAATTATATTTAATTTGTGTAAACCATAAAAATAATAGGTGAATATATCAAAAATCTTACTGAAAAAAGTGATAATATAAGTCCCCTTACAACTATGATAACATCTAAATAAGAGTCCATAAAAGTAATAATAACTTTATGATTGATTTAAATAAAATAATTAAAAATTAATTCATGATGTGATAGGACATACCAAAATGGTACGTACATACACCATATAAAATAAGTAAGTATTGAATATGACATTTATATCACATATGGAAAAACTGAGATGAAAACCCCTTAATACTCAAGTAACATTAAAAATGAGTGATATTTGGAAGAATAACATAAATTTAATCTCTGAATATCTTTAAATTAATGAATTTAGATATATTAAATTTTATATATTATTATATAAAAAATATAAAATAAACTAGATTTATAATAACAAATAAGGTGTAATAGAATTTAAATTGAGACAATAACACTTACCATGAGTCAGATCCATCATGTGTGTTCACTATTATACTAAATAATAAACATATTATAATCATTTAAATTAATTATATATATTTAATGTTTTATTATTAATTTTATTAAAGTTATTAACAAGTTATATAAAATTATTTATTCTGTTAAATTTATGTTGGTTGTTTTTTCCATATTCGGCTGATGGGTCAAAACTGTTTTTTGTCGGTCGATTATGGTCAATGATGTAATTATTTAAACATATACAGAATAATAATCATTATTTAATTATTATATTATAACATAAATTATAAATTTCAAACCAATAATTATGTAAGACATAAAAATGAACCAACAATATGATCATGGAGATGAAAGGTTGTATGAATGAAAGAGTAAGGTTCTGCTTCTTCAATGATAATATTGGAATTAAAGTATGTAACATTTAAGTTTCCATAATTATAATTATATCATAAATACCATATTTCTAATTTATATATACATATATATAAATTTATGATATTTGGTGGTGAAAAAAAGAAGAACCAAATCTCTTCGAGGAGGCGGTTTTCCACACATCCACATAAGACGTTGTAACATTTTCAGCGTGTGAAAAGGTATGAATGAAATTGATATATAATATTTATAAAAATATAATTATGTGATTAGTATCATATATATTTCATTTTTATGAAACTTTTTTGTTAAAATTGTAATTAAAACATGTCATGTATCGTTTTTAGGAATCACATCACATTGGGGATGCGATAATCGGCATGTCTACAAATGATGTTATTGTATACCCACAAAATGGATGAACTGATGTTCTATTTCATATAATAATTAATGAATCATAAATAAATCATATATAACATGTATAATAGATAAATAAATAGTTTCATAATTGTTTTTATTCATGTGATGTGGTACTGGAAGAATGAGCGACATTAGTTTTCGATGTAGTAGTTCATTGTACACCATAATCATGATTGTTTATTACATTTGATGAAAGTGTATGAGGTTATTTATCAAAAAATTAACATAAAAATTTATCACTATTTTTTATAAAACAAAGTTTGTTATTTAATCATTGTACTGAAATATTTTATGTGTTTTATAATGAAAAAATAAAAAATAATCATTGAAGAATGATAAATATTGTTCCACTAACACCTTTTGGTTTGCATCAAATGACTTATGTGATATGATTTACAACGATATTTTGGATTTTAAAATAATTTTATGGATTTTATTTATTTATTTGGGTTTTATTTTTATGATCCAAAAGGCTTTATAGGTGTGAGAAATTGAGGCGGTGTGTGACATTTTATATTGAAGGAGGAGTGAGAGTCTTGTAAATACAAAAAGTTAAACACTATTGGAAGGTCTTAAGTACATCATGTGCCTCAAATAATGAATATAAATCTATAAAATATTTTTTGTGGTCTAAATTTGTCCATATTATGTGTTTTTATTACATTAATGGTCATTTTGATAATTAATATAAAGTTTCATCATTATGTAAACACCTTTGTACCTTAATCTCTAAAATTAATTTAAATTGCATTCAATAATTTTTTTTGTTCAACAACTAGGATTAAAATAAAAGATATTATAAATTTTTATGATTTAAAATATTGAATCCATATATATAAATTCCACTCATAGAAGTGGGCGAATTTAATTTGATAATAATCCTGTTCACTTGACAGGTAAATAGGCTTTTCAAGTGAAAATGAACAGAAGTTCACTATGTTTTAATCTTCAATTTAATAATTAAATTGATTCCAGTGAAATAAATTGGATGAATAGACTTATAATTCAAAAAATTATATTTTGAATCCAAATAATAATAAAATATAACATTATAAATTATTTAGATAAAAATGACTTTATTATTAAAATTCTATATTTTTCACTAATAATAAAAAAAATAATATTTTCATAAAAATATAAAATATTCCCAAAAATTATATTTTGAAATAATTATTTCAAAAAAGAATTTTATTTTTCAATATATTAACTATAATATTTTGAAATTTTATTTTTAAATTAGTACACCCATTAAATGATGAAAAGTTTCCATTTAGAAAAATATAGCTGTTTATGGTTGAAATTGGATTTTTTTCTTATTATATGCATATAAAACTTATTATTTCTATATAAAAATATGTAATTGAATATATTAATTTTAAATTTAATTATTATTATTAAATATTAAGGAATAATTTAATTTTTTAAGATAAAACACCTTTGTGCATGTAAAATATTATTTTTCATAGAAACACATCCTTTATATTAAATTTGTTTTCAGGTTCATTTCATGTTAATTATACCCCAAAGAAATAATTAAATAAACCTTTCAAGCTAGATATTTTTAATTTATTTACTAATATTCATTCCCACTATTAGAATGTATAGGTTATGACAATCATATTGAATGTTAACAATATATTGTAGTTTCATAACACGTGGTCTTGCATTTAAGAAAAATTACAGAGGAAACAAGATGTTATGTTCAACTGGGAAAACATTTGTGGTTATGGATAATGAAAGATTAACAATGAATTTAATTTCAATCAATATATTTATAAATATAATTTTTTTTGAAATAATATATTATAAAATATCTTATGTTGTTAAATCATACCCCCTTAAAAATTATTTCTCCATCCAAACTCATCTTTTGTATGAAATTATTAAATTATTTATAATTCATTCAATAAATACCGCCTCATAAAAATGTTAAATAAAAAACCAATTTAAAAATTTGATGTGTAATATATAATATTACCCTCCAAAATATAATCATTTCTATTTTCTTTTAATAAGTTCAGTTTCATCGATAACATATATTACTCGCAACCCCCCACGTAAACAAACAATGATATATAATTATAAAATATATATTAAATTAGAGAGATAATATTATTAACCAAAATATTAAACTAATATATTATATATTTAAAAAAATATACATTCATCTATTCCATTTGATAGGAATAAGATAAGAATAAATCCAATTTTATGCATAAGGAAATATAATTTTATAAATAAATTTTTCTCACCTTTTAATGGGACATATATTATAAAACTAAATATTGACATGTTTATAAAATATATTTGAAAAAATTAACAACATTTTTTAAATTAGAATATTAAAATTTTCCCTAGATTGATTTTTGTTTTTTTTCCGATAATATTCATTTATGTGGAATAGAGGAAAATATTTCATTCTAATTGAGAACTATTTTTTCCTCTATATATTTTATAACGAAGAATTGTATATTATATATAGTTTAATGTAAAATTAGATAAATAATATATATATATTTATATTTATTTATATCGAATTTATTTCATTTTATTCATATTTATATTGATTTATGATATAAACTTATTTCAAACTTTTTAACATTTTTGTTATAAAAACCCTTTCTCTCGCCACAACTATGGGAAAAATTTTAAATTAATTTTATCTATTTATCTGTTTTGAATTTAAAAAATTGATTCCATATATGGAATCGTATTTTCAAAATCCATTAAATATGATTATTTTATTTTTCCACTATATATAAAGTAATCTTAGTAATTTTTATCTCCACATTTAAAGGTAAATTAGGTAATTAAGGTTAAAAATAATTTATAATTAGTAGAAACTTACCCAAACACATGTATTTTATTTATTGGATGATTTATTTTTGTCTAATATCATCCATGGGAATATTTAAAGTCCTCTTATCTACACATGGATAACTTTTTACTCTTTATAGTATATTATTTTAAGAAAAGTCAAACATATCATACTAATGTTTTTAATAAGAATAACATTTTCAATATGTCATTATTCATGGTAAATATTCAACTATAAATTCTAATTATGATGATAAAGTTGTTATATTAATCATGTTAATTTATTTTTATGTTTTAGGAAACAAATAATCACCATAAAGTCTTACACAATGATGATGTATTAGTTATTTAATTAGTAGAAAAAGAAAATAAATGATATTAAAAATATTTTTATATCTATACTTTAATTTAATTAATTTTATAAATTATTTTCATATAAAATTTTTAATTGTTTTTAATGTTTGAAAATATTGGGTTCTATGATATCTGGATTTTTTGATTTTTGTAAAATTCATTGTAATGAATAGTGCAAAAATTAGAATTCATTTTATATTTATATTAATAATATTTTATTAAATTATGTTAAATTTATAAAAATCATTAATTCAGATAAGTTATTTATATATTATTTAATAGTTTATCCCTTATTTATTTATGGTTATTATTTCACTTTATAGTAACAATATTGACCCTCTTAGAGTAGGAATCCATTTTGTCACTATAAATGTTAATGAGATGAAATAAGGTTTAACACCAAACAATAAGGGTATGAATGTGATATAAACTTTTATAAAACTTTTTTGATGATAGTATTTATACCAATACTCATATTAGATTATATATAAACCACTTTGGGAAAATTTGGAATTGAAAATTATTATTATATAAAATTATTGTTTGGAGAGCTCTCAAAAGTGCCCCTCAACTCAATTATAAAAGGGAACCTCCTACCTCACTACATCACCCAAATTTGTGACTTTTATATCTAAAAAACATTCCCTTTCTATTTCCAAAAAACCATATAATTGTTATGGATTGTATAGTCCAATGTATTTGAACCGGACTAAAACACTGATTTTTTTTTTTTGATTTTCATTTATGGGATGAGTTGGTATTAAAAACAAGATTTGGATTGATGTTCCACGAGTTGGTACCAATTAATGCTTTGAAATACGTATTGGGTAAAGGCTCTAATAGTTTTTCAAGTGTATTGAGTTGTATTGGGAGTGTCGGACTCAGACACATATTTTTTAAAGAGGTTTTAGAGGGTGCACAGGTTGTCTGGAAACCATGCAGACCATAATAGTGATAGTGCAGCTTGATACTGACAAGGCAATGGCAGTTTTAAGGGATGTGCATGGTTAGTCAAATAGTGTGGGAAAACTATGCGGCTTCTAAATGATAGTCCATACAATTCGCATGGGTTGTGCATAATTAGTCAAAATGTGAGCGTCAGTACGGAAATGTACTTCAGTTATCCAGAAGTGGGAGCACTAGGTGCAGCCGGTCTGTCAGACCGTGCAAGTCAAACTGTTCGGTTTACACAAGTTTAAATTGGGTTTTTAATTAATTAAATTAATGTTATATATAAAATAATTAAATTAAGTCAAAATAGGGAATTTATTTTAATTAAATTCAAGGTTATAAAAAATTTAATTAAATGATTTAAAATTCGGAATTTATTTAAATAAATTCAGTTGAAAAGAATTTAATAAAATTCTATGTAAATGTGGAGTTGTAGATTTTTCAAATAAATGTTTTATTAAATAATAATAATAATAGTGGTTATTAATAATATTATTACTATATAATAATATTATTAGGATTATTATTATTATTATATAAATAAGTTTAATTTTTTGAGGGAGAATAAAAGAGATAGGAACACCCCTTCTTCCCCCCTATATATGTAATGACCAGCACAAGGCCTCATCCCCCTCCCATGTCACAATGCACACCCTCCAACAACCTACACTTCACATGCATGTCTCATCTCAATTTCATCACAAAACATGTCCATCTTGGTTAGGTAAGGCCTTCTCCATATGTTTCCTTATTTTCATTTATCATTTATGTAATCCATCACAAAATTTATATTAGTTCAAAACCATAGGTTAAATTTGAAATCAGGTTTGATTTTATTTTTCTAGTTCTAGGTGTTGCAAAAGTTGTCTCATTTTTTTTTCTATATTCCAATGACTTGCACTGAATGAAATGTAGTTTGGCTTGATTTGGATCACTGTTATCCAATATGAGTTAGTTCATACACTTGTTAATTAGATTTTTACCCTTTAAATTATGTACTTATGGTTTATATGAGTTCCATGTAATGAATTTGATGTATTTTGGTCATTTCCACACTTATTTTGGGTGCCCGATATTTTTATGGTGTGTTGTGATCAATTCCAAGTGTGCACGTGCATTTTTTTTTGAAGTAGGTTGACTTGTGTAAACTATTGTTTGAGTTAGAAAGAATTTTCATGGAAAATTATATGAGGTAGGGTCCTCAATCATACTTAAATTAGAAAAATTAAATTTTTTAATCACTTCTTTTTTTAAAATTTTGTGAAATGTTTGAATGTATTTCTTATTGGTGGTAAATATTTTGTTAGATTTCAAAATCATAGTTTAAAAAAAAAACTATAACATACGTACACAACCATCAATATAAAAACTTAGTAACTTGACTAATATGTTTTCTTAGCCTCCTGATATGTGTTCTCCTATGCATTCTTAGTTATAGGAAGCTATTTAAATTATAGTAATAAGTTTTTCTTAGGTAGGTGATGTATTTCATCCTTTATATGTTAATGCACTTGGGTTAATCTATTATTATGAATTATATGGGGATTATATGGGTGGGTAAACCCATGTGAAATGAAATAATGTAAAGGGTATTAAATCGACAGGAAGTCCATGTGATAGGAATATACGTAAACTACAACAGAGAGCGGGAATACTTCTTAGTAGCATGGGTTATGAATGAAGAGATTGATTATGCGACCAAGGGTCTTTATTTTGAGTCTGTGAATGAGAAATTAGTATAATTAAATAGGGAAATATTTACAAATCATTGTGTGGGATAAAATCAGGTAATTAATTTTTCATTAATTATGTGCTTTGAGATTGTAATATAGATAATTATCTGGGGGATTAATAATGAGATATTTAATTGGCTATGTTGATATATTTATTTTCTAATTAATTATATGCCTTTGATAATATGTTCAAGATTATTAATCGTGGTATTAATTATGGAATGATGAGATGAGAATGAGATAACTAATTATAGAAAATTAATTAAAAAATATGAATTGTGATATTGATTAATTAATTGATTAATTAATTTATGGTTTAATGAACATTGTCAATTTATGAGTTAAATATTATAATGGAAGTGTATAACTAATTATTCAATTAGTAAGGGGAATGGGGTGGATAATTAATTTGTAAATTAATTATGTTATAAATAATGGGAATATTATCATTCTAAATTGAGAAGTACAAATGGTAACATGATCATCATACTGAAGAGAAAATAGAATGGTAAGATGGTCATTTAAAATTGATCAGTACAAATGGTAACATGGTAATCATACTTATGAGTAAAGAGAATTGGAACATGATAATTCTAAATTGAGAAGTATATATGGTTACATGTTATTATACATATGAGTAAAGAGAATGGGGACATTGTCATTCTATTGAGGAGTAAGAACGATAACATGTTCATCTTACATACATTTGGGATAATGGTATCATAGAATATAATTTGTGAATTTAAAGAATGAAAATAAAGGTACTATAAAATATGGACTCAGTTGGGAATATTTCAATCTATAACATGAGTCGAAAAATGTATTGGGATATGATATAACCTTCTAATTATTTAGACTCTAGCATGATCTAAAGAAGAAATTTAGTTGTAATACAATAATTATATAATTCAGACTCATGCATGATCCAAATTAGGTATTGATATATGTTATCACCTTCAATATTTTTTATTCTAGTAAGATTAAAAGTAGGTATTAAGATTTCATGTTACCTATGAAACACTTCAGGCTTCGGTATGATAATGAGTTTGTATTGATCTACGGGTATCCACATGAACACTGGAGTTAATATATGTTTAAATAATGATTATTAAATAATATTAAAGCAGTAGATTTTACAATATTTATGTACGTTGTCCCTATTCAGACTCTCATTCCGGCTATGAGCCGAAAGAGGCATCACTTTCAGGTTTCCCTTTGGATCCTTGTCAGGTTGTTGGTTATTTATTCAATACTATTATTGCTTCGATATACCTACACATTATTTAATTATATTACATTTTCATGATTGATCTAGACATCGGTGGTCCCGACATACTGAGATTTATATCTCACATCTTATTCGTTCTGCTATTACACTATGGTACCTAAGTAGGAATTCATGTTCTTAGGACCTTGGACCTGGCTATAGTTGTTTGTTGCAACATGGAGTTTGGAGAAAAGGACTGAGTGGAAGCTCATGATGCTCAAATAATATATCCCTTGGGGCTTTCATATGTTTCATTATTTTTTTTGAGGTGTAAAGTATACAATTATGTTAACTACTTTTAGATATTTATCACTATGACATGCTTGCATTGTATTGTTGTCCATTTTTTTTATTCAGTTGAGATTTCAGTTGTCTTCTATTGTTTTGGTTATTTCGTTATATTCCATCCCATATAGTAATATTTTTATATATTGGTATACTATTGTGAAAACTATGATATGAGGGTAATGTCTCTCCGCTGCCTATCATTACACCCTCGCTGGTAGTCGGTAGCCACTAACATATAGGGAGGCATGATTGAGGTCATGTGGAGGTCAGGACAACTACTGGTTCAATAGTAATTTCAGTTAGGAATTTTCAAAGTGGTATTAGAGGGTAAACTTCCTCCATAGAAATTTTATTTTGTTTTGGTAGACAGGAGACTAGGAATGTTTCATTGCATGGTTAATAGTGGTTATTGAGATTGATCTCCCCACATACATGTAATGACTAACTGGTCAGGAATGTTAATTTATTTTTATGTTATTTTATATTATATTGGATGTGATTCCACCTTGGGTGACTTTTGTATTTTCTACATCATATTAATTTTAAAATTTTAAATTTTTTTTAGCCTGATATGGAAAGGAAGCTGCATTACCTACATAATATAGGGACTCAGTAATTCTTATTCCATCTATATGACATTCCATGTAGTTGCATTAGTATGATGCAAGTTAATTTTGATTGTGTTCCTTACATGAAAGTCCACATTTTGATCTTCTACAGCATGCCTACATGTATAAAATTTTTAGATGATTATATTCCATGTTTCCTATATTATTAGAATTTTATTTCATCATTCCATGTTTCTATGATATATAATGTTTCTATGTCACTAATTCAGATAAATTCTAGAGATGTTATGATTTTTAAATAACCGCATGGGTGAAATTTGTTGATTGTGATTATGGCTGGATCAATTTTCAAATAAAATATGTATGGGCACCTTATAACTAGGAAAAGGGAAACCTGATTATTCGAACAACTGAATAAAATGGCTGCCAAATTCAAAATGTTAAATAGAATTTGATTTGATTAAATGGGGTCCAAATACCACCTGTGATTTTTATGGTCTCTATATATATAGGTACGTGGTCATTCATATCACTAGAGGTGTTTCTTTTTGAGGAATTGAGATTGAATAAATGAGACCTTCAGATGATTCCTTTTATGTTAAAAATAATATTAAATGCTAAATTTCCTATTTAAGATGAAATGGCACTAAAGATTAAATGTATTAGGGAATGGTTCTTATAAGATTTATATTTTTCCCCTTGGTATTTTATTAAAAACAAAGTTCCTTGTTATGAAATAGTACTTATGGGTTTGTTAAATTTATTTAAATGTTTAGTGGTTGAAATGAATTATTGAAATATCTAAAATTAATAGGGAATTTTGAGCCCAGTAAATTCTATTATTTGTGACTAAGATATGGGGTCGATTCTTATGCTTTATAAGGTACTATCCAGTGGTAATAATCTTGATTAGAACTTGATATTACTTGTTTAAAATGCGAGCTTTTGATGTTGGAGTCATTTCGGTGTTTTTGTATCTAGAATAAATTTTGGAATATAAACGTCGCCCTTGTTTGGATGGAAGGTCATTGAAAATGTACACTTTTTAGGTGAATAAGGAATGAGGAACTCATGGATCAGGAGGTTAGACATGCCTTGGCATTTTCAACTATTAAATATGTTTTCTGTTTAACATTATTGTGGAGTGACTGAGGCGTTGGGGTGGGTTTATCCCACTACTTGTGAAGACTTTTTTAAACATGGGCGTTCTAACACACTAGTCAGTTTAAATTGTTGGCCTTCATATGAGATGTTGATGTGGTGAACGTTGATCAAGGAACATCACACATTTGTTTTAGGTGTTTTTGATATAGCCTTCTTTTTATTGGGAAGTATTTTATTTTGACATCATGGGCACTGCTAATGTGGGTACTATCACATCGGTTCTGGCGTACGTGTTAGTGATTTCATAGTATCAATATTATTAAAAGGATTGCAGTATGCTCAGACCTTTCGAATCTCTATTAGTTTTTGGGGGATTTTCTGTGGTATGATTTGAAAGAACACAGATTCCTTTGGTAATATATGCATAGAGGTTTGGTTGACGGAACATCGGCTGGTGAAGTTTAGTTTTTTGTAAAAATACTATAGGTTATAGTTCGAATAATATTTTTTAGGTGACTTGGGATTACTCTTAGCATGATCTTCCAAAAGAGATAAAGATGTCCCCTATCTTGAACTCATCCAGGATACACTATGATAGTGTTGGTATTGCATCACGTTATATTTTTAAAAGTTTTTTGGTCTTGATGAGTGGATGTTATCTAAGTTGTACGAGGGATTCATGCATCATTGGGATACAACATTTTTCATGCTGGGGTACAACAATTTTAAAATATCCTAGTTATGGATTGACTCAAGAATGTCACAAGAGTTCATGTAAGTACTTCATTGTACATGCGTTTGGTGATGGAATTGTTTTAAAGGCAGGCTGGTAGATTAAGTGTGAATATGGGTTTATGGGTTGATGATGATATTCAAGGAAAAATATGTAGTTTTGGAGTTTAATGTTAAATTATAAGACCATTGGTGGAAATAAACAGTGTGAGGCTAGTTGTGGAGATAATGAAAGGATCATGTATCTAGTTGTGTGGGCTCAGTTATGCATTTTTTTAAGGTTTTGGGTTAGATTTTGAGACATTTATCATGATTTTAAGACATTAACTGATGGGCTTGTGAAATGGTTAAGGGTTTTTTGGTGTTTGGTAACACAATGAAAATTTTTAAATGAGACTTCATGACCTTAGTGGGTTGGTTAATGTTGGGTTAGTCCTTGAAGGCTTATCGGGGACAAAATGTTTTATGGTGGGTAGATTTTAGAGTCTCGTGTTTTGGAATTAGGCTAAAATATTAATGTTTTTGAAAATTTTTAGTCAGTGGATTGTTTTTTCTTAAACCCAAGATTTGGGTTGACATTCTATGAGTTAGGAATACTAAAATTGTTTACATCAGACATGGGTAAAGGATTAAAGTATCTCCCAAGTGGCTTGAAGGGTTTCATGAGAACCAGACCCAGAAAATCCATTTTACAGAGGTTTTAGAGGGTGAAAGATTTTTCTGGAAACCTTGCATCTCATAGTAGTTACCATTTGGCATGCTACTGGTGAGGTAGTGGAGTTTGCTCCGTCTTCTCATGGTTATTCATACTATGCAGGTCAAACAGTGATGCTTGATAAAGTTGAGGTAGTAGTACTCACATTGGGTGTTCACAGCTAATCAAACCATGTAGGTCATCTATATGAGGTACTCTAGGTATCTAGAAGTAGGTGAACCAGATACACAACATCTACGAGACTATGCGAGTCAAACCATGCATTTTACATAGATTTAAATTTGGGTTTTATTAAATTAAAATAAAGAAAAAATAATTTTAATTAAATTAAGATGAAATAGAGAATTTATTTTAATTAAATTCAATTTTAAATGAAACATAATTAAATCTTGTAAAATAGGGCATTTAATTAAGTAAATTGAGTTGAAAAGACTTTAATTAGATGATGTGTAAATGTGGAGTTTGTGGTTTATCAAATAAAAATTTTATTAAATGATAATAATAATGATTATTGTTATTATTGTAACTACGTTATTTTTTTATTAGGGTTATTATTATTATTTTATTAATGAAATATATTATTTGGGGGAGAATAAAAGAGGAAGGATCACCAATCCTACCCTCTATGTGAGGTGAATCCTACACTAAGAATCAGACTACTCCCATGGTGCGATGAACCCGCTCTAATGACCTATTCTTTGCACACCTATCTCCTCCAGGATTCTTCACAAAACATGTTTGTATTGGTGAGGTAAAACATTCTCCATGAATTTCCTTCATCACATTAGTTGTTTCAGCTTCATCGTCACATTTTTTTGTTAATCTGAAACCCTAGATTTGATTTTAATTCATTTTATGCAAATATTTTGGTTCTAGGTAGTTTAGAAGATGTCTCTAGACCCATTGGTGCATATCCCAATGACCTCCATGGATGAAAAAGTGGTTCATGTATATTTGGTTCACCGCTATCATATACATGTAATGCCATATGCCTGTTATTTGGTTTCACGCAATTTAAATTTGGTTCTTATTTTTATATCTATTTTTGGTGATTAATTAGATGTACATTATTCCATAACACACAAATTTTGGGTTCCATATATTATTTTTTGGTGTTACGATCGATTCCAAGTGAAGAAAAACATTTTTTTGAAGTTTGTTTATGCGATAGGATAGTTTTTTGAGGTAGAAAACTTTTCCTTGGACAATTAATTGTGGTAAGGTCCTCAACATTGCTTAAATTAGAAAATCCAATTTTTTATGATTTATTTGTCTGTTTAAAATTTTTATGAAATGATGGAACGAATTGTTTATTAGTGTCAAATGATTTGTTAGATTACAAAATCACATTTTTTTAATAAAATCCCTTGAATATATGTTCACTGGTTTTAATCTAAAAATATAGTTATTAGACTGATATGTTTTCTTTGCTTGATGAAACATGTTCTCCTTTTCTTTCCCAGTTAGAGGAAGATGTTTAAATTATAATAATATGGATTTTATATCTAGGATATAGATTTCCTCCTTTGAATGTTATCGCACATGGATGAATTGGTTATTATGTATTAGAGTGGGATTAAATGGGTGGTTAATCCCATGTGAATTTAAATAATTTGTCTGATATTAAATGGGAACGTATTCTTTGTGATATGAATATATGTGATCTGCAAAAACGAGTGTGTATACTTCTTTGTTGCATGGGTTTTGAATAAGTGTATTGATTATGCAACAAAGGGGTTTTATTTTGAGACATTGAATGGGAAATTGGGATAAATAAATAGGGGAATAATTGTCACAACCCGTCATCGGGGCCCGTGCCGTGACTACCCCAAGCTCACCTTCTATAGGCCAGGGGATGGCGACTAGCACCAAAGGCGTAAATCATTAAGTTGGGAAGGCATTGCCTTTATAAAAGTAAAGGAACTCAATAGAGTACACAACAGGAAGTAAACACTAAGTAAAAATGAAAAAAATAGTGTGATGGAAAGAAAATGGGCCAGTATACAAACTCTACTGAACAACTGGTTCAAGTAAATAGGGACAAACACCTGAAAGTAAAGAGAATACCCTAGATCATCCTACGTGGTTCCTACCTAAAGGGTAGGTACAAATGGCCACCTTAGGACTCACATCCACCAGTCTCCTACGTGTTCCGACTCGTCGCAAAATCCATCTCCGGGTACCATCTAGTCGTGGCACACTCGGCCTCTGTGAGCATTGTCAGTCATCTTCATCCAACACAACAAGGTGTGGGCATAGCCGATGCAGGGGTGAGTATAACGATACTCAGTAGGGACCCCGAGACCCGCAATGTCTCACAATGTCTACTAAGGATAAAAAAAATAAGAAAGAAACAATCATGAAGTATCAACCAACCCTACTAAGGTATATGCACATACATATACCTAAGTTACCAATCTCAGTTCGGATTCAACTCTTGAGCCCAATCACAAACAAATTCCACAAAGGAAGAAAATTCAATCACCACGATGATAATGGTTGAAAGACATGAATCAACTCACACAGGTATTCCATAATAATAGTGATATATATATGATCAGATGTAGCCAATGTATCATCTGAGCTGTCGGCCCCACATTGGATACATGACCTTCTAAGTTGTCGTACCCACCCATGATACAATACCAGCTATCTCGTCTAAGCTGTCGGACCCACACATGATATAGTACCAGCTATAATTCATCTAAGCTGTCAGACACACATAAGATAGAGGACCATCTATTCTGTCGGACCCACATAGGATATATGTACAGAAGTCAAAACTGTCGAAACCACAACTGATTCAGGTACAATAGTCGTTGTCGTCGAACCCACGGAGGATTCCAGTATAATAGTCGTCGCAGTCGCAACCAGCTCTAGGGTTCCCGCACACAACACGCTAGATTTCAGGAGGGTATGATCCACAAGCAAAGGGGGTCGATACATCAAATATCATGATGTCCTGAGTTGATGTATCCTGAATTTTAATCTCATCAAAAGAAACCCTACGCGACCGAAAGCATGTCAATCAGACGCCAGGTTAGAGAATTATTGGATTTTCCGTTCGAGGGGCCCGGTCGGATTTATGCTCGATCCAAACCTGGCCGTTTTCTAAAATCTTACAAAAATGACATAAAGTATCACAAAAGTACCGCCTCGTTACAAGGGTTCCCGTGCCCTAGACGGTGCGTCGTTCGGACGCGCGGTCATGAAGATATTCATAATTAAGAGATGTCGGGCCATAACCATCAATCCCAGTGTGTTGTGTCAGGTTGGCCCGACTTGGTTTGGTGGAACCGACCTGGCTGGGGTCAGCCCGATCCGGTGGAGTGCATCCCACTCACGGACCCAGCATGGTGGGTATGCCCGGGTTGGGAGTTCGGCTTGGCCCGGTGGGGCGCATCCCACCAGTGGACCCGGACCGTGCTGCGGGCCTGTTCGATTCACCCGGAGGTGCCATGCGGGGCCGTCCCTCCTCTGCCCGGCTGCCCGTAGGCAGCCTGTTATGTCCGGAATAATTAGCACACATAGCGGGCCGCAGTTCTCCCCATGCGGCGCCTAGAGGCACCGCGGTCCTTGAGCCCGACCTGTAGGCGGCCATCCAGTTCACCCAGTAGAGCGCCATGCGGTTGCGGGCTGCAGTTCCCTCCGCGCCGCACCTGTAGGTGCGATGGTTCCTAGAGGGCCGACCGGTTTGGCTGGCCAGTCGTTCCACGGACCGGGCAGCCTGAGCGACCACCAGTCTCTTGACAGAGTTAGTGTGTGGCCTTCAGTGCCTCCAGTCGCCGCCGCCTCCGGTCACCGCCGCCTCTTCGGACTCTTCCTCCATTTCCAATATAATCAATATTAAACGGAGGGTCATCAGGTCGTGTTTTTTTGGCCCATGCCCTCTGCGTTAGGTGATAAAAAATTGTCAAAGAATAACCAAAGCATTCATCAAGAATGAGGGTATAATTTTATTCATTTAAAAGTACACAAAACCCCCTACCTCATAATCATCATTGTTCATTGACGAGTTGTGGAATATGGGCATTGCGGAAGACGGGCGTCATTACATCAACATCGGAGGAAGTATATCTCGAAACGTCATGTCGAGAAGATGCCTTCGGTGTACTTACTGGGTGAGGGTGCATCCTTTCCTTGCTCTGGATGATGAAGTGGAGGAGATTTTGCTTCACGCCCTTTAGAGAAATAAAGCGTTCTTTATCAATAGAATTATGTTCTTCACGTTTTTTGTGGGAATAACACTTTCTTTTTAATTCTCTAATGACTCTTCCAAGAGCTCCTCGCAAGATTATGACAACACCGAAAAAAATAAAATAAAATCTCCACCCTTTTTTTATTTTTTCCATGAAACCAATAAGGATTCAAAAGAATTCAAATCCTTTCAATTTAATTAATGAAGACATTAATTAGTTGTGTTGGAATAATTGAGGGGAAGGGAGGTGGTAAGTTCACCCAAAATAAACGAGGAGTGGTGGCCTCATTAATTCAAAGGGGAGTCCAAGAGTTTCAAAGGGGGGTTTAAAGGGACTTTAGGGGTATGGTGTTCATGTGGGACCCACTATACAATATCCTCCAATAGGAGGTTATGTTGGGTGTAGGCCCCACCTCCAACTTCGCTTTGGAGGAAATAACCACCACCCTAAATAAACTATGTAACACAAAAATTTAATTTAATTTATTAAGAATCCCCAAAATTAAATTATTCTCTCAACCAAACAAAACTATGGTACATGTCTCCTTATGTGAATACTGGTGCTGTGAGTTTATCAGTGTCCTCATATTTCAATTCCAATCATCGGTTCAAAAGAAAGAAAAACATTCACGTACATTTACTGAATGTACCGAAACAAAACATCAGAAATTGATTTCGGGCACACCGGGCCTCGGAATCTGGCACCGTCAGAAACTGCAGACGAGTAAAATTCCAAAAAATTTATGAAAAAAACTTCCTTGAAATTTCAGTGTCATTACATTAATTATGAGTCATTGAGTAGGATAAGTTAAGATAATTGATTTTCCATTAATTATGTTCTTTGAAATTGTAATATAGATAATTAATCATGGGATTAATTATAAGATATTGAATTGGCCATGTTCAGATAACGATTTATGAAATAATTAGCTTCCTTTGATTGCATGATCTGGATAAATAATTGTGGGATTAATTATTGAATGTTGAGATTAAAATGTGATAATTAATACTAGAAAATTAATTATGGAATATGAATTGTTATATTTATTGATTAATTTATGAATTAATCAATGGTTTAAAGAACTTGGATAATTGTTGAGTTAACTAATGTAATGGATATGTCAAACTAATTTTAGAATTATTAATGGGATTTTGGTGGAATATTTATTGGTAAATTTATTATGTGATAAATAATGAGAACATGGTCGTTAAAAATTGAGATGTACCAATGGTATCATGGTAATCATACTTAAGATTAAAGAGAATAGTAACACTGTTATTCTAAAATCATAAGTACAAATTGTAACATGGTCATCATAATTATGAGTAAATATAATTGTAACATGGTATTTATAAATTGAGATGTATACATGGTAAAATGTTCATTGAACTTATGAGTAAAGAGAATGGGAACATGTTCACTCTATTGAGGTGTAATAATTTTAACAAGGTCATCATAAATATGTTTGTGATAATGTTAACATTGGATTTAATGTGTGTGTTTAAAGAATAAAAATAAATATACTCTAAGATATGGCCTCATTTGAGAATATTTCAATCTTCAGCATTACTCAAAACATGTATTGAGTTATGATATCACCTTTGAATACTATGGACTCTAGCATGAGCTTAAGAAGGCATTAAGATATAATATCTTCTTTACATACATCAGAATCAGGCATGATCCGAAAAAGGTATTGATATATGATATCACATTCAATATTTTAGAACCTAGAAGAATCACAAGATGATATTATGATATCATATTAATTAGGCCACACTTCAAGCTACAATAAGAGAAGAAGTTAGAATTGAGGTATATGTATCCATGGGAACCCCATAGTAATTTTTTTTTGAAATAAGGAGTTTTAATTAATGTTATATATAGTTAATTGTATATTAATTATATATATATATTCCACGCATATACTCTTATTCGGGCTACATGTTGAAGTATGTATCACCGTCAAGTGTCCCTTTAGAACCTGGATGGGTTGTCAGATATATATTCAATATTGTTATTTCATTGATATACCTGCAGACTATTAAATTATATTCCATTGTCTAGATTGTGTTAAATAGATGTGGTCCCTACCTACTGAGATTTATATCACACACCCTATTCAGGACATCATATTACTGGGTTACACGAGTAGACATTCTTATTCTCAAGACCTTGGACCTTGTTGTTGATGTTTTTTAACATAGGAGTTTGGAGAAAAGTACCGAGAAAAATATTGGGATACTCATAGAGATTGCCTTTGAGAATTTGACTATTTTCTTTATTTCTATACTGTGATGGGTGGCATGTTGTTTTTTTATTTCTTTCTAATTTGTATCACCATGAAATAAATTCATTATATAGACTATCATTGACTATCTTTTTAAAGACGACATTGATATTTTCATCCCACTATTTTTGTTATTAATTTATAATGTTTATTCGGTATTCATATATTAAATTTATTTAATACTTCTTTGAAATCCTTAATATACAGGTAATGTCTCCCTACTGAATATCATTATACTCTCACTACTATTTGGAAGCCTCTAGCGAATGGATAAGCAGACTTAAGGTCATGTGGTGGCCAGTCTAGATACTGGTTTGATGGTAAGCTGGTTCGATATATTACATGGATATTCGGATCTTCCATACAGTTAAACCCTAGATCCTATGAGAAAAGATATAAAGGACGTCCATCGAATAAGTTGTAATGGTTTTTACAAACTCATTCACTTAAATTTATTCTTCCATTTCATATTCATGTTTTTGTATGAAATAAAATAATAAATCCTAAGAAAGTATATTTATATGTTATTAGGATTATATTCTACCATTTATCTATCCTATGAAAAAGGAACTAACAACATGTTCATACATATAGATAATCATCTCAACATGATGATGTAATTAATTTTTCATCACAACACTTCATGGAATGTTATAATAAAGGAAATAATATATATGTTAATTATTACATGATATAGGTTATATATTTTTAGTATACCATCCACTTCTTCATCCTTTTAACCATTTTGGATATATGTCATCACTTATGTGTGTGTAATACATTCCTTCCCAATAAAGTGATACGATTCATTTTATATTTCAAATATTTATGATTTATTCATAAAAAGTATTTAATAATAAATATGAGAGTTATGACATTAATATTATTTTTGAGATGTTTAATTTGTATTATATTTAGGATAACTGAGACTCTGAGAAAAAAACAAGGATGATAGAAAATGGAAATTTACACCCGAAACGTTTAAATGAATATAAAATAACTAATAAAAAATTAATAAGTTTTATAATAGGATAATATATGATATTAAATATTTTAATATGATTCTTTTATAAGTTAATAATATAATTAAAAAATTATATTTTAGGTTTAGTCACATATTGAGGAAATCAAAATAAATGTAATGATATTTTTCACACTATTATAATTATTTAGGATTGATTTGGTTTAAGTCTCCACTAGTGAATATTTTTCTTCCAGGTAAATTACTTATAACAAATTTAAAAAAATATACAAATATAATATTAATATATAATTTTGATTTTTAATCATGTTTTTTTACAAAAAGTTTAGAATAAAATATATTTTATCATTTTCTAAATGAGTCACACTATGACTTTTCAAACAAAATACTGAATGATTTTTTAACAAATATGTCATTTATAGAATTTCCCTCATGTATAAAACATTAATTCTAGGGGAATCCATTATATGTTTTGAATTTTAATTTTAATTTTAATTAGAATGTTTTCATTTATAAATTCATGGCTTTAAAATAAATGATTTCAAAATAAAAATGTTATTTCTCTAAGGAAAATTTAATGATTTTATTAGAGAATTTTAATCTTTGTCAATAGCCTTTGTTGAATCATATACCAAATTGATATTGATCTATTATGATTCCATTTAGCTTATTTTGTTAAATTTTTTATGATCATCTTTAATTTGGATGTTTTATTTTGATATGATTAATCATATCCCAGTCGATGATTCATAGTTATTAATTGAGGAATGTAATCAAATTTCAATGTTATTACTAAAAAATCAATGTTAATGTTGTTTTTATTTCACCCATTTTAAATTTTGAATTAATTGGGAATAACAAGTGATGGATGAGGCCCACAATAGCCCTTCTATGCATCTGTATCATATGATGCAAACTATATTGGTTATTGGCTGATGTTGTAATTTTTTATGTTGGTGTCTTGGTTGAATCCATTCCAATATTATTAGGATGTATAGAATTATGAAATCCCACTTTATTTGAGAAGTTATTGATATTCCATGTATTTATTAATTTATAATAATATCGCTGGTTATGTTGTATTAACATGTGATTATTTATATGAAATTATTTTATTATGATTTATTCTTGACATATTATTCTATAGAATATGTTTTAATATGTTGAATTTTAGTAAATTAAATTTCATAATTATTTATGAATATTTATTCATTATAGATTTCATTTCTTGCATACCGTTTTTGAGAATCTTAGCTCCCACCAATTTCTTATGTTTTATATTTTCCCACGATTCTAACATGTATATTACAACTAAAACTCATTTATAATCTAGGATAATATGTGTGTTCTTAAATTAATCAATATTTTTCATTTTATAATTTCAATTTTAATTCTTGTTTAAATTATGTATCTATATTTCAAAAACTGCTAAACTATTTTGTCCATGGGGGTGTGATTACGTTTTTAATATAATATTGTAATAAAGTAACCATTATCCACATGGTAATAGTTTCACAGACATTAAAATTGGTATCAATGGATGTTTAGTATAGACATCGATACTAGATTTATAAATAATATATATTTTGTAAATTCAACAAAATAACATGCATTTATCATATACACAATGTAACGAAGTGTATCATTTTGAGATTTCTTCTACATAAATTTTCATATTAAGTTATCCTTTTTACTAGTTATAAATTATTCATTATGATTCAATACCTAGTCTAGTGTAATATATTTTTTAGAAATAGTGTCTAGTAGAATTAATGGAGATCATATCAATAAAAAAAATCGATTTAAGATTTCTCTTTACCTATGTAAATGATGTTGAATCTAGAGATGCAACTAGAGCATAACAACATGTAACTATATTGGGAAAACAAACTTGGGTTATGAACATTAAATGCACTCCAATGGAGTATCCTAATGAACAATTCATAAAAAAATTACTAGTATACTTCATGAAACCACAACCCCAATCATTTAGTGTGACTAAAAATCATTTTGATGCCAGGTAATGTATATGTTCAATAGGACATATATTTTTCTATTTGGGAAGTAATGCACGGTAGAATGTTTTCAGAGAATTTTATCATCTCTCAGGATATGAGGATCAAAAGTGGTCATTGATTCATGACAAGAAGGATGATGAAGAGATATAAAACTAGGAATGTAACAATTTTAAGGTAATTTTCTTTGAAATTATTTTTATTATGAACAGTTAGAGGATATCAGGAGACAATTTTTGAATTTATGGAAAATGGAGGACAATGATGTAACGTCTTATGAATCCAACATTTAAAGGATAAAAATGTATGCTATGGATTACATTTGTCATCCAAATAGAATGATTTATTATTTCTTTAATAGAAATAATCTAAACATTTGAAGGACACTAGTATCCCAATCATTCTCAATGTATGTGGATATCAAATCATGTGCTATCAAAATAGAGAATGAATTCGTTATGTCTTATGGAATGAATTAAATGAAAGACAAGAATAGATATTATAAATACTCTAAAAATTTAGGAAAGATGGAATAAGGGAAGAGCGTAATTTCCAACATTTAGTGAATTTTAAAATAAACATCATGGAAAATGCCTATTAGAAAGATGCATTTTCTATAAGTGTTGAGGAAAATTCCACCAAACCCGTGATTTAAAGGGTATTAAATAAAACTATAATTTGATGTTTTTTTGAAATAAGTATATTTGACATTAAGAAAATTATTTTCCTAAGCAACGAGGAATGATTCTATAAAAATGGTCAAGGGAGAGAGTCTATGCTTCTATGATTAGAATAAATGGGGTTGAAATTAATAATGATGTGTTAGCAAGTACTTTAATAATCTAAATTATTTTTAATAATTTATTATTTGATTCTATATCATATAATTCATTCATATCATCAAATTTTTCAATAATATTAGGCATTTAATATTCAATTTAAAAATTACCTATCAATCTTAAATCTAAAGGGATGTCTCATTAAAAAATGTTTTTTGGGAAGTCCCCTTTATAAAACCTAAAAATGTAATATTTGGTGTCAGGGTACCATCATTTCTTATCTTTATTACAAGAATATTTTATGAATTAAATATTAAATTAAACATCTTATTTCTAATGGTTCATTGTTATGTATGACATTAATGAAATATTTTCTTAGAGTATTTGTGGAATTGGAAAGTACATAGAAGTTCCCCACATTGATATGAGTCATGAAGTTATATGAGAAATATTCTTAATATATTTCTATGGTTGGATAACATACTATAATGGGAATCATTTTACATAGACCTTTTGGTGAGAGTACTCATAAGAATATGAAATTATTTTCATGAATTTCAGACATGGTAATCATTATTGTAGAATATTATGAGAACATACCTATTAGTAGGAATTCATCAATTATGGTGTCATCATTTATTCTTATTTTCGAGTGTTTTTTATGGTAGTTAGACTTTAGGATTATCATTAATAAATTTCATGAGTCTCACACTTAGATATGCTAACAACAACTGTCATTCCATATGTTTGTTGGAAGTAGGTTTTGTTGGGTGCATTATGAATGAAATTTTATTAATGGATAAGTCAAGAAAAGATTTTTTCTGTATCATATTTATGGGGGATGATATCTCATCCCTTTGATTGAAATCAAACTATCTCCCTAAATTCCATTTCCATAATATAATGATGAGTTTATTTCAGATAGTTAAAGAATGTTGTATCGTGCACATAGGTTGATAACACTGTCTTTGAGCCTACTTGATGAGATTATGTAGTAAATAGATTATATTAAATAGTGAGTGTTAATATTTTCTTCATAATTGGGACATTAGGATTATTATCTTGGGTCCCTTTTTTCATTAGTAAACTTTAATAATTGACTATATGCAAGCCCACTTTGTGAAAATGAGAAAGAATCCTAAAGGGGAAAACATAATGTTTTTTGTTTGTCTCGTTTACATTATATTTGAATTTAATTCGGGGAATATTTATTACTCTATATATTGGTGAATAGTTTTATTCTTATTATATTGATATCGTAAATTATATAAATATGTATTCACTTGATTGTGATTAACAATTATTTTATTATTGAATATTTATTTACTAGTTTTTGAAAAAAAATATTTATATAAGAGAATAAAATATTTATTTGGTTACTCAATAAATTCAAAAGGATTTCAAATAGATGAAGAATGTGTCCCATGATTGAATAAATATTTATAAGATTATAAATAATATTTATCCATTTTGATCAAGTTGTCACTCCACAAAATAATAATGATAACAATAATAATAATATTATTATTATTATGTGGTATTTAATTTCAATAAGAATTATAATTTTATTTAATGGTTATTATGAAATTAATATTTGTAACCAAAATCCGATATCTATAAATAGACTGTTGTGTCTATTGTTTAATTCATAGGATACCAATTCCCTATTTGGTAATAGATAACCATTGCGCAGAACAGATTCTCTATCAACACTGCATCCTCTATCACTCTGAACAATGAGAATCCTAATGTAGAATTTCCTTAGGGCCAAATTATGAGCAATCAATAATGAAAAAACATGAAATTTGATTTACTACGCTTACACCTAAAGAATGATTAGCATTTCTCGGAGACTATTAGATGATATATGGATTACCGCAAGATGGATTCTACCATTTTATCACCACAAACTCAATGTTGGAAATCATGAAGGGCCTTTTGAGATGATTAAAAATCACTAATTAAGACTATTTATAATCCCATGTATTTATTTCATTAGATCGTAAATTAATTAATTTAAAATTTTATAGGCAAGAAACTCACTCTTGGTTTTGGGGATTAATTTGTAAAACAAAATTAAATATATCTCCCTCAACTGCAATACATCCGCTACACCCAAAACCTAAAATTCGTATTAGAGGGGTGATTTATAAATTGATAATTATTTATTTAAATATTTTTATATTCAAAATTATTGTTTTTATTTCATTTCAGGTTATATTATCTTTAATTAGGTGTGAATTACCAAGTTATCGACATATTAATCATATTAGATCAGTGTTACATTTTCTTAGATATTTATAAAAATTTGATTAATAAAGAAAGGTGCCATCGGGAAGTGCCAAATATTTGTTTAGTAAAGATGGGTTACATGTAGTATGTCAAGATAACCCTCTACATAACCATGTTCATTGTATCTAGATGTGTCGTTAAATTAAAAATACATAGTGCTTTTATTTCACCTCTCTTGTTGACCGAGAAAACATGGCAGATGACATGTGGATAAATGGTGTGTATTTAACATGAACACATTGTGTAGTCTTGTCGAGTCACAACACAAAAACCCTAGATGTGAAACTTGGATATATAATAATCGAGGTATATGGAGTGTAGCTTGATGTACATTCCATGTTTTTTATCCTTAGTTGACAAAATTAAAATTTAGTTAAATTTGAACAATTAAAACATTAAAACCTCAATTAATTGATTTGCATAAAATTGGGTGTTTGAAATTTTAATAATGGTTTTAATGAATTTTTAATTCTATATTATTTTTCTATAATAAATAATTCATTACAAGTTCTTCCAT
Organism: Viscum album; assembly: GCA_963277665.1. Classification (NCBI taxonomy): domain Eukaryota; kingdom Viridiplantae; phylum Streptophyta; class Magnoliopsida; order Santalales; family Viscaceae; genus Viscum; species Viscum album. Next base: position 975,302,505 of record OY728133.1, read on the forward strand.
TTAATTTACTAGAATTATATTTTGATGGGTATCTCTAATTATGTTCGGATGATCCTTAAGATGATAGGGAAATATTTTATTTATTTAGTAATTAATAAAACTATATTCATCTTTGTAATAATGAATGAATAACGAAATAAATACTATCCAATTAATTTTTTTCTTATTATTATAATGTATTACTTATCATGAGACATACCATGACCTATGTATGTGTTGGTATTTATTTAATTAAATTTATTTGAGGGTTTTTAATTATTTAATATTAAATTAAAATAGGTCCTATGAGTTATTCCTACCTACATTATTATATAGGACATTCATGTCCAAGGATATTTATTTAAAACCCTTTAACCAATCCTCTAGTTCCCCTAACCTATGTTTGAGTAACAAATAATTGTAATTATTGAATAATCCCAAGTCTTGTAAAGGCAGTTTAAGATAAAACCATAATAACACCAACTCAGGGATACATAGGTCGAAATGTGGAATGTTGTAGCTCATGCCATGTCTTACATAAGGACTTATTTCCCCTATGTTATAGGTTGATTTAATTTACACTATTTAAATCTTACATCAGATAAGATCATGGTCTGGTCATTTAATTAATTACATAATTTTTGTCTACTGAATTAAAATTAAATTTATTGATGCAAGTCCATCTTCACATAAATGAATATATTAATATGAAAAAATGTAATTTAAATAACATTGATCATGTGTAAATTTTTTATCCAAACAAGGTTAATTAATTAACTAAACATAGACTTGAATATTAACATTAAATATAAAGGATAAAACAACATGAAAACATTGAATAATAAAATAAAATCTCTCTATCTAATATTATGTCATATTATGCCTTCTATTACTTAGTTTGGAAAAAAACAATTGAACTATGTGTTTGAGAAACACTTTTTGGGACACATAATATTATGATGGTAGTTTTTATGAACACATTGGGTTGACATAGAAATTTCACATCAAAATTCTTAGCCATTTCTAAAAATGGTGTAATTTTGTGAAAAGTGTTTAGGAAATATAAATCATGATTTCTTAATTTAGGAGTCCACTCAACAGATCATGGAGTAGTTGGCCCACAATTGAAAAATACTTGCCTAAAAAAATACCTTAAAAATATCTTAGCTGACCCTTGTTGGGGTTATGTGAAGGAGAATATGGATCTCTTCCCCAATAATTTACTAGAAACTAGAAATTCCTAGTTTAATGGTGAGGGATATTGGGACTTGATAAAATTACGGTATATTTAATAATTTCAATAAATTTATTAGTTGTCAAAAAAAATTAAATCAAGAAAAGAAATAATAAAATTTTATTTTAATTGTATAATGAATTTAAATAATCATAATCTAAACTATATATAAGATAAATACTAAATAAAGACAATATCTTCACTGGAAGTAACATCATGGAAGGGTTTTGACGTCGTTCGATTAGTCTATTCTTGGAATGGAAATCACACATGATAGAATCTTAAATTAATGATCATTATTCTTATGAGGTGAGTGTGAAAGTGTTCATAGTCTATAAAAACATATGAAAACATAGTCGACCTTAATTATTTGATTCTTTCATCTATGCCAAGTGTACACTTGATGTCTCATGAAAACATGGATTTTTATATCATTCTTGAGAAACTATGTGGTATTTACCTTGATGGATATATATAAGAAGTATTTTATATTTTTAAGGTTCTTATTTAGAGTATACTTGGATTGGATTCCTTTGGTAGGGCTCACGTAGTCAAGATCATGGGATAAATAGAGCACCTAGAGGTTCTACGGTTTAAACTCTATAAGGAGATGGAAACCATTCTCATTCTAGCATCACACCCTTAGATCTTCCCTGTTTTTTTATAATTTTAATATAAACAACATTGATAAGTATCTTCCAGAACTTCTTATCCCCCATAAGCAAGTATATAAATATATGAATAGTGAAAATTCTTATTTCCATATAGTGAAGAAACTAAAAGGTGAAGAAAAGATATTTATGACCAAAATTATTCACTCAAAAAAGTAATATTAATAAAGGTGATGCCAGAGAATATGATGTTATCTATTTCACATTTGTTATAAAGTGCAACTAGAAGAAAAACTACACAATGCTAATGACTAAATAGTTATCTTCGACTGCATTTTTTATAAATTTCTATTTTACTATTTCAACAAATTGGGTATTAAATATATCTTTTGGTTCTAAATTATGTATTCAAATATAAGACCCATATAGATTCAGAAATATTGACCAAGGGGAGGTAGAAATATGGGAATCCAATGGAAATAAACATACTACAGTATCTATTAGGGACCACCAGCCCACATTCCTTTCCAAAATGGTCTTTTTTAATAATTGTTGTTATGTTCCATAAGTTACCCAAAACATTATTTTTGTATGTATACTAGATATAGACAGACTACTTTTCAAACATGGAAATAAATGTTTGTTCATTTATAATGATAACATTTGTTATGGTAAGGAACATTTACATAACAACCCATACCTATTGGATTATATAATCTATGTAATGGAAATTGACAATGAAGTTAGTTAAAATGACTCATAACACACCAAGAATTGATATCACTGACTAGGCTATGTAAATTAAAAATGATTTAAAAAATTACCAAAAGATAGATATTATGATTATTTCAAACTAAAAACACTTATTTTAGTTCAAACATGTTTATAAGGAAAAATGATAAAAAAACCCCATTTAGTGGGAAATTTCAAAGTGCAAAAGAGATTTCTGAATTAGTTCATACCGATGTTTGAGTACAAATTTCTATTAAAGCATGGGGTGGGTACTCAATTTTCATAACGTTTTATAATGATTTTATTAGGCATAAAAATATTTAATTAATGAGGTATAAGGTGCATTTTTTGGGAAAATCAATGAATATAAGAATAAAGTTCTGTACTATCTAGGTATGAAGATTAAGAAACTCCACTCAGACTACTGTGGAGTCTATCATAATAAAGTATTAATTTATTACTTATGGGATATTGGGATCTTGTCAAAAATTAGTCCTCCTTTCACACCTCAGTGAAATGGTGTTAGATAAATGAGGAACAACACCATGTTGGATATGAAGAGATAAATTACGATCCATGTGAGTTTTTAATTATCTATTTTGGTATATGTGTTAGTAAAAAGGGACAAACATACTACACCAAGTACAAACTAACTCAATATATAGAATTATATAATAATATTGGAGTGGAATAAAACCTAAGTTATCAAATTTACTTATGTGGGGAAGCAAAAAATTTATTAAGTCCTCTTAAAGGATTTAGCTTTCACTCTGAAGAACAAAGTGTACATTTATAGGATAATATAAGGAAATGCCTTGATATTACCTATACAACACCTCATAAATAATCTTATAGTGGAAATACATTACATATTCCATGAGAGGGATAATATCTCCAAAATATATTGTGGGGGTGATATGGAAATCTATAATGTCAAGGCTCAAGGAACAGAAGAGTGGGAATGAGATCCAATTCATAAAGCACCATGGAAGATATAATAGTTCCACAGACACAAGTACTAGTTAGGATAACAAGATAAGATATATAATAATAATGGTATAGTTTTATAGCTACTAAGGATGGTGACTAATTTTTATTTGATAAAAATGATCCTCTAACCAATAAGGAATCAGTGAGTGGAAAATATGTTTCCTTTTGTCAGGAAGCCATTAATTTGGAAAAGTATTCCATTTACCATTACTAAGTCTTGATTTTGGTAGATACTTCAATGAAGTTAATTATCGTTGGTTGAAAATCGGTATTCAAGAAGAAACTATACATTGAAGAAAAATTCAGTACCTATAAGGTGTGACTCATTTTAGAGGGTTTAAACATCATCAACACATTGAATACAATAAAAATTTTTCACAAGATAAAATTATATAATCCATCATAATTCTACATCCATTGATTCTTACGATTACATAGGCATTTTTAAAATGGACGTCAAAATAGCCTTCCATAATGAGAAAAATTAGGAATATGTCAACATGACACAACCTGAAGGGTTTTTGACTCCAAAGGATGGTAATAAGACATGAATGATATAAAAATACATTTGTTGATTAAAAATATAGGTCATAGAAGAATCATTTTTTGAATCCATAACATAATTTGGATTCATAAGGAATGTATTTGAGTATTGTGTTTACAAACAGTTTATTGGTAGTGTGGTTGTTTAATTAATAGTATAATTGGATAACATATTAATGATTGGAAATTAAATACTGGTCATATAGTTTGTTAGTTCCTGGATGAATGAATTACATTACATGAAAGTCTCAGGTGAGGTATAATATATTCTTGGGATCAATATCTATTATGATATATCCAAGAGGTTTATTGGCCTATGTAAAAGTACATCCATTAAAAATATATTGATGATATTTAGTATGGTATAATCTGAGAGGTTATTGTGTCCAGAGTAACATGGAATTTAATTCCCCCCAAAAAATATGCCCTTAGTCACTTAATAATTAAATAGAATATAATGGATTCCATATGAATTAGAGATTGCTTTAGTCATATATCTTATGTTACGTACTATGCTATATTTCCCCTACTCATAGTGTGTAGTATCCAGATATCCTGTAGATCTAGGTGACTCCAGTTGATGTAATTCATGAAAGTCCATTAGTATCAGAGGAATACTTAGTATTTGATCCTAGATTATAGAGGATACGAGGAACTAGTCATCAAAGGAAATTATGATACTAGTTTTGAAACTGGTTGAGAGGGCAAGAAGTCAAAAATGGGATACATCTTTACTTTTATTATATTTTATGTGAGCTGAAAGAGCTCAATGTAGGTTGTGGTCATAGATTAAATAGTAGATACTGAGTATATTTTTTCTTTTGAGTAGTATAAAGGAAAAGATTGGATGCACAATTTCATCCAAGTGCATGATGTGGTTCTTAGTAGTAAAGATCCCATCACTCTATACAATGATAATACCGGAGTCATGGCTCTAGAAGAATAGACATGGTATCATTTGTGGTTAAAGAAAATACATTATAAATTTCATATCTTTATGGATTTTTATTAGAGAGGTGATGTTGTAGTGAGTAGTATATCCACAGAATACAGTGTGACAAACCCCTTTACAAAATCCTTGACTCCAAAAAAACATGATTATCAGGTGAAGTCTAGACATCTGAAAGTTTTTGGAAATTGGATCTAGTCCAAGTGGGAGTTTGTTAGAGTTATGTACAAGAAAAAACGGTTTTTATTATAGTTAGATGAATATTTGATGTATTAATTATTAAATTAAACATATTATTACACACTCTTCATTGTTCTTCCAGAATATAATGTAATAATTTTCTAGATCATTGATCACATTGATAAGGTCATAGTAGTTCCATTATTTGATGAGATCCTTGAAGTGTTCTAAATAGATTATTAATATAATTTTTTTGATGGAAAACATTCAATGGTGGTACATGTTGTATATAGATCATAAGTTTTGAGTAATCATAAGCATATGAGACTTGTTCTCATGAATTTAACACTTGGTAATCTCCAAGATGGGAGATTATGAGAATATAACTTTTAGTAAGAATTATTTATATTTTGGTGATGTAAAATATTCCAATATGTCTATGTGTGGAATTTTACGTAGACATTACAATTATCCTTAATGCATGTCACGACTCATACACTTGTATTTTTTGATGAAAAATATCATGTCATATGTTTGAGGGAAGTAGGGTACATTGGGGGAATCATGAATGAAATGTTATTAATCGATAATTGATGTAAGTATTTGTCCTTTCCATTTTTATGGTTATTGTAATCTCGATTCATTAGTTGAAATAGAATTTTTACCCTGAATTCCATGGTTATGGTGAAATGACTTGTTTATCTCAAACAGTCAAATAATTTTGTATTGATCATAATGGTTGATAATACCATCATAAAACCAAATTGATGAGATATTTTGTTAAATGGATTACATTACACAATGACCGTTCATATTTATAACGTTTCATAGGATTTAATTAATGGATATAATTATATTTTATGGATTTTTTGCAATTAAATTTTTAATTGAAATCCCATATCTATAAATAGATGGGTATGTCTATTTTTTAATTCATTTGAAACCAATTTCTTGATTTTTAATAGAGAATTATTGTCCACAAAAAATTATATATGGACTCCTCTTACTCTCTCTCTACTAAGAAATATGAACCCAAGAGAGAATTTATTAAATACCGGTGAATGAGAAATCAAGAATAAAAACACAATACATTTTATTCAACATGCTATCACCCAGAGAGTGAGTGGCATTTCAATTCGTCCAATGGAGTACATGTGGATCACCTCTAGAAATATTATACACTTGGATAATAACAAATGAAAAAAGGAAATATAGAAAGGTCTTTTCAAAAGACAAACTATCATCCACAAAGAATGTTAATAAGCTATCGTATTTGTTTCTTCAGATATTAAATAAACTAATTATAAATTTCAAGTGTAGGATCCCCTATCATAGTTTCAGGAAACAATTATTAATAGAAATTTTAATATATCACCCGTCACTACAAAACATCCATTGTGCTTGCAGCCAGAAAAAATGTATTTATTTGATGACATTGTAATCATTCCTATGGATGAATTTGATATTATCCATTACATGGACTAGCTTTCAAAATATGGTGATAATATTTTATGCATCAAGAAAGAAGTTATTTTTTGTGAGGAAGATATAAACTCCATTATATTTAGAGAATAAAATTTATCATCAGATTCTTGTATTGGTCAAACCCCATAACTCCACTGAATTATATTCTTATGGGAGGAAAATAAAAATACATATTGTCATGAATAAGGGGATCATAAAATTGAGGATGTATCTATAGTGCATAAATTCATTGATATATTTACTGGGGGATTATAAGTATAATCGCAAATCATGAAGTTGATTTTACCAAGTATAATTCTTTATTGAAGAACAATGTAAAAGTATCCCTATATATTTACCATTATTGAATTAGTAAAACTAATGTAAAAACTAGAAGAGTTTGGTATAAGAGATTTATTCACCCTTGTGTTTCCCTATGGGGATAAATATTATATTTTTTATGAAGAAATATAGATTCATGATGGAATTAATTGATTATTGAGATATCAATGTTATTAAAATGAAGAACATGTATCATATACCTCACAATGATGATTTATTTGATCAGGTACACAAATATTTTTTTTTCCAAATATAGATAATTTTTCTTGATATCATCAATTGTGGGTAATGAAGGCTGAAATTATAAAGACAAACTATTAGATATGATTTACATTACACATTTACAGTAATTATATTAGGATTAAAAAATTAACAAATCGTTTACATGGATTTAATGAATATTATATTCTTGGAATTTTATTATGATTATTTGTGGTATTAATTGATGTTATTATAGTGTATTCTAAATAATTAAAGAATTTTAAAATAACTTGAATATCACTCTTGAGAATCTTAAAACTATTGAGTTATATATTAAATTTAGAATGTGTGAATTATGGTTTTACGAAATTTAAATTTTTAGACATATTGGCGAAATGGATGGAATCTCAATTGATCCAATGAAGGCAAAATCATTCCAATGGTGGTTTACAATATAAAAGATAAATGATTTATGTAGTTTCATTGGTTTAGAAGGTCACTATCATCATTCATTCCATAAATTTTCCAAATTTTATAACCCATTAACAAAGCTAAAATGTAGAGGGGTCTGGTTCATATGTACGAATGAATGTGAATAATTTTTTGAAGAATAAAATATGATATTTTTAAATACTATCATAATGACTATAGTATCATGAAATGATGTATTAATGATTATTAGTGATGAAACAGAGAAAGGGATTGGTTTTTTCATTATTAAAAATTATAAATATATTATCATATTCACAATGGAAGTTGAATAATCATGTAAAAAATTATCAAACCAATGATTTTCTGTTATAATATGTAATATTTTATTTGAATATATAGATAAACTATCTCTATGGTTAATGTTGTGAGATATATAAAGATAATAAGAGATTGAAATTTTTCATATAAAAATGTAACTCATTATGGGGAAATATATATCAATAGAGCTACATAAGGATTATAATTTCCCAATACACTACCACAAATGTATGGAAAATAAGGAAGAAGATGCATTGAATAAGAAGAAATATAGAGATTTGTACAAATTTAGGATAGAACAAGATACTATTTTTATGGATTTGTTAATGATGGATATAAGAATTATTATAATAGGAGAAACATAAATGATATATCAAATGGATTTCAACCAATAATTGTTAAAAATGATAAAATTTTCTTATTTGGATTATGAGTATTTTCTATAAAAAATAAATTATGTAAATAATAGAAATTTTAATCATTTGTATATGTTGATGGTATATAGAATTTTGGTAATAGACATTGGGTTACCACTATATTAAAACTAAAAATGTAAAAAGTTGATGATTCCTATATCTCCAACTTATCTATACACCCCAGTAAGACTAATTAGTATAGTTTTTTAAGCAGCATTTTTTGTGAGATAAAATAAAGATGAATGTTTCTGATTTTTTATTTTGATTGTTGGTTTTTAAAAATATTATTGATGAATGATATCATCTATTAGGAGCCCTGAACCCTATTTCTATTCCTGTGATAAAATGTAATGAAAAAATTATGGATATTTTCACTAGATTACCAAATACACTAGGATTGAATTATTCAAGATGGGTTATTGTTAATAAATTTAACAAATATGGAAATATATTTCCTATAAGTGAATATTTTCTATATGATAACCCTAGAAAACTCTATATTAATGATATTATAACACTTCATGGTAAACCTCCTTCAATTCTGTTTAATCATTCTGTATGATTTACCCAAAACATCTTGAAAATTCTTCATAAGTCCCTTGATAACAGACTTCATTTTAGTGCCTCTTATCACCCTAAAAATCAAGGGAAATTTTAATGTAAAACAAAAATATTAAGGACATGTTTAGGTACGTCTAGAATAAATTTTTATGTATTTGGGATCATTATTTTACTTTGGTAGAAATTTACTATAATAATATATTCCATTCAAGTATTCAATTGCAATTTTTAGAAGTGTATTATTGAGAGTTATCATACACCAACCTTAAAAGATGAAGTTGTTTAATGGGAGATTATATGTTTATAACATGTAGAGGAAATTATATATAAGGTAAATATTATTCAAACCCATATGAATGTATCTCAAATTAGGAAAATAGCTATACTGATAACCAAAGGAAAGATATATAATTTCAACGGGGATATCAATTTTTTTATGGTATCTCAAATTAATGGTGTTATAAGATTGGATATGAAATGAAAAAATCACACCATGTACACCATTCCATTTGAAATGTTGAAATAAATTAGATCAAAGAAATATCATTTAAAAATCGACCATGTCTCTCAAAAGATCAAGATGTGTTCCACATATCATTAATAAGGATTACAAGCTGGACCCAATGCATGAACTCAACTAGGATTAAATGGAACTAGAACCTTATTTTTCATTATGTTTAGAGACTACCAAGATTATTAACAATAGATATCTTGTGTTGAGGGAACAAACGAATTTATTGGGAATGGTTCTATAGTGAAAGTATAATATGAGGGAAGCTAAGTGGAAACCAGATAATATTTTAAAGAAAAACCACCATCATATGTTTAGAAGGTAATATTCATGAAATTTTGGAAGTTGAAAATTTTCAATTTTGGAATGAATATTACACAACAATATTTTACAATATTTCTCTTATTAAATACATTAATTTACTTTGATAGCTCACTTTTCTCAAAACAACCACCTCAATAAAACAATTAAATTTTATTATAACCTAGAAGATAAATTGTTGTTAATGAATTGTATAAAATAAATTATTAAATTGATATATTATATGATCAATATTTTTTTTAAATTCAACCACAATATTTTATATTCATTAGGTATGAATAAATCAAATTTTAGGTGTAAATATTAAATTTTCGAAAATAAAGTGTGTGATTATTTATTGGTGGACTTATTAAAAACTAATTTTTTTCACATTTATAAATTATGAATGAGAAAATAATCATCACTTTTTATAGTGAAATATCAAAATTTACTTTGGTTAAAAAAATTTTGTTTTTCATATACGTTTCATTAGTGATGAATTGTTAAACATACAACATTTTAAATGAGAACTGAATTTTCATTCAGAAAATGTATAAAATTAATATATATTTTTAATATGTATTATATAAAAAACTGTTAATTTTTATATATATATATCCAATTTAGGTAAATCTAATCATTTTTATATTTAATTTTCATGTAAAAATATTTTATACATTTGAATGTTTTTAGTTTAGAAACTTTTTTTATGACACAATCTCTATATATTAATTTCAAAATAACTATATATATTATCATCATTTGATTTAAATAAATGTAATAAAGATTTGTAATAATCAGATCCAGATTTACTAAATTGGATCCATTTATTTTTCAACAATTTTAATAGTAAACTTAAAAAATTTAATTACTCTAATTAAGTGTAAATTGGGTAATTAATGGTAAAAATAATATTATTACTAGTTTAAAATAAACCTAAAACATATTATAATTCATATATGAACTATTATAGACCAAAATATTCATTTTTGAGATTTTATGGCCACTTGAATCCACTTTGATGATTGTAATACCACTATAGTGTATTATCTTAATAGAAGTCATCCTTATCACACTAATTTTTTTAAAAAAGTATTAAATTTTTTACATGATGTTATTATGAATATTTCTTATACTATAAAAATAAATTTTAAAGATAAAATAATTATATTCATCATGTTATTTTTTATTTTTTATAAGATAATTAATTACCTATACTACACAATGATAACCCACTTAATGTTCAACTAATTGAAATATCAAAAAAATTATATTAAAAATATCATAGTAAATATATTTTTAAAATTAATGCCATAAAAAATATTATATATATTATTAACATGTTTTTTATTTCTTAAAGCATTTTTTAAATATATATAGTTTTTTCTGTAAAATTCATATTAATGAATAGTCAAAAAATATACATTAATGTTTTATTAAAAAAATTAATGTTAGAAAATTTATAAAGGTATTAAATTCATCCATGTTATTTATATAAAGTTAAAATTTTTATCAATGATTCATTTATAGTTTTTTATTTTATTGTAACAATATTTCCCATCAATGACTAAAAATATATATTGTCACTATACAAGTTAAAGGGATTAAATAATGGTTAAAGCTAAAATATAAGGGAATGAATGTGTTCTAAACATGCCTATAAATTATACCATGAGATGATTTAGATAAATAATCATATTATATTAGAAATAAATCACCTTTTTTAAATTTGAAATAAATAAATATATAAATATATATTTATTTATTTAATATTTTGAGTGTTTCAAAGAGGTCCCATAACCTCAATCACGAATGGGAATATCCTCCCTCACTGCTTCACAGCACTCTGAGCCTTATAACTGAAAAAACCTACCATTTTCTATACCAAAATTATGTATCCTTGTAATGGAGGTTCTAATATTCCATAATGATTTTCCCCAGATCCCTTGAGAAGAGATCTATATGATATATACTAAAGAAGTGGTAATCATTTTTACCTACTCATTAGTGTTCATTTGTTCTTCTACTTGAAATTAATGTGTTGTTTCAATCCTAAAATAACAAATATAATTACATATATACATTGATTTTTTTATTATGATTATCTTCTACCATATATCTATCCTATAAAAAAATGCATGGCACATGCATACATATGGATTACCGTCCCCACATAGCTGTATAATTCATGTTTCATCACTACTTTACTTGGATAGATCTAATAATGTTAATAAGGTATATATATATATATGATAATTATTAGATTATATTAATTATTTAAAATTATCAAACCACTTAGTTACGGACCCCTTTAACCATTTATAAATGATATCATCAATCATGTGTATGTATGACCTACTATCCAAATGAAGCAATGTGATTAATTATATATGTTCAAAAGTAAATTATTTTTAAAAAATATATTTAATAATTTAATAATTTATTTTTAAAATTAATATTAATATGAAATGTTTGATATATATCCTATTTAGTATAAAATGGATTTCAATTCGCAACAAGCATGATAAAACATGACAATTAACACAAGAAAACGGGAAATGAATGAAATATTATTGATAGAAGAGTGTTAAAATGATGTAAGGGGATAATATAAAATATGATAAATATTTATATTATTATAATATAAGTTTTAAATATGTTTAGAACCATTATATAAAATTTTAAGAATCGTATGGAGTAAATTTAACCAAATGTAAGAGTTTATTTCACAACCTCATAATTATTCTGGATTGGTTTTGTTTTAGTATCAAATAGGGAATATATATATTTAATTTTCATCTTTTCAAAAAATGTTTTCAATTTTTTTACTATTATTATATTAATATTTGATGATATTTTTTTACAAATTTCTAAATTTATCCCAAATATTTTGAAAAGAATATTTATTATTGATTTCTAAATAGGGAACTTTGTGAGTATTTCAAAAAAAAAATATGTCGAAGGAATTTTTTAATTTTATTTGGTATGAATGAAATTTATAACCTTAATGATTCCTTAATATCATGATTATTTGTTTATATGTTTATATGATTCATTTAAATTCATAGTTTTTCATTTATAATTCCATAACATTTAAATTAAGTGATTTCATTGTAAACAATGATATTTATGTCATGAATATTTCAATGATTTTATCAGAGTATTTTCATCTATATAAAAAACCGTTGTTGAATCATATTATTAATTGAAATTGATCTCATGTGACACCATGAATATATCTTATTAAATGTTTTTTTTGATCAGTTTGACTTTTAATGTGCAATTTTGATACCATTTGTCATATTAATTTGGAATGTTTATAGTTATTAATCAAAGAATGTATTATAATTTACTATTTCTTTTAAAAAAAATGAATTTTTCGTAAACTAGTAGATTTTAGGAATTAATTGGACTTAGTAAGGGATATGAGGAACCCTTTATATCCCCTTCAGGCATCGTTAGGTCTCATGAAAAGTATTAGTTTGTGTTTTGGCTAATGTATTACCCAATTATGTATGATGTCTTATAAAAAACATTTTGGTTGGTTTATAATGTATGTAATTATTTATTACATCATTTAATGATTAGTTAATGTAAGTCCATGTGATTATTTTTGTAGAATTATTTGATTATCTTCTATTTATTATATATTATTCCCAATATTATGTTAAAATGTATTTTGTTCTAGTAATTAACCTTTAATTAGTATTAATTATTCTTTATTCATTATATATTCCATTATACCATCACCTTTATAGGGAAACAGATATAACCCCTTTCTTGTGTTTAATTTTTCCCAAGATTTAACTGACTTATATTATGATTGACATTCATGGACAATATAAGAGAATAATTGAATTATTAACATAATCAACATGTTGTGTTTTAAAATATCAATGGTAATGTATGTTTCAATTATGAATCTCTATTTCCAAAAATACAAAACATGTCATTCCTTTGATATGACATTCAATTTATAATATGATAATGTAATAAATTAACCACTAACAATGGTATATTGGGTCATGGTATTCACATATAAGGTTCATAGAAATTTACACATAAATATGATTTAATATAGGTAGAATATAGGTAGGAATTTGGGAAAAGCATAAATAATTATAGATGGTGATTTATGTCATTGACTAAAATCAACTGAATAATCAATGCAATTTTAAGGGCCTCAAAAACAAAAATTTGTAATGATCCAAATGACCTTAAATTCATCATTATTTAATGAACTTGTGTTAAACATTTTTTAAAGATATTTTTCCAAGATTTAGTTATTTGTATTTCAATTTAGACCAGGATATATAAAAAATTTACTAAATTGTCGAATTTCATTTCTTCCTTATGATCTGTTTCAACAAAAATCACTTCTTTTATCCAAAACATGTGTATTTAAGAATATTTTTTAATTTATGAAGCACTATAATTTATTTATATGATCACATAAATATTAAATGGATATTCAATCTATTCATCATATCTTCAGAAATGAAAAAAACCAAAAAGGTTAGAATATGGTACGATAATTAAGAAACGAGTGAACCTTTATATGATGCAATACTATTGAAAATTAAAAAGTAATAACCAATGATAAAACTAAATTATCCCATAATATATAAAATCATTTAGAAATTTCATGACTACCTTCAAAACCTAATGATTAAAAGGATTGAATTACATATTCATACAAAATAAATAAATCATTATACATCTATAAAAGTACATTTGTTTTTGAAATGAAATTAATCATTTCAATAACAAATTAATACTAACCAAGACATTAGGTAGGCCAATGGTAGTGTGGAAAACCCTTATCATCCTTCGATCATGAGTTTAAGCTTATTCGACTCACCTAATAAGACAAGTTTTCACCAAGATTATGGGCTTCCTTTTTTTCTTTATTCCTAAAAAATAATCTTCCCTAAAAACATCATTTTTTCCTAGGGGAAATAAATACATAAACTCCAAAAAAACTATCCCAAATTTTCATTAATAAACTGAAAATTTTTTACTACTAAAAAACCTTAAATAAGTGTGTCTTAATACATTGAACTTCTGATCATCCTTAATTTTTTTGTACTAAAATAATATAAAAATAATAATATAAACTCATTTGTAAATACCCAAATATAAAATGATATCTAAAAACACATTTGATACCGACTTTGACAGCACATAACTCTTGGTCTAGGATCCTTTGATGAAATCAATAACATTTAATTTCCATATATGATGTAGATAATTGTTATCAAATTTGGAATCCATTAAAAAATTACATTATCAAAATAAATACTTGGGTCACTTATATTAAGATGAACTTTTAGGTTTATTGTTTTATAAACATATGATAAAATCCTACATAACCAGTCATATGACATTAAATGAGAATTTTTCTAACATGTCACGTATATTCTTTTTAAGATTAATATATCATCATCATCCATATGAAATCACTCATGTACACAAATTTTTCATTATCATTATTTAAAACTTATAGAAAAAGAAACATAAGAATGGCGAGGTCAGATTCTTAGTAAGGGTAAATATAATAATTTGTAATTAAATGTCATCAATGTATAATAGAGCGCATATGTTTATTATAAAAAAATTATAGTGCATTTAAAAATCCAAAAATTACTCAAACCCATCAATACCTGGATCATATAACTAGAAAACAAGGCTTAAGTCCGTAGAAAATAATAATTTATAAGAATCAATAATCATGAATCATTTGATACTAGTCATGAAAAATTTACACATCATAAACCCATTGAATGAATAAATAAAACATATTGGTGTCATCTAATATCATCTCATTTACCCCTAAAATATCCCTTACAAATTTGATAAACCGTAGATCCAACCTCCAATAAAATTATTTAATAATATTATTATCAAAAATTTCATTATAGAATTATTTAATTTCCCCAATCATGTATGTTATAATGGGCTCACCCAGTGATATCACGGTGCACAATATTTTATAATGTCCTGAAATTGAATAATTAATAAATCAAAAATATAATTTATTTCATCAAATATTATTAAAACAAACTATACTATTTTCATAAAATGATTAAACATAGAAAATGATATGAGTTTTGTATAAAACTTTTTGAAACAATATTATTCTATAGAATAGAAATGGGTTTCTGTTGAAGCTAAAATTTTTATATATTATATATTGTATTTCAATGTTCTAGATCCCACAAAAGTCTTATTTTATGGGAAATTGTCACATTTTTATGTTTTAGTGGTATTTTGAGCTAAAATGCAAAATGGATTAATTTTGGTAATTAAATATTTTATTTTTAATATGTTTTGGGAAATAAATTTTTTTAAACTGAACAAAATTGTGCAATTAATTTTTTTTAGGTTTTCTCAAATATTGGGCCACATTTTATCCTTCTGTGGTCCCAGCTCAATCAATAATTTGGAGGCCGAAAATCAGCTCACAATCCGGACCTCGACAACTGTGTTCAGATCTGGAATGTTTTAATTATTACCTCGTATATCGAGGTACACCATTCCAATGGAGATGATATTAAACATGAAGCTATAAGAGTAATTAATTAAAATCATTCATTTAGGAGGACACGTCTGAAGCGGCCTATTACAAGGCCATAATGGCATGGGAAGTTGGAGTTATGGAAGATGAAGAGTCACATGGAATGATTAAATGTGCCACACTTAATTACCAATAACTCCATCATTCGTGGAACAATCAGACTAAAAGTTTGTGGAGGGACGAGAATGATGATGAGGAACAACATTCAAGAAGGGGCTAGTTCCCAATTCCTACATTAAATGGGTCTAAAAGTCAATGCAATCTGGAGGAATGAATTTGAGAGAGATTTCTTCATCCATTTCCCCTATAAATATGTGTCTCCTCTCCCTTTTACAAGGATATCCATTTTAAAGGGGCAAGGTTGAGTATTTTTGTTGTATTAGTTATATTTATTTTTAATATATATTAGTTTATATTTCCTCTTCATACCTCCTTTCTCCCATTTATTTTATTTTATGTATTCTTCCTCCACAATTCCCTTCTCAACTACACTAAAAATGGAGAACTAACCTTAGTGCTTGTTCAAAGGTGGAATTGGTCGGTTGATTGAGTTATTTATAAATAATTTTATTATCCGTTATTCAATTCTATGAATTTTGGTGTTCATTAAATCGATTACGGTGAGCGGTCTCCATGTTTTCTCTACAACCGAGTTCTTCTTCATGTTTATCACTTTTACATTCCTTTTCTATTTGTGTCATGCATAGGGTGGAGCATGGCATAAGTAGTGATGGTCAGAAAAGTGGACTCCTAGCTGAAATTCGGAATAAAATTACCCCGTATGCAGAGGTCTCGGTATGGGGTGATGACACTTCAAATGACAAGGTGAGGTGTAACAGGTCTTGATCACCTCATTGAGTTGAATATTGATATTCTTTTTAAATAATGATATCAACCACCAAAACTTCCTAAGAACAACTTCCTACTTTCTTTCTTCTAACTTTTTTCTTTATTGCATAGAATTATTATATACTTTACTTGTATTTTTTGTATTTCAATTCCCCCCATTTATATTAATATTATATTTTTTTATTAGTTATATTTTAAATAGTGACAATAAGAAGATAATGCATGTAAGCGGCCTCCTTCTGATCAAACCTAGGGTGTGACACTATAATACATTATAAGGTTAATAAGAAGTTAATTTAATTGTGGTTCGCGACAAACTACTCTAACTAATTTGGCACCATTTCCGGGGAGGTCAAATTCATTCACACTATATTTTTTCATAAAATCCAAAAAAAATTCAAAAACATAAAAAAAGTTTTTCATTTAATATCATTTTTTATAGTCATGGATTATTTAAATGATTTTTCATATGTGTGGACTAGTGATAAATTTTATATTATGGAAGAGGCTTTTATGTTGTAGATTGAAAAATATTCCGCGATTTTTCAAAATAATTTCAAAATCCTTGAACAACCAAGCAAGATGGTTGCATCGCTGGCAGCTGAAGTTGAAGAAGTTAAAGCTCAATGGCTAGGACAAAAAAACAATACAACCAAGATGATGAAGAAAAATTAAATGTTGTTCCACCTATATTTTAATTTGATAAACCAAAGGAGGACTTGAAGATTCAATTCGAAAATGCAATCATCTCTCCTTGGACATTGCTTGAAGAGGTTTCTAAAGTTGAAAAGCCAGCTGATACCACATTGGGAGATCAATATTCTTTGGATGAACATTAGATATATTTTTTTAAGACCAAAAGGTAAGTGATCCTCCAATATTTTTAAAAGAATAATCAGAACCTCTATACCCCTCTCTTGCTTTGGAAGAAGATGAAGAAGTTCCTAAAGAAAAAGAATTACCAATTTCCTTGCCTGAAGAGATTGTGTTTCAAGATGACTTCCATGAAAGGGAATATTTTTATATTGATTCTTCAAGTTTTAATCATATCCAAGTGGAATTATTTTCTGACTTCCCTTATGAGTTTTTTGAAACAAGATCACATTGGCTTGCCCTGTATGTTGATGTCGAAGTGGCCAAATATGTATTGGATAAAGTTGGGGACTCAGTCTTTATCCTCTCCCATATTCTAACCGGTACCACATGGAAAAGTGGGAGGAGGTGATGTAATATTTAAATGGGTTCTTCAAAGACCTATATAAGTTTAGGATACTAGGAATAATGATGTTCTGGTGGTTTCTGAACAAGAAACCTCATCCACTATCGGATTGGGGTTAGCCTGCTGCAACTGGTGGACTAGGGGCACTAAAAGCCTAGTAACCGCTTGGGGGGTCAAACCAAGAATTATCTTCTTTATTTTCCATTCCACTTTATTTTTATTTATTATTCTCATATTTTCTTTATTCAATGTCTTTTAGGTCATGTGGCAGTATCTTAGAGCTTAACTCAAGGCTGCCACTGAAAAATAAATTAGGTTGTGTCTTTCCTTTTTTTTCCTACCGAATTTAAATTCTATGTGAACATCATCCTTGATCTGATTTGATCTAAAAGAGGGTAGTAAATAGAATAATTGTGGGGAAGGAATTTCATATTGTTTTTAGGAATTTTTTGTGTGCTTCTATTTTCCATGTTTTTTTGAAATTTTGTTGATTTCCTTTCTAATTTTTGTGGTGTGTTTTTAGAAATCATGAGTTGAATCAAATAATTTGACAAATTAAAACCATCATGGTATTTTTGGAACATTTATTGATTTAAATATTTGAGGATTTAAATGATTTCGGTATGGATTTTGTTTCCTGATTTATGATCTTTTCATTTGATGATGTTTGGTTGATTGTGAAACTAATGTGCACTAGTGCTGTCAAAATTGAATATCATGACCAACCTAAGAGGTTTCTAAACCTATTTTACATATTATTACATTTCCATTTTTCTTGATAGTCTTGAGACATGTTTTGTGATCTATAACATTCTATTTTACTCTTTTTAAATGCTGTTAGAGTTCATTGTATGTGTTAAGTATAATTGAGGCACCATTTTGAAAACCCTTTTTGCATCAAACTCTTATTTTCACATACATTTTCATAAGACCTTCTTTAAGCCCCTATTAGCCATGAAATAACTTGTTAGGAAGAAACATTACAATCCATTTATCCCTTTAAAACCTACTCTAGAAGTTAAATTCATGATTATTGTGGAACTCAAGTGTGGGAGAGGGAGAAGATGGGCTATATTTTTCTTTCCGGAAGAATCTTTTTGAGATGAATTGAAAATGTTGCCATATTTATTACTGCATGGGTGGAAGAAATGTTATACTGGTATGATGGATGGGTGGAAAAAAATATCATTACATATATGGGTTGGCTGTTCACCAATATTTTAAGATCAAAAGATGCCTCTCTTTTCCATCAAAACATGATTCTGAAGAGAAATCCAAATCTGAATTCAAGCAGAAAGATTGTTACAAATGGTGAAATGAGGGGTGAAAATAATTGATGATGAAATTTTAAGTGTAAACTTTCCAAAAGAGGAGTTGTTTGGAGGTAATTAATTTTTTATCTCATTGAGGAGCACACCTGTAAAGACCTTGAAATTTCTAGGAAATTTTTTTCTTAATTTTCTTTGGAATTTTACAAGAACGCAGTTTCTGACGGCACCTGATTCCGAGGCCCGGTGTTCCCGGACTCATTTTCTGAAGTTTGGCTCGGGTACGTTCAGTGAACGGACGAGAGGGTTTTTCTAACATTTGAACCGGTTCTCAGAATCGAATTCTGAGGGCACCGATGGAACCATAGCACCAGTAATTGCTTAGGAACGCCATTTTCGGAGTTGCGTTTTCACGAGAGAAGATGATAAAAATTGTGGAAGGTTAATTTATAAATTAACTACAATTTTTATTTTCTTTTAGTGGTTTGAGGCTTTGGGTGGAAGTTGGGAAACTACTAAACTTCCTAAGGGAGGTTATGAGGGTGGTGGGGCCCACACGAACCCCACCCCTTCATATTCTTTAACCCCCCTCAACTCACCATTTACTCTTGATAACTTAAACATTAATAACTTATGTTTTTAATTAAGTGAGTTAAGTGTGGCTTTTTAAATTTCAAACTCTTGAAATTCAAAAGTTTTGTTATGTAAATAAAATAAGAGGTGAGCTTATTTTATTTTGGGGTTAGTTTTCTTGTGGTGGAGTCTTGGGGAGAAAAAGGCTAAGGATTGAAGAGTTTCTTCATCTCGTTCGTCGAAGAACACGAAGAATGCGAAGAACATGTAGAACGCCGGATTCCTCGGTGGTCGACGTCTCTTTCCGCGACACCTCTTACCGCGACACCGACGATGTCTTCTTTCGCAACGTCTCTTTCCACGACGAATCCTCGTTCGACGAACCTTCATTCAAGGAACGTCGAGGTAGGGAATTGTTTTGTGAATATTAATGAACCCAATGTTACTTCCTTCTAAATCAAAGAACGCGGATCAACTAAACATCGATTTGATCCACAAAGAATATGTTGCGGGTTGGGAATTCTTGTTTGCGGGAAAACTGTAGGTGGTTTTTGTATAAAGTGTATATGTGAATTATACCCTCGTGCATGCGTATTTTAATTGCAGGGTGTTTGTATAATTTATCTTGAATAATTTAAACCCTTTTCGTTGATGAGTTATGTATTGAGCTTCTAATGTGGAGGAAACGGGCTTACGAACAATCCCGGACCCTCCGCTGGTTGTGGTTTTGTGTGCGGGATGACGGGCGATGAAGAAATGGGTCGCAACGACAATTTGAAGCCGTCACTGAAAAGAGAAGGTCCCGGGAGAGATGCGGGCGCAGACGGTAGGTGAATCGGACCACCGAAGCGCGTTCGGTGGTCCGCGGAAAGTGCTGCCGTCATGCCATACTGTGACGACGGATGTCTGAAGGCGACATATTTCTAGCGGAGGAAGTAGCCCGTGGGTTTGGAGGAGAAGAAAGCGTTAGAGTTTGGCAATGGAGAATGAAGATTGGAGAGAGAAAGAGATAAGAGAAATAAATTAAAAGACGACATAAGAAATCATTAGGAAGTGATGGGGTGTGAAGGCATGGAGTAAAGGGAGGTGCAACTTTTGGGTGGTGCGTGGATTTGAGGGTGTGGGATTTAAGGAATTAAATCAAAATCAAAATAATAATAAAATAATAATGTTATTATTTTTTTTTTGGGAAAACTGTATTTTGACTGTATCTTCCTCGTACGACCTCGGTTTCACAAACCGTCAGCGGCAATGTGACCCTCACTCCGAGACGGAATTTATGAGTCCAATATTGGATGTCTTTTTCGGGTTTTTTGATCGGGTACCCGAAGCGCTTAGAAAATAATAGATTTAATAATATTATTAAATCTTCGACCTACTATAACTCATGCGTGCGACGTCCGATTGGCTTGCCTTTAGTGGCGACGTGACCCTGTCTTTAAGACGGTCGATTCAAGTCTAATGTTTGAAACTAAATTCTGGTTCGTGGATCATGTCCACGAAACACCCAATGACAATAATAATATTATTATTACAGGATTTTGTATCGGGCATATCTCTCTCAAACGGTGTTGTAATGTCGAACTGTCTGCGAGGTTGCAACCCTGGAATTAGGTAGGATGTTTCAAAACCAATTTTGGATAATTAAGTCGAGGTCAAGGCGCGAGACCCACGAGGCCCGGTTCGAGCGTGTTGCCGTGAAATGCAACTTTTTCACCGGCTATCCATTTTGGACCAATGAGTAGTCCATCTTGTGTGTTTTTCCGTATGGATCGCAATGGTGTGACCAGATTGGTTAACCGGTGTCACTTGAAGTATGGTCGGGTTGGTTCGAACCCGAAAGCAATCGGGCCCTCGGAGCAGAAACGCTTATATCATGAGCTCCAGAAGTCCGATTGATGTTCCGTCGACTTTGATGGATTCCACTAAGTGAGACAGATCTTTTGGCTTACTCCGCTCGAGGTTCGGATGCCGTTGAAGTGCGGTTGGGTTGGTTCGCTCACAAAACCAACCGGGCCCCTGGAACAAAAAATCCAATAACTCACAGACCGAGCGTCTGATTGACGCACCTTCTGTCTCGTTGAATTCCTATTGATGAGACAGAACTTTTGGCATACTTCTCCCGATTTTTGGTTGCCGTTGGATAGTGGACGGGTTGGATTGTACCCGAAATCCAACCGGGCCCTTGGAATGGAAAAGCTGTTATCTTTCAGACTAAACGTCCATTTGACGAACCGTCAGCGGTGTTGGTGATCATGTTGAGAAACAATCCCTATGAGTATAACCTATATGATTTTTGGGTACAGTTGAGATACGGCCGGTTTGGTTCGCACACGAAACCAACCGGGCCCCGAGGACGAAAAGGCTAGTAACTCACAGATCGGGCATCCGATTGACGCGCCGTCTGTTGCGTTGAGACCCCTATGACGAGGCAGTCCTTTGAGATACTTCTTTGTGGGACTTTGAGATACTTGGAGTATCGACCTATAGCTCGTGGAGTGGACCCTCCTAGAGACGAGCGTACGGAGTACGGAGACCGTGTAGCCGACTGCGACCTGACGACTGCTTGACCGACTCGACTTAAAGTGAGTTGACTAGCCCAGTGGACTGAGCACTACATTGTTTGGGTGCAGACCCATCGCGGACAGAGCACTACCTGTGTGACAGTGCAGACCTGCGGTACTCGTCCGGAGAGTACCTCAACAGGCGACTAGGGGGTGTGCAGTACTATGTTTGGGTGGAATACCCCGGTGGGAAGCACTACTGTGTTTGGGTGGCTGACCCGCGGTACTCGACAGGAGGAGTACCTCAGTAGTCTTAGGTTAGTGAGCAGTACCTCAGAGTCGTGACAGGACCACTGTACACTCCAAAGACGGGGCTCTTCAGCAGTTACGGTTTCAATAATAAAAATCCTCGTTTGAGCTGACACTTTTGACCTTTATGTTTACCTCATGATTGAGATGGGTCACTTGATAACTTGGGTATATGTATGGGCATATACCTGGGTAGTGGTTATCCATTTATTTCATGATCTTGGTGTTTTCCTCATGATTGAGATGGGTTACTTGATAACTTAGGTATATGAATGTGCATATACTTAAGTAAAGGTTATCTGTTGAGATATTATTTGTGGTTATCCATGTTGGTTTTAGTGAGACCCTGAGGGTCTTAGGGTTCCTACTGAGTATCGTTATACTCACCCCTACACGGGCTATGCCCGAACCTTTTAGCGTTGGTTGCAGATGACAGACAGTGCTGACGGAGGCCGAGTGTTCGAGGACTGGACGGTGCCTGGAGGTGGACCACACGACGAGTCAGTATCCGGAGGTGGACTTCGCGATGAGACGACACACAGAGGAGGTTGACGGGCGAGAGCATTGTGGAGGCTATCTGTACCTACCCTTTAGGTAGGATCCATGGTGGACGATCGAGGAGATGCGCTATCTGTACCTACCCTTCAGGTAGGATCCGAGGACGATGACCCAGGAGCTGCTTCCTTTCTTCCAACTATTGTCTTTTCCTGTTGTACTTTGTTCAGTTATAGTTGTACTTTCATTTGGGTTTGTATTCTGGCCCATTTACCTTTCAGCACTTCTCTTTGTACTTAGTGTTTTACTTCCACTTGTACTCTGTGGTGTTTTGTTTACTTTTATAAAGGAAATGCCTTCCCAGTTATCAGGATTTACGCCTTTGGTGCTAGTCGCCAGCCCCTGGACTATGGAAGGCGGTCTTGGGGTAGTCACGACACGGGCCCCGTGGACGGGTCATGACAAATTGGTATCAGAGGAGTCGGTTCTACCGCAGAACTTATAACTCTGATATATTCTTTTTGTGAAGCAATAGTTTTTAGGGTACCGAGAGTGGTCTTCAGTTCAGGGAGTCTAGTATTGGTGCGGGCGGCCAACGTATCCATACACCAGGACCCTGACAACTGATTTCCAACTTTGTGCACAAAAACACTGATTTGCGTGTGTGTGTTTTCAAAGGTTTTCCCTTAAAACAGCTCAAACCAGGTCAGCTCACCAGGTATAATCATTTGATCGTGTCACGTTGTTTCTTTCAGGATGCCTTTTCACGGACGACCTGCTAGAGCCTAGAGGGATGTGCATACTGAAATCCTGTCGAGCGATGAGGCTTCGGTACAGGGCCCTCTTGCAGTTGAGGCACTAGTGGAGGCACCAGCGGTACTGCCATACGTTGGGCCACCAATGCCACCAGCCCCAGCAGTAGGTGATGCACACCACTTGATTGCGCTGCATGAGTTCCAGCACCAGAGGCCACCCAGGTTCCGGGGAGAGACGGACCAACAGGCGGCTGAGGATTGGATGGAGGTTGTGGTGAGAGTCTTCAGGATAGTGGGGAAGCCTGCAAACTTCATGGTGATCTTTGCTGCCAGCCTTCTTCAGGAAGCAGTAGGCAGGTGGTGGAGAAACTTGTTCCAGTTTTGTGACGGGATGACCTTCGAATGGGAAGACTTCGAGACATTATTCAGGGTGGAGTTTGTGCCAGTAGCTCTACACCCCAAGCGTGTTCAGGAGCTGCTTCCTTTGCCGCGTGTTATTCGATCAGTAGCCGAGTCATCTGTGGGTAGTATATAGATGATGCAGGGGTCTTGGAGGACCAAACCAGCAGTTGGGCGATCTCGGGTTTTAGAATCGGTGGTGCGGGGCACCTGGGTTGGTGAAAGAGCAAGGCGTGCCAGAAACAGATAGTATTTCTCATGCGGCGAAAAGGGTTACTGGCACGTGACTGTCGGACTCCACGTATAGTTGATCCACAGGATTTGGAGGAGCCACCGAGGCAGAAGCAGCGGCGGGTTCTTGAGCAACAGCTGAGCAGTGGACAAGGCAGTAGAGCTCTGAGAGCAGGTAGACAGGAGCGGAACAAGTGGATACGTCCCTTGTACTTCTAGTTCCATGTTGCTGTTCTATTCATGTCTTTGTACTATGAGCTGCAATAATAAAAAGACACTTATATTTTGATTTCTGCTTTCCTGTCCTTTTGTTTGGTTGATATTGAGAGGTCCCGGTTAAAACTGTTGACTTGACCCTCACTTTCGAGATTTCTACTGGAGGATACCCAGTGACTTCACACTGATGCCGACAGTGTGACTTGACCCTTGGAGGCGAGAGTGACAGTTGGAACTCTTGGTAGTTACGTTGAGGCATTACGACATCATCCATGGCATGAATACATCATTCATGTCAGGAATGACTGTATTAGGAAATGGGCGTGGTTCATCCAGGGGATGAGACCGAATTTTTCTTTTCGGAAAAGGAGAAATTTTAACAGCTCCTCAGATCGTAGGCAAAGAAGGTGCATATCATCCAGGAGAGGATGAAGCCTGCACAATGCAGTAAGAAACAGGAAACCGTCGCTAGTCTTAGAGACTCGAGCATGTTAAGAGTTTCAAGAAGAGGAATCTTTAAGGAGAGATGAGTCTGCGGAGCAGCATACGTGGAGGCAGAGCTAGGAGAGAAGCATGAGGTGGTGTACATCTTAACATGCAACAACCACCTGCCTTAGTTATCCCCGCCAGGCTCAGGGAGCTGGAGGGCGGAGGAAGAGTGCGGCTGAATGCGGTCAAGGAGTGTGACCCAATGGCTCTAAAAATGATTCACGGGATAGTGTGTGTCCACTACAAGCTGCTGTAGTAACAGACGTCGATATGAATCATTCCTTGCTTTCACAAATCTTGTTCCTGACCTAGAGTTTCTAGTAAGCTGTGGACTTGACCCTCACGTCTGGAGATACGTTGGGAGGAGACTCGATAATCACACTTTTGCTGACGGTGTGGTCAGACCCTCAAGGCGAGAGTTTTGGTTGGAATCTCTTGGTGGAAGCGTCGAGGCCTTACGACGTTAGTTTGAGTATGGAATGGGAAATAACTGTTCATACTCAAATTGACGGTATTAGGCAATAAGGTTGTGGTTTAACTACGACGTCGGGATGGGTTTTCCTTGGTCGGCGAAAAAGAAACCCCAGGAAGCACAGGGTAACTCATGCAGAGGAGGGTGCGACCGATCACGCTTGAGTTGGTCAACCTTACCCTCGTGGTAGCAGTCGTTTTGAGTTCCAGTTCTAATAGGAATTTGACACCTCTGGAGTTCGAGGATGAAGATCAAGTCCTTATACGGGTCTCACCTCGATGAAGCATACAGAGATGTGGTCAAGACGACAAGTTATCTCCAAGGATCAGCGGACCTTCTTAGTTCTTCAGCTGGGTAGGCGGGGTGGTTTACCGCTTGACCCATCCACCTCAGTTGCACCAGGTGCACGACGTCTTCCACGTATCTCAACTGAGGAGATATGTGCTCGACCCTTCGCATATCACCGACAATGAGGACCATGACGATGGTGATGGGATTACTTCCACGGAGGTTCCAGTGGGAATCGAGGATCGACAGGAGCAGATCCTATGAGGATGGACGATTCCTCGGGTGCACTATCTCTAGCAGTATGGGAACCTCCAGGTAAGCACATGGGAGAGGAAGGCTCAGATGTGAGCTCAATACTGCTTTTGTGACCATAGTTTGTGTTGAAGATTTACGGTGACGTAAAGCCCTGAGGTGGGAGTAATGTAAAGACCCGGAACTTTCTAGGAAGATTTTTCCTTAATTTTATTTGGAAATTTACAAGAATGCAGTTTCAAACGGTGCCTGATTTTGAGGCCCAGTGTGCCCGGAATCATTTTCCGACGTTTGGCTCGGGTACGTTCAGTGAACGAACGAGCGGGTTTTTCTAAATTTTGAACCGGTGCTCGAAATCAAATTCTGAGGGCACCGATGGAACCGTAGCGACGGTAATTTATTAGGAACGCCATTTCCAGAGTTGCGTTTTCATGAGAGAAGATGATAAAAATTGTGGAAGTTTAATTTATAAATTAACTACAATTTTTATTTTATTTTAGTGGTTTAAGGCTTTGGGTGGAAGTTGGGTAACTACCCAACTTCCCAAGAGAGGTTATGAGGGTGGTGGGGCCCACACGAACCCCACCCCTTCATATTCTTCAACCCCCCTCAACTCACCATTAACTCTTGATAACATAAACATTAATAACATATGTTATTAATTAAGTGAGTTAAGTGTGGCTTTTTAAATTTCAAACTCTTGAAATTCAAATGTTTTGTTATGCTAATAAAATAATAGGTGAGCTTATTTTATTTTCGGGTTAGTTTTCTTGTGGTGGAGTCTTGGGGAGAAAAAGGCTAAGGATTGAAGAGTTTCTTCATCTCCTTCATCGAAGAACACAAAGAATGCGAAGAACTTGAAGAACGCCAGATTCCTCGGAGGTCGACGTCTCTTTCCACGATGTCTCCTTTCGCGACGCCTCTTACCGCAACACCGACAACGTCTTATTTCGCGATGTCTCTTTCCGCGACGAATCCTCGTTCGACGAACCTCCGTTCAAGCAACGTTGAGGTAGGGAATTGTTTTGTGAATATTAATGAACCCCATGTTACTTCCTTCTAAATCAAAGAATGCGGATCAACTAAACATCAAGTTGATCCGCGAAGAATATGTTGCGGGTTGGGAATTCTTGTTTGCGGGAAAACTGTAGGGGGTTTTTTATAAGGTGTATATGTGAATTATACCCTCGTGAATGCATATTTTAATTGCAGGGTGTTTGTATAATTTATCTTGAATAATTTAAACCCTTGTCGTTGATGAGTTATGTATTGAGCATCTAATGTGTAGGGAACGGGCTTACGAACAAGCCTGGACCCTCCGATGGTTGTTCTTTTGTGCGCGGGATGACGGGTGATGAAGAAACAGGCCGCACCGGCAATTTGAAGCTGTCACAGAAAAGTGCAGGTCCCGGGAGAGACGCGGGCGCAGGCGGTAGGCGAATCGGACCACCGAAGCGCGTTCTGTGGTCCGCGAAAAGTGCTGCCGACGTGACATACTGGGACGACGGATGTCCGAAGGCGACCTATTTCTAGCGGAGGAAGCAACCCGTGGGTTTGGAGGAGAAGAAAGCGTGAGAGTTTGGGAATGAAGAATGAAGATTGGAGAGAGAAGGAGATAAGAGAACTAAATTAAAAGAAGACATAAGAAATCAATAGGAAGTGATGGGGCGTGAAGGCATGGAGTAAAGGGAGGCGCAACTTTTGGGTGGTGCGTGGATTTGAGGGTGTAGGATTTAAGGAATTAAATCAAAATCAAAATAATAATAATATAATAATGTTATTATTATTTTTTTGGGAAAACTGTATTTTGACGGTATCTTCCTCGTGCGACCTCAGTTTCACGAACCGTCAACGACAGTGTGACCCTGACTCCGAGACGGAATTTATGAGTCCAATATTGGATGTCTAGTTTGGGTTTTTGGATCGGGTACCTGAAGCACTCGAAAAATAATAGATTAAATAATATTATTAAATCTTCGACCTACTATAACTCATGCGTGCGACGTCCGATTGGCTTGCCTTCAGCGGCGACGTGACCCTATCATTAAGACGGTCGATTCAAGTCTAATGTTCGATACTAAATTCTGGTTCGTGGATCGTGTCCACGAAACACCCAATGATAATAATAATATTTTTATTGCGGGATTCTGTATCAGGCATATCTCTCTCATACGGTGTCGGAATGTCGAAACATCTGCGAGGTTGCGACCCTGGAATTAAGTAGGATGTTTCAAAAACAATTTTGGATAATTATGTCGAGGTCAAGTCGTGGGACCCACGAGGCCCGGTTCACGCGTGTTGCGGTGAAATGCAACTTTTTCACCGGCTATCCGTTTTGGACCAATGGGTAGTCCTTCTCCTGTGTTTTTCCGTGTGGATCGCAATGGTGTGACCAGTTTGGTTAACCAGTGTCACTTGAAGTATGGCCGGGTTGGTTCGAACCCGAAACCAACCGGGCCCTCGGAGCAGAAATGCATATATCTTGAGCTCCAGACGTCCGATTGACGTGCTGTCGACTTTGATGGATTCCTCTAAGTTAGATGGATCTTTTGGCGTACTCCGCTCGAGGTTCGGATGCCGTCAGAGTGCGGTCGGGTTGGTTCTCTCACGAAACCAACCAGGCCCCTGGAACGAAAAAGCCAATAACTCACAGACCGAGCGTCCGATTGACGTACCATCTGTCTCGTTGAATTCCTCATCATGAGACGTAACTTTTGGCATACTTCGCCTGAGTTTCGGTTGCTGTTGGATAGTGGCCGGGTTGGATTGTACCCGAAATCCAACCGGGCCCTTGGAACGGAAAAGCTGTTATCTTTCAGACCAGATGTCCGTTTGATGAACCGTCAGCGGCGTTGGTGATCACATTGAGAAGAGGTCCCTATGAGTATACCCTATGAGAGTTTGGGGTACAGTTGAGATACGGCCGGTTTGGTTCGCACACGAAACCAACCGGGCCACGGGGACGAAAAGGCTAGTAACTCGCAGACCGGGCATCCAATTGACGCGCCCTCTGTTGCGTTGAGACCCCTATGACAAGGCAGTCCTTTGAGATACTTCTTCGTGTGACTTTGAGATACCTGGAGTATCGACCTAGAGCTCATGGAGCAGACCCTCCCAGAGACGAGCGTACGGAGTACGGAGACCGTGTAGCCGACTGAAACCTGAAGACTGCTTGACCGACTCGACTTGGAGTGAGTCGACTAGCCCAGTGGATGGAGCACTACTTTGTTTGGGTGAAAAACCATGGCAGACGGAGCACTACCTGTGTGACAGTGCAGACCCATGGTACTCGTCCAGAGAGTACCTCAGCAGGCTACTAGGGGGTGTGCACTACTGTGTTTGGGAGGCATACCCCGGCGGGAAGCACTATTGTGTTTGGGTGGCTGGCCAGCGGTACTCGATAGGAGGAGTACCTCAGCAGTCTTAGGTTAGTGAGCAGTACCTCGGAGTCGTGACAAGACCACTGTACACTCCAGAGACGGGGCTCTTCAGCAGTTATGGTTTCGATAATGAAAATCCTGGTTTGAGCTGAGACTTTTGACCTTTGTGTTTACCTCATGATTGAGATGGGTCACTTGATAACTTAGGTATATGTATGGGCATATACCTGGGTAGTGGTTATCTGTTGATTTCATGATCATGGTGTTTTCCGCATGATTGAGATGGGTTATTTGATAACTTAGGTATATGCATGGGCATATACCTAAGTAAAGGTTATATGTTGAGATCTTATTTGTGGTTATCCATGTTGGTTTTAGTGAGACCTTGAGGGTCCCAGGGTTCCTACTGAGTTTTTTTATACTCACCCCTACATGGGCTATGCCCGCAACTTGTTGTGTTGGTTGTAGACGACGGACAATGCTGACGGAGGCCGAGTGTTCGAGGACTGGACGGTACCCGGAGGTGGACCACACGACAAGTCAGTATCGGGAGGTGGACTTCGCGATGAGACGACACATAGAGGAGGTTTACGGGCGAGAGAATTGTGGAGGATATCTGTACGTACCCTTCAGGTAGGATCCGTGGTGGACGATCCAGGAGCTGCGCTATCTGTACCTACCCTTCAGGTAGGATCCGAGGACGATGACCCAAGATCTGCTTCCTTTCTTCCAGCTATTGTTATAAGTCCCCAGCCTTAAACCTTACTTAATATTGAATTAAATGAATAATTCACATTGAGGATCTTTTCAGGTTTAGAGTTTTAGAGAATTAGAACATAACTATTACATCTTAAAAGATTACAAAGTAGACACTTCTACTAAGTCTCCATAAAATAAATACTCTTAAAAAGAAAGATGTCTAGATTCCATGTTTTAGATAGCATGAAATTCCCTTGATCCCATCCTTGACCTTATTCCACTTTAAGTCCTGTGAAAAACATTTCGAAAAACTTGGGGTGAGCATAAAAAGCTCAGTAAGGGATACAGAAAGAATGAAAACTGTTAGTTTTTCAAACATCAAATAAACCATATATACTCTATCAAAGTAATACCTTCACCTTCATGAAGTAGTAAAAACTCTTCACTGAATAAAGTATCATTACTTACCTTTTTGTAACCAAAGGATTACCATAAAACCCATATAAAGAACACATAGAATATATAAAGGTAACTTGGGACATAAACATACTTAAGTGGAATAACCATACGGTCGACTTCCACACATATCACTTAATGGAATAGCCATACGGCCAATTTCCATACATACTTAATGGAATATGCATACGGCCGAAATCCATACCCAATGCATTGGAGGTTATAACGTAACAACCCGTCCTGGTATTCACGGCACCACCCGTCATATGGTTTATAACGTAACCACCCGTTAAAATGTCCAAGTACCAATATAAAATCATAAAACATAAAACCAATATAAAGGAATGATAAAATTTCCACATTTCAATCACAGTATATCATAAATATATTGACATAATAGAATCCTTTTTCAAAACCATTTTCAATACCAAAATACATAAAAGAGTATATGGTATTTATTTTATTCTAAAAACAATACGGCTTGTTGAGGAAGCCAAAGACCAAATAATACTTGCGGCGGCGG
This sequence comes from Viscum album, assembly GCA_963277665.1. Classification (NCBI taxonomy): domain Eukaryota; kingdom Viridiplantae; phylum Streptophyta; class Magnoliopsida; order Santalales; family Viscaceae; genus Viscum; species Viscum album. Next base: position 975,334,222 of record OY728133.1, read on the forward strand.
AAAAGGTCGTTGTCACCGCGTACGTTAAAAAAACATTATTTTTTGTCGTTTAGTAAAACGCTTCGTAGAAAAAGATTCCTTTTTTATAAAAGTAAAAGTCAAAGGGGTTTATACACTGTATAAAAGAAAGTTGTGTATAAAACGAAATATGCCTCAATGAAAGGAGATTGAGACGAAGTCCCTTACAATGATAATTTTTAAAATGAAATAGATATATTATGTGTATTCACTATAAGTACACATAAATAATGTACAAATAAAAGATATGACATAATAATATAAAGACATAATTTGAATGTAGGAGATTAACCCAAAGAATGGAAATTGGGTTAAGAAGTTCCCTTACCTTGGGTCCGACTTGACTCGATCATTCTTTAACGTCCTGAATAATAAACTTGAGTTAATTTATACTTGATTAAGAACCTTTTTAAAGTTCATTATTCCTTATATATCACTTATTACCATGTTATAAACATTATGTAACCATTTAAGTTAATAATGTTTGTTTTGTCGATATTTGGTTCTTAAGTCGAAAGTGGACTTCTTACAATTACATGTTGTTCGTGTGGTCAAAGGTTATTTATATCCAGAATGACATTACAAATTTGGATATCATATATATCATATATATCCAGAATATAAATGTATTTATAATATTACATAATCATTTAGAGGTAAGAAATGAAATGCACCGTTCATGGAGGCGGTAAGCCGTACGTACGCATGAACGCTACTTTCATTTCTTTGTCTTATTAGTGGAATTAAAACTAAATGAGAGGTATGTATATTTTAATTCCAGAATTATATTCATCATTTAGATATATCATTAATTATATATATACATTATATACATGTAATTTTAATAGTACATTACATTTGGGGATAAGAAATGAAATGCACCGTTCATGGAGACGGTAAGCCGTACGTACGCATGAACGCTACTTTCATTTCTATCTCATACTTTAATGGAAAGAAATAATAATTATATAGAGGTATATTATAATTCCAGTATAACATTATATATAATAACTTTAAATCCATCCTTTACACGTCCCACATATGGCATTAACGAATCACATCACTTTTAGGGGGTGGTAGTCCGCACTTCCTTAAATGATGATACCGTGTTTACCCATAATTGAAACCATAAAGGTATGCCAAAAATGAAAAATACCGAAGCTTAAAGAAAACATAAACATATTATATATCATATATAAAAATAGTGACATCATAATGGCCACCCTTGAAGGTGTTAAATGAGTATTGAACAATCATCGTTTCGGGAGGCAGAATTTCGCCATCCACGGAAACCGTATGTTCTTTAACCATTTGATGTAGTTGTGTGAGAGTGTAGCTCAAATAATTATTATAAAAAAATCCTAATATATTGAAGATACTGGTGTTGTTACAAAAGAAGTAAATAAAAAGAGTTTAGAGGGTTGGAGAAGCAAAATAAAACAAATGAACAAGAGAGGATGGATTACCTTTAAAAGTGTAACTCCATTTTGATTTGAGCATAAAGGCTTCTTTTGAAAGGATTCTGCCCAAAGGGAATCCTCTAGGATGAGGAGAGGGATGTGGATAGAGTAATTGGGCAGGGGTTGGCCGAGCCAAAGGCTTGAGAAGTGTGTGAAATGGGGTAGAGGTGGGGGCCTTTTATAAGAGGAGAGGAGGGGCACTTTGGGAAATTAAAGAAATATTACTTTATTTGAAAATTTGTTTCGGTTTCAAAAGGTCCCACATTGATATAATTCGTGGATAAGGTGATAATGGTTCGAAATCCACTCATCCAATTGGTTTTGGACATGTTTAGTTCATAGATTTTATATTATCATTCCATTTTATTTAAATCGTCAAATAATGATGTCATCGCTGCATCATTATTATGTCATAAATAATTTAATTTATTTAATGTCTAAAAATCATAAAAAAAATACTATGATGTAGAAAATCTTTTTATATTTCCAATTACTATTTATAATAAAAATTTGGACTTGTATAACCCCACTTAAAAATTATTTTAGTAAAACAATTTATGTTAGTGTCATTTTCACTTTAACATTAAATAAAAATATATTAATGTCATTTTCCAACTAAAGTGGCTCCATGGGGTCCCCAAGTTGGCCCATGGCTTGTCTTGGTCGGCCATGACTCACCCAATAGGTTTAGGACAAGTTTCATGGTGTTTTCACATTCTTATAATACCATATTTTTACCTTAAACTACACTAATTACCTCTAATCGCGATTAAAAACTTAATAAGTTACTATTCACCAAAAAAATTATTATAATCTCATTGAACCACATTTTACTTCTTAATGACAACCATGTATGTCGGATTTTCAAAATTCAATACACATTAGTGGTAAAATTTCATTTAACTGAAAAATCAGTTTTCTTGATTACCACTTAGTGGTTTCACTATTCATCAAAAATTGAAGTTTTTCAGAAAATTACCAAAAATTCACCCTAAGCTATATTTGATATTCCGAATTCAAAAATGAAGTCCATTTTACAAAATTCAAATCATATAAGTCACATTAATTAATTCAAAAATTAATTCCCGCTGTCATGACAAATAGCGTGTTTTTGTGAAACAATAAGTATCAAAAGATTGACACCAGTTTAAGTCCAATTTCAAAGTGAAATTGATTCCAATGACCACCATTGGATTAACTGGTAAAAATATTTTCTAATTTCACTTTAAAACCAATTAAAATAATAATCTAATCATATAAATAATTTAGATTAAAAAGAGGTTTTGAATTAAAATACAACATTTTACACTATTCATAAAAAAAGAACTTTATCAGAAAGGTACCAAAAATTTACACAAAGTAAATTTTGATGTCCCGATTCTAAAGAAGAGTTATATTTGTTCCAAAATAAAGTATAAGAGTGATCAAAACTATATTTAATGACGGTTCATCATTAAAAGGTGATAAGTGAACCTTTAGTGAAAATTAGAGTATATATGCCCTAAAATTGAACTCCTTCCGTATTTTAAGCCTTTATCTTTTATTGGGTGAATGTATAAACATTTAAAAACATATCTAATCATATTTTAGTTATTTATATCCATTCCCGCCAGTACAATGGCTACTTGTTAACTAACATTTAAAATAATATTATTTTATTACTAGTGTGCTACGTAAGTTTCAAAGAAACTCATCGTTGCGTATCGGGTACGCTATCGAACATAGCAACCCCTTTAAAATAAAATTAATATTTAATTCGTAAATATTAATAAATATGAAAATTATTTATTCTTTATTTACCTGGGATGTTACATCCTTCCCCCCTTTTGGGAATTGCGTCCTCGCAATTTTATTCACTTATCAAAATAAGTGGGGGTATTTATCCCTCATAGCATTTTCAGATTCCCACGTTGCCTCTTAAATCACATGGGTTTTCCTCAAAACCTTTACCTGATGAATCACCTTATTCCGTAACACTTGCTCCCTGTGGTTAAGAATCTAGACCGGTTGTTCCTCATAAGATAGGTTCACTTCCAGCTGAACTACCTCTGAACTCAAAACATGAGATGGATCTGGCATATACTTTCTCAACATCGAAACGTGAAAAACATTGTGTGCCTGAGATAAACTCGGAGGTAAAGCCACTCGGTATGCAACTGATCCAACTCTTTCCAGAATTTCTTATGGTCCAACGAACCTTGGACTCAACTTTCCTTTCTTACCAAATCTCTTCACACTTTTCCAATGAGAATCCTTGAGAAAAACATGATCACCTACCTCGAAAGATAGATCCTTCCTCCGGTTATCCGCATAACTCTTCTGCCTGCTCTGAGCTGTTCTCATGTGCTTTCTGAATCAACTGAACTTTTTCTGCCATCTCTTCTACCAATTCTGGTCCCATCACCTTCCTTTCACCCACTTCATTCCAAAATGCTGGAGTTCGACACCACTTCCCATATAATGCCTCAAATAGTGCCATCTGTATACTGGAATGAAAGCTGTTATTATAAGAAAATTCAACCAAAGAAAGATATTGGTCCCAACTTCCCTGATAATCCATCAAACAAGCTCGTAGCATATCCTCCAATGTCTGAATTGTTCGTTCTGACTGCCCATCTGATTGAGGATGAAAAGCTATACTAAAATTTTAATTCAGTACCCAACGACTTCTGAAGGCCTTTCCAAAAGTTAGAAGTAAACCTGGGATCACGATCCGATACAATGGAGAGAGGAACTCCATGTAACCTGACTATCTCTTTAAGATACAAACGGGAAAGTTGATCAAGAGAGAAAGTATCTCATATAGAAAGGAAATGAGCAGATTTGGTCAAGCGATCAACAATAACCCAGATTGCATTATTACCTCAAGATGTCCTCGGTAATCCCACAACAAAGGCCATGGATATGTTTTCCCATTTCCACTCTGGAACTGGTAAAGGCTGAAGCATTCCTTTCGGTAACTGCCACTCTGCTTTAACCTGTTGACATGTCAAACACTTCACAGTAAAATCAACAATATCTCTTTTCATTCCATCCCACCAGTAATACTCCCGCAGATCTCTGTACATCTTAGTACTGCCAGGATGAACTGAAAATGGAGAACTATGAGCTTCACATAACAACTCTCTCTTCAACTGTGAATCACAAGGCACACATAACCTCTTCCCAAACCTCAAAACACAAACTTATCCTAGAACTCATGGAAATTTTTATTCATAAGGTCCATGAATACAGCAGGTGCATTGGTTAACCCAAAAGGCATAACTAAAAATTCATAATGGCCATATCTAGTACGGAAAGCAGTATTCGTAACGTCTGCTTCTTTTACTTTCAACTGATGGTACCCCGACCTCAAGTCAATCTTTGAAAAATACTTAGCTCCCTGGAGCTGATACCACTTCATTCGATGACCCAACATCTGCTGAAGTTGTTGCAAATGATTTTACCACCCCTTTCTGCTTGTAGTCTAGCTGCATTCCCCCAGTTGAGTTCTTCGTTGGACACTCGTTTGCATAATGACCCATTTCATTACACTTAAAACATCTTACCGTTGGCTTTCCATTTCCTGCTTGATCATCTTCCTTACAGTTACGAGCAATATGATCAGACTTACCACACCGAAAGCACTTACCAGACTTGGATAAACATTCTCCAGGATGCATTTTACCACACTTCTCACAGGATGGATATTTGGTTTTCTTACCTCCTTGCTTCTTTGATGAATTCTTCTCCTTTTCCTGCCAACTAGATCTCTTATTCTGTTGTTTGTCATAGAACACCTGATCATCGGCAAACTCCATTTCCACCTTCTCCGTACATCGAACAAGTTTTTCATAACTTTTGAACTCACGAGAAGCTAAAGCCCTTCGATACTTTGGCTTTAACCCTGAGTAAAAACGGTTTATTTTACTATCAAGATCTCGTATGAAGTTTGGAGCATACCTTGCCAATCGAGTGAACTTTTCTTCATAAGTAGCCACTGAATAATCCTCCTGCCTCAATTCTAGGAACTGTTTTTCCATCCTAAGACGATCCACCTTAGGAAAATATTTCTCAAGAAACATACCTTTGAATTCGTCCCAGTGAAGATCCTCAATCTCATCACTATCCCTAATATTTTTCACCATCGACCACCACTGATCAGATTCACCTTCAAAACGGTAAACAGCAAGACTAACCTTTTGATGTTCTGAACACCCCATGACATCAAAAATCTTCTCCAGTTCTTTAATCCACCCTTCAGCTTGCACAGGGTCAGATGATCCTCTGAATGATGGGGGATGTTGCCTCATGAAATGTTCCACCACTGACATGTTCCTCTGTGGTTGATCTGGATGATCTCGTGCATGGATACCACCACCATTTATAGCCTGAGTCAACTGTGCCATCACTGCAACAAACTATTCAGTTCCGATTCTGACCATCTCAGGTTGCTGATTTGGAACGTTATCTTCCTCCTGATGTCGTCCCAACATAGCTGCTTTGTTTCCTCTGCGGAAAACCATTCTGAACACATAAATATCTTAGGCGAAACAACATGGTAATCCGTAAATGCTATATCATTTCAATCATATTATAATTTAACACTTTTCTAACTCCTAAAGTTGTCTAAACCGACCATTGATACCAACTATAAGGCCCCAGCCTTAAACCTTACTTAATATTGAATTAAATGAATAATTCACATTGAGGATCTTTTCAGGTTTAGAGTTTTAGAGAATTAGAACAGAACTATTACATCTTAAAAGATTACAAAGTAGACACTTCTACTAAGTCTCCATAAAATAAAAACTCTTAAAAAGAAATATGTCTATATTCCATGTTTTAGATAGCATGAAATTCCCTTGATCCCATCCTTGACCTTATTCCACTTTAAGTCCTGTGAAAAACATTTCAAAAAACTTGGGGTGAGCATAAAAAGCTCAGTAAGGGATACAGAAAGAATGAAAACTGTTAGTTTTTCAAACATCAAATAAACCATATATACTCTATCAAAGTAATATTTTCACCTTCATGAAGTATTAAAAACTCTTCACTGAATAAAGTATCATTACTTACCTTTTTGTAACCAAAGTATTACCATAAAACCCATATAAAGAACACATAGAATATATAAAGGTAACTTAGGACATAAACATACTTAAGTGGAATAACCATACGGTCGACTTCCACACATATCACTTAATGGAATAGCCATACGGCCAATTTCCATACATACTTAATGGAATAGCCATACGGCCGAAATCCATACCCAATGCATTGGAGGTTATAACGTAACCACCCATCCTGGTATTCACGGCACCACCCGTCATATGGTTTATAACGTAACCACCCGTTAAAATGTCCAAGTACCAATATAAAATCATAAAACATAAAACCAATATAAAGGAATGATAAAATTTCCACATTTCAATCACAATATATCATAAATATATTGACATAATAGAATCATTTTTCAAAACCATTTTCAATACCAAAATATATACATAAAAGAGTATATGGTATTTATTTTATTCTAAAAACAATACGGCTTGTTGAGGAAGCCAAAGACCAAATAATACTCACGGCGGCGGAAAAGGTCGTTGTCACTATGTACGTTAAAAAAACATTATTTTTTTCGTTTAGTAAAATGCTTCGTAGAAAAAGATTCCTTTTTTATAAAAGTAAAAGTCAAAGGGGTTTATACACCGTATAAAAGAAAGTTGTGTATAAAACGAAATATGCCTCAATGAAAGGAGATTGAGACGAAGTCCCTTACAATGATAATTTTTAAAATGAAATAGATATATTATGTGTATTCACTATAAGTACACATAAATAATATACAAATAAAAGATATGACATAATAATATAAAGACATAATTTGAAAGTAGGAGATTAACCCAAAGAATGGAAAATGGGTTAAGAAGTTCCCTTACCTTGGGTCCGACTTGACTCGATCGTTCTTTAACGTCCTGAATAATAAACTTGAGTTAATTTATACTTGATTAAGAACCTTTTTAAAGTTAATTATTCCTTTTATATCACTTATTGCCATGTTATAAACATTATGTAACCATTTAAGTTAATAATGTTTGTTTTGTCGATATTTGGTTCTTAAGTCGAATGTGGACTTCTTACAATTACATGTTGTTCGTGTGGTCAAAGGTTATTTATATCTAGAATGACATTACTAATTTGTATATCATATATATCATATATATCCAGCATATACATGTATTTATAATATTACATAATCATTTAGAGGTAAGAAATGAAATGCACCGTTCATGGAGGCGGTAAGCCGTACGTACGCATGAACGCTACTTTCATTTCTTTGTCATATTAGTGGAATTAAAACTAAATGAGAGGTATTTATATTTTAATTCCAGAATTATATTCATCATTTAGATATATCATTAATTATATATATACATTATATACATGTAATTTTAATAGTACATTACATTTGGGGATAAGAAATGAAATGCACCGTTCATGGAGACGGTAAGTCGTACGTACGCATGAACGCTACTTTCATTTCTATCTCATAATTTAATAGAAATAAATAATAATGATATATAGGTATATTATAATTCCAGTATAACATTATATATAATAACTTTAAATCCATCCTTTACACGTCCCACATATGGCATTAACGAATCACATCACTTTTAGGGGGCGGTAGTCCGCACTTCCTTAAATGAAGATATCGTGTTTACCCATAATGGAAACCATAAAGGTATGACAAAAATGAAAAATACAGAAGCTTAAAGAAAACAAAAACATATTATTTATCACGTCGGTTCTAAAAATAGTGACATCATAATGGCCACCCTTGAAGGTGTTAAATGAGTATTGAACAATCATCGTTTCGGGAGGCAGAATTTCGCCATCCACGGAAACCGTATGTTCTTTAACCATTTGATGTAGTTGTGTGAAAGTGTAGCTCAAATAAATATTATAACAACATCCTAGTATATTGAAGATACTGGTGTTGTTACAAAAGAAGTAAATAAAAAGAGTTTAGAGGGTTGGAGAAGCAAAATAAAACAAATGAACAAGAGAGAATGAATTACCATTAAAAGTGTAACTCCCTTTTGATTTGAGCCTAAAGGCTTCTTTTGAAAGGCTTCTGCCCAAAGGGAATCCTCTAGGATGAGGATAGGGATGTGGAGAGAGTAATTGGGCAGGGGTTGGCCGAGACAAAGGCTTGAGATGTGTGTGAAATGGGGTAGAGGTGGGGGCCTTTTATAAGAGGAGAGGAGGGGCACTTTTGGAAAGTAAAGAAATATTACTTTATTTGAAAATTTTTTTCGGTTTCAAAAGGTCCCACATTGATATAATTCGTGGATAAGGTGATAATGGTTCGAAATACACTCATCCAATTGGTTTTGGACATGTGTAGTTCATAGATTTTATATCATCTTTCCATTTTATTTAAATCGTCAAATAATGATGTCATCGCTGCATCATTATTATGTCATAAATAGTTTAATTTATTTAATGTCTAAAAATCATAAAAAAATACTATGATGTAGGAAATCTTTTTATATTTCCAATGACTATTTATAATCAAAATTTGGACTTGTATAACCCCACTTAAAAATTATTTTAGTAAAACAATTTATGTTAGTGTCATTTTCACTTTAACATTAAATAAAAATATATTAATGTCATTTTCCAACTAAAGTGGCTTCATGGGGTCCCCAAGTTGGCCCATGGCTTGTCTTGGTCGGCCATGACTCACCCAATAGGTGTACGACAAGTTTCATGGTGTTTTCACATTCTTATAATACCATTTTTTTTACCTTAAACTACACTAATTACCTCTAATCGCGATTAAGAACTTAATAAGTTACTATTCACCAAAAAAATTATTATAATCTCATTGAACCACATTTTAATTCTTAATGACAACCATGTATGTCGGATTTTCAAAATTCAATACACATTAGTGGTAAAATTTCATTTAACTGAAAAATCAGTTTGCTTGATTACCACTTAGTGGTTTCACTATTCATCAAAAAATGAAGTTTTTCAGAAAATTACCAAAAATTCACCCTAAGCTATATTTGATATTCCGAATTCAAAAATGAAGCCCATTTTACAAAATTCAAATCATATAAGTCACATTAATTAATTCAAAAATTAATTCCCACTGTCATGACAAATAGCGTGTTTTTGTGAAACAATAAGTATCAAAAGATTGACACCAGTTTAAGTCCAATTTCAAAGTGAAATTGATTCCAATGACAACCATTGGATTAAATGGTAAAAATATTTTCTAATTTCACTTTAAAACAAATTAAAATAATAATCTAATCATATAAATAATTTAGATTAAAAAGCGGTTTTGAATTAAAATACAACATTTTACACTATTCATAAAAAAAGAACTTTATCAGAAAGGTACCCAAAATTTACACAAAGTAAATTTTGATGTCCCGATTCTAAAGAAGAGTTATATTTGGTCCAAAATAAAGTATAAGAGTAATCAAAACTATATTTAATGACGGTTCACCATTAAAAGGTGATAAGTGAACCTTTAGTGAAAATTAGAGTATATATGCCCTAAAATTGAACTCTTTCCGTATTTTAAGCCTTTATCTTTTATTGGATGAATGTATAAACATTTAAAAACATATCTAATCATATTTTAGTTATTTCTATCCATTCCCTCTAGTACAATGGCTACTTGTTAACTAACATTTAAAATAATATTATTTTTTTACTAGTGTACTACGTAAGTTTCAAAGAAACTCATCGTTGCGTATCGGGTACGCTATCGAACATAACAACCCCTTTAAAATAAAATTAGTATTTAATTCGTAAATATTAATAAATATGAAAATTATTTATTCTTTATTTACCTGGGATGTTACAATTGTCTTTTCCTGTTGTACTTTGTTCAATTATAGTTTTACTTTCATTTGGGTTTGTATTCTGGCCCATTTACCTTTCAACACTTCTCTTTGTACATAGTGTTTTACTTCTGCTTGTACTATGTGGTGTTTTGTTTACTTTTATAAAGGAAATCCCTTCCCAGTTATAGGGATTTATGCCTTTGGAGCTATTCGCCAGCCCCTGGCCTATGGAAGTCAGGTTTGGGGTAGTCACGACACGGGCCCCGAGGACGGGTCGTGACAAAACCAATCTTGAGAAAAACGGTTTTCATGAATTTACTTCACTTTAGAGCACATATGTCCTCATTCTGCCTCATATGTTTTTACATTTTAATCCTACCAACCCTTAGCCTCATAACAACCCATGAAAAAGACCTCATGATTGACACATTTTTTACTCTGTGAAGTAAAGATATTAGGAGGATAGAAATCCTATGGAGATCTTACATGTTTTGAAAATGAGAAAAACTCTACATTAAAATATCCTCTAGTGAAGAGAGAAATATTTTTCCGGGGAGGTAGGAACAACATGCCTGTGAGGATTAACATGATATTGAATGAATCCATATGATTATTGAGGAGTTGTGAAATTTTTATCCATGTATTATTCATGATATTTTCTCTGATATGATAATTGAGTTGTGTGGTCATTTATGCTTTGAGAAGTTTGTTTTAACCTTGGTATAAGATGATTTCCCAGGAGTGCAACGATTAAATGTGGGGGAGTGATAAAGCTATAGTTTTAATATATTATATACTGTCTTTCAATGTTATATATCCCACCAATGTGTTGTTTTATGGGAAATTGTCACATTTTTATGTTTTAGTTTTATTCTGAACTCAAATTCAAAAATGGCTTAATTTTGGGATTTAACTCTTTTATTTTTAATATGTATTTTGGACATAACATTATCTAAACTAAACTAAATTCTACAGTTCCTTTTTTTCGTCTTCCTTTCATATTGGGCCACATTTCATCCTTCCGTTGTCCCTGCTCAATAAATCATTTGAGTCCCAAAATCAGCTCATAATCCGGACATCAAAAATTGTGTTTAGATATAGAATGTTTTAAAGATTAGCTTGTATCTCGATGTAAACCGGTCCAAATGAGTTGTTATTTAACATGTAGCAGGAGGAGTAATTAATAAACATCTTTAATTAAGGAGGCCACGTTTGAAGCGGCCTATTACAAGGACATAATGGCATAGGATGTTGGATTTGTGGAAGACGAAGAGTCACCAGGAATGATTAAATGTGCGGCACTTAAATAGCCATAACTTCTTCATAATTGGACCAATCAGACTGAAATGTTTTTAGGGAAGCAAAAGATGATGTGAAAAAACTTTCAAGAAGGGACCAGATCCCAATCCTAGCATTCAATGGGTCTAAATGTCGATGCAATACAGAGGAAAGAATTTGAGTGATATTTCTTCATCCATTTCCCCTATAAATATGTGTCTCCTCTCCCATTATCAAGGATTTTCATTTTCAAGGGGAAAGGTTGAGTATTGTTGTTGTATTAGTTTTTTTTATTTTTAATATATATTAGTTTAGATTTCCTCTTCATAACTCCTTTCTCCCATTTATTTTGTTTTATGTATTCTCCCTCTGTTATTCCTTTCTCAACTACAGTAAAATTGGAGAACTAACCTCGACTCTTGTTCGTAGGAGGGAGTGGTGGGTTGATTGAGTTATTATTCTTTAGTTTTGTTATCTATTATTCAATTAAATGATTTTTGGTGGTGGTTAAATCAATTACAGTGGGAATTCACATTGTTTTCTCTACCACTGAGTTCTTCTTCTTGTTTATCAATTATGCTTCATGTCGCATTTTGTGTCATGCATACGGTGGAACATAGCATGAGTAGTGATGGTCAGTGAAGCGGTCTCCTAGCTGACTTTTGGAAGAGAAATGCGCTATATGTTGAGGTCTCAGTATGGGGTGATGAAATTTCAAATGAGAAAGTGATGAGTGACAGGTCTTGATCACCTCATTGAGTTGAATATTGAGATTCTTTTTTAAACAATGTTATCAACCACCATGACCTTTAACGAACAACTGCCTAATTTCTTTCTTATAAATTCATTCTATATTGCTTTTCATTATTATATATTATATATTATATTTTATTCATTTTAAATTATCTCATCCATTTATATTAGTATTATATTTTTATATTAGTTATTTTGTAATAGTGACACTAGGAAAATAGTGCGTGGATGTGTCCTCCTTGTGATCGATCCTAGGGTGTGCAACTATGGTAAATTTTTAGGTAAATAAGAATTTAACTGAATTTTCGTTCATGAAAAAAACTCTCATCAGTTTGATTAAAATTTATTTAAAAGTTGGTTTACTCAGGGGAATGAAATTTGTTCCATAACAATCTCTTTCAATAAATTATAAACCCATGTAAAATTAATGGGTTCCATCACAATCCCTTTGAAACATAATTAAACCATGTAAAATAAAAGGGTTCCATAAAAATATATTTGAAACATGGTTGGAAGTTGGAAAATAAATGGTTTCTATAACAATTTCATTAAAACATGATTAATCCATGGAAAAAGGGGGTTCTTTAAAAATATATCTGAAACAATCATAATCCATTACATGAAATAAATTTGAATGGTATCAATAAATATTATCTATTGTGGAGGATAATTATCTACATGGGTTTTTACCATTGATAAATTGACTATTCCTTAAAAGATAATTAAAAACATTCTTGATGAAAATAATCATTAAACATTACCATGTCACATTGAAGCTTTTGAATCATAAGCCCCAATAAAGGGATAAATATTAATTTTTTTTAAAAAAAATAGTAAATAAATTAATGATTTGATATTAAAAGGGGGAAATATATACACAATATAAAATAATATAGTTATATAACATAAAAACATCGCAATGGAAGAAAATTGTGAAAAATATCCATTTCCATTTTAGTAACATTTGAAAATGTAATCCCCAAGAAGTAAATACAATAAAATGGACATGTAAATACTCCTAAATTAAAGTATAATAATAAATAAATAAAATAATTTTATTATTGGAAACCACAAAAATAATAAGTGGTGCATATGGAATGAGTATCACCAAAATAAAAGTGTGAGTAGAAATCCCCTATTAACAATGGTATCATCTGAATCAATGGCCCCAAATATAAAAAGACTAAAATGAAACATTTAAATAAAATTTTAATATAATAATTAAGGATATAATATATCAACAATATTGTTATATACAACACTCATAATAAAAATGTTGTATATATGAAATTTTTCTCACAAATGAAAAATGTTTGCTGAAAATACATTCCTACTTGAGTAATATTTGAGTCATGAGATTTGTAAAAGAATAAAAAAATGAAACATTTAATAATATTAAATAAATTTAATTCATGATATACATTTTTTAGGTACCTATATACACCATATAAAATAAATTGGGTGCATAAAAAATAATCCTTGATAGAATCAAAATTGAGATGAAACCCCTTACATTGATTCTGATCCATAATGATTATTCTTCAACTTAATGAATAATAATCACAATTTAATTATTTAATTTATTTATAATAATTTCAATGTCAATTATTAATAATAATACACCTATAAAGATTTTATATATGATTACATAATCCATTATGTTTATGTTGGATGTTTTGATTGTATTCAGCATATGTGTCAAAATTGTGTTTGGTATTCCACTATGGTCAATGATGAAATTATTTAAACATATCTAGATTAATAATAAAGAAATAATTATCATATTTATAAATAATATATAGTTTTATAACCAATAATGAAATATGGTTATGAAAAATGAGCCAATGTTATGGATATTGAGATGGTAGGCCTTAAATATGCATAAGTAAATTTCCCATTTTTCAATGATCATTATGTGGAGAAGGTTTTTAAAATTTAAAATTTAGTTACTATAATCATATTTTAAATAAAATAACTTTTAATTATACATATTAATTTAAATTTTCTTATGTGTTGATGAGAAATTAATATTCACATCGCATCAAGGAGGTGGTATTCCAAATGTCCACGAACGACGTTATCATCATTTTAGTGTGTGAAATGATATGAATGAAAGTGATATAGTATATTTATATAAATATAATTGTTTCATTAATATAATATATATGCTATATATATTAGATATGTTTATTAAAATAATCCTTAATACCTTTTATGTAATGAGTGAACAAATCACATCTATTTGAGGAGGTGGTAGTTCACACATCCAAAAATGAGGTTATCATATTAAAAAAAGGAAATAATGATAGTAATAGTTTAATAATATTTATATAAAAATATATAAATCATAAAGATAATATGAAAACATTATTTACAACATTATTTTCATCCTTGAGACGTGTTAATTGGAGAAATAATGAAATAGGTTCGTGAGGTAGTAGTCTTCTTTAAAGACTAATAAAGATTTTATACCTCATTTAATGGATGTATGTAAATTTTTCGTTCATAAATTTAACATAAAAAGTATATGTACATTTAATATAATGATGTTATCATATAAGCATTATATAAAAATAATTAATGGGGTGGAGAAATAAATAAAAGAAAAGAGCTCATTGAAGATTTTTGCCACTACTTTGTGTGACTCATGGATTCCATCAAAGGCCTTTGGTTGGTTTCTTTTATGCACAAAGTTATGGATCTAGGATGATTATTGGTTTTTAGGATTTTATTTTTATCAGTGATTTAATAATCCAAAATTCATTAGTGGTGTGAAAATGTTATGATGGTGTGTTCAATTTTATAGTAGAGGAGTAGTGGCATGCTTGTAAATATGAAGAGGTAATCGCTATTGTGAGGCCTCCCGTACATAATGAGCCTCCAAAAAGAACTAAATTTATGTAAATAATTTAAATAGACTTAATATTTCATTAAAATGGGCTATTTACATTTTCATTGGCCATTTGTATCCTAGATATTAATGGCAACCACTAAGTAACCATGTTTTACCTATATCACCATAAATAATATTAATTTCATTCCATAATATTTTATCTGAAAAACTATATTAACAGAAATAAAAATAATGAATTATTATATTTCATAATATATAATCCATTTTTATAAATTTTAATCACAAAAATAGAATAATTTCATTTAAAATTAATCTGGCAATTGTTATGGGAGAGCAGGGTTTTAGAGTTAAATTATTGAAATGTTTAATAAGTGTTTATATCCAATTTAAATATGAAATTTATTACATTCAATTAAATTTAATTAATTTAATTATAATTGAAAAATTATAACTTTAAAAAAATTGGAAATATAATATGTTATTATAAATTATATTACACAAAATGTTTATTTTCAATTAAAATTCCAAATTTTTCACTATTTATCTGAAAATTAATGTTCATAGACAAATATCAAAAATAGACCTAAGTAAATTTTGCTATCAATTCAAAAAATTAGTTGTTTTTTTCAAATAAAATTTACAATAACGTAATAATTTATTTATAAAGCATGGAATCCTTTAAAAGGCTGTAAAACCTTTAGAAAAATACAAATCTTTATACTTGAAGGATGATTTTTTTTATTTTATTTTTATAAAACATATTGGATGAATTTCAAAAATATATTGAATATCTAAAATATAAAAATCATTAATATTTCTCACTAATTATGTTTAATTTAATCTATTAAAATAAAATTCATTTTTTGGCATAAACTATAATTTTTTCATTGAAACACATCCTTTATATTCAATTGAGATTTATTTTCATTTATAATTAATTTTTCAACAAATAATTATATATACAGATATTTCTAAAAATTATATTCAGATTTTATTTAATCATATTAATTACTATTATTCCAAATATTAAGGGATTACTATCATAGTAAATATCAATAGTATATAGTTGTACTATAAAACTTGGTCATGTGTGTAGCACTGGTTATAGAGTAATCTTAATGATATAAAAAAAAAATACAAACATGGTTTTTCCTATAATTAAAGAAAAACTACTTCTGTAAGTAAAAATATCAAAATATTAAAATAAAATTAATTTAATAAATTTCATAAATACTGAGGATGATACACTAAGGCCATATGAGTTTTATCCTCAATTTCAATTTGTTAGGTTATATTTTAATGTTAGTAACTAATTTATATTTTTAGGGTTTATATGCCTTCAAAAAAATTATTTTACAATAATCCCAGATTTAATGATGATTATTTAAAATAATATATAATATTTTTATTCATTCAATAAAATATGATGAAAAAACTTGTAATGTTGTAATTATTTCATCTCAAAACATCATTCATTGAGACACATAAAAATTATATCTTCTACTTTATTTTATATGGTTTATTAATTTAAAATTACATATATAATATGCTTTATTTTATTTATTCATTATATTTCAACTTTAACATCACTATTATATTTTTTTTGGGTGTTCTATGAGAATTTGTATTTAATCCCATGGGTTTTTGTCTCAAAATTCATTTTTGGGACGTATTTTCATTTATGAAAAATTTATATTTATATGGTGTAAATTTTTAAATATTTTATATTATATCTTTAAATATATTTTATTTGTGTTATTAAATGGTAAATTTCATTCCCTATTAATTTTGTGCATTTTGATTTTCATGTTACTCAAATTTCATAGAATCTTCTATTCCTCCTTCATGACCTTTCATTTTCTAGTTATCTTTCTTTAAATCATGTTGAATAAATGTCTATATCACATTTATCATATATATATATATATATATATCCCTTATATATATACCTAGTCAAATACATCTTTCAATATGGTGGTTAAACATGTTTCAATTACCTTCAAAATTCCAACTATTATGTAAACCCAAAATATGAGTATACTACTATAATCAATGTCATCTAAAAAATCACTACAATAAATTTTTATAATCAATTAATAGATTATAAAAACAAAAATATCTTTACTGATAATATTTTGGTTTCAATTATGGTTTCATATAAAATAACCATGTCTTACAATGTTTAATAATATCCACTAACTATTTTACTTATCAATTCCAAAGGAGTTCTTTTTTTATCCTTTATCCTCGTGATTCGTGTAATGATATTTCTATACTATATCTCCATGTTCAATTAATATATTATTTTTTCAATTATTAAATATTAAATTATTTAATTCCTTCATCTATGGGGAATCCTTAGGATTTAGACTTTTTTATCCCTTGATTAATAATCATGAATCCCATGTCATTCTATTGGATTTGATAATTATTTTGATTTATGTCTATCAAATTTTTATAATTGGGAAAATATATTTATGATTTTATTTTATTAATGTTATTCTATTGACATTATATATTCCTCTAATTAATTGGGTAATTATTTTAATATCATGGTAATTTATTTAAGTGATTAGAGAGTGAACCAAAATCCAATGTTGAACATTGTTCTATTTATGATAATTGTGTTCATAGTGACCTTTAAAATTTTGTTATGGTATCATGTTTTATTTTTCATAAATATATTTATGATTACAAGATCTAATTATATCAACTCATTATTACATGTTTCTATTGTAATGATCAGTATCATTTTGATATCACGTTACACCTCTGGACACTCATGTTATTGTTCATTACCTTCTATATTCCCTTATTTTTATTTTTATCTCTCTACTCTCAAATTTTATTTTCCCCATGATTTCCAATTTAGATTTAGATTTTATAGGGTATTTCGGAGAGAATTGAAGAGTTTTAAATAAATTTTAACCTTTTAATTTGTTATGATGATTTACTTGTATCACTAATCATTTAAAGACATGATACCTCTTGATCCTCATTATTTATTTATGGTCATAGAATGTTACGTATCATAAAATATTATTTTTTTAAGGAATTAGTGTAAATAGATAATTTTAATTAGAGTAGATATGTTTTTATGTGATGATTATAAACACAAAGTAACATGTTTTATGAATATGATGTTATAATGAAAAATTCATCATATGAAGAACACATATTAAAAACGATTCATTTAGATATCAATGAACCAAATAATGGAGTGTAGAAATATATTTTAATAAATAATAATAAATATGTGGTATGTAGAATAACATAATATAGATATATAAAAGATTAATTTTATTCCATTTCAGAACAATATTTTTAGTGTTATTAAAATTGATATGTAAAGGGATAAAAGCTGAATGACTATATAAAATGCCATATTGTTGATTTAAAGATGAATATATTTTATAAAACTCGGAAAACGGTTTGAAGATGTATTTAATAGATAAATATGTTTCTCATTTATAGATGTAGTTAAATACAAATCCATTTATGTATATGAATAATTTACAAAATTAAAATACCAATGGATTTGGTAAGAGTTATTTTTCCATTATAATAATTATTCATTAGATTCTTCATTTCAATGATGAAGAAATATAACCCAACTCTTTGTATATTGATGGAAAGTAAAAATATATTGGGTGATAATATATTGGTTTTTTATTAAACAAATGAGGCAGAGATCTCTTATTTAGTGACTTCATGAAATTAGTGGGAATTTTTAAATGATATAATTATTAATGTTGTAATTGTTTTGATTTATTAATTTTTTTTAAAAAGATGATAATTTATTTTGGAACATTTTTTTCCAATATACAAGTAAGAATATTTATATGTTTTGATAAGTGGAAAATAAAATCAAATTATTGAAATGGTTTATCATGTTTATATAAAATCCATTAAGAAATATATATATAAGTCATATTAATAGAAAAAAAAAATGCTTTTATAGTTTAATGGTCATGGTTCCTACACATTGTTTCTCTTATAGGATAATACTATCAAATAAGTATTCATTTCTAATTTTAATTCTTATTATTTATATATGTTAAATTATTTCAAAAATTTAAAGAAGGTGTATGTAATAGATGAAATGAATGGATAAGTTTGTGAGATTAATAACATTGATATACTTTTAAAATTTATGGGACCAAAAAAAATATGGCAGGGTTGAGAAGATAATAAAATAATGTAATTAATTTTTTTTCTTTAAATGACAACATCTAAATGATGATCACTATAAAGTGTTAAGTCACCCTAAAAATGAACCCAATTTTCCGATGATAAAACAAACTAATTAAATACAGTATTTGATACCAAATTGAATGAACCAATACTTTAATATATTTATGTTTCAAAGTTTCTATAAATTAAATAATAAATCAATAAAATAATAAAATAATCCCGTGAACGGATTTTTTTGTGAATCAACTACATAAGAAACATATTTTACAATACATGAGAACCATTTTACATAATATAACTATAATACACCGTATTTAAAAACAATAATAGGTTATTCACATCTTACTAACATGGGGAACATAAACACTAAAAAGCTGTGAGATAAAAATAAATTTAATGGAAAACTTATAAACATTTCATTAATGATTAAAAAATAAAAAGGGAAAAACAAGTGCCTGAGGATATATATTTTTATAAACAATAATAAAAAATAAGTTTTTTTCAGAAGGCATATTATAATTTTACAGAATAAAATTTTTAAATAACATACCATGTAATATTATTGTAGAGTCATAAGTAAATAAAAAATATTTATGGTATAATTAACTAATATTATAATATACAAATTTGGAAAATTGATAACATATGAATCATAACCTTGTGGAGAATCCATTTTTATATGATTCCCAATACATATTGATCTTAGGGTAAAGACATTTTTCCCCTTATAGGTTTGGGATTATAAATAATCTAACATATTGGGAATGATCTACAATACCTTTTACCATATTTTGAATCAGCCAATATCCCATCTAGCCAATTATGATTTTGTTCGTAACATGTGTAACATCATGGGGATGGTATAATAATATTTATATCCTACAAATCTCATGAGATAAAAAATATGATCCATTGCACTCTATGGGGGAATATAATTCCACCCATCTATATCCATACATATGTTTTCCCTGAGATATAAATAAATCATAATTTCATAAAAAACCCATGGATTGAAAAGGTGTTACATATCATTTCCACAAGGTATCGCCTTAAATTATATCAAATTTAGATATGTTTTTAAAAATAATTGAGTCACTCAAACAGCGTTTTTCAAATTGGTAATCAAAAAGTTATTTCTATAGAATAATTCCATGGTAGTTAGATTGTTGAATGTTCATGGGAAAAATTTATTTGATTGTTAAATGATTATTTAATGAAGATTTTATAACAGTTATTTAAATGAGGAAGTTATGTTTTATTTTCAAAAATATCACATTTTTAAAAATTTAAATGAAGGAATTTCATGAATCATTATTCGGAAATAAATTTCAATAATGTATCCATGAAATATATATAATGTGTAAAATCGCAACCCATGTTCAATGTGTTAGTTCCCCAATATGTTTGGATACATAAACATAGGAATTCCTACTCTTATGTTGGATGATAAAAACTAGAAGAGATGGTCTAAGATAAAATTTGGGGAGACTATGCCCTTTTTTTAAATCATAAAAATAGAGGACAAAAATTAAAATATTCGAATGATAATTAAATGTAATGACAACAGTACAATAAAAAACAAATACCAACAACACATAATAATCAGAAAATAGGGATATAATATATAAACCAATAGTGTAAATAAGTCATTCCATAACAAGATTCTTGTTTTAATTAAAATCCCAAAATAGAGACAGAGATAACTCCAATTTGGGTTTCAGAATCATTGACTTGTTCCCTCATCTATGCCCCATCCAAAATCATCCATCTATCATATGGATCTTTTTCTTATCATGCCCTCTAAACATGAATTATATTCGAGTACTGATCAAGAATCCAAATAAGGGTATTATTTAAACCTAGTAAACAACCACCAATGGTGTCTACAAAAATATCTAGTACATAACAGTTTATAAAGCTGTCTAAAGTATAATGTAAAATGATATGATAATAATTTTTACATTGAATTATTTTTTAATTAACCATAAAAATCACTAGGTTCTGGTTGACAGCCGAACCAGAAACACCTTCTTCATTCTGTACAAGATTCTAAATCATCCATTAAGGGATATAACATTTCATTTAATTATGGTTTTCCATTGTTAATTTAAATGCATTTCAAATTTCTACAATAGGGTCTTTGAGCGGCAGTCTAGAATCATGTGGTTATATAGAGAAATAACCTCAATCCCAAAATTCATTGATCACATGAAAAACATGTATATGTTATATTCTTGGAGATATAGTCTGTCACCCCTCAGGTATTTGGAGAATCACTCCATATCCCACAACTCTGTCCAAAATATCACACCTCATGGTTCATTTTCTCAACCCAATTAATTTTTTTTTCATAATTCATTCTTCAATTCATTTAATGAATTCATTAATCATCCATTCATACATTTTAAATAATTATTTAATATACATCAACACAACTCTTGTGTCACCATCAATTTCATAACCATTAATCAGTCAATTTCATAATCAAATTATTAACCAATTTCATCTTCACATATTTAACTGATTTAATTATCAAATGGATAAATTATTAAAATAATTATGTCAATTTAGAAATATATTTCCTAAAGTGAAAATTTCAATTTTACAATTTCATACGAATATTTTTAATCAATAATATTTAATTTTACAACTAGAACACCTACCTGAAGATAATTGATATACACCTGACGACTCCAATGAACAAAATTTATGTAGAATGAGCTAAATATAAATAAAATGGAATATTAAGGAATAATAAAATATACATGATGATACTTCAATCGGATATTGTTTTCATCATGAAAAATGATTATGGATACTTGATATTCTTCACGAGGTTCCAAAGTCTATGTAGTTTTCTTAGGACCAAGCCAAGGTGACTTGGGGATAAAACCAGGGTACAGAAATTTAAATAAAACATTCATGGAATTTTTCTCTATGGAAATGGTTTCCTAGAATGGGTTATATTATTTTAAAAACAAAGATACTTAATTTATTGTCTTACATTGGGGGTGAATAATTTCACCTATGTGGCACACAGTTTGAGAAAATGTGATCAAACCAAAAAAAACACAACTGGTTTGCATTGCACATTTTCAGAGGGTGGCTACATGGTTTGGAAAATCCGTTATCTTACTTTGAAACAATAATCTACCTCCAAAATATTTTTCATGGTTTAATGGGGGAAAGCGGTATGGTTTTCTATAACCTTTCACCAATCATACACCGCCCATTTGGACTATGAATGTCACCAATTTCACCCGAAACTGCCCCAAAGTAAAAAATTCCCAAAATTTGAAAAAACAAAGTGTAAATTTATACATGCAAATGAGAATGAAGAATCTATATAATGTTTCAAATCTTACAATCTCCTAACATTATAATTGAGCATACTCATAATACACTCCCAAGAATATATAATATTTTTAGGTTAAAAGGACGGGCCATAAAGCCCAAATATGTACTTTTCTCTCCCAAGATTCGTCCTGAATATTCCATTTATCCACAATAATTGATCTATAGGCATGGTTAATCCTTATGATACATTCTCACTGAAAATTATTACTCAAATTAAATGATCGTAAATGTTCACAACATAACAGGGCTCAATATCATTAACATCGATCACATGAGAAGGGTTAGGTTGACAGTACCAAAGCCTCAAAACATGAAAAATACATCATAACACTATATCTCTAGGGTGGTTCTATTTGGTATTCCACCGTACTGATTCTCTCCACAATATCAAAAGGCCCAAATACTATGGGAAATAACTTGACCAATCTCCAAATCTTATAATGACCAAAAGTACAAAACGACCCCCCATTTTTATTGGGTGGAAATTCATACTCAAAATACCCAATGAAATCATGAAAGAATGCATGAATAATATCACCTAAAAGTACATAAATATTTTCTGTCTTTATTTGGGTGGATATTCAGACTCAAAAATACCTCAATACCAAATGAATTTGTATAACCTTGCACAAGAGTGAAGTAAATTTTGGATCATGGTCCAAAATAATTATCCATGATACCCTATGTAAATGATCTATATCCATAATTAATATGTCTCTAAACTAATACACTATGATTTTATGCCATATAGGAAACAAAATTGATACATTCATTAATCAGTCCATAATTACTCGTATAGCTTAATTATTCCTATGAATAATTATTAGACACACCATTATGAATATAATAACAACATACCATTTTTATTTTTCAATGGGAAATTAGTGTAGTAAAATAATAGTTTTTTGGTGTTAGTCCGTTACCTTTTAATAGTTGTTGAATCATGTCACAAAACCTATAATATCTATTTTCATACAATCCACCAGTACTATTGACGTTGGTCCTGAAATATTTTGGTCAAACATGGATTTAAAACAAACATTGACACATGATACTCGTTATATAGATCTTTTTAATAAACATAGTAAAAAAAATTATTCTGAACAAAGACGATCTTATCCACACATTTATTCTAATTGGAAGTAAACTCCCTTCTATCAAGTCCTTCTACGAAAGGAAAAAACTACAGATACTTTAAATACATCACCTTAATATGGCTCAAATGTGTGTACACAAATGATATTGACATGAGGTTCGTCTTCTGTTAGCCCTCTCATACGACAATATATATATCATCTAGAAATTCATCATCATCCGCTAAGAATTGGACTCCTAATCTACATTATTATTTGTTTCAGTATTAAATCATAGAAAAATAGTGTCACTTATTAGGTTTACATTCTAGATCATTTTTATAATATTAAATATATTCAACCCATATTCGCTAATATATATTCAATTCTCACTACATAAAGATGAGATTTAAACTATTTTGATCGATAAAAACTATATTCAATTCTCTTAAAATATATTTACAGAAACCCTTCAAGGCATAAAACACCATATATAATTTGATATAGTTCATATGGTAATTTTTTTCATGTTTCCTCATCATCCACGACCCATACAACAAAACCTGTTCCCCCAGATTCAACATTCATATGTCTAATCCCGAACATATCACAAGTCATTGTAAACACCTCCCTTAGTTCATGTTGGATTAAAATTGGTACAGTAGTAAAATTCCTTTTAAAATACTGTAACTAATTATCAAAATCTATAGATAATTCAAAAAATAATACCTTTCAAAGTAAATATTTAAAGTTGTTATGCCAAATTGGAAAATTCAAAGATGAACCTCTGATAATAACCCTTCAACCATAAAAATATTCATATATCAAAAACATAATTGGGATGATCCCCGGAAACCACAACATAAAATTTTTCTCTTTTATCTAAATCTCATTCATAAAATATGATGTGATCAAATAAATACACCGTGTTAATCCAAAATGGACACATAGATAGCTTGGAGAATAGTGCATGTGATCTCAGTCTACTTATGACAAAGTCAAGATGCTGGGCATGATCGTCATGATTATTAGTGTAATGAAGGATGTGATCAACACAAGAAAAAAATAAATATAGGTATTGGTGAATGTTTCGCTTCAACATGACCATAAACAAAGAAGGGTATTTCTTCAGCCTAGACAACATCATGAATAACTCATATTGTCAATACATTATTCTAAATGTAGTCATTGGTTTGTCATAAGGTCTAATCCTCAACTGATGATACCGTAGTTTCAAATAAATTTTAGATAATACATACCATCTTCTCAAATGATCAATGATATTATAGATACATTGAAAAGGATATCATTTATTTACTCTCATTCTATTTGACTTCAATTAATAAACAAATAAACATAACATCTTTTCAGCTATCTTATAAAATAAAACTGGATAACCCTAAGGTGATTTTCTCTGATTGATAAACCCTATGACAATAAACCCTTCTAGATGAGTCTTATTTAACTGAATCTCCTCTGCTTCCATTTATTAAGGAATAGTAGAAACAATTTTATCTTCTTGCATGAGATTAATTGTAAAATCTATATTCCACTGATGTGGCATCCATTATAAGTCACCAAGAATCCCACCCATAAACCCATACAGTATGGGTGGAAATACATCTTTATCAAAACCCTCATCATATAGAAAATTACATGAAAATAGGGAGGTGATGTATCCAATTTACTAATGTATTGGTCTGACCTGAACTTTTTTGATATCCCACCCTCCATGATTTACAAAATTATTACACACATGAATCATAAAGGTCAATCTTATACAGTAACAGTCAATGGGGATCAGATTGATACCTAATAGTCCACACCCAAAATAAATAAAAAGACTTAAATTTATAGTGTGTACAGATACCAAATTTTTTTTACCACCCATCATCAATATAACATGATTTAAATAAATTTATGTCCCTCAACCACACTCCATACAATGTTTCTATTTTCAGAGACCTAATGAAGAAATCCCTTAATACACTCAAAAAATTCACATGTAACGATGATATAAAATAACAGGATTCTCATATACAAAATATTAAACTAGAAAACATATATTCTCGAAGAATTGAACATATGACTAATGATTTTATAGCCATGCTATCCACTAGTGTAAGCTAAACTTCATACAATTTTAATTCCCCTATTCCTTGTGCTATTGTCTTTATCTCCTAAGCTACAACACTCTACTTATTTGAGAACTCATTTCATGTTGTAATACATAAACTTACTCAACTTCCATATCTATAAGAATCATAAATATTTGACTGATATAGAGTATAAGACCCCATTTTGGTTCTCTATAACTTTTTAGATCCTCCATCACTACCCAACAGTTGAGGGTTCATAAAATACCTTCTCACGTTTCGTATATTTTCACATCATCGGAACTAGAATTGTCAATATGGAAGCTAGCTATAAATGTTGTCCATCCAACTAAACCAGTGGAAGTATATTCGTACACTACTATGAGAAACAAATCATTCTCTCTAGCCACTCTTAGTTCTTTATCCCATTTTTCTATTTTTATAATGATGGTCCATACTCTCAAAATACATTCCATCTATTCATCTAGAAGATACAACCTTCATTCCACTAGAATAATCTATTATGTTCACCTCATTAATGAGAGACTCATTCACCACCTCATAAAACATATTCAACTTTAATATGTTAATATGATACTTAATCTCACTTTTAAGTCTATAATGTAAATTCTTCACCATATTTTCCTCAAACCATTACAAAACATGAACATGAACTAAACTTAAGTGAAGTGCCCAAAATATTCCATCAAACACATACTCCACTAAGTCAACATTTTAAATGAAGAAACCATCTCATTCATCAGTGTCCCAGGGTTAATGTTCTCTAAGAACATTTCAAATAATTCCATCCACTCAGCATTCTGTATCTTATCATCCCTAGTATAACATTCCCAAAAAAATAATTTGAATATAAAAAATATAAGTTTCAAATACATCTCACTTCTTACTAAGTATCTTTATGTTGTGAAGGATTAAATGGATTGTCTCAATCAGGAACAATGCTGCCTTTCGTCCACCTACTCTAGTGAATATCTAAGGGTGCTCCAACTGGAAATCCTATGTCATGTAAAAAATATTTCACACAACTCTACCCGGACCACATTTAATAAACTACATAATGTGAAAAAATTTCTCATATAATTTCTCTCTTAGTTATTCAAAAAAACTATTGGGTTCTCTGGTTCCACTATTGGTGAATAATTTCAAACCACAACCACTTTTCATTCGATCAACATGTATTGTAATAAAGGCATATCACTACATTGACAAACACACATATTATGACACTTATCTCATATAAACTAGTGGTTTTGTTATATAATATCATAAAACATCATTCCACATTCTCCTCCACATGGTCAAAACCAGGGCACATACCATACCCTAAAACATTGATATTATAGATCATTAATAATTTAGGTGGAAACAATTTAATTAATAAAACATCTTATTATAAACACATTTATACATTTCAATTTACCAAATTTAGAATAATTTACTAATATTTCATTCACATTAGTATCATTTTATCAACAATTAACA
This sequence comes from Viscum album, assembly GCA_963277665.1. Classification (NCBI taxonomy): domain Eukaryota; kingdom Viridiplantae; phylum Streptophyta; class Magnoliopsida; order Santalales; family Viscaceae; genus Viscum; species Viscum album. The sequence goes on from OY728133.1 coordinate 975,361,657, forward strand.
AAGAATAAATATTATTTCAATTTATCAAATCACACAAAACATTATTTTTTTGCATGTATAAAATGTTGCTTGTCACATAATATATATTTGTTCCAATATTGTTGCATGTATACTCAACTATCATTACATAATTCGGAATGAATAAAAATATTAGATAAATATTAACATCATTGAGTAATTATATCACTCATGGTTAAATAATAATCAACTGTAATAATAATAAAAAAGAACATAAATCCCACCTAGGGTAATTTATTTTTCCAGTGGGCATGGGTGATTTAATCCCATGAATGTTCTAATGGAAAATACCTGACTCATAATATTATCATTTATAAAATTATGAAGAATAAAAAAAAAATAAAAAATAAAAAATTTACATTTGATTCCACTTGGTGACATCCCGACTTGTGTGCCACATGTTGGTTCCTTGATCTAGATTGTTACATGGCCTCAGGCTCACCTCCCCTTATTTTATAGGCTACAGACATGTAGTGTGTAACACCCGGATATTTTATGGAAAATATTCTATTTAATTTCATTAATGTCTTATGTTGTACACTACACCAATAGGAGCTTGCACAATACACATCCCTGACATGGCTTGCATTACACGCAATCGCGACCTTCCACGATAGCGTGTGTTGTACGCAATACCGAGTCTCACTAAACAAAGATATATTATTAAAATATTATTATGGACGACCCGTTATGAATAGTGTTAACTAAAATTTTAATTTAATAACATTATTATTCATCTTACATACTTTCTAGAACATTGTATGAGAACAAAATAACTTTTTCGGGTAAAATAAGTATTTTTCAAAAAGTACAGTTTTGCCGCCTTTTGATGGCATAACCACATTTAATCTAGTTTTTAACATGTTTATAAGTTCAATTTGAAAAAATAAAATTCTTATTTGGAATCAGGATATTACAATTTACTTTGGATAAATTTTTCATACTGTTCTGATAACTTTCATATTTAAATGTATAGTAAAAACAAACTATATTTTAATTAAAAGCAACATTTTTCATCATAATAATTTATGTGGTTAAATTATAATATTAAACTGTTTTAAAGTATAAATAGAACATATTTTTACCATTTAATATAATGTATGTCATTAGCATTGATTTTACATTGAATTCGTAGGTTAAATCAATTCAATCTTTGGCAATGTTTTAAACAAAAACCCGTTTTCTTTCGACAACAGGATTAATTTTAATTTATTTTCTATAACTTCTGTGTTTTGAATTTAGAAAAATGGATTCCATATTTGGAATCAGTGGGTACAAATTATATTAATAGACTAATTTTTATTTTTGGGCATTATGAATAATAACTAATTTAAATTTTATTTACCAAAGTAAAAGGTAAATCGGGTAATTAAGGATAAATAGAATATTATAAATTTACCCTAACACTTGACATAATACAATTGTATGATTATATTTAATCATAAGTCATGATTGGGTCATAATGGAATCCATTAGAACCCACTAGGAGGCGATTAAGACCTTTAGTTTATTTTATTTAAAGGAAAGTGAAATATGTTTCACCCAAACTTTAATAATTAAAGTATTTTAAATATAAGGTTATACATAATATAAATTCGGTTATAAATACTAATTTGAAAGAGAAAATGTTTTTATTTATCATGGTAATTTATTTGTAATTTTTAAGAGTTATTTAATTACCTTATTATCTTATACATTAATGATGCAGAAATTATTTATTTAGTAAAATAATCAATAATATTGTTTTTATTGAAATATTAATACATATTAAAGGGCTCAAAAACCTGCCCAAAACTTATTGGTAGTGTATATATTCACCATAATCATCCAATGACCGAATATATGACCGTTTGGAGTCTTATAAAAGTGATTATGACACTTATATTATTTTATTTTATATGATGTCAAAGTTGTCACCTTCATAATTTAATAAATATAACAATTTTAAATTTGGGTTTTTTAGAAGATAAATCCTAATAAATGTATTATTAGGAATTATATATGATTTATATTCATCCTAGAATTTTATTTTTTATTTTTATGCAACAAATATGTATATTTAATAATTATACAAAAATGTTGTAGTAATTATTTTATTAAGAGAAATATCAAATAACTGGTTTACAAATAGTAAAATAAATATTATACGAACTATTTAATGTGCTCCAATAATTTTATAGACTAATATGAAATGTTAGGAACCTATTAAATATTTTATTTTGAATATATCCTTAGTTTGGATTTAATTTAAATTCAAATAAATGAAAAGTGTCAAAATTGACCCTATTGTTATTTTATAAAAATAACATATTATTAAATTGTTTAAAAATCACAAAAATATTTAAAAATTATAAATTAGAATTTATATAGTCTAAAATTTCATAAATTATATAATTATGGTTAATTCACAGTACATAAGTAATTATTTATAACAATTTAAAATTTAGAATCTTATTACCACAAATAAAATTTAATACATTAAATAAGGATAAACCATGTTGATAATGTATAAAATAAATTTCATACAGGTCTAAATTTTATTGGTTGATGAGATTACAACCCTATCTAATCTAATCTTCAAATATGAGTCATTTTTGTAGGTTTTTAAGAGAGTTTATATTTATTATACATTAATATTTTTAATATTTCCAAAGGTGCCCCTCTCCTCTCATATAATAAGGGAACCCCTTCCCTCTTCTCATCACACCCTTTTGAGCCTTGATGCTCGGCCAATACCTACCCATTTCAGTTCTCCACTTCCCTAGAAACATTATGGAGGTTCTGTTATTATCAACTGACCAACTCTACTTCCTTAAGAGAAGGCTTAAAGGAGGTGCGTTGAAGAACATGTAAACTCTTCATTCGATTCTGTCATGTTTCTTTCTTCTTCAACTTCTTTATATTTAGTTGTTTCATTATAAATTAACAACATCAGTATCACGCATATACTGATATATAATTATGAATATGAAATAACCATTTTTCACCTTCTATCCATCCTATGGGAAACGAAATCACCACATGTGCGTACGTACGGAATACCGTCTCCACGCCGTGGTGTAATCAATTTTTCCACCACCATGATCATGGGAATGATATCATAACTCGTGCGTATGTACGGACTACCGTCTCCACGAACGCGTTGAGATTCATTTTCCATGATTAACCATTCAAGAATGATTATAAAGTATATATAATGAATAATAATGAAATATTTGACATAATAATGATACTGGATTTATGTATATATATATATGTATGTCATTTACTTAATTCTATTCAATTCAATAAGGAAACGAAAACAACGTTCATGCGTACGTATGGCTTACCGTCTCCATGAACGGTGTATTCCATTCCATTTATAAATCAATCATATATATATGTATATGCTTAATATATATTATATATAAATCATGTTTTACATTCTGGATTATGTAAATCAGTATATAAGTAATAATATCAAGAACAACAAGTTGAAACACGTATGATAAATTTAACTATTTTACAAAAAATACTACTTTAACATGGAATTTACAAAAGAACGGGTAATATAAAGTCATATGTGAACCATATTTGATATCATAACAATGAATATTATTCTATAACAAGTCAATGACATTATTTAAATCAGTATACAGGAGGTTCGGATACGTACGAAGCATATCAGACCTAAGGTAAGGGATAATTTTTCAAATCTCATTTTTATTCGAGATTTCTTATACGTAAGTATTTACTGGGGTTATTGTTATCATCCATTTACATGTTTTCTAAAAGTGGTTTTATGTATCTTTAATGTCCTTTTTACCCATTTTAACTTTTATTACATGGTATGTAAGGAATCTTTATTTTGTTTACGTCACAAGGTGATTTTTGACTTTTCTGAAAAAAGTACGAGGATAATGTTTTTTAACTTATATGACATAAAATGATTTTTATGTTTTTATAAAG